>JAJJWW010004547.1:0-1293076 GCA_023531295.1 Papaver armeniacum
TCTTATAATATATCGGTGCATATTAAATGTCCATTTTTGAGCTCAAATGGTTTATCATCGATCATATTATATGTGTCCACATCAAGATATTGGATGGTTTTAATGGCGGATATATATGTACCGTGCTGATGTGCATTAGTTATCAATAGAATCAACATAATTTTTTTTTTGGATATACGATTGATTTAGGGTTAGATATTTGTTCTGATTATCAATAATGGAATCTTCCATAATAACGATAACACTTAGCACATATGGTAGTGTGCTAAGTATTCATTTAACTCTCTTTAAAACTTCATCATTCGGGTTTATGGTCAGTTTTAAACGGACCGACTAAGGTTGGAGGTAATTATGCTTAGGCCCAACGTACCCATTGATTACCCATATATGTCGACAAGTCCGAAAATTAAACTATGATCTCTTATAGTTTTAGTAGCATAATCTCCATCTCCCTAGAACTGAAGTGAATGAAAGCGAAACCCCGTGGCTCCACTAAGAAGAAAACATCTTGATCAAGACCGCCCTGCGGTTAAAATTGAGTGAGTGGGAGAGAACCTTGCGGTTATTAACAGGATCAAGTCGGTCAACAATGCCAAGATACGAGGAAAGTAGCTAGATAAACATGAAGGATGAATAATTATGACCAAAATAGATAGAATATCAGTTTAAGTTGATGATGAGAGCCTTGTAATACCACGGTTTCCATCGACTATAATTTAAATCCTTAATGCATGATATGAATAATATAACTATTATTTTTCAACATTATTTTAAAATCTGTCAATATTTGCTCCTCTTTTGCAAAATTATATTTCCTAGAACATAATAGGCTTGAGACTGCATTTGTCATGTATACTTGCATTGAAAAACTAGAGGTATATCAGGTGAACATGACAAGGTCTTTCGGACACCTACATATGCAGAGAATGATAACGAATTTATAAACATGACCTGATATTGTTATAAGAACTTCGAAGGGTCAAATAAATAACAACAAAACAAAGAATATAAATTGTGAATTCTTCTTCCATGCTTTGTTAACTATAGCTTATTGCACATTTAAAGATAATGTTTTTCTGTTCAGTGCTTTCGTGTTCTGATGGAATCTCTCTTTACCTCTTTTACTGTAAATTTCTGTTATTTAAATGGGTTCAGAATCTTTAGACTAGTAGTAGTATATTCTATGGGGATCTAATCCATGATCTCTAGCTAAGTGGTTGTGGAGATACGGAAAAGAAAAAAAATAGTCTATGGCGTAGAATCATTCATGAAAAGTTTGGAGGTGACAAAGAGGCATGGAATGCACCACAAACAAATCAGACTCAAGGGTGTGGGTTGTGGAAAAACATTCTCAAGCAATCGATAGTCTTAAAAAAGGGGACAAAACAAGTAGTTTCGAATGGTAAGAATATTCGCTTTTGGGAGGATAGTTGGAAAACAACGCAACCCTTGAAGGATCTTTTTCCTAAAATCTGGAGGAAGTCAAGCAAGAAAGGAAGAGTGATACGCAAAATGGTGAACAACAATGGGTCACAAACGAGTTTTAGAGAAGAAAATATAAGTGAGGTTGCTGGTTTCATTGAAAGAATTGGGGACCCTGGTAATTTAGGGAGAGAAAAGGATACAAGGTCATGGATTGCAGGGACAAATGGACATTTTTCAGTCTCTTCATGTTACGAAATGATCGACAAGCAACAAATACAACATGGACAAGCTGAAGCCATACAAAGAAGAATGCCGTCGAAATATGTTTGGAATGCAGCCATCCCACCAAAAGTTTCATTCCTAGTTTGGGCAGCGCCAATGAATGGTTTACCAACTATTAATCGTTTATGTCGAAAAGGTATGTCATTTACAAATATCAGCTGCCATTTGTGTGGTCAAGAACAAGAATCAATATCACACATCTTTATTCATTGTGCATTTGCAAAGAAGGTGTGGGATCATTTCATAGACCTGTTGGAGTTTCAATGGCGACCACCAGATTCGTGTATGGATCTCCTTGTGTCTTGGCAGTTGAAACTCAATACTGAACCAGCTGAATTTCTTAAGTTTTGCTTGCCTTTCGCGATTATGGCAGCAAATCTGGGAGGAGAGGAACGATAGAATTTTTTCGCAACAAAGAAAAAACTGAAGAGCGGGTTATTCTTCTAGTGAAGGCTTGTTTATTTAGTTGGGTTCCTTTAAACATTTTAAGTTTCTGGATTTTATGCATGACTGGGGGCTTTTAAACGGTAATTACTAGTTCCAAGATGTAAGCGGGAAAGGATTTTTGCAGCTTCTGTACTCTCCTTTGCTGGTTTTCTGATCTTCTTGTATTGGCGGATGTTCCATTCCATTGTTACTTTGGTGCTAACTCAACACTTATTTTATTGAATGAATTTTATCTTTTCCAAAAAAAACCCATGATCTCTAGCTTTGTACGTAGACCAGCAGCGCCTAATGCATTTATTTGGCCCATAAAGTTTTTCACCTACTATCCACTATATGTTGCAATGTTCTTGCTCTAAGTCTTGAAATATTAGGATGACGTCCAGATAAACGTAATGGCCTCTAGTAGCAGCTTTTCCTTTGTGGACAACCACAGAGACCAAATCATAGAGTCCAGTAGGAGCTGCAATAGGATCCTTGAAAGTATTCATTTGACTCATTTCGATGATACCATATGTGCTAAGTGTTATCACCTGCGTCAGTCTCAAAAGTGGGTCTGCTTTACAAATTTAGCAGTTTCTGCAAACAAAAGTGTTTGTGACAGACTTAGTTCATGAAGGTCAAGTAAATTGTTAATTAAGCCAATTTCAAGTAATCTTGGTCATGCCAAAAGAGATTCTGTGTTAGAAAAAACACCATAAAAAGGTCGTGATAGCAGTGTGCGCTTTCTCTGACATTGGAATCGAAAATGTTTACTTAATTGTATTTAAACATCGATCGAGATAATATAAAACAAAACAAACAAACTCTCAGTTTTCATCATCGCATCAGTTTAAGGTCGCATTCTTCAACATTTTGCAAGGAGTTGACCTTCGTGATAAAATCGTTGTGAAACCTTCGGTGATAGATTGTTCTGAAGCGGCTTGATAAATTTCGCAGTAAAGCTCTCTTACAGAAGGAGATAGCAGAACCTATTTCAATAACTTATTAAACTGCTCATGGAGGTTCTGCCTCTTTTCACCGTAACTTCATAACTGGTGCACACCAGTGATAGAATTCAGGATATTGTCAATGACAATGAATTAGCAAGCTTATCCGCCTCTATATGAATCAGTATGCAATTGGCTTCCCCGAGGAACTTGAGATGGAGGCCTTCCTTCAGTGTGTTAATTAGACTGACGTGATAACCAACTAAACCATGTGCATTTTCTAGCACTAATTCTCAGCTTTTAAGCTCCAATATATTAAACCATGAAGTTTGTCGTTGGCCACGTAGCCTATTTTTGATCTCTATGCAAAAATTTGGTGACATGGTAGAAGGTGAAATTTTTTGCAGGTTTGGGTCGTGAGGTAAAAATGTCCGCTCAGTAGAAGCATATTTTGATCAGACAACGTAAAATTTGGGTACCAAGGAAAATTTTGAGTTGGGTGAGCTCCATTTGGGTGTCAAGTAAACGCTGAAGTTGTCGGTTCTCGGTCATAACGGGTGATATGGGTTTATTGGAAAATTTTTTGGATCCCCAGAAAGTTTTACGGATTTGAAAGTTTGAGTCATGGGATGAGTCCGATTTTAGTTCATGAAAAATTGGGTCACGAACAGTTTTAGGTCATTGGTTCATTTTGGGTCACAATATAAATATAAATTTGAAAAGCAGATTTCGAAGATCCCACTGATTTTTCGAGACACGGAAAAATTTAAGGACAGCAGGGTGTCACTAAGCAAATATTTGTTGCGATGCATATTTTCTGTACCTCTGGGATGATTTCAAGTGATGCCATGACGGCATAAAGTTTTAACAGATCACTGTGCAAATTTTGGATTACAAGGTAAAATCTGGATGGGGTAGAAACTTTAAATGCGTAAAAGTTTCAATAGATCATTTCAGTAATAAAGTCATTGGAGAAGATCAAAACTGAGGTCTGACTCTAAAGGATGCACTGATTAAATAAGAGGAAACGTGCAAGCCTAAAAATAATTTAGAAATGATGGATAAAACTCTACTAGAAAAATGAGTTGCACTCTCTAATCTTCAGTAATAAAGTCATTGGAGAAGATCATGCGAGACTCTATATCGGGAAACCGAGGGTCTGACTCTAAAGGATGCACTCGATTAAATAGAGGAAACGTGCAAGACTAAAAGAATACCCCGTTTAGAAATGATACTAGCAAAATGAGTTGCACTCTCTAATCTCCGGAGCATAGATAGTATCATCCGAATCAAATATAGTCCATATGAAAGCCAGAGCATAATCTAAGACAAGCATGTGTTAATTATGTAAAAGCGTCATGCTACAGCATATGCCCAAAAATTTTGTGGACTTCTTTTTGGATCGTGGAATTTTCCACCAAAAGCTATGTGGTTTATGACTTATCTATTGCTTAATATACAGACGTTTTATGACTTGACTATTACTTCATATACAGATTGATTATTGTTTTCAACTAAACTCGGGACTTGTAAATAAGAACATATGCAGTGTCCTTGCCTTCTATGAACTTCGTAGGATCGTCACATTTGCGAGTGATGGCATCATCAAACTCCACCCAGGTACCTGCAATTACACATCAAGTAAGGTGGTACACAACAGAAAGAAGACGCACATTTCAAAATTTAGATAATATAACACCACTCTTGGTAGTTTTTTTACTCACCATCCGCATTCTTCACAACGGCAAAGTAATGGCCTCTAGTAGCCTTCAATCCCTGGTGGACTACCACAGAGACCAAATCATAGAGTCCAGTAGGAGCTGCAATAGGATCCCTGAAAGTAAGCACTAAAAATGCAAACCAAAAGACCAAAGAACACACTAAATGCAGTTCATTGGTTTTGTTTTACCTTTCCTGGATCCATCCGAAGAAGATGTGCACTTAGATGTAGCCTCCGCTGCCTTGATATTACTGCCAGATCTAGGTTTTCTTATTCCCCACCCTAGAAGATCTTTTGGATCTTCTTTCTCATTCAAAAGCTATTAACAATAACAATTGACATCAAGATGATGGTTCACGACCGAATAAAATCACTACGAAGAAGGGTAGTGATAAGAAACAGCAATGACGAGGCAACAGAAATATTACCTCGCGAGCGACATCCAGCTCCTTCTGTAACTTATACGAGCACATGTGGTACAGATCAATATCCAAGGGGTACTCAACTCTCTGCAGGGGAAAATAGATATAACTCGGGGATAATTTTAGAGTGAGAGGGAGATACAATTTACAAGAAACCAAGTTTGAGATTACCTTCAGAATCTTAGTGCTCTCTTCCTTTATGCTATTCCAATCAAATCGGTACACCTGGACCGTTACGTAACTGCACAGACAGCACATGTTACTTTATCAAGCACAGATCTTGCAGCAATATCATCATGGAAGACAAGCAAGTTAACTTCGGTAGGTAATTCTTGCCTGGGTAAGGAAAAGATGCGAGATTCTCTGAGAAACTTAGTAAAGCACCCCAGAACCTTTGATTTCTTATTGTCCTCGCCAGTCAAGCTCTGCAAGAATTAGATAAACACTTGGGGACTAGAGAAACACTCGAACTGAGGCCTAAAACTAAAATGGAAAAAGAAAGAGAACAAACAAGTTGAGTCAAAATACATGTAACTACACACTTACGCTTCTTAATGCCTCGTCTAAGTGGGTAATTTCATCATCTGAGATGGGGCACTTGAGCGCGTACGCAACCTCAGTTTCTGAGTATTCCTCTTTAGTTGGTTCACATAGAAAACTGGGAAACAATGTTCCAAAAAAATGTAAGTTGTAGACTTGGTGCAGAACAAAAAACTCATAACAATGTGCTAAATATCAAGTAGTACCTGTGACTGAATCCTATCCCAAACAGTTCTTGCATAGCAAAAGGAGAGCTGCAAGGAAATAATAAACAATTTCTTGACCATATTGCATAATCAAAACCGAATAGAAAGAAGCACATAAAAACATGAAAAAGATTAATTAAGGAAGAGCATAAGAAAGTTGATATACCTTGTACCAGATGATGAGAATGACTCCAAAATGGAATTCATAAATGCTTCCCAGCACTCCATCGCATCCTGTTTTCATTTCAACAAACCACATCAACTGGTTAGAAACAGTTTATTTGTGGGACTTGTATCTTCATAGGGAGAAACGAAATACCTGTTCTTGAAAGGAACCATTCCTACTTTTGTCGAACTCAGGCACCTTTTTGCGCAACGCCTGGCAAAAATGAGAACCGTATGACACATTGTAATAAAACAGTCTTCTCCAACGAAACCAGGAATATCATCAAAAAACAAGAAACTCACCCTCCAAAAGTTGTCTGGGGAGACGGGCTGCTCAGCACCATCAAGCTCGGAAAACAAAGCTCGAGCAGCAATCGTCAGTGCGTCTGAAAGCTTTTCAGAATCATTTAAGCTACTACTATCTCCACACTGGTACTCGGCAAGCAGAGCTCTAAGCTCGGGAATGGATTTCGCGCACTGCACTACTGAGTTCATATAGCAAGTTCTCGCTATATTTACCAGACCGGGTCCATGCCCCTGAAAACAAATTAGGTATGTTAGATCCAACCATGCTTACATTGGGACCAGTAATGTGCACCGTTGTTCAGGAGAACAAAAGAAAATGAATCGGAGATTCTCAGGAAACTATTCATGACTATTATAATCTTACAATCACTTCATTAACTATTCACTGAATCAGATACAGGACACAATGCCCATCCAGGGAATGCACCCTGCTCAGTTCTGTAGAAAACTAGATGCGCGTCTTTAGGGTAAGACAGCAGCATATTCATGTCTCCTACATTTTTCATTCCAAATCTCTTTGGGTAACAATGCACAATATGGGCGACAATTTTGTTATAGGATACATGACACGATATGTTAAATGAATTTATTATGTTCAGGTACAGGACACTATATGTTCACTGAATCAGATACAGGACACAATGCCCATCCAGGGAATGTACCCTGCTGCTCAGTTCCAGGGGATGGATATGCGTGCACTAGATGCGCATTTACAGGGTAAGGCTGCAGCATAGCGATGTCTCCTACATTGTTCAGTCCAAACCTATCTGGGTCACAATGCATTATGGGTGGCAATTTTGCTGTAGGATAAGTATTATATCCGAACCTCTTGCTCCTTGAGTAAAAAGTGAAATTGGTAATCAGGTAATACGGTTATGTTAGTATGACAGAGGAGATGCTGGAAATGGATGACAACCACAACAAGTATATGTATGATAGACGGATTAGCACAGAATGCATCTCAGAACCAATAAGCGTGTCACTCACCGGAGAAATGGAGGAGGAAGACTTGTCTTCCTTTGCGAGATGCTTTTGCCTTTCGACCAAAATCTGGTTTGCCTTTTGGAGATACTCTTCAATTTGCCGATCCTGTGCAAGGATCAGATCTCTTATATTCATGGTTGTGGCCCCTGCGACTTTCTTTGGAGGAGGTACGGGACGAACTGGGTCATCAGGCTTCTTAGCAGGAGCATTGGTAGGATTGTCCCTGCGACGCACTTGGGCTTTCTTCTTCGGATCCTTGTTGGAAGTTTTCTTGGGACCCTCTTGATCAGCATCGGGAGTGTACTTGGTGTTCTTCGGTTGAGGTAATACACCTCCAGCTGGATCATCAGGCTTCTTAGCAGCATCCTTGTGAAGAGCGTCATTGCGACTCACCTTGGCCTTATTCTGATCCTTGGTTGCAGTGTCCTTTGTAGTCACATTTGGAACCTTGTGTTGAGGATCATTAGGCTTCTTAGCAACAGCCTTGTCAGGAGTGTCATTGTTCTTGGGAGCCTTGGTTGCAGTCACATTAGGGATCTGCTTTAGAGGTAATTTACCAGGAGGTAGCACAGGCTTGTTACTAGGGACTACTGCCTTCTTCTTTGGCACTTGTGGGTTGCCTTGGTAGAATTTCTTCTTTTGGCATGCAATAAGCTTGAGCTTGGGGTTTTCCCTTGTGAATCGTTCATTACTGAAGATAGGAGGGCGACTGCTGACTTTCACTAATTTCTGAAACCAAAGAAAGAAAGAAAACATAAAATTAAAATCAAAAAAAAAGTTGAAAAACCCTAGCACCAGTAGAATAGAAGATACGATTGAATAGTTTCCCTAAAATTGAACCAAAATAAAACACTAGCACCAGTAACAATGTAAAATAAAAGATTAATTGAAACTTACGTATTTTCGGAGCTGATCGATTAGAGATTTAAAGTTGGCAGCAAGAATATTAGAATCAGGATCCGTCAAGAATGAGTCCCTCAATTTTTTGTAGGAATCCAAAGAGTGGAAACGAATACCACCACCAGGAGCAAACGAGCAGTACTGATTTTGTTCAATAGAAACAAAATCATGTAGTTTACTAACGAATCTGAGAGCGGCTCTGTTGTTTTGGTTAAGCACAACAGAATCTTCCAACTCCTGCTCATCTGGAAGAATTTCAATTCTCTCCTCGTCCTCAGATGATACAGGTAGCTGAATTTCATCCTCCTCCTCCTCATCAGACGATCTCCTCTCCTTCACATTTTCATCTCTTAAACTAGATTCAGACGATCTTCTCTCCTTCTCATTCTCATCTCCTGAAGTAGATTCAGACGATCTTCTCTCCTTCTCATTCTCATCATCTCCTGAACTAGATTCTGTGATTAGAGTCACCTCTTTTTTAGATAGATCGAATTCATGGTTTCGCTTTTTTAATGGAAGTTTCGTCTCCTCTAATGGAGAGGAGGACATGGTGATTGAAAGGAGAGAGAGAGAGAGAGAGAGAGAGAGAGGGGATGATGGCGGTGGAGTGAAGAAGAGGAAAACACTGTGGTTAGGTGAGAATGAGAATGAATAGAAATAGAAATAGAAATGACCAGGTCTTTGTAAGATTTGGATAGGAGGTCGGCGCACAAAAACACCATAGTTGCGGAAAAACTGATAAATTAGGTCATCAAAATAAAAATACTAAAAAATGGAATAATAATGCATCACTGGCCTCTCTCGTGCACTCAATCCATGCGCATTTGATATCTAAACCCCGCTATATGCTTCTGAAAGAAATGGATATTAGAGCTAGAATGTATGTTTGTGTCACTGTACAAGCTACTAAACACACTGGTAGAGAAAAGTGGGAATCGACCTCATATCTATTGAGGGAGTGCCTGACTTGCTTCTTTTTTTTTTTTCACTCTTATTATATACTATATAGAAAGTTAGGAAACACAACATTTCATTTAATTCCCACTCTTCTCAATGAAAAATACTACTAGTATAAAATAACTACTGAACCTCTGCTACCTACATGATTTTAAAGAAACCCTCAACCTCATTGAACTTCATCAACCTTCTCAGGAAAAATAAAAACTTCATCGATGATTTCGCTCATCAGTTCAACATTCTAAGCCGTGCTGCTGGCTAGGTTCTCCTAATAAGTAGTCTAAAAGCAAACGCCAAGATATTAACTTACTACACGCGCTAATTAAAAGAAGGATAAAACACTCCCGAACCTCTGTAGATGAACACATATACCGAACATGGACCGTCTTCTCTCTCCAAATCTAATGCTGGAAAACACCAGCACCAACTCCTTGCACTCCTTCTGGTACGAAGCTTTCCAGAGAAAGGAGGTTCTCCTCGTGTCGGTGCAGCTGATAATCCACGTTGGAGCAACCATCACCGGAGGATTCCAAGACGTGCCGCGGTCCTTTCACCTTTGTCCGAAAGACGGCACCCTCTTCACCTCTAGGCAGTACAAGCTCAAACCTTCCCGTACGCAAGTTGTAAACTTGAAGATACTTCCCATTGTTCAGCCAGTAGAGGAACATCTGATCCGAGAAACTCAAGATGCGAGTCGGAGGCCTAGTAGTACTGCCGCCCAAGCAAAAACAGCAGGGATCTGGTGCCAGCTTGCCAATGAATCTCAACCATGCAGGTGTCGAATTTATACAAACATCAAAACTCTCCTCCCTAACCCAGCCCTGCTCGACGTGATCCTTGAGTATGTACAGGTGAACTTTACAGCAACAGCAGCAACAACAACCACCGCTACCTTGATGATCATCGAGGCAACGGTGACCATAACCACTTCCACTCCAAGACATTTTCTCTATCGTGCAATACAGGGAGACCCCTTGAACTCCAGAAGATGAGGATAATCCACAAGCAACCGCTTCTGCTGCTCGTCACTTTTGCGCTCAGCTGGTAGCTGGATGAACCGAAACTTCTCATCATGGAGACCGAACGACAGCAGCATCTCCACCTCGTCAGCACCAGCACAAGTGCCATCGCCATGCTTGATTTCACCCGATCCTGCTCCCCCAAGGTTGCTGCTACCTTCCACACCAAACATCCGCCGCTGGTGGCACAGTAGACGGCTGATCTGTCGCTACCCATGGGGGCTCTGATCTTTGCAGCAGGACGACCGCCGTGAGCTGACATGGCCGTGGTTGCGGCAGTGACGTTCCTCCACGATTTAGTTCCCAACGTAAATACCGCAAAGTTGAGCTCCTTTTCAGCGCTACGAAAAACACTTACCACCTTGTACTCGTTCGCCGAGGATCGAACCCAAATCCGTGACAGATGATTTCGGCTTCCTGGGTGTATATCCCTACGCTGGCCGGATAAAAGATACACATAAAATCCCTCCTGTTTGGGTCCAAAACCACGTAACCAGATGAGTAGTTACCCGCATGTGACATACAAGGTAGACCGTTACAGTAACCAACCATTTCCCATACATTAGGGTGACCAAGATGATTCCGAAACTTGTCAAACCTTAGAACATTGTTGAAACAGTAATCCGAAGAAGTACCGGCAAACTTGAAAAAGTGACATCCATAAGTAGGAATACCGGTGTTGGTTTTAAACACCTCCTAACATTTAAAAGGCTAAGGACGACTTGGGGCTGTCTCTGTGATTCAAGGAAATGAGAATAAGTTAAGCGTTTATGATCAGTATGAATGCAGTTGTACCAGAGTTTGGACACCAGAACAGACTTTAGGAGGGCCGGGACTGGAAGCTTGGTTAGTATTTCTTCCAGAATCAAATCATGAGGAAGGCCCTTCTTTCTTCGGTATGGTCTTTTCTTCTTCTCCACCACGGCTGGAGTATTTGTACCGGTAACACAATCTTTTCTTCTATATGCTCTTTTTCTTCTTCTCCATCACAGCTGAAGCATTTGTATCACCTCCACAATCTTTTACTTTCTTCGCCTCCATCGCTGTTGACGTATCAGTATCAGCACAATCTTTCTCTTCTTCGTCTCCGTGACTGTTGAGGTATTAGTCGCGTCAACTCCGCAATCCCTTCTCCTGCATGCTCTCTTCTTCGTCTCCGTGACTGTTGAGGTATTTCTTGTATCGCCTCCACAATCTTTCCTCTTGTTGGTCTCCGTCGCTGTTGGGGTGTTAGTTGTATCACCTCCACAATCTCTACTTCTGCATGCCCTCTTCTTCGTCTGCGTGGCCGTTGGGGTGTAAGTTGGATCACCTCCGCAATCTTTTCTCTTCTTCGTGTCCGTATCACCTCCACAATCTCTTCTTTTATATGCTCTTTTCTTCTTCCCCATCACCGCGGTGGTAGTATCGGTGGTTATATGATCACCACAACCAATTCGGTGGGGTTGTATGATGCTCATGGTCGGCATAACTTGAATAAATTATTAGCTGCTAGTAGTTGGTTCCTCCTACAGTGAATGTAACTTGCTATTCTTATTTGGTGATATATATATATGTGTGTGTGTGTGCAATTTGATATGCTCAACATAGAGGAGATGCCAAAAATAATAATAATAATAATAAGAGCTCATTAAAGGAAAAATTAGAGATTACCTGGGACTTGGAAACCAGCTGAAGTAAGGAAATCTCCTCAAAGTAGTCTTAATTGAGAGACCCTAATTACAAAAAGAATTAGCTAAACAAATTTAGATAAAATGCCATTTCAGTGAACCCTAAACCTAAAATACATTGAAATTGAAATTCAACCTGGAATTGGATTACCTGGGAGCTGAGGAAAGTAAATTTCCACTGCAAAAATAACTCAGACACAACCCTAGCTATTTCATTTCTGAATCGTTTTCATTTCTGAATCGTTTTCATTTCAATCTACTGGAGACAATTTATCATTTCTATCGATGTCCCTTGTGTATAATGTTGAGCACCTCATGACTTCACGATGGACACGCACCTCACTGCCGTCAGATCTTGCTATAAAGTGATTAATGCGAAATCCAACGGTGAAGCTTCGTTGTGTTGTTATGCATTCCAACGGCATGGCAGCACCGCTTTCAAAATTGGGTAAGGAGGAGGAGACAGCCGGGTGCACTGCACACTAAGGGCAACAACAATGCTTTACATCCCGGGATCCATACCGTGACTCACAAAAGGCGAGACCCACTTTTGCCCGCTTATAATCCCAATGTCAGAGAGCATTACTCTTATGCGTCTGATCCCCTCATGGGATATTTCACGGTTTTTTTCGATGTCAACGTATTATCACTGCACTAAGGGCGATCCATATGGCAATCGGCGATTAAAAAAAAAAAAAAAAAAACAAAAGGATTTGTTGAACCGGCATGTCGATGAGTGAATGTGATTTTGGACTACGAGAAATGCAATGGTCGGATAGAAATTAGACGCGTGGATTTGGTAAAACCGTGCGGGCAACAGATCTGCTGGTGGGTTATTCTTTTTCTTTTTTTTTGCCCCTAAGGGCCACTTTTCAACACTCAAAGAAACAGTACTTTGTACCCCAATAAATACTACTCGAGTTTTATCTCCCAATTCACAACAATCTTCCATCCAATCAATCTTTTCTCAATTTCAATCGCCTTCAATTTTCAACCATGAATGCTGATTTTGGTTCATTTGAGGAAGATATTGAGATGGATAAAATCTTGTATGCAGAAGAAATGTTAATAGAGATTTCGCGTATAATGAAAGAAGAAACAATTGAAGATAAAAGGAGGCGAAATTTTATATTGTCATTACAATTAGGGATGATATATATCAAAGCCTTTTAGAACCAAAAGAAGTTATCACTAAAAGATGGACGTAGCGAGATCGACATTTTTACCACAACAAGATGATGCATGATTTTTTAATCATGGATATCTTTATTTTCACCCTAACATGAATTAGCTAGACATGGATTTCTCAAAAGCCATAAACAAATCAAAAGAAAAAACGCTCACTAATTAAAAATGGGAAAAAAATCAACTTCAAACCATATTCTTCCCCTTGCGGCTCTGTAGCAAGCCTACGGCCGTCAACCTCCCACACCCATCCTTTAGTCTTTGTTTCATTTCGTTTTTATATGTGTTGCTGCGAAGAAAATACCTAGCAAAAACTATCCAATAGGCCCAATCCACTGACCACCAATGCCGAAAACGAGAGTTTGGCCACTGCCTAATTCAGTTCGTCTAAACACCCTCCTTCCTTGTCCTTGCACCGAGATATATCAGCTCAATCAGTTATTATGTAGATCTATATCCACTCGATACAAATCAATGTAGTATATAATCCAGTTCATAGACGCAGCTCAACCAGTCAGGTGGGTAGTGTAGATGGAACACATAATACCAGTTCTATTTTCTATATGTGTTCAGATATATGACCAACACCACCAGCTCTTCCAATTACTCTACGTCGCTTCAAAACCACCTACATCGAATCCAAACCCATTTCAACATACATTTGAGCTTCATTTTCTCGCGCATCTTTATAGTGTTGAATCAGCAAAATCCATTACACTTCTGCCTTTACTTTCTGATTAGCGTTAATCTCAGACCACATATCAAAACCATCTCAACTCGAACCACAGCCTTATCTGAATCAAACAGAGTCGGCAATCAATCTGTTCTCCTCCCTGGTTCTTGGCAGAATCCAGTCACCCTTCAAAATCTGACAAACACCTACGTCCCAACACTACATTCTTCTCCACTCGAATAACAAACTCATTAACACGTACAACACTATCAGGGTCGTTCTTGTTCTCTGGCCAACTGAACGTCAACTGGTCCATCCACATCACCACTGCCTGCACTCAGCCAACGTCATCGATTGCAGCAAACACAAGCACTTCATTTATGAATTCAACTGTGAACACTGGAATTATGATGGCATCCCCATGTTCACAAATAATATTCGCATTTGTAAATGTCGACGATGCGAGACTAAGAATAGAAGTGGAATAGTGCTAAATACGATGACTCATTGACTCAGAGTCTTCGGAATCGTCATTGTCTAGTAAAAAGGGGGAATGATTCAGCGATTCTACGTGGTTATGGTGCACATATCGTAAAGTATAATACTAATAGCAAGAAATACAGTGCTGAAATGTAAATAAGACAATGATTTACGTGGTTCATCCATGGGGTTGGTGTTTCACTATGTATTGAGGAATTACGGGGGTAACCAAATGACTTTAAGTGAATAACGATGGTCAAAGGGGAAATATCCTTCATACTTACTCTTCATATCTCTCTTTCCTATAATCTTCTCTAGTTAATCGAAACTGGTCCTCCCCTTTCTCTTGGTGAAGAGGAGTATTCATAGGGAAGATACGTGGGATCCATCGTCAGAGACCGTTTGAATCTTATCTTCTTGTTCTCTGTGCCGATCCCGCTGATGTCTTCGCTCTGTACCGATGTTCCCAGCGGTTACTCTTGATCACGTTGGGTCGATGCTTGCTCTTCCACAAGTTACTCGACACGTACCTTATGTCTAGGGTACTTAATGCGGGTGGTTGAGCTACCTGCTCGTGTCAGACAGCTGCCTGCGGTTCCTATCACATCCGTGTAAGCTATGTTAATCCTCGCCGTTGAACTTAGATCCTTCTCGAGATGGAGTAAAGTTAAGCCTTTGGTATTCCTCAGTGATTCACGATAGTTCGTTCCTTTTGGTGCTCCCTGATCTTTGGCCGTCGGATTAGCTCGATGATAATCATATACCATCGTTGGATGTTCTCGTGTGTTAGCATGTGGCATCGTGTTTTGAAGTACCCAGCTGTGCCTCCTCCACGTGTGTTTTTTTGGGAACGTGTCGAGTGGGGAATTATGTGTATACATCAACTATACACTTCAACTGCTATATTTTACTCGGACCCAATTTCTGCTCGATTCAGAAATTTCCAATTTAAATTTATGTCAATATAAATTCCTGACTTTGTTGCCGACGACACCCATCTCAACATCTCTATAACCTAAATTCTCAATAGAACCCATTTAGAAGAGACCCTGAAGCTGACTTCGACGTTCATGATGGTTTCTGTGAGTTGAATGCGTGACTGCGCCGCCTTTTAATGCGGTGAGGCCTTGGGTATCAAGGCTCCACGCATCTTCCCTCGCCTCTATTCAACTTACTTCAACTCGGATTGATTCCAGAGAGGTCTGCTTAAATTGTAACGAATTCCCTTTTGAAGGATTAGAAGCTAGTCTAGAAACAATCTAAGTGGAGCCATCATGCTTTTTGTTTGGTAGAAATCAGTAGGTTTGTTGTGGTCGAGTCAGCCTTGTTTGTGTTTGTATAGAATTCGCTTGCAGTTAGGATGTCAAACTGGTATTGTAACAGCCAATACAATGATTATCCAACTGAACAATATGGACATTACTCTTTTTATGACCATAGTGTGAATAGTGGTTGGGAACGCCAATCTTTTGAAGGTTATGGGTCATACCATGGTGAGCCCAATTACTATCCACATGAGCATCGGTCATTCGAGCAAGAAGAATATAGTACTAGTTCTTCGTCTCTAGAGGATACAATCAAACTTTTGAAAAGTAGTCCTTTTTATGATCCTTCTGTTCCTACTCATTCTTTAGAAGAGTCCCTCAGGGATTTAGCTAAAACGACATATAAGTTAGCTGAGGTGAATAACGTAGTTATGGACGAAAGGACTGCAACAATGACTGAATCTTCTTTAGAAGACATCCTCAATAGATTAACTCAAACTTAGATCCAACACTAAGGGAACTTTCTTTGGAACAGACCCTTGAGAGGATAGCTGAGTCGACACGTAGACTTGAGTTAGAGACGAACGAAAGTATTTCTCGAAATAACTGGAATTGCCAATATAGTGTATCCAATAATACCCTTGAGAATGAAGATAGTTATTCGCATAATCAAGATGACGAGGTTAGAATTGGTAACACTACTTGTTTAGATGAGGTTCGATCATTTTCATGTTATTATAGTGATGATCATGATGTGGAAAGTGTTGATGAAGAATCTGAAGTTTTTAGGCATAGTGATTAGGAATTTGTTTCTCCAATTGAGATTTATAATGATAGTAATATTTCTGGTTTAAATCCAAATAATTTTAATAATTATTCACCTATTCAAAAGGATGAGGATTTGACTAGAAGTATCTCCGTTTTAGACGATGTAGAATTTCCTAGTTACAAAGCGGATAATGGTTTAGGGGAACGGGTTTATCCTGAGAATACTGTTTTAGAGTCCAAGGATTTAGAAACAATAGTCTTAGACGAAGAAGATGAAATCGTAGAGCTTTTAAATATGAGTGAGGATGCATCACCTGAGTATAACTTAGAAGAAGCAATTGACCATTTTCAGGATTCCAATGATCTAGAAATTAGGGAAATTATAGCTAGTATATCTAGAGACACCCAAAAATCTAAGTTTTGGGGTGATTATCATTCTTCTTGTGCCTTATCTTTATCTCTTACAGAGATCCCTCACTTGGGACTTGACATATGTGCCTCAAGCATTTTACAAGATTATCTTCATACACGTTTTCCTGAACCCAATAATGTCTAGAAAGAAGTTCAGTTGTTAGAAACCCATCCTCTGGTTGATGTGGTTAACCCAGGCTACGATTCCTCGATTGACTTTGTTTTCCCACCAAAAACTTTTTCTCCGATTGTGGGAACTTATGAAATTCAAATGTGTCAAATATTAAGTTTCGAGACTAAACCTAATTACTTTAGGAGATTAGGATCGACATATTTGTTTAAGGAAGACCACCACTCTCTTTGTGGTCATTGTGTGAGTCAAATCGATTGACTTAGAGGATCCCCAATTATTCGGAGTTATTGTTATGTGCTTCTAAGTTCCTACTTGAGTATTTCGGACTCTACAACCCGATCTTAAGAATCCTTCATTTGAGGAAGTCCAGCCCATGAAAACATTTTATTTAGACCCGTTTATAGAGCCTGAACCTGAGTCACAACTAGATATAGTTGTCTTAAACAAAAAGTTAAATAAGGGTATGTTCGATATTTTCATGGTCTGTTGCAATTTTCTCTTCTTTGGGTTATACTTTTTGATCCAGATGACCCACAGTTATTCCGGTTAATGCTATATGATTCTGCGAGGTGACTAGTTCTTTCTTAGTCTGGCTGAAGACTTTAAACTTAGCACTTCTTGGGAGGTAACCCATGCTTTTGCAACACGGTAATACCTTTCCTTAACTCTTTTGCTTCAAGTGGAAACAGTTTCTCCTTGTTCATACTTTTAATTTTATATTTAGAACATTGAGGACAATGTTAGATTTAAGTTTGGGGGTATGAGAGAAACTTTTTAGTTGCAATAAATAAACTCCAGAGCCTAGAAATTTATGCTTATTAAGGATAGTGTTTGTAAAGTAAAATTACTTCTACCCCAAACACAGAAATTTGTAGGATGATTTTGCTGATAATCGATCCGTGACCTCGATCTTCAATAGAATTATGGGAAAAAAGGAGGGGGGGGGTACCTGGAAAAAACCCTCCGATGCTAAAGTCAGTATTGGATTTTTCACAGGAGTTTTGGGTATGGAAGATTGCTTACCTTTTTGGGTTTATGAACCCTTTATTTATATGAGCCAATTTCAGTTTATTTTCTTTGACTTTATGGCAGATATTGATTGCCATAACTGGCCCCTGCATGCCTCCCGCCCAATAATCGGCATTGGCCAGGTCCTGCATGCCGCATGTGATAACTGGCCAGCTTTGGTGGCTTCATGGTTCTAGTGTAACTGACCCTTGCATGGTTGTTGGAATGTTGTAGAAGCAAAGTTTACAGTGGGCACAGGAATCATCCGAAGGCTACGGAATTATGCTGCAACGTGCTTCACTGAAACATAAGAAAAACACTAAACGCCAGATTAATTGCCGATTAATTTCGATTAATCGCCTATTAATCGGCGATTAATCGCCCCGATTTCCGCTCGCTGCTGGCCGCCGACTTTGGGCCGCTCGGTTGGGCCGCCGACTTTGGGTCGCACGGTTGGGCCGCCGTCTTGGGACGCCGGCAGATATTAGTGACGTGGCACACAGTGCTGACGTGGCACCTGCCACGTCATTTCGCATGCTGACGTGTCGACTACCATGTCATCGTCTATGCTGACGTGGCATCCATTTGCTGATGTAACGCCTGCCACGTCATCTTGTCTAATGACGTGGCACCTCGGTCTGCTGACGTGTCGACTGCCTCGTCATTATTTGCTGCCGTAGCATTATGCGGAAGCTTGTCTTTGTCCGACGTGGCTTTGTTTTTTGACGTATTTATTTGGTGACGTGGCACCTCTGATGACGTGTCAATGGTGACGTGGAACGCTTGTGTTGTGAAACTGTTTAGCCCATGGGCTTGTACATGGGGTGTTTGTTAGGCCTAGTTAGCCATTTTTGGGTAAACAAGGGAAGCACCTTAGGCCCAATGAACCCTCCTTTGCCACTAGCAGGAGTTTTGGAGGCCTAAGTTAGCCCATTTATTTGTGTAGAATATTAGAGGTACAAACATCGCCCCCTCTTAACCCATAACAAGTTATGGGTTAAGAAGTTCGGGTTCCCCTCTGATTTTGTATTTTTCTTGAGTGTTACATAACTCGCCCCCGAGCGTGTTGTTCGGAGTGTTACGCAACTCGTCCCCAAGGACGTGTTGATTGCGCTGGAGTGTTACACATCTTGCCCCCAAATGGTTGAGGTGACATATAACTCTCCCCAAGTATGTTTTGTGTCATGCTACTCAATGTTGCGCAGGGGTGTACCTCCCTGCTGCATTTTGCTCGCATGGAATGAAAAGTTGAGTTTTTCTGCTATCTTGAATTCGCGCAGGGGGCCAATTCTGCTATTCAAGATGCGCGCAGAGTTTGGGATGTGTACATTTTCACGTGCCTGGACAGATGAAAATGTTTGCCACATTTGTTGCTGCCCCATATGATGGGCATAAATTTGAGATAGGGTAGAAATGCTCGAACTGTGCACTCACCCTATCCACGAGGTGTCAGAGACGTTGCTGACAGTAGACTTAAACTGTACTGTTTTGTCATTTAGGGCTGACTGCGGATTCGATCACCCGCAGTAGCTTGTAATTAACGCGAACATTATTGATAAAGTATGGAATACCAAAATAATGTTGAACTAAAATATCTGAATTGAAATAACAAGATAAATACATACTGCTTCGATCATAGCTGCCTCGTTAAAACCTTTGAGTGGAAAACCCAGTGGGACAAAACCATCAAAAAGGAAAAGAGTAAAGACAAACAGGTTTGAATCTACTTCTAATGATAAAACTTTTTCAAGTGGAACGAATTCCACGGCTTCCATGGCTTCGAATCCTCAGTTCCGTCAAGATTCCTCAAGTAGTAGGATCCACGAGATGCTGGTCTATCCACTATGTATGGGCCTTCCCAGTTTGCTCCGAGCTTCCCACAGTTTGGTTCCATTGTGGCTGCTCGGGTTTTCTTCAAGACATATTCCCCTGGTTTGAACGACCGTTCTTTGACCTTGCGATCATATCCCAGCTTGATTGCCTGCTAGTATCGGACCAACTGCTGCAAGGCTGTTTCTCTTTGTTCTTCCAGCAACTCTTTATCCAAAGCCAGTATGATGTTGTTTTTTCCAAACTTGACATCACGAGTTTTGGTAGTCTTGAGTTGTACCTCGGTGGGTATGACTGCCTCTGTCCCATACGCCAATGTAAATGGAGAAAATCCGGTGGATCTTTTCGAGGTTGTTCGATGGGACCATAAGACTCCAGGGAATTCTTCAGTCCATTTTCCCTTCGCCTTCTCTAGCCGTTTCTTGAGGTTGTCCATAATAATTCGGTTAGTTGCTTCTGCCTGCCCATTGCTTTGAGCATAATAAGGAGACGAGAAATTGTGGCGAATATTCAGGCCCTTGCAAAAGTCTTTTATTACTCCTGAATCGAACTGCTTCCCATTGTCTGATATTATCGCGTACGGGATACCGAACTGCGAGACGATATTCTCCCATATGAACCTTTTCACATCATGTCCGGTAACGTGTACCGGTGCACGCTTCGACCCACTTGGTGAAATAATCGGTAGCGGCTAGTATGAATCTGACGCCTCCAGGAGCTTTGGGGAGCGGCCCGACGATGTCCAATCCCCACATAGAGAACGGCCAGGGACTAAAAACTGGATGTAATTCGTTGGCGGGACTTTTCGGAATTGGAGCGTATTCTTGGCATGGCACACATTTCTGCGCATATTCTTTAGCATCTTTCTGCATGTACGGCCAGAAATACCCCTGGGTAAGTACCCTTTGGCTTAACGTGGTAAGTACCCCAGAAATACCCCTGGGCAAATAAAGAGACACAGAGGTTTAACGTGGTTCGGCATTGTTTGCCTACGTCCACGGGCGAATCCCCTTGGGGAGAAATGTTTTATTGACTTTTGTATTACAAAGTATGTTTTTCTCTCCTCCTATTGGCTACCCCTCCATGATTTCTGCTCCCCCTATTTATACAGTTCCATATCTAAATATAAACATAAATTACATTAACTGCTCATTCATGCCTCCATCATCAATTTTGTATGAAAAAGATGGAGTTAATTCTGCATGTATGAAATCACGCAATTAGTCTTGCATGGCGTAAACTTCTTCTTTTAATCCGCATGGTCAAAGCTGCTGGAATTCAACTCTGCATGAAACTGCACATTTATGCTTCCATGATAAATTCTGCATAAATAATGGCTGGCAATATTGGTGGACATTTGCTGGCGGAACAGCTGACTGCATAGGTAGGGACTGGCTTGATGGTTGACATGCATGATGGCTGGCAGTGTGGATGGAGTCTGGTTGGCAGCGCGGAAGAGTTTTTGGCTGGGAATTGGTTAGCAACATTACTAACTACAAGACTGAAAATTGGCTAGGGGTGCGACTGACTTCGATAGTTGACCGACGGTTGACTTTGACTGTTGAACGACCGTTGACTTTGACCATTGATCTCGACCGGACGTTGACTTTGATAGTTGACTGACTTTGACCATTGACCTTGACCGGAAGATGACTTTGATAGTTGACCGACTTTGACCATTGGCCTAGTCATTAGCGATTGAATCGGTGGGGTGCCTTGGTTGGTGGTTAGTGGGCTTGGATGAGGACCAAAAGACGATTCAAGTATCAATTTGGCCCATTAAGTGGTATTTTTACTTATGGTACAAACATCGCCCCCTCTTAACCTCCAACTTGTTGGGGGTTAAGAAGAATTTCGTGTTCCTTAGTCAATGATAAAACTCTCCCCCAAGTGTGGACTATTAATATTGAGTTGATTGGCGAACTTCCCTTGTTGTTTGCGGAAATCAAGACGCCGCCAAGAGTAAATTTATGTTGCTGAAGTGTAAATAGAACCGCCTTCGTTGATTGTAGAGATCGTAATCAAGTCTCCCCCAAGCGAGGCTATTGTGTTCGGCGGGAAACACTTGAGTATGAACCATTGTTGTATGCAAAATCGGGACCGAAGGCTGAACTGCTCTGTAACGGAAGCGTGATGCTCCTGATGTAAAATTGAACTGTGGTAGTTACGTTGGACTTGTCTGCGATGGCCACGGAAAACTGTCTTTTACAGTAATGAGCAAAACTGGGTAGTAATAATATTGAGCGAACATGGTTTGCAGCAGCTTCCATCAGCTGGCCTGCAGGAGCGGTGAGCAAAACTACACTGCTAAGATTCTGCGATCACTGGATTGCAGGTGTTTCGAATCAGTTGAGTGCATCAGACCTGATCAATTGGACTACATGACAGAACGATGAAAACGCAGACTGCAGCAATGCGATCACTGGACTCGCAGGAGTTGCGAATAGAAGCTGGATCGCATCAACCTCGATCAATCTGGTCTGCAGCAAGATCGAGAATTGCAGCACTGCGATCACTTCGGATCGCAAGAGCGACGAGCAAAACTACACTGCAGATGGCTGCGATCACTGGACTGCAGGAGTTGTGAACGAGTTGACCGCATCGACTTTGATCGATCGAAATGCAGCAACGACGAGCAAAATTTGAATGCTAGCAGCTTCGATCTGCATGGATCAGTAGCAACAACTAGCAACTACCGCAATGATCGCGGCACTGGATCGCGAGGACGACGATCCTCACTACAGTGATGCGGTAAGCTGGACTGCAGAGAGCGGCGAGCCTCACCGCAGCGATTAGCTTGGTGGTGGACTGCAGGAATTGCGTGAACGGAGCTGATCACAGCAGCTTCGATCAGCTGATCTGCAGCAGCTGCTGAGGGACTGGACTGAAACAGTTCGATAAACCTAGGTGTAACCATTACAAATAAAACTAGACAACATCATTCGTCCAACCGAGTGCTTCCAGATCGCATCGATTGCGTCCAACCGAGTCTGTAATTCATAGGAAATCGATCGCATCGGTCGCGTCCAACCGAAAGTGCGAAGTTGCTTTTGAATCGGAGTACAATAATTCAATCAACATAACTATAGCAGTTTAACATTACCGATTGTAAAAATTGCGTAAAAATATTAGGGTGTACGCCCCTCTTAATCCCGCAACTCGTTGCAGGATTAAGAAGTTTGGGTTACCTGAAGTTTCGGTTTTCAGAAGCTTAATCCCGCATTGCAATTAGGTGCTATGTAACTTGCCCCCAAGTGTATGAAGTGTTACACAGCTTGCCCTAAAAAGATTAATTTTAGACCATGAGGTGTTACATATCTCGCCCCCAAGTGATAGTCAGTCACGTTGAAGTGATATGAAAATCGCCCCCAGAAGATAGTGATTGTCATGCTGCTCAATACTCGTACAAGGGTGCACTGCCTTGCTGCATTTTTCTCGCGCATGAAATTTTGAAGATGTATGCTATCTGAATTACAAGCTTGCAAGGGGGGGTGCAATCCCACTATTCCAGATGCGCGCATAATTGGAATGTGTGCATCTCCTCATGAGAAAATGCTTGCCACATTATAGGTGCCTTACTGAACAAAAGTATGCATGAATATATGAAAATATGCAAAAATATGTAAATTGTATACTTACCTTATTGAAAATGTTACTGCGACTTCGCTACGAAGTGATTAGGATGCCCACTGGCTATGTCGGTGTTTTCCAGCGACGATGATTAATATAGTTGCCTTAGCGTCTCGTCTCCACTTAGTAATTGACTTGTCTGTGGGACTGGAATGCACCAGTTAAGTCCAAGCTGGATCGAAGACAGTTGCCACGGAATCAGTATTTTCGAAATGTGATCACCGCATCGCACCATGATTATGCGCAAAACTGGACTGAATGAGTCGTGAGGAAACAGTTTTTGGGGAAAATCGGACTACAGCAGTTCGACCCACTGGACTGTAGGAATTAAAAAGGACTGCGGCTGTTCGGTCACAGGCCAACAGCCGTTGCTGTGAAACCGGATTACAATAGTTCGATCAACTGACTGTAATAGTTATGTGGAAAAGGACTGCAGCAGTTCGATCAACTGGACTGCAGTATTTTCGGTGGTGTTTAAATGTGACCGTTTCTGGTGATGTCATTTTACATTTCTAAAAGTTTTAACTTCCTCTGAAAATTGGAATGTCGCCTTCACGACCTTGGTAATTGACATACGATCTCATCGGGCCGACAATCACTCGGTTTGGATGTACGAAGAAGAAGTTATCGAGGAAACAAAATTGGTTGGTCAGCGCCTTGCTCTAACATGTTGATGACGTGATTGTACCCAAAAAAATATTATTCTCCAATTGCAAAATTTTACCTTCATGTCGTAGGATATTGAACTCGCGATCGCAACGAGCCAAAAATCATCCAATTCGGACGTGAGACGGAGAAGATATCAACGAAACAAATTTTTAGACCAAGCCCTAGTGGGGTGTACATATCCGCAAGGCAAGAGAAACTGGGCGGAATAATCCGAGGGCTACGGGATTAAGTTGCGTCGCGTTCCATTGAAATAGGGCTACGGAATTAAGTTGTATCGCACCACACCGAAACAGACCCTCCAATTAATCGGTGATTAATCTCGCACCGACATCGGCATTTAATCGCCGAGTAATCGCCGATCTTGCTCGCCGGTGGCCGCGCCTTGTTTCGCCCGCCAGAATAGCCGCCGGCTAAGGCGCCACTTTTTTCCGATTTTTTTTTTTTTTTTTTTTGTAACCTTTCAGGAACTGTGATCTTTGCCTTCGGACTTATGGTGATAGGTTTCATTGACTTGTTGTGTTTTCCTTAAAAGCTTCTCGTAACAGCCCTATGGATTTTTAGCAACAGTTGTGTGGACTGTTGTTGTTTCTCCTGGAATATTCACCATGATTTTGTTGCACTTTTGTGGCCCTTTCTGGAATTTTCTGAGATGCTTTTCTGGAGGTTTTCCCTTGGGTATTCAAGCACCTTGAGATGTAGACAAATTTGAAAACTTTGCGTTCATGACAGTATTGATTTTGTCATACAACAAACTTGAACAGGTGGATAATGCGTTATTTGAGAAGCAATTTTTTTTTGGACTTTGGACTTGAATATGCTGCGGATCGAACATCCTGACAACAACCTTGGTGATTTTCGCAGTGAGTCAGGTTTGGTGGCTTTCGACTGCGATGCTGGGCTATAGTAACTGTGATTAACTGAACTGCAGCAGCAGTGATCAGCTGGGGGGGGCCAATCCCACTATTCCAGATGCGCGCAGAATTGGAATGTGTGCATCTCCTCATGAGAAAATGCTTGCCACATTATAAGTGCCTTACTGAACAAAAGTATGCATGAATATATGAAAAGATGCAAAAATATGTAAATTGTATACTTACCTTATTGAAAATGTTACTGCGACTTCGCTTACGAAGTGATTAGGATGCCCACTGGCTATGTCGGTGTTTTCAGTGACGATGATTAATATAGTTGCCTTAGCGTCTCGTCTCCACTTAGTAATTGACTTGTCTGTGGGACTGGAATGCACCGATTAAGTCCAAGTTGGATCGAAGACAGATTGCCACTGAATCAGTATTTCATTTGTGTGTGATCACCGTGCATTTAAATGATTATGCGCAAAACTGACCGAATGAGTCGTGAGGAAGCTTGATTTTTGGGGAAAATCGGACTACGGCGCATTCGACCTTTGGACCTGTAGGAATTAAAAAGGATCATGCACTGTTCGGTCACGAGCCAACAATGTCTTGTGAAACCTAGGATTACAATAGTTCGATCAATCGATCGTAATAGTTATGTGGAAAAGGACTGCAGCAGTTCGATCAACTGGACCGCAGTATTTTCGGTGGTGTTTAAATGTGACCGTTTCTGGTGATGTCATTTTACATTTCTAAAAGTTTTAACTTCCTCTGAAAATTGGAATGTCGCCTTCACGACCTTGGTAATTGACATACGATCTCATCGGGCCGACAATCACTCGGTTTGGATGTACGAAGAAGAAGTTATCGAGGAAACAAAATTGGTTGGTCAGCGCCTTGCTCTAACATGTTGATGACGTGATTGTACCCAAAAAATATTATTCTCCAATTGCAAAATTTTACCTTCATGTCGTAGGATATTGAACTGCGATCGCAACGAGCCAACAATCATCCAATTCGGACGTGAGACGGAGAAGATATCAACGAAACAAATTTTTAGACCAAGCCCTAGTGGGGTGTACATATCCGCAAGGCAAGAGAAACTGGGCGGAATAATCCGAGGGCTACGGGATTAAGTTGCGTCGCGTTCCATTGAAATAGGGCTACGGAATTAAGTTGTATCGCGCCACACCGAAACAGACCCTCCAATTAATCGGTGATTAATCTCAGTACCCGATTAATCGGCATTTAATCGCCGAGTAATCGCCGATTGCCGCTCGGCCGGTGTGGCCAGTGCCTGCCTTGTTTGCCGCCGCCTTCAGTAAATTTGCCGGCTCGGGCCAGCCTTTTCCCCGATTTTTTTTTTTTTTGTAACCTTTCAGGAACTGTGATCTTTGCCTTCGGACTTATGGTGATAGGTTTCATTGACTTGTTGTGTTTTCCTTAAAAGCTTCTCGTAACAGCCCTATGGATTTTTAGCAACGGTTGTGTGGATACATTCTTTATTTCTCTGGAATTTTCACCATGATTTTGTTGCACTTTTGTGGCCCTTTCTGGAATTTTCTGAGATGCTTTTCTGGAGGTTTTCCCTTGGGTATTCAAGCACCTTGAGATGTAGACAAATTTGAAAACTTTGCGTTCATGACAGTATTGATTTTGTCATACAGCAAACTTGAACAGGTGAATAATGCGTTATTTGAGAAGCAATTTTTTTTTGGACTTTGGACTTGAATATGCTGCGGATCGAACATCCTGACAACAACCTTTGTGATTTTCGCAGTGAGTCAGGTTTGGTGGCTTTTATTTGCGATCTTTGGGCTATAGCTTGTGATTAATCGGCTAGCCATTTGTGATCACCGGACGGCGATGATAGAAATCAGCTGGATCCAACCGTATTGTGGATCGAATATCCTACAACAATTTTGATGGTATTTCACTACATCTTTTGCCGCGGACCGAGCGTCCCAGCAACACAATCATTAGATTTTGTAGTGATGCGATTTTCAGCGGTATCCGCAGGTAATAGCTTCAGCAAATCTGAAACGGCGAATCTTAATTGCAGCGATTGCGATCAATCGGATATGTAATATGTGCGATTATACGGTCGCAGCAAATGCGATCAGGTGGATCAGAATCGTTATGATCAAAGCTGGATCGCCATAGCGATTGCGATCAATCGGACTGCCGGTAGTGATTTTTCAAAACGCTCAAACTGCTTTTTCACGGACACGATTTTGAAGCATTTTCTACAACTTTTCTCAATGGGAAAACACGATTTCTTTTCTCGTATTTCCCCTTGTAGGGTGCTCGGCAATCCAACATTAAGAAAGTGCCTAAGACGGACTTGTCAGCCACTGTTATAGGTATCTTCACTTTTCCAATCGCCTTTGTAACTTCGCCGCTGAAACCGATAATTGGATTTTCATCCTCCTCGATCAAGTCGTGTGGGAGATTCATATAGGAGTAAGCTTCAAAAACGTGCACGCTCACCGAGCTTCTGTATCAACTAGAATCCGGTGTACCGAAACATGCCAATCCAAGCAGTTATAACGATAGCATCATTGTGGGGAGCATATACACCTATCATGTCTGCATTAGAGAACTCGATCTTTGTGCATCCAAGTTCCCGAGTTTCTGCTCCATTACCGCTGACAAAATCGATGTGATTTGTCAAGTACCATTCTTTCAACTTCCTGAGCTTCCTCCTGGTATCGTCTTCTGATGCCCGCCTGGTCATTGAATGGATCCTGGCGTGGCTAACGTTAATCACATGTGCGTTAATCACGTTGGCCGTGCCAAACTGTCCGAGACCTTTTCCAAAGTCATTTTTCACGTACTGTTGCAGCTTCCCAGCGTCGATCATTCGCTGAATCTCGATCTGTAAAGAGCGGTAGTTCTCAGTTTTGTGACCATGGTCTTTATGGAACTTGCAGTATTTGCTCCTATCACGTTTATCTCATGTTTCTGCTGCCAAAGGACGTGGGGGGCTCAAATCCTTATGTATTTTTAAATACGTACTCCGTGATACTTATGCTCGGTGGGGTCGACTTCATATCGTGAAATTTCGATACCCGGTTTCCATCGTTCACCTTGATTTTTCTCTCGAACATCCCCGCGATCATTATCTTTGTCCGTTCGAACGGTTCTTGGATTTTTCCTCTCTTCCCATCGTTTGGATGATTGGATGATTTGTGAACTTCTTCTCGAGCTTTAGAATCGTCCTCCACTCGGGCGTACTCTTCTACTCGATCATATAGTTCTTCCAAAGTTTTGGTGGTCTCTTGACCAAAGAACTGTACACACCTCTCGATCATCTTTGGTAAGCTTGTTTGTATGCCGCAATGACAACTTGGTCTTTGGCTCCATCCACGTCCGCTAACTCTTGCTTGAAACGCCTAGTGAATTGTCTGACGCTTTCCTCCTTCCGAATTCCTAAAAGGAACAGTGAATGGCATCCTTTCCGGTCACGTTTGTTGTACTTATAGTTAGAGCAAAAATCATCGATCAGCTTATGGTAAGTCCCGATCGACTGTGCTGGAAGCTGATTGAACCACGTTATAGATCCTCCCGTTAGGGATTGCGGAAACATTTTACACATCAACTCGTCGTTGTACTGCCACAAGGACATGGCGGTCTCATATTGTAAAACGTGCTGATCTGGATCATCAGTTTTCTCATCGAATTCCGGTAATTTTGGAACTAAAAATTCATTGGCGCATGAATTCTGCGATATGCGCGTGAAAGGAGCTCCTGCTGCTCGATGCAGCCTTTCCATCTTTTCTTCTCGGGATTGTTTTTTCATCATCACTTTCTCGATCATCTTGGAAAGAAGAGCTTCTGTTATCGCGTTTAGGTCGCCATCTGAGTAACTGCCTTCATGCTCATAATCCAGGTCCTCTTCCATCCCTGCCTTGCTCCGAACGAGCATAGTAATCGTGCGAAAATTCGCTCTCGTTGTGTTGGTCTCGAGTTTCATTCTCGTCATTCCTGAGGCATTTTGAATGAGATGTAGTTCTGGCTGCGCTCTGTTGAGTTGCAGCTGTCCGATCCTCGCCGCTGGGTCGTTTTGGTAATTCTCCGGTGACCAATAGATTCCTGTCTGGTCGATCAAGATTGATCACATCTCTGTTAGAATCTGTGATTTGTGGTTCAATCCGACTTCCAAGGCGTTGCCATACAGATCGGACCCTCTGATTATTCAAAACACCAGACCTAGGCCGAGGTTGGTTTTCACGTTCTAATCTCAGTATAGCATTCTCCTTCTCTAGCTCGTCTAGCCGATTCAGTAGTTGTTCTTCCTCTGTACTGGGAGTCGCGGTGCGACCATCACGCGGATCATGTCGATTGCGATTCCTCCTAGATGGGCTGCCGAACGCATACCCTTCGTTTCCACGAATACCTGGGTTTTCCATCAACGTCAATAACTTCGTTATCGATCGACGGTTGTTTTTCCTTTCTCCGATTCAGATTTGGAGCTCTGTCACGAAAACGATCTCGATTGCGTCCACGATCCAGTGATCTGTTATGAGTATGATCTTGACCTTGTCTGTTTCCAGTGGGTATAGCAGGTGCAGATTGAACCTCAATTTCGTTCTTCTCAATTTCGCGTCTCCTGCGCGGTTAGGAATTGCTGGTAGAATCAGACCTTCGTGCAGTCTGTCTAACTATTGCCATAACTCAATTTGGTAAAACACAATTATCTTTTCTCGAAACCCTTCGTCGGCGCCACTGTTTGTAAAGTAAAATTACTTCTACCCCAAACACAGAAATTTGTAGGATGATTTTGCTGATAATCGATTTGTGACCTCGATCTTCAATAGAATTATGGAAAGGGGGGGGGGGGGGGGTACCTGCAAAAAACCCTCCGATGCTAAAGTCAGTATTGGATTTTTCACATGAGTTTTTGGTATGGAAGATTTCTTACCTTTTTGGGTTTATGAACCCTTTATTTATATGAGCCAATTTCAGTTTATTTTCTTTGATTTTATGGCAGATATTGATTGCCATAATCGGCCCTCGCATGCCTCCTGCAAAGCAATAATCGGCATTGACCAGGGCCCCGCATGCCGCATGTGATAAGCGGCCAGCTTTGATGGCTTCATGGTTCTAGTGTAACTGACCCTTGCATGGTTGCTGGAATGTTGTAGAAGCAAAGTTTACAGTGGGGCGCAGGAATCCGTTAGGCAAGAAGAATGGGGCGGAATCATCCGAGGGCTACGGAATTATGATGCAACGTGCTTCACTGAAACATAAGAAAAACACTAAACGCCCGATTAATCGGCGATTAATCGCCCCGATTTCCGCTCGCTGCTGGCCGCCGGCTTTGGGCCGCTCGGTTGGGCCGCCGGCAGATGTTAGAGACGTGGCACAGTGCTGACGTGGCACCTGCCACGTCATCGTATGCTGACATGGCATCCATTTGCTGACGTAACACCTGCCGCGTCATCTTGTCTGATGACGTGGCGCCTCGGTCTGCTGACGTGTCGACTGCCACGTCATTATTTGCTGACGTGGCACTATGCGGAACTGTGTTGTGCTGACGTGGCACCTGTTTTGCTGACGTGTCAATGGTGACGTGGAACTCTTGTGTTGTGAAACTTTTTAGCCCATGGGCTTGTACATGGGGTGTTTGTTAGGCCTAGTTAGCCATTTTTGGGTAAACAAGGGAAGCACCTTAGGCCCAATGAACCCTCCTTTGCCACTAGCAGGAGTTTTGGAGGCCTAAGTTAGCCCATTTATGTGTGTAGAATATTAGGGGTACAAATAGATAGCACTAACCAATCTAAGTGGATGGAAGCATCTTGGTTATAGGAGTTGAGGAACCAATCTGATTAGATGGAAACATCTAAAGAGTCTATTCATAAAAGCACAGAGCTCAGGTGTTAGAAAAAAAACATGATAGTTTCGCCATATCTCGTGATGGAAACATCGAAAGAATCCTGACCACTTCTTTTTTCTTTCTTTTTACCATTGCTAGGGTGAAATAGAATGGCTTATAAACCAAAAAAAAAAAAAAAAAAAAAAAAAAAAAAAAAAAAGACCAGACCACTAGACCAACCGGAATAAATACAATAAAGTCGACCACCGGTACCCTTGTATATGCCAAATTTGAGTTGACCTAGAGTTAGGATTATCGACCACTGGTTCCCTTGTATATGCCAGTGTGTTGATATTAGTCCAGACCAGTATCTCAGTCCATTAGGATAGGTTCAACTTAGTCAACATCATCCACGTTTTTCTCTACATCCATCTTCTTAATCTATCCATGTGATTGGTTGACTCCGGTTTATGATGTCCAGAAACTATCTGAGTAGAGCTCTGTCACTTTATATGAATTTTAGTATGCTTGAGTGCAAAATCGTGTACAACAATTGGAATTTCGCATCAAGGTACTTCCTCCTGTAGACAATGATTGTATGCCAACCAAGGAGATTCTTTAGTGCCTTCCAAGGTTCCGCATAGATAGCTAGGGTCTGGAGTAAAGGTTTTGTGGGTACACCTCTGGTAAACCCTCCCGAGATTAACTCGGTCACTGGGGCGACCTAGTGAGTTAAAATTTTATTTTCTAGATTAGATTTGCTCGAGGACTAGCAAATAATAAGTTTGGGGGTATTTGATAGACACATTTTTGTGTCTGAATTGTCCTCAGTGTCTCTATTGTTAGTGCTTGATTTTGTATTTATTATGGTGTTTTTATGTTTGTGTAGGTGTTTTTGGAGAAATACACTTGTGTGGAAAAAGTTGCTCAAAAAGTGCTATTTGGACCCCCGGAGAAAAGTACTAAAAGCACCCTCACTTTGGATAAGGGGCACCTCAGTTGGGCACCTGCTATTCGCACCCCCAGTTTCGTTAGGGGGACACCATCTTCTTCACGTTCAAAGTAGAAAAAGGAGGGGAAATGGTTTCAGCTGCGTAAAATTTCTGGGTCAGGTTTATGGATTTGGCTGGAGTTTTCTCAACTGTTTGGATTCGGACCAACCTGTTTGGGTAAAACAGGCTTGGTAATGGGCATTAATTCATAAGAGAAGGGTTGCGTCACGTAGCTTGGATAAAACAGGGAAGTATTCTTGTGAGAATATCTCGAGTTTATCTTTTCTGGTGTTATAAATGGGATATATGTAGAGGATTGTGGAGAATATACTATTTGCATGACTTCATAATATAGTTTGAATAACGGAGCGTAGAAAGTTGTTCACGAGATAGAAAAGGGAAGAAAATAAACCGGAGATACTCTGTTTTAATTAATGGTGTTATTTTGGGAAGCTGGCGAGTAGCTGCTGCGTGTTTAACCTCACCAGAGTCGAGTAATTAACGTGCTTGGAAGAAATCAACGCAAGCAAAGGCGTGAAGGAGTTGAAAAAAGGAAATTATTCCCGTGACTATGAAGTAGAGAATACGAGTAATCAATGAAGATGATATGGAGTTTATTACGAAGATATTTGGGTGCTGTGACTATATAAAGGGTATAAGGACTCACAGGACGAGGATGGAGAGTTAGGGGTGAAGTGCTGGTCCATAGAAGAAGTTGCGGACGAGTTCTGCACTTTCAGGCAAGGAAGAAGGGGAAGAACACTAAACAACACATTTAGACAGTCGCAGAAACCGTTGCCTATACATTCAAATCCAATAACTTTGTAACAATTTGTGTAACAGTTATTTCGAGTTCGCAACAGTCTGTTAGTGTTTCTTTGTAACAAAGGGTTCTGTAACAGTTATATCTGTTACAAACACGCTGATTTATACTCTTTCCTCTTGCAAACACCTTTTTTGAGCAATGAAAAATTCCTTTGAGTGTGTTTTCACCATGCGGAGCTAGATCCCATCACTGGGACGACGGAGGAAGATGAATTTCATACATGGGTAAAATTATTTAATTCTTTTTAAGACTTTTGCATTAATATTAATTGAAATATGATTTGATTTAATTGGTTGTCATTTAATTTGATGAGGTATGCTTAGCTTAAATGTTTTGATACATCATGCTTAGGATTTACAACCAATCTTTTGAGAATCTATCTTGGCAAAAATAAGAGTCCATGTTTTTATTTGTTGAGCGATAATTGTTAAAAGAATTAATATTTGAACCTTTTGTTATGAGTTTGGCCGAATCCTGAGTCCCAGCACATCTCTTCATTCTGTGAAAATATTTTGTGTACATATCCTCTGTATTTTCATTATTTAGTTTTAAAACAAATTCTCAACAAGTCTGAGTGAACGACAACCTTTTCTTACTACAACTCAATTGAAAATAACATCAAATTCTAAATTTCTTTATTTTTGAAAGAAAACAAATTTCCGGCATGGTTGTTACAATTTTGACCATGCCGTTTTTGAAAAAGAAAAACACAATGTTTCATATAGATTAACCAATATATTATGTTCTAAGCCAAAAACAAATGAAATCAACATCTTAAAAATTTAGCAAGACACATAAAATAAAATAAGCAAAGACTAGATTGTTTAACAAACCATTTGTAAAGTTAAGATGTTCCAAACCGAAAACAAATGAAACAAAGATTTCAAAGTTTAGCAAGACACACACATAAACATAAACCGACAGTAGATTGTTCAAAGACATATCTAATACTATAAAAGAAACATTAGCAAACATCTTAGATCACTCGGTCCTTGGCTTCTTGTGAACCCTCTTTTTTTTGGAGTCCACAAGTCCTTTGCATTTGGATCTTCAATTTTGTCTATCTTCTCATCAACTGTCTTCATTTCTTCCCGGTTGACACCTCTCCTTTCTTGATCTTGCATTTAAACCAGTTTCCCAATTTTCCTAGCCGCGAACGTTGTTGTTGTATATTTCCATTAGTACGTTATCTTTTATAAGTTTATAGGTATACATTCAAACAATAGGAAGTGAACCAGAATTACGTACTAACAAAAGGAGAGTCTTTTTAAGTACGGGTATAGTAGGTTATTCAAGAGTTTCTTCTTGTGGAGGCACTGTTTCGTTGGTCAGGCGTACAATATAAGGATGTGAGTACCTCCAATGACCTCTGAGGAAGCTTGGTTCCGACTCATAACCGTTTTCCGCAAATTCCCAACCAGCCCTGTCCAGTTGTTGTTCTTCCCTTTCATTCCAATGTGCAACTACAGGAGTTGGTTTGTAAACTACCAGCGTATGTTGTTCACCTGATACGCATTGAGGTAAGACATGAGAGAATTTGGCATCAGATTCACCCTTAAGTGTTTTCTATTTGTACCCAAGTTAGCGCATCACACGGAGAGGGTTATGCATAACAAATCCTTTTGGATGAAACAATGGTCCGTTGTAAAACGCTACATTGTCATGCCTTGGAAAGTGAACTCCTCTTTCGTTCTTATATGGGTCAAACACAACATCTTGGACAGCGATAGAGTCCAAAGCCTCCCTCATGGTGAGTAACCGGGTTACATTATTGGGCTTCGGTTTATTGTCAAAAACATATTTCTTGGCTATAGGAGTCCGTGGATCCAAACCATACGTTGCCGACTCCAAATATTTATACTCATTGAACAATGTTGGGAAGTGTTCAGAAGCCCACACCTACGCAAATGAAAGATCGTTCCAATGAAATGTATGTATAAGAAAAGAACTAATTGGAAAACAAAATAACTAGTTCACATTACCTCGTAATACAAAGTGAAATTCCCATTAAATTGACTGACAAGTCGCCTTAGAAGATCTACGCATCTCCTCCAAAAAATGTGCCAAGAAAGCAGTGCCCCATGAGTACTCATGAACCTCCTCCAAGGGATCCAAGTATTGTAAGTTGTTCATATGCACCAATTTACCATTAGAGTCAGGAAATATTGCGATGCCCAAGAGGAACAACGGATAAGCAGCGCTAGTTTGCTGAATTTGTTCGGCATTCAATTCCTTGCCCATCGTATTCCCAAACAACTGTTTGAGCTTAACGACTTTAATAGTCCTTGTCATGGTATTATTTTTCACGTAAATATTTGCTTTTGTCGTTTCCTCATCCTAACCAAATAACTTTTTAGTCAAATCATATATCTTGGACCATTCTAGGCTCTTACCATCGTCATCTTTGTTAACGGCTTTTCCTCGGATCTCTAAACCCAATATTCTTTGGACATCTTCAGGGATAATTGTCATCTCGCCAAAAGGAAAATGCATGGTATCAGTCGAAGCATAAAACCTCTCCAAGAAGCAATTTGCCGTCACTTGATCAGTGGCCACATAGTATTCTACCACGGGATATAACCCATATGATCTTATTGCCACTTGAACCTCTAGATACTCCCCGTCCAAATCCCATATATCCATTTGTTGATGGCGGCAAACACGGAAGGCTTTCTTGTGGTCCTATGAAAACACACCAAACAAACTTCAATTCACCTGATCATATATAAACAATATAATAACAAGATGCAAACGTCTTACATAAGTTGAATAGATCCAACGATCCTAAGAGTCCTTGTAGTCAAATAAAAGTTTGGGATCTCTTGGCTGACCGCAGTGTTTGCCATCACTGCGTTCTGGAATCATGTCATATAGTTTTGGGAGGTACTTTGGTGGCTTCTTTTCATCTTTGTCATCGTCTTCAACTCCAGGTTGTCCTAAGCCATCTGAGGATGAGCCACCTACTGCATCAGGAGATACATAAATCTCCCACTAAGCAGCATCATTGTTGCTTGCGTCTCCCTCCTCTAGGGGATTGTCCCGGATCGTGAGCTTACGACGTTCCGGATCATATCTAATACGTCGAGATCGAGAAGACTTAGGTTTTTCTTCATCAACAGCTTTTCCCCTTCCTTTCTTCATTTTTTGGAGCTTTTGACCTACTAACAAAATGAGTTTTAAAAAAAATAAGGAAACAGATTTCCGGCATGGTAAATGAACATAACGAGTATGCCGGCACTAATCCCGGCATTGTATACTAAATGAGTTTTACGCATGTTTATCAGTTCCGGCATCTTATGTAAATGAAATACCATGCCGGTATCAAGAGAATTATCTACAGAGATTTAAAAAATAAGGAAACAAATACCGACATGGTCGATGAACATAACGAGTATGCCGACACTTATCCCGGCATTGTATACTAGATGAGTTCCATGCCGGTTTACCAATTCCGGCATCGTATGTAAATGAAATCCCATGCCGGTATTAAGAGAATTGTCTACAGAGATTTAACAAAATAGGGTAAACAATAACGGCATGGCTAGTGAACATTACGATTTTTTAGGGTTTTTCTAATAACTTGCATGCAATAAAAGGGGGATATAAACTAAATTTGAATTTCAATTCACTCAATGTTGGAAGTTCAATTCACTCGATTCAATTTCAATTCACTCAATTCAATTTCAATTTCACTATAATTTCACTATAATAATCATGCAAGTTTCAATTTGTGTCTTTTATATTATGAAATAAACCCTAAGAATGCTTTAATAAACATAGACATCACTTACCTCATCATCTCTGTTATTTCCTCATCATCACTTATATCTTGTTCAATAGATGCTTCTGATTTCGATTTACCACGAGGATTAGGTTTTGGTTTTTCAGGATGTTTGTGAGGACCCATTCTTCTTGGGGTTTGAAGAATTGAATGAGTTTGGTTTGGAAGATGAAACCAAATAATGGAGTTTAGGGGTTTTACAAGTTCTCTTGGAATTGCTAAGTGAAAACAAAAAAATAGAAAGATGGAACCGTTTCCATTTTATGTAGTAATGGAGTTTGTAACCGTCAAATAAAGAACCAAATAAATGGGATCAGGAAGTTTGTGGCGGTTACAATGGGGGATAATTGGTGCGACAGTTACGATGGACAAGAATAAGGAGTTAGAGTTAGTTGTTTTTTTTAATTATAAAAGGTAACAAGCCTCAGAATTCCGGCACCACATACATGCTACATTTAACGCCGGAACACTGTCTTGCTACATTTAACGCCGGAACACTATCTTGACACTCAATTGTGACGGTATTTTATTATGTTAACGAGCCACCACAAGGTTTTAAGAAAACAAACCGACCCAAAATGGCCTTCATATTAATAGTAAGGAAATAAACTAAAAAACATTAAACACATAAATAACGTAACACATAAAATAAAACATCTCAAGCCAATTGCAACTAACATCAGTTCTCAGAACGAGATTCAAGAAACAAAGCAACTTCAAAATGCCTAAAAGGCTCTTGAACCACTTGAAATATGCTTCATGAGCTTCATACCTATTCCCTCTATATCTTGCAAGAAACTCGTTGTATTTGCGACATAATTTGATGAGTGCAGCTTTTCGATTGCATACAACAAGATCACTGCATTCTATTCTTCGTTTCTTACAGTCCAACAAGTTATTCATGGAAGAACCATTCCAAACTAGACCCCAAAAAATATCTGAAGGGCGGTGATCTTCCGGCAAATCCGATACTATGTAGTAGTTTTTAATCCACTGGGTTTCTTCCTCAACATCCGCTTCTATCTTAGCTTGTTTTTGACGTTTATCTGCTTCCTCAACATCCGCTTCAATCTTAGCTAGTTTTTGACGATAATGTTCAAGCTTTGCTTCCTCTTTTTCTTCTCTTTTCCTCTTAATTATCTCTTCTTCCATTGCGGCAATTGACTTGGTGGTTTCTTCCTTCCTTCTTAGTTTTTCTAGTATTGTGGCAACTGAGTTGGTGGTGGTTGATGATTGATTTCCTACCGCAGTGCACAATATGTTCCTCATACGTTTTTATTTTTCGAGGGAATTGATGAACTTGGTAGTTGGTGATTGATAATCCATCAGAGAGATGTCTTGGAGCTAACGTTTTTTTTTTTTTTTTTTTTTTTTTTGAGGTGTCAAGTGCAATGGGTGTATCCATTTGTTTAAATAGATGAGGATATAACGGCTCTTTTGCACTTTATTCTTCCGGCATTGTCAGTAAATTATATACCACGCTGGAAAATCTCTTTATTAGATAAAAACGTCAACGACTAGTATGTTTGAAAATCACCAAAACCGGCATTGAAATAATCGTAAAATAGAATGCCGTCATCAAGTTCCTGCACGGTTTATCATAAGACGATAATGCCGGTATAAAGTAATTTCTTTACAGAGATTGGGCCAAATATGCAACCAAATCCGGCATGGTTCTGAAAAAACTTTTAAATGCCGGTACTCCGATCCGGCCCTCAATCTATAATAACGACTATGCCGGCATTTGTTAAATTCAAAAAAAAAAAACGGCTAGTTTTTTGAAAAATAAGACCGTTGGGGATTCATTTCTATATAATACCCCCCATTCCTTTGGAAAAATCTACACAAACCACGCACCAAATAACAAAAATCATTCTCTCAAGATACCAAGCACGGTTAAAGCTTCAGAAGGGATGGGGGATTCATCATCTACCTCTATTTGAAAAGTAAGTAGATTTACTAACAATATAATGTTCAATACTATGATGCATAACTAATATAATTTTCTCTTACAAAGTCATCATTGCAAGTGTCAAATTTGCAAGTCACCTTCTCATCTAGCCATGGATTGTCCTTTTATTTATTCAAAGTGTAGAAGCTGTGATGGCACACGCCGGTTTTGGATTGCAAAAACTGATGACGCTGAAAATGGAAGAATGTTTCTAAGGTGTTTGAATCACTCAAAGTGCGATGAGTTTCAATGGTTTGACAAAGCTGTTGAACTAGCAGAGTCAAGAGAAAACCACAAGGGCCAATGCAAGCCTATTGATAGATGATATATGAAGGGAAAGGATTATGTTGAAAGAGAAGATGAACCAATTAAGATTGTCCTCGACACCGAGATTCCAGACGATGTCTTCGAAGATATACGCGAAAGATTCAAAGGCTCCGCAATTGTTCAAAAGGGATGGAAATATATCATGAGATCCTCTATAACCAAATTTAATTCATTCCATGTCGTTTAGTATGTTTGATTTTAATTTTCTAATCCAATGTAATAGATTACTTAGGAATGAATTAAGAAAGCGTTCGTGAAGAACTATCACAGCAGAGTTCCGGCATTGAATCAATCAAGATTAGAGTGCCGGTTTTCTAACCAAAATGAAATTTTTAAAAAAATACAATTCCGGCATCGATTTAGATAACGCATCCACGCCGTTACCTTCGTATATCTATACAGGAACATGGAATTTTTTATCTTCATATACCGGTATGGTTATATAGAATAATTTATTTACCGGTAGTTGTAACCGGCATGGATTTAGATAATGCTTTCATGCCGGTACCTACCTATATCTATACAGGAATATGGAATTTTTAATCTTCCTATTCCAGTATGGTTTAGCAGAACAATTTTTGTGCCGGTACCAGTGACCGGCATAGAATCGTTATAATCTTTCATGCCGGAACCTGTACCGGCGTCCTAGTAACCTTTTCCATGCTGGCAAGTTTTGTAAATAAAACTTGCAAATATAACAATTCACTATAAATTTAAATTTAAACATGTTCAACCTAACAAAAACAAACTGGATCGTGCTTAAATGTTCTTAACCCACGAATCATAAACCAAAAGCAAACCAAACTACTAAAGAGTAAACCATGAGTTACAAACTAAAACAAGTTAGAAATTGCTCAAGACGTAACAACCACCATCCAAATGAAAGAAACACAACTGAAGAGCCAATCACTCGGTCCTTTGCTTCTTTTGGGCCACTCTATTCCTCGTTTCCCCGAACAAATCTCTTGAACTACGGTCGGTTTCTTCAATTTTATCAAGCTTTTCCACGACTTCCTTCATCTCTTCAAGGGATAGCACCTCTCCTCCCGAGTACTTGCAACCTAACATCTTCTTCAACTTTCCAAGCCGACGCCGCTAGTTTCATACATACAACACATAATTAGTATATATATGCTAATATAAAATTATGTGTACATTAAACGAGTAAGCAATTAACAATACTTACTAGCAATCCAACGGTCTTATTAAGTTGGCTCGTCGTAGGTGGTGCCGCTATAGGAGTTGGAACGGGAGGGTTTTTCTGTGGTGGAACTTGGACATCTTTAGGCCGCACAACAAGTGGATGTGACCATTCCAAATAATCACGAATGTAGGTTGGGTAAGCTTCATCACCGTTGTTCGTAACCTCCAAATTAGTAGTATCTACCAAACGACGTGGTTCCCTATCCCTCCAGTGTGTTGGTTCGGGAGTTGGATCATACTCTACCCTCAACCTTGTGGAACTTGACATGCAACGAGAATAATCAAGAAGGTACCTTTCAGTAGAGGCTGTCATGATACTAGGTAATTGTTTGAATCCAATTTTCCGCATCACACGTCGAGGATCAGCCATAACGTATCCCTTTGGGTGGAACAAAGGACCTTGGTATAATGCAACAGTGTATTGACGGTTCTCTCTAGCCTCATGGTAGGGGTCGAACACAACATCCTTGGTAGTCATCGCGTCAAGAGCCAATCTCATTTCTATCAGTCGACCATTGTTACCGGGCTTCGGATGGGCGTTAAACTCGTATTTATTTGCTCTAGGCTCCTGGGGGTCAACAACGAGGTTAAACTTCAAGAAGGGGTGGTCCTTGAACAATGTTGGGAAATGTTCATAAGCCCACACCTGTACAAATTTGAAATGATACATATAAAAGTCAGTAAATTTTGTTTCTAAATACATAATAAGGATACATGTGAACAATATAAATAAGAACATAAGTTTAAAAACAAAAGTAACTAGAGTAGAGTGAAATTCCAAACGAATTGGTTTGTAACCTCCTTAGAGGCCCTTCTCATCTCCGCCATCAAATGTGTCATTGCCACGGTGCCCTATGAATAGGTAAAGACCTCGTCCAACGGATGCAAGTACTGAAGGAAGTTTTCACTAACCCTGTTGCTACTAGTGTCAGGGAATACCCGAGTGCCAAAGATGTATAACAGGTACGCAGTGGCTGTATAACGAATCTGTGCGGGGTCCCATCCATCTTGCACACTCCTTTTCTTTGTGTTTTCAAACTTCTTCTTAAGCAGGGTCAGTTTGAATGTCTTTGTCCTACTAACCTTAGATACATAGAAGCTTTCCACAGACTCTTTGTAGTCCCAACCAAACAACTTGTTAGTAAGCTTGTGCAACTTCGTCCATTCTAGATCAAAGTCACCTCGTTCTGAAATTAATTTTCATGTAATATCCAAGCCTAGAATGTTCTGAGCATCATCTGGGATCAAGGTCATCTCTCCAAACGGGAAGTGCATGGTATCAGTTTCACCATGATACCTTTCGACGAAGCAATTGACTGTGACAATATCTGGCTTCACATAATTTTCAACCAAAGGATATAGACCAGATTCCTTTACTATTGCTTGGACATCATCATGCTCTAGAGACAAATCCCAATCAGCCGCGGCTTGGTTTCGGCAAACACGCACAACCTTCTTATGATCCTATAATTAAGAGATAATACGATTAAGAGATCTTAAGATATTTTGCATAAATACAGTACATATGCACAAGATAGAAATTCTTACATGGGTCTGATATATAGTACGAGCCCATGAGTGCTTGTAGCCAAATAGAACCCGCTCATCAAAAGAAGTTGTGCCCTTTATTTTGTGCGGCTAAGGAATAAGCGAACACTAAAAATTCTCTAACCCTAAAACAACACGAGTCTCAAATACTCCCTCCGTACCTATTATATAGGCGGAATATGACATTTTCTTTGTACCATTAGATAGGCGGAGTGACAATTTCAAGATAGTATTTATTCATTTTATCCCTATTTATGTTGCTTGGTTATCCTCATATTTAAGTTTATGTTTCTAACATAGGGAATATAATAAGGGATAGAACAGGAAAAGCTATGGATATTTATGAAATCAAAAAAAACTTCTTCATATAAGAGATTTGGTCCCTCCGCCTAGTACGGAGGGAGATATATAAAGTCCGTGGATTTTAATCCTAGTCAACCCCAAAAATATTCCTTAAACCTGAGAACTCTACTTGACTGCTAACGAATGCCGAGCTAACCATGTTTGCGAAAACTATATGGTGAATGATCCTAATCGTCTAATTAATTTACCAACCAACAACGAGACAAGTGTTAAGTATTACTAATTGTTTTCTTCACCACGTCCACTAACTTCGATCACCTAAGAAAGGAATCTCCTTCCACATGAGCTAAAATCCTTGTAAACTATATTTGTATTCAAGCCTTTCCTGATATATATAAGATATGTAAAGGAATTAATCCTTGCTTAATTAAGGTAAGGTCTAATCATCAATACCATGCCGTCAAGTGTCAAATTTCTTAATTACTAATGTAAACTTTGTTTCATAATTCCATTTTCATTTTCAATTTACGATCAAATCAAACAAGAAAATATAAAATCCCATATTTTCTCTAAGATCATGCAAAACGGTATTCCTATTAAGGAGTTAGATTTCTTAATTTAATTAATTACAAATTAATTAACAACCTATGAGAACAAGCAATGAGTTATTAACAAATACAGTACTTTCCTGGGCTAACCAAAACTATATCGGCTACCTATCACACGAGCAAATTAAATTAAAATTCAATCATCATATATTTTCTCCACCTCAATCAAAACAAATTCCCTATTCTCAAGGCAAATTTTCTAATTTTATTAAAATTTAAAGTTTACACCAATAACCAAATGCCAAGTGTCCAACTTTGTCAACTAATTATAATCTATCATAATATTCATTTTTAGTTGATTTCATGACTAGAATTTCTTAGGTTATAAAGATGTTAATTATGAACGCGAAATTGGGGGATATAAAAAAGAATTGGGGATATAAGAAAAGGACAAAAAAAAGTGGATCCAGATATCAATTCGGGGTCACCCCTTAATTATCTAAGTATTTTACATAATTCCTAATCTAAGTATCAATTCAGGACCACATTATCCACCCAAACGTACTCAGAGGGTGCTAAATTTAGATGGTAATCGATGATTTTCCTCAAAGAAATGATTTCACCACGCAGACTCTTGAAACTTTGTGAAGCAATAAAACAGTCATTCATCTCAGACAATCTACCGTTCGTGTCTGATAATATTCTTGCCTCTGTACTAACAGATTCATAAAAAAAATCATCTTTGCTTTTCGCCATCAACTTAACTTTGGCTAAAAGTTTTTCTTTGTTCAGAAAGTTTTTTAAGGGCCAACCTTCGTTTCCATTTGCCCAAACAGAATTGCCAAGAACATAAAGTAGAATGACCTCAACTGCGTCTACTATGTGCCCAGCCTTCTCTAACATATCTGCCTCAAGAAGTAGATCCCCTTTCATTCTTGCAACAGCGGCAGCTTCCATAAAATTTTCAGAACCCGCTTCAAAGAGGATAAGCTCATCAATATAATCATGCGACCTTAAAAAAGTTCTTATCATGTCCAACGAGTCAAAGGATTTGATAAACTTCATCATATTAATAGTATCTTTCTGTTTATGATAATGAAGGGCACATCTCTTGAGAAAACACTGTTCTATATCGATCAGATCTTGAACAGGGTTTAGCCTTGCACTTTCTTTCCAATACTCTATGAACTGAAGACCGGTTTCAAAGAGATTACCATTTGTGCAAACTAGCAAGCACTTGGAAAAGCAGTTACACCTAGAATACACATCAGCTGCAGTAGACCAACAACCAGCAAGACTAAAACAGTCGCCGGCATCTTCCAGCCTAGATTCGCCACAATTTTCCAAATAAATCATACCTGTTGCATAAAAAGAAGTTAAAATATAACCTGAACGGCAGGATGATTTCAGCACCATACACAGGCAATCACCTGATCAGTGACTAGCAATCAAAATTCAAGGAACATGAGTGGAAAAGGCTTGATGTTATTTAACTTATTAAACTGTAATGTAGATTCAATATACAAGTTTAAGGCAGACGAGAAACAAAGAAACTTGTAACGTATGTCTTTGTGATACTTTAGTGTTTAAAGCCTAGTTATTGTCCGGGTGAATTCAAACTCTAGTTTCAAGATTTTCAGAATGGACCTTTTTGATTTCCAAGGTTCTTTCTACAATTCTTGGGTGTGATACAAACTATTCTGATCGAAATTGACAAGCACCATTGTTTGAATCCTATAAGCAAGATTGTTATAGCATCTATAATGATAAACTGTACACATACAAGTGAAACTTTGCAACATGCTGTGCAGTTTGCAATCACATGTACTGGATTACTAGTAAATGTTGCTAAAAGTTTTGCATTATTTGGGGTTGGGTATAACTAAATACATGGTTAGATGACGAGTTATGGGAATACCCGACCGACCTCAAAACTACTGCGAGTCTGTGACTTCCATATAAACTTTGAAGTGGAAAAATGATGATCGTACTGGCTTTCCAGTTATAGACTTATAGTACCAATTTAGGTTCAAATTGTTTCACTAATGTTGTTTATAGTTTATTTTCTACAAATATTACATACAAAGGAGACGGTAAACGAAAAAAATCCTTAAAGGCTAAAACAATTTCTATCCTACTAACTGCTTATAAGTCAAGGTGTGACAGATTGGTTCTTTTGAGGTTCATCAAAGATGAATCAGGGATTGCACCACAATTTAAAAATCAAATGATGAAACAGTATACATGTTCAAAAAAGCCAGATTTCCAGACACGTTTCCTAAGTGCAGAAAATACAGAGGTAAAAAAACTAATATGCATATTGTACAGAGGAAAATAATCTATACCTGCTCTTTTGAAATCTCTCAACTCCATGAAACATTTGGCAGCAATATCAGCCTTGCCTATTGATTCATAAATCTCAGCTGCCTCAACAAGCGCAACGCGAGCTAGTTCAGCATTAGAAGCAAGCATGTGAACACCAGCAGCTCTAAGACCAGAAGCTTTAGCGATTTTCTCCAGGAATGAATCACCAGCTCTTTCAAAGCACATTGTCGCCATCTCAAAATTACCTTCATCCAGTAACTGCATGAAAATTAAGCATGTATAAATTTCAGAGATTGGGTAAATTTTAGGAATCTAGATAAGTAACCGCACAAAAATTGGTTGTTTTCATGAATGTGTACAAAGACATAAAGTTCAAATTTCAAATTTCAACCTTGATACCACGTGAACTCCATTCCTCTTTGCTGCTAGTAACCTGCATCGTCTGTACAAGTGATTCATCAAGTTCTCTCACTTGAACAAGACCTAACTTCTTCCAGTAGTCAAACATAGGCTTTGAAAAATCTACATTCTCACAGATCCACAGTCTCTGTCTAGTACGAGTGATAGCAACATACAATTGCTTCAGTTCAGAGCAGAGAATTTGGTGTTTCGCCTTGCTAAAATTTGGAAATTTCACATCATTGGAGTCGAGAAGATCCCGTTCTTTCATATACCCATAAACAACTCTCCATTGACTTTTTAAAGGTGACGTTCCAAAAAAGCTGTAAAGAAAAACATCCTACATAAAGAAAACAAATGCAATGTCAGGCTGAATTCTACTTTGTAGTGTACATTCACGAAACACTATAAATAATACTAGATAGAATCTAAGATGCTTGCCTCAAAGAACTTAGACAACTCAAGTTGCACCGTGTAAACCAAATTAACTACTAAACTATCATTCAAAAGAAATGAAACACATTTCAATGATCATCGCAAAGTTCAATATGCGACGAAAAGTCGACAATAGCTAATTAAAGTTCCCGTTAAGGTCTCAACTATTGATCGAGAGTTCCAAGTCCAACTCACATTCAAACATAAAGAAGTTCTGCCTCATTAAAATTATAGGAAAATTGAAAATTTCCCCAACTTGAAACGTAAATAAACATTAAACATGGAGAAAACTAGCACGCTGGTGTAACATCAAATAACTTAGGGACATCAAATGTGCATAGAGAAGAAACTTGAATGTTTTAAGCCTTGCAATTAGATAGTTAGCGAGGAGGCAATTCCAGATCAAGTATTCCCGCAGTCATTCAAAGGAAATGAAAGACGAACAAGAGCTTAAGAATTAAAATATAAAAAGGAATACCCTAAGCCACTATCGTGTACCTGAAATTCTAAGCCCTTGCATTCTGCTATAGTCAAAACAAGAGCTTGTTTTCCAATATGCTCAGCAATTTCCTTCCTCACAGAATCATCACGCACCAAAATGACTTGTTCTGCACCAAATCCACTCGTACTCTTACCAGCATTTTCACCGCTTTTGCCAAAAATAGTTATAATAGCATTGTCGTCATTTGCAGATTCAAGCCAAATTGGTGCTTCTCCATAAATAAGGCTTGTTTCGGGACTTAAATGGTCAATATGGAGTGGGAAGAATATGTGCAGAAGTTCAATTACACTCTGTGACGAGTTAAGAACACCTGCATGAGTAAGGAAGTTCTGGTTCAAATGATAGATGTATGATATACGAGATTGATCCATGCATTTTGCATTTCCCATGCCATCACTTCCTGAATCAAAAATAAACTCATTGTAGAACAAAGATCTTGCATCTTGAAATCTGAAATCAACCCCACCAGCAATTGTTTGTGCAGTATCACCAGAAAAAACAAATCCTTCATCAAAATTTCTACAAATATATCTAAAAAGAACAATCTGTCTCATGGTGAGATCCTGTACTTCATCTATATACACGAAATCCATCTCCTCGCCCTTGTAACATCCAGTTTTCAATCGACGTTGAAGGTCGATGACAAAATCAGCCAAATCAAACTCATCATTAAGTATTTTCTTCTTCTCGTATTCAAGGAAAATATCATAAATAATCTCCCTTCTTTCCCTGCTAATGGATGATACCCGTCCCTCGGATAGTAATACGTAGTCCTCCCGACTAAGTTTATCATCAGGTAGCCTTCCAGCAAACAGCCCACCTTTTATGTGTGAAATTATCTCGGTAAAGACCATACATGAATCAAGCTTCTTGGTCATCTGGCAATTAAAATGAGGCCAGTAAAATGAGTTGAATCTTTCATAACTGACCTCTTTCGTCCTTATAAGAGCACGCAAAACAAATGATCTTGATGTTGTTGCAATTTTAGATTGTGAGAGTTCCCTTATATCATTGAATCTATCAAAATACGAATTTCCCATACTTTCATCAAGCATCATTAAGAATTTCTGAAATGTTATGACAAGTGGATAACTTTCTGGTGGAATGTCTTGAAGAGAATCTGGTATCTTGAAATTGAACTGCATCATCGAAATAAGGCAACTCCAAGGAATTATGTTTTGCTGAGGTCCTGCCACTGCTGATAAAGCTGTATTAAAAGTACAAGAAATTAATTGGAGTACACAAATTACTAATAGAGAAAAATACATAATCCACAAAGACACCACCATTTTTAAAACTAACATACAAAAATAAATAATAGAGAAATTTCAAGGCTGACACTAGAAATCTGATACCTTTTCAAGTTAGAAATTTGGGTTTTAACGGCAGAGCATAGTGTTGGGCTAACTGTTACGAATAATTGCCGTAAGACAGTACCATTTTTCTCATTCCCAACCACTCTGCACAAATTCCCAGTTGGAGCACTCAAAGAAATATCTCCCATGGCTCCCACAAGTCCTTTAGAAGAAAAGTAGTGTTGCTTCTCCTTTTGAAACAATTTCATTGTCAAAACAGTGGTTTTCCCTGTTCCAGACCTGCCAAGAATAAAAGTACTTCTAGGGAAAAGAATGATTTCTAATTCTTTATCTGTTACTTCAAAAGGAAGATCGAGCTCTTTTCCATCACTTCCCGAGAGCAAATGGTTCACTAAACCAGTTGATAAGGAGTAGAACTTCATGAGTAATAGACTATCTCTCACTTTTGCATTTTCAATGTAACATCTTCCATCTGATACCGCATCACTTGAACCATCTACTAAGTCAGCGTTGTTAGTATTCTTATATTTAACAATCTCTTCATCTATTCTCCAGGTAATTGGCACAACCAAATTTCTGCAAAAACAGATTATGAAAAGCATGTGCATATGTTACTAAAATTCATAGTAAAAAATATTTTTGGCGTTCGCTCGGTAAAGCAACATTGACATTAAGAGTTGACCAATATTCACCATCTAAAGTTGAATGCAGAATTAAAGAGACGTCACGGCAAAAATACTGGTGTTTGTGAGATCAAAGATAACATACATACCCCTCAATATGTTCCAGCTTACAGCGGTTGAGGTGATCGTCAGTGTATATCGAGAATATGCTGCCCAGACTCTCAAGCGGTAAAATATCCCATATCTTTAAAACTTGTGTGTAACATGAGTATTTTGCAACATCAACGCTAGAAATAATATAAATCCTCCCAATCTTATACTGTTTCACAAGCTGGTCAGAGTTGCCACATAAAGTTTCAACCTTAAACTTCTTCGGACGCCAACCATTTGAAAGTTTAACCAATAGATTTACGACAGACTTTTGTGTTCGTGGTGACTTCAACTTCCCAAATGACTTCCTAAAGTTATTGCTGAACAAGACCTGTAAATTCGAGGTAAGAGAAATGCATAATGATTACCAACGCACAAAATGGTAGACATTTCATATGAACACGTTTCCACAACAGAATAAGTTTTAATGTACTGAGCTCAAGACTGATTCAGAGAAATCAAAATTATCAAATAAATTCAAGTTTTAACCTAAACTTAATGCTGGATTATGTTAACATATGTTACACCAAACACCCATATAGGCACCTCAAAATTGCTATCAAAAACCAAAAAGATTAGCAAGTAGCTACCAATCCCGTTATTCATATCTACTGGGCGTATTTGCATTAAGAGTCTAAGATATGATTTTAGTTTAGAGGATTGCACATACTAAAAATTGGTTACAGGCTCTCTAGGTACGTTAGTCATTCCAACTAATCCAATAACCGTGACCGAACCAACCTTCCGCTGTATGGAAGGCCTGAAGAAGACCAATAAAAAGCAAGTTGTAAAAGTCGAAAGTGAGTCAAGGAATGACCAGCCAAGTCTCCATTTGGCATCTAATGTCCATGTTTCAGCATATATTTAGCTATTGTTATTGTTCAACATAAACTTCATAATTACCTTCCATAACGCACTTTTGAAAAGCATACTATCTTCACTAAGTAAATTATCTAACTGATCAAGCTCTTTGTTGGCCTTAATCATTGCTTTCACTAGCTCTTCGTCTTCATCAGCACTAAAAAAACATCCCCGCTGCTTCGCATCGCGAATTAAATCTTCCCAGAAACATCCAATTTTACTCAACTTTTTGTCATTCCCTAAAATCCAAAGGCAGTGCCTAAAAATTTAACAAACTACAAGTTAACAAAGACTTAAATATACTAGTTGTACCTAGCCCATGTAAGAGTAACATTGAGGAAGACTTTAATCAAAATTAGCACATTTACAATCTCTAACAATATAATATACTAGTTGTACCTAGCCCGTGTAAGAGTGACATTAGTACGTTGAGGATTGGAAAGGAACCCATCTGATTCCCCACTATGATTAAACCCGACAGTCGATATTATGATGACATCTTCCTCACCACCATAAAATCCATCTGCAGAGTTCACCTTCACTACAAAGTCCTTTAGCTTCTCATATTTGTGACCAACTTTATTCTCTATTGCAGCAATTTGGGCAGCGTAAGGAGATATAATACCAATGGATAAGCTACAGTTTGAGCCAACCCATGCTGTGAACGGTTAAAAACATCCTTTATTAGTAGAATGAATGAATGGAGCAATCATGATTTAACAATTCAACAATTGTTTAAACAAGTTCTACACATTACATCTGCAGTTGGAAACCGTACTGAAAATTGAATCCTTAAGCTATACCAAAACTTGTTAAATAAAAGTCTGCTGGTTTACATAGTCTATGCAAAGGCTAAAAACAATGTCCCAAAAGACAGGAAACAAAAATAAACGCCCTGAGCCTGTAATTTAATAGTGTCCTACGGGTAATGATAATGCGGAGTACACTGAAATGTTCAGAACTCTGATGACAGTTCATTAGGTCACCTCAATCTAATTAAGAAAGAAAGCTTCTCGTTATACGCACTTTCTCTATTTTATTCCACTCTATAACCGAGACCTCATGCCCAATTTAGTGAACTTACACTAACCTTATACAGCTATTGATTTCAACTTCACGGATGCAAAAGATGGAGCTAAAATAATCTTCACACATCTATGCATTTGTGTAGTATACAACAATGGTATCTTCAGTGAAGAAGCCGAGGCATAAGATTAGACGAACAATAAAATGTAAAACTAAAATGAATCATCTACCCAACCATATATAGCATAAGAAGAAGCTATTGCAATTCATTAACTAACATTGATCATACCTTTATAAAGGTTCCGCACTATTGCCACTACAACTGCCACTTCAACCATATTTTTTAAACCATGCCCAGCTTCATCTGGCTCCTCCCTTCCATTTGAAATATTTATGAATGAGTAGGGACCAAACATAGCTCCTGGTAGATAGCTTTTTTGATACTTTTCATGAAGAACACTTGGAGCATCTATAATCTGGTCTTTATAAAATCTACGATTTGGGAAAGAGCTTATTTCAGGATGCATTCTGTACTGCATGTTCAGAAGGTCCTCCGAGTGCCCAAACAAACCCAGCCGTTCAAATAGACTTCTTCCAAAGACAGCTTCATCAGACACCTAAGATTACAATGAATTGGAAAAATATTAACAACGAAAACATTCATGTTAGAGCGAAGAAATTGAAGTCATACTTACCCTGCTTTTGACCCTAGCTTGTGGATGGCACTCATCGCCAATTAGGACAGCGTGTCGCACAGATCCAAGCTGCATGGGAATCACTGATTCACACTCTTTCAATTGAGCAGCTTCATCAATTACCAACAAATCCAGTGGTTCTAGGTCTACCTCATGCAGATTATATGAGCTTGACACTGTGGAAAAAATGAGGAATGAGTTTTTCAAACAGAACTTTGTTAAGAAACTTATGTTGGTGGAACTTGGAAGGCGATCACCAAGTGAATGACTAACAGCTCTTAAAACTTGCAGACTTTCAATCCTCATCTTGTGTAATGTGGCTGAAGTATAATTTAACGCCCGACTTCCTTCTGCCTCCTTGGAATAATTCTCTTGTCGTGCAAAGAGTTCCTCTAATTCCTTGTCAGACACCCGACATTGAGAGAGCAAAATTTCAAAAGATTCAAGCAAACCACAAAGGGTAAGCATCTTTTCGAAATTATCCGCCAAAATAACTCTAATAGGGAGATGGGTGCATAACAATCTGATGCTTCTTTTGAGTGGTACCGCTAAAGCTCTGAATCGGTCTTTTGCAAACTTGAGAAGAGACTTGTGCACTTCAGAATTAGTTCCAATTTTCTCCAAAAGCAAACGATACTGATATACACAATCTTCAAGAAAATCCACCATGGAATTGAAATGTTTCTTCCAACCAGTTAATGGAGCAAAACACTCGACAAGACTGTCCACACGATCATCCACATAAATCTCTCTAAGATCACCACATAACTCCAATCTATCCATATTCCCAAACAAGAGAAAGTCCCCTAACGAACATCCTAACTTGTTCTGTCCCAAGTCTGATTCGCAAGCATCTTTGTGAAGGTTTAAAATACGTAATGCCAGTTCAGCAACTGCTACATTCTCTGGGGCACAAGCAAGTGTTCTGCAGTCCATACTTACCAAGCTATGTAGTAATATACTGATGGTTTTGGTTTTTTCTGTCCCAGGTGGACCCCAAACAAGTTTCACAGAAGACCTATGTTTACATTGCACTGTAGATATAGTACCCACTATCGCTGCTACTTGAGATTCATTAAGAGCCAGTAATAATTGTGAATCAACTTTTCTGACCCGAATCCTATCAACTTGTGCAGAACAAAGACCACAACTTTCCTTTACCTGCATTACCATAAAGCAGGCATTAAAATATCTAACTACTATCTTGTTTCCCGTATCTGTGGTACAAAATATAAGAGAAAGGATAACCAAAACTAACACAAAAACCAACTCCAAAATTGGAATTGGCACACAGAACCATCAGTATCTTACTACAATCTTGTTTCCCATATCTATGTAGCTTGAGAATGTACACCAAGTAATAAAAAAATTCAAATTGTATAAGTGGTAACTATATCTTACCATGGAATTGCCACGCAGAATTTCCTTAATCATATTCAGGTTTCGAAACATATGCAACGCCTTCCATGTTCTAGTGTTCGTTGCCAAGTTTACCAGAAACACCACAAAAAGTGATTTCCTCCTGCCCTCATTCATCTCTATCTTTATGGGCTTTGAGGCCTTAACCTGAAAGCATATAAGTCTGTCTTCGTCCCCAACAGGATCGGAGTCTTTCACATCTTCCACAACCGAAGCCAAAGACCAACTGCTTCCAAACCGCTGCAAGTCCGAAGCAACTTTAGGTACAGTATCACCGAAAATAAACAGATCCGAAGGTTTCGATCTGTATGGTTCTTTGCCGTCTATACCATACCGGTTTCTCCAGGAGTCGACCTTGATGCAATACAAGGATGACCCATCATGCAGCTTAGACTCTTCTACTGATGTTACTTCAGCGTGAGGTACATCTGACATAAACTCCATTTGTGAACATATCTCCATGCGAGTTTCTTCCAGCAACGGCATAGTATAAGTACCAAGATAATGTTGTACTGACACAAACTGCTTTGGTATGGTTTCCACCTGAAAAAACATACACAAATTCTGAGTTTAAACAGAACATATAAATTCAACTGATCATCCTACAAAATCCATGTATGATTACCATACTTTATCTGAACCCAGCAATGAGTAGTTATAAATAAACACGGAATATCATTCAAAGATGTAAACATAAACATAAATATAAGATAGATCAAAAAAATGGAAGTAATATCAGCCAATAAAGTAGACCGGCCTAATCAGTTCAGGAATAAGAAAATGAGCAGTTACAAATGAACTGTAATGGAAAACACTGTAGCCATAGTGATTACTAAATTTAGGATAAAATGTCACAATTAAGCATACTTTGTTACCTGCAGATTCATATAATTGCAACTGAAGTTTATAATTCATACAGTAAAACTTCCATAATGTTTGATGCAGGAATCAAAATGCAATTCATGCATTAAATCCTAATTTACGCATTTTGTTAACCGCTGTAAAGGAGGGTCCTCCTGGGTTGTGGCCAACCTGTGAGGACTACTTATAGCGATGCAACTCTACGGTTTGACCCATGACGAGCCTTGACTTTTGACAGACTGACATAGTTAACATCTTGATTATGTTGCACTTGTTTGAGGGAACATCGAAATTACAAAGGGAAAATAACATCTAAAAATTTATAATTACATTGCCTTAATCAAACTACAGTTAGTTCATAATAGTAGATGAGAAACGGTAAAAATAAAATTGTATAGCAAATATAAACCATTAGGTATGAGGGGTCGTGATTAAACCCAAAAATCAAAATTCGAACCCCAAATTATTCAAATTGAATATCGTACTTGTCTCTAATCAAAGATGCATAATCACCTAGATAATATGCTTCCAACACCACCACACCCATCACCATCACCATCACCACACCATCACCAAGGTGGTGATACACACAGAGGTCCCGCTGCAGAACATTCATAATATCTTTTGGAAAAAATAGCTGACTAGCTGTAGTGATTATTAGTGTAGATTTATGATGCAGTCCACATGTATTTCTTAACCTACACCACTATCACAAGCCTATCCTCCACTGCATTATAAACCTACACCACTATTGATCACTAAAATTGGGGATAAAATGCTCTAATTAAGCATAAATCAAGCATAATCGACATGATCTACGTCAACTATTCAAGAGACAGAAATTCAAATTACAAAAATCTAGGGCAAAAATTCAGTAAACTTGTAAGCATTACTAGGGGGAAAAGTTTCAGTAAACTACAAAATAGAGTAAGAAAGAGAGATTACCTTGTCTTTGTAGAGATCATCGTTGAGTATATCATCAATACTCCAGGAAAAGACATGTTCCATCAAATCCTTTACAGCAGCAGTACCAGAAGAAGAAGATGAAGGTTCATCATGAACTTCTTTAGTACCAGAAGTTGATGCCATCCTTTACTGCAACTATTCACAACTATTTCACACTAAAACTCTTCTTCTACTTCTACGAGAGCGAGAGAGGGGGAGAAAGGGGAACTGAAAGCCCTAGAAAAAAGAATCATGTTAAAAAAAAAATGAAAAAAGTGAAATGAAATATTTTTGGGGAAAAGGGTTTAAGCGAGACCTTCTAAGGCGCGTTTGGCGTGACACTCGAGGGGGACTCAAGTGTAACGGGGAAAATTGGAGTCCGGCCAGGCGATGACGATTTTCTGATTACAGCAAAGATGGCCACTAATAATTTTATTTATTTACTAACGTGCTTTCTTGGATAGTCGACACCTTACGGATGGAATTCTTATTGCTTCAGAGTTGATTGACTCAAGGAGAGGAATGAGAGTCCTGGTTTTGTGGTGAAAGTAGATCCGGAGAAACCTTTTGATAGCATTAGTTGGTGTTGCTTGGATTATACTCTCTAAGTTTGGCTTTGGGAATGTTTGGAGAAACTGGATTAAATGGTATTTGTCGTCTACAAGGTTTGCAATGACTATAAATGGTTCTTCATAAGGCTAAGTCTTATGAGCTAGATTGAGCTGCTAGATTGGCAGTTATGTGTTGCAATTCAAAAAAAAAAAAGTATGGTCTAAAAGTGCGCTCAAAAAGTGACATTTACGCTGAATGGTTCAGCGCTCACAAAAATTACACGGATCACAAAATTTGATCTGACGGCTGAAATTTAAAACGCGAAATGGTTCAGCACTCAAAAAGTGACCTTTACGTTGAATGGTTCAGCGCTCACAAAAATCACAAAATTTGATCTGACGACTGAAATTTAAAATACTGAACCAAGCAGTGCTGGACAGTGGTCCTAGATGACGTGGACTGCTAATCTAGCTGCTAGATTAGAAGACCACAGGACTTAGCCTAGGAGTTATTCAAAAATGGGAAGAGAATTAAGCAAGGGAACCCAATTTCCCATTTCCTCTTCATAATGATTGTAGAAGTACTTTCTGTAATGATCAAAAAAGTTGTTGAATAACAACTCATTGTTGGTTTCAAGACGACAGCAAATGCACCAGGCATAACGTATCTCCAGTTCACAGATGACTTAATAGTATTCTTGGATGATTCAATAGAGCAAGTTCAGAATTATATAAAGAACATTTTACTAGCTTTTGAGTAGTTTCAGGACTAAAACTAAATTTCAAAAAGAGTGTGTTGGTTGCAGTGGGGGAGCTTTGAATGTTATTGATATTGCGCTAAATTTTGGTTGTAAAAAGTTGTTTATTTTCCTATGAAATATATAGGAATTCCTCTTGGGAGCAAATCAAAGGATGTTGGAGTATGGGAGGTGATTATGCGGAAATTTTATAAACGTTTGAGTGTTTGGCTGCGAATATATTTATCAAAGGGTGGAAGACTTATGCTCATTAAGCATGTGCTCTCAAGTTTACCTGTTTATTATCTTTGTTTCAAATTCTTGTTTCCGAAAAAAAAAAAAAACAGATAGAAAAAATCATGTGGTATTTCTTGTGAGGATCTTCTTCAAACAAAACCATGAAAAGTTGGGTTAGGTGGAAAGTGCTTAAGGTACCTAAAGAAAGAGGAGTTGGCATCAGAAAGTTAAGGCTTATGAACAAGGCTCTACATGCAAAGTGGATATGGAGGTGTGGAAATGAAAAAAAGGTTTTGTGGAGAAAGGTTGTAAATCATAAATTTGGCGGCAACCCTAAAGCTTTATTTTCGGAAGATCATAACAAGCCAGTAGGTAAGAGATTATGGGCAGGTGTATTAAAAAGCAATGCAAGTGTGGTGCAGAATTTGCAGGTGAATAGTGGGAAAAGAGTTTTGTTTTGGAAAGACTGGTGGTTGAATGGTCAGTCTCCAAAGCATTTGTTTTCAGCACTTTACAAGATTAGTAGGAGACAAGATGCAACCGTTCAAGAAATGTTCGAGTTGGGAGATAATAATATATGGAATTTTGATTTCAGGATATAATAATACCGGCAATCGACAGGAATGGTGGGACATATTTAAGAGTATGGCAAGGTGGGAATAGAGGTTATTATGTGGGTGAATGTTATAAGAGTTTAGAAGATGATGACTTACTATTATTTCATTACAATGTTTGTGGGATCCAAGAATTCCCATGAAGGTTATCTTTTTGGTATGGACTCTTTGTTATGGTGCAACGCCTATATTGGACTCATATAAGATTACTATCATGGAGAATAGATGTATACTGTGTAAAAAAATTGTTGAGACGAGCTAACACATCTTCTTGCATTATGAGACTACAAAGTCAGTTTGCCATTACTTTTTGAACTTTTGTAATTTGAAATGGGTATTTCATAATTCTGTAAGAAGTACTATATGGGAATGGAGAAAGAAAAAGAGCTCAAGTGTAATTGGTTTAAGGAAGGGGATTTGGGACATCTATCCCTTCGTTATTTGGTGGGGTGTTTGGATTAACGAAATGCAAGACTACTCAATGGAAAGTATAAGTCTTTGGATTCACTCATTGACAGCGTGAAGATTTTAGCATATAACTGGTGTGTTGGAACTGATATTTTTAGGTTATTCTTTGAAACAATTCTAACAACTAGGAGGCAGTCATGAGATAATAGAAGTTTGGTAGTCCGTTTGCTTTGGTTTTTTTTTTTTTTTTTTTTTTTTTTTGTGGTTTTATACTATAATTGATCTAGGTGTTGTTTCTCTTATGGTGGGTTTGGATGTAGAATTTTAAAGGTGGAATTCATGGGTCCAGGGGATTTGGTAGAATTACGTTTCCCTCTGTATGTTTGGTTGCCCGAATCCTTGGAATCACGTTTCCTACGGGATTCAGTTTTCCAGCAAATCCCCCAAATGGAGTCCGACCCCTCCCCCCTAAGATTTGATGGGAAACTTATCAAGGGATTTATGGACCCACTTCTTTTTAACTCTAAATCCCATATATATGCAATTTTTATGATTTGAGTGTAATGCCAAACGGTACAAAGACTTTAATACAAGAAAACTTTATAAATCATAGGAATTTATATTGAGTTACCAAACACACAAGGAATTTACATGATTCCCAGAATTTATAATCCCATGGGATTATAAAATCCTGGAAATGGTGATTTCTGCAAACAAATCCACCATTATTGTTTTACAATTTATCGCTGTCTAGTTGGTAAGTTGATCTTTTATCAATATATTGCCTTTTTTTAGTCAAAAGAAAAAGGGAAAAAAATAAAGATCCAGTACATTAATTTTAGCAAATGTTTTTGTGGGCTCGGTATATGTGGGATATAATATGTTGTCGTCATTATGTACTAAAGACTCACCACTGGACGAGTTAATTTTGTTATTATTTAATAAACTTGAGTTATTAATGATTTTTTTTTTTTTTGAAGCATGAATTATTAATGATTTACTAAATAAAATTCTTAATATGAGTCAGGGTTGCTTTTTTTAATTATTTTGAAGAAAATAAAAATAAAAAGCAAGGCCTATGAGATAGAATGTTTTAAAACGAATTAGAGCAATGGTTGTCCCTTTTAAAACGAATGAAAGATTGTACTAAAGAATAAGTTTCCCACTACATGGAATTAAAACAACTAAATAGGAAAAATTAAATTGGATTTTAAATTTTTTTTGAACCTCATAATCCAAGAGACCCACGTTCTGCCATATAAATACAGATATTATTTTGTAATATTTTAAACTTCACAGTACAAACGGTTGATATATGGTTTTAAGTTCTAATTTCTTGATATTTTTTTTTTAATATTTTGAACTTCATAATTCTAAAAGTTTGTTGTATGGAACATATTATCTTATCTTAATAACCCTTTTTTTTTTTTTTTTTTTTTTTTTTTTCTGAAGATTGGATTTATTAAAGAAACTAGTTGGTGATTGGACGAGGCTTAAAACAATCAGACTAATAAAGATTGGGATTGCCAGGCTTCATATTTTAGTTGCAAGATTCCCTTATTGGCTTCCATTCGCCAAGTGGTTAGACAAGTCGTTTGCCGCCTGGTTTCCTTCCCTGTAATTATGTTGGAAGAAGCTTTGTGGAATCTGATTCATTCGATCGTTTACTTCATTTATCATTCCAAGCCGATACCAAGGATGTGTTGTAGGCGAAATAACAAAGTGCCGTAACTTTTCAGAATCCGTCTCGAAGAGAACTTTTGGCATTGTCTCTCTGTCGCAGTTGTTGTAGCCAACAATAACGACCAGGTTTCCACTATTAAAGCAGTAGTAATTCTTAGTGGTTGCGCCAAAGCCATGATGGTTCTTGCTCTGAGTATCTGCAAACGAAACCCACACCTACAATAACTTGATGCCCTTTCGCAACTCCATCTGTGTTGATTTTTATCCAATCTGAGTTAGGGCAGGACCAGCCTATTTGTATTGTGTTGTTATTTAGTTTCCTCTTGATGAGGTGTACTTCGGCCGGTAAGTTTCCTGGTAAAATAGTGGGTAGGGATTCCTAAGCCCATGTTACTCCTGTTATTTTTTAGAGTCGAGACTAAGATATTGTCGTTCGTTGTTTCTTGCTTTTGTCTGTATACAAACTCGTTGGATATAACTTACCAAACAGATCGTTTATAGAAATCGATAATTTTATTGTTCTAACATAAAGAAAATATTCATTTATAGTTTCGTGAAATCTAATTCGGTCAAGTAATGTCAAGGAGATTACTTTTTAACAAGGTTACACTTGGTATATAGTATTGAAGTCGAACCTAACTGTTAAGATCAAACCCAAGTGTTGGATTAACGTACAGTGCAATTAATTTATTATAACTAAAACAATAATTATAATGTGAAAATTTAAGTAAAAACACACTACAAGATTTTTTTATGCGGAAAAACCTCGGGACCTAATCCAGTTTTGAATACTCTTAGAATTAAGCCACTGTACTACTACCAACTTCGTATAGTTGAGACCAAGTAAACTAACTCCAAGTTACTCAGTTCCTTCAATATCCATGCGCATACTACCAATATGGTCTACGCACGTGAATCCTAAGATATAATCCACTATCTTAAGTTACTTCACCCGTTGTGAAGACTTCTAACACTCAACTCATTTGGATCGTATTCCGAAATAGTAAATGACGTACTAATCTGTTTTGGTAACCACTCTATCAATCTCACATATCAACAAGTTAATCAAATATACGCGTTGAGTTACAAAGTCCCTTACGTTTAATCAATATAAACTCCTTTTTTTGGTTTATATCAACCGAGATAAACATTACCGAAATAATCAAACCTTAGTCTACTATCTATCAGATTCGAATTCAGAAGAGATCACCACCAAATGATAGATCTCCGATCTATACAACAATTTATAAGGTATCTATCAAATATAAACAAACTTGTCGGATCACAGTCAATCAAGGTGTGCACGAAGTATAATCACAAAAATCTGAATACCAAAAAGAAAATATTCTAGTCTTCAATGTACCTGCACATAATATTGGTTATGGGAGAGCGGCGACTAAGGTTTGCTTTCATTTTATTTTTTTCGTCTTCTTCATTTTATTATTGAATATGATGAACTCGAAAGCTATGAGTAGCTAAACACATAATATTGGTTATGGGATAAAGTTGATTTCTCAAATATGATATTTGCATCTATGAATTATTTTTGTCTCAATAAGTTATTGTTTATGATTCATGGTTTATATTGTCATATGATTTGATTGTTTGTTTGGTTGAGTCCGGAATCAATCCGATTTGCATTCATTTCTAAAGCTATATTAGGGTTTTCAATACGAAAAAGTTGTTTATCCCTGATTCTAAGTAGCATAATTGTCGGTAGTGCTTGTAGTGATATATCCTACTAGTCACAAGTGAGTCATAACCTTTGTTAAAACAGATTAGTGCTTTTACACGTTCTTTTGCATTGATTAGTCTTATTCCATAGAACTTAGTGCGCTTAGGGAGTTAAACTTAATTGTGCTTTTACACTTTAGGTTGTTTTCTAGGAAGAATTCACATATACATCTTTTAATGTGGTTGTGATGAAATCAGGGATTTAGCGGCATATACTTGCGATCAAGGTATCCTAGGACTTTTAGTAAATGAGAGATTAAATTATCAATTCTAGTCATTGATGAAAATACATGTTTGTGAATGATACTATCCCGTGACCAATACCTTCTTCTTATTGATTATTTTCATATATTGCTTTCAATTTATTTTTATTGCATTGATAAACAAAAATCTCCCCATTGGTTACTAAGAAACTGAAATTTTATAACAACAAAAGCCTCTATGTGGGAACAAACTTTTTCTTACCACGTACTTCATTTATATTAGTACAGTGAGAAAGTGAAATTATTTTTGACGCATACCATAGCGATCAACAGGTGTATCCATAATCTTTTAGGGAACTTAGTTAACCTCAAGCTAAGTTTAGGGAAGAATCCTATTCTAGGCAGGAATCCTTATTTAGGAAAAATTCCTAGTTAGGGAAGAGTTTTGTTTTAGGCAATACTCTTAGTTTAGGAAATAGATTCCTAATAGAAGTCTTTGGTCGGCTGAGTATGATGAAGGCTATAAATAAAGGGCTTTGGCTAATATCTAAGGACATATATTAGGCACAGAAAACCTAGAGAAAGATTACGACAATACTTGTGCAAGCTTAGCAAACAGTTTAAGGTTAATCCACTGTTTAGAGAAGATTGTGAGCGTAACAAAGAGAGAATTGTAATCGTTTTCTTGTTCATAATCTAACAGAAGATATTTTCTTCGAATTACTACTTGTGTTCTGTTTACCAAGTTTCTCGTCTATTATTATTCTGAATTCCACCTTTATAGTAATAGTTACCAAGGTATAGAGATAAATACGTATCAAGTTGGCATCACGATCAAGGTTAGTTTTTAGGGTAAATCCCTGTGGTTTATGGTTTTCACTAGATCTCTGAACATAAAGCTTGGTGAGGTACTCGAGAAGTTAGAAGACGTTAAGAAAATAATGGGATCAAGGATGACAAAGTCAGATGACAAATATAAGGAAACCGAACCATAAACTATGGAAGAAAAGGTGGCTACGTTTCAAACAGACATGAAGTCAATTCAAGTTACCCTTAAGGAATTGAGTGAATGTATTCGTTCTCATACACCTAAGCCGAAGACGAAGAAAAAGATTATACCTTCACCTGAAGCTTCGGAAAAAGATGATTCGGAAGAAGACGATTCAGAAGAAGAGGAAGAAGAGGAGGATGAAGAAAATAAGAAAAGTGAGTTTCTTAAAGGTCCTACATCAACTAAACCTCATGGTAAGAATCTCAAAATTGATTTTCGTGTTGATATTCCACTTTACGATGGGAGTGTCGATGTATAAAAATTAGATGATTGGATTGAACGTCTAGAGACGTATTTTTCTTTCTTTGAATATGGTTGAAAGGAAAAGATTGCTTTCGCGGCATTGAAGCTACAAAAGCATGCTCTAACCTGGTGGGAAGCTTATCAAAGAAAAAACCTAGGTAAAGGAGTATTGTCGTGGAAAAGATTCAAGGCAGTTGTAAGGAAACAATTTTATCCAGTTGGCTACCTTGAGGAGAGATGGTTCAAGTGGTACAACTTGAAGCAGACTTACAACCAAACCGTATAAGAATATACTTCAGAATTTTAGAATCAAGCTATGATTTTGGACTTAGACTTGGGAGATTATGTTATCTACATGAAATATATTTCCGGGTTCCATGAGTATATACGGAAGGAGTTGGAGATGTTTTCGGTGAATACTATCTCCGAAGCAAGTATAAAAGCCGATGCCATTGAGGGCAGGCTTAAGAAATCTGATTCAAAGGGAAATACTAAGGTGAAATATGGAGGTACCACTGTGAAAGGAGGTGAAAGGAGCAAAGAAGAAGAGAAGTCTAGTGACAAGGAAGGTTTGTCTTGCACCCATTGCAAGCAAACAGGTCATGTTGTCGAAAAGTGTTGGGTTAAGAACCCTCATCTAAAGCCTAAAAGTTTGCGGAGGAAAGAAGCCAAGAAGGCAGCCCTAGTCGCTCAAACTCCAAAAGAAGTCCAAAGACTAACTGAACCCAATTCAAAGCTTTCTCTTATGATAGGGGCAAAATAAAGACCTTCAAAAGATGATCTTAGGGAGCGACTCTTCACAGTGAAGATGCAAGTCAAAACTTTACTAGTTAATGATGTTATTGACCCGGGGAGTCAGAAGAATTTACTTTCAAATTCTTTGGTGCAGAAGTTAGGTTTGAAGATTTTCAAACATTCAAAACCATACCCTTTTGGATGGCTTCAAAATGAAGGAGGCTTACAAGTTTCACAGCAGTGCACGTTCAAATTTGCTCTAGATGAGTCATATATTGATGAAGTTACCTACGACGTAGTTCCTTTGGATGTGCCAGGTAGTACTAGGAAGTCCTTACCTTTGGGATATAGATGAAACTTTACACAGGAGGGAACAAAAGTATACCTTTACCAAAGATGGGGAAAGTTTTATGATTCGGGCTATAGATTCTCCTTTTGAGGGAGCAAGCTTGATCACAGCCACTCAGGCTAAGCGGTTAGTGAATGCTATCACAAAGTTCATTCTCCTTGTGATCCGTTCTCTTGAAGATAAGCCGAGTAGAGTATGTTTAGCATCCTTGACTGCTCAACAAGAAGGCGACCTAGAAAGGTTGAAGTTGAAATACAAGGATTTATTTTCTGATGTCACAGGGTTACCACCAAAGAGGAGTGTGGAGCATGATATCATGTTGACCGGGGAGAGTTCTCTGCCTAATGTAGGTCTTTATCGCACAACCTTCGAGAAATCTGATGAGATCAAGAAACAAGTCCAGGAACTCCTAGAATTAGGAATGATAGTGCCAAGTGCTTCACCTTGTGGATCAGCGGTATTGTTGGTACCAAAGAAAGATGGAGGCTGGCGTATGTGTATTGATTATAGAGCATTAAACAAGATCACAATCAAGAATCGTTACCCTCTACCTAGGATAGACGACATGATGGATCAGTTAGAAAAGGCTCGAGTCTTTACAAAGTTGGATTTCAAATTCGGATACCACCAGATGAGAGTTCAAGAAGATGATACATGGAAGACTGCTTTCAAGACCAAACAAGGCTTGTTTGAATGGTTGGTGATGCCTTTTGGTTTGTGTAATGCTCCAGCGACGTTTATGCATTTGATGAATGATTTGTTACAACCTTTTATAGAAGAATATCATCTAGATGACGCTCAGATGGAACATACTCTAATTTTATAACACCATTCTCATATAATTCCCTAATAAAGTGATATCTGATATCTATGTCTTTAGTACAAGAATGTTCAACTGGATTTTCAGTCAATCGAATAACACTTGAGTTATCACAAAGTATGCTCATAGTTGAAATATTTATTCCATAATCAATGAGCATTTGTTTCATCCACAATAGTTGGGTACAACATGTACCAACAACAATATATTATGCTTCACAGGTTGACAAGGACCGTTAATTCTGTTTCTTGCTATGCCAAGTTACAAGATTTTGACCAACATAGAAGAAACCACCAGAGGTGCTTTTTCGATCTTCTACACATCCTGCCCAATCAACATATGAATAGGCAACAAGACTGTTGTTCGTATCCATAGAATATGATAAACCATAAGCTAGTGTACCATTAACGTATTTAATGATTCGTTTTACAGCTTTGAGATGTGATTCTCTAGGATCGGCTTAAAATCTAGCACACCATGCCACACTAAAGGCAATGTCTGGTCTTGTTGCAGTTAGGTATAGGAAGCTTCCTATCATAGATCTGTATAATTTCTGATCAACTGATTTTTCTCCTGGATTCGATTGAAGTTTTCCAGTAGTTGGCATCGGAGTTGCCATAGGTGTTGCCCCTTTTAGTTCGAATTTTTCAACTAAATTTCTTGCATATTTTTCTTGAGAAAGAAGAATATTGTCTTTTTTTTTTGTATTTGCAAACCAAGAAAATATGATAATTCTCCAACATTGCTCATTTCGAATTCTCCACTCATAAGATTCAGAAATTCATATGTTAGAGATTTTGAGGTGGATCCATAGATGATGTCATCTACATATATTTGTGCTACAAGAACATTTTTTTCACTCCATTTGAGTGTATTATCAGCACCACCTCTAGAGAATCCTTTTTGAAGTAAGAAGGATGTCATCTTATCATACCAAGCTCTTGGAGCTTGGTTTAGACCATACAAGGCCTTTTTGAGTTTAAAGACATGATCTGGGAATAATGGATCTTCGAAACCTTTGTGTTGAGCAACAAATACTTCTTCCTTTAAATCCCCATTCAGAAATGTTGATTTAATATCCATTTGAAAAAGTTTTATCTTAAGATAGCAAGCATAAGCAAGTAACAGTCTTATTGATTCTAAACAAGCAACTGGAGCAAAAGTTTCATCGAAGTCAATACCTTCAATTTGAGAATATCCTTGAGAAACGAGCCTAGCTTTGTTTCTGACAATTGTTCCGAATTCGTCTGATTTGTTCTTGTGGATCCACTTTGTTCCAACGATGTTTACTCCTGTCGGCTTAGGAACAAGTTCCTACACTTCTTGTCTTTTGAACTGGTTAAGTTATTCATGCATTGAGTTTACCCAAGCAGGTTCACTGAGTGCTTCCTCAATATTTTTCGGTTCTATTAAAGAAAGAAATTATGAGTAGTGACAGACATTCTGAAGTTCTCTTCGATTCATAACTCTAGCATTGCCATCTCCAATGATGTCTTCAGTAGAGTGTCTTTGATGTACCCACTTAGCGGGTTTTTGGACAATATTTTCAGTATCATTGGGTTGTTCAACAATACTTTCATTATCATCTTTATCATTTGTGTCACTAATTAAAGGAACAACTGATGATTCTTCTTCAGTCCGTTTTTCTTTAATAACAATTTCAGAGGGAGGAATCTCTGTTGCAGTATGATTGTCTTGACAAAAGTCGCTAATATCATCAATAACTACGTTAATTGATTCCATCACGACTTTGGTTCTGAGATTGTATACCCGGAAGACACGACTGTCAGAAGCATAGCCAAGAAAAATTCCTTCATCACTTTTGGAATCTAATTTTCCTCTATGTTCTTTGTCTTTGAGAATATAGCATTTTCTTCCGAAAACCCTTAAATAGCTCAGATTAAGTTTTCTTCCATACCACAATTCATATGGGGTATTTAGAGTTTTGGATCTTAAATAAACTCTATTTATAAGATAACAAGCTGTAATACGGCTTCCCCCCAGAAAGTTAATGGTAGGTTTTTATTTTGAATCATTACTCTTGCCATTTCTTGAATATTTCTATTTATTCTCTCAGCTACACCATTTTCCTGGGGTGTAATAGGAGAAGATAATTGATGAGTCATTCCATGATCATTGCAGTATTCATATACTTTCATATCCTTGAATTCTGTACCACGATCGCTTCTTATCTTCTTAAGCTTGCGACCTTGTTCATTTTGAATTCTATTCACAATAATTTTGAACTCCTCAAGAGTGTCATTCTTATGCTTTAGAAAAGCAACCCATGTGAAACGTTTGTAGTCATCTACCATTACTAAAGCATATTTATTTCCTCCAACAAATGCTTATTGGATTGGACCAAATAGATCCATATGAATAAGATCGAGAGGAGCACGAGTGGCTATGTCTCGAGAAAGTTTGTGTGGAATTTTTTCTTGCTTACCTTTTTGGCATGCACCACAAACACCTTCTACTTTAGTGTTTATTTTTGGAACGCCTTTGACAAGTTCACAATTAATGAGCTTTCCTAGCATTCGGTAGTTGATATGACCAAAGCGTTCATGACACAAATGAGTTGACTCAACCTTATTAAAGTTACAGTATAAATTGGATTGTATATCAAGGAGATAATAATTATCATACTTCTACGTCCTCGAAATATTACTTTTTCGGACTTATCTTCAATATCACAACCTCTCATATTAAAGATAACTTTGTGACCTTTATCACAAATTTGACTAACAGACAGAAGAGTAGCTTTCAATCCTTTAATATAAATAACATCATGGATTTCGGGAATACCTGGAAGTTTGATAGTACCCTTTTTTCTAATAAGACAACTGTTTCCATCTCCAAAGGTTACTGATCCTCCTTTATAGTCTTCTATTTTTGTAAACCAAGAAAGATCACTTGTCATATGTCTACTACACCCACTATCTAGAAACCATTGGAATGGTGAAGTTGTTTTAAGTGCAAATGCTCCAAGACATTGTTCACCGAATTTATGATGGTTTGTTAAGTTCTTAAATAGTTTCTTAACACGGTTAATCAGAAATTCAAATCTTCTGAATTAAACAATTCCATCCCTTTTGAAAACAGTTCCTGGCCTGACTCTTATTAGACTGTTCAAGATGTCTGGATGAAAGAATTGAACATCTTTGAGAATCTCTTGTTTTAGAATCTTCTGTGTTTTTCACCAGTTCTCTATCAATCATGATATTACTGATCTCATCAGTATGTGACTGGTTCTGTTCAATCTCTTTATATAACATTTTAACAAGAGCAGAGAAATATTCTTTAGAGTCTTCTTTCAGATCATCTAAAATCTTTAAAACATTAATCGAATCATTCATCTGGTTCAATTTCTTATAGGTTGGATCGCACCAAACACATATTGTTAGATCTTTTCGTGTTTGCCTGTTATGATACCAATTGAAAAGACGAGGGTACCCAAATATACCTCAATCTAAAACTTTTCCACCTATAAGTCCTTTCTCCGAAAGTGATTGTCTATGGACTAAGTCGAGACAATATAACTAATCGGTTCACACTTCGTGTGATCGTCTATGGATACGAGATCAAGACAATACGACAACAAGATAACTTGTGTGATTGACTATGGATACAAGATCGAGACAATACAACAACGAAGTATGTTTACTTGATAATGGTTCGGACTTAACCAAACACAATAGGATTACTATCAAGTAAATAGGAATTAAAGTTTGTGTATTTTACTTCTAATTATAATTGCGGGAATAGAAAAGTAAAAGACACAACAAGATTTTGTTGACGAGGAAACCGCAAATGCAGAAAAACCCCGGGACCTTGTCCAGAATTGAATACTCTCAGGATTAAGCCGCTATACAAAATCAAACCAACTTCGTATAGTTGAGACCAAGCAACTAAACCTATAGTTCACCTAGTTCCGTATGTATTCCCACGCCTCCAACTTGTAATAAGTCACGTACTTGGAACAATTCCTTTGGTTCGTATTCCAAACAGTAAAGGAACAACAAATCTGTTTGGTAACAACTCTTTTCAACCAAGTGATATGAGTTCGACAAAAGGCTCTTCCGTTTATCCCAATAAACTCTTTTGCCAGGTCCTTAGATCTATCTAATAACAACTACCAAAGTAATTTTCAAGATTTTGCAATCAATATTTTTAATCACAAAGAATTGTATTGATGCCAATCTACTCAACTAATCAATCCAATCTATCACAAGGATAAACCGATTATAGTTGGATCCTCTTTAACCGAAACAAGTATTGTGCACACCAAAAATTATGAACCCAAATCTGAAATCTTCAAAGTCTTCTTTGTCTTCAAATCTTCTTAGATATTCAATAAACACCTGCACACAATCAACTTGAATCTCTTGTGATCAATCACACACAGAACAAAGTCTGTTAACAATGGATTATCACAAGACGTCTTTAGATCTACAAACAATCTAAAGATCCCCGTCGAAACTTCGAACTCGTTTGAGTGAATCTTATATCAGAAGAGAAGATTCTCAAGCATAAACAAACTAGCTAGGTGCAATCAAAGTTCAACAACCGTTAGTCAATCAAATCAATCAAAAACTAATAATAAATCGTAATTATCTAGTTTCCCACCAACGGTACTAATAGAGCTTCTCAATCCCAAAGAAATCTTTAAACCGAGCGGCCTTAAGAGATTTCACCTAATTAGGTTACTTTCCTCTCCGAATAGGCGGCTCCACCAGTAACAACATAACTAGGTAGTTTTGTTGGCTCTGAGGATTAGTTTGCTCGAAATGCAAACTTTGATATTTATAGACCAAGGAAGTTTGGACACCAAGGAATTTCCAAAACTGAAAATATTCTCAAGATATGCAATATATTTCCAAATTCGGTTTCCATAATTCCTGGAAACGCTTTGTCCAAATAATGACCGAAAATCTCTTAGAAAATCTCCAACTAGTAAATACACATTACTAATTTTTATTTTCCAAATATAAAATTAAAAACCTTAATTAAAAGATTCTCAATTTATTTTTCGATCCGGGATTCTCCTTTAGCTATTAAGGAATATCTTTGAACAATAAAAGATAAGCGTTACTGTACATGCTCAAAGTATGTCGACATCTTAACTTAGTAAATCATCTTTCATATTTACTATCTTGGAATCGATTTTCCACACTTCCAAAACGAGTTTAGAATTAGTTCATCTAACTTCCAAGAACTATGTGATTGATTATCCTATCAAATCACCAAACATGGGTTTCACGGTTCTACCAAAACAAGTTTCGATTCTACCTCCATGTGGGTGCTGGAATTAGTCACACTAGATTTCCAAAATTCGGTTGACTAGGTACTAGGATCGGTTCCCACATATATATGGTATCTAACTTGTATTTATTGCATATGTCCATGGGATCGGTTCCCAATATCTAAAAACGTGTTACACATGTTCATAGGATCGGTTCCCAATTACTAGAAACTTACTGCATCTCTTACAAGGATTGATCCCCTCTTGTGATCGGTTGCACCTCTTACTAGGATCGGTTTCCCCTTGCCTAGAGTTGGTCATACCAATTACAACAAATCGATCATACCATCTCAGGTGATTACTTAAGATCGGTTTCACTAATAAAAGTCATACCAATACAAAAGTCAGGCCCTGTGAATAGTTTTACCAAGAACATAAACAAGTCAATAGTGGTTATACTAATCACATATATTGGTAGTTCAAAAGATATGCAATGAATAACAAAACCAATAAGCCTAGCGATTTCCCTTTCGATTCACAAAACAAGTTCATGAATTTACTTCCTTTAAACGAATGTAAAACATTGTTTCCTAAGATGAAATCTTCACCTCATACCCATACATAATCACAATAGCATTCAAACGATTATGTCGATGTCTTATATAAGAAGTTCAAAAGATTAGTGTTATACTTCGTATTGTATTCCTTAATACTACGTCTAACTAGAGTATAATCATTCATTCTTCGCAGTTTTTTTTTCAATACGCACGACTTGAAAGATATGTTAGGGAATGAAACAGTTCAAGTCAAATATTACTAACCTCAAGTGGAAGGATGATGTTGTCGTTGTAGCTCCATACTTCTTCACTTCTTACAAGCTAAGGCAGGAAAATGAGTTTCATCAAAAGTCACATGCCTGGATATGTAAACTCTTCTAGAATTAGGTTCAAAGTACCTGTAACCTTTCTGAGATAAAGCATAACCAAGAAAAATGCACATTTTGCTCCTTGCCTGCAACTTTGAAGTGGTGTTAAACATTTATAGTTAGGTGCGGTGACATATAGTTTTTCATAAGGTGAAATGAATGACAAAGAAGCAGCAGGCAATCTATTAACCAAGTAATTTTCCATCTGAATTGCATCAACCCAAAAAGAATCAACAAGATTTGATTGAAGGAGTAAAGTTATACACAGACCAACTAGGTGTTTGTGTTTGGATTCTGCCACTCCATTCTGTTAAGGAGTGTAAGCACAAGTATATTGATGCATAATACCAGATTCAGATAATAAACCTCCAAGCTCGGTGTTTATAAATTCTCCTCCTCCATCTATTCTAATGACTTTAATATGAAGATCAAAATAATTTTCAACTTGATATTTGAAGCCTTGAAAAGTAGAATCAAAGTCTGACTTTCTCATTAATGGAAAAATCCAACAATATTTGTCGTAATCATCAATGATATTGCAATAATTGGCAGTAGGGACATGAAGTATATTTGGTAATCTAACTTGATTATGAAGAAAAAATCTAGTAGAGTTACCAATATCAGTAATTTTTCATACCTTCTGCATTTGTAGTTTGAATCTGTTCATTACCATTGTAAGAATGATAATCTGTCAAGTCTGAAGCATCTGAAGTAATATGATTAGCGACACCAAAATTTGCATACCATGGGTTTTCACAAAGAATATCTGTTGTGGCTAACATGGCATGAAGATTTTGTGGAATAAGCCTTCCTTGATAGGAGAAGTTCATCTTGTGGTTACATTCAATAGAAAAATGACCAAATTTAAAGAAAATTTGACAAGTTGGCTTTGTTGATCCATAATAATTGTTACCAACAGAAGTAGATCCAGTTGTGTGAGAAGTTGGTGGTGTGCTTGATGAGCTAGAGGAAAAAGGATTAGTAGCAACAGATCTTGTTGGAAATGAAGATGCAGATATAACAGAAGGAAATGAGTGTTATGGTTGAAATTGTGGTCTGAATGAATAAGATGATGAAGAAATTGGTCTAAAAGATGAATTGAAAGAATTAGGCCTTGTAGTAGAATTAAATAAGGGTCGATTGTTGGATATAAATGCTACAAATGCTTTAGTTTCATTAGAATGAAGAGACGATTTAGATCTTTCAGACAGAACAATTTTCTCACTTAGTAAAAGATTGGGTAATTCTCCTAGAGTTACTGGTGGATTACAAACTCTAACATAAGTGGAAAAAGAATCAAAAGTTGAGTTTAATCCATTAAGAACATATACCAGCATTTCACTCTCATTGATAGGAGATCCAGCAGCAAAGAGTGAGTCTGAGATCTTCTTGATCTCATAAAGAAAAACAAGAATAGGGGAGTTACCTTGTTTGAGAGAGGAAAGTTTGGTACGTAATTGAATGATATGTGTAGATGAAGTAGCAGAAAACCTTTCTTCAACCGCTTTCCATAGATCAAAATAAGTTTCTGGACCAGCAACATAAGAAATTACACTCTCTCAAATTGAAGACTGAATCCAAAGAATTAGGGTTTGATCCTCTTCATTCCACTTGATCCACTCAGGATTGGTAGTTTCTTCTGGATCTACATCTCTCGGAGCATAGACATATTTGAGTGGACAAGGTTTAGTTCCATTGATATAACCAAGAACATTATATCTTTTGAACAAAGGTAGAAGAAGAGATTTCCAAGTACGGTAGTTATGATTTTGAAGTTTTAAAGGCACAATGTTAGCTATAGTGTTTAGAGGAACTCTGATTATGATTGAATCCATTGTTGTTGGAAAAAAAAATTAAGAAAATTTGCAGGTTTAATAAAGGAAGCAAGAAAGGTGATAAGGCCTAGATCGGATCGACTCTGATCGAGAAATGTTTAGGAAAGAAAAAAAGGAATCTTATTAATCCATAAGAGACATGTGATACAACTTATATAGTTGTCAGTACATCATGGGAGAGACTGAGAGTTAAACAGAAAATAGTTTGTACAGTCAGTTACAGATGACAAAACATACAAGAAATGATAAGGGCAGACCAGACTCAGTACAGACAAGGTCTACCACAGTTTATATGTCAAAACATAGCTTATTAGTTATCTATTTTAATTACTGGGAAATCAAATACATATAAAATTCGATTACTTACTCCGCACTTCATCTTGTAGTCAGTGTGGGAAGCCGACTAGTAATATTATTCATAATACTTACTCCGGAGAGGAGAGTAACCTAATTACCCGAAATCTCTTACGTACACATCATTCAAAATCTTTTGTGAAATCAAGAAGTGTTCAGAAGTACAATTTGTGGGAAACTAGAACCGTATTGTTATTTTTGTTTTCGATTATTGATTTGATTGACTTATGATTGTTGAACCTTGATTGTACCTAGTTTATTTGTTCCGTGATCCATCTCTTATGATATAAAGTCACTCCAACTAGATCAAGGATCGATATAATTTAGACTAATTTGTTTTTAGATATGATAGGCTTGTAATCATCCATTGTTAACAAACTTCTTTCTCCGCGTGATTGATCACAAGGGGATCAAGGTATTTGTGCAGGTATATTGAAGATCGAATGCTTGAAGACAAAAAGATATTATTAAATAGTATTTTGATCTTTGCCATGATACTTTGTGCACACTTGATTGACTCAGACCCGACACGTTTGTTTATCTTTGATAAGCATCTCATAACTTGTTGTACGAATCTGCGATATATCATTTGGTGGTTTTCTTCATAATCTGAATCTGATAGATTGTAAATCTAAGGTTTGATTATCTCGATAATCTTTATCTTGGTTGATGTAAACCGATACAAAGGAGTTTAATATTTTAAACGGAAAAGGATTTTTATGACTCAACAATATATCTCTGATTAAGTTCTTAAGATTGACAGAGCGGTTAACGAAAACATATCAGTCCTTTACTATTTCGGAATATGATACAAAGCTAAGAGTCTTCACAAAGGATGAGGCAACTTAAGATAATGGATTTTATCTTAGAATTCTCGTGCAATGACCAAATTGGTAGCAGGTGCAGGAATACTGAAGGAACAAGGTAACTTGGAGTTAGTTTACTTGTTCTCAACTATAGGAAGTTGATAGTAATACCTTAATTTATATAACGGTTTAATTTCGAGAGTATTCAAAACTGAACTAGGTCTCCGAGTTTTTTTTCATTTGCGGTTTCCTCGTTTACAAAATCTTGTTGCGTGCTTTCACTTTACTTTTCACATTAAGATTATTTTTAGTTATAATAAAGTAATTGGGTTGTACGTTAATCAAACACTTGGTTGGATCCCATAGTTGGTTCGGTCCAAACCTTAACTATATACCAAGTAAACATCTTGTAGTTGTTATCTTCTTGACAGTCTCTATCTATAGTAGAACATGTAATGTGTGTCTTATATAGGTTGATACTAAAAGAATATGATGTACTAGGTACCCTCATTAATTCAATAAGTCTTTAAGTTTCTTCCAAAAAATTGAATAGATTTCATTCGAACATTCATGAAACACCTTAATGAAAGATTTAACGAGATCAACATCTTCATCTGGTCCCCAAACTGCCATTGTCGTTGATGTCTCACTTTGAAATAAAAACAAAAACAAATTAAGTTGTGAAAGATGTAGAAACAAGAAAAACTGAAAGATTTGGGGCATTTTTTTTCAAAAGAAGTGTGGTGTATTCTATACAAGGAAACACCAACAATCATATTATTTTGAAATCAATTCCACTAATCGGCCTATAAATATCCTGGCTAGTTTGGGGCCTATAAGGGTTATTTGGGTCCTATCACTACATGACAAAACTAGGTAAAAGTACTAAGGTACCCTCACTTTTAAAATCCAATCCTAATCTTTATCCTTTTAAATTTAAAATCATTTCAAAACCAAAACCTATTCAAGTCATTTCAAATTTAAACTCAAATTCATCAATCATCAATTCTAACAACATCGATCGATTTAAAAGAAATTTCATCATCCATTTAAAAAAAATAAAAATCAAACTAAACATCGTCGGTTGCAACCCATATCTCTTTATTATACTTGTGATTGTTTTATTATCTATTCAGGATTCAAAACTACAAACAATCATGGGTTATTGTGTTTAACATAATCAGGCGATGTTCATGCCCATATTTACCGATTCCTATGACAATCGGGCGATGTTTATGGACACGTCAACCGATTGTCCTGAATGTGTGTTTTGGTTGAAGAAAATTTAACCAGAATCGGTAAAAGTTAATGCCTAATAAACTGATTATGGTATGGAAGAGATACCATAATCATTGGTGGTGTTCTAGTCTCTGGACTTCATGCTCATGTTAGAGCTGTGCAAAGAAGATTTTTGTGGTCTAAGATGGAAATGATAAGTGCATTGCAACAGCCTTGGCTTGCAATTGGTAATTTTAATGCCATCACAGCATCTGAAGAAAAAATTGGAGGAAGGCCTGCTAATACAAGAAATATGCTTGAGTTTACTTCTTGCCTAGACAGATGTGAATTACAGCAACCACCAAAAACAGGTATTTCTCACTCTTGGTCAAATTGTCAACATGGAACTAGAAGAATTTTGTGTAATCTAGACAGATCAGTTGTGAACAATTTATGGCTTCAAAAATTTGAAGGATGGGGTTATAAAGTTGGAATGAGAATTGCCTCAGATCACTCTCCATTATTGGGTGGTGGTGTAGGAGTTCTTAAACCAAAAAATATCCCACAAAAATTTCAGAAGATTTGGATAGATCTTCCTGGTTTCATGGAAGAAGTGACCAAAAGTTGGTCTAAAGATGTAATGGGTGATCTAGCTTTTGTGTTTCAGAGTAAATTGAAAAGACTCAAAAAAGTTTTGGTGGACTGGGATTGGAAGATATTTGGTAATGTAAATGTGCAAATTAAAGAAGCGGAAAAAGAAGTTCAAGTAGCTATGAAACTATCTGATGTTAATCTTACTGATAATGATTTGTTGGATAATCTAGTGCAAGCTGAAAATATACTCAACTCCAAAGAAGTGCAGTTAAGCACAATGATGAAAATGAAGGCCAGAATAAAATGGGTTAAAGAGGGTTCAGCCAACATAAGTTTCTTCCATACAAATCTCAAGTTAAGGCAAGCAAGAAATTCCATAGTTGAATTGGAGGATAAAAATAATGAAATTGTCACAGATCAAGCAAAGATTTCAGAGATTCTCATCAATCACTTTGAGAAAAAATTCAAGTTCAGTGAAGTTATCATTTCTGATCCTTTACTAGAAGTAATACCAAATGTGATAACTGAGTCAGATCAAGCAATGTTAGATATTGTTCCAACAAATGAAGAAATATAGAAACACTTTTTGCAATGGATCCTGACAGTGTTCCAGGCCCAGATGGCTTCTCTGGCAAGTTATTCAAACAGATGTGGTAAATGCAGTGCAATTCTGTTAGAAAAGAAGATTCATTCCAAGAGGTATTAATTCTAATTTTCTGGTTCTATTGCCAAAAGTGGAAGGTGAAAGATCCCCTAACCAATTTAGACCAATTGGTCTGAGCAATGTGAGTTTTAAAATATTTGCAAAAATTATCAATGCAAGAATGTCTAGCCTTATGGATAAACTCATATCTCCTCAGTAAGCTGCCTACATTAAAGGAAGAAATATTCAGGATCAAATTGTTCTTGCTTCAGAAATGGTGAATGAGATGAAGAAGAAGAGAAGATGTGGCAATGTTGGAATTAAGCTGAATATATCTCAGGCTTATGACTCAGTGAGCTGGAAGTTTTTGTTTCAAGTATTATTGAAATATGGTTTTTCAAAATCATGGTGTCAATGGCTTTGCACTCTCTCTAAATCATCAAAAATTTTAGTTCTGCTAAATGGTGGTCCAAATGGCTTCTTCTCTGTAGGCAGGGGATTAAGACAGGGTGATCCTCCATCACCAACTTTATTTGTGGTTATGGAAGATGTATATATCAAAAATGGTAAATGAAGGCAAGATAAGTCAAATGGTGATTAGAAATGGAATTCATCCCTCTCATATGTTTTTTTGCAGATGATGTTTTTATCTTTTGCAATGGTGCAAAGAAAAGTATTCAAAACTTAATGAAACTATTGGAGGAATATCAGAATAGCTCAGGTCAAATGATAAATAAAGGGTAAAGCAAGCTCTTTGTTGATGGCACAACTGAAGCAAGAAAAATGCAAATAAAGGAAATGATACAAATGGAAGTAAGTTCACTACCAAATAAGTGTTTGGGAGTTATATTGCAAGTTGGAAGAGTTAAAATCTCTACAGTTTGGCCAATGGTGGAATTAATGCAAAAAAAAAAAAAAAACGGGCCACCTGGAAAGGAAAGTTATTGTCATTCCATGACAGATTAGTGCTTATTAAGTCAGTACTTTGCAGTGTGCCCATTTACAGTATGTCAGTATACAAATGGCCAGCATCAGTAATCAAGATTCGTGAAAAAATAATTAGGAACTTTATGGTCTGGAGATGGTGAAACTAGAAAATACAAAATCCTATCTTGGAAGAAAGTATGTACACCTTATAGTGAAGGTGGCCTGGGAATTCAGAGATTGGAGATCCTTAATAAAGCTCTACTTATGAAGATTTTATGGAGAATCATTAAATCAGAGGCTGAATGAGCATTATTCATAAAGGCTAAATTTCAAGATAAACATAAACAATGGAAGGATAACTGGCAGCTTTCATCTATTTGGCCAGGCTTGAAATAGGCATGTAATCACTTAAAGGAGAACATAAGGTGGTGCTTAGGAGATAGTCAAAATGTCTCTCTTTGGTTTGATTCTTGGATTGATACAAATCCTCTAATAGAAGAAGTTGGAAACAATGATTATGTTAAAGCTCATCTGTATATGAAGGTGGCAGATATAATTCCTAATGGTAAATGGAATATACTAAAAGAAATAAGTGAAATTTTGTCAGCTTACACATTGCTAGATATTGGAATGGGAGATGATAGCTTAATATGGAAAGGGGACATAAAAGGTAACTTCACTACTTCTTCAGCAATCAATTTACTTAGACATAAAGAACATCCACTGCAGTGCTATAAAAATATATGGAACTCATACTTGCATCCCACTATTGCAAGTAATGTGTGGAAAATAGTACAAGGAATATATGTTGATGATACAGTGATGATTGAAAGAGGGTATGAACTTGCTTCAAGGTGATGCATTTGTGAAGAAGAGCAGGATAATATGCACCATCTTCTGTGGAAGTGCAAATTCAGTATAGAAATTTGGAGATGGATATGTAGCATTTTCAACTTCAAGATTCCTCAATCCTTTGAAGAACTATGGAGCAGTGCAAGAACTAAGAGCCCATTGATAAAAGAATGTTGGATTATTGCAGCCAGTTCAATCATAAGGGAGCTATGGTTTCAAAAAAACAGATTTTTTTTTTGAAAATGTAAGTCCCCATATTCAAAATTTTAAATGCAGAATCAAAAAATTAGTGTTTGAAGGAGGGCAAAAAATCAAAAGCAACAAGTGGAGCCAAGACTATGATAACCATGTAATACTCTTCTTCAATTTGGGAACAAGAAGTATTAAATTCCAATGCATTAAACCTTGTTTCTGGGTTCCACCAAGTACTGGAACTATTATGTTTTGCTGTGATGGAGCCTCCACTGGTAATCCTGGAGCTGCAGGATTTGGTGTGGTGATTAGAGATCATCAGTGTCAAGTGATGGGTGTAATCTCTGGAGGTATTGGTATAGCTACAAGCTACATTGCAGAAGTGTATGTAGTGGTCAATGCAGTTGAGTTGGAAGTAGAGTGGGAGTTACAAAACATAATGATCAACTCAGACTCTAAAACAGTTATATCAGAATTTGCTGATAAAAAAATGCCTTGGTTCATAAAAATGAGGTGGTTGAAGGTAGTTAGCAAATTTCAAACAATACAGTTCTGTCATTGTTTCAGGGAGATTAACTTTTCCGCAGATGCAGCAGCTAAAAAGGGAGCCAAAATGGCTGCCGGACAGAAACAGATTTTCTATGGAAGGCCAAATTTCATAGCAAGAGTAGAAATGCCTAATATGGAGTATTATAGATTTTGCTAGGTCTTCTTTATGAAGCAAATGTATTTGGCTTTTTATTTTTCTGTTGAGGTCTTGTAATTTGTTAACAATTTTATTTCATTAATAAAAGTATGTGATTCAGAGAAAAAAAAATATGGAAGAGATACCTGGTTTTCTGTATGTTTTTTTTTTTTTTTGTTAGAATCAAACTATGTGGGATGTTCATATAACCCGATTATGTGAAACAATCGGTTTATGTGTGACTAGAAAAACCCGATTGTTAGAATCAAATTTTATCTATGCATTGTTTAACCGATTTTGGATATCCTTCGTATATAGCGAAACACCAACCTAGAATCGGTTTATGAGTGCATGAACGTAAACAGATTCTGGGTAGTGTTTTCAATTTTTTTTTATCATGTTTTGGTGAATAAGATTAAACATCTATTGATAAACTGAATTAACACTAATTAACCAAGGCTAAATTAGTCATTAAAGAAAATAATTGGTTAAGGGGTATCACATTTTACTTCAAAATGTCTTATTTTGTTATTTAGTAACATGCCCCAAATTAGGCAGGATGAATATGTCCGCACATACCGATTTTTTCCTTGAAACATCATACAAAATATGCTTCGCTACAATCGTTTTATAGAATACAGAAAAAAAATGAGTTTTTCACTCAAATGAATTGGTTTTTAGGCTTTTCCACATAAAGCGATTATACGCTAAACTATAAATATATGTTGGGAAAATATGTCTTTATGATTGACCACATGAACCGTTTCTTGCCAAAAAAACACAAAAAATAAATAAATTGGAATTACTCAAAAAATCTCACTGTAGGTTGTCCATATAGACCGATTTCGTCAACCTGTCAAAATTTCTGAAAATTTTGATTCAGAATCAATCTTCACGGATGTATATGTAAACCTATAAAAGTCTTGCATATTTTTGTTTTGGTGATGATTTCGAATTGGTCTTCTTCGAGGTACATATAAACCGATTTCGGCTAAAAATCATCCAAAATTTCTGCATTTTTTGCCCAAATTTGTAGGTCTTTTGTCACGTCCAAGGCAAACATAACAGTTTTAAAACAACCAAAGTCATTCATTCATAGGCTAACAAACATAACATAACGTGTTTTAATTCGACGTACATACATAAGTTAAGGACATATGTTTTGACATCCATAGTTAAAGACATACGTTTGGAGAACAACAATCCATTCATTCTTCATGTTTATCACCATCAAGTTTAGATATCCTTAGGTGTTTGGAGAAAAAACTTCGCAACAAGATACACAAGCATGTAGGGATTAACTCTTTAATGTTATTGATGTCTCCAATTTATAGTAATCGTCATACCCCCTTTTGGTTAATGCTATCTATTCTTTATGAAACACATCCAAATATGACAAAAAATGACTATGCTTCTTAGGTGTCAAACATATCTCTAACTATATCTAACATCTTACTCCTTAATAAACTCAAACTTAAATGAATGATGAGGGTTTAAATTAGTTTCACTACTTTGAGAAGCTCGAACACATGCTTCTTGGCGGACCATTTTTCCCTGTCCATAATTCACCCAAGAAACTCTTGCTACTAATCTCAAAGATCTTTTCAATGTAGCTTATAAACCTAACATTGTCTTGTTGGGTAAGGGAGACCAGAGAAGAGAAAACCGATTCGTAATATCTGTCAATATCAAAAGCGAAGTGATGCATGTGAAAATATTATCTCCTTGGGTATGTAGAGTTTACATTCTTGAGAAAATCTATTCGTAATATCTCTCAGGCTTTTCCTTTGTTCATCTCCCTGATGGGTATAAATAAAAACACCTAAAATTTGTAGGTACACTCGTTGATGTTACAAATTCGGAGATCTTGCTTATTTTGTTTGAAATCCTTTCTAAAGTTCTAATTATGTATTTGTACATTGCGCCAAAATTACTACTAACTGAGGGATAAATTACATTCTAAAATATTTTACTCACAAACTTATTAAGGCTTCTGCTCACCTTGGGACCCAAAACAGACTTGATTTGGCAATATTAGCTAACTAATCAATTTAGAGTTATGTTGTGTCCGGATGGTAGTCCAGTTTTTTATTTGGGTGCTAACTTTCACTCCTCGCCGATGTTAAACTTGATTATAGTTTGTCGTCGTAATTATTCTAATTTTATAGCCAGGTTGATAATTAGTGAAAATCTAAGTTTACTTTGTACACATGGGAGTTTAATTGATTATAGTTTGTCGTCACCATTATTCTAATTTTATAGGTTGATAATTAGTGAAAGTTTAAGTTGACTTTGTACACGTGGGAGCTTAATAGAATAAGTTGAACTTCACATCTGAGCCAGTAATAAAACTTAAATTGTTGACATGGTTTAATAAGGATTTTTAATCTAACGAGTAACGACTATAAAACTTCGTTGACTTGGTATAATAAGGCTTTTGAATCTGGCGATTCTTCCTCCGTGATAATCGGGCCTCTTGGTATGTACATAATTGTTAAGGAACATATGAGAAAGAATCATTTTTTAGTATTTTTCCTTGCTTTTTGAATTGACATATCTCACAAAATATGAGGCGGATGTTTATAAATTTTATACCATTGGAATTTTTTAAAAATATATGTGCAACGAACATGGCTACCAAAATTTTTATATGTCTTAAACAACACTAGTTATTGGTAAGGAGTTATTCGGAAACATAACATACAAAAATAAGAAAGATCAAATTTCATGGGACAAAATGAGTATAACATATTAGTTGAGGGATTTAATGAACACGAATCTGTATACGGCTATACTTAGGATGAACCTGCTCAGGGGTTGTCATCTTTCTTTGGTTTATTTTGTTGATTTTTTTTCTTAGTTCTAAATCCGTGTTTGGATTTTTAGGTTTTTTTTTTTTTTTTTTTTTTTTTTTTTTTTTTTTTTTTTTTTCCAAAAAGAGTTTTTAAGTTAAAAAATCTGAGTTAGTTTGACAAGACAATTTCAAAATAGTTTTAGAAGAAAAAAAATTAATTTTTCGTAAACCGATATCTTTTATCTAACTTCTTAGACTGACTTCTTTCACTTAGAGAAATAGAAGCACTCTTGCTCTAGGGCGGAGCTACAAATTGAATATAGGAGGGGCTTCAATATTTTTTTTACAAATGCTTGGATATTCTTGTCCGGCTTCACCATAGTTTTTACTGGGCTTAAACCAAAATGGGCCGAACTTCAAACTAATTTTAACCAATTTTTTTTTTGTTTTTGCTTGGGGATGACTTAAGCCACGCCAAGCCTGGATGTAGTTCCGCCCATGCTCTTGATACCAAAACACGCTACTAGTAATTTCTCCTGCCTCCGATATCGAAACACGCTGTTATTAATTTTAGGAAACAACGAAGCCAATACTTTGTATTGTACACAAAATTCTTTGATTAATCCAAATTACTAATAGTCATTGGATCTTTTGATCCAAATTTACCTGGCTAAATTGGGGCCTACTACACTTAATTTGGGCCTATCAAATTTCCCTTCTCACTCCACCAAATTGCTATGGGATACCAAACTTCTCAAAAATCCTAATTTACCCCCACATTAATTCCTAAAACAATCTCATATAAATACTAATATTTCTATTTTCAGTAAATCCAAAAACATAAAAAACTTTCTATTTTCATCTTAATATTTCCAAATTCTCAAAACCCTAATAAAAAAAAAATCTTCATCCTCTTCTCCGACGATCTTCGATCCAACTAAAAAAAAGGTAAATCTCCATAAACCCATTCTATGATTTGCATTTCTTCATTGATTTACATGTTTAAATCTTCGATCTTCAAAAATCAAAATCTCTGATTACACTCAGAATCGGTTTATGTTGACATATCGAATAAACCGATTCTGGGTTTTGGTTTCCGCCATGAAGAACATGCATAATAATCGGTTTAAATGATGATTAACATCAACCGATTTTAGGGTCACCAGAATCGGTTTATAAGTGCTTTAGAATAATACGATTCTCGGTACATTTTTTTCTTTTAATTATGCGATCCCATAATCGGGTTTTATGTGCTTGTTATTTTACCGATTATGACTGTCTCTTCAGATTCCTTTTCATAATCGGGTTTTATATATGTATCACATAAACCGATTACTAATGTTTGACACTCATGTATGTTTTTGTAGTCAGAATCGGATTACACATGTTTAATATGTACCGATTATTAACTGGTTTTTTTTTTTTTTTTTATATAGATATGGACTTCTCACACCTACCGTTTTACTCTCGAGAGATCACCTTGGAGGACATTCTTAGGAAACCACAACGAGTGCCAGAAAGAAGCCTCTATAAGTTTGCCTATGGGCGTGAGACCCATCTTGAACAAGCCCTCGCATTGATTGACAAGTTGGCACTGGAGGAGCTTCGTGAGGCATGAGGTTCACTAGGACGAGGAGAAATATGATTTCAGCTGAGAGGGCTCTCCATGGAGAAATGGAAGGTATGTGGGAAGAAATGACTCAATTTCAAGCCATGGCTGAAGCAGAAGATGCTGCTGCAGATGATGGTGGGCCTGCTGGTCCGGTGTCTTGGTGTCCGGTGCCGATGTTTGTGCTGAAAATGCTCCCGGTGGTGCTGCTGCTGCTGATGCTGGTGCTCCTGCTCTTTAAATTTTTAATTTTAAGATTTAGATATTAAAAGTTTAAGTTTATAAGACTTGTGGTTGTTTTAAGTTCTTAACACTCTTTTTGGATGGATAAGGTATCTATTTTGGATGATCTTTGTGTTGAACTTAATCCACTTAAAGTTTTAATTATAATTATGTGTTGTTGCTCAATAATTCTAGCCTGAAATGCCAACAATCGGGCTACTCGATATGTCAACATAAACCGATTGTCTAGGTTCCATAGAGGAATAAGTTTATGTGTGGGGTAAGTATAATCTGATTCTTCATGCCTTAGAAATGCTACTTTTCCTATATGTTTTTCAAGCTAAAATCGGATCACATATGCATATATATAAACCGATTATTAACGGTGAAAATTCAAATCTTTTACATGCCTATAATCGGTTCATATTGGTCACAAAAAAGACCGATTCTTGCTGGCATAAAAATATAATCGGATTTTACATACCTTCGAGAAGATCGAGTATAACACATTTTCCAAAAAAAAAGCCGTTAGGGACTTTTTTCTATATATAGAGACCTCATCCTTGGACCCCATTTGCCCCAAAATTGCTCAATCTATTCCCTCTCAATCCATATACTCCACAACTACTCATTTCATACCTCCACAATGGCATCATTTGATTCAAATGAAAATTTGGCAATCACCAAAGATTGGTACGTAGAAACTCGAGTTAGAAGGCAGTCCTCCGTAAGGGTGGATTTCGTAACCTTTTGGGGTAAGATATACAACAAATATATGCAAGATTTTGGGAATCCTAATGGAAGAAGTGTTCAACAAATTCATGATAGGCACCTAGTCATCGAAAATGCGATACTTGCTTATTTAGCTATCCAAAAACCAATTTTCAACGCTCCCCACTTTAACTTTTCCATTGAACAATTTGTAAGTATTTTTGTGGTTTATTTTATGTGATCCATGTTTTTTGATCTTCCTACTAAACACCACTAACAAAGTAAGTTTGTGTTATGTTTTTTTAGCATGAAGTTGTCAAAGCGCGCTACTTGGAGGAAAAGGGGGAAGCATTCGCATTCGATGCAAGCTATCAATTCATGGTATCCAAAATCCCGGAGCCCCGGATATGTGGAGGGTGTATCGTCGTCAAATTCCTCGGACGATTATTGATGGCTTTAGAAGTTTTTGTGTAGGTTTTGTGGGTAGATCTCTATGTAAACCCTCACGAGACTATAAATCGTCCACTAGGGTCGCCTAGGGGTTTAAAGGCTTGATGCATGTGCTAAATGCATCGTATAATAATGAAATGAATTAAAAAAAAAGAATCTTATGAAAGATAAGAATCGGTTTATATATGTCTGGTAAAACCCCGATTACTGCAATCGGATTATACATATGCTAACTTCAACCGATTGTTGAAGTCCCCTGTTAAGTTTGGAACATCAACCTAGAATCGGTTTATAAGTGCATTAACGTAAACCGAATCTGGGTATTGTTTACGGAAAAAAAATTGTTTGATGTTTTTGAAGAACTCTTTAACATTAGTTGATCTAACATCTAAAACATAATTAACATCTAATTCGTTTAATTAGTGCTAATTAAACATGGGTAAATTAGGTACTTAAGTAATTGTTGGATAAGGGGTGGTGTGAAAGTTATTTCTAATGACCTTTTTTTATCGTGTAGTAGTAGGCCCAAATTAAGTGTAATAGGCCAAATTTAGCCAGGCAAATTTATAGTAAAAATGTTGTTGTAACAAAAGATGACAGAAATAAACATTATTTTAGCAACGTCCACGGTCCACTTCAACGGCATTATTTGGATAGGTCAGGTGAAAAGTTGTCAATACAACAATTCACGAAAACAAATCAAAAATACATTTAGCGTCTTCGTTTTGGGGAATTGACAGCCTAATAATCCGATTGCATCATAAAGGTAAAATCCAAGAATCGGGTCCGGATCCTCTGTGCCATGATTTCTATGTGCCCTCTGTGCCCGCGAATGAACAGTTGACGCGTGTTTCTGTTCTCCAACTGTTAACTACCAGATTTTGGGTATCTCGTACAGCTGCTTAAACGGCCATATTTGTGGAGGAATATTCAATCCTTCCTTAATTATCTCATCAAATCATTCTCCACGCTAATTTGATTTTTGCTTAACAATGGTATTACAGATTTATTTTTGCTTAATTCATCTTAAATGAAATCTATGGGAACATGGTCACTGAAGAAGAATTTGGATTCCATCATCCAATGGGAGGTTTCATGAATGAAGAACATAGTCATAGAGGACTCTGTATGATCCTGATTGCATAAATCTCTCCATTAATAACCATGAATTACTTCCTTAATTACCTTATAGTTTTGAGATCAGGTAAAAGTAAAACTTCTTACTTATTCAGTGAAGTGTTAGGATGAATTGGGAGATTCAGATTCTGTATGGATCCTATATTGTGTTTCAAATGAGTGAGAAACTATGGATTGGTTATTACAATCCCAATCATGATTATGATTGTGTGGTCATTTCCTTGAAATCTAAATTAACCAATATTCCCATAAATCACCCAAAATTGTTACCTTAAGTATTTCATAAATAACTCCTATATTGTGTTTCAAATATGGCAGTTTAAGCAGCTGTACGAGATATCCAAAATATGGTAGTTAACAGTTGGAGAACAGAAACACGCGTCAACTGTTCATTCGCGGGCACAGAGGGCACATAGAAATCATGGCACAGAGGATCCGGACCCCCAAGAATCCATTGGGATTCCCCTACATTAGCCGTTTTCCACTCCGCCCTTTGGGAACTGAAAGCCACTAGATTCTGGTATATTAATGATTCCGAAATTCATCTGAAAAATATATTTCAACCCACCACAAAACGTCTCAATACTGTTTTACTTTTAGCTGCTACAGTTAAAAAATAAATAAATAATACTACTACTTCTTCTTCTTGCCTTTAGTCTTTCCAGCCTGCTTCTTGGACTTTTGTCCTCCTCCACTCTCGATTTTCTTGCTATAAGGAGTATATTTAATAATGAGCCCAAACAAAAACCAATTCTTGCAAATAGTTTCAATCCTGGCTCCGCAGTCAATTTCTTAAAGCATTCGCCAATTTTTGCGTACTGAATATCGTGCTCCTCATCACTGAAACAAATTAGTCGCAGAGCGCAGTGAATAAAGTCAAGTACAACTAACTTATCCTAAGAGAACTATGATAAAGCATGCTTCTATGAACCAGACAGTAAATTGTTCTAAATACAGTAGTTGGGAAATGTCTGCACGATTCAGAGAGAGGCTTAATAAGGATCAGAAGAATAATTGAATAACCTCATGACAATGCAAGCTAAATTGTAAGCCTTTAGTCCCAAACAAGTTGGGGTAGGCTATAAAGGAAACACGGAGACTTCCCAAGCAGTCACCCATGTTGGTACTGCTCTCACCTTCTGTTGGTCTATCGCTGGCTACCCACGCCTATCACGACCCTATTTTCATAGGGGACTGGCTGTGGTTCCCTCATCCATTTTACACATGATATACTTGAAATTGTAGAACAGTATTGCCAGACTAATTTAACTTCAACTAAACACATAATATACTTGAAATAACTAACCTGCCGGTTAATGCAAAAGAGAGCTGTTTTAGTTCTCTCATCCATTTTTTATCTTTAGCAGCCGGACGAATACTTTCTACAAAACAAATGCAAATATCTAACTGAAAAGGAAAAGAAGAAAAAAATTAGAAGTTCTGTTACTGGAAAAAGGAAAAAAAAGTAAAAAAGAACCATGAAACGAACCTTCATCTTTGGTGTGCACTTAAAAAAGCTGATGTCCTCAAAAATTCTTCTCGAAAACATGTAGACACGAGATATATTCGTAAAATACTGCATGAAACGCTCATAATCCAATTCTCCGGTTTCAGTATGCAACACATTTATCATATCGTAATCAGGAATTTCATCATCAGGTGCAGTTGGACATTCGGCAAAATTCGTATGATCTAAATTGGAGAAGCTAACATTTCCATCACTAGGACTTCCATCCTCCATTTCATCTTTTCCGACACATATTGAGTTTTTTGGGTATAGTATTCCCAATATGTCTTCTCTGGAATGAACCAAATCCACATCTATCACTAAGATGTTGGGGCTCAAAAATTGTCTCTGAATATTTCCTGACCTCAAAAACACCAAAGAATCCCCCATTTTTTCAAGGACATCAGCAAGTAACTTATCAAAAGGCCTTGTGCCTCTTTTCTCGAGGATCATAGCAAACGCAGGTGGCAGTACGGTTATTATATCATATCTACCAAGTAAACTGTACAGCAAAACAAAGTGATGCCCAGAATTCAAGCAAATTAAAGTAACCAAGAGAACCAATTTCCAGACCAGAAAAGGGTAGCAAGCCACTCTGTCAAAATCACGTTGCCAAAGACAATCTAGCTTACTTGAAATAATTTCTTTGATCTTGGATGCTATAAAATCGAAAGACCTCCTCGAGAAAACTTTTGAGTCAGCTTCTGATAAAGAGCTCGAGTTGCATCTTAGATTCCCCCAGGGAATTGTTTCGCGGACAGAAGACTTCAGTGTGAAAAAGGAACCATATATGCCAAGAAGAAACCAAGAAAAGAAGACGCTCAAGAAAATAAACAACCCAGGAAGGTAGCATGAAATAAGAGTCATTCTTCCAGTCAATTTTGAATGTTTCTTGTAATAATTTTTCAAAATTACGGACCAAAGAAACCGAGACCAAACCTGATATCTTGCTTTCTTTCAACTGCTTAATAAAAACTTCATAGGCTGGAGACAGATCCGAATGATGTATTATAAGTTGATACAGTTCTTCACTTAGATTCCCAAACATAAAATCAGCAAAACCACACCCCACATCTTCATATATGTTAACCTGCCTTTTGCGCTCATGATCTCAATGGTGACTTCTTTGATTAAATCCTGAGAGAGATCAGTTAGTCTCAGATCTATCAGATTTTTATACATCTTATGTTTCGGGTCCCTCTGACAAAACATAGCGAAAAAACGATCCGTGGTACATCGCAAGGACTTGAGCAGTTCTCCAGGAAGATTTTTGTCTAGTATCTTGGACTCTAATATCGATTTTGCAACTTGATAACTGTTAAGAGCGATTATTCCTTGTTGAAAAGTACCATTAGACGGCATGTGATATTGCGCACCAGTTCTAACCCAATCAAAAAGTTTGTCAATGCTTTTCTGTTGGAAATGATTTTGGGTTAAAGGCTAATTGGGAATTGAATTTGAGATCAAAGGTTAAATGGGAAATGAATTTCTATTGCTTTTCAAAACTTTGGTTTGTACAGGACCTTAACTTTGTTTACAAACTCTCACTGTTTACAAACTCTCACTCTCGGACCTTACTACTCACTTTAGGATTTCACTCACTTACAAGTCTCAAATGACTTCACTACTGCCTATTTATAATGGCCACCTAACCGACTCCTCTATCTCTAGAACTCTCTCTACTTCTCTGGTCCAAAACCTCTCTAGAATACTCTAGTGACCCACTTTGTTTACATTTACGCACCGACTTTGACTATCTAAACATTTCTAGACTTTGACTCTTCTAGACATTTCTAAATGACGTACACATTCTAGATATTTCTTGATATCTAGCTAACCAACTTAATGGGAAAGTCTCCACTTTTCTAGATTCTTCTAGTCTTGATCATTCCAAATCAAGTTATTCTTCCAACACGCCCCCTTAAACTTGATTTGTAGCAACTCCAAGAATTTCTCGTAATTTGACGAAAACATCGTGCTTTAGTGGTTTCGTGAATATATCCGCAACCTGGTCTTGAGACTTAGTGTATTTCAGTTGTACCTTATTCTCCGATATGCACTCGCGGATAAAATGGTATCGTGTGTCGATGTGCTTGCTGCGATCGTGGAACACTGGGTTCTTTCCTAAAGCCATAGCCGACTTGTTATCTACAAATATTGTAGTCGCTTCTTCCTGCTCCATTTTAAGCTCCTTCATTAAACTCCTTAACCATATCGCGTGACAGACACATGATGCTGCTGCGACATACTCAGCTTCGCAAGTGGAGAGTGTGACGATTGGTTGCTTCTTCGAACTCCAAGTGAAGCCCGTATCTCCGAGGAAAAATACAAATCCAAAGAGTACTTTTCATTTCATCTAAATCTCCAGCCCAGTCACTATCACTATATCCAACGAGTTTGTACTTGTCTGACGACGAGTAAAATAAACCGAAATCAAGCGTACCTTTTAAGTAGCGCAAAATTCTCTTGGCAGCCTTCATATGGGTAGTCGTAGGTGCTTCCATGTAGCGACTAATTAGCCCCACTGCATAGAGAATATCCGGCCTTGTACAAGTTAAGTATCTCAAGCTTCCAACAAGACTCTTGTAAAGAGTCGGGTTGACCTTCTTGCCTCCATCGACTTTTGATAGCTTGATTCCGCATTCCACGGGAGTGATTGCTGGATTGCACTTCTCCATTTTAAATTTCTTAAGGATTTCCTTCGCATATCCTTCTTGAGATATAAATATTCCATTTTCTTGTTGTTTTACTTCAAGCCCGAGATAGTATGACATAAGACCGATGTCCGTCATCTCAAATTCTCTCGTCATCGCTTTCTTGAATTCTTCGAACATTATTGGGTTATTGCCGGTGAAGATTAAATCATCCACATATAGGCAGACGAGCAACATATCTCCTTTTTCATTCACCTTCACATAGAGAGCATATTCATGCGGGCACTTACTGAAGTTATTTTCTTGGAAGTACTTGTCGATTCTGTTGTACCACGCCCTTGGTGCCTGTTTTAGGCCGTATAAAGCCTTTTTCAACTTAAGGACTTTGTCTTCATGTCCTTTGGCTTCGTACCCAGGTGGCTGCTCGACGTATACCACCTCTTCAAGATGCCCATTTAGAAAGGCAGACTTGACGTCCATTTGATGGACTTTCCATTTATTTTGAGCAGCTAGAGAAATAATTAGTCTAATAGTTTCAAGACGGGCGACAGGAGCAAATACCTCATCATAATCGATGCCCGCTCTTTGGTTGTAACCTTTTACAACCAATCTTGCCTTGTATCTTTCAACCTCCCCTTTAGCGTTTTTCTTGGCTTTGTACACCCATTTCACTCCAATTGCTCTTTGTCCTTTCGGAAGTGTTACAAGCTCCCAGGTGTTATTTTTCTCAATAGCCTTTATTTCTTCATCCATCGCCTTTCTCCATTTCTCACTTTCGACGGCTTCTTCGAAATTTATTGGTTCACTTTCCGCAAAGAGACAAAAGAGAGATATATTGTCTCCATAGATATCATTTAAACTCCTCGTCCGTAAGGGCCTTTCGCTAGAACTTTCATCTGCTGATGATGGTTCATCATGATGCACTGCTGGAGGTGATAGTGGTGGTGAAGTAGCTGGAACAACTGGTTCGAGTGGTTGTTGTTCTTCTTCTTCTTCTACAATAGGGAGCAAATTGTAATCCTTTACTTGAACGCCGAAATCCCAGAAGCCTTCTTCATCGAACTCCACATCTCTGCTTGTGACGACCTTTTTATTGATTGGATCGTACAACTTGTATCCCTTGGATCGAGGGTCGTAACCGATAAATATGTACTTGGCGCTCCTGTCATCCAACTTCGTTCTTAGCTGACTCGGCACATGAGCATATGCGATACTTCCGAATACTCTTAAATGTGAGACGCCCGGTTTCACTCCGCTCCATGCTTCTAAAGGAGTCATGTTCCACACACTTTTTGTCGGACAACGGTTTATCGTGTAAACCGCACAATCAATCGTCGCCCAAAACTCCCTGGGCACTCTCTTTGTCTTCAACATACTCCGGGCCATGTTGAGAATTGTTCTGTTTCTCCTTTCGGCAACTCCATTTTGTTGAGGTGTATATGGAACTGTAAGAGGCCGACGGATTCCATTGTCTTCACAGTAAGACTCGAACTCCCTCGAAGTAAATTCTCCTCCTCTGTCTGATCTCATAGCCACAATTTCAAAGCCACTATCTTTCTCCACAAGGGATTTAAATTTCTTGAAATTGGAGAAAACCTCCGATTTTTGTTTCAAGAAATAAACCCATGTTTTTCGACTAAAATCATCGACAAATATGAGGAAATAGTTATTTCCACCATACGAGGTTGGTTTTATTGGTCCACAAACATCTGTGTGAACCAACTGCAGCGGTCTTGTGGCTCTTGAGAATGTTTCCTTAGGAAAACTTTTTCTGAAATGTTTCCCAAGTAAACATCCTTCACACAACTGATCCGGGTGGTCTATTATTGGCAAACCTCTAACCATCTTTTGTTTGGACAATAACTTTAACCCTCCAAAATTGAGATGTCCATACCTAAGATGCCAGAGCCATGACGGGTCTTTCACACAAGCAGTCAGACATCTTGCGATGTCATTTTGAATGTTTAGATAGAACATCCTATTTCCCGTCATTGGCACTTTGGCAATTAGTTTTCCTCTCTTATCTCTTATAAAAAGACTAAGGTTTTCCATATTCATCCTATAGCCCTTTTCTAAGAGTTGTCCCAAACTTAATATATTCATTTTTACGTTAGGGACGTAATAAACATCGGAAATAAACTCATGATTTCCATTTTTCAATTTAATTAAAATTTTGCCAAGACCACTCACCGGAGTTTTCGCTCCATTTCCGAACGTCACGTTGCCGGAAACTGATTCATCAAGCTCCACGAACTTCTCCTTCGTGCCGCACATATGGTTGCTTGCTCCAGTATCAAGCACCCATGTATGATTTTCATCATGGTCACCTCCTTTGCACGCCACCAACAAGGTCTGGTCTTCATGATTTTCTTTACTAGCGTAGTTTGCTCTCTCCTCGACATTATTTGAAGAAGATCGACAGTCCGAAGCATAATGACCACGCTTATGACAATTATAGCACTCAACTTGAGATTTGTCATACCTTGGCCTATTATTGTTGTGCCATGAATTGTTTCCTCTGCCACGACCTCTTGTGAAGCTTGACCTCTGGCCCCTTTGATCATCGTTATTCTGCTTGCCTCTTCCTCTTTCACCGTAGTAGCCGCGTCCTCTTCCTCTAGCATTACTACTAGAGCTCTCTCCTTTGTCTTTCAAAGTGAGCTTCGCTTGTAGAACTTGTTCTACTGCTCCCTCTTTGCTTCTCTTCCTCATCCTTTCTTCATGGGCTTGTAACGATCCCATGAGCTCATCCACGGTCATGGTTTCGACGTCTTTGGACTCCTCAATTGCGACGACGATATAGTCGAATTTTGGAACGAGTGACCGCAATATTTTTTCGATCACACGACTATCACTCATGACCTCACCATTTCTTCTTAGTTGATTGACGACAACTAAAACTCTTGAAAAATAATCCGAGATTAATTCGGACTCTTTCATGGAGAGAGATTCGAACTCACCTCTTAGAGTTTGCAATCGCACCTTCTTTACTTTATCAACTCCCTTGAAGGAATTTTGCAAAATCTCCCACGCTTGCTTAGCATTAGAGGCTCTTGATATCTTCTCGAATGATGACTCGTCCATGCCTTGATAGATAAGGAAAAGAGCTCTTTTATCTCTCTTTCTCGATATGCGCAGCATATCCTTTTCATTTTGCGGTAGCGCCGCTTCATCCTCCGGTTCAACATAACCTTTCTCGACAATTTCCCAAGCATCTTGTGAGCCTAATAACGCCTTCATTTGGATGCTCCAATTTTCATAATTATCTTTGGTGAGCTTAGGGATTTGAAAGGGAAACATTTCGGTAGCCATTAGGATTTATGGCTCTGATACCACTTTGTTGGAAATGATTTTGGGTTAAAGGCTAATTGGGAATTGAATTTGAGATCAAAGGTTAAATGGGAAATGAATTTCTATTGCTTTTCAAAACTTTGGTTTGTACAGGACCTTAACTTTGTTTACAAACTCTCACTGTTTACAAACTCTCACTCTCGGACCTTACTACTCACTTTAGGATTTCACTCACTTACAAGTCTCAAATGACTTCACTACTGCCTATTTATAATGGCCACCTAACCGACTCCTCTATCTCTAGAACTCTCTCTACTTTTCTGGTCCAAAACCTCTCTAGAATACTCTAGTGACCCACTTTGTTTACATTTACGCACCGACTTTGACTATCTAAACATTTCTAGACTTTGACTCTTCTAGACATTTCTAAATGACGTACACATTCTAGATATTTCTTGATATCTAGCTAACCAACTTAATAGGAAAGTCTCCACTTTTCTAGATTCTTCTAGTCTTGATCATTCCAAATCAAGTTATTCTTCCAACATTTTCAGCTTCTCCAATACAGAGATTAATCAAAGTAGAAAACCAAAGGTTTCGAGCACAAGACGCAAATTGGTGAACATCCATGCCTAGTAAGTCTCTAGTCTTTCGAAGAAATCGATCCTCAATTTCTTTTCTCCAATAGGCATCAATGTTCAGCAAAATGTATATAGAACATTGATCATCCTCTTGCTTATACACACTTAAGTAACCCAAACAGAAATCCTCATAGCTTTTGTAGTCTTGTTTATCTTGAGTTCCAAGAGAATTAAGATAATTCAGTATGTTGACTATTTTTTCCTTCCATAAATTCCAAAAGTAAGTTAATGTATGAATGGAGACCATGTTCTCGGATACTGAGTTCTCTACATGCTCTATTGTGTTCAAGATCACATCATCTACCCAAATGTACTCACAGGGTGCTAAATCTAGATGGTAATCGATGATTTTTCTCAAAGAAATAATTTCACCACGAAGACTCTTGACACTTTGTGAAGCAATTAAACAGTCGCTCATCTCTGACAATCTACTGTTGGTGTCTGATAATATGCTTTTCTCTGTACTAATGAATTCGGAAAAAAAATCATCTTTGCCTTTCGCCATTAACTTAACTTTTGCCAAAAGTATTTCTTTGTTCGGAAAGCTTTTCAAGGGCCAGCCTTCGTTTCCATCTGCCCAAACAGAATTGCCAAGAACATAAAATAGAATTACCTCTGCAGCGTCTACTGTGTGCCCTGCCTTCTCTAACATATCTGCCTCAAGCAGAGGATCCCCTTTCAATCTCGCAACCGTGGCAGCTTCCATAAAATTTTCAGACTCCGCTTCAAAGAGGACGAGCTCATCAAGATAATCATGCGACCTTAAAAATGTTCTTATCATGTCCAACGAGTTAAAGGATTTGATAAACTTCATCATATTAATAGTATCATTCTGTTTATGATAGTAAAGGGCACATCTCTTGAGAAAACTTTGTTCCATATCTATTAGATCTTGACTTTTGGCTGTATCAGGGTTTAGCTTTGCACTTTCTTTCCAATACTCTATGAACTGAAGACCGGTTTCAAAGAGATTACCATTTGTGCAAACTAGCAAGCACTTGGAAAAGCAGTTGCACCTGGAATACACGTCGGCTGCACTAGACCAACATCCAGCAAGACTGAAACAGTCACCAGCATCTTCTAGCCTAGATTCCCCACAGTTTTCCAAATAAATCCCTGTTACATAAAAAGAAGTTATAAATATAAGCAAGCTATAACCTGAGTGAAGGATGATTTCAGATCCATACACAGGCAATTACCTGATGAGTGGTTTAGCCAATCAAAATTCAGGAAAAAGGCTTGATCTTACTGGCTTTCCAGTTGGAGTACAAATTTAGTTCTGAATTATTTTACTACAAAGGAGACAGTACACTAAAAGATTCTTAAAACCACTTCTATCCTACTAACTGCTAATAAGTCGAAGTGTGACAGACCAGTCCTCTTGAGGTTCAACAAAGACAGGTTTGATAATTCAGGGAACGCAGCATCTATTACTCAATTAAAAAATCAACTGATGCAACAGTATACATGTTGAAACAAACATATTTCTAGAAATATGATCGCTGAAGTGATAAAAATAACAAAGCATAAGTAATGTACAACGAGAAAATAGTCGATACCTGCTCTTTTGAAATCCTTTAACTCCATGAAACATTTGGCAGCAAAATCGGACTTGCCAATTGATTCATAAATCTCAGCTGCCTCTACAAGAGCAACGCGAGCTAGTTCGGTTTTAGAACCAAGCATGTGAATACCAGCAGCTCTAAGACCAGAAGCTTTGGCGAGTTTCTCCAAGAATGAATCACCGGCTCTTTCAAAGCACAATGTTGCCATCTCAAAATTACCTTCATCTAGTAGCTGCAAGAAATTAAGCATGTAAAAATGGTATCTTCAGAGCACAAAAATAGGTAATAAGTTAGTAGCATGGAAGCACGAAGATGGAAAACATGGTCATTCACAATGCAACTACTTTATATGGAAAAATAGTATGTTAGCGTGATTCCCATCTATAAACGAATCTATATTTAATCCCTTTTCACCAAACTAGTGTCATTTATGAATTTGTGAAAGAGGTTAAACTTCAAGTTCAAATTTCAACCTTGACACCGCGTGAACTCCATTCCTCTTTGCTGCTCGTAACTTGCATTGCCTGTACAAGTGATTCATCAAGTTCTCTCACTTGAACAAGACATAACTTCTTCCAGTAATGAAACATAGGCTTCGAAAAATCATCTACGTTCTCACAGATCCACAGTCTCTGCCTAGTACGAGTAATGGCAACATACAATTGCTTCAGCTCAGAGCAGAGAATTTGGTGTTTCGCCTTGCTAAACTTTGGAAATTTGACATCATTGGAGTCGAGAAGATCCCGTTCTTTCATATACCCATAAACAACTCTCCATTGGCTCTTTAAAGGTGACGTTCCAAAAAAGTTGTAAAGCAAAACATCCTAAATAAACATCAAATTCAATGTCAGGCTGAATCATGCACTGTGGTGTACACTCATGAAACACAATAAATAATACCAAGATAAAGTCTAATATATACAGAAGATTAATACAGTATAGCATAAGCCACTATCATTACCTGAAATTCTAAGCCCTTGCATTCTGCTATAGTCAAAACAAGAGCTTGTTTTCCAATATGTTCAGCAATTTCTTTCCTCGCAGAATCATCACGCACCAAAATGACTTGTTCTGCACCAAATCTGCTCGTACTCCTACCGACATTTTCACCGCTTTTGCCAAAAATAGTTATAATTGCATTGTCATCATTTGCAGATTCAAGCCAAATTGGTGCTTCTCCATAAATAAGGCTTGTTTCTGGACTTAAATTGTCAATATGGTGTGGGAAGAAAATGTGCAGAAGTTCAATTACACTCCGTGACAAGTTGAGAACACCGGCATGAGTACGGAAGTTCTGGTTCAAATGATAGATGTCTGAAACACGAGGTTGATCCATGCCTTTTGCATTTCCCGTGCCATCACTTCCTGAATCCAAAATAAACTCGTTATAGAACAAAGATCTTGCATCTTGGAATCTGAAATCAACCCCACCAGCAATAGTTTGCGCTGTATCACCAGAAAAAACAAATCCATCCACAAAATTTCTACAAACATATTTAAAAAGACCAATCTGTCTCATCGTGAGATCTTGTACTTCATCAATATACACGAAATCCATTTCCTCACCCTCGTAACACCCAGTTTTCAATCGACAGTGAAGGTCAATGACAAAATCAGCCAAATCAAATTCATCATTTAATAATTTCTTCTTCTCGTATTCAAGGAAAATATCATAAATCATCTCCCTTCTTTCCCTGCTTATGGATGATATCCGTCCCTCGGATAGTAATACATAATCCTCCCGACTAAGTTTATCATCGGGTAGCCTTCCAGCAAATAGCCCACCTTTTATGTGTGAAATTATCTCGATAAAAACCACACATGAATCAAGCTTCTTGGTCATCTGGCAATTAAAATGAGGCCAATAAAATGAGTTGAATCTTTCATAAGTGACCTCCTTCATTTTTATAAGTGCGCGCAACACAAATGATCTTGAGGTTGCAATTTTAGATTGTGAAAGTTCCTTTATATCACTAAATCTATCAAAATACGAATTTCCCATACTTCCATCAAGCATCATTAAGAATTTCTGATATGTTATGACAAGTGGATAACTTTCAGATGGAATGTCTTTGAGAGAATCTGGTATATCTCGAAATTGAACTGCATCATCAACATCGGGCAATTCAATGGAATTGTCTTCTGCTGAGGCCCTGCCACGGCTGATAAAGCTGTATTAAAAGGACACAAATTAATTAGAGTAGACAAAGTACTTAAATTTGGAGTGAAAATAAATACTGTAATTTCCAATATTATATAAAACCACAATTTATAGAAGAAAAAAAACATATTAAAAGAAAGTAATAGAAAAATTTCAAAGCTGACATTAGAAAAGTAATTTGATACCTTTTCAAGTTAGAAATTTGGTTTTTAACGGCAGAGCATAGTGTTGGGCTGACTGTTACGAATAATTGCCGTAAGACAGTACCTTTTGTCTCGTTCCCAACCACTCTGCACACATTCCGAGTTGGAGCACTCCAAGAAACATCTCCCATGGCTTCCACAAATCCTTTAGAAGAAAAGTTTTGTTGCTGCTCCTTTTGAAACAATTTCATTGTCAAAACAGTGGTTTTCCCTGTTCCAGACCTGCCAAGAATGAAAGTACTCATAGGGAACATATCTAATTCTTTATCTGTTACTTCAAAAGGAAGATCGACCTCTTTTCCATCACTTCCTGAGAGCAAATGGTTCACTAAACCAGCTGATAGGAGTAGAACTTCATTAGTAATAGACTGTCTCTCACTTTTAAGTTTTCAATGTAACATCTCCCATCTGATACCACGTCACTTGAACTATCTACTAACTCGGCATTGTTAGTGTTCTTATATCTAACGATCTCGTCATCTATTCTCCAGGTGACTGGCATTACCAAATCCCTGCAAAAACAGATTATGAAAAGTATGTGCATAAATTACTAAAATCTGTAGTAAAATAATGTTGACATTCCTCGGTAAAGCAGCATTGAAATTAAGAGTTGATCAATATTCACCATCTAAAGTTCAATGCAGAATTCAAGAGACATTACAACAACAAAAAACTGGTGTTTTGATGCCATACATACCCCTCAACGCGTTCCAGCTTACAGCGGTTGAGGTAATCGTCGGTGTATATGGAGAAAATGCTGCCCAGACCCTTCACTAATTTAGGTATTTCCTCAAGAGGTACAATTTCCCATATCTTTAAAACTTGAGTGTAGGATGAATATTTTGCAACATCAACGCTAGTAATAATATAATGGGAAAATTAGGCTAAGGCCCAACCCATGGATAACCCATAATATGAGGCCCCTAGTTAAAAGAAGTTTAAATCTAGGCCCCGAGTTATTAAAAAACATTGATACCCTTATGCATATTGTCAAGCCCATAATTAAATAAAATTTAAATTTAGGCCCAAAATTATTAAAATATAATGTGATGATATTCCCACCACCTCCGACCACCACAGCCACCGCCAACCACCGCCACCAACCACCTCCGACCACCACCAATCACCTCTACCACCACCGACCACCGCCTCCGACCACCACCGCCACCAACCACCTCTGACCACCACCGCCTCCGACCACCACCAACCGCCTCCGACCACCGCCGACAACCACCCCGCCGCCGATGACCACCACCGACCACCACCACCACCTCCGGCCACATGCATATTGCAACTGTATCCGGAAGTTACACATGCATTCAAAAGTGTGTAACGAGAAGTTACACATGCATATTGCATGTGTATCCCGAAGTTACACATGGCATGTGTAATTAAAAGTTACACATGCATTAAAATGTGTATCCACAAGTTACACATGCATATGGCATGTATAGCCAACAGTTATCAGAAGTAAAAAAAATATACAAAAAAAATATGCATTGCTTTAATATTCATTTACAATAATTTTTCTGTTTTTATCTATTAATTGGTTGTTATTGAATACAATAAACGAGTTAGAACACTAAATATGTAAAACGAAATCTTAGAAATGAGCCACGAAATCCTCTATTGTTCCTTCCCTTCTTGTCTTCCTCATTACAAAATGCTTCCATATCTGTAACAAAATAAACATCCATGAAATTAGATTGGGTGAACAAAAAGAATGAAATAATATTATAGAACAACTAAAAGAGTAATTAAGAGTTACACATGCATATGACTAGTGTAACTTGGAGTTACACATGGGTCTCATTAGTGTAACTCGGGAGTTACACATGCGGTGACCGGGTACGATGAGAGTTACACATTCATAACCTTTATATCCCATCAATTAGCAAGTGTAACTAGAAACTACACATCTAATTGGGAAGACAATTAGATGCCATATGCATGAGCAAATTAGATGCCATATGCACGAATGCAATTCACTCGGGGGCTTTGCCCCATCGTGAAAAATATATCCTATGGAACAAGCTAAACATAAAATGAGCCATTAACATACTCAACATGAGAAATATATCATATGCGAAATCAATAGATACAATGTGTCTTAAAGTTACAAATGCTATTATTGTTTACAAATACACATGCAACAGGATATATACTTGTGTAAATTGTTAAAAATACAATAGGATATATATGTGTAACCTCAAGTTACACATACTGTAAAACAAAAAACAGCATCTCTACATCATCAATTTGAAGTTGTTCTTTTGAAACAACATTGTTTCTTCATCCTCTTCTCAGTATCAAACAAAAAAACTCACAACAAATTCACAAAAAAACAAAAAACAACAGAAAAATACAAATTCCATGCTAAAAATAGAATAGGATATATATGTGTAACCTCAAGTTACACATACTGTAAAACAAAAAAAAGCTTGTCTACATCATCAATTTGAAGTTGTTGTTCTGAAACAACATTGTTTCTTCATCCTCTTCTTAGTATCAAACAAAAGCTCACAACAAATTCACAAAAAACAAAAAACAACAGAAAAATACAAATTCCATGCTAAAAATGCAATATGATATATATGTGTAACCTCAAGTTACACATACTGTAAAACAAAAAACAGCATGTCTACATCATCAATTTGAAGTTGTTCTTCTGAAACAACACTGTTTCTTCATCCTCTTCTCAGTATCAAACAAAAAACTCACAACAAATTCACAACAAATAACAGAAAAATACAAATTTCATGCTAAAAATACAACAGGATATATATGTGTAACCTCAAGTTACACATACTGTAACAAAAAACACCGCATGTCTACATCAATTTGAAGTTGTTCTTCTGAAACAAAATTGTTTCTTCATCCTCCTCTCATTATCAACAAAATATAAACAAAAAATTCACAACAAATTCTCGGATCGGACATGCAAGAACAACAAATAATCGGAAGAAAAAAATTGAAAAAAGTTTTGAAATCAAACCAAAATAAGATTCGTACCTATATTTGATGTTTCCTTTTTCGAAACATTGTTATTTCTTCTTCATGTTCTCAATATCAACCAAATCGAAAAAAATCAAGTAAGATCCAAATCATAAAAATTGAAAACAAAAATTTAGAAAACGGTAGAATTCTTGTCATAACTAGATCGAAACACACCTATATTGATTTTCTCTTTCAAAACCTATCTTCTTCCTCTTCTCAAACTCAACAAAATCCAAAAAAAAAAAAAATCAGTGAAAGATAAAAATCAAAAAATCGAAGCTCAATACAAACAATGAACGCATAAAAGATAAATTGAAACACACCTATTTGTTGTGTTTCAATGCAACGTCTTCCTCCTTTTCAGATCTGAAAACTAGTGAATCAATTAAACAAATTAAAAAATAATGAACGTGTGGTTCTTCCTTTAGTCTTCAATACAGCGAAATCAAATAGGTGTGTTTCGGCAAATTAAACTAATCTCAGGTATTGTTTCGCAAAGATAATTTGATCTCATTCGTGAAAAATCGCTTAGGAGAGAAGAGAAGAGGGAGTAGAGAGAAATCTGATTTGATTTTTGTTTCTTTTTCATTATAAAACTTCTATAAAATACCGGAGGTTATTTTTGAAATTAAAATATTTATTAAAAAAATTGATGACATCAGCTATCCGGGATAATTCAAAATCTGGCCCCAAAAATAAAAGTTTTGGGCCTAAAAATATCAAAATGTGGAAGAATGGAGTTGATAGTGAAAGATCCATTTTGTGGGACTTCTATATATTGAACCCATATAGTAGGGTGGTTATAGTATTTTTCACTAATATAAATACTTCCAACCTTGTATTGTTTCACCAGCTGGACAGAGTTACTACATAAAGTTTCAGCCTTAAGCTTCTTGGGACGCCAACCATTGGAAAGTTTAACCAATAGATTAACCACAGACTTTTGTGTTTGTGATGACTTCAACTTCCCAAATGATTTCCTGAAGTTATTGCTGAACAAGACCTGTATGTATGAGGTAAGAGAAATGAGCAATGAGTAGAGATCAACTGATCAAGTAAATTATCTTGGAGTAGTTTACCTTCCACACTGCACTTTTGAAAAGCATACTATCTTCATTAAGTAAATTATCTAACTGATCAAGCTCTTTGTTAGCCTTGATCATTGCTTTCACTAGCTCTTCATCTTCATCGGCATTAAAAAAAAGATGCCGCTGCTTTGCATCACAAGTTAAATCTTCCCAGAAAGATCCAATTTTACACAACTTTTTGTCATTCCCTAAAATCCAAAGGCAGTGCCTGAAAAGTTACCACGCAACAAGTTAACAAAGACTGAAAGATGTTTAATAAACATTAGCATACATAGAAATCTTCCACGTTTTACCAAAAACACACACTAGTTGTACCTAGCCCGTGTCAGAGCGACATTAGTACGTTGCGGATTAGAAATGAACCCATCTGATCCCCCACTATGATTATATCCGACAGTAGATATTATTATGAAATCTTCCTCGCCACCATAGAATCCATCTTACAAAGTCCTTTAGCTTCTCATATTTCTGACCAACTTTATTATATATTGCAGCAACTTGGGCAGCATAAGGAGATATAATACCGATAGTTATGCTATGCTTTGAGCCTTCCCATGCTGTCCACGGTAAAAATCATCCTTTATAAATAGAATAAATGGAGTAATCATGATTAAACAATTCAACGATTGTTTAAAAAAAATTTACATATTACATCCGCAGTTGGAAATAGTATTGAAAATTGAATCCTTAAGCTATACAAAAACTTGTTAAATAAAAGTCTGTTGGTTTACAACTTTACATAGTCTTTGCAAAGGCTAAAAACAATGTTCCGAAAGACAGGGCAACCAAAAAGAATGCCCTGAGCCTGTAATTTAATAGTGTCCTACAGGTGATGATAACGCAGAGTAGAATGAAATGTTCAGAAATCAGATAACAATTCAATAGGTCGCCTCAATCCAATTATGAAAGAAAGCTTCTCGTTAAACACACTTTCTCTACTTTATGCTACTCTATAACTCAGACCTCATGCCCAATTTAGTGAAATGTTAACCCTATACAGCTGATTATTCCTACTTCACAGATACGAAAGATGAACCTAGAAGAATGCTCTACTTGTTAGCAAGAAGGTAATTGCATTGATTTAACTTCACGATCTAAAAGAATGCTCTACTTGTTAGCCCAATTTAGTAAAACTACATATCTACTTAACCATATATAGCATACTGAAGAAGCTATTGCAATCAATTAATTAACATGGATCATACCTTTATAAAGGTTCCGAACTATTTCCTGTACAACTGCCACTTCAACCATATTTTTTAAACCATGCCCAGCTTCATCTAGCTCCTCCCTTCCATTTGAAATGTTTATGAAAGAGTACGGGCCAAACATGGCTTCCTGGTAGATAGCATTTTTTAAACTTTTCACCATGAACACTTGGAACATCTATAATCTGGTCTTTATAAAATTTGCGATTTGGGAAAGAACATTTTTCAGGATGCATTCTGTACTGCATGTTGAGAAGGTCCTCCGAGTGCCCAAACAAACCCAACCTCTCAAATAGGCTTCTTCCAAAGCCAGCTTCATCAGACACATAAAATTACAATGCAGTGGAGAACATTAAGAATGAAAACATTCAATTAAAGTGAAGAAACTGATGTTATACTTACCCTGCTTTTGACCCTGGCTTGTGGATGGCACTCATCACCAATTAGGACAGCGTGTCGTATAGCGTCAAGCTGCATGGGAATCACTGATTCACACTCTTTCAATTGAGCAGCTTCATCGATTACCAACAAATCCAGTGGTTCCAGGTACACCTCATGCAGATTGTAAGAGCTTGACACTGTAGAAAAAATGAGGGAAGAATTTTTCAAACAGAACCCTGTTAAGAAACTTCTATTCGTGGAATTTGGAAGGCGATCACCTAGAGAATGACTGACAGATCTTAGAACTTGCTCACTTTCAATCCTCATCTTGTGTAATGTGGATAAAGTATAATTAAATGGTCGACTTCCTTCTGCCTCGGAATAATTTTCTTGTCGTGCAAAGAGTTCCTCTAACTCCTTGTCAGACGCCCGACTTTGAGAGAGCAAAATTTCGAAAGATTCAAGCAAACCACAAAGGGTAAGCATCTTTTTGATATTATCCGTCAAAATAACTCTTTTAGGGAGATGAGTGCATAATAATCTGATGCTTCTTTTGAGTGGTACCGCTAAAGCTCTGAATCGATCTTTTGCAAACTTGAGAAGAGACATGTACACTTCAGAATTAGTTCCAATTTTCTCCAAAAGCAAACGATACTGATATACACAATCTTCAAGAAAATCCACCATGGAATTGAAATGTTTCTTCCAACCAGTTAATGGAGCAAAACACTCGACAAGACTGTCCACACGATCATCCACATAAATCTCTCTAAGATCACCACATAACTCCAATCTATCCATATTCCCAAACAACAGAAAGTCCCCTAATGAACAGCCCAACTTGTTCTGTCCCAAGTCTGATTTGCAAGCATCTTTGTGAAGGTTTAAAACACGTAATGCAAGTTCAGCAACTGCTACATTCTCTGGGGCACAAGCAAGTGTTCTACAGTTCTATACTTACCAAGCTATGTAGTAATATACTGATGGTTTTGGTTTTTCCTGTCCCAGGTGGACCCCAAACAAGTTTCACAGAGGACCTATGTTTACATTGCACTGTAGATATAGTTCCCACTATCGCTGCTACTTGAGATTCATTAAGAGCCTGTAATAATTGTGAATCAACATTTCTGACCCGAATCCTATCAACTTGCGCAGAACAAAGACCACAACTTTCCTTTACCTGCATTACCATAAAGCAGGCATTAAAATATCTAACTACTATCTTGTTTCCCATATCTATGGTATAAAATATAAGAGAAAGGATAACCAAAACCAACACAAAAACCAACTCCAAAGATGGAATTGGCACACAGAACCATCAGTATCTTACTACAATTTTGTTTCCCATATCAGGTGTACTTCAGCGTGAGGTACACCTGACATAAACTCCATTTGTGAACATATCTCCATGTGAGTTTCTTCCAGCAACGGCATAGTATAAGTACCAAGATAATGTTGTACCGACTCAAACTGCTTTGGTATGGTTTCCACCTGAAAAAACATACACAAATTCTAAGTTTAAACAGGACATATAAATTCAACTGATCATCCTACAAAATCCATGTATGATTACCACACCTTAGTTAAATCCAGCAATGAGAAGTTACAAATAAACACGGAATATCATTCAAAGATGTAAACATAAATATAAGATAGATCAAAAAATTGGAAGTAATATCAGCCAATAAAGTAGATCGGCCTAATCAGTTCAGGAATAAGAAAATGAGCAGTTACAAATGAACTGTAATGGAAAACACTGTAGCCATGGTGATTACTAAACTTAGGCTAAAATGTCACAATTAAGCATACTTAGTTACCTGCAGATTCATATAATTGCAGCAGTAAAACTTCCATAATGTTTGATGCAGGAATCAAAATGCAATTCATGCATTAAATCCTAATTTACGCATTTTGTTAACCGCTGTAAAGGAGGGTCCTCGTGGGTTGTGGCCAACCTGTGAGGACTACTTATAGCAATGCAACTCTACGGTTTGACCCACGACGAGCCTTGACTTTTGACAGACTGACTAGTTGACATCTTGATTATGTTGCACTTGTTTGAGGGAAAATAACATCTAAAATTTTATAATTATGTTTCCTTAATCAAACAACAGTTTGTTCATAATACTAGATGAGAAACGGTATAAATAAAATTGTATAGCAAATATAAACCATTAGGCACGAGGGGTCGTGATTAAACCCAAAAATCAAACAATTCGAACCCCAAATTGTTCAAATTGAATATCCTACTTGTCTCTAATCAAAGAAGCATAATCACCTAGTTAATACGCTTCCAACCCCACCACACCCATCCCCACCACCAAGGTACACACAGAGGTCCCGCTGCAGAACATTCATAATATCTTTTGGAAAAAAATAGCTGACTAGCTGTAGTGATTATTAGTGTAGATTTATGATGCAGTCCACACGTATTTCTTAACCTACACCGCTATCACAAGCCTATCCTCCACTGCATTATAAACCTACACCACTATTGATCACTAAAATTGGGGATAAAATGCTCTAATTAAGCATAAATCAAGCATAATCGACATCATCTACGTCAACTATTCAAAAAAATAGAAATTCAAAATTACAAAAAACTAGGGCAAAAATTCAGTGAACTTGTGAGCAATATTAAGGCAAAAAGTTTCAGTAAACTTACAAAATAGAGTGAGAAAGAGAGATTACCTTGTCTTTATAGAGATCATCGTTGAGAATATCATCAATACTCCAAGAAAAAACATGTTCCATCAAATCCTTTACAGCAGCAGTACCAGAAGAAGAAGATGATGAAGGTTCATCATGAATTTCTTTAGTACCAGAAGTTGATGCCATCCTCTTTACTGCAACTGCTACTATTCACAACTATTTCACACTAAAACTCTGTTGGAAAATTTGGGTAAAAACAGAGGATGATAACACTAAAAGAGATTGTTGTACTCCAAACTTTCAAGGCTCATAAGATTTCTTTTAGACGATTATTTCTACCCTCCCAATATCAATTGGTGATTGCAACAGGTATGCGAAATAATGCCTTCAGGATACAATGAAAGCCCTACAACAGAGAAATTGGATTCAAGGTTTGCACCCCTTGACCCAATCAAGAACACACTAGAAAGAATTTCGATGATGCTTTAGATGGAGAGAAAACATGTTGAATTCATTGTTTAGAATGAGAGAATACCTTCACTACTTATAGGGATATTCATGCCTATTGGAGATGCCTCTTCACTTCCAAAAGACACACAAGGTGTCTATTGGGAATGGTTGTCTTTTATGAACCATCACACCTATTAAAGGTGTCTCTTCATCTCCAAGTAACATCCATTGTGTTTATCCAACACAGAACTCTTCTCCGTCATAGCGGCAAACCAAAACGTAAAACCAATTTATTTTCTAAGATATTGAAAATATCCAACAATCTCCCCCTATTTTCAATAACCAAAACATGAAAATAAAAATAAAATAAAACTTTTAAATCAGAGTAGCTGCATCACACAAGTGACTGCCTACGTACCCGAGTGGGATCAAGCCAACATAGTTCAAGCACAATTGAGACTAAGCATCATCGTTGAAATCAACACATAAATGATAGGTATCTTTTGGATTTGAAGCTTCACTTAGTGTAAGAAACTCAAAGCCTTATCGAGATTCTATGGTGAAACCAGTCTTGAACCAAGTATCCCTTATGATAAAACCGAAGTCTCCACACATATTGATTTCATAAATCATGTGTTCTGTAGCCAAGCACGTTAATGGCCATGTGCTTATATCCTTGATTCATGAGTCTTCTTTAGAGAACGGTCTTCTTCTCTTAGAAATGCCACGATTTCCATACTCATATAGGTAAGTCTCGAAGGTGTTTTGCGATACACCTTTTACTCGATTACGGACTCATTAAGGATTTTCATCCATCCTATTTTCTTGCAGAACCCAGCACTAATTAGAAATGGGAAGTTTTATATTAGTGCTCCATAATCTACATCCATAACTTGTTGGTACCACATTGAACCTTGTTTATCTTTTTCAAAACATAGGTTGGGTTTCTGCTATGGGAGATCAAACTTCTTTCACAGACCTTAGTCCCATTTCTTTATACTTCATTGAAAACATTTCCTTTGGGAGACTTTCCATAAATATGTCTGCCAAGTTTTCTCCGTTTCAATGGCTAACTGCAATTACTCCTTTCTTGAGTAATTAACTTACCGTTCAATGTACAAGACTTGTATGTATTTACCTTTCATTATAAGTCTTTGTTAGAGACGTTATAGATCATAGCCGGATTCACAATTAATCAAGACCACTTGAGATGGCTTCCAAAAATGGGATCTCTACAAGTTAGGTTCTAAGCCATTCCTCCTCATTAATTGCATCTACCCATGCAATCAATTCTGAAAACATTATTTAAAATGTTCCTATTTGATTGTACAAAATAATTGTAACTTCTCTAGTGATCCTAATTAACATTTACGGTTAATTTACAAGAAGTCATTATAGACTTTTGCATACACTAGAGGCATATAAAATTTGTAGGCAACTTGCTTGCTATTTCAACAAGCACATTATTACGATGAGTAACTCCTCTACTCATGCCCTATCCTCTACAAATTTATACCCAATTACATAGACAAAGTCTATTTAACATTTTACATTATATAATGCAAAAGTTCATAATTTATATGCATCGGTAATATCGTAACACCTAATTTTTGGATATTTGGTCGCGCGCCCAATCTTCCAATATGTTTGTCGTTACATATTAACCGGAATTTCACTTTTCTTTCAATGTCATTTAAGACATGCCAATTTCCAGATTTGGAACCATATAATTCTTAATGCAAGAATTATGTGCATGCCATACCGTTGTTGTCTCAACAATTATGACGATTTATCAAACACCGATTGAGAACATGTAAGCAATCTCATTTCGTATGTTAGTTCCTGAACAATCATGGATTTTGAATTCGTCCAGATTACCAAAGGGTCACAATCCTTCAATTCCATGTCCACACATAATTCCTTTTGAGGAAACCCGATATAGCATTACAGTTACTATTCGTTGGAATTGGATTTGGTTCTCCTTCATCGATGAACTCCCCGCACTAGGAAAATTTGTATGACATTGTCATATTAATTCTCCCCCAATTTCATGACATTTTTCAAATTTCATGAAAATTTGAATACTTCATCTTCACCGTATCTATATATACAACGGGTACCTTTGGAGAGCGGTGACTTGAATATCACTTACTATCAGAAAATAAAGATCATATAATGTTAATTAATTCTAGCATATAATCATGGCCATAGGTAAACCTGTAGCTTGGGTGCCTACTGTACGGGTTTGGTTATTGAGAGACTCAATTAGATCTCCAAACAGGTATCCTCATATGAATCTCAATATTCATGCTCACACATAATTCCTGAAGTAAGGAAATTAATAATCTTCAAATCCAATAAACTGATGCAGTCCGGATTTGGCTATCGGCCACCAATACTTTTAGTTTACCGGAAAACTCAAACAATAGCATAAGTAGATGCCAACACCATGTTCATCATAATATGATCAGAAAGTAAATTCAGTTATACTAACCGTTTTTCTTGTCGCTAGATTTCCGAGACTTGAGAATTTTGAAAGACGTTTTTCATAATTAACACTCAAATTTATGAACCGTTTCCTTCTTGTAATTACCGTTTCATTCCCGTGTATGTCAGGGAAGATTCACACTGGTACTCTCCACATTTTCCCTTTCGTGTCCTTCTTTACCTTCTACTTTAATTTCCATGTATTTGGATTGCTACCAAATGTTAAAACAGTGTGAACTTCTTTCACTCTTCCCTTGTTTAAATCAATTGATGAAACCTAGTTGATTTCCAAGATTAACAGAACCTCTTACATTGTCTCTTTTACTGCGAGATCAGTTAAACTTTCATCCCCCGTAAGAAATTGATCGTCTAAAACTGTTGGAAAATTTGGGTAAAAATAGAGGATGATAACACTAAAAGAGATTGTTGTACTCCAAACTTTCAAGGCTCATAACATTTCTTTTAGACGATTATTTCTACCCTCCCAATATCAATTGGCGATTGTAACAGGTATGCGAAATAATGCCTTCAGGATACAATGAAAGCCCTACAACAGAGAAATTGGATTCAAGGTTTGCACCCCTTGACCCAATCAAGAACACACTAGAAAGAATTCTGATGATGCTTTAGATGGAGAGAAAACATGTTGAATTCATTGTTTAGAATGAGAGAATACCTTCATTACTTATAGGGATATTCATGCCTATTGGAGATGCCTCTTCACTTCCAAAAGACACACAAGGTGTCTATTGGGAATGGTTGTCTTTTATGAACCATCACACCTATTAAGGTGTCTCTTCATCTCCAATTAACATCCATTGTGTTTATCCAACACAGAACTCTTCCCCGTCATAGCGGCAAACCAAAACGTAAAACCAATTTATTTTCTAAGATATTGAAAATATCCAACAAACTCTTCTTCTACTTCTACGAGAGAAGAGAGGGGGAGAAAGGGGAACTTAAAGCCCTAGAAAAAAAAATTATGTTAGAAAAAAAAATGAAAAAAGTGAAATGAAATATCTTTGGGGAAAATGGTTTAAGCGAGAACTTCTAAGGCGCGTTTGGCGTGACACTCGAGGGAGACTCAAGTGTAACGGGAAAAATTGGAGTCCGGCGGCGATCTTAGATAGGAAATACCAATAGGTCCTAAAAATAATATATTAGAGAGAATTTGGTCCAGTTGACTGAGTCAGCTATCTTTTTGGTCCATTTTTAAACTATATTTTATAATTTGGTCCTAAAAATAATATATTAGAGAGAGTTTGGTCCAGTTGACTGAATGATGCCATGGATGATGTAATTGTCATTGTGTGATGACAGAAATATCCTTTTAGGACCACATATATAGAAAATATTTTATTTTCAGATTTACTTTCTCTTTCTTCCTGATTTTAGATCTAGTTTCTCTCCTTTTTCCATTTTTTTCCTACGAGTGATGAAGAAGATGATGAACGATTCTCTCTTCTCTCTTCTCTCCATTTTTTTCTCTACTAGTGATGAAGAAAATGAACGATGATGATGATGAATACGATGAAGTTTTTTTTTTTTTTTTTTTTTAAAATTTTTTTGTTGTTTTGATGATGAAGACGGTAATGTTAAAGATTCTGCTGCTATTTATGATGATGATGAACCTTTATCATCTTCACATGCTTGGGTAAGTTTCGGATCTACAAAAGAACCTTGAAATCCTTTGTTTTCTTCATCTTTTTCTTTTTCTTCATCACCACTTTGGATCTTATGTTCTTGATTTTTGGATCTGCTGATGTTGTTGTTCGTGTTGTTGTTGAAGACGATGAAGATGAGTTGCTGCTGCTGATGAAGAAGATGAAGATGACGAAGTTAATTTCTGGAATGAACTCTGGTTTGTGATGAAGATGAAGAAGTGGTCTGTTGTTGCTGCTTGTAGATGGTGGGTTTTCGACAAAGGCTAAAATCGTAAAACCATAATTGTACATATGCCTGATCCAACAATCAGATGAGTATTGAGGCTCATGTCTCTCATTGAAGCATGAAAGCCCATGCCACAAGAGTCTCTGACTGAATTTATTGTCTCTCGGAGCATACGTGAATATGCAATCTCTCAACTGAGACAACGGCATATTTCATGAATACTGAGAAATATCAGTAATTACTTCTATATAGAATCGAACGATTGGACGGCTCCTAGACAGCGTGCCTGCTAGTATAGAGCAATAACGTCTTCAGGATATAACAATGTTTTCCCTAACTATTTAAAAGAAATATGACGTTTCAACAAGCTCATATCGCTCAATTCTTGAATAATTAATGCTCCTAAATGATCGTATTAGTATAGAGCTATCAATTAATTATTCCTAAATCACTAGATTCATTAACTGAATCCCTAGAAAATATTCTATGTTCTTCATAATATTTCATTACTTCAATTCATGGTTCTTCCCAGCAGAATTCCATGGGTTAGTGATAAATATTCAACGTACGGGCATCTGAGCCGCTATCGAGTAAGCCCCGACAAAAATGACGCAAGTGTGCTCACCAATAATACACTAACGAGCACTTGAATGCACGAACGGGGATTCAAAAATACGAAGGAACGATGAACCTATGCAAAATAGGAAGAAAAATAATAATAATAATAATAATAGTAACATTTGGATAATGGTTATAACATTACGTTATTTTTAAATAGTGCATTAATTTAAAATTATTTAGTTATAATAATATATTTTCATTTAGAATTAAAAATTGATTTCATTAAAATAAACAAATAATAATAATGATAAATAAAAAATAAATAAATCCAGATGACTAAATTTTTTAAAATGATGCAAACTATTTATATATTTTACGAAGTAAATTTATTAGACTTACACCAGTTACGATAAAAGTCTACAGACTAATTAATCTTGATAAATTAATACTCAGTTAATCATAATAAGTTAGCACATAGTTAATCCAGCATCGGGGAATAGTGAAGGTTTTGTTTTCTCTGTTCGTAGGAAGGCATTGTTGGGACTGGCCAACCTTGACAGGGCAACTGCATTCAGAGAGGACTGATCGTAGAAGTATGTTGTACTTTAATTTAGATAACCAATAGATGTAAGTTCACTTAGAAAGATTCGTAGGATTCTTCTTTGAAGTTAGAGACAGATATATTATAAAATAGAAATTAGTTTAAGAAATTAGACATCTCTATTTGATAGTTATTAAAGTTAGTATAGTGGAACCTAGAGCTACAAATTTTAAATCTTAGTTGCAGAAAGTCATATAAGTTTGTGCTTCGTTTTATGTTGTTGTGCACTTAGACAAGAGATGGGATTATTCTTTAAGGCGGGGAGTTCTTTTGAAGACCATGAGGGTGGTTTGATTTTCGAGGACGAAAATGTATAAGGTGGGAGAATGTAAAGACCCTCAAGCTCGTCAATGCTATTAGACTAGTCAAAAGACGATTTAACCGATAATAACTCGATTAGTTTAACGCGAACGTTAATTATTAGGAATTAATTTAACAACGAACTAGATATGAAACTAGTACCGATAAATAGAACTCGAATAGTTATGTGAATTGGACTACTTGAACGTGTCATTCGGACACCAGAAGAGGAAGATATCATTGGTTTTGTTAAAAGGGAGAAATAATCATTTGGTAGTTTACCGCCTTGGAAGCCCTTATCCAGATCTCGGGTGCCTTTATTTATTTATTTATTTTTCTGAATCACATTTAATTAATTGGAAACAAAGAGTTTTGAAAGATTACAATTGAGAAAATAAAACACAAAAAAGCCAACTACATAGGCTATTTGTTAGACAAATTTAACAGATTTTATAATACTCTACATTTGGTTGCTCTACACTAGCCAGAAAACTAGGACTTCCAACATAGACTTGTCTTTGCCCCGCAGCCAATCTAGCACCTTTTTTTGCTGTTGTATATGCAACAAAATTTGTTTCCTTGTAGCCGTGTAATAATTGTATATACTGAATGTGTTTCATTTCCTTCTGCCATCTCATTCTCACAAACCAGGGCATCTTATTGTTTTCAAATTCGGTTATGACTCGAATTTAAAATTACCTTATGCACCCCCCATTCAACGCCCGGTTCCACCGCACTTATGATCGCATACACTACGCTAAGTAATTTGTAGCAATACTAATTCCACCAGTTATAACCACCAACACTTGACTCAAATGATCTCTAATTACTATACCAAAACCAGCAAATCCTGGGTTTCCAATTAATGCACCATCACAGCAAAACATAATAAAACCAGGACAAGGTGGACTCCAAAAGCAAATTTTAATACTTTGAAATTTGATTTTTCTTGGCTCAAGTTTAAAGTACAGGATTACCTGAGTATCAATGTCAGAATTCCACTTGTTGCTTTTCATTCTGAGGCTTCCTTCATAAATTGTTTTTTTAATTCTTGCCCTTGAAACTTTGAATATTTGGCTTTATCTGCTCAAACCACATCTTGTTTTTCTGGAACCAGAGATCTTTTACAATTGTACAGGCTGCAATAATCCAGCATTCTTTGATGAAAGAACTTTTATCTTTTGCACTGCTCCACACATCTTCAAAGGATTTTGGAATTTGAAAGTTGAACACAGAGAACATCCAATGCCAAATTTGCTTACTGAACTTACAGTCCCATAACAAATGCTGCATATTATCTTGCTCTTCTTCACAAATGCAACACCTGGAAGCTAATTCAAAAACCCTTTCTACCATTACAGAGTCATCAACATATACTCCTTGGATGATTTTCCATATGTTGCTTGCTATATAAGGATGCAAAAATGAATTCCAAATCTTTTTGTAGCATTGCAAAGGCTGTTCTTTGTTTCTTATTAAGTTGATTGCAGAAGAAGTGGTGAAATTACCTTTGATTTCTCCTTTCCATACCAAAATATCATCACCAACACCAATTTCAGGTAGAGTGTAATGTGCAATAATTTGTTTTAGCTCTTCGAGTAAATTCCATTTTCCTTCTAGAATTAAGTCTGAAACTTTTAGGTTGATATGCTTTTTGACATACTTTGTAAATCCAACCTCTTCAATCATAGGAGCATTGCTAAGCCATGAATCAAACCAGAAAGATATTTTCTGCCCATTTCCAAGCGACCATCTTATGTTTTCTTTCAAGTGATTCCAAGCCCCTTTCAGTCCTGGCCAAATAGATGAAAGTTGCCTGTTGCACTTCCATTGATGTTGTTTGTCTTGAAATTTAGCCTTAATAAATAAGGCCCATTCAGCTTCTGAATTTATTACTCTCCATAAGATCTTCATGAGAAGGGCTTTATTGAAAATTTCCAATCTTTGTAATCATAGACCCCTTCACTGTAAGGAGAGCACACTTTCTTCCAAATTAAAGAAATGATGCAAATGGAAGTGAGTTGTTTACCTGACAAATATTTGGGGGTCATCTTACATTCTGGCAGAGTAAAAATTACTTTCTGATCGGCCTATGGTGGAGATGATGCAAAAGAAGTTGGCTATTTGGAAAGGCAAACCGCTTTCTTTTAATGACAGACTTGTCCTGATTAAGTCAGTTCTTTGCAGTGTTCCAATTTACAGCATGTCAATTTATTAATGGCCAAAATCAGTGAGAAAAATTTGTGAAAAAATTATCAGAAATTTGTTGTGGTCTGGAGATGGTGATATCAAAAAATATAAAACTCTTTCCATCCACAAACAATTTACTCTTAATTTTGTTTATCACTTGACCTGAACTGTCTTGATATACTTCCAAAAGATTCATCATATTTTGAATACTCTTTTTTGCTCCTTTGTAGAAGATAAATACATCATCTGAAGAAAAAAAACATATGAGAAGGATGAATTCCATTCCTTATGACCATAGGACTAATCTTACCCTCCATTACCAACTTTGTAATATTTCTACTCAGAACATCCTCCATCAAAATAAATAGTAATGGAGATAGAGGGTCTCCTTGCCTTAACCCTCTGCCCACTGAGAAGAAACCATTTGGCCCTCCATTTATCATAACGTAAATTCTTGCAGACTCAAAAAGAATGCCTAGCCATTCAAACCATGTATCTGAGAATCCATATTTCTTTAGAACTTGAAAAAGAAACTTCCATCTCACAGAATCATAAGCTTGAGATATATCCATTTTGAGACCAATATTGCCATTTTTTCTTTTCTTTTTCATTTCATTGACCATTTCAGAAGCTAAAATAATTTGATCTTGTATGTTTATTCCTTTGATGTATGCATATTGCTGAGGTGAAATTAACTTATGCATGAGACTAGACATTCTTGATGCAATGATTTTAGTAAAGATTTTGAAGCTGACATTGCTTAGTCCAATTGGCCTATATTGCTGAGGACATCTTGCACCTTCAACTTTTGGAAGCAAGACAAGGAAATTAGAGTTTAATCCTTTTGGAATAAATCTTCTTTTCAAAGAAAATTGACCGCATTGACCACATCATTCGAATTATCATCCAACATGCCCCTGTAAAAGCTACGAAAAGCCATCGGGACTGGAGAGCTATCCGGATCCATTTCAAATACAATTTGTTTAATTTCTTCGATAGATGGGATAACATCCAACATAGCTTGATCATCAGTTGTTATTAATTTTGGAATTACTTCAAGCAATGCTTCTGAAATATTCACTTCCTTGAATTTGAATTTTTCTTCAAAAAGTTTTATAAGCACTTCTGCAATTTTACGCACCTTGATCTGTAATGATTTCATTGTTACTATTCTCCAATTCACAGATTGAGTTTCTTGCTTGCCTTACCTTGAGCTTGGTATGAAAGAAATTAGTGTTTGCTGACCCTTCTTTAACCCACTTGGTTCTAGCTTTAAGTTTGATCATTGTACTCAACTGCACTTCTTTTGCATTTAACTTACTTTCAGTTTTTACTAAGTTTTCCAATAACTCCTCATTAAATGGATTGTCATCAGATACCTTCATTGCTTCTTGAACTTCTTTTGCAGCTTCCTTGATTTGTTCATTTACATTACCAAACACTTTCCAGTTCCATTCCACCAAAACCTTTTTTAACTTTTTTAATTTGCTTTGGAACACAAAAGCTGGATCTCCTTCTACCTTTTCAGTCCAACACTTAGTAACAACTTCCATAAAGTTAGGATGCTCAATCCAAATTTTTTGAAACTTTTGTGGGACATTTTTTGGTTTAGGACAGCTTACACAACCACCTAAAAGAGGAGAATGATCAGAAGTTATTCTCAAACCAACTTTATAACTCCAATTTCGCATACTTTTGAATCCACAAATTATTAATTACTGCCTGTCAAGATTACATAAGATTCTTTTAGTACCATGTTGTGATTAGACCAACTATACTCACAACAGATTTTGAAGCTTGTTTTTGTAATTCACATTTGTCAAGACGATTATTGAATTCAAGCATATTTCTTGTATTAGGAGCTCTTCCTCCAGATTTTTCTTCTCATAGTTAGAAATGCATTAAAATCACCAATGACCAACCAAGGAAGATTTAATTCACTTATTACCTCCATCTCGGACCATAAATTTCTTCTTTGCCTTTGCACCAACATGAGTATGAATACCCAGATTGCCTCCAATGTTGATTTGTAATCATTTGAGTTGACATTGAAACCACAGTTGGTGTAGGAAGATGTTTGTTCCAGAATAACCAAATGTCTTATTTAACAGTGAATTATGAATTATCATGTTCTGCATCCCGGGTAAATTCAACTTATTGCAAAATGGTGCATTGCGACTTATTTTAGGCTCGCTATAAAAACTATCGAAGGTTGAAATTGATTTATTAAAGACCTTAATTCTCTTGATCCCTAGGTCTTCTCAGGCCTATGAGGTTCCAGAAAAAAAACTCTCATTGTAAAGATTGGAGGTCCCTAGTACCTCCTTTTCCTTGATTCTTTTCTGAAATTATATTTGTTGTTAACTTGCTGAGCTTTTATCTTAGCTGGAGCTTCTTTTTGTTGCATTACTGGAGTTGGCTTTGTACATGAAGTTGAAGGTTTTTGAATTATTTTTGACCAAGTTGTTGTTGGAATCCTTTCCTCTGAAATTGACCCATCTTTGCCATTGATAAAGTTGATAACAACAGAGACCAAATCATAGAGTCCAGTAGGAGCTGCAATAGGATCCTTGAAAGTATTCATTTGACTCATTTCGATGATACCATATGTGCTAAGTGTTATCATCAATGGATCTTATAATATATCGGTGCATATTAAATGTCCATTTTTGAGCTCAAATGGTTTATCATCGATCATATTATATGTGTCCACATCAAGATATTGGATGGTTTTAATGGCGGATATATATGTACCGTGCTGATGTGCATTAGTTATCAATAGAATCAACATAATTTTTTTTTTGGATATACGATTGATTTAGGGTTAGATATTTGTTCTGATTATCAATAATGGAATCTTCCATAATAACGATAACACTTAGCACATATGGTAGTGTGCTAAGTATTCATTTAACTCTCTTTAAAACTTCATCATTCGGGTTTATGGTCAGTTTTAAACGGACCGACTAAGGTTGGAGGTAATTAATTATGATTACCCATTAGGCCATCAACGTACGGAAACCATTGATTCGCGAGACACCCATTAGAGAGAGAAAGTTTAAGAGTGTTTTATTTGCTATAGATAACTCATGAAATCAATCAATAAACATTCAAGTGGACCGAAAATTAAACTATTTGGAAAAGATCAAGAATTCATTGAAAGGAAAGATCTTATAGTTTTAGTGAAACAGGGAGAAGCAAGGATAAATAGGAGAAATGACGGAGAAGATCAAAATCGGCCGCCGATCTCGTAGCAAAACGACTGTGGATTATGATAGAGTAAGTGTACATACTTGGAGATCCGATTCGAAGAAGAGAGAGAGGAAGAACGGCGGTTGGTGAACAATGGACAAGGGGAACAAGGGATGAATGGAGAAATGAATCCAGAAAATGAAGAAATGGCGGCGTTAGAAAGATTGAGGCAAACAATGCACGAGGAGAGACGGCTCCAGAGAGAATCATGAATTGAGGATGGAAAATATAAGGTTACAAAATAGGAGATCTAAGTAGCGTGAGATTAAGTTGGATCAAACGAGAGAGAAGAGAGAAGAAGAGTTTTACCACGGAGAGAATACGAGGAAGAGACACAAGATCCCGGAAACGCGAGCGAGCGAGAGAAGAGGAGAAATAGAAGACTGAAGGAAGAATAATCCTACGCGGGAGAGTGAAGAAACCGAGAGTGAGAAAGGCTAAGAGAAGAAATGGAAAATCAAGAGATGGAGGAAGCAATCCGGCGGAATAACCATGAAGGGAACAAAATCGTGCTAATAGAAATATTAATGAAGAGTATGAGAGGGTGCAAATGAGATAGGCAGCCAAGAAGAGAGAACAACCGATATAATGGCGTGCGAATTAACGAAAGAGGCCAAGAAGAACCAAAAAAGGCACGAGCGAAGAAGGAGAGAGCTAAAAGACCAATAGAATCAAATCGAGGCAAATGAACAAATCTTAAGAGAGCTGAAATGAGAGGAGGAACAATGAAGCCATCGCGAAGCCGCGAAGAACCCTTTCACGCTAGAAATACGAGATCCAATCTACTCGCATTAACCAACATCTTTGATGGAACAACCTGCGCGATACAACATATTAAGGCTTACCCGAGATGTATGTTACAATGGGAGAACCATGATACCATATTGTGCAAATATTTTGCGTCAAGCTTAATAGGAGAAGCATTAAAGAGGAATACAATTACATCATTTCACCATTTACAAGCCACATTCCTAGGAGCATACATCTTAATGATAAGATGGAGAACCATGTGCGGTGAAATGGCGGGACGGGTTGAGGAGAGATATTACTCTCATTTGTGAATGCTCTCTTCGCGACTAACTTGTTATACATTCAAATCAAGACCGAAGAATATATTGCCTTAGAAGAAAGACAAAATGAAATGAATTCTTATCCCGTCGCGAACACGAACTCCAACGCCGAACGCAAGTTTGTTACCTATCAATTTGCAAGGACAAGCAGAGCAAGGAGGGTGATGAGGGACATCGAAGTAGTAGCCATGGGAAGCCATGATCAAGAAGAGTTTGAACGCGAAAGGAATTACTACAATTGTAATAATAAGATTCGAGAGGCTAGAATATGGCGGACGAAGGCAAAATAACCGTGGAGGGCGGAGAAGTCATAGAACAGTGGAACAAATTAAGATGCCTCCTTTGAATGCTAGCGTTGAAAAGATCGGGAAGCTATACTTGTGATGGAAAATGTACCCCTTGGAATGTTGGGATGGAACCACCGCCGGGGAGATAGAAGCCATGAGTTTTGATTGTAGAAACATAAAGAGAATTATTCTCGGGATGATTGATCAGGGAAGTGAATCACTTTCCAGTGTCGGCGAAGGGAAAGGAAACATTTGTGATAAGTAGGAACAAAAGCCAAGAATTTGAACTGCAACTCCATTGTCCACTCCTATCGCCATCGAAGATTTTCAAAGTGGCAATTGAAGACTATTTCTTTCTCTATGGATGAAGTGCCAAAAGGAAGAGAAACACATGATAGCCCGTTGGTTGTGAAACTAGAGATTAACCCGAAACAGATCGATGGAGAAGATGATGAGGCGAAGCTTGCCGGGCGTAATCTTAATCGACAGGAAGTTCGGTGAATATCCTCTTCTACCATACTTACAAGACGATGGGAGGAAAAGATGAGGATTTGATCCCCTCTACATACAAAATATATGGCTTTAACGGCATGCAAACAAACCAAAGGGAGAGGTTCACATGAGAATACCTCTACAAGGATTATCAACCGGTATTTTATTCGTGTGGTTGACGTGGAATCTCCATACAATGCGCCGATCGGGCGGCCGTGGCTTCATGAAATCTTGGGAGTCGCGTCAACGTATCATCAATGTATTAAATTCCCACATCCAAATGGCATTGGTATTATACGGGGGAGATTGGAAGGAGTCGCAACAATGTCATGAAGTAGATGTAGAAAGTCTGCGAAGAAAGGAATGTCAAAAGAAAAGGGTGGAAATGGAAAGCATGTGAGAGATGAGCAGAGAAAGGAAAAAGCGATGGTGGATGCCATAAGTAAAGGAGGTGAACATACCTCGCGAGGTGAATGCCTAGAGACAAGCAAATATTATGGTAACAAACAAGCAAAGGATATGAGGAGCAAAAGGCATAAGAAATGAATAAGCAACAAAAACAGGAGAAAAAATGAGTTGAAGTAATGATATGCGAGAAGGAAGAGTAAAAATGAGAATTCGACTAAGAAAGAAAAGTGAAATACAACAAGTGAAAAAAGAACTGTGCGAATACTTCGCAAACAAATATCAGCAAATAATGAAACATGAATGATTGAATGATTTAACAAATATAAATGCGCAAACGAATGGGACGAACCTTTATGGCGTACACCCTAGATTAATAACATTTCGTAAGAGGCAAATGTAAGACCTAAAGTGCGTCATATAAGGGGTATCTCTCGCCGTGGCTCGGGTGGAAGGTTACACCGCTCCCGAAGCCTCGAGCCATGAAAATTTGGGGCCCATGAAAGCCTATCAGGAAGAGGTACCTTGGATTCCCAACTATATATGTAGGTTATACCACTGGTTGGGCGACCGAGGGTCTCTTCTTAGGAGTCGGGTGTATGCACAAGGCGCGAGGGTACACGGTTGAGCCGAGTGCCCGGGATGGATGAACCTACCCCCGGCCATTCTTGGCAAGTCTTGGCATGCGTTGCACTCGCCCGAAGAAAACTCAATCTCGTAACCATAAACCCTATAGGTATAAGGGATAAGAGGCTCGGTTGTTGTTAAGACCGGATGGGAGGAGCTAGTCTTGTATGGCCGATGTTTCGCCTCCTTGAAGGGGCAACCGGGGAGATGATAAGGCGGTGTCTCTCCATTAGGGGAGTGCCAAAAACACGCAAATGTCATGAGGCTTTGTTTCGCAAGGAGACTTAGGCTTGTCATATTTGTGCAATGATCTACAGAGGCAATAATACTAACACGAGGGTAAGGCGAGATCAATGGGTCTTTACATGATACGGACGTCCTGCGATTTCGTCGCACGGCAGCAATGTCATGGGGCTTTATATTCGCAAGGATGTTTAGGCCTGTCATATTGTCGCAACAAAAACATCTGCAGAGGCAAAAATACTTGAAAAATGATGAGGCAAGATCAATGGGTCATTACATACAAGTGTAAAGACGTCCTCGCGATTTTGCCGCAATGAACGGTGATGGGGGAGGACCTCAATTAGGGAGGTCGACTTGGAAGACCACACAAAATGATAAGGCAAGGTCAATGGGCCTTTGCAAGAAAGTGTAGAGGCGGCTGCGACCTTGTCGCAACAAAAAGAGATAGAATTCTCAATTCATAAAGATATCTGCGGCGACCTTGTCGCAACATAAAAAGATAGAATTCTCAATTCATAAAGATACCATGACTCCGTCGCGATGATCCATTTCAATTCACAATAAGGTTATTATCAAATACAATAAGATGACTAAAATCTTCCATCGAAGATGAATAACGAGGCAAGTATGGGAATGGAAAGATGGAATATTGTTATTCATCTTCGATGGAAGAATTGTACATCAAGATAGCCAATTATATTACAAGGAAGAACTAACAAAAAAAAAAAGGGAATGAAGATTGAATTCATGAAAAAGAGTTCACTATAACAAAGATACTGACAATGTACGGATATTACAACAAAAGAAAACAAAAGAATTACATCTTGGGTGAATCTTCTTCTTTATCGATTCAGTTTTATTAAGATGAAAGGCAGGCAAGTTCTCAGAACCTTTTCAAGAAGCCAGGGATATGTATGCGAGAGGATGTTCGGTGTTTACAAACATATTCCATGGCTCCATTAAAAACGAACGGCATCATTTATTAAAGTTCTCCAGTCGTTTCAAATTGTTTCTTCAACTTGGAATACTTATCATTACGGAGGAGAGATTCTTCGCAAGCTGTTGTTTTTCAGATTCAAGTTCTTGATTCTCGTTGGAAAATTTGAGTTGTTGTTTCTCGCATTCAAGCTCTCTAATTCTGGCTTGAAGCCTCTTCTCGCAAATAAGTAACAACAAGTTAATAATTTACAAGCAATATTACGAAGTAAGAAGTAGTAAGGTGTAATAAATAACCTTCTCTATCGGATATCATATCTTTAATCAAGGAAGTATGCTCAGGCGTGAAGACTAACATCAACACCTAGGTTATTTACGGCGTTATCTAAAACTTTCGCAGCCAGGCGAATTCATCATCATTATTTATAACAAGGAGCGAACGATCCGATCTTCTCGCTCACTAAGCAAAGAGTTCCGGCGAAGCAATTCATCTCGCTCAATTTGTAATTCAAGGAGAGATTTTTGAAAAGTCGCTAATGCCTGTGCCATTGTTGTAATGCGATCTTTATCATCTATATGGTCGCTAATTTTCTTCCTCAAAACTTTGATTTCTTTATTGGACTCAAGAAACATTCGTTTAAATTGGTTGGCAGCACTTAAACCAGATCTATGTTCGATTTCTAAAAGACGATATTTTGGACTGAAGTTCATTTAATGAAAGGGAGTTAATTTTGTTTGATGAACTAATTAAAGAGTTGTTGAGGTGAGCGAGAAGAAGGTTATTATCCATAGGATCAGGAAATGTATGGAAGAATAGCCTCATCGGAGAGATTATATACATCTCTGAAAGTAATAAGTCGGGTAGCAATAGGCGACCATTAAAATAAAAATAATAAAGGAGGTAAAATTTTATACCATAAAGATTCTTGATTGGCATTTTGAAGAGAGGACACCTTATCCTTTTGGGAAGTAAGTTCGGTGTTTAACTTTTGAATTCTCTCGTCTTTCTCACGAGATGACGCAGTGACTTCGGTCTCTAATTCCTGAACCTTCTCGCTCGGCAAAATTCTTCTTTTCAACAAGGTCCGAGGCAATTACAAAGGAAGATCTTCCAACCTAGGAAAGGAGATAGAAAAGTCATTAATACATATACAACAATATAAAGTCAATGGGGAGATATGATGTATACATACCAAGGATCCAAGCGCATTCAAGAAGTCGGGAGACATAGTTCTAGAGACTCCATTGAAAGATGAGAGTGGCATTGCACACGTTTGCGAGAGTCCCGCAAAGAGAAGTTAGAGGAGCATCTCCATTCCTTGGAAAGAATCGGAGAAGATCTTGGACAAGCGACCCCAGAAGAACTAGTTAACGGGGTCCTCAGTAGCGAGAGCGGTCGAATCATGGTCATCCTCGTGAGGCTCGTAGTTTGAGTTAAGGCGAGGAAGATTGAATCTTTCGCTTCTTAGTTAAGGGGCGAGGAGGATTTACTCTTGTTTACCCTTACTTTTAGTCTTCGCAGCAATTTTTTCAACTTCAACCTTCGCATACACATAAAGATAAGAAACGAGAGGCAACAATCGTTTTAAATAAGAAGAAAGGAAGTGATTCTTACTTCACTCGCAAGCGATCGAAGCAATGTCGAGTATCCTCCGACGGATCATTTTTGTAGCTTCTTTTCAATCGGCTATCACGAAAAAGATTTCACAAATTCAAAGAATTACGTAAAGGAAATTGAAAGTCAAATTTAAAGTCGAAAACATACCTCTTTCTTCTTCTCGTGCCATTTGAATTCCCAAGGATGATATCTGCGAGATTCGCAGAAGAATATGCGAGCCCGCGATATAAGGACCATTTAAGATCAAGGGTACGACCCACCATTTCTCATCTTTGGAATGGCGAGAGAGGAATTATTGCTGGGTGCCAATCAATGTCTTGCATGAGTAATTTGTCTTAGAGAGACATTATCATTTTTCTTCAAACGAACATGAGATCTCGCATTCACCATAGTTATCATGAGTAATTTTCAAAGAAATTCTCCACAGCCAGTGTATTTCTCACAAACTATTTCCAAGTCTGCCCAAATTTGGGATTTCGGCAGTGTTAGGGTATAAAGATCCTTTGCCCGCACCGCGGTTCGCGAACTCAAGCATCGGCGAATACAATCGCCACTTAGTTGATAAAACCTGAGAGAATTTTTCATGGGCCAAAATTTCATAAAATAAAGGTAACTCAGGATCATACAAGGGAATAGGGAGTCAGCGAGGAGCCGACCTAGCGAGACTATAATCCTACGATCATTACATTGATGATCGGAGAAAAGATTTCTGAAAGAATGGATGAGGGTTCTTGATCGAGAATGGTTGACAGAGTAAAACCCTTCTTGAGCAACTTCTGTTGAACTTCTTCAAAAGGAGTTTTGTATCCCCGATGGAAGCCATCTATCGGTATGGGAATGGATGAAAGATCGGAGATCAAAAACAGCGCTAAAGGTTGAAGAAAAAGCTTTTAAAATTGAAAGATTCCGGAGAGAAACTAAAGAATGAAAAGGAGGAAAAGAAAACTATATATAGGGAAAAAATCCTCGAGAAAAACGAGGTCATTTAATGCGAAGAGACATGTCAGAAAAAAGTGGTTATTAAATAATCAAAAGGATCAAGTCGCGGCAACAACATTGTAAAATCTCATGTCAACAATGCCAAGATACGAGGTTCCTTCATCAACAAAGATCAAAGCTAGATAAACATCAAGGAAAAAAGGATGAATAATTGCGAGATCAATAAACAAAATAGATAGAATATCAGTTTAAGTTGATGACACTTGAGACAGAAGCCTTGTAAATCCGTTGTAGGGAGATCTTTTTGGAATTGTTGCAAGTCATTTGCTAAGTGTAATTCCACTATAATATGAAAAATAATATAACTATTCAACAATTTTTCATGAAGGATGAATAATTATGACCAAAATAGATAGAATATCAGTTTATTGATGATGAAAATCTGTTTCCATCGACTATAATTTAAATTAATGCATGATATGAATAATATAACTATTATTTTTCAACATTATTTTAAAATCTGTCAATATTTGCTCCTCTTTTGCAAAATTATATTTCCTAGAACATAATAGGCTTGAGACTGCATTTGTCATGTATACTTGCATTGAAAAACTAGAGGTATATCAGGTGAACATGACAAGGTCTTTCGGACACCTACATATGCAGAGAATGATAACGAATTTATAAACATGACCTGATATTGTTATAAGAACTTCGAAGGGTCAAATAAATAACAACAAAACAAAGAATATAAATTGTGAATTCTTCTTCCATGCTTTGTTAACTATAGCTTATTGCACATTTAAAGATAATGTTTTTCTGTTCAGTGCTTTCGTGTTCTGATGGAATCTCTCTTTACCTCTTTTACTGTAAATTTCTGTTATTTAAATGGGTTCAGAATCTTTAGACTAGTAGTAGTATATTCTATGGGGATCTAATCCATGATCTCTAGCTAAGTGGTTGTGGAGATACGGAAAAGAAAAAAAATAGTCTATGGCGTAGAATCATTCATGAAAAGTTTGGAGGTGACAAAGAGGCATGGAATGCACCACAAACAAATCAGACTCAAGGGTGTGGGTTGTGGAAAAACATTCTCAAGCAATCGATAGTCTTAAAAAAGGGGACAAAACAAGTAGTTTCGAATGGTAAGAATATTCGCTTTTGGGAGGATAGTTGGAAAACAACGCAACCCTTGAAGGATCTTTTTCCTAAAATCTGGAGGAAGTCAAGCAAGAAAGGAAGAGTGATACGCAAAATGGTGAACAACAATGGGTCACAAACGAGTTTTAGAGAAGAAAATATAAGTGAGGTTGCTGGTTTCATTGAAAGAATTGGGGACCCTGGTAATTTAGGGAGAGAAAAGGATACAAGGTCATGGATTGCAGGGACAAATGGACATTTTTCAGTCTCTTCATGTTACGAAATGATCGACAAGCAACAAATACAACATGGACAAGCTGAAGCCATACAAAGAAGAATGCCGTCGAAATATGTTTGGAATGCAGCCATCCCACCAAAAGTTTCATTCCTAGTTTGGGCAGCGCCAATGAATGGTTTACCAACTATTAATCGTTTATGTCGAAAAGGTATGTCATTTACAAATATCAGCTGCCATTTGTGTGGTCAAGAACAAGAATCAATATCACACATCTTTATTCATTGTGCATTTGCAAAGAAGGTGTGGGATCATTTCTTAGACCTGTTGGAGTTTCAATGGCGACCACCAGATTCGTGTATGGATCTCCTTGTGTCTTGGCAGTTGAAACTCAATACTGAACCAGCTGAATTTCTTAAGTTTTGCTTGCCTTTCGCGATTATGGCAGCAAATCTGGGAGGAGAGGAACGATAGAATTTTTCGCAACAAAGAAAAAACTGAAGAGCGGGTTATTCTTCTAGTGAAGGCTTGTTTATTTAGTTGGGTTCCTTTAAACATTTTAAGTTTCTGGATTTTATGCATGACTGGGGGCTTTTAAACGGTAATTACTAGTTCCAAGATGTAAGCGGGAAAGGATTTTTGCAGCTTCTGTACTCTCCTTTGCTGGTTTTCTGATCTTCTTGTATTGGCGGATGTTCCATTCCATTGTTACTTTGGTGCTAACTCAACACTTATTTTATTGAATGAATTTTATCTTTTCCAAAAAAAACCCATGATCTCTAGCTTTGTACGTAGACCAGCAGCGCCTAATGCATTTATTTGGCCCATAAAGTTTTTCACCTACTATCCACTATATGTTGCAATGTTCTTGCTCTAAGTCTTGAAATATTAGGATGACGTCCAGATAAACGTAATGGCCTCTAGTAGCAGCTTTTCCTTTGTGGACAACCACAGAGACCAAATCATAGAGTCCAGTAGGAGCTGCAATAGGATCCTTGAAAGTATTCATTTGACTCATTTCGATGATACCATATGTGCTAAGTGTTATCACCTGCGTCAGTCTCAAAAGTGGGTCTGCTTTACAAATTTTGCAGTTTCTGCAAACAAAAGTGTTTGTGACAGACTTAGTTCATGAAGGTCAAGTAAATTGTTAATTAAGCCAATTTCAAGTAATCTTGGTCATGCCAAAAGAGATTCTGTGTTAGAAAAAACACCATAAAAAGGTCGTGATAGCAGTGTGCGCTTTCTCTGACATTGGAATCGAAAATGTTTACTTAATTGTATTTAAACATCGATCGAGATAATATAAAACAAAACAAACAAACTCTCAGTTTTCATCATCGCATCAGTTTAAGGTCGCATTCTTCAACATTTTGCAAGGAGTTGACCTTCGTGATAAAATCGTTGTGAAACCTTCGGTGATAGATTGTTCTGAAGCGGCTTGATAAATTTCGCAGTAAAGCTCTCTTACAGAAGGAGATAGCAGAACCTATTTCAATAACTTATTAAACTGCTCATGGAGGTTCTGCCTCTTTTCACCGTAACTTCATAACTGGTGCACACCAGTGATAGAATTCAGGATATTGTCAATGACAATGAATTAGCAAGCTTATCCGCCTCTATATGAATCAGTATGCAATTGGCTTCCCCGAGGAACTTGAGATGGAGGCCTTCCTTCAGTGTGTTAATTAGACTGACGTGATAACCAACTAAACCATGTGCATTTTCTAGCACTAATTCTCAGCTTTTAAGCTCCAATATATTAAACCATGAAGTTTGTCGTTGGCCACGTAGCCTATTTTTGATCTCTATGCAAAAATTTGGTGACATGGTAGAAGGTGAAATTTTTTGCAGGTTTGGGTCGTGAGGTAAAAATGTCCGCTCAGTAGAAGCATGTTTTGGATCAGACAACGTAAAATTTGGGTACCAAGGAAAATTTTGAGTTGCGAGCTCCATTTGGGTGTCAAGTAAACGTTGAAGTTGTCGGTTCTCGGTCATAACGGGTGATATGGGTTATTGGAAAATTTTGGATCCCGAGAAAGTTTTACGGATTTGAAAGTTTGAGTCATGATGAGTCCGATTTTTAGTTCATGAGGAAAAATTGGGTCACGAAATAGTTTTAGGTCATTGGTTCATTTTGGGTCACAATATAAATATAAATTTGGAAAAGCAGATTTCGAAGATCCCACTGATTTTTCGAGACACGGGAAAAAATTTAAGGACAGCAGGGTGTCACTAAGCAAATATTTGGTTGCGATGCATATTTTCTGTACCTCTGGGATGATTTCAAGTGATGCCATGACGGCATAAAGTTTTAACAGATCACTGTGCAAATTTTGGATTACAAGGTAAAATCTGGATGGGGTAGAAACTTTAAAATGCGCAAAGTTTCAATAGATCATTTCAGTAATAAAGTCATTGGAGAAGATCAAAACTGAGGGTCTGACTCTAAAGGATGCACTCGATTAAATAAGAGGAAACGTGCAAGCCTAAAAAATAATTTAGAAATGATGGATAAAACTCTACTAGAAAAATGAGTTGCACTCTCTAATCTTCAGTAATAAAGTCATTGGAGAAGATCATGCGAGACTCTATATCGGGAAACTGAGGGTCTGACTCTAAAGGATGCACTCGATTAAATAGGAGGAAACGTGCAAGACTAAAAGAATACCCCGTTTAGAAATGATACTAGCAAAATGAGTTGCACTCTCTAATCTCCGGAGCATAGATAGTATCATCCTAATCAAATATAGTCCATATGAAAGCCAGAGCATAATCTAAGACAAGCATGTGTTAATTATGTAAAAGCGTCATGCTACAGCATATGCCCAAAAATTTTGTGGACTTCTTTTTGGATCGTGGAATTTTCCACCAAAAGCTATGTGGTTTATGACTTATCTATTGCTTAATATACAGACGTTTTATGACTTGACTATTACTTCATATACAGATTGATTATTGTTTTCAACTAAACTCGGGACTTGTAAATAAGAACATATGCAGTGTCCTTGCCTTCTATGAACTTCGTAGGATCGTCACATTTGCGAGTGATGGCATCATCAAACTCCACCCAGGTACCTGCAATTACACATCAAGTAAGGTGGTACACAACAGAAAGAAGACGCACATTTCAAAATTTAGATAATATAACACCACTCTTGGTAGTTTTTTACTCACCATCCGCATTCTTCACAACGGCAAAGTAATGGCCTCTAGTAGCCTTCAATCCCTGGTGGACTACCACAGAGACCAAATCATAGAGTCCAGTAGGAGCTGCAATAGGATCCCTGAAAGTAAGCACTAAAAATGCAAACCAAAAGACCAAAGAACACACTAAATGCAGTTCATTGGTTTTGTTTTACCTTTCCTGGATCCATCCGAAGAAGATGTGCACTTAGATGTAGCCTCCGCTGCCTTGATATTACTGCCAGATCTAGGTTTTCTTATTCCCCACCCTAGAAGATCTTTTGGATCTTCTTTCTCATTCAAAAGCTATTAACAATAACAATTGACATCAAGATGATGGTTCACGACCGAATAAAATCACTACGAAGAAGGGTAGTGATAAGAAACAGCAATGACGAGGCAACAGAAATATTACCTCGCGAGCGACATCCAGCTCCTTCTGTAACTTATACGAGCACATGTGGTACAGATCAATATCCAAGGGGTACTCAACTCTCTGCAGGGGAAAATAGATATAACTCGGGGATAATTTTAGAGTGAGAGGGAGATACAATTTACAAGAAACCAAGTTTGAGATTACCTTCAGAATCTTAGTGCTCTCTTCCTTTATGCTATTCCAATCAAATCGGTACACCTGGACCGTTACGTAACTGCACAGACAGCACATGTTACTTTATCAAGCACAGATCTTGCAGCAATATCATCATGGAAGACAAGCAAGTTAACTTCGGTAGGTAATTCTTGCCTGGGTAAGGAAAAGATGCGAGATTCTCTGAGAAACTTAGTAAAGCACCCCAGAACCTTTGATTTCTTATTGTCCTCGCCAGTCAAGCTCTGCAAGAATTAGATAAACACTTGGGGACTAGAGAAACACTCGAACTGAGGCCTAAAACTAAAATGGAAAAAGAAAGAGAACAAACAAGTTGAGTCAAAATACATGTAACTACACACTTACGCTTCTTAATGCCTCGTCTAAGTGGGTAATTTCATCATCTGAGATGGGGCACTTGAGCGCGTACGCAACCTCAGTTTCTGAGTATTCCTCTTTAGTTGGTTCACATAGAAAACTGGGAAACAATGTTCCAAAAAATGTAAGTTGTAGACTTGGTGCAGAACAAAAAACTCATAACAATGTGCTAAATATCAAGTAGTACCTGTGACTGAATCCTATCCCAAACAGTTCTTGCATAGCAAAAGGAGAGCTGCAAGGAAATAATAAACAATTTCTTGACCATATTGCATAATCAAAACCGAATAGAAAGAAGCACATAAAAACATGAAAAAAGATTAATTAAGGAAGAGCATAAGAAAGTTGATATACCTTGTACCAGATGATGAGAATGACTCCAAAATGGAATTCATAAATGCTTCCCAGCACTCCATCGCATCCTGTTTTCATTTCAACAAACCACATCAACTGGTTAGAAACAGTTTATTTGTGGGACTTGTATCTTCATAGGGAGAAACCAAATACCTGTTCTTGAAAGGAACCATTCCTCCTTTTGTCGAACTCAGGCACCTTTTTGCGCAACGCCTGGCAAAAATGAGAACCGTATGACACATTGTAATAAAACAGTCTTCTCCAACGAAACCAGGAATATCATCAAGAAACCAGAAACTCACGCTCCAAAAGTTGTCTGGGGAGACAGGCTGCTCAGCACCATCAAGCTCGGAAAACAAAGCTCGAGCAGCAATCGTCAGTGCGTCTGAAAGCTTTTCAGAATCATTTAAGCTGCTACTATCTCCACACTGGTACTCGGCAAGCAGAGCTCTAAGCTCGGGAATGGATTTCGCGCACTGCACTACTGAGTTCATATAGCAAGTTCTGGCTATATTTACCAGACCGGGTCCATGCCCCTGAAAACAAATTAGGTATGTTAGATCCAACCATGCTCACATTGGGACCAGTAATGTGCACCGTTGTTCAGGAGAACAAAAGAAAATGAATCGGAGATTCTCAGGAAACTATTCATGACTATTATAATCTTACAATCACTTCATTAACTATTCACTGAATCAGATACAGGACACAATGCCCATCCAGGGAATGCACCCTGCTCAGTTCTGTAGATGCGCGTCTTTAGGGTAAGACAGCAGCATATTCATGTCTCCTACATTTTTCATTCCAAATCTCTTTGGGTAACAATGCACAATATGGGCGACAATTTTGTTATAGGATACAAGACACGATATGTTAAATGAATTTATTATGTTCAGGTACAGGACACAATATGTTCACTGAATCAGATAGAGGACACAATGCCCATCCAGGGAATGTACCCTGCTGCTCAGTTCCAGGGGATGGATATGCGTGCATTAGATGCGCATTTACAGGGTAAGGCTGCAGCATAGCGATGTCTCCTACATTGTTCAGTCCAAACCTATCTGGGTCACAATGCACTATGGGTGGCAATTTTGCTGTAGGATAAGTATTATATCCGAACCTCTTGCTCCTTGAGTAAAAAGTGAAATTGGTAATCAGGTAATACGGTTATGTTAGTATGACAGAGGAGATGCTGGAAATGGATGACAACCACAACAAGTATATGTATGATAGACGGATTAGCACAGAATGCATCTCAGAACCAATAAGCGTGTCACTCACCGCAGAAATGGAGGAGGAAGACTTGTCTTCCTTTGCGAGATGCTTTTGCCTTTCGACCAAAATCTGGTTTGCCTTTTGGAGATACTCTTCAATTTGCCGATCCTGTGCAAGGATCAGATCTCTTATATTCATGGTTGTGGCCCCTGCGACTTTACTATTCATTTCTAGTCAAAATTTTATTCATTGATACACTAGAACTTGTCCATACACTAGGTCTTACAATCACTTCATTAACTATTCACTGAATCAGATACAGGACACAATGCCCATCCAGGGAATGCACCCTGCTCAGTTCTGTAGATGCGCGTCTTTAGGGTAAGACAGCAGCATATTCATGTCTCCTACATTTTTCATTCCAAATCTCTTTGGGTAACAATGCACAATATGGGCGACAATTTTGTTATAGGATACAAGACACGATATGTTAAATGAATTTATTATGTTCAGGTACAGGACACAATATGTTCACTGAATTATATGAACTAAAGCAACGGAGTGTTGGTGGTAAAGAGAGGAGGCCTCACTCACCGCAGCAATGGAAGAAGGCTCGGCTTCCTTGTCCTTTCTCAGCTTAGCCGCTCTGGTTCGACCCTCTCGGTCCTTTAGAAGTGAAGTTGGAAATCAGACAATATAGTGATGTCATATAACGTATGAGATGCTGGAGATTCATGTCAAACACAACGAGTATATTGTATCTCAGAACCAATACGCGTGTCACTCACCACAGCAATAGAGGAAGAAGGCTCAGCTACCTTGTCCTTTCTCAGCTTAGACGCTCTGGTCCAGTCCTCTCGCTGCTTCAGTAAAAGTGAAATTGGAAATCAGATGATATAGAGAAGAGATGTCAGGTGCAAATACAACAGACGAGATGCTGGAGATGGATGTCAAACACAACGAGTATATTGTTCCTCATAAGCAATACTCGTGAAACTCACCGCAGCAACGGAGGACGGCTCTGCTTCCTTGTCCTTCCTAAGCTTAGACGCTGTGCTCCGAACCTCTTGCTCCTTGAGTAAAAAGTGAAATTGGTAATCAGGTAATACGGTTATGTTAGTATGACAGAGGAGATGCTGGAAATGGATGACAACCACAACAAGTATATGTATGATAGACGGATTAGCACAGAATGCATCTCAGAACCAATAAGCGTGTCACTCACCGGAGAAATGGAGGAGGAAGACTTGTCTTCCTTTGCGAGATGCTTTTGCCTTTCGACCAAAATCTGGTTTGCCTTTTGGAGATACTCTTCAATTTGCCGATCCTGTGCAAGGATCAGATCTCTTATATTCATGGTTGTGGCCCCTGCGACTTTCTTTGGAGGAGGTACGGGACGAACTGGGTCATCAGGCTTCTTAGCAGGAGCATTGGTAGGATTGTCCCTGCGACGCACTTGGGCTTTCTTCTTCGGATCCTTGTTGGAAGTTTTCTTGGGACCCTCTTGATCAGCATCGGGAGTGTACTTGGTGTTCTTCGGTTGAGGTAATACACCTCCAGCTGGATCATCAGGCTTCTTAGCAGCATCCTTGTGAAGAGCGTCATTGCGACTCACCTTGGCCTTATTCTGATCCTTGGTTGCAGTGTCCTTTGTAGTCACATTTGGAACCTTGTGTTGAGGATCATTAGGCTTCTTAGCAACAGCCTTGTCAGGAGTGTCATTGTTCTTGGGAGCCTTGGTTGCAGTCACATTAGGGATCTGCTTTAGAGGTAATTTACCAGGAGGTAGCACAGGCTTGTTACTAGGGACTACTGCCTTCTTCTTTGGCACTTGTGGGTTGCCTTGGTAGAATTTCTTCTTTTGGCATGCAATAAGCTTGAGCTTGGGGTTTTCCCTTGTGAATCGTTCATTACTGAAGATAGGAGGGCGACTGCTGACTTTCACTAATTTCTGAAACCAAAGAAAGAAAGAAAACATAAAATTAAAATCAAAAAAAAAGTTGAAAAACCCTAGCACCAGTAGAATAGAAGATACGATTGAATAGTTTCCCTAAAATTGAACCAAAATAAAACACTAGCACCAGTAACAATGTAAAATAAAAGATTAATTGAAACTTACGTATTTTCGGAGCTGATCGATTAGAGATTTAAAGTTGGCAGCAAGAATATTAGAATCAGGATCCGTCAAGAATGAGTCCCTCAATTTTTGTAGGAATCCAAAGAGTGGAAACGAATACCACCACCAGGAGCAAACGAGCAGTACTGATTTTGTTCAATAGAAACAAAATCATGTAGTTTACTAACGAATCTGAGAGCGGCTCTGTTGTTTTGGTTAAGCACAACAGAATCTTCCAACTCCTGCTCATCTGGAAGAATTTCAATTCTCTCCTCGTCCTCAGATGATACAGGTAGCTGAATTTCATCCTCCTCCTCCTCATCAGACGATCTCCTCTCCTTCACATTTTCATCTCTTAAACTAGATTCAGACGATCTTCTCTCCTTCTCATTCTCATCTCCTGAAGTAGATTCAGACGATCTTCTCTCCTTCTCATTCTCATCATCTCCTGAACTAGATTCTGTGATTAGAGTCACCTCTTTTTTAGATAGATCGAATTCATGGTTTCGCTTTTTTAATGGAAGTTTCGTCTCCTCTAATGGAGAGGAGGACATGGTGATTGAAAGGAGAGAGAGAGAGAGAGAGAGAGAGAGGGGATGATGGCGGTGGAGTGAAGAAGAGGAAAACACTGTGGTTAGGTGAGAATGAGAATGAATAGAAATAGAAATAGAAATGACCAGGTCTTTGTAAGATTTGGATAGGAGGTCGGCGCACAAAAACACCATAGTTGCGGAAAAACTGATAAATTAGGTCATCAAAATAAAAATACTAAAAAAATGGAATAATAATGCATCACTGGCCTCTCTCGTGCACTCAATCCATGCGCATTTGATATCTAAACCCCGCTATATGCTTCTGAAAGAAATGGATATTAGAGCTAGAATGTATGTTTGTGTCACTGTACAAGCTACTAAACACACTGGTAGAGAAAAGTGGGAATCGACCTCATATCTATTGAGGGAGTGCCTGACTTGCTTCTTTTTTTTTTTTCACTCTTATTATATACTATATAGAAAGTTAGGAAACACAACATTTCATTTCATTCCCACTCTTCTCAATGAAAAATACTACTAGTATAAAATAACTACTGAACCTCTGCTACCTACATGATTTTAAAGAAACCCTCAACCTCATTGAACTTCATCAACCTTCTCAGGAAAAATAAAAACTTCATCGATGATTTCGCTCATCAGTTCAACATTCTAAGCCGTGCTGCTGGCTAGGTTCTCCTAATAAGTAGTCTAAAAGCAAACGCCAAGATATTAACTTACTACACGCGCTAATTAAAAGAAGGATAAAACACTCCCGAACCTCTGTAGATGAACACATATACCGAACATGGACCGTCTTCTCTCTCCAAATCTAATCCGCGGAAAACACCAGCACCAACTCCTTGCACTCCTTCTGGTACGAAGCTTTCCAGAGAAAGGAGGTTCTCCTCGTGTCGGTGCAGCTGATAATCCACGTTGGAGCAACCATCACCGGAGGATTCCAAGACGTGCCGCGGTCCTTTCACCTTTGTCCGAAAGACGGCACCCTCTTCACCTCTAGGCAGTACAAGCTCAAACCTTCCCGTACGCAAGTTGTAAACTTGAAGATACTTCCCATTGTTCAGCCAGTAGAGGAACATCTGATCCGAGAAACTCAAGATGCGAGTCGGAGGCCTAGTAGTACTGCCGCCCAAGCAAAAACAGCAGGGATCTGGTGCCAGCTTGCCAATGAATCTCAACCATGCAGGTGTCGAATTTATACAAACATCAAAACTCTCCTCCCTAACCCAGCCCTGCTCGACGTGATCCTTGAGTATGTACAGGTGAACTTTACAGCAACAGCAGCAACAACAACCACCGCTACCTTGATGATCATCGAGGCAACGGTGACCATAACCACTTCCACTCCAAGACATTTTCTCTATACGTGCAATACAGGGAGACCCCTTGAACTCCAGAAGATGAGGATAATCCACAAGCAACCGCTTCTGCTGCTCGTCACTTTTGCGCTCAGCTGGTAGCTGGATGAACCGAAACTTCTCATCATGGAGACCGAACGACAGCAGCATCTCCACCTCGTCAGCACCAGCACAAGTGCCATCGCCATGCTTGATTTCACCCGATCCTGCTCCCCCCAAGGTTGCTGCTACCTTCCACACCAAACATCCGCCGCCGCTGGTGGCACAGTAGACGGCTGATCTGTCGCTACCCATGGGGGCTCTGATCTTTGCAGCAGGACGACCGCCGTGAGCTGACATGGCCGTGGTTGCGGCAGTGACGTTCCTCCACGATTTAGTTCCCAACGTAAATACCGCAAAGTTGAGCTCCTTTTCAGCGCTACGAAAAACACTTACCACCTTGTACTCGTTCGCCGAGGGATCGAACCCAAATCCGTGACAGATGATTTCGGCTTCCTGGGTGTATATCCCTACGCTGGCCGGATAAAAGATACACATAAAATCCCTCCTGTTTGGGTCCAAAACCACGTAACCAGATGAGTAGTTACCCGCATGTGACATACAAGGTAGACCGTTACAGTAACCAACCATTTCCCATACATTAGGGTGACCAAGATGATTCCGAAACTTGTCAAACCTTAGAACATTGTTGAAACAGTAATCCGAAGAAGTACCGGCAAACTTGAAAAAGTGACAGCCATAAGTAGGAATACCGGTGTTGGTTTTAAACACCTCCCTAACATTTAAAAGGCTAAGGACGACTTGGGGCTGTCTCTGTGATTCAAGGAAATGAGAATAAGTTAAGCGTTTATGATCAGTATGAATGGAGTTGTACCAGAGTTTGGACACCAGAACAGACTTTAGGAGGGCCGGGACTGGAAGCTTGGTTAGTATTTCTTCCAGAATCAAATCATGAGGAAGGCCCTTCTTTCTTCGGTATGGTCTTTTCTTCTTCTCCACCACGGCTGGAGTATTTGTACCGGTAACACAATCTTTTCTTCTATATGCTCTTTTCTTCTTCTTCTTCTTCTCCATCACAGCTGAAGCATTTGTATCACCTCCACAATCTTTTACTTTCTTCGCCTCCATCGCTGTTGACGTATCAGTATCAGCACAATCTTTTCTCTTCTTCGTCTCCGTGACTGTTGAGGTATTAGTCGCGTCAACTCCGCAATCCCTTCTCCTGCATGCTCTCTTCTTCGTCTCCGTGACTGTTGAGGTATTTCTTGTATCGCCTCCACAATCTTTCCTCTTGTTGGTCTCCGTCGCTGTTGGGGTGTTAGTTGTATCACCTCCACAATCTCTACTTCTGCATGCCCTCTTCTTCGTCTGCGTGGCCGTTGGGGTGTAAGTTGGATCACCTCCGCAATCTTTTCTCTTCTTCGTGTCCGTATCACCTCCACAATCTCTTCTTTTATATGCTCTTTTCTTCTTCCCCATCACCGCGGTGGTAGTATCGGTGGTTATATGATCACCACAACCAATTCGGTGGGGTTGTATGATGCTCATGGTCGGCATAACTTGAATAAATTATTAGCTGCTAGTAGTTGGTTCCTCCTACAGTGAATGTAACTTGCTATTCTTATTTGGTGATATATATATATGTGTGTGTGTGCAATTTGATATGCTCAACATAGAGGAGATGCCAAAAATAATAATAATAATAATAAGAGCTCATTAAAGGAAAAATTAGAGATTACCTGGGACTTGGAAACCAGCTGAAGTAAGGAAATCTCCTCAAAGTAGTCTTAATTGAGAGACCCTAATTACAAAAAGAATTAGCTAAACAAATTTAGATAAAATGCCATTTCAGTGAACCCTAAACCTAAAATACATTGAAATTGAAATTCAACCTGGAATTGGATTACCTGGGAGCTGAGGAAAGTAAATTTCCACTGCAAAAATAACTCAGACACAACCCTAGCTATTTCATTTCTGAATCGTTTTCATTTCAATCTACTGGAGACAATTTATCATTTCTATCGATGTCCCTTGTGTATAATGTTGAGCACCTACATGACTTCACGATGAACACGCACCTCACTGCCGTCAGATCTCGCTATAAAGTGATTAATGCGAAATCCAACGGTGCAACTTCGTTGTGTTGTTATGCATTCCAACGGCATGGCAGCACCGCTTTCAAAATTGGGTAGGGAGGAGGAGACAGATGGGTGCACTGCACACTAAGGGCAACAACAATGCTTTACATCCCGGGAGAAAATCCCGGGATCCATACCGTGACTCACATAAGGCGGGACCCACTTTTGCCCGCTTATTCTTTATATAAAAACAGAGCTTTTTCGAGCGTTGTGGTTAATCGGAGCTTCTGGTTGATTCTGGCCCCACCAAAAAAAATTAAAGGAAATTTGTTTGACGTGGCCTAATGGAGAAATATTCTGGTCCCATGAGATATTTTTTAATGGAAAAATATTTTTTATTGCCTAAAATTATTATCTCTAAAAATTAAATGTTGCCAAAAATACATTAAATCAAGAAACAATCACATTTCACTGTAAAAAAAATAATCAATCATGCATCAATCACATAATCAATTGTATAACTAATGAATTAAAAAAAAATGAAGAAAAATGTCCAGTCCAATGTCCGCTTACAATTCTCACAATCATTGTTTTCCTAATTACAACTTTATTTAATCAATTAAAACTATAAAATAATCTCTTGATTAAATCTGCATTCAATGAAGAAGACTATTGTTGAGAATTGGAAAAAAAAAATTAATCAAGATGGTCGCAGGTACTAACCTTTGAAATCCGTCATTGTAGCTTTCTTGCGAGTGATTTTTTTAGTTATCCTGTCCAACAGTAAAATAATACATAATTGTTAAAGCAAGAATTGAAATCTAAATCGAACCTCAACAAAAACAAGGATACAATAATTCAAGCAATAAAAAAAATCGTATTATTTTTCTTAAATTTTGTTCATACAATACTTAAAAATAAAATATGTCTGAAATGGGATATAAATAAATTAATTATGGATGGTTTCTAAGTTAGTGATATTTTAATATGCGATATATTTTTTATACAAAAATATCTGCAGCAACTAAAAACGGTGATATGAGAATAATGTACTAATATATTTTTTATCCAAAATTAAGAAGTTTTGTAACTATTAGGCAAAAAAAAATCATATTATTGTCTTAAATTTTGTACATACAATAATTACAAATAAAATAGTCTAAAATAGAAAATAAATAAATAAGTTATGGACGATTTCTAAGTTAGTGATCTTTTGATATGCAATATATTATTTCTTGACAAAAATAAACCGAAAAATAAATGGGTTAACCAAAAATGTAAAGTTATAAATAAAATTTATTTTTCTTATTCTCCATGATACTGTTAATTTTATATAGAAAAACCTCGCGTGAGAAAGACACAATTTCTTTCTTTTTTTTGATTCGAAAATTTTGCAACAAATAAAATGTATGTGCAAACATATAAAAACTTTCGATATTATTAGATATCAAAACATATTCTATTTGACTTTATTTTTGGGAATATCTGAATACGGTGTCCCTATATATAAAGCATTTGACGCAAAAGCCAACCCTGTTATCCACGATGCTACTCTTCGTTGATTTTTTTGTCTAATCTAATTTGGCTTTTTGGTTTGCAGGTACCTCGATCATGATCCTGTGATAAACGTTTTTTACAACCGGTGATATGTCAAACAATATTAAGGTATAAACTATTAATTACTCTTGCAAATATTGTTTTAGTATAAAACACCATGTTTGTTTTTTGATCCTCAGTCTTATAGATGCATCAAGATGCGGATTGTTTTCTAACCTGCACGTCTTATCGATGCATCAAGACGAATTTTACAACTCTTATTATTGTTTATTTATGTAATCAATCACAACAGAGATGTTGGTGTACCTCTTCTCACTATATTGACACTAAATCAAAATACTCGATGATCATAAGTACAGATTTGAGGTATATATCATGATTTGTATATTTTTTTATGGGTAAGCATTGTATTCTATAGGTATTAAAGTAGTGAAGCCGATGAAATTGTTGCTTTTCTCTTTAGAAATCAGCTTGGGTAAGTTAAAAATAACGTTTTTAGAGTTCCTTTTGTTGCTTTATATATAAAATGTGTGAGCAGAATGCAGAATTCATTTTTTTGTCTGTTTCTCATTTTTTTGTCTGTTTCAATGATACACCTAAAGTTTTTGTATTTGTTTCTGACTTTTCTTTTGTTTCTGTAGGGTTTACCGGTTATTTGTAATTTTTTGTTTTCGATTTCTTTTTTGCAGGGTCGCTTTTACAGCTCTGACTTAACTATTTATTTTGTCATTAGTCGATTATGTTTCGACAGGGTTAACATGGTTGTATCATTTGTACACCGGAAGGCTAGGTTAATGGTTATGCTTTTTTTTCTCCCCTTAGTACTACTTGCGAAAATTGTTCCAAGTTATGGGCTTTAAAGAACAAAGGTTACAATGCTTTCTCCATAGTCTCTACCACCCTAGGAACTTCTGCAAATATTTGATTAAGGTCATAATAGTATCGAGCTTGGTGTAACCATTCTGATCTCGAAATCTGCACCCTTGACTGTTATTGCATTGTAAAGCTCATCCAAATGGGTTCTTACCAAAAATGCACATCATAATAAAGCTCTGATTGGTATATGTCCGTGTTTAGAAATTAAGTGTGAAATCCAATAATCCCTTTCAAGTTTGTTTCTATAGAAATTCACGAGTACATATACAATGATTGTGTGACATCAACATTTTTTTTTAAAGACGGATATTAACACGGGTTTAAATTACACATGATACTGTAATCCATGGGAATTCACGTACGCGCCATATATGTGCAATTATGGATTTACCTTTATCTAATTCTAATTTATGTTATATTTAATTTAATCAATTTTCATGTAAACTTTTTTTAGGTTTATGTGGAGAAAAGAAAACCCAAAATAAGGTCATTCATTCACCGAAAAATATCCGACAGTAAAATAATACATAATTGTTAAAGCAAGAATTGAAATCTAAATCGAACCACAACAAAAACAAGCATACAATAATTCAAGCAATAAAAAAAATCGTATTATTTTTCTTAAATTTTGTTCATACAATACTTAAAAATAAAATATGTCTGAAATGGGAAATAAATAAATTAATTATGGCTGGTTTCTAAGTTAGTGATGTTTTAATATGCGATATATTTTTTATACAAAAATATCTGCAGCAACTAAAAACGGTGATATGAGAATAATGTACTAATATATTTTTTGTCCAAAATTAAGAAGTTTTGTAATTATTAGGCAAAAAAAAAAATCATATTATTGTCTTAAATTTTATACATACAATAATTAAAAATAAAATAGTCTAAATAGAAAATAAATAAATAAATTATGGACGATTTCTAAGTTAGTGATCTTTTGATATGCAATATATTATTTCTTGAAAAAAATAAACCGAAAAATAAATGGGTTAACCAAAAATGTAAAGTTATAAATAAAATTTATTTTTCTTATTCTCCATGATACTGTTAATTTTATATAGAAAAACCTCGCGTGAGAAAGACACAATTTCTTTCTTTTTTTTGGGACGAAAATTTTGCAACAAATAAAATGTATGTGCAAACATATAAAAACTTTCGATATTATTAGATATCGAAACATATTCTATTTGACTTTATTTTTGGGAATATCTGAATAGGGTGTCCCTATATATAAAGCATTTGACGCAAAAGCTAACCCTGTTATCCACGATGCTACTCTTCGTGGATTTTTTTGTCTAATCTAATTTGGCTTTTTGGTTTGCAGGTACCTCGATCATGATCCTGTGATAAACGTTTTTTGCAACCGGTGATATGTCAAACAATATTAAGGTATAAACTATTAATTACTCTTGCAAATATTGTTTTAGTATAAAACACCATGTTTGTTTTTTGATCCTCGGGTCTTATAGATGCATCAAGATGCGGATTGTTTTCTAACCTGCACGTCTTATCGATGCATCAAGACGAATTTTACAACTCTTATTATTGTTTATTTATGTAATCAATCACAACAGAGATGTTGGTGTACCTCTTCTCACTATAGTGACACTAAATCAAAATACTCGATGATTATAAGTACAGATTTGAGGTATATTTCATGATTTGTATATTTTTTTATGGGTAAGCATTGTATTTTGTAGGTATTAAAGTAGTGCAGCCGATGAAATTGTTGCTTTTCTCTTTAGAAATCATCTTGGGTAAGTCAAAAATAACGTTTTTAGAGTTCCTTTTGTTGCTTTATATATAAAATGTGTGAGCAGAATGCAGAATTCATTTTTTTGTCTGTTTCTCATTTTTTTGTCTGTTTCAATGATACACCTAAAGTTTTTGTATTTGTTTCGACTTTTCTTTTGTTTCGTAGGGTTTCTAGGTTATTTGTAATTTTTGTTTTCGATTTCTTTTTTGCAGGTTCGCTTTTACAACTCTGACTTAACTATTTATTTTGTCATTAGTCGATTATGTTTCGACAGGGTTAACATGGTTGTATCATTTGTACACCGGAAGGCTAGGTTAATGGTTATGCGTTTTTTTCCCCCCTTAGTACTACTTGCGAAAATTGTTCCAAGTTATGGGCTTTAAAGAACAAAGGTTAGAATGCTTTCTCCGTAGTCTCTACCACCCTAGGAACTTCTGCAAATATTTGATTAAGGTCATAATAGTATCGAGCTTGGTGTAACCATTCCGATCTCGAAATCTGCACCCTTGACTGTTATTGCATTGTAAAGCTCATCCAAATGGGTTCTTACCAAAAATGCACATCATAATAAAGCTCTGATTGGTATATGTCCGTGTTTAAAAATTAAGTGTGAAATCCAATAATCCCTTTCAAGTTTGTTTCTATAGAAATTCACGAGTACATATACAATGATTGTATGACATGAACATTTTTTTTTTTTAAAGACGGACATTAACATGGGTTTAAATTACACATGATACTGTAATCCATGGGAATTCACGTACGCGCCATATATGTGCAATTATGGATTTACCTTTATCTAATTCTAATTTATGTTATATTTAATTTAATCAAGTTTCATGTAAACTTTTTTTAGGTTTATGTGGAGAAAAGAAAACCCAAAATAAGGTCATTCAGTCACCGAAAAATATCCGACTTCAGACATCTATTTTAGACCAGGGACAGACTCAGAACTTATCCTAGAATAGGGCTATTTCTACATACACGTTATGGCAGCAGAAGATTTCGATTTTTTAAGTAGTAAAAAATATGGTTAAGATGATGATCAATTTAATAACCGTATTGGTTGGAAAATCCTTTTAATTCTTTTAAATACAAAGGGTTAAAGAACCAACCAAATCAAATCAGTCTAAAAACCTGCCTATAAGTTCAAGTGTATGCCATGCTTTGTTAGCTCGAAGATGATAGAAAGTAGAAACACATCTTTTGTTACTTGCTACTGGGCTAACTTTTCGTATTGATTGGATGTTACCTATTTATCTACTGGGCTAACAATAAAAACCTACGAATATAAATTCCTACCAAATAAAGGGACCGGCTATAGCCCGGGTTAGCCCCTTGCTAGGCCTGTCCCTGCTCTAATCAAAATAGACGAATCTATAAAAAATTAAGTAGCTCGACGAGATATTTAAGGGGATTAGATGTATTGCAATCTTGATGACGCTTCTGCTGGTGAAGGAAAGGCACACAATGATTTAGTAAACCAGAACGGACAAATATATATATATGGAAAAACAAAAAACTTAGGCTTAAATAAAATTGAAGAATACCAAAATTTAGAGAAGAATTGGAGCAACATATCTTTTAGTCCTTAAGAATTTATAAACATTATAAGTGGTGTAGTGTTGTAGTTGAAGATGTTGGAGTACCTTACCATTTAAATTCTTTTTTCGATTGTGTTAATCTTTAGGAATCACAATCTTATTGACAAGAATGTTATTTGTAGTGAAATTATTTCCAAAACATGATCAGATATTTCATACGCAAAAAATAGACCCGTGCGTAGCACGGGTGACAAACTAGTAATCCCAATGTCAGAGAGCATTACTCTCATGCGTCTGATCCCATATTTCACGGTTTTTTTCGCTGTCAACGTATTATCACTGCACTAAGGGCGATCCATATGGCAATCGTCCATTAAAAAAAAAAAGGATTTGTTGAACCGGCAGGTCGATGAGTGAACGTGATTTTGGACTACGAGAAATGCAATGGTCGGATAGAAATTAGACGCGTGGATTTGGTAAAACCGTGCGGGCAACAGATCTGCTGGTGGGTTATTCTTTTTCTTTTTTTTTTGCCCCAAAGGGCCACTTTTCAACACTCACCGAAACAGGTACTTTGTACCCCCAACAAATACTACTCGAGTTTTATCTCCCAATTCACAACAATCTTCCATCCAATCAATCTTTTCTCAATTTCAATCGCCTTCAATTTTCAACCATGAATGCTGATTTTGGTTCATTTGAGGAAGATATGGAGATGGATAAAATCTTGTATGAAGAAGAAATGTTAATAGAGATTTCGCGTCTAATGAAAGAAGAAACAATTGAAGATAAAAGGAGGCGACATTTTATATTGTCATTACAATTAGGGATGATATATATCAAAGCCTTTAGAACCAGAAGAAGTTATGACTAAAAGATGGACGTAGCGAGATCGACATTTTTACCACAACAAGATGATGCATGATTTTTTTAATCATGGATATCTTTATTTTCACCCTAACATGAATTATCTAGACATGGATTTCTCAAAAGCCATAAACAAATCAAAAGAAAAAACGCTCACTAATCAAAAATGGGAAAAAAATCAAATTCAAACCATATTCTTCCCCTTGGGCTCTGTAGCAATCCTACGGCCGTCAACCTCCCCCACTGATCCCTTAGTCTTTGTTTCAGTTCGTTTTTATATGTGTTGCTGCGAAGAAAAGACCTAGCAAAAACTATCCAATAGGCCCAATTCACTGACCACCAATGCCGAAAACGAGAGTTTCGCCACTGCCTAATTCACGTTTGGCCACTGCCTAATTCAGTTCGTCTAAACACCCTCTTTCCTTGTCCTTGCACCGAGATATATCAGCTCAATCAGTTATTATGTAGCTCTATATCCACTCGAAACAAATCAATGTAGTATATAATCCAGTTCATAGACGCAGCTCAACCAGTCAGGTGCGTAGTGTAGATCGAACACATAATACCAGTTCTATTTTCTATATGTGTTCAGATATATGACCAACACCACCAGCTCTTCCAATTACTCTACGTCGCTTCAAAACCACCTACATCAAATCCAAACCCATTTCAACATACATTTGAGCTCCATTTTCTCGCGCATCTTAATAGTGTTGAATCAGCAAAATCCATTACACTTCTGCCTTTACTTTATGATTAGCGTTAATCTCAGACCACATATCAAAACCATCTCAACTCGAACCACAGCCTTATCTGAATCAAACAGAGTCGGCAATCAATCTGTTCTCCTCCCTGGTTCTTGGCAGAATCCAGTCACCCTTCAGCCTTATCTGAATGATTCAGCGATTCTACGTGGTTACGGTGCACATATCGTAAAGTATAATACTAATAGCAAGAAATACGGTGCTGAAATGTAAATAAGACAATGATTTATGTGGTTCAGCACTAAGGCTTACATCCACGGGGTTGGTGTTTCACTATGTATTGAGGAATTACAGGGGTACCCAAATGACTTTCAGTGAATAACGATGCTCAAAGGGGAAATATCCTTCATACTTACTCTTCATATCTCTCTTTCCTATAATCTTCTCTAGTTAACCGAAACTGGTCCTCCCCTTTCTCTTGGTGAAGAGGAGTATTCATTGGGAAGATACGTGGGGTCCATCGTCAGAGACCGTTTGAATATTATCTTCTTGTTCTCTGTGTCGATTCCGCTGTGTCTTCGCTCTGTACCGATGTCACAAGCGGTTACTCTTGATCACGTTGGGTCGATGCTTGCTCTTCTACAAGTTACTCGACACGTACCCTATGGCTAGGGTACTTAATGCGGGTGGTTGAGCTACCTGCTCGTGTCAGACAGCTGTCTGCGGTTCCCATCACATCCGTGTCTGCTATGTTAATCCTCGTCGTTGAACTTAGATCCTTCTCGAGATGGAGTAAAGTTAAGCATTTGGTATTCCTCAGTGCTTCGCGATAGTTCGTTCCTTTTGGTGCTCCCTGATCTCTGGACATCGGATTAGCTCGATGATGATCATATACCATCGTTGGATGTTCTCGTGTGTTGGCACGTGGCATCGTGTTTTGAAGTACCCAGCTGTGCCTCCTCCACGTGTCGAGTGGGGAATTATGTGTATACATCAACTATACACTTCAACTGGTATATTTTACTCGGACCCAATTTCTGCTCGATTCAGAAATTTCCAATTTAAATTCATGTCAATATAAATTCCTGACTTTGTTGCCGACGACACCCATCTCAACATCTCTATAACCTAAATTCTCAATAGAACCCATTTAGAAGAGACCCTGAAGCTGATCTTGTTATTTACATCCAATACTTCACTTTGATTCATCCATACAACATACATACTTCACTTTGCTTCATCCAAACCCAAAAGGAGCTCACTAATTTATACCCATATTTCCTCATGATCAAAACCCAAATTAGTTGACACGAATTCAACTCCATTGTTAGCCTGAATATCTAGGTATGGTGTTTGCAGTAGAGAGAAGTAACTAGAAATAATTTCTCAATTTCTTCTTTGTTGTCGACAATGTATGAAATTAGGGAACATGGGTGGTGATAGAGTAAGAATAAGGTGTATATCCTTAGATAGCTACTGATTTTGTCTACACCCACGTGGATCACACTTGATCTTTTATAAAGTAATGGTCGTCCACCAAGCTTCACTACACGAAATCAGGGAATTTGTAACATTGAAAAAACGTAGTATCTATATATTATAACGTCAAAAAAACGTTGAAAAAGTGCCGTTATTATTAGTGTTACAATAATTTATCAACGGTTGATTTCGTTACTATAAAATTTTATTGAATAACGGTTTCATTCGTTGGAATAAATACACCAACGGTTATCTAGTCAGCACAATATTTATATGATGTCATTTTGTTGTAACGGATAACCGTTATTGTGCATATCGTAACGGTAGCTTGTAATAGTTTGGTGTAACACATAATGTAACAGCGACTTTGTGTGTAATGGTTGACCTATTGCCACCTTTCCTTCCTTGTAACATCTACAACAACGATTGTAATCGTTGTTTAGTTGATTGTAACAGATTGGGTCTGACTGTTATTGTAACGATTCACAACCGTGATAGTTCAGTGTAACGGCTGTCGTACGGCACGTGTCAATCATTTCTAACGTTTAAAGTAATGGCTCCAAAAGTTGATGCTTGATTGTAACATTTTGGATATAACAACTTGCTGTAACGATTCGATTCATAAGGCTTACATGCACGGGGTTAGTGTTTCACTATGTATTGAGGAATGACAGGGGTAGAGAAATGACTTTAAGTGAATAACGATGCTCAAAGGGGAAATATCCTTCATACTTACTCTTCCTATCTCTATTTCCTATAATCTTCTCTAGTTAATAGAAACTGGTCCTCCCCTTTCTCTTGGTGAAGAGGAGTATTTATACGGAAGATACGTGGGGTCCATCGTCAGAGACCGTTTGAATCTTATCTTCTTGTTCTCTGTGCCGATCCCGCTGATGTCTTTGCTCTGTACCGATGTTCCCAACGGTTACTCTTGATCACGCTGGGTCGATGCTTGCTCTTCCACAGGTTACTCGACACGTACCCTATGGCTAGGGTACTTAATGCGGGTAGTTGGGCTACCTGCTCGTGTCAGACAGCTGTCTGCGGCTCCCATCACATCCGTGTCAGCTATGCTAATCCTCACCGTTGAACTTAGATTCTTCTCGAGATGGAGTAAAGTTAAGCCTTTGGTATTCCTCAGTGCTTCGCGATAGTTCGTTCCTTTTTGTGTTCCCTGATCTCTGGCCGTTGGATTAGCTCGATGATGATCATATACCATCGTTGGATGTTTCTCGTGTGTTGGCACGTGGCATCGTGTTTTGAAGTACCCAGTTGTGCCTCCTCCACGTGTGTTTTCTTGGGCACGTGTCGAGTGGGGAATTATGTGTATACAATTTTCCCCTTTTATCCAAGATTTTAATTAAGAGTCAAACCTTAGGTAAAATCGTCCTCACAGTCAACCCCACTCTCTTCATTAACTCCTCCCTATCTTTAAGGCACGTTTCCCACTCTCCATATTAACTTCTCCTTAAAAAATGGAGCGGTTATGCCATTAGGGTTATAAATAAGAGGGGTTAGTTTATTGAAATAAATTTCATTCTCTCTTCATTCTCTTGGCAGCTCCGAAAATTCTCCATTTTTGTTTTCTTGCTCTTAACTTCTGCTAGTGTTGCTTAGGCTGAAGTTTTGTTAGGATCTTCCGAGGTTGAATGCTGTCACTGTTCACCATCTTCTTCTTGATCGTCCTTGCCTTGCTTGTAGAGTTTTTGAAACAGGTATGTAGTCTTTATTTTGATCTTGATTGATTGTTGAAATTTTTTTCTACTGTGTTCTTAGTTCCGTGATCAAGTACAGATATGTTTGCCCCTGTTCTCAAAACTCATGGATTCCCATCCGACAATTTAAGCTCGTCTTCGTTATTTTTAAACAGACTAGGGTTTCCCTCAAGTAGATTAGGGTTTATGTATGATGTTTCTGATGAATTTGTAGAAGTTTGCATAATTTCGATTTCTGATTTTTTATTTTATCTGACCTTCGTAGTAGATTTCTTGTTCCTCATAGATATGTCTGATCGTCATCGGTCTTCATACCAGACACCGTCACCAAGTCCCCACCGGTCTCCTTCACATAGAAGTCCCGACATATCTCCGCCGAGGGGTGGCTCATCTAGGTCGTTCCAACCAGATCCTCATGCACATAAAGTCTCATCATCATCGGGTCCAAGGGTTCCCATTACAAAGAAGAGGGATCTCGTCACGCAGTTATCCGTCTTGGGGCTAATCCTTCTCCCCGGCGTGTTGAATCTAGAAATATGCAGCATCCAGCTTCTCCTCGTGTCGAGCCGATGAATATTCAACTTCTTCGGTCCATGCCCCCTCAAACCTCGATGTCATCTTCAGGGTCTAAGGCTCCGCAACCCGCTGCTGTGACGAAAGGGTCTTCTACTAAAGTCGCTGCACCTCTGGCGGGTCCTTTGAGGAATACGGTGGTCAAAAGGAAAGATTCTGACATGAGTCCTCCCAAGTCAAAGAAACCGCTGTTGAGTCGTCCTACCAGTTCTGATATTGCTTCTGAAATACGAAGCATTTGGTGGCTAAGAAAAAGGTTACCTTCAAGCATGTTGATCTCGAAGCCTTCAAGGTGAAACATGGTCTTGAGTTCTTTGATGTTAAGTTTTATGCACCAGACGATGATCTTACCTATGATATGATTGTGAATTATAAATACGATGATCTTTATTTGCTGACCACTGTGGGGGCTTTCGAAGCGGGTTTGATGCTGCCCTTGTACAAATCGGGGGATTCCTTTTATTATGATGTTTTGGCCGATCGTGAAGGTTCTACCCATAATACTCATTGTCATTCGGTGGAGTAGCTAAGTGAGAATTATCTTCATACTCTGAAGGAGTGCTATCTTCGGAGTAAGGGTGAAACGATGATGACCTGTTATACTCCTAATCCCGCTGAGAGAAGTTTGTATACTCCTGCTAATTTCAATGCCTCTTTTGGGATTATGTTAATAGTAGGAATCGCAAGTCCTGGAGTGTTGGTCTTCGTAACATTCTGCTTCCCATGGTGAGGTTCATCTTTTAAGTGAAGTGTGTGATGCAAATCTTCGCTACGTTCCCGGTACCGAAGGGTCTTCTCAGCAGAAACTTTTTCCTAATCGTGAAAGGCTCAAGCGTGATCATGACTATGAATGGCATGCCACAGTCATCGAAGTTGTTGGTCCTTGGGCCTATGGATGGGTGCCTGGGCAGCATGGGTGGCGTCCTGTTATTGGTAGTCAGCCTCGTGATAGTGCTCCCGCTCGCTATGGAGATTTCTGCCCCTGGCGGTTGAATTTTGATGGTATGAATTTTGAGTATGCCTTTGACGCTGCTGATGAAGAAGAAAGTTCCGATGTTTTCCTTCCTTCGAAGGGTAATGCTTCTGCCAAGGTATGGTTCTTTATGTTGACCCTTTTCTTCTTGGTTTAAAGGTGACACGATGTAAGTAAATAATAGTCGTCGTATTGATATATCGAGTGTATCTCTTTAGGAAAAGAAGAAACAGAAGATCGGCCAGGTTCAGTCTTCTACTTCCCCTGTGGAGGGGACTGATAATCTTGATGAGGTCAATAGCCCCGTGAATGATAAAGGCATTGAGGGTGAAGAGGAAATTTCTGATGATGAGGAACGAACAGAGACCTCTCCCCATAATCATAAGAACGACGGGGATGCTGGTGATGCTATCAACGAAGAAGAGGTTGCCCCCGGTAGTGATGGTACTGGTAAAATGAGAGTTATGCCTGACTTTTCGCTGACCGATCCTCCCATTAGATTGGTGCCAGGTGAAGGGGATGAGGAGGCTGAGCTTCAGCCAATGAATCCTACTTTAGAGTTTTCTTTTGGTAAAATCCACTCTGATGGGGATTCGATTGATATCGACGCTGCCATGGGGTTAGTTGAGGAGTTCTCTATGTTGTCGCCAAATGATGAATGGGATGTTCTTGGAGACGGGGGTGACAGAATAATTGAGATCGGTGGTGGAGCAGCGGCTGCGGATGAAGAAAACTTGGGTGGTAACGGTGAAAAGGCTCATGTTAACGAAGAGTTCTAATTTGGAGAAAGATGTGACCGATGCCGGAGCTTCCGCTGGTGTATCCTTGGAAGGCTTTGATATGGCCATGATGCAGGATGGTGATGATGCCATATTGAACTGGTTGATGAAGAAAAATCTTATGTTTGTGCCGAACCCTGCCCCGGTGATACCTGGTGAGAAAAATTCCGATGCCTTCACCCGCCAAAGGATGCAGCTATCGTTTCGTGATGATGTTGCCGAAGCCCGGGGGAAAGATTTGAGTGCTGCTCCTACGGGTTTACTGGTGGACCCCCCTTCTTCCATTGCCGATATGATGGTTATTGCCGACGGGTATCAGTATGGTTTCCTCCAGCACCGTGTTCTCGAGGTTAGTTGTCGTAGATCCCTTTGTTTTGTTGCTCATATGACTTTTTACTGATGGCTATTGTTTGCTTAGTATTAACGCAAATAATGAGAAGTGAGCATTGCAACCATACTTTGTATCAATTTTTCAAAGCGAATGCTTTAAAATTGGAAGCAAAGCTTCGTCACCGTGAAGAGGAGTTGAACGTTGCTGAAGCGCTCGTTTCCACGAAAGATAAAGAGATAGCAAAACTGAAGAGTCGGCTGAAGGGGAAAGAGCAGCTGGGTGCCGAAGAGGAGAAGCTTCGTGTTGAACTTGCATTGGTCCGTAGTGACTTGGAGAAAGCCCGCAACGATGCTTCATCCTCTAAAGGTTTGTTTTCTTTTTTTTCTATTCTCCTATTCGGCTTTCTCTCTTTCGTCTTCTTAGTGTGCTATCTGAGTCTCCCCGCCCTATCTTCAGAGGGTGTTACTGGAGAATTGGTATGGCTTCGGAATGAGAGGACTCGGCAAGCTTCCCGGATTAGGGAATTAGTGGAGAAAATTAAAAGTGAAGCGGATAAGTGGAATTCCCGAGCTGATGAGCATAATACCCTAGTAGCTGAGTGGAGAGAGAAGCGCACTCATATGATTGATATGCAAAATAGTTACAATACCGATCGTCGCCAGTTTAATGATACCTTGTTATGGACTCGTGATAACCTTCATGTTGCTCGTGACCATGCTACTAGTTTGGAGGCTAAGGTGACGCATTTAGAGGAGAAATTACGCCAAGCTCGGTCGTCCCACGACCCTGAGGTTAGAGATTATATACAGCAGCTTGTTCGGGAGAGGGACAATGCCAGAGCTGAGGCTCATGCCCTTAGTAATGCTTTAGCTGCCTCTCGAGACGATGTTGCTCGTTTAGTGGATTCTGAGAAAGATCTCGAAGTGAACATGTACAGGCTTACTAAGGGCATAGAAGAAATGAATAATGAAGTCAACCATCTTCGCCATTTAGACTCCATGAAGCAGGTAGAGTTGGATGAGTGTCAGTTTGCTCTTACAAATCTTCGGTTGGATTATAAGAAAATGACAGATGAATACGATTTTCTTGACGACGCTCGAGACGCTGTAGTTAATGAGTATGAGATAGCTTCGGCTAGAGTCGAAGGTATACAGTTATTTGGTTATGAACATTTCTTCGGTTCTGATTTTGTAACCCAACTTTGTCTCTTTGTTTGTCAGAGCTCGAAGGATAGCTTGACCTTGCAAATGAGATGCTTGAAAAGACTCAATCTTCCCTAGTTCAGCAGGAGGTCTAGTCCAAGTATTTTGAGAGTTTAGATGTATCTCGGGACACCGCCGCAAAGGAAGAGCGACCAAGGAAGTAACTCGACTGACATCCTAGTTATCACAGTCTGAGCTTAAAACCACCGTGATCGCATATAAGGCTCATTTCCATCTTGCCAAAGAGGTGAACAGAACTCTGACCAGGATCGAGCAAGGGCTTCAGAAATATCATGGTATTGTGAAGCACTATCCTCGTCGTCCTATGCCCGAGCCCCTAACTTATTCCTCTGGTCCTTCTTCGGGAGGCAGCGTTCCCTCCCTTTAGAAGCAAGATCCCGCTGGTCATATTGGATCTTCTAAGGGAAAGTAGACTTCTATAATTATATAGAAAGTTGATCTTCGTTGATTACCTGTTTTCGAGCCATTTTTGATGTATTTTTGTGTTTCTTGTTAAAATTTCCGATCTTGTAATCAACTTTTATGGAATAGATCATCGTTTATTTGGTTATGTACAACTTTGTTTTATCTTCATGGTTAATTCGATTACCTTTTTAGATGTTGAGCGAATTTAGTCAACAGAATGACTAAATAAAAATAATACGTAGTGTTTGATGTCAATAACGAGGATATGTACCTTCGTTCTCGATTTCGGACTGTCACTCCATTTGGTTAACCCACGGCGGAGGATTACCAAACAGTGGGGGTTTGGGAAACGTTCCCGGATATGTAATGCGTTATTGAACTATGTGCATGCATTCACTCCGTTGAACCTTTGCCTTTTAGATTGGTTGGGTATCTCTTTCTGATGGATGCCTTCCCCATGGTCATACACTTATAGACGCTGATAGGGGAGTCTGGAGAGATTGTATATGGATATTTTCCCCAATAAAGATTTTGCAAAAAGTATTTTTGATTGATGAGTCGAGGTATGCTATTCCTCGTCTAGAGATAGAAACATGTCAAGCGGGTACGCTGTCTTCTTCTTCTGGTGCGCTCTTCACGCAGATGCAGAACTGCGTTGCTTTTATGGATAGTACGGCTTGAGATATTTTGCATTCCACGGGTGTCTGAGGACTTCTCCTTTTAGGTTACGCAGATAATAAGATCCATTGCCTGCGATGTCGTGTATAACAAATGGTCCCCCCACTTTTTGGTGCTAACTTGCCCCACTTTTTCTCTCATTTGGTATTGGGGTATAGTTCTCAAAGCACATCTTGTCCTTCTACAAAATTTCTAAGTTTAACCTTCTTGTTGTATTCCCTTGCTAATCTTCGTTGGTAGTTTTCCATCCTCTGCAGCGCTGTTTCTCTCCTTTCCTCCAGATCGTCGAGCCTTTCTAACATCATATCCGTCGTGAGATTCTTTTCCTACGCTTCAGTTTTTGTTGTTGGCATGATGATTTCTATTGGGATGACCGCTTCGGATCCATAAGTGAGAAGGAACGGTGATTCTCCTGTAGCGGACCTTCGGGTTGTTCGGTAGGCCCATAACACGTTGTGTAGTTGTTCACACCATCGCCACTTGTGTTCATCCAATTGCTTCTTGAGAATATAAGTGCAAGGGTTTTATTTGTGGCTTCGGCCTGTCCGATGCTTTGAGGATAGATGGGGGCTGATTTATTCTTCCTGATTTTGAAGGTATCGAAAAGCATGTCTATGTTCTTTCCCTGTAGCAGTTTGCCATTGTCGGAGACGATCTCTGCGGGGATACCAAACCTGCAAATGATATTTTGAAAGATAAATATGAATACGTCTGAGTCACGTATCCTAGCCAGGGCCTTGGCTTCTACCCATTTGCTGAAGTAGTATGTGGTCACAATCAAGAATCGTCTTTTCCCCGACCCTTCGATTAGGGGTCCGACGATATCTATGCCCCATTTCGAGAAAGGCCAAGGACTATCCACTGAATTCAGCTTTGTTGCAAGGGCATGGATTCTTTTAGCAAACTGCTGACATTCCTCACACCTCCGAGACATTCTCGCAGCATCCCATATCATCTGTGGCCAATAATAACCTTGCATATTTGCTTTATCTGATAGTGATCTCATTCCGCTTTGGTTGCCTGCGTCTCCATAGTGTATATCTTTCAAAACCCGTTGTCCTTCTTCTCTTGATAGGCAATGAAGCAGTGGTCCAAGGAAAGACTTTTTGTATAAAATCCCATCCCTGAGGTCATATCTTCCTGCCTTTGACTGCACCTTTCTAGCCTGTTTCAAATCCGGAGGCAACGTTACCTCTTTGATAAAGAGATGGACTTCAGTTCTCCAATCTTCTTCATTTTTTAAGTCTTCGTCTTCGTTCGCTCTTTTCATTATGTCATCTTCATGGAAGTCATCGGCGATATCTTCCCCCACATCCTCGTCAGCGATATCTTCCCCTACATCGTCTTCATGATTTGTAGCGAGGGATTCCTGAGGAGTAACCGAGGGCTCATATACTCTAGTTATTTTGATCGCTTCGATGTTTTCGTCTCTTAATATGGACGATATGTATGCCAGTGTATCAGCGTGCCTAAGGTCTTTTCTGCATAGATGTCAAAATTTGATGCTAGGTACTTGGGATGCAAGAGTTTGGACCAAAGACATGTATGCAGAGAGGGTCTCATCGTACACGTTGTATTCTAGGCTTATCTGTCGTATGACCAGCTGCGAATCACTTATCAGGCGTACCTCGGTTATACCCATTTCAATTATTAAACGAAGAGCATGGACCACGGCTTCGTATACGACGATGTTATTGGTATGATCCTTAAACTCCAATCTTAACGCGTGCACGATTCTTTGTCCGGTGGGGGTAGTGATTACGATGCCTATGCCTGCCCCTTCTCTATTTCTTGACCCGTCTACGAAGACTTCCCATCGTCTTTGATTTGAATGTTCGAGGACATCAGCTGGGTCTGCTCCTTCTTCTACTTATGGTACGCCCCCTACTTCCTCATCGTTACCCAAGGGCAGGTCTGCTAAGAAATCTGCCAAGACTTAGGACTTCTGGGAATGCCTTATTTCGTGGATAATGTTGAACTGATCGAGATGAGTATTCCACTTCGCCATCCTTCACACTTTCTCAGCACTTTTGAGAATGGATTTTAATGGTGCTTTACATGGAACACAGATGTAGTGGGTCAAAAAATAAGCCCTTAGCTTTTGGGTTGCCCATACTAGTGCCAGGATGAGATGCTCAATCTTTGTGTAATTTCTTTCTGCCGAATTGAGATTCTTGCTCACATAGTTGATCGGTTGCTTTATCTTCGTATTTATCTTGACTAATACTGTGCTGACTGCATCCTCCGTTGCTGCTATATAAAGAGCCAATACTTTGTCTAGGTCGTGTTTTTGTAAGATTGGGATTGTTGCCAGATACTCTTTGATCTTCTGGAAAGCTTCTTCGCACTCTGTGGTCTATTCAAACTTGCTTACTTTTTTGAGAATGTTGAAGAAGGGTTTGCATTTGTCTGATAACTTGGCGATGAATCTTCCCATAGCTGCTAAAGATCTATTGAGTCTTTGGACTTCTTTCAGGTTCCTTGGGGATGGCGTTCCTACGATAGCCTGGATCTTAGCAGGATCTACTTCAATGCCCCTCTTCGTTACTAGGTATCCTAAGAATTTTCCCGACGTGACACCGAATGTGCATTTTTCCGGATTCACTTTCATGATGTGTTTCCTCATAGCTTCGAAGATATCTCTCAAGTCTTGATGGTGGTCCTTGCGTAGCTTACTTTTGACGAGCATATAATCCACATAAACTTCCAGGGTTTTTCCGGTCCATGGTTTGAAAATAGCGTCGACTATCCTCTGATAGGTTGCCCCTGCGTCTCTAAGTCCGAAAGGCATCCTTGTGTAACAATAAAGGCCGTGCGGGGTGTAGAATGCAGTATGTTGTTGATCTTCTTCCGCCAGGGCCACTTGGTTGTAACCGAAATATCCATCCATAAACGACATATCTTCGTACCCTTCGATGGCTTCCACCAATTGATTTATGCTCAGGAGTGGGTAGCTGTCCTTTGGGCATGCCTTATTGAGGTTGGTGAAATCGATACATATTCTTACTCCACCGTTTTTCTTGGGCACGATGACCATGTTTGAAATCCATGTTGGGTATTTAACCTCCTTGATGAATCCCGCTTCCAGCAATTTACAGAGCTCTTTTTCGATCGCTTGGTGGTACTCTGGCGCTACCTTTGGGCATGCCTTATTGAGGTTGGTGAAATCGATGCATATTCTTACTCCCCTATTTTTCTTGGGAACGATGACCATGTTTGAAATCCATGTTGGGTATTTAACCTCCTTGATGAATCCCGCTTCCAGCAATTTACAGAGCTATTTTTCGATCGCTTGGTGGTACTCTGGCGCTACCTTTCGTACTTTCTACATGAAGGGTGTGGTGCCTGGTTTTATACGAAGTTCATGTTGGATTATCTTTGGGTCGATTCCCGGCATGTCTCCTAGTTTCCATGCGAATATATATGCATATTCTGTGAGTAGCTTGGTCAGGGCTATTTCTATGTCCTCATCCATCAGGGTTCCTATTTTGATCCTTTTCGGGTTTTCTTTGGTCCCTATATTGATCTCCTTCACTGGTTCCACGGGTGTGAACGTGGGTTTTGTTTCCCCTAGGAGAGGGAAATTCTTTAATTGCAATTTGGTGGGTTCTTCAACTGTTGAAGTGCTGGCTTCAGTGTTTAGGGCGATGCTTCTCTTACTCAATTTTTTCTCGGAGATTTCTTTGAGATAGAGATCAATTGATTTTTCCTTGCCACTTCTTTATTGCGACTCCTTCGAGATGTCCGTTGTTCATCTTGTTGGTTATTGAGCTGATTTTGTAGAGCTTGGCATTCTCGGGCCGTAACCTGATCTCCCTTTATCTCCATTACCCCTTCGGGTGTTGGAAATCTAAGGTATTGATGGTAGGTTGCTGCTACCCCTTTAAGTTTGTGTACCCACTTCATACCAATAATAGCGTCGTAGGGAGAGGGTGTGTCTACTACGCTGAATCGAGTATCTACCTTCATTGGTCCTGCATCCACTTGTAGGACAATATCTCCTAGCGGTTTTTTTGGTTCCCCAGTGAATCCATAGATGGTATAGTATGAAGACATCAGCTGCTCATCATTGAGCTCCATTCGCTTGAATGTGTCATAGAACAGAACATTAACCGAGCTCCCACCGTCGATGAGGACTTTCTTGATATTACACCCATCCACTGGCAGTGTGAGGACCAAAGGATCATTGTGATCTTCCATGTCTTCCTCGATATCATTGGCCTCAAAGGTCAACGGCGCGTTCATCCATTTCTCGTGTTCGTCAACTTCTACTCCATCGACTTTGTATAGCTCACAATAGTCCTCGAATTGCTTCCTTAGCCTTTTTCCTATCTGTGCCGTTAGCGAGGGTCCGGTAACTTCGGAACAAGAGATGGTGTTCAGCGTTCGGTTTCCTTTGGGTAACTGAACTTGTTTTCTACGTTTAGTCCTATCTTCGGTGTTTGCCTTCTGTATATACTGCGTGAGGTCACGTGCGTCAATCAGCTTTTGGATCATGATCTTAAGATTCTTGCATTTCTCGGTTTGGTGGCCATTGAAGCAGTGGTATTTGCAGTAATCCCTTGACTTTTTGGACCTTGGGGGATACTTTCCCTTGGACCAAGGCCACTCCAGATTTTCTCTATCCTTGATTTCTCTTAGGATGCGAGTGTAACTTGTGCTCAGCTTTGTGTAGACTTGGTCTTCGAATTTCCGATCGTCACGTCGACAATCATCCCTTTGTCCTCTTGTATCTTCGCTGGTTCGTTCAGTTGAACCGCCCCTCTTTGATTCGCTGGCTTGTTCCACTGAATGAGTTCGTTGAGATCTTTGAGTTTGGGCTATGGGATTTTCCCGCTGGATTTCTTCTAGCCTTGCATGCTTTTCAATGATTACTCGGAGATCTCCCTCAGTCGTTGGGACACTTCCATGAATTTCTACAAATAGCGGGCTCATCCTGTCCAATCCCCATTTGTAGTAGTTGATGCTGACCACCGGATCTACGTTCCCTATTGCCTGGCAAATATTATACCACCTCTCCGTATATTCCCTGGTTGTCTCTTTGTAACTGATCGCTAATGAGAATAATTTATCCATTCCTGCATTGACATCCATGTTGTACATATAAGTTCCTAAGAACTTCTCGGTAAGTTTTTTATATGAGTCGATGGAGTTGGGGGGAGGTTATCGAACCATGAAAGGGCTGATCCTTTTAGACTTGAAGGGAAATATCTGCAGAGAATGGCGTCGTCCTGGTCCCATCATGCTAGCATGCGATTGTAATATCGTAGATGAGCTGCTGGATCGCTGGATCCATCATAACATTCAAATGAGGGGATGGAACACTTCTGCGGAATGAGAGCTCTGGCGAGATGTGGTGCTAATGGAGTGGTATTGGCTTCTTTTATCACTTCTTCCAGTCTTCCTCCTCTGGATTTTAGTTGCTTGATCTCAGTCATCATTTCAGCGCGAAGGTCCTCCATGGCACGATGGTTATCATCATATGTTGTGTTTCACCTTGGTCTTTGGTCTTCGCTGTCAAAATAGTCCGAGTCTTCTGGAACATAGTCTGGATCGCTGAACCTATTTCCTCTAGCTACTCTTCGATTCAAAGGTTCGGGATTTGCTGCACTCGTCACGACCATTCTTCGGTCGTGATTTGGTTCAGGTGCTTTAGAGTTAGCTTCGTGCATGGCTTCGTTATGCTGGAGCGTCGCTCCTAAGCTTTGGGCGATTTTGTCTCCGAGCTCTTGATTTTCTCGTACCAGCAATGCTACCGTCTCTGTGTACACCCTTTGGCTCCTCTTTAGCTCCTCAAGCTCTGCCATCAACTGGGGAGAATGGTTTGATCCTTGATTCGGAGTACCGTGCCGTCCCCGGCCCCAAGGGCCATGGTATGATCTTCATTTACCATTTGGATTAGGGGTATGGGCAGTTCGATATGTACTACTTGTAGCTCTCCCTGCGGGGGTAAAGGTTGGTTTCTTGTAAGCAACGGTTGGGTTATTGGAAGAGTCTGGTTTTGCTCATCTGTTGGCGCCATCCCGAAGGCTGGATGCGATATTGACGATTCTGCAACCCCTTCCCGTTGCTCGAGGGCGCGAGTAGCTGTTGCGGCTCTTACTGCGGCGGCCTTGAATCGTCTGCTCTAGCAACATCAGATTTTGTTGCGGCTGCTCTGGCTGCATCGGCTTTTGCTGCTACTGCCTTGAGATATGCTACTGCTGTATTGTTTGCATTCGATGGGTAGGTGATTTATGCCGCATCTATTTTCTGGTTCGCTACTTTCAGCTTTTCGCCCTTCTGCTTACTGCGGGTTATGACTGGTGTTGTCCTTGGTGTTTCTTTGGACGAAGCTTTGGCTTTTCCCGCATCCTTCGTGTTTTCCATCTTCGCTTTTTCTTTCCTGCACAATTCAAACATCGTCGAAAATCTAATATCCGTGCGGATCTTGTTAGCAAAGTTAATAAAAGCACATAGACCAAAGGTATGATTCAATAAAAAGTTGTTTTAAGAGATTATGAATTTAGACGAAAAACTTGGAGGGACAAATCCAATAATTGAAAACACGGACTTTCTCATAGATTTGGGAAATTCTTTTTATGGGAAAATCATTCAAAACTAAAGATATGGAGATTTTTACGAAGAACGCAAGTCTTAACATTTTAAGCATGGAGGATATGCAACATACTAAATAAAGCACAGATCAGTAGAATCTACCTTAAGTAGACATATAAAACTTCAAAAAGTGCACCGATCTGCGGGTTTCGCGTTTCGAAAGCATAAATACTTTTTAAGAGAAATATAAATCTAGTGGATTTAAATCATCCCTGGATAATAAACTTGAAACCCTACGCAAAAAATTGGTTTTAAAAGGTCGATTTCGAAGATTAGTTTAAATCCGAACACTATCATTCAGAGGATAGTGCGGGGAGTCAGAAACTAAGCAATCACAGAAAATAAGCAATCACAGGCTAAGATAAATCTTTTACCGAGACAGAGTCCCTGTTTCTAGCGCCAGATTGTGAACACAGGAATTACGATGGCATCCCCATGTTCACAAACAATATTCGCATTTGTAAATGCCGACAATGCGAGACTAAGAACAGAAGTGGAATAGTGCTAAATACGATGACTCATCGACTCAGAGTCTTCGGACTCATCATTGTCTAGTAAAAAGGGGGGGAATGATTCAGCGATTCTATGTGGTTACGGTGCACATATCGTAAAGTATAATACTAATAGCAAGAAATACGGTGTTGAAATGTAAATAAGACAATGATTTACGTGGTTCAGCACTAAGGCTTACATCCACGGGGTTGGTGTTTCACTATTTATTGAGGAATTGCAGGGGTAGCCAAACGACTTTAAGTGAATAACGATGCTCAAAGGGGAAATATCCTTCATACTTACTATTCTTATATCTCTTTCCTATAATCTTCTCTAGTTAATCGAAACTGGTCCTCCCCTTTCTCTTGGTGAAGAGGAGTATTCATAGGGAAGATATGTGGGGTCCATCGTCAGAGACCGTTTGCATCTTATCTTCTTGTTCTCTGTGCCGATCTCGCTGATGTCTCCGCTCTGTACCGATGTTCCCAGCGGTTACTCTTGATCACGTTGGTCGATGCTTGATCTTTCATAAGTTACTTGACACGTACCCTATGGCTAGGGTACTTAATGCTGGTGTTTGGGCTACCTGATCGTATCAGACAGCTGTCTGCGGTTCCCATCACATGTGTGTCAGCTATGTTAATCCTCGCCTTTGAACTTAGATCCTTCTCGAGATGGAGTAAAGTTAAGCCTTTGGTATTCCTCAGTGCTTCGCGATAGTTCGTTCCTTTCGGTGCTCCCCGATCTCTGGTCGTCGGATTATCTCGATGATGATCATATACCATCGTTGGATGTTGTCGTGTGTTGGCACGTGGCATCGTGTTTTGAAGTACCCATATATGTCTCCTCCACGTGTGTTTTCTTGGGCACGTGTCGAGTGGGGAATTATGTGTATACATCAACTATACACTTCAACTGCTATATTTTACTCGGACCCAATTTCTGCTCGATTCAGAAATTTCCAATTTAAATTCATGCCAATATAAATTCCTGACTTTGCTGCCGACGACACCCATCTCAACATCTCTATAACCTAAATTCTCAATAGAACCCATTTAGAAGAGACCCTGAAGCTGATCTTGTTATTTACATCTAATACTTCACTTTCCTTCATCCATACAACATACATACTTCACTTTGCTTCATCCAAACCCAAAGGGAGCTCACTAATTTATACCCATAGTTCCTTATGATCAAAACCCCAAATTAGTTGACACGAATTTAACTCCATTGTTAGCCTTGAATATCTAGGTATGGTGTTTGCAGTAGAGAGAAGTAACTAGAAATAATTTCTCAATTTCTTCTTTGTTGTCGACAATGTATGAAATTAGGGAACATGGGTGGTGATAGAGTAAGAATAAGGTGTATATCCTTAGATAGCTACTGATTTTGTCTACACCCACGTGGATCACACTTGATCTTTTATAAAGTAATGGTCGTCCACCAAGCTTCACTACACGAAATTAGGGAATTTGTAACATTGAAAAAACGTAGTATCTATATATTATAACGTCAAAAAAACGTTGAAAAAGTGCCGTTATTATTAGTGTTACAATAATTTATCAACGGTTGATTTCGTTACTATACAATTTTATTAAATAAAGGTTTCATTCGTTGGAATAAATACACCAACGGTTATCTAGTCAGCACAAGATTTATATGATGTCATTTTGTTGTAACGGATAACCGTTATTGTGCAGATCGTAACGGTAGCTTGTAACAGTTTGGTGGAACACATACTGTAACGGCAACTTTGTGTGTAATGGTTGATTTATTGCCACCTGTCCTTCCTTGTAACAGCTACAACAACGATTGTAACTGTTGTTTAGTTTATTGTTACAGATTGGGTCTAACAGTTATTGTAACGATTCACAACTGTGATAGTTTAGTGTAACGGCTGTCGTACGACACGTGTCAATCATTTCTAACGTTTAAAGTAATGGCTCTAAACGTTGATGCTTGATTGTAACATTTTGGATATAACAACTTGCTGTAACGATTCAATTCATAACAGCTAACTGTAACGTTTGCCGTCTGCCACGTGTCTATCGCTTGTAACATATAAACTAACGGCTTTAGACGTTGACAATTTATTGTAACAGTAATGAATTTTCCAGGTGTGCTAATTACTAACAGATTTTATAACGTCGATTCGACGTTGGTAAAAAAAATAGTTTTCAAAAAAATAAAAAATATTTTTATTTGTTATAAATAAGCTCTCATAATTGGACCCTGCGATGCAATGCAATCTATTTCTGAAGCTGCATTGCAGCATTATTGCAATTCATTTCTAAACCTGCAATACTGAATCTGAAACCCATAATTCATTTCTCATTCCACAATACATACATTATCATTCTAGTAGCATAAGGAATTCATTCATTCACAAATCCATACAACAACCAATTGAACCAAGGTTTGTCTCCTAATTCATTCACATACGCAAGTATATACGATTATCATTCTTACATTAAAGAACTGCTTAAGCGTAAAAAAATACATGGTTCCCTATATGGTTATAATCAAATGACAAGGGTTGTGTTTTTCAGTATATAAGTGTTGCTCTGCATTATACCTTGGCTGAAAAAAAAGTTGTTCATGATCAGCCAAAAAAAGTCGTCCTTTGACATCTGAGTAGCCTTAACCAGCTCATGGCATCAGCTATTGCCATCGATTCCAGTATCCTGACAAAACAACAAAAATGAAACAAAAACTCAAATTAGAAACAACTCTCATATGAGAGAAAGATTAATCCAGTAATTTCTGCAATTCATTTACATGTTCATTGTCATTTTGCAATACATACATTCTCGTTATATACCAACCAATTGAACCAAGATTTGTCTCATCATTCATTCATATGCCTAAGTATATGTGACTGAAACAACTGCTTGAGGCAAAAAAAACATACATTATTCCCTATGTTATGTGTTTCAGCAGTTTCTAATATAAGCAAGTTTCTAATGCATACATTCTCACTGTTTTTATATGAACATGGCAACCTAAGCATCGAAAGTTTATATTTGACATACTTGTTACTGGGAATTTATATACATGGTTTCATATGTTAAATTAAAATGACAACAAACAATGCACTGATATAGTAAGACTTTACTCACCAATTAATAGAAGTAGAGAAAAGAATGTCTCGCTTGGTACAAGTTATTTGCCTCACTTGGTACATCTTTGCAAGGCCAACACAGTCTCGGTTGTTTAACCAGCTTCATGATTGACCCCCACAGTGGGACTGATCTGCTTCAGGTGTTCGCATCAATGAATTTTCGAAAAACAAAGATTATGGTACCATCAATCAACCAAATTTTGTAAGTAATGCAAGAAACTCTAATGTGTCAAGAGTTTACCCACCAATGGAATCACAATAGGTAACACAAACAAACCTGAGATTACAATGACTTGTCAACTCTCTGCAGTAGGTATTCTCCAGCTTCAGGTGTTAGCATTAGTGAAACCTCACAAAACAAAAAGAGAATTATAGCATGTAAGTGTATCAGCCGGAGGTAGCGAATGATAACAAGGAAACTAATAATTATATTAGTTCAGTCACCAGTAAAATTAGAGATGAGAATGTTTTGCTCGTCAGGTTAGCTGCATTTATATTATAATAACCACAATCGCATGGTGTCTAACTAGTAGACAGAGGCAAGTACGGGTCGTTCCACATGGAGCGGTGGAAATACTGTAATCAATATCTCTAAATAAAATAACTATGAAATATTTTTTTGTATTTTTAGAATTGAAACACTAAATAATAAAATTAAACTAATAAAATGAATTCAATAGAAGAATCGGTAACCAGGGTGTTATTGGTATCCACCACTATTTCCTTGCAAACACTTAAATGAAACATAATTATGAATATGTGTTTATTGTTCGTTCTATTGGCATCACCTATTATATGTATTAGAGTCGCAAATATCACTGGTATACCTTAAGCATGACACATCAAAAGACTAAATCCTAGCATGAACCATCAAATTGCATCAGCGAGAAAGTTATGCGAAACTAAATATAGGTTCACAAATTCTATATGGCTTTTCTAAGCATAACCCATCAAAGTTTTTAACAAAGCATAGATCATCAAATAATCAGACACACATATTTGTAAAACTAATTCATGAAGCACATAGGTTTTTAAAACCGGTGAAGCAACAACCAATTTTCAATCAATCAATAAACAATATTTAAGAATTAATTTATTCAAATCATAACGGTCGATTGCTATATAAACAAATCAAAGTAGCCTAATACCCCAAGTGGTTTCAATCCATAAACCCTAATTACAATAATCTAGCAAGACATGACTTTCTCAAAAGCCATAAACATATTAAGAGAATCACAAACAAATCAAATCGGAATCGAAACGACGAAACTTCAAACCGTAGCCGCGCCTCCCTTTTTTCTTCGCTCCACTCTGTAGCTGTGGCTCTGTAGCCGGTGTCGACCTCCTTCTCTGAGTTTCTGTTCGTGTATCATTATATCTTCCTGTGAAAAAGTCGCAACAAATAAGACCTAGCAGCTGCTCAGGCCCAGTCCATCAAACACCCACATGCTGATTTCCAAATCCAGCCCCTTCAAAATCTGAGTACTCCCTAGATCCGACTGCAATACCAACACCAGTTTCCACTTTCTGACCGTCACCTCCACGTTGATCTCCTTCTCTACTACAGACAACACCCATTGCTTGTGAATCACTGGTACCGACATAGAAATTCCATCTAGCTTCTCTTAAACATCCATCTTCGCCATCGATCACCAGCAACACCATTTACTGCCATTAATCACGACAGCACCTCCCTGTTCTTCTCCATCGCAGCAAAAACTCTCACTACAATCGACTGCAAACTACCCAAACAACCAACACCTGGTTGAATCGATCCATTCAAAACCCAAACCCATTTCCATATCCTTCCGCCAGTCGCCTCAGTTCAACCAAGTCAATTTCGAAGCATATTCAAATTTAGCCAACTCCAGGACCTTTAGAATCTCGTCACCCACCGGTTGTATAAGATCATCACCAGCAAACTTGCTGCTCACTACAGCATCACTCTGAAGTCTAGCCCGATTCCATTCCATGGCTGTAGTTGTTGCACTAATGACCAGCTCCTTCCATCGATGGCTGCAACTGCTCGACCAAGTTCAGTTCCATTCAACAGACGAGCATCTTTACTTCTTCGCAATTTCTTTTTTCCATTTACGTACCATCTTTCCAGTTCATCTCCGGAGTCTCCATCTCAGCAACTGCATAAACCACCATCTTGACTCCATCTCCATTCACGTCTACGATCTGTACAAAGCCACTACTGACGAAAACCCATTTAGCCGGCACTCATTGCAGAAAATGGTTAATACATAATAACCACCAGTGAGCTTGGTTCATGTCGAGAACCCCATTGCATACACTAAGTAACCACCACTGCTCGGACCACACCAACCATCTCAGCCAACCCATCTCTGCCATATAGCCAACACACCCACACTGATTCCATCTGTTGCTGCTGTTGGGGACTCGAGATAATCACCACAACTAACTACAAACCCATTTAACTAAACCATCAGTTCATTCCAAGGAACCATTGATCGAGCCCCCAACTCCATCGACTGCAAGTAATAAATAAAGCATAATATTCCTGAACATCGTTGTAAACCTCAACCCCATCTATATATTCCTTCCACAATCTGTAGTCGAGACAATCACCACTAAAGTGCGATAGGAATCTCCATTTACGCCTGACATACTGCCATTATTTCAAGAACCAAGAGCCCACAATATGAACCATCCAATTCGAATCCATCTCCACTCTCTATTCTGTTTGCTTAAAGCTACTTACTGCACTCGAGTAACAACCACATTCTAACCATCTCAGTCACGTCTGCATATTTACCCGAACAACTAGCTTTGCTGCTACTGTCTTCTTCCTCTCCTTCGTTTTTTGCTTCTCTCCAACAGATGTGAAAGAAAGCCAAGCTGAACACCAGCTGCTTGATTGATATGAGAAATGAGATGTGCATATTTGACACGTCATCCACTAACAAAGAAAACAATTCTTTGTTTCATTTAACCACTAGCTCTGGCCGTATGTTGACTTAGTGAGGCAGCAATGCCTTGAAAGCCCACAATCTCTTTGGTGCAGTTATAAGTCTTGGTGATTTCGTCACAAACGCCTCTAGCTTGTAATTTTAGCCGTTTATTTCCGGATGATTGAATTCACTTGTACTTTCTACAAAATCATTAAAATAATGTTATTAGTTAAAATATCGAGTCCTAGCTAATATAAATATGGGTATAGAATGTAGCATTTTCGTGCTTATCAACACCCCCACACTTATATTTTGTTAGTCCTCGAGCAAAACAGAAGAAGACCCGCTACAAAGCTTGTCATATAATAAGAGAGATTTAGACCCGCTACACAGCTGGTCATGACAAATGCCATACACAAGACCGGCAACACAATTTTTTTATTTTTTTTAGACCCGCTATAAAGCTGGTCATAACATGCAAGGAAAAAGAAAAGACCCGCTACACACCTGGTCATAACCCTAAAAATCATCATGATAATTTTTTTTTAAGACCCGCTATACAGCTAATCATCTTTTTTTTAGACCCACTACACAGCTGGTCATAAAATTCAATTTTTTTTTTAATCAAAATTCCTAACGACAGTGCCACTCCGCCACACTTAAACATTACATTGTCCTCAAATTGAGTCATCCAACGTAGAAATTTAGATGGGAAATTCAAGCAAACAAATAAAAGATAGAGGAAAGAAAAAAAATCTGATGGGTTGACTCCCATGAAGCGAAATCGTATGGGTTGACTTCCATAAAGCATGATCTTTGTATACATGTTTGCGCACATAAAGAAGAACCTCAAACAAGGTGAGGTTGCACCAAAGTAAACTGCAAAGCATATATGTATAGTCTGAAAAGTTGGGGATCAATCCAACAAATCATATCATCCGCCAAAATGAACCTGCAAACACTATAACCTTCCAAAAAGATGTGTAAATCCATTCCCAAAAGAAAACAGTCCTTAGTAGAGATAAACAAATAACTCACATGGACAACAACAATAGAATGCATATTATTTTCTATTCGGGAAACATACTTTAAATCAGGTTCAAGATCAGCTGATATAACTTCCGTCGACACAATATCTTCACTAGGAATAAGAGGAATTCGTAATGATTTGACATTGTCAAAAGGCAAAGTATCATCAAACTCAACACAATGACCTAAATATACATTCAGTGGTTCAAGTTCATAAAAATCAGTAACTCCTACTAAATCTGGTTCTAAGTCCGCGGAAATAAATTCCGTTGTTGATCTACATTGATTATGAACCATTGAAGGGCACAATGCATTGACAATATCAATAAGCATCGGGTCATTAGAATCATCAAAGTGGTCTAAATAAGCGAGATAAAGGTTGAAATCATACGTACAAGTTATCGACCCGATATCAATATGTTCAACATCCATGTAAGCATTCATAGAATCACAAGATGGTTCAACGAAAGATGGGCTCAATGGAACAGAAGTATCCTGAACAATTGACTCATTATTATCAGTAACTACATGACTCGTAGGAATCTCACTATTTAAATGACTAGAAGGTATCTCCTTATGAACGTCTACTGTCTCTAATTCGTTAGACTCAACAATAGTATCTTCTGTATATACAGATTCTTCTAAATCATCATTATCTGAATAAACAATATCTCTAATACAACTCTTGTCCTTTTGAATAGGCAAATAATCAATAAGATGATCATGAGTTGGATAAGATACAATAGATTCAGATGTTATAACGATATCATTATTCCTAAAATCATTATTAGTGTCAATTTCCTTATCATCCTTAAAGTACTGGGATCGATACACACCTGAATATCCACCCATATAGAAATGACGTGGATTCCAAGTTCCATACCTGAGACGATTATAAGCAAGAACTTCCTTATACCGTGGCCCATACTTGTATTCACCAAGCGTCATCTCAGATATCTGGTGCAAACAATTCATGATCCTCGAAAAGGCACCTGAAAAGAAATACTAAAATACAGAAAGAGTCAAAAGGAAAAAGAAATCTTAAAAATAAAAACAAAAAGACTATACAAAATAATAAAAATTAATGAAATAAAAACCTAACTATTTACAAAATCGGCAATCGATCACAATATTCCACAACCGCTCCCTAAGAAGCGGCGCCAAAAATTGATAGGATCCGGAGATGCCTATATTATAATAACCGCAATCGCACGGTGATAGGTGTAGAATACACCTAATTTACTATCTAGAGTTTATGCTTTCTTTGTTATTTTTTCTTGTAAATTATGTATTTTACGCGTGTTTTGAGTTCTATAGCTACTTTGGAGTCATACGGACGAAAAAAGGAAGAAATCACCGAATTGGAGCAAAAGGGGCAAAATTATCGTTTCATTGGCGAACACTATTTGGAGCCCAGCCACAGTTAAGGGGCAACTCTATTTGGAGAAGCACTAAAGGCAGACTAGCTGAGGTTAAAGGGAGCTACGTCTGGGTGGTTCTTTTACATTTGGGCGTCTGAATCCGCTCCCATTTATAACCTAACCCTAAAATCGAGATTTGCATCTCATTCATTTGCACCTGAAATAAAGTGAAGAAGCAACTTTGTAAATCAGAGACTAAATCGAGAAGAGCTGAGAAGATTAATGATGGTTGCAGTGGGTTTCGAAGTTCAGAAAAGCGGATGAAGAGGATGTATTTGCTGCTACAATTACAGAGGAATTGAGAGAAGAAAAGGGGATTCTGTGAAGATTTAAGCAACATGAAGAGAGAAATGATGGTCGGTCTGATGGATGATGTGAATTGAGAAGACCCTGTTGATGTTGGAAGGAATCAGTGGGTTTTGCTGTGTTACAATTGAGAAATTACAGAGTTGGAAAACTGGATCTGCTGTCGCTGCTACAACTGATAGAAACGGAGATGGTTGACATTCAGGAAGAAGGTTTTGAGCAGAAGAGTTAACAATTGAAGATGATGGATTGAAGGTTGTATTGGAGCAATTAAGACCAGAAGTTGGACATAAAATATGGGTTAGAAGTATTTGTTTTTTTTAATTGCTAAGAAGACAAGGAAGAAATATGATGTTGGTATGGGTACTGATTTCCTAGTGATGAAATTGATACGAATTACAACTCGTATCTAAAGAACGGGTTTGTGATGCTCCTGTTAATGGATTAACGATGAATTGCTGATGGAGGTGGTTATGAATCTGTCAAATTGGGAATAAGAAAGTGATAGAGCTGAACTGTAGTACAAGTTATGCTGATGGACTAGGTGGTTATGAATCTGCGGAACAGCTAAGGGAAGTGAAATGCGGCCCGAGTATAATGGCAGTACTGTTCACCAGTTGGTGCAGCTGTAGTTGATTGAATGAGTTAGTATGGATGTGACAGTGTTGGCGGCATTACTTCAGAGAACTGCAAAGGGAAGCTATTAGTGTAATGGCTGGCGGTTTTTGATGATGGCATATGGCTCAAGAATGAGTTTCAGTGGATTCATGAAGCTGAGAAGAACATAATGGAGCTGGTGGATGTGCAGGTGCTAGTGCGGACGAGCCGAGGAAAGTGGTCTGTGTGTGAATTACAGGATAGGTTGCACCTGGTGGTAGTACAGTGGTGCTATGTAATCCCCAATTGCAGGTGAAGCATTGGTGAGGAGATTGAAATGTGATATAATGTATGCTTAGGATTGAGGCGGAAGTTGAAAGCGAGCTGCGATTCAAGCTTAGTGTTGTTGGTTGACTTGGTTTTGTGTCTTTCTTTGTAGATATTGGCATGACAGGATCAGCTGGAAGATTGAATGAGTATGAAGACCTAGATGTATGTTAGGTTATACAGGTTGCAAATGAATCTGGTATTTGAAGTTACGAGATGGGTCTTGTTGTGGTAGTTGGTGCTGGTAATGAGATGGCAGTGGCAATGGAACTGATATGGTACTGCTGAAGCTAGAGCGAGAAATGGTTGGTGCTGCGATGAGCTGAAATGCTAAGAATGAAGATTGAGTTGCTGTGGATTAGTGCTATGAACTTCCAGGGCTTGATGTACTGGTGATGCCGTTGCCAGGGATTGGAAGTTATGAAGTGATTGTTGAATGGTTGCGATGACAAGACCGAGATCGCAGCTGGTGAGAGTGTTGCAGAGCTGGAGCTGGCATTCAAACTCCAGCCTGTGAGCCGAGAAGAACTGGAGTTGTTGCCATGGCTCGATGATTCTGCGAACGAAGAAAGTGCAAAGTTGGATGGAAATGGGAATGAATGATGTTGGCCAGGGATGCAGAGAAGCAGCTGAGGTTGATTGAGAAAGAGATGGTGGCGCTGGTTCACAGGGATTGCAAGCCATTGAATCGCAGGCTAGATATGAGAACTGGTGCTCAAGAAAGATTATTCTGAAGGCAGTTCAGGTGCAGAACTAGGAAATGGTGATCGCAATGGAACTGTGGGGTGTGTATTTGAGCTGTGGTGAAATGAATCTGAAGCTGTAGAATGAAGATAGTAGTTGAAGCTGTTAAAGGTGCTAAATGGAGAAGATACAAGTATTGCAGCTAAAGTGTAGGCTGATAGCAGGATGAACAGCCATCATGGCTGGATTGCACTGGTGAAGTGCAATCATGGCGCTACACACACAGCTCTGGCATGTGCATTGGTCTAAGCCTATGCAATTCTTTCGATCAAACCGATTAGGCGACTCCATCCGACTTGGTCCCGAGCTCGGACACGACTCAGTGATTGACCGAGTGACTCGTTGACCGGTGATCGGGTGGACTTTTCCGGTCACCTGAGCTATTTTCCGGTGCGGATTCGCCAATTTCCTACCATAATACCGCCTTTAAATGACGGTTTTTGGGGCATATTTTCTACATGGGTTTCTCTCACTTATGGGCTTGGTGTATTTTCATCTAATGGACTTTGAAGACTAGACCTAATTTTGGAAACAATTGAGCTATTTAAAGAATGTCTTCTACAACTTTGGAGGATACGTATTATTCTTGGAACTGAGAGAGCCGGTTTTGTTTACGTTCTAGGGTTTGCTTTTGTTCATCTTCTTCTTTTCAATTAATATTTTTCTGATGAACTCCATAGCTATGAGTAGCTAAACAAATATTATTGGTTATGGGATAAAGTTGATTTCTCAACATGTTATTTAAATCTATGAATTAGTTTTGTCTCAGTAATTTATTTTTTGTGATTCACAATTAATAGTGTTATATGATTTGAGTACCTGTTAGGTTGAGTCCGGAATCAATCCGATTTGCATTCATCTCTAAAGCTATATTAGGGTTTTCAATACGAAAAAGTTGTTTATCCCTGATTCTAAGTAGCATAATTGTGGTTAGTGCTTGTAGTGATATATCCTACTAGTCACAAGTGAATCATAACTTTTGTTAAAACGGATTAGTGCTTTTACACATTCGTTTGCATTGATTAGTCTTATTCCATAGAACTTATTGCTTTTAGGGAGTTAAATCTAATTGTGCTTTTACACTTTAGGTTGCTTTCTAGGAAGAATTCACATATGCATCTTTTAATGTGGTTGTGATGAAATCAGGGAATTAGTGGGATATACTTGCGATCAAGGTATCCTAGGACTTTTAGTAAATGAGAGATTAAAATACCAATTTTAATCATTGATGAAAATACATGTTTGTGAATGATACTATCCCGTGACCAATATCTTCTCCTTATTGATTATTCCAATTATTTGCTTTGCTTTATTTTATTTTATTACTTTGTTAAAACAGCAAAAATCCCCCCTTGGTTACTAAGAAACTGAATTTCTATAACAACAAAAGCCTCTATGTGGGAACGAACTCTTCCTTACCTTGTACTTCATTTATATTTAGTGAGTAAGAAAGTGAAATTATTTTTGACGCTTACGACAGCGATCAAATTTTGGCGCCGCCGCCGGGGAGGCATACGGCTTGTTATTAAGTTTTTAGTTTCTTTTTATAATTTCGCTTTTATCTTTGGTTTTCGGTTCTTGTCTTGTTTCTCACTTGTTTTCGAGAATTGTTTTCAGTGTACCTAATCCACAGCTTCTAAAGATTGGAACTATCCAAGGTGCGGGATATCTACTCGAAGAGGCACAATACTCCAACCAAGTTAAGACACAACAGAAAATCAAGAGTTAGAAGTGGAAAAAGAGTTACAACTAGAAGGAGAACAAGAGGTTCCATTCGTAGACGAACCACAAGTTGAAGAAGAAGAAGCAATGGGTGATGCAAATCGTTCACTCAAGGAGTTAGCTTCTCATAGGCTTGATACACAACAGGGGTGTATTCAAACAAACTCTACTTTTGAGATAAAGCCGGGGTTGCTTAGAGAATTACCAAAGTTCCATGGCATGGTGAATGAAGACCCAAACAAACATCTTATAGACTTCCACACCATTGTCACAGCTATGCTTCCAGCGGATGTTGAGGCGAACGGTGCAATGTTGAAAGTTTTCCGTTTCTCTTTGATGGATAGTGCTAAGGATTGGTTGTACTATTTACCTCCCGGAAGTGTCACGACATGGAATGGGTTGAAGAAACTCTTTTTAGAGAGATATTTTCATGCATCAAAGGCTACTCAAATTCGCATAGAGATTTGTGAGATGAAGCAAAATGTGGGAGAATCTTTATATGAATGTTGGGAACAATACAAGGGATTGGTGGCAAGTTTCCCTCACCACCAATTCAGTGACGCTATGATCATCCAATACTTCTATGAAGGACTCCAATCAAGTGATAGGAATCTTCTTGACGCTGCGGGTGGTGGTGCACTAGTGAGTAAGACGGTGGCACAACCTAGAGAGTTGATTGAAAACATGGCAGCAAATTCCCAACAGTTTTTGAGTCGTGGTTCGGATGTGCTTCTAAGAAGAGTGAATGAAGTGACCGAGGTTGAGGAACTTCGTCAACAAATAGGTAACATGTCAGCAATGATGCAACAAGTTGCGAATGGCAGTTATACCAAGTTCTACTCAAGCTTATGAGGACGAGCAAGCTAATGCGGTCTTTCCAAATCAGCAAAGACGGTATGATCCCTACTCAAACACTTACAATCCGGGATGGAGAGATCACCCCAATTTTAGCTATGCCAACAAGCAAGGAGCGGTTAAACAACCTACCTTCAACTTTCCGAGAGGATTTCAACCTCAACAACAACAATTCCAGACGAGACAACAATTTCATCAACCACAAGCACAACAATCAATGCAAAATCAAGGTTCTGATATTGATTCAAAGCTTCAAAAAATGATGCAAGGCATTTCCACCATGTTTAAAGAAAGTCAACAAGAAACTAAGAGTGCTATCAAGGAGTTGCAAACACAAATGGGCTCCATGGCTATTGAGTTGAACCAATTGAAGGCACAAAATAGTGGGAAACTCCCTTCTCAACCTATGAACCCAAAAGAGGGTGTCAATGCTATTACGTTGAGAAGTGGTACACAACTTGTGCAACCCGAAGTTCCGATTCGGGCAAGGTGGAAACACCCAAGGAACCTGTTTTGGAGGAGAAGAATGAGGATTCTCCCAAACTTATGAGGTACCTATTCCTAACTCTAAAACTCCGGTTTCTACTTATGTTCCTCCTTTACCTTTTCCTCGCAGATTTGCAAGTTCTAAGAAGGCGGAACTCGAAAAGGAGATTTTAGACGTTCTAAAGAAGATCCATGTGAACATACCACTCATTGATGCTATTAAGCAAGTTCCAAAGTATGCAAAGGTGTTGAAGAACTTGTGTACCAATAAGCAAAGGCTCAAGGGTAATGAAGTGCTTAGTGTGGGGGAGAATGCTTCGGAAATCTTACAACACAAACTCCCACTTAAGTGCAAGGATCCCGGTAGTTTTGATATTCCCGGCACAATTGGTAACACTATATTTAACAAAGCTATGTTGGATTTAGGTGCATCCGTTAATGTTATGCCTGCATCAATGTATCATTCACTTGATCTTGGTCCTCTTAAAAAGGCTGAAATTATATTGCAATTAGCCGATCGCTCTAATGTCTACCCAATGGGTATTGTTGAGGATGTTCTTGTGCAGGTTAATCAACTTGTATTTCCAGCTGAATTTTGTGTGTTAGAGATGGATGAAGGTTCACCGGACTCATCTCTTCCATTGCTACTTGGGCGCCCCTTCATGAAAACGGCGAAAACCATAATTGATGTGGACAAGGGAACGTTGACCATGGAGTTTGATGGAAAAACAATACGTTTCAACATTTTCGAGACGATGAGATATCCTAGTGATGTCCACTCTTGTTTCTCCATTGATGTTATGGATACATTGGCACAACAAATGTTTGAATTAAATAGTGATGATGCTTTGGAAACCGTGTTAACTACATCCATGTATAATGGTGTAGAGTGTGGTAATGAAGTCAAGGAAGCCCTTGGTGATCTTAATTCACTACAAGGATGCACGGAAACTCATAATATCTTTTTTATTTCTTTACCATGCAGTGATGAAAAGCTTGTACCCTCAATTGTTAAATCTCCAATTTTAGAATTGAAACCTCTTCCTGATCATCTAAGTACTTGTACTTGGGTGATAATGAAGAGTTACATGTGATTGTTTCTAATGAGCTTAGTGATTTACAGGAGAAAAAACTTCTAAGGGTGCTAAGGAAATAAAAGACGGCCATAGGATGGACAATTGCCGATATCAAGGGTATAAGCCCTGCCGTTTGTATGCACAAAATCCGTTTGGAGGACGATGCAAAGCCTACAAGGGAAGCACAACGTCGTTTGAACCCTCCCATGATGGAAGTTGTGAAAAAGGAGATACTCAAGCTTTTGGAAGTGGGTGTTATCTACCCCATATCTGATAGCAAGTGGGTGAGCCCGGTACAAGTAGTACCAAAGAAATCAGGTGTGACGGTGGTGGAGAATGATAAGAACGAACTTGTCCCAACTCGTGTGCAAATCGGTTGGAGGGTTTGTATTGATTATGGAAAATTGAATGCCACCACTAGAAAAGATCACTTTCTTTTACCTTTTATTGATCAAATGCTTGACATTTAGCTGGACACTCTTACTATTGCTTCCTTGATGGCTATTCAGGTTATAATCAGATTGTGATAGCGCCGGAGGATCAAGAGGAAGCCACTTTCACTTGTCCTTTCGGTACTTTTGCTTATAGAAGGATGCCTTTTGGCTTATGCAATGCTCCAGCTACTTTTCAAAGGTGTATGGTAAGTATCTTTTCAGAATATGTTGAAAACATAATCGAAGTGTTCATGGATGACTTTAGTGTATTTGGTGATTCTTTGGAACCTTGCTTGAATAATTTGTCTCTAATCCTTGAACGATGTGTTAAAACAAACCTTGTGCTGAATTGGGAGAAGTTCCATTTCATGGTAACTCATTGAATAGTTTTAGGCCATATAATATCTTCTAAAGGCTTGGAAGTTGATAAATCTAAGATAGACCTTATTCGTGCTCTAACCCCTCCCACTATGGTGAGGGAGATACGCTCTTTTCTTGGTCATGCAGGTTTCTATCGTAGATTCATCAAGGACTTTTCCAAGATAGCATCACCACTTTGTAACTTATTGCAAAAAGATGTGGTTTTTAACTTTGATGAAAAATGTATGGTGGCATTCAATCGTTTGAAAGAACTTTTGATTTCAGCCCATATCATTAAACCACCGGATTGGAGCATGCCTTTTGAGCTCATGTGTGATGCAAGTGACTATGCGGTTTGTGCGGTGCTTGGGCAACATGTGGGGAAGATTCCTCATGCTATTTATTATGCTTCTAGAACGTTAAATGAGGCCCAACAAAACTACACAACCACTGAAAAAGAGTTGTTAGCCATTGTTTTTGCTTTGGAAAAGTTTCGCTCTTATCTAATTGGTACAAAAGTTGTTGTCTTTTCTGATCATGCAGCGCTTAAGTACTTGCTTACAAAGAAAATGGCGAAACCGAGGCTCATACGATGGATTTTACTCTTGCAAGAGTTTGATATTGAGATCAAAGATAAGAAAGGAATTGAGAACATCGTTGTGGATCACTTGAGCCGTCTTGATGTGGACAAGGAAGCTATCCCATTGCGTGAAAGTTTCCGGATGAGCAACTATTATCAATTGCCTTTGGAGAACCATGGTATGCCGATATTAAAAATTACTTAGTTTCTAAACAAATCCCAAAGAACTTGTCTCGTGCTGAGAGGGACAAACTTAAGAAGTTAGGGAACCAATACATATGGGATGATCCATACTTATGGAAACATGGTAGTGACCAAGTAATAAGAAGGTGTGTTCCCGAATCTGAATTTAATTCCATCTTGTCTTTTTGTCACTCTTATGCTTGCGGAGGACATTTTGGGAGTAAGAGAACCGCTCAAAAGGTACTTGAAAGTGGTTTATATTGGCCAACTTTGTTTAAGGATGCACATATATTTTGTACAACTTGTAATAGGGGCCAAAGAACCGGCAATCTAGGTGCCCGAAATCAAATGCCACAAACTTTTATTCAATTTATTGAAGTTTTTGATGTATGGGGTATTGATTTTATGGGGCCTTTTGTCAACTCCCATGGGAATTTTTATATCTTACTTGCGGTTGATTATGTCTCTAAATGGGTGGAAGCTAAGGCTACCCCAACTAATGATTCTAAAGTGGTTTCAGATTTTGTGCAAGCTAATATTTTTGCAAGGTTTGGAATTCCAAGAGCCATAATTAGCGATGGGGGTTCTCACTTCAAAAACAGGATTTTACAAGGCTTGTTGAAGAAGTACAATGTGTCGCACAAGATTGCAACACCTTATCATCCCCAAACAAATGGAAAAGCCTAGGTGTCTAACCGGGAGGTGAAATCTATTTTAGAAAAGACGGTGAACCCAACAAGGAAAGATTGGAGCATGCGACTTAATGATGCTTTGTGGGCGTATAGGACCGCATACAAGACAACTATCGGGATGTCTCCCTTTAGGCTTGTGTATGGTAAACCTTGTCACTTACCCGTGGAAATTGAGCATAAGGCGTTTTGGGCTATTAAGCAATGCAATATGGAGTTGGATGGTGCTGGAAGGCAAAGAAAGTTACAACTTCAAGAGCTAGAGGAGATTCGCAATGATGCATTTGAAAGCTCACGAATTTACAAGGAAAAGACGAAGGCATTTCATGATAATATGATTACAAAGAAATAATTTTGCATTGGGCAGAAAGTGCTTTTGTTTAATTCTCGTTTGCAATTATTTCCGGGTAAATTAAGGTCACGATGGATCGGACCTTTTATTGTTACAAATGTGTTTTCTCATGGTGCGGTGGAAATTCGTAGCATAGCTACGTGGAAAGAACTTAAAGTTAATGGGCACTTGGGTTGAAACCATATTATGAGAATTTCACTTCCGAAGTGGTGGAAGGAGTTAACTTTGTGGATGTGATCCCTCTGGAGGAGTCATAGAAAGCAAGGAGATAGTCGGGCTAACGACTTTAAACCAAGCGCTAAATGGGAGGCAACCCATCGGATGAGTATTTCTTGTCTTTATTTCTTGTTTTGTTTTTAGCTTTTTCTTGTCTTATTTTTATTTTGTCTGATTTTTTGTTAGAATTTCCCACCTTGACTTACTTTGGACGATTCAATTTACATTGAGGACAATGTAAAGTTTAAGTGTGGGGGAGTGGTTAAGCATTTGCGTTGTAAATTTTTGAAAATTTTCAACTTTTGTGTAAAATAGTGAATAAGAAAACTCCAACTTGTAGTTAGTTTAGAGTCACATAGTATACATGTCGCTAAGATTACATCGAGAATCTCATAAGAGTGACTGAACTTAGAGATGACAGAGAACATGATCGGGTTTCTTACTCGTATGAGAGTTAAAGTTGGATTTAACCATGCCAGTGGGAAATAAGGTGCAGACTGAATTCGGTATTAGAGTAGTGATCCCCTATAGTGGAGACTACCCATGTTACATCATGTGAGGCACCGACCTTCAATTCTTTGTACCTGTCTAAATTTGTGCTTTTAGAGTGTGTGTCACCGTATGTTAATTCCAGGCAGAATGGTGAGCTTCCCAACCTCCCACCAATAGAAGCACTATTTTGATCTCTTGAGTGCTATTTTGTCAATCATGATGGTGACATCGAATCGCTAACTTACATACCACTTGTAATCTTGTTTGCAGTTAGCACCATCCACTTTATCTCTCTCTACACCAACAGGTCCATAGAAACACCATCATCATCAACAAGAGGAGCATCACAAATTTGAAGGAAAGTTGAAAACCTTCAAGGTTTACAAGCAATGGTACAGAAATGGGCAGATTTCAGATTCAAGTAAAGCAACAAGACAAGGAGCAGAATTTTTACAAAGAGTGAAGTTTATCAAGATGAGAGTTCGAGAAATTTATGATATCGAGACATACGAATTGTGAAGAATCAAGCGGTAAAGTACTTACACCATGGCCTTTGTACTTACATTTTTATTTTATTTTATCTTATTTATATTTTATTTTTCTCTAGGGTGTCGCTAGGTTGCCAACCAAAAGCCCTGTGTAATATCTTCATTATATTTATATAAAATTATATATTAATTATATAAAAAAAAAATTCTCTTGTTTAAAAAAAAAAAGAAAGAAAATTTTGTTAGGTTCATTATTAGTTCTTTTGTTTTTTTTGTTTCATTTTGTATTTGTTTTATTTTTCTTGTCTCATAAAAAAAATTAAAAAAATTATAAAAAAAAAGAAGTAAAAAAAAAAGAAAAAAGAGAGACAAGAAAAATTCATTGTATTATATTTTGGGTTTGTATAGTTCGTTTTTAGTTTTGTATTCTTTCAGTAAAGCCAATGGAAGAAGGAAAATCTACAATGAAGTTTCAAGCAACAAGGAAATAGAGGAAAAAATTACATTGTCAAGATTCTACGAAGTTCAAGAGTTATCATCAAGAGTTGAAGACCGAAGACGAAGATGAAGACACCGATTGAAGACCGAAGACGTTTCTATGGATGATGTGAGAGTGGTGCTAGCTGCACGTCAAACGGATAACGAGGTAAATAAGCATATTCCCACCTTCGTTAAGTGGTTGATTTCCTTTCCTAGAGATCGTCAGAAAAATGGGTTTTCAAAAATGATAAAAGATGTGGGTTTTTAAAACATTTCGGAGGGTTTTGCCTTCCTACCATTCAACGTGTCGCAGGATTCTCTCTTCATTTCTACCGGGACACATGTGTGAACCATAAAAAAGCTATTTATTATCGAGAGCAACATCATCAAACCCTTTCTTGTGAGGCAGAGTCGAGACTTTCGATCACTTCGAACCCGAATTTCTTTCGATAAGGGATGGTTATTTCTCTCTCAACTTTTAAGGATGAGATTGTGTTCATATATGTGTCTAACTTCTTATGACTAGTGTGCAGAATTTCTATGTCTTCTTAGCGCGTTGGATGCTATCGTTCCGGAGAACTAGTAAGTTGGAAAAGTAGGTTTTGTGGGTATATCTCTAGTAAACCCTCACGAGACTATAACTCGTCCACTAGGGACACCTAGGGGTTTAAAGGCTTGTTATTTATGCTAAAAGTGACCGTAGCCTCGATGACACGGAGTTGTATGTATGTTTTATAATTATTTTGTTTGATTTGCTCGAGGACTAGGAAAGTCTAAGTGTGGGGGAATTTGATAGGTGTAGAATACACCTAATTTACTATCTAGAGTTTATGCTTTCTTTGTTATTTTTTCTTGTAAATTATGTATTTTACGCGTGTTTTGAGTTCTATAGATACTTTGGAGCCATACGGACGAAAAGAAGAAGAAATCACCGAATTGGAGCAAAAGGGGCAAAATTATCGTTTCATTGGCGAACACTATTTGGAGCCCAGCCACGGTTAAGGGGCAACTCTATTTTGAGAAGCACTAAAGGCAGACTAGCTGAGGTTAAAGGGAGCTACCGTCTGGGTGGTTCTTTTACATTTGGACGTCTGAATCCGCTCCCATTTATAACCTAACCCTAAAATCGAGATTTTAATCTCATTCATTTTGCACCTGAAATAAAGTGAAGAAACAGCTGATGTAAATCCGAGAGACTAAATCGAGAAGAGCTGAGAAGATTAATGATGGTTGCAGTGGATTTCGAAGTTCAGAAAAGCGGATGAAGAGGATGTATTTGCTGCTCCAATTACAGAGGAATTGAGAGAATAAAAGGGGATGTCTGTGAGGATTTAAGCCACATGAAGAGAGAAATGATGGTCGGTCTGATGGATGATGTGAATAGAGAGACCCTGTTGATGTTGGAAGGAATCAGTGGGTTTTGCTGTGTTCGAATTGAGAAATTACAGAGTTGGAAAACTGGATCTGCTGTCGCTGCTACAACTGATAGAAACGGAGATGGTTGAAATTCAGGAAGAAGGTTTTGAGCAGAAGAGTTAACAATTGAAGATGATGGATTGAAGGTTGTATTGGAGCAATTAAGACCAGAAGTTGGAGATAAAATATGGGTTAGAAGTATTTGTTTTTTTTTTAATTGCTAAGAAGACAAGGAAGAAATATGATGTTGGTATGGGTACTGATTTCCTGGTGATGAAATTGATACGAATTACAACTCGTATCTAAAGAACGGGTTTGCGATGCTCCTGTTAATGGATTAAGGATGAATTGCTGATGGAGGTGGTTATGAATCTGTCAAATTTGGAATAAGAAAGTGATAGAGCTGAACTGTAGTGCAAGTTATGCTGATGGACTAGGTGGTTATGAAGTCATGCTGGATAGCTAAGGGAAGTGAAATGCGTCCGAGTATAATGGCGATCTCGGTTCACCGATGGCGCGCACTTGTAGTTGATTTAATGAGTTAGTATGGATGTGACAGTGTTGGCGGCATTGCTTCAGAAAACTGCAAAGGGTAGCTATTAGTGTAATGGCTGGCGGTATTTGATGATGGCATATGGCTCAAGAATGAGTTTCAGTGGATTCATGAAGCTGAGAAGAACATAATGGAGCTGGTGGATGTGCAGGTGCTAGTGCGGACGAGCCGAGGAAAGTGGTCTATGTGTGAATTACAAGATGGGTTGCACCTGGTGGTAGTACAGTGGTGCTATGTAATCTGAATTGCAGGTGAAGCATTGGCTGAGGAGATTGAAATGTGATATAATGTATGCCTAGGATTCTGAGCGGAAGTTGAAACTGAGCTGCAGTTGCAACTGGTGTTGTTGGTTGCACTGGTTTTGTGTGCTGCTGCAGATATTGGCATGACAAGATCAGCTGGATGATTGAATGAGTATGAAGACCTAGATGTATGTTAGGTTATACAGGTTGCAAATAAATCTGGTGTTTGAAGTTACGAGATGGGTCTTGTTGTGGTAGTTGGTGCTGGTGATGAGATGGCAGTGGCAATGGAACTGATATGGTACTGTTGTAGCTAGAGCAAGAAATGGTTGGTGCTGCGATGAGATGAAATGCTAAGAATGGAGATTGAGTTGCTGGGTATTAGTGCTATGAACTGCCAGGGCTTGATGTACTGGTGATGTCGTTGCCAGGGATTGGAAGTTATGAAGTGATTGTTGAATGGTTGCAGTGACAAGACTGAGATCGCAGCTGGTGAGAGTGTTGCAGAGCTGGAGCTGGCATTCAAACTCCAGCCTGTCAGCCGAGAAGAACTGGAGCTGTTGCCATGGCTCGATGATTCTGCGAACGGAGAAAGTGGAAAACTGGATGGAAATGGGAATGAATGATGTTGGCCAGGGATGCAGAGATGCAGCTGAGGTTGATTGAGAAAGAGATGGTGGCGCTGGTTCACAGGGATTGCAAGCTATTGAATCGCATGCTCGAGATGAGAACTGGTGCTCAAGAAAGATGATTCTGAAGGCAGTTCAGGTGCAAAACTAGGAAATGGTGATCGCAATGGAACTGTGGGGTGTGTATTTGAGCTGTGGTGAAATGAATCTAAAGATGTAGAATGAAGATGGTAGTTGAAGCTGTTAAAGGTGCTAAATTGAGAAGATACAAGTATTGCAGCTGAAGTGTAGGCTGATAGCAGGATGAACAGCCATCATGGCTGTATTGCACTGGTGAAGTGCAATCATGGCGCTACACACACAGCTCTGGCATGTGCATTGGTCCGAGCCTATGCAATTCAGCTCAGTCAGACCAGTTAGACCTGACTCCATCTGACTTGGTCCTGACTCAGACCCTGACTCGGTACTGACTAAGTTGACTCGACCGATTTTCCTGACTGAGTTGACCCGACCGAGCTGACTCGTTGACCGGGTGGACTTTGCCGGTCACCTGAGCTATTTTCCGGTGCCGGATTCCGGCCAATTTCCGGCCATAATACCAGCTTTCCGACGACGATTTTTGGGGCATATTTTCTACATGGGTTTCTCTCACTTATGGGCTTGGTGGAATTTCATCTAATGGACTTTGAAGACTAGACCTAATTTTGGAAACAATTGAGCTATTTAAAGGAAAGTCTTCTACAACTTTGGAGGATACGTATTATTCTTGGAACTGAGAGAGCCGGTTTTGTTTACGTTCTAGGGTTTGCTTTTGTTCATCTTCTTCTTTTCAATTAATATTTTTCTGATGAACTCCATAGCTATGAGTGTAGTTGCAGGAAATCCCACACTACACCCCTCACTAGATTCTACTCAACTAACTCATTTTGAATATGAATTGCTATAGATTTTATTGATTATTTTCTTGAAATGTTTACAAAGAAAGTTAGAACAAAGTTAAGGAAATTACAATCACTCCAAAGTTTCTCTCTCCTAATATCTTGCATAACAATTCAAAAAGACCTCCCCTTACAATAGACTTACTCGACCCTTTATATAGGGTATTACATAGTGGATGTGACTAAGTCGTCCCTTTATTTTCGGGAATCCTTCGCGAAGCGTCGCAAGTATGTAAGTGTTAGACTTCGCGACACTCCTAAATCTCGCCAAGTCTTCACACTTTTCTCATGTTCTGGCTGTCGTCATCTGATGCGTCATTATTTCCTTGCGACACCTTCGCAATGTAGTTGTTTATTACTCTCGCGAAGTATTGCTGTCGCGATATTCTGGTCCTACATATTGCCTCTTCTCATGTATTCTCTGCGAAGAAGAGAATGTCATGAGAACAATATTTTAAAATGCCGCAACCGCTCATCTTTATCTCGCGATTGTTCAATTTTTACTCGTTTTATTCATGTACGGGATTTATTACAGGTATTTCTTCTTCTACTCTTTTCTTGACACGTCTGTTTCAACTACTTATTCTTGACCATTCACGTCCCATCTCGCATTAAATGCATTTGTTTTCTCGAGAATTCTCTTCTCTATATATAGCTTTCTTATCCTTCTCTTTTTCTCTTTTATTTTCTCTCTGCAACTTTTCTTTAACTTTCTTCCCCGCATCGCGTCGCTATCGTAATCCTCCCCTTCAATTCTCTCAATCTTCAATTCTCCATTCATTCCCATACTATATCAATGGCTTCACTGGGTCGTACATATAAACCCCTTTTTGAAGATACTCAAAAGAAATTACAAGAGAAGGGTTTCATCTTATCAACTATTCCTAATCAAGGATCTTCATCTATACTTTCTGCAAAATTGTTTTCTGATCATCAATGTGATGATCATAAAATCATAGTCTCGCTAGGTCAATGATAGACACATTTATGTGTCTATATTAGTCTCAATTCTCTGTAATGTTAGTACTCGATTTTGTATTTATTATGGCTTTTTGTGTTTTTGTAGGTGATTTTGGAGAAATAAGCTTTCGCGGGAAAATTGGCTCGAAAAAGTGGTATTTGCGCTCGTGGGAGAAAAATAATATTCGCACCCCGGAAACGGATAAGGGGTACCCAAATTACTAAGGGGCACCTTTCTTCTCAAATTCGAATTAATATTTTTTGGCGGGAAACTCAAGCTATCATCTGCGTAACTTTCAGTTCAAATTTGAGGGACGATTAAAGGAGATTCAATCGCTGATTTTTATCAGGATGGACTGGATTGGGCCAATCAATGTTGGTATAGGTGATCAAATGGACCGAATTGGGCTAGATATTGATTTGAAGCAAAACAGGGGTGAGGATATTTCGTCATCCCCTGGACTGAATTTGGGGAGTAGTTCTCGGATATTTCTTGGCTATTTGGACAGGTCTTGGCCTGTTGCGGTTAAACAGGGGATCAAAGAGGTTTGGTTTCGAGAAAATAGAAGATTTATGTGTATATTCGATAAAACAGGGAGGTGGAGTTATGCTCGGACTTATGGCTGTATCTTTGGAAAGAATGTGGTGGCATTGGAAGAGAATATACGCTGCAAGATTCACTGATATTTTTAGAAGAGTTTGCATCAAACAGAAATCCGCGTGAGAAGAGAAAAAGGAAATAATAACCAAACTTGCCGGAACTTGGAAAAGAAGAAAAAAGAGAAGCTTTCTTGGGATTACATCGACCTGTTGGCTATATAAAGAGGGTACGAGAGTTATAGAGAGGAGTCGAGACTTGGGGATAGTTTTGAGGGCCGAGCAGAGGGTTTGGAGGAGCTACAGAGATCAACAGACGGAGTTTCAGAGAAAGTTCTCTGCTGCTGCAAAACTCAAGAACATCAAGAACGTTGAACCAACATGAGCGGTCGCAGAAGCGATCTTAAACAACGCAGCGAGGACAAACAAGTATCGTTGTTCAACAGTCTTAGAAATCAGAATAATGGACGTCTCGTAACACCATTACAGCGTTACAAATCTCTGTTTTATATAATTTCTTCAATAAAACACCTTTTTGAGCTATGGATTATTATTTTGTGCGTGTTTTTGATATGACGAGCTAAACCCCAACACTGGGACGACGGAGGAAGCCATATTTCATGCGTGTGGTAATTATATTTAATTCTTTCATGACTTTTTGCATGGATTGTTAATTGTTTTATTGTTTTTATTGAATGGTTGTGATTTCAATTGATGGGTTATACTTAGGTTAAGTCTTTCGATATTCCATGCTTTAGATATACAGTCGTTGCTTTTCAAAAATCTACCTTGGCAAAACATAGAGTCAATATTTTATTATTATTTGAGCTATATTTTTCTAGAATAAATATATGAATCGCATGAATGAATTTTATGGTGGAATCCTGAGTCCTAGTATCTCTCGATATTTGTGACAAACTTGTGTAAATATTTTCTTTGTTTTTAGTATTTTCTGAAACCAAATCTTTACAAGTCTGAGAGGAACGACATCTTTCTTACAACTTTACTACAACTTGTTAAAACCACATCAATTTTTGGCGCCGCCGACGCGGACTTGTATTTAGATTTGTTTTAGGTTTATTTTTCTTTTTATTATTTTTTGTTCTTTTTTTACGCGTTTTGGTATTTTTCGATTCTTTTCAGATTTGGAGCGAAGCTATAAGGAAAGAAAAAGTGCAATAAAAGGAAAGCATCGCCAAGAAAGGAAAGAAAAGAGGAATCTGAAAGGAGTGAAGAAGAAGATTCTGTATATAGTTATTTTGTTTTATTTTTAGAAATTGTAAATAGAGTTATATTTTTGTAATTTTTATTTTTCTTTTTGGACACTTTTTGAACTTTATTTTTGGGACATTGGACATTACTATTTTTGAAACCCTAAGGAAGGCTTAAAAATTAAATACAAACTGTTTGCAGGGAAGGACGACAGTTACGATACTGTCTCGGCCCCTCGGGTTCGTACACTGACATCGGAGTCGGTGGCTTGAGTCGACTTCAACAGTTCATCGCCCGTCTGGGCACGGAGGTAAGACTTTATCCACCCACGAATCCCCCCGTCGGTGGGTTTTATTTTGTGTGACAACTCACATCCCCGCGAATAGAATGTCGAACCGGTATAATAATAGCCAATACAACGAATATCCGATCGAGTTTCAAACTGGACGTTACTACTTTGACCATAATGTGAATAGTGGTTGGGAACATCAGCATTTTGAAGGTTATGGTCCATACCATGGTGAGCCCAATTACTATTCACATGAATACCGGTCATACGAGCAAAATTCCTATAATTCCTCTTCTCTAGATGAAGCACGTAGGATACTTGATTCAACGCGTAAGTTAACTGAGTCAACACGTGAGTTTGCTGAGACAACACGTAGGTTAGAGTTAGAGACGGAAGAAAGAATTGCTCGAATTACTCTTGATTGCCAATACATTCTTTCCAATATCACCCGTGAAAATGAGGACAATTTTTATAATCAGGATGACGAGGTTAGAATTAGTAACACTACATGTTTAGATAAGGTTCAACCATTTTCATGCTATTATGATGATTATGATAAGGATAGTGCTGATGAAGAATCTGAAATAAATAGGCATAGTGATCAGGAATTTGTTACTCCAATTGAGCTTTACAATGATAATATTTCTAGTTCAAATTCAAATAATTTTAATAATTATTCACCTATTCAAAAGGACGAGGATTTGACTAGAGATACCACCGTTTTAGACGATGTAGTATTTCCTTATGATTACGGCCGATGATAGTTTTGAGGAACGAGTTTATTTCGAGAACATTGTTTTAGAGTCTAACGATTTAGAAACATTAGTCTTAGACAAAGAAGATGAACTCGTAGAGCTTTCAAATATGATGAGTGAGGATGCACCTTCCGATTATAACTTAGAAGAAGCAATTGACCATTTTCGAGATTCCGATGATCTAGAAATTAGGAAATTGTAGATAGTCTATCTAGAGACACCCAAAACTCTAAGTTTAGGGGTGATTATCATTCTCCCCGTGCTTTACCTTTAGCTCTTGTAGAGATCCCTCACTTGGGACTTGATATATGTGTCTCAACCATTGTGCCAAATTACCTTCATACTAGTTCTCCAGAACCTAATAATGTCCGTGAAGAAGTTGGTTGTTAGAAACCCATCCCTCGGTTGATGTGGTTTACCCAGGCTGTGATACCCAGATTGATTTTGTTTTCCCACCAAATATTTTTCAACCAATTGTGGGAATGTATGAGTTCAAAATGTGTCAGTTATTAAGTTTTGAGACTGAGCCTAAGTACTTTAGGAAATTAGTATCGACACATTTTATTATGATTGACCGCCAGTTTCATCGTGGTCAATTGTGTGAGTCAAAATTGATTGACTTTAAGGATCCGCAGTTATTTAGGTTATTATTATGTGCTTCTAAATTTTTATTTGAGTTTTTCCAGACTCTAATACCTGAATCGGATCTTAGCTACGAGGAAATCCAACCCATGAAAATATTTTATCTTGACCCAGTTATAGAGCCCCGAACTCCGAACCACAGCCTAGATTTAGTTGTCTTAAACAGAAACTAGACAAGGGTGTGCTTTATTTGTTAATTTTCTTGACAGGTTGCAGATTCCTTTTACTTGTGATAGCTCTATTTGGTTTTGATGACCCACAGATATTTCGGCTATTACTTTATGATTTTATGAGGTGATTAATCCTTTCTTAGTCCGGTCAAGACTTTAAACTTAGCACTTCTTGGGAGGTAACCCAATATTCATGCGACACGGTAATATCTTTCCTTAACTCTTTTACTTCAAATGGTAACAATTTCTCCTTGTTCATGCTTTTAATTTTATCTTTAGAACATTGAGGACAATGTTAGATTTAAGTTTGGGGGTATGGGAGAAACTTTTAGTTGCATTGTTAAACTCCAGAGCCTAGAAATTTATGCTTATTAAGGATGGCACTAACCAATCTAAGTGGATGGAAGCATTTTGGTTGTAGGAGTTGAGGAACCAATCTGATTAGATGGCAACATCTAAAGAGTCTATTCATAAAAGCATAGAGTTCAGGTGTTAGAAATAACATGATAGTTTCACCATATCTCGTTGAGTCCTTTTCACTTCTGTTTTTATTTTATTTTGTTTCTAAACTATGTTTATCTAAGTGATTAGGTGGGGCCCACGAATCAAGTTGTTACCAATGCTAGGGTGAATTAGAGTGATTGAGATACCAAAAAAAAAAAGTTGAAAAAAGTAAAAAAAAGGTGAAAAAAAAAAGTTTTTCCAGACTCTGCCATTCAAAGAGTTATTGCTTCGCCTGGAGAGATTACCTTCTGGATACAGCTTCTTCTTCTTCCTATCTGTGTGTTGCGAGTTTACACTCCCAAAAACAGTGAAGAAGAAAGGTCAGGTACAAGGAAGAGAATACAAATAGCTGCTATTAACTCTGCTTTGGCTACTTGGGCTGGGACGAATGGTTGCAACATCCTGGTTCAGCAGGCTTTAGAGGAACATGAAGCCTTGCAAGAATTGCGTAATAGCAAGAAGAAGAAGCAAGAGTCGCGCAGCCAGAAGAAGCAAGAATCTTCCAACTTACGTTTATGCCGCAAGAAGATTAGTTACGGCATGTATACAGCAGCCATCCGTACACTTACTTCAAGTGGCGTGCACCGCCCCAACGATGGTACTTTGGCCGAGTTACGAAGCAAACATCCATCCGCCAAACCACCGGTTAAGCCTTCCATTCCCCTTGCCCAATCTGCCCTTTCGGCCACTCATGAGTTAGTTTTGGAGAGGATTCGAAGCTTCCCAAAGGGTAATTCTTGTGGACGAGACGGGTTACGTGCTCAACACCTAATTGATGCACTTAGTGGAGCAGCGGCGGCTGTGGAAGATGAGTTGATGTCCTCTATAACACAAATTGTGAATATTTGGTTGGTCGGGCAACTTCCCACAGCCGGAGTGTTCGTTGCGTCTCGCACCACTCACACCTCTCGTTAAAACCGGTGGAGGTTTACGTCCTATAGCCGTAGGCACTGTTTGGAGGAGATTGGTATCTAAAGTTGCAGCCACTCATGTAGGGAAAGAAATGGAAGCCTATTTAAGCGACTATCAGTTTGGTGTTGGTGTGCAGTGTGGTGGTGAATCTATTCTTCACTCGGCTAATCGTTTGTTGGAAGTGTATGGCGAGACTGATTCGCGCACGATGTTAATGGTGGATTTCTCTAATGCTTTCAACCTAGTCGACAGGTCTGCTATGCTCAGGGAAGTTAGATTAAGGTGCCCCTCTATTGCTTACTGGGTGGAGTTTTGCTACTCCAATCCTGCACATCTTTATTATTTGGGTCATACTTTATTCTCGGCGCAGGTGTACAACGGGGTGACCCCTTGGGCCTCTCCTTTCGCTCTAACACTTCACCCCCTTGTTCGCAAAATTGCTGAGCAATGTACTTTGGAGCTTCAAGCCTGGTATCTTGACGACGGTACGCTGATTGGTGATACTATGATGGTCTCTAAAGCCCTACAAATAATTCAACAACATGGCCCTTCTCTTGGTTTGCACCTTAATATATCTAAGACGGAGATTTACTGGCCTGTTGTTGACGCTAGGGGTTTAGCTCCAGAGGTATTTCCTGAGGGGATCAGTAGACCATCAAAAGGTGTGAAGTTACTTGGTGGCCCGGTTAGTTCAGATCCACAATTTTGCAAGGACCTGGTGGTTAATAGAGTACATAAGACTCTGGGTCTGATGGAAGCTATTAAGAAGCTGGAAGACCCACAATGTGAGCTATTACTCTTACGGAACTGCAAAATGAGTCTCTAGACTTTACTTTTCTATGCGCACGACTAAGCCTGAATACTTGTCTGATGCACAGCCGTTGTATGATGAGAACTTGTTCGAATACTTACGGCAACTTCTTATAGGTGATGGTCCTGGTTTTGGGTTGCTTCAACAGAGAATTGTTACCCTTCCTATCAAGCATGGGGGGATGGGGGTTTATACAATGAAGGACACGATGAAATATTGTTATATGGCATCTTGTACACGACAGCTTTCTCAACAACGAAACATCTTGCGACATTCCCGCGTGGATGGTTTGAGCCCCAGTCTTGGTCGTGCCTTTAGTGCGTATAACCAGGTATGTGATATTATGGACTCACCACTTAGCATTGATGAGATCGCCCCCCTTTCTATGAATTCCCTGGCGATTAAATACTTTGATGCTGTGATGAAGAAACTCCCCACTAACTTTTTTATGTCTGCACGTGACACGGTTTTACTACAATGTAACAAGACTAAGCACGCTCAAGATTATTTGTTGGCTATACCCATTGATGGACTGAACCAGCATATTGGGCCTAGACAGTTTCGATCGATTGTGCGCTATAGATTGGGTATCCCCCTTTTTGAGGTGGGTGATGTATGTTCTGCATGTGGATGGGAGATGGATGTTTATGGGGATCATCTTTGGACACCGCACTAAAGGGATTGGTCTCAAGTTTCGCCATGACCTTATTCGTGACACTTTTGCGGATATGTGTTATCGTGCGGGAGTCCCGACCAGAAGGAAGTAGGCTTAGGGCTGACATCCGATGATGGCTCGGAGTTGAGACCCGCTGATATACTAGTTTATAATTGGGTTAATGGGCATAATGTGTGTTTGGATGTAACAGTGTTTCTCCTCTCACAGTAAAGGTGTATCGCCTTTTTCCCTGTGGCAAGCGATTGCTAAAGTCGTGGCCAATAAAAATGCTAAATATCTCGAAAAGTGCTCACTCAAGGGTTCGGTTTTGGTGTTCTTGCTTTCACCACCTTAGGGGAGTTGGGCAGTGGTACGATAGATTTTTCAAGAGATTACGTAATTACATGGCCAGTCATGATGCGAATGTCAAAGTTGGAGAGTTCATTTTCCATAGATTAGGTGTTGTCATTCAAAGGGGATTGGAGCTCCACTTGTTGCGAGACTCCCATCCAATTCTTGTAAACTCCTTTCCGTTGATGATGAATAAATTTATATTTAAAAAAAAAAAAAAAAAAAAAAAAAAAAAAAAAGTGAGACCAGACCATCTGACCAACCGGAATAAATTCAATAAAGTTGACCACTGGAACCCTCGTATATGCCGGTTGTGTTGACCTAGAGTTAGGATTATCGACCACCGGTTCCCTTGTATATGCCGGTGTGTTGATATTAGTCGACTAGTATCTCAGTCCATTAGGATAGGTTCATTTTGGCGGAGGCCTTGAGACAGAGATATGGAAACACCATTCACTTAGTAAACATCACAACCATCTATGTTTTTCTCTATATCCATCTTCTTGATCTATCCATGTGATTAGTTTTGACTCCGGGTATTGATGTCCATAGTGCGACTATCTGAGTAGAGCTCTGTGACTTATATATGAATTTTAGTATGCTTGAGTGCAAACTCGTGTACAACATTTGAATTTCGCATCGGGGTACTTCCTCTTGTAGTCAATAAGTATGCCAACCAAGGAGATTCTTTAGTGCCTTCCAAGGTTAACGCGTAGATAGTTAGGGTCTGGGAGTGTAAAGGTTTTGTGGGTATATCTCTAGTAAACCCTCCCGAGACTATAACTCGGCCACTAGGGCCACCTAGGGGTTTAAAGGCTTATTGCATACGCTAAATGCAATCGACAATGCCTGCGACAGTGAGTTAGGATTTTTTATTTTGTATGTTTGATTTGCTCGGGACTAGCAAATAATAAGTTTGGGGGTATTTGATAGACACATTTATGTGTCTATATTAGTCTCAATTCTCTGTAATGTTAGTACTCGATTTTGTATTTATTATGGCTTTTTGTGTTTTTGTAGGTGATTTTGGAGAAATAAGCTTTCGCGGGAAAATTGGCTCGAAAAAGTGGTATTTGCGCTCGTGGGAGAAAAATAATATTCGCACCCCGGAAACGGATAAGGGGCACCCAAATTACTAAGGGGCACCTTTCTTCTCAAATTCGAATTAATATTTTTGGCGGGAAACTCAAGCTATCATCTGCGTAACTTTCGTTTAAATTTGAGGGACGATTAAGGGAGATTTAATCGTATTTGATTTTTATCGGGATGGATGGATTGGGCCAAACAATGTTGGTATAGGTGATCAAATGGACCGAATTGGGCTAGATATTGATTTGAAGCAAAACAGGGGTGAGGATATTTCTTCATCCCCTGGACTGAATTTGGGGAGTAGTTCTCGGATATTTCTTGGCTATTTGGACAGGTCTTAACATTGCGGTTAAACAGGGGATCAAAGAGGTTTGGTTTCGAGAAAATAGAAGATTTCTGTGTATATTCGATAAAACAGGGAGGTGGAGTTATGCTCGGACTTATGGTTGTATCTTTGGAAAGAATGTGGTGACATTGGAAGAGAATATACGCTGCAAGATTCACTGATATTTTTAGAAGAGTTTGCATCAAACAGAAATCCGCGTGAGAAGAGAAAAAGGAAATAATAACCAAACTTGCCGGAACTTGGAAAAGAAGAAAAAAGAGAAGCTTTCTTGGGATTACATCGACCTGTTGGCTATATTGTAGGATCAGAATATCGCAACCTCAATACTTCGCGAGATTAATAAATGACAGCGTCGCGGAGGAGTCGCAGGTTAGTAAATAAATGACGTAATAGATGACGACAGTCAGAACGTGAGGAAAGTGTGAAGATCTTGCGAAGGCAAAGGAGTGTCGCGAGGGAGAACACTTGTATACTTGCGACACTTCGCGAGTCATTCCCGAAAATAAAGGATAACTTAGCTGTCATCCATTGTACATAACCCTATATAAAGGGGTGAATAGATTTGTAGGGAGGGGGTTCTTTTTGGAGTGAGAGGCAAGTCATTAGGAGAGAGAAACCTTAGAATGATTGTAACTTCTTGAGCTCAATTCTCATGTTCTTTGTAAACATCTTAAAGAAATCAATAAACAAATTCAAAGATAATTATCTGTTAATTGTGCTTAATCTAGTAAGGGGTGTAGTGTGGGATTTCCTGCAACTACATATGCGCTAGAAACAGGGACTGGATTGAAGATCAACATTGTGATTGGGGAAAAATTTAGAGTAAAAAGGGAAGAATTCCATATAATTCACAGCGAATTATTGAAATTAAGAAATGGCCAGAAGAAGAAATGTATCTGAACAACCAACAACCGTAAGAAGAAGTAATAGATTGGCTGGAGAAAAGGGAAATGAGGTAGGTGAACCCTCAAGAATAAACACAAGAGATAGAGAAGAAAATCAAATTCCACCACCAAATCAATTAGTACCAAACAGAGTAATAGATTATGATAGGGTGAGTGTGCATACATGGAGGTCAGATTCTAGGGAAGAAAGAGAGGAAGAGCAACAGATAAATAATGGACAAGGAGAAAGAAATCAAGAAGAGATGGGAGAAACAGTTCGGGGAAATGAAGAAATCGCAGCATTAGAAACATTGAGACAAACAATGTATGAAGAAAGGCGGTTAGAAGCAGAGGAACGCGCGAATTTAACAAGGCAAAATCATGAGTTGAGAATGGAAAATATGAGGCTGCAAAATAGAAGATCGAGAAGTAGTAACAGATCAAGATCAGGATCGTTAAGAGGAGAGAGGAGGAGAGCGTTACCTGTGGAAACTATTAATGAAGAAAACTTGGAAAGAGAATCGAATCTTGGCGAAGAAGGTCGCGAGAGGAGAGAAGTAGAAGGAGATCGTTATATTCCACAACCCGAGACTGTACAAAATGGCCAAAATAATGGAAATCAAGGAGATAGGCAACCTCAAGAGCAGAATAATCCAAACGATGAAGAAAACCGGATAGAATGAAGAAGAATATTACATGGGAGAGAAGCACGAAGGAAACAAAAGGAGATCGAAGATGATATTGAAAAACACTATGTTGAGCAAGCACGCTTAGCTTGCGAAAGGGAAAGATTGAGGGCAGAAATAGAAGAACATGAATTTGAAGAGGCAATTCGGCAGAATAATCATGACAACTGAGAAAGAAGACGCGAGCAAAATCGCAACAATAGAAATATCAATGAAGAATATGAAAGAGTGCAAAGGAGAAACGATAGACAACCAAGAAGAGAAATTGATAGATATAATGGTGTACAAATTCGCGAAAGAGATGAAGGAGAAGGCCGCAGAGACAGGAGAGAAGAAAGTGATAAACCAGAAAATATAAGTAGGCATGAGCGCAGAAGAAGAGAGGCGGAGTTAAAAATACCAATAGGTTCGAATTCAGAGGCAAATGAACAAATCTTGAGAGAACTGGCAGAGATGAGAGGAATGTTGAACAATAGAAGAGAGGGAGGAAGAAGACAATTAGACGAAGCTATCGCGGAAGCCGCGAAGAATCCCTTTACATTAGAGGTGCAGTTAGGAGGAATACCCCCAAAATGTAACTTACCAGCATTAACCAGCATTTTTGATGGGACAACTTGTGCAATACAACACGTCAAGGCATATGTAAGATGTATGTTGCAGTGGGAAAATCATGATGCCATATTATGCAAGTATTTTGCATCGAGTTTGACGGGGGAAGCATTGAAATGGTTTGAAGGTTTACCAAGGAACACTATCACATCATTTAACCATTTACAAGCTATATTTTTAGGGGCGTATATAAGCAACAACTCCTCGCGACCAGGTATTGAAGACGTATTCGGGTTGAAGCAAAGAGTTGGTGAGAGTTTGAGACATCTAACTGTCAGATGGAAAACAATGTGCAGCGAAATGGCCGGGAGGGTAGATGAAAGATACCTCATCTTATCATTCATAAATGCTATGTTCGCCACCAATTTATTGTATGTTCAGATTTTTAGAGTCAAGAATACGATTACGATGACTGAACTACGAGAACTCCAGGAGGAATACATTGCTTTGGAAGAAAGGCAGAACGAGATGGAATCTTACCCAGTTGCGAATACAAGCTCTAGTGTTGCGAATGCAAGTTTATTACCTCAACTTATACACACAGTGGCGAGCACATCGCAAGGTCAACAAGAAAGAAAGGCAGTTGATACAGAGCCAAAATTAGTAGCCATGGGAAGTCGAGATCAGGAAGAGTTTGAGAGAGAAAGGAACTACTACAGTCGTGGTGGGAATAATAAGATCCAAAGGCTCGATCATCCGCAGGAAACCTACGGAGGTCGAAGGCAGAACTATAACTATCATGGAGGGCAGCGAAGTCAAAGAGTAGTGTGGGAGGAAATTAAAATGCCACCACTGAATGCTAGTATAGAAAAAATATGGGAAGCAATAATCTTGATGGAAAACATACCTGCACCATGGAACATGGGAAATGAACCACCGCCTGGAGATAGAAGTCACGAGTTTTGTTCTTACCACCGCTTTCATGGACACCTAACAAATGACTGCAGAAACATAAAGAGAATTATCCTAAGAATGATTGATCAAGGGAAGCTGAATCACTTTTTAAAGGACGAAGAGAAAATTCAACATTTACCACCGCCACCGGCAAAAGGAAAAGAAACATTCGTTATAGAAGTTGGGGCAAAGGCTAAAAATTTGTTTTGCAATTCCATTATACACTCATATCGCACAATTGAAGATTTTCATGATAGTGTACTTAGTAGGGTTTTTGCGAGGGATGCTGATGATAAGGAAGTGATGAATGTTGCGAAGACATCGCAGTTAAAAGAGTGGCAGTTGCAGATTATTTCTTTCTCGGCAGAAGAGGTACCCAAAGGAAGAGAAATCCATGATAGCCCATTGGTTGTAAAGCTGGAAATTAATCCAAAACCTATCGATGACGAAGATGATGAAGCGGAAAGCTGTTGGGCAATCAATAGAATACTAATCGATACTGGCAGTTCAGTTAACATTCTTTTCTACCATACTTACAAAACTATGGGAGGAAAAGATGAGGATTTGATTCCTTCAACATACAAAATATATGGCTTCAATGGTACAACAAACAAGCCCAAAGGAGAAGTGCACATGAGAATTCCATTGCAGGGATTATCAACTGATATTTTGTTTTGTGTGGTTGATGTGGAGTCCCCCTATAATGCATTGATTGGAAGGCCATGGTTACATGAAATTCTAGGTGTCGCATCGACATACCATCAGTGTATAAAGTTTCCGCATCCTAGTGGTGTCGGAATTATAAAGGGAGATTGGATGGAAGGGCAAAAATGTTATGAAATCGATGTAGAGAGCTGTGAAGAAAGAGCTACTAGAAAGAAAGGGTGGAAGCAATATGTAAAAGATGAACATCGAAGAGAAAGGTTGATGGTAGATACCATACATACAGAAGGAGAAAATATTATTTCTATCAGAGGAGAAGATACATTGAGCAGCAAGTGTATGAAGTCAGTTGAAACTTATGAGGGAAAAGAAACATTAAGAGATTTTAATGGTGAAGAAGCAGGAAGTAGTAGGAGCAAACGATGTAAGAAGTAAGTAGTCGCGAGAAGTGGCAAAGGCGTGTCAAGAAGAAAAGAATACTTGAAGAAACAACACGCGAGAATCTCAAAATCAAAAACATATAGGCAAATGAAAGAAGATTATGACAAATATCATGCGATAGCTTCGCAAGCAAGTTAATAAAATTTTGTAATGAAAATGATCAAAAATGAATGATTGAATGAATCAACAAAAATGATTGAGTGAGTGAATGGGACGAACCTTTATAGCGTACACCCTAGTTCGCGAATGATATTTCGTAAGAGGAAAATGTAAGACCTAAAGTGCGTCATATAAGGGGGTATCTCTTGACATGGCTCAGGGAAAAGGTTACACCGCTCCTAGAACCTGAGTCATGGAGATTTGGGGCCCATGAAAGCCTATCCGGAAGAGGTACCTTGGATTCCCAACTATTTATATAAGGTTATACCCTGGTTGGGCGACCGAGGGTCTCTTCCAAGGAGTCAGTGTATGATCAAGGCGCCGAGGTACACGGTTGAGCCAAGGGTGCCTGGGGCATTTGAAGTGTCTCGGCCATTCTTGGCAAGTCTTGGCATTATGCTGCACTCGGCCCGAAGAAAACTCCACTTAATTAGGGTGCAGTCTCGTAACCATAAGCGCTATAGGTATAAGGGATAAGAGGCTGCGAAAACAACTGGTTGTTGTTAAGACCGGATGGGAGGAGCTAGTCTTGTATGGCCGATGTTCGCCTCCTTGAAGGGGCAACCAGGGAGAAGATAAGGGCGGCACCCTCCATTAGGGAGCTGATAAGTGTCAAAAGACGCAAATGTCATGAGACTCTATTTTCGCAAGAAAATTTATACTTGTCATATTTGTGCAATGATCCTGCAGAGGCAATAATACTAACGCAAGGATAAGGCGAGATCAATGGGTCTTTGCATGAAAATGTACAGACGTCCTGCGATTTCGTCGCAAAGACGACAATGTCATGGGATTTTATGGTCGCAAGAACATTTAAACCTATCATATTGTTGCAAATACAATCTCCTGCAGAGGCAAAAATACTTGAGAAATGATAAGACAAGGTCAATGGGTTATTACATGAAAGTGTAAAGACGTCCTGCGATCTTGTCGCAATGAGGGGTGGCAAAATAAGACCTTTACTTAGGAAGGCAAAATAAGACCACACAAATAATGATAAGGCAAGATCAATAGACTACTTCATTCGTAAAGATATCTTGCGATCTTGTCGCAATGGTCAATGGCAAAAAAAAAAATAAAAATATATATATATATATATCTTGCAAGATTGGTGAAGTTATATTACAAGGAAGGATTGTTTGATTGATATATCCGAGCAGAGGAAACAAAAGTTGAGTTCATATTCAATAATCAAAGAAATTTACAATAAGGAGTTACAAAGGGGAAAGTTTAACAAAGATATGTATATACAGAGGCTACAAGGAACGAAAGAGGAAAAAGAAATTATTTCTTTGTTGATTCTTCTCCTTCATCGGATTCTTCGTTTTCTTCATCTGGTTCTGATTCTCTGATTTTATCACTTTCATCGCCGGATTCTTCTTCCTCGCTAGCCTCACTATCAGAAACATCTGAGACAGGCAAGTTTTCAGGGACTTCTTCAGCAAGAAAAGGATATGAATTAAGAGGAATATTATGATCGTTACAAACTATCTCCATAGCTTGATTGCGAAAACGAACAACATCATTATTAAAATTCGCCAATGTGGTTTGGAATTGGTTCTTCAATTTAGAATATCTATTCTCGCGAAGAGAAAGGTTCTTTGCGAGTTGTTCTTTTTCATTTTCAAGCTCTCCAATCCTTGTCTTATATCTCTTTTCGGATTCTGAAAACACAAGGAAATGAGTTAATAATGAATAATATAACAAGAAAATGAGCAGAAAAGTAAAGAAGAATAATAAACAACCTTCTCTTTCAAAGATCATATCCTTAATCAAGGTAGTTTGCTCGGCGCGAAGACTAACATCGACACCTAAATTATTTCTAGCATTATCTAGAACCTTCGCAGCCCAAGCAAACTCATCATCATTATTTATGACAAGTAAAGAACGCACTTGATTCTCTCGATCGTTAAGCAAGGCATTCTGATGAAGATATTCATCCCGTTCAATTTGCACTTCGAGAAGAGATTTTTGAAATTTTGCCAATGCCTGTGCACCATTATTAGTAATGCGGTCTTTTTCATCTATGAGATTACTAATTTTCTTCCTTAAGATTTCGATTTTCTTATGAGAATCAAGGTACATTTGTTTGAATCGATTAGCTAGGCCTAAACTAGCTCTATGTTCGATCGCCAAAAGATGATATTTGGATTGAAGATCCTTTAATGGAAGGGAATTAATTTTACTTGAAGAACTACTTAGAGACTCATTGAGATGAGTAAGAAGAACATCATCATCCATGGGCTCGGGAAACGAGTGGAGAAGAATGGCTTCTTCAGAGAGATTATATATGTCTGCGAAAATAGAAAGTCAAGCAAAGAAAAGCAGATAATAAAATTAAAAGATGCAAAGTGTAAAAGTTATTACCATAAAGCTGTTGGTTTGCATTTTGAAGAGTAGATGCTCTACTCTCTTGAGAAGCAAGATCAGCTTCCAATTGTTTGATTCTTTCATCCTTCTTGCGAGAGGCCGCAACTTCGACTTCTAATCCCTGAACCTTTTCCTTAAGCTGCGAATTCTTCTTCTCAAGGCTGTCGCGTCTTTTCTCAAGGTCAGAAACAACAACAAAAGAAGCTCTACCGGACTATAAAAGAAAATATGAGAATGGTTAAAATAAAGTTTATAATCAAAGTCACAAAATAAATAAAGGGATACAAACATACCAAAGCATTAAGAGCATTCAAAAAGTTAAAAGTCACTACTCGGGAGACTCCGCGAAAAGTCTCATTATTTTCTAACAATGGAGCATCACAAATCTTTGCGAGAGCTTCGCAGGAAGCAGTTACATTTTCATCTCCCAACCCTTGCATGGAGTCGGAGAAGATACTGGACAGTTGCGCCATAGCAGAAATAACTGAGCGACTTTCCTTCGCAGAAGAAGTACCAACTTCATTTTCATTCCCGTCGGAACTTTTACTAGATGAAGAACTTGAAAGAGAAGGAGGTTGAACTTTTCGTTTTTTAGAGGAGGGACCAGAGGATTTACCCTTGCGAGAAATGATTTTTCCTTTGCCCTTAACAACTTCAGCTTCTTTCTCAACTCTTTCAATGCCAACCTTTGAACACGAATAAAGATAAGAAACAGAGGCAACAATATTGTTAAAATAATAAAAGAAAGTGTTTCTTACTTCATCCGTGATCGATTGAAGTATAGCCAGGGTATTCGGTTTTGGATCTTTCTTATAACTTCTCCTCAATTTGCCAATCTAAAATTTTTTGCAAGATTAGTAAGTATAAGGAGAGGGAATAATCGCAAAGCGAAATTTTGCAAGATTAATAAGTATACCTCTTTTGTCTTCTCGGGCCAGTTAAATTCCCAGGGATGGTAGTTTGCGAGATGTACAGGCAAAACATGTGAACCCGCAACATAGGGTCCTTCTAAAAGTAAAGGAATAACCCACCATTTCTCATCTTTTGAATGGCGAGGGGTTGTATTATTACCCGGATGCCAATCAATGTCCTGCATGAGCAATTTGTCAGCATCAATATTATCATTTTTCTTCAGTCTAACACCCCAGCGAGATTTAACATTCCTCATAGTTATGACTGAATAATTTGCAAAGAAGTTGTCCACGGTGTACTTCTCAGCAACTATTGGTAAGTTTGCGAACTGAGGATTCTTAACTTTATCAGAGTATAAAGATCCTTTACCAGCACCACGATGGGCAAATTCAAGCATCAAACGGATGCAGTCGCCACTTAATTGGTAAACAGCTCGCGAGAATTTCTCATGGGCAAGAATCTCATAAAATAATGGTATTTCGGGATTGTATAAGGGAATGGGGAGTCCTGCGAGGAGTTGACCTAGCGAGACTATGATCTTTTGATCATTATACTGATGATCATAAAATAATTTTGCAGAAAGTATAGATGAAGATTCTTGACCAGGAATGGTTGATAGAGTAAAACCACTTTCCTTTAATTTCTGTTGAACCTCATTGAAATGTGGTGTGTATGTACGGCCAAGTGAAGCCATTATCAGAGTGTAGATATGAAGGGAAAAATAAAGAATCGAAAAGGAAAATCTGCAGCAGCAGAAGCGCAATTTACGGAAGAGAGAAGTTGAAGGAAAATTGCAGAGAAAGAAATAAAAGAGAAGAAGAGAAAGGGGAGAAGGCTATATATAGAGAAAATGAAATCCTCGAAAAGATAAGTGCATTTAATGCGAGATGGGACATGAATGGTCAAGAACAAACGGTTGAAAGAGACGTGTCAACAAAGAAGTAAAAGAAGAAACATCTGAAATAAATCATGTGTAAAAATATGAGGCTAAAATAGATAAGGATGGCTGTTGCGACATCTCAGAATCTTAATTCTCATGACATTCCCCACTTCGCAGAGAAGACATGAGAAGAGGCAAGATGTAGGATCAGAATATCGCAACCTCAATACTTCGCGAGATTAATAAATGACAGCGTCGCGGAGGAGTCGCAGGAGTAAATAAATGACGTAATAGATGACGACAGTCAGAACGTGAGGAAAGTGTGAAGATCTTGCGAAGGCAAAGGAGTGTCGCGAGGGAGAACACTTGTATACTTGCGACACTTCGCGAGTCATTCCCGAAAATAAAGGATAACTTAGCTGTCATCCATTGTACATAACCCTATATAAAGGGGTGAATAGATTTATAGGGAGGGGGTTCTTTTTGGAGTGAGAGGCAAGTCATTAGGAGAGAGAAACCTTAGAATGATTGTAACTTCTTGAGCTCAATTCTCATGTTCTTTGTAAACATCTTAAAGAAATCAATAAACAAATTCAAAGATAATTATCTGTTAATTGTGCTTAATCTAGTAAGGGGTGTAGTGTGGGATTTCCTGCAACTACATATATAAAGAGGGTACGAGAGTTATAGAGAGGAGTCGAGACTTGGGGATAGTTTTGGGGGCCGAGCAGAGGGTTTGGAGGAGCTACAGAGATCAACATACGGAGTTTCAGAGAAAGTTCTCTGCTGCTGCAAAACTCAAGAACATCAAGAACGTTGAACCAACAGAGCGGTCATGAAGCGTCTCGAAACAACGACAGAGACAAACAAGTATCGTTGTTCAACAGTCTTAGAAATCAGAATAATGATGACGTACGTAACACCATTACAACGTTACAAATCTGCATTTTATATAATTTCTTCAATAAAACACCTTTTTGAGCTATGGATTATTATTTTGTGCGTGTTTTTGATATGAGGAGCTAAACCCCAACACAGGGACGACGGAGGAAGCCATATTTCATGCATGTGGTAATTATATTTAATTCTTTCATGACTTTTTGCATGGATTGTTAATTGTTTTATGGTTTTTATTGAATGGTTGTGATTTCAATTGATGGGTTATACTTAGGTTAAGTCTTTCGATATTCCATGCTTTAGATATACAGTCGTTGCTTTTCAAAAATCTACCTTGGCAAAACGTAGAGTCAATATTTTATTATTATTTGAGCTATAATTGTCTAGAATAAATATATGAATCGCATGAATGAATTTTATGGTGGAATCCGAAGTCCCAGTTCTCTCGATATTTGTGACAAAACTTGTGTACATATTTCCTTTGTTTTAGTATTTTCTGAAACCAAATCTTTACAAGTCTGAGTGAACGACACTTTTACTACCACTTTACTACAACTTGTTAAAATCACATCAGTCAACTCCTCGCAGGACTACCCATTCCTCTGTTCAATCCTGAGTTGCCATTATTCTATGAAATTCTTGCTCATGAGAAATTCTCGCGAGCTGTCTATCAACTGAGTGGCGACTGCATCCGTTTAATGCTTGAATTCGCCAATCGTGGCGCTGGTAAAGGATCTTTATATCCTGATGATGTCAGGGATCCTCAATTTGCAGATTTACAAATAGTTACTGAGAAGTATACCGTGGACAATTTCTTTGCGAATTACTCAGTTATAAATATGAGAAATGATAAATCTATTTGGGGTGCTCGGATCGAAAAAAGAATGATAACGTTGATCTGACAAATTGCTTATGCAAGATATTGATTGGCATTCGGGCAACAATAGTACTCCCGGTCATTCCAAAGATGAGAAATGGTGGGTTGTTCCTTTATTTTTGAGTGGACCTTACATCGCAGGTTCACATGTTCTCCCTGCACACCTCGCGAATTATCATCCTTGGGAGTTTAAGTGGCCTGAAGAGACAAAAGAGGTATATTTCCTTTTTTCAATTTAAACTGCGACATCTTCTTCCTCTTTTATTTATTAACTTTCAAAAATTTTAGATCGTCGAATGAGAAAGAAGTATAAATAAAATCCAAATGAAGTACCACTACGGATGAAGCGATATTTTGATAAACGCTCACGGATGAAGTAAGAAACATTTTCTTTTGTTATTTTAAACAATATTGTTGCCTCTGTTTCTTATCTTCATGCGTATGCGAAGACGCGGCAACCTCGAAAAGAAAAATCTTCAACTTAAAGAGAAGATTCGAGAACTAGAAACTGAGGTTGCGATGTCTCGCAAGAAAGATGAAAGGATTCAACAATTGGAAACTGAATCTGCTTCTCAGAAGACTAAGATGTCTACTCTTCAAAGCGCGAACCAGCAACTTTATGGTATAAAATTTTTACTCTTCAAGTTGTCTTTACTTTGTCAGCTACTATTCTTTGCACGATTTATTATTTTTACTCTTCAAGACATATATAATCTCTGAAGAAGCCATTCTTCTCCATTCATTTCCCGAGCCCATGGATAATGATGTTCTTCTCACCCATCTCAACGAGTCTTTAAGTAATTCGTCAAACAAAATTGATTCCCTTTCATTAAATGAACTTCAAACTAAATGTCGCCTCTTAGAGATTGAGCATAGAGCTAGTTTAGGTTTAGCCAACCGATTTAAACAAATGTATCTTGATTCCCATAGAAAAATCGAGCTCCAAAGGAAGAAAATTAGTGGCCTTATAGATGAGAAAGACCGTACTGCTAATAAGGGTGCACATGCATTAGCAACATTTGAAAAATCTCTTCTCGAAGTACAAATTGAACGAGATGAGTCTCTTCGTCAGAATGCCATACTTAGTGAACGAGAAGATCAAATTCGTTCGCTTCTTGTCATAAATAATGACGATGAATTCGCATGGGCTGCGAAGGTTCTAGATAATGCCAGAAATAATTTAGGTGTTGAAGTTAGCCTTCATGCCGAGCACACTGCCTTGGTTAAGGATATGATATCTGACAGAGAAGGTTGTTTATTATACTTTACTGTTTCTTATTTCCGTAACGTTGCTATTAAATTGTTAATGTATTGTCATATGTTCGCAGAATCCAGAAAAGACTTCAAACAAGGATTGAAGAACTTGTGTCCGAAAAGGACAACTCGCACAAGACTTTTCTCTTCGCAACAACAAATATTCTAAGTTGAAGAAACAATTGCAAGCTACTGGTGGCGAACTTCAATAATTATGCGATTCGCTTTGCAATCAAACTATTGAGACAGGTTTGCAATGATCACAAGATTCCTCTTAGTTCATACCCTTGTCTTCGCGAGGATATTCACGAGGATACACTTTTTTCGGATGTCTCCGATAGTGAAGCCAGTGAAGAAGAAGAATCTGGCGAGAAGAATGATGAAATCGAAGAATCTGATAAAGAAGAAGAATCTTCCAAGAAATAACTTCTTTTTCTTCTTTCATTTCTTGTAATATCTGTATACATATCCTTTTAATCTTCCATTTCTATAAACCTTCAATGTAAATCTCTTGGATTACTAAATATGAATTCAACCTTTGTTTTCAACTTTTGTAAATTTATCCTTTATTTTCCCATTTCCTTTATGCATAAATCTATCATATGAAGATGAATAACAAAATTTCTTCACATGCATTCCCATACTTGCCTCTGTTATTTATTTGCAGATGAGAGATTTATTTTGAAATTTATCATTGCGACAAGATCGCAGGGTATCCTCATAAATGAAGAAATCTATTGATCTTGCCTTAACATTTCTTGTGTGGTCTTATTTTGCCTTCCTAATTAAAGGTCTTATTTTGCCACCCCTCATTGCGACAAAGTCGCAGGACGTCTTTACATTTTCATGCAATGACCCATTGACCTTGTCTTATCATTTCATAAGTATTTTTTCCTCTGCAGGATATTTTACTTGCGACAATATGACAGGTTTAAATATTCTCGCGAATATAAAATCCCATGACATTGTTGTCTTTGCGACGTGATCGCAGGACGTTTTTACACTTTCATGTAAAAACCCATTGATCTCGCCTTACCTTCATGTTAGTATTTTTGCCTCTTCAGGATCATTGCACAAATATGACAAGTCTAAATTTCCTTGCGAAAATAAAGTCTCATGACATTTGCGTCTTTTGACACTTATCAGCTCCCTAATGGAGGGTGCCGCCCTTATCTTCTCCCTGGTTGCCCCTTCAAGGAAGCGTACATCGGCCATACAAGACTAGCTCCTCCCATCCGGTCTTAACAACAACCAGTTTTTTTCGCAGCCTCTTATCCCTTATACCTATCTGGTTTATGGTTACGAGACTGTACCCTAAGTGGAGTTTTCTTCGGGCCGAGTACAACATATACCAAGATTTGCCAAGAATGGCCGAGACACTTCAAATGCCCCAGGCACTCTTGGCTCAACCGTGTACCTCGGCGCCTTGAGCATACACTGACTCCTTGGAAGAGATCCTTGGGCGTCCAACCAGGGTATAACCTTATATATAGTTGGAAATCCAAGGTATCTCTCCCGGATAGGCTTTTATGGGCCCTAAATTTCCATGACTCAGGCTTCAGGAGCGGTGTAACCTTCCCCCTGAGCCATGTCAAGAGATACCCCTTATATGACGTACTTTAGGTCTTACATTTGCCCCTTGCGAAGTATCATTCACGAACTAGGGTGTATGCCATAAAGGTTCGTCCCATTCACTCACTCATTCATTTTTGTTAATTCAATTAATCATTCATTCTTGATAATCTCATGTTATTTTGTTTGCGATGCTATCGCATAATTTTGCTTTGTTTGCAATATTCTCTTTTCAACTCTTCAATCGGATTTTCATACATTCTTGATCGCGAGATTCTCGCACATTTCTTCTTCAATTATTATTTCTTCCTCCTACTTTTGATATGCCTCTGTCACTTAATTTTGATAACAACAACTATTCACTTCTTATACCTTTTGATCCTGCTATTTTCTGCCTCTGCACCATTCAAATCTCTTAACGTTTCCTTTCCATCACAATTTTCAACTGCCTTCATGCATTCACTTCGCAAATTGTCTTCAACTACCTTTTATTCTTCTTGTCCTTGACATGCCTTCGCCACTTAATCTTTGTCACTTCTCGCAATTATTCACTTCTTGTACCTTTTACTCCTGCTTCCCTCTACCTCTGTATCATTAAAATCTCTGGATAATTCTTTTCCAACATGACTTTCAACTGCCTTCACATCTTCACCTCGCAATGTGTCTTCTCTTCTTATATTTATGCTATCTACCATCAATCTTTCTTTTCTTTGTTCCTCTTTTATATTCTTCTTCCATCCCTTCTTTTTTGCGGCTCTCTCTTCACAACTCTCCACATCGACCTCATAAAATTTTTGCCCTTCCATCCAATCTCCCTTTATAATTCCAACACCACTAGGATGGGGAAACTTTATACACTGATGATATGTTGATGCCACACCCAGAATTTCATGCAACCATGGCCTTCCAATCAACGCGTTATAAGGGGACTCCACATCGATCACACAAAATAAGATATCAGTTGACAATCCTTGCAAGGGTATTCTCATGTGTACTTCTCCTTTGGGCTTGTTCGCGGTACCATTGAAACCATATATTTTGTATGTTGAAGGGATCAAATCTTCATCCTTTCCTCCCATAGTCTTGTAAGTATGGTAAAAAAGAATGTTGACTGAGCTCCCTGTATCGATTAATATTCTATTTATCGCCCAACAATTTTCTGCTTCATCATCTTCCCCATCAACAGGTTTTGGATTAATATCCAACTTTACCACCAACGGGCTATCATGTATTTCTCTACCTTTGGGTATTTCTTCTGCCGAGAAAGAGATAATCTGCAATTGCCACTCTTTTAACTGCGATTTCCTCGCAATGGTCATTACCTCTTTATCATTAACATCCCTCGCAAAAACCCTACTGAGTACGTTATCATGAAAATCTTCAATGGTGCGATATGAATGAACAATGGAGTTGCAAAAAAAAAAAATAGCTTTCGCCCCAACTTCTATCATGAACGTTTCTTTTCCCTTTGATGGTGGCGGCGGTAAATGTTGAACTTTCTCTTCGCTTTTTAAAAGTGATTGACTTCCCCGATCAATCATTCTAAGGATAATTCTTTTGATGTTTCGGCAAGTCATTTGTCGATGTCCATGAAAACGATGGTAAGAGCAGAATTCGTGACTTCTATCACCTGGTGTCGGTTCATTCCCCATGTTCCATGGTGCAGGTATATTCTCCATCAAGAGTATAGCTTCCCATATCTTCTCCACACTAGTATTCAGTGGTGGCATCTTGATTTCTTCCCATACTACTCTATGACGTCGTTGCCCTCCATGATAATTTTGTTTTTGACTTCCATAGGTTTCTTGCGGGTGATCAAGTCTCTGAATTTTGTTCGGGCCGCCACGATTGTATTAGTTTCTTTCTCTTTCAAATTCTTCCTGATCTCGGCTTCCCATCGCTACTAATTTTGGCTGTCCATCATCTACCACTTTTTCTTGTTGCCCTTGTGAGGTACTCGCCACTGTTTGTATTAATCTGGGTAACAAACTTGCATTCGCAGCACTTGAACTTGTATTCGCGACCGGGTACGATTCCACTTCATTTTGTCTTTCGTCCAAAGTAATATATTCCTCTTGCAGTTCTCTCAATTCGGCCATCGTGATTGTATTCTTGACTCTGAAAACTTGAACATATAATAAGTTGGTTGCGAACATAGCATTTATGAATGATAGTATGAGGTATCTTTCATCCACCCGTCCAGCCATTTCGCTACACATTGTCTTCCATCTTACGGTCAGATGTCTCAAGCTCTCGCCAACTCTTTGTTTTAGCCCAAATATAACTTCAATGCCAGGTCGCGAAGAGTTGTTGCTTATATACGCCCCTAAAAATATATCTTGTAAATGATTGAATGACGTGATTGTATTCCTTGGTAGACCCTCAAACCATTTCAACGCTTCTCCCGTTAAACTCGACGCAAAGTATTTGCACAATATAGCATCATGGTTTTCCCACTGTAGCATACATCTCACGTAAGCCTTGATGTATTGTACTGCACAAGTTGACCCATCAAAAATGCTAGTTAATGCTGGTAAGTTGCACTTTGGGGGTATTCCTCCTATCTGCACTTCTAATGTAAAAGGATTCTTCGCGACCCCTCTGCGATAGCTTCATCTTTGTCTTCTCCCTCCTTCTCTTCTGCTGTTCAATATTCCTCTCATCTCTGCCAATTCTCTCAGAATTTGTTCATTTTCCTCAGAATTTGAATTTATCGGTCTCTTTAATTCTGCTTCTCTCCTTCTCCGTTCTTGTCTACTTATATTTTCTGGTTCATTGCTCTCTTCTCTTCTTTCTCTGCGAGTTTCTCCCTCATCTCTTTCACAAATTCTCACACCATTATATCTGTCATTCTCTCTTCTTGTCTGTCTATCAGTTCTTTTTTGTATTCTTTCATATTCTTCGTTGATATCTCCATTGTTGCGATTTCGCTCGCGCCTTCTTTCTCGATTATCATGATTATTCTGCCGAATCGCCTCTTCCAATTCCCGTTCTTCCATTTCTGCTCTCAATCTTTCTCTCTCGCGAGCTAGACGCGCTTGTTCAATATAATGCTTTTCAATGTCATCTTCAATTTCCTTTTGTTTCCTTTGTGTTTCTCTCCCATGTAGTATTCTTCTTCCTTCTTCCTGATTTTCTTCATTAACTGGATTATTCTGTCCTTGAGGCTGCCTATTTTCTTGATTTCCGTCATTTTGATCATTCTGTAGATCTTCAGGATGTGGAATATAACGATTCTCTACTAGTTCTCTCTCTTTGCGACCTCCTTCACCAAAATTTAACTCTCTTTCCAAATTTTCTTCATTAACGTTTTCTGCAGGTAATGTTCTTCTCACGTTTTCTCTAATCGATCCTGATCTCGATCTATTATTACTTCTCGATCTTCTATTTTGCAGCCTCCTATTTTCCATCCTTAATTCGTGGTTTTGCCTTGTTAAATTTGCGCGTTCTTCTGCTTCTAACCGCCTTTCTTCATGTATTGTCTGTCTCAACGCTTCTAATGCTGCAATTTCTTCATTTCCACGAATTGTTTCTCCCATCTCTTCTCGATTTCTCTCCTCTTGTCTATTATTTATCACTTTTTGCACTTCTTCTCTTTCTTCTATAGAATCTGATCTCCATGTATGCACACTCACCCTATCATAATCTATGACTCCATTCGGTGCTGGTTGAATTGGTGGTTGAATTTGGCCTTCTTCTCCATTTCTTGTGTTTACTCTTGAGGGTTCACCTACCTCATTTCTCCTTTCTCCAGCCAATCTCCTGCTTCTTCTTACGGTTGTTGGTTGTTCTGATGTCCCTCTTCTTCTAGCCATTTCTTAATTTCAATAATTTGCTAGAAATTGCATGAAATTCTTCTCTTTGCACTCAAATTCGTCCATGTTTCTAGCGCATATGTAGTTGCAGGAAATCCCACACTACACCCCTCACTAGATTCTACTCAACTAACTCATTTTGAATATGAATTGCTATAGATTTTATTGATTATTTTCTTGAAATGTTTACAAAGAAAGTTAGAACAAAGTTAAGGAAATTACAATCACTCCAACGTTTCTCTCTCCTAATATCTTGCATAACAATTCAAAAAGACCTCCCCTTACAACAAACTTACTCGACCCTTTATATAGGGTATTACATAGTGGATGACAGCTAAGCTGTCCTTTATTTTCGGGAATCCTTCGCGAAGCGTCGCAAGTATGTAAGTGTTAGACTTCGTGACACTCCTAAATCTCGCCAAGTCTTCACACTTTTCTCATGTTCTGGCTGTCGTCATCTGATGCGTCATTATTTCCTTGCGACACCTTCGCAATGTAGTTGTTTATTACTCTCGCGAAGTATTGCTGTCGCGATATTCTGGTCCTACAATGAGTAGCTAAACAAATATTATTGGTTATGGGATAAAGTTGATTTCTCAACATGTTATTTAAATCTATGAATTAGTTTTGTCTCAGTAATTTATTTTTTGTGATTCACAATTAATAGTGTTATATGATTTGAATACCTGTTAGGTTGAGTCCGGAATCAATCCGATTTGCATTCATCTCTAAAGCTATATTAGGGTTTTCAATACGAAAAAGTTGTTTATCCCTGATTCTATGTAGCATAATTGTGGTTAGTGCTTGTAGTGATATATCCTACTAGTCACAAGTGAATCATAAATTTTGTTAAAACGGATTAGTGCTTTTACACATTCGTTTGCATTGATTAGTCTTATTCCATAGAACTTATTGCTTTTAGGGAGTTAAATCTAATTGTGCTTTTACACTTTAGGTTGCTTTCTAGGAAGAATTCACATATGCATCTTTTAATGTGGTTGTGATGAAATCAGGGAATTAGTGGGATATACTTGCGATCAAGGTATCCTAGGACTTTTAGTAAATGAGAGATTAAAATACCAATTCTAATCATTGATGAAAATACATGTTTGTGAATGATACTATCCGTGACCAATATCTTCTCCTTATTGATTATTCCAATTATTTGCTTTGCTTTATTTTATTTTATTACTTTGTTAAAACAACAAAAATCCCCCCTTGGTTACTAAGAAACTGAATTTCTATAACAACAAAAGCCTATATGTGGGAACGAACTCTTCCTTACCTTGTACTTCATTTATATTTAGTGAGTAAGAAAGTGAAATTATTTTTGACGCTTACGACAGCGATCAAATTTGGCTCTGCGCTGCCGGAGGCATACGGCTTGTTATTAAGTTTTTAGTTTCTTTTTATAATTTACGCTTTTATCTTTGCTTTTCGGTTCTTGTCTTGTTTCTCACTTGTTTCGAGAATTGTTTTCGGTACCTAATCCCTGGCTTCCAAAGATTGGAACTATCCAAGGTGCGGGATATCTACTCGAAGAGGCACAATACTCCAACCAAGTTAAGACACAACAGAAAATCAAGAGTTAGAAGTGGAAAAAGAGTTACAACTAGAAGGAGAACAAGAGGTTCCATTCGTAGACGAACCAAAAGTTGAAGAAGAAGAAGCAATGGGTGATGCAAATCGTTCACTCAAGGAGTTAGCTTCTCATAGGCTTGATACACAACAAGGGTGTATTCAAACAAACTCTACTTTTGAGATAAAGCCGGGGTTGCTTAGAGAATTACCAAAGTTCCATGGCATGGTGAATGAAGACCCAAACAGACATCTTATAGACTTCCACACCATTGTCACGGCTATGCTTCCAGCGGATGTTGAGGCGAACGATGCAATGTTGAAAGTTTTCCGTTACTCTTTGATGGATAGTTCTAAGGATTGGTTGTACTATTTACCTCCCGGAAGTGTCACGACATGGAATGGGTTGAAGAAACTCTTTTTAGAGATATTTTCCTGCATCAAAGGCTACTCAAATTCGCATAGAGATTTGTGAGATGAAGCAAAATATGGGAGAATCATTATATGAATGTTGGGAACAGTACAAGAGATTGGTGGAAAGTTTCCCTCACCACCAATTCAGTGACGCTATGATCATCCAATACTTCTATAAAGGACTCCAATCAAGTGATAGGAATCTTCTTGACGCTGCGGGTGGTGGTGCACTAGTGAGTAAGACGGTGGCACAACCTAGAGAGTTGATTGAAAACATGGCAGCAAATTCCCAACAGTTTTTGAGTCGTGGTTCGGATGTGCTTCTAAGAAGAGTGAATAAAGTGAGCGAGGTTGAGGAACTTCGTCAACAAATGGGTAACATGTCAGCAATGATGCAACAAGTTGCAGCCGCGGTTATACCAAGTTCTACTCAAGCTTATGAGGACAAGCAAGCTAATGCGGTCTTTCCAAATCAGCAAAGACGGTATGATCCCTACTCAAACACTTACAATCCGGGATGGAGAGATCACCCCAATTTTAGCTATGCCAACAAGCAAGGAGCGGTTCAACAACCTACCTTCAACTTTCCGAGTGGATTTCAACCTCAACAACAATAATTCCAGCCGAGACAACAATTTGAGCCAACCACAAGCACAACAATCAATGCAAAATCAAGGTTACGATATTGATTCAAAGCTTCAAACAATGATGCAAGAGATTTCCACCATGTTTAAAGAAAGTCAACAAGAAACTAAGAGTGCTATCAAGGAGTTGCAAACACAAATGGGCTCCATGGCTATTGAGTTAAACCAATTGAAGGCACAAAATAGTGGGAAACTCCTTCTCAACCTATTAACCCAAAATAGGGTGTCAATGCTATTACGTTGAGAAGTGGTACACAACTTGTGCAACCGAAGTTACTAATTCGGGCAAGGTGGAAACACCCAAGGAACTGTTTTGGAGGAGAAGAATGAGGATTCTCCCCAAACTTACGAGGTACCTATTCTAACTCTAAAACTCGGTTTCTACTTATGTTCCTCCTTTACCTTTTCCTCAGATTTGCAAGTTCTAAAAGGCGGAACTCGAAAAGGAGATTTTAGACGTTCTAAAGAAGATCCATGTGAACATATCACTCATTGATGCTATTAAGCAAGTTCCAAAGTATGCAAAGGTGTTGAAGGACTTGTGTACCAATAAGCAAAGGCTCAAGGGTAATGAAGTGCTTAGTGTAGGGGAGAATGCTTCGGAAATCTTACAACACAAACTCCCACTTAAGTGCAAGGATCCCGGTAGTTTTGATATTCCCGGAACAATTGGTAACACTACATTTAACAAAGCTATGTTGGATTTAGGTGCATCCGTTTATGTTATGCCTGCATCAATGTATCATTCACTTGATCTTGGTTCTCTTAAAAAGGCTGAAATTATATTGCAATTATCCGATAGCTCTAATGTCTACCCAATGGGTATTGTTGAGGATGTTCTTGTGCAGCTTAATTAACTTGTATTTCCAGCTGAATTTTGTGTGTTAGAGATGGATGAAGGTTCACCGGACTCGTCTCTTCCATTGCTACTTGGGCGTCCCTTCATGAAAACGGCGAAAACCATAATTGGTGTGGACAAGGGAATGTTGACCATGGAGTTTGATGGAAAAATAATACGTTTCAACATTTTCGAGACGATGAGATATCCTAGTGATGTCCACTCTTGTTTCTCCATTGATGTTATGGATACATTGGCACAACAAATGTTTGAATTAAATGGTGATGATGCTTTGGAAACCGTGTTAACTACATCCATGGATAATGGTGTAGAGTGTGGTAATTAAGTCAAGAAAGCCCTTGGTGATCTTAATTCACTACAAGGATGCACGGTAACTCATAATATCTCTTTTATTTCTCTACCATGCAGTGATGAAAAGCTTGTACCCTCAATTGTTAAATCTCCAATTTTAGAATTGAAACCTCTTCCCGATCATCTAAAGTACTTGTACTTGGGTGATAATGAAGAGTTACCTGTGATTGTTTCTAATGAGCTTAGTGATTTACAGGAGAAAAAACTTCTAAGGGTGCTAAGGAAATAAAAGACGGCCATAGGATGGACAATTGCCGATATCAAGGGTATAAGCCCTGCCGTTTATATGCACAAAATCCATTTGGAGGACGATGCAAAGCCTACAAGGGAAGCACAACGTCGTTTGAACCCTCCCATGATGGAAGTTGTGAAAAAGGAGATACTCAAGCTTTTGGAAGTGGGTGTTATCTACCCCATATCTGATAGCAAGTGGGTGAGCCAGGTACAAGTAGTACCAAAGAAATCAGGTGTGACGGTGGTGGAGAATGATAAGAACGAACTTGTCCCAACTCGTGTACAAACCGGTTGGATGGTTTGTATTGATTATAGAAAATTGAATGCCACCACTAGAAAAGATCACTTTCCTTTACCTTTTTATTGATCAAATGCTTGACATTTAGCTGGACACTCTTACTATTGCTTCCTTGATGGCTATTCAGGTTATAATCAGATTGTGATAGCGCCGGAGGACCAAGAGGAAACCACTTTCACTTGTCCTTTCGGTACTTTTGCTTATAGAAGTATGCCTTTTGGCTTATGCAATGCTCCAGCTACTTTTCAAAGGTGTATGGTAAGTATCTTTTCAGAATATGTTGAAAACGTAATCGAAGTATTCATGGATGATTTTAGTGTCTTTGGTGATTCTTTGGACCTTTGCTTGAATAATTTGTCTCTAATCCTTGAACGATGTGTTGAAACAAACCTTGTGCTGAATTGGGAGAAGTTCCATTTCATGGTAACTCATGGCATAGTTTTAGGCCATATAATATCTTCTAAAGGCTTGGAAGTTGATAAATATAAGATAGACCTTATTCGTGCTCTAACCCCTCCCACTATGGTGAGGGAGATACGCTCTTTTCTTGGTCATGCAGGTTTCTATCGTAGATTCATCAAGGACTTTTCCAAGATAGCATCACCACTTTGTAACTTATTGCAAAAAGATGTGGTTTTTAACTTTGATGAAAAATGTATGGAGGCATTCAATCGTTTGAAAGAACTTTTGATTTCAGCCCCTATCACTAAACCACCGGATTGGAGCATGCCTTTTGAGCTCATGTGTGATGCAAGTGACTATGCGGTTTGTGCGGTGCTTGGGCAACGTGTGGGAAAGATTCCTCATGCTATTTATTATGCTTCTAGAACGTTAAATGAGGCCCAACAAAACTACACAACCACTGAAAAAGAGTTGTTAGCCAATGAAAAAAGTTGTTAGCCAATGCTTTGGATAACCATTGTGATCTGCAACGATGTTCTCAATTCCTTTCTTGTCTTTGATCTCAATATCAAACTCTTGCAAGAGTAAAATCCATGGTATGAGCCTCGGTTTCGCCTCTTTCTTTGTAAGCAAGTACTTAAGCGCTGCATGATCAGAAAACACAATGGCTAATAACTCTTTTTCAGTGGTTGTGTAGTTTTGTTGGGCCTCATTTAACGTTCTAGAAGCATAATAAATGGCATGAGGTATCTTCCCCACACGCTGCCCAAGCACCGCACCAACCGCATAGTCACTTGCATCACACATGAGCTCAAAAGGCTTGCTCCAATCCGGTGGTTTAATGATAGGGGCTGAAATCAAAAGTTCTTTCAAACGATTGAATGCCGCCATACATTTTTCATCAAAGTTAAAAACCACATCTTTTTGCAATAAGTTACAAAGTGGTGATGTTATCTTGGAAAAGTCCTTGATGAATCTACGATAAAAACCTGCATGACCAAGAAAAGAACGTATCTCCCTCACCGTAGTGGGAGGGGTTAAAGCACGAATAAGGTCTATCTTAGATTTCTCGACTTCCAAGCCTTTAGAAGATATTATATGGCCTAAAACTATGCCATGAGTTACCATGATTTCAGCACAAGATTTGTTTCAACACATCGTTCAAGGATTAGAGACAAATTATTCAATCCAAGGTCAAATGAATCACCAAAGACACTAAAGTCATCCATGAACACTTCAATTATGTTTTCAACATATTCCGAAAAGATACTTACCATACACCTTTGAAAAGTAGCTGGAGCATTGCACAAGCCAAAAGGCATCCTTCTATAAGCAAAAGTATCGAATGGACAAGTGAAAGTGGTTTTCTCTTGGTCCTCCGACGCTATCACAATCTGATTATAACCTGAATAGCCATCAAGAAAGCAATAATAAGAGTGTCCAGCTAAACGTTCAAGCATTTGATCAATAAAAGGCAATGGAAAATGATATTTTCTAGTAGTGGCATTCAATTTTCTATAATCAATAAAAACCCTCCAACCGGTTTGCACACGAGTTGGGACAAGCTCATTCTTATCATTCTCCACCACTGTCACACTGATTTCTTTGGTACTACTTGTCTGGGCTTACCCACTTACTATCGGATATGGGGTAGATAACACCCACTTCCAAAAGCTTGAGTATCTCCTTTTTCACAACTTCCATCATGGGAGGATTCAAACGACGTTGCGCTTCCCTAGTAGGCTTTGCATTATCCTCCAAACGAATTTTGTGCATACAAACGGCAGGGCTTATACCCTTGATATCGTCAATTGTCCATCCTATGTCCGTCTTGTACTTCCTTAGCACCCTTAAAAGTTTTTGCTCCTGTAAATCATTACGCTCATTAGAAACAATCACAGGTAACTCTTCATTATCACCCAAGTACAAGTACTTTAGGTGGTCGGGAAGAGGTTTCAATTCTAAAATTGGAGATTTAACAATTGAAGGTACAAGCTTTTCATCAATACATGGCAAAGAAATAAAAGAGATATTATGAGTTTCCGGGCATCCTTGTAGTGAATTAAGATCACCAAGGGCTTCCTTGACTTCATTACCACACTCTACACCATTATCCATGGATGTAGTTAACACGGTTTCCAAAGCATCATCACCGTTTAATTCAAACATTTGTTGTGCCAATGTATCCATAACATCTATGGAGAAACAAGAGTGGACATCACTAGGATATCTCATCGTCTCGAAAATGTTGAAACGTATTGTTTCTCCATCAAACTCCATAGTTAGCGTTCCCTTGTCCACATCAATAATGGTTTTCGCCGTTTTCATGAAGGGACGCCCAAGTAGCAATGGAAGAGACGAGTCCGGTGAACCTTCATCCATCTCTAACACGCAAAAGTCAGCTGGAAATAAAAGTTGATTAACCTGCACAAGAACATCCTCAACAATACCCATTGGGTAGACATTAGAGCGATCGGCTAATTGCAATACAATTTCAGCCTTTTTGAGAGGACCAAGATCAAGTGAATTATACATTGACGCAGGCATAACATTAACGGATGCACCTAAATCCAACATAGCTTTGTTAAACGTTGTGTTACCAATTGTGACGGGAATGTCAAAACTACCCGGATCCTTGCACTTAAGTGGGAGTTTGTGTTGTAAGATTGCCGAAGCATTCTCCCCCACACTAAGCACTTTATTACCTTTGAGCCTTTTCTTATTGGTACACAAGTCCTTCAACACCTTTGCATACTTTGGCACTTGCTTAATGGCATCAATGAGTGGTATGTTCACATGGATCTTCTTTAGAACGTCTAAAATCTCCTTTTCTAGTTCCGCCTTCTTAGAACTTGCAAATCTGCGAGGAAAAGGTAAAGGAGGAACATAGGTAGAAACCGGAGTTTTAGAGTTAGGAATTGGTACCTCAGAAGTTTGGGGAGAATCCTCATTTTTCTCCTCCAAAACAGGTTCCTTTGGTGTTTCCACCTTGCCCGAATCAGTAATTTCGGGTTACACAATTTGTGTACCACTTCTCAATGTAATAGCATTGACACCCTCTTTTGGGTTAATAGGTTGAGAAGGGAGTTTCCCACTATTTTGTGCCTTCAATTGGTTCAACTCAATAGCCATGGAACCCATTTGTGTTTGCAACTCCTTGATAGCACTCTTAGTTTCTTGTTGACTCTCTTTAAACATGGTAGAAATACCATGCATCATTGTTTGAAGCTTTGAATCAATATCGGAACCTTGATTTTGCATTCATTGTTTTGCTTGTGGTTGCTGAAATTGTTGTCTCGGCTGGAATTGTTTTTGTTGAGGTTGAAATCCACTTGAAAAGTTGAAGGTAGGTTGTTGAACCGCTCCTTGCTTGTTGGCATAGCTAAAATTGGGGTGATCTCTCCATCCCGGATTGTAAGTGTTTGAGTAGGGATCATACCGTCTTTGTTTATTTGGAAAGATCGCATTAGCTTGCTCGTCCTCATAAGTTTGAGAGGAACTTGGTATCACCGCGGCTGCAACTTGTTGCATCATTGCCGACATGTTACCCATTTTTTGACGAAGTTCCTCCACCTCGCTCACTTCATTCACCCTTCTTAGAATCAAATCCGAACCACGACTCAAGAATTGTTGTGAGTTCGCTGCCATATTTTCAATTAACTCTCTAGCTTGTGCCACCGTCTTGTTAACTAGTGCACCACCACTCGCAGCGTCAATAAGATTCCTATCACTTGATTGAAGTCCTTCATAGAAGTATTGGATGATCATAGCGTCACTGAATTGGTGGTGAGGGCAGCTTTCCACCAATCTCTTGTATCGTTCCCAACATTCATATAAGGATTCTCCCACGTTTTGCTTCATCCCACAAATCTCCTTGCGAATTTGAGTAGCCTTGGATGCAGGAAAATATCTCTCCAAAAAGAGTTTCTTCAACCCATTCCATGTTGTGACACTTCCGGAAGGTAAATATTACAACCAATCCTTAGCACTATCCATTAAAGAGAAACGGAAAACTTTCAACATTGCACCATCCGCCTCTACATCCGCTGGAAGCATGGCCATGACAATGGTGTGGAAGTCCATAAGATGTTTGTTTGGGTCTTCATTCACCATGCCATGGAATTTTGGTAATTCTCTAAGCAACCCCGGCTTAATCTCAAAAGTAGAGTTCGTTTGGATACACCCCTGTTGTGTATCAAGCCTATGAGAAGCTAAGTCCTTGAGTGAACGATTTGCATCACCCATTGCTTCATCTTATTCAACTTGTGGTTCGTCTACGATTGGAACCTCTTGTTCTCCTTCTATTTGTACTTCTCCTTCCACTTTTAACTCTAGATTTTCTGTTGTGTCTTGACTTGGTTGGAGTATTGTGCCTCTTCGAGTAGCTATCCCGCACCTTGGATAATTCCAATCTTTAGAAGCCAGGGATTAGGTACCTGAAAACAATTCTCCCAAACAAGTGAGAAACAAGACAAGAACCGAAAAGCAAAGATAAAAGCAGAAATTGTAAAAAGAAACTAAAAACTCAATAACAAGCCGTATGCCTCCCCGACAACGGCGCCAAAATTTGATCGTGTGTCAATCCGTCAAAAATAATTTCACTTTCTTACTCACTAAATTTAAATGTACAAGGTAAGGAAGAGTTCGTATCCACAGAGAGGCAATTGTTGTTATGCAATTTTCAGTTTCTAAGGTAACCAAGGGGGGGATGTTTGTTGTTTTATCTAATAAATACAAGTAATTGAAAGCAAAGTAAGTAATTGGAATAATCAATAAGGAGAATATATTGGTCACGGGATAGTATCATTCACAAACATGTATTTTCATCAACGATTAGAATTGGTAATTTTAATCTCTCATCTACTATTAGTCTTAGGATACCTTGATCGCAAGAATAACCCGCTAATTCCCTGATTTCATCACAACCACATTAAAAGATGCATATGTGAATTCTTCCTAGAAAGCAACCTAAAGTGTAAAAGCACAATTAGATTTAACTTCCTAAAAGCAATAAGTTCTATGGAATAAGACTAATCAATGCAAACGAATGTGTAAAAGCACTAAACGTTTTAACAAAAGTTATGATTCACTTGTGACTAGTAGGATATATCACTACAAGCACTACCCACAATTATGCTACTTAGAAATCGGGGATAAACAACTTTTTCGTATTGAAACCCTAATATAGCTCTAGAGATGAATGTAAATCGGATTGATTCCGGACTCAACCAAACAAACTATCAAATCATATAACATTATTAATTGTGAATCACAAACAATAAAATATTGAGACAAAACTAATTCATTGAATCAAATAACATGTTGGAAATCAACTTTTATCCCATAACCAATAATATGTTTAGCTACTCATAGCTATGGAGTTCATCATAATAATAATAATAATTGAAAACAAGAAGATGAACAAAAGCAAACCCTATAAGCGTAAACAAAACCGGCTCTCCAAAATTCCAAGAAAAATTTATATCTAAGTTGTAAAAGACTTTCCCTTTTATAGCTTTTCTCCAACTTCTAAAATTAGGTCTTCATAGTCCAAAGCCCATGTGGTCCACCAAGCCCATTGTGTGAGAAAAACCCATGTGAAAATATGTCCCAAAAGTGGTCGCTTAGGAAATCTGGTATTGTGGCGGGAACTTGGCCGGAAAAGTCGTCGGAAAACGTCTCAGGTGACCGACAAATTCCGCCCGGTCACCGGTCAACGGGTCAACTCGGACGAATCAACTCGGGTCAACTCAGAAGTCAAACCGAGTCAGATCAACCGAGTCAGGACGGAGTCAGATGTAGTCGAGTCTAAGCTGGTCCTGTTGAGCTTGGCATGAGTCCAGGCTATTGACTGCCCGAGCTTGTGTAGCACAATCATTATCTTTGCAACATTACTCTCGGCCAAGATGGCTTCACTTTGCAAATCGGCTCTTTCTTGTCCTAAATCACCACGATTATGACTTTCGATTACAACCAATTCCTTAAGCCAACTGCGATACCCTTTATAGTAACACCACCACTGCACCACCTGAATCTCAGATTCATGTTACCAGCTCCTCCTTGATCCCCATCAACTCACAACTCCTTGGCAGAACTCCATCTCAGTCCATGCCTACAATTCCTGACCCGGACCAAGCATTCTGTCCTAACATACATCTAAGATATTCATTCATAGCTTTGAGTGCCTTCATACATTAGACATCAACTCGGCAAATTCATGTCTGCAACTTCTTTCGTAGCCCATTGCAGTAACCCATCTTTACAACCTGCTCTAGCTTCATTCACGGTACCAAAACATAGTTCGCCTTCTCGCTGTCTTGCACCAGGCCTGTTCTCTTGACCATTACCACCACCGACACCACCATTTCCTCACCGCATCAAACTCGGAACCCATTAAATCTTCACCACCAAAGCACCAACATCAATTGCGGCTCGCCTGCCATCTCGAACCAGCCATCTCGCTTTGTTGCTTCATGCACTGCAATGCAATTGCAGTACAAACCAAGCTCTATTCACCATCTTCACATAAAACCTATCTAATATGTCGATCCACCAACAATGAAATTCCACCTTCATTCGACATAAAGCCACTGCATAAGCCATTTCAATGGATGCAACTCTGACCTCATTCATTTACCACACAATATTCTCTCATAATTCACAAGATCAAAGCATCTCCAGCTCTGCAACATCTCAAGGCATTCTTAGCTTCAGATCCCCACTAACTCCATCTGAGCTGCAACCTCAGGCTGTTGTAGAAGCCAACCTCAGGCTGTTGTAGAAGCCACAATCTCAACGCCTACAAGTTACAAGCTCATTATCTACCCTCCCGCAATGGCATGGCAACTAGCGTGAGCCAGCTCTGCATCTCAAACCTGCAATTTCTTTACTCCCTTGCAATGCACACAACTAGCTTGCACCATTCATTCTCCTTAGCTCGACCACTGCAGCTCAACACAGCTCTGTGTGTTTCTCAGCATCAAAAAATCACCATTGCAGCCACATACCTAACCATTTATCATCATGCCAGAAGCACCTGCATCTCAATTTCATCTCTTGCACATCAGTACCACTGAGCTATCTCCTTCCATTCCTTGTGCATCATTCACATTCAGAACTTCTCAACCGGCCTAGCCCATTATTCGAGTCAACACCATTAATGACCAAAGCTCTCAAACCCATCTTGATTTTCTATTCAAATCTACTCAAACCATGTCTTAAATCAGCAAAGAGAATCTTCAATTATCCTCATTCTCCATCTCAAAACCAACAGATTGATGCCAAATTTGTGTTCTTGACTGATTGACTCCACAATCGAATTTACCACTGCAGTTCACTGATCTGTCTTTCCCAACTCAAACACACCTCCTTGACTGAAATCATTGCAAGAACAGCTCAATATCGATTCATCCTCTCATCGGCTGACCATGAAACCATCGATCTCTTCCACGAGCAAATCAAATCCCCTTTCTTATCTCGATTCTAATTCATTTTCAAACCCTAACACAGAGACACAAATACTCTCCGTTTATCACATGTCCTTCTTTGCAACATCCAATTCAAGCTAAACCCATCCTTTCTTCGCGTTCTCGAATTCGAAATCATCTTCTCGGCCAACTAAACTCGAGAACAAATCGATTCACCACCGCATCAAACCATTTCTCATAAGACCCCAAATAAATTACCATCAATCCTCTTCCCGTAAGTTACATATTCGATTAGAGCCATTATTCACCATTGCTTCCACCGTCTCGGATCAAATCTTCATGAACCTCGAATTACTCTCTCAATCGTTGGCAAGAGTTGAGTTTTACGAGAACCTAGCTTGTCCGAAATCGAATACGAGCACCAATACTCAGTTGGGTTAAAGGAGTAGAAAGTCTTTGAAGGCACCTTTGTTGGATATGGGCCACCAAGAGATTATTTGGCTGGTCAGTTCCACGGAACCGACTGCCTATCTCTGTTTTCTTGCTCGGTTGTCAGTTATGCGGAACTAACAGATCATTCTTCACCTCCTTCTCGTGCACCTAGCCTGGTTCCAAGTATCACTCGCTAGTGAATTGATCTTTGTGCTCCTTTATGCTCCAAATGGCTAATTTCTTCTTCTTTTGCTCATAATGACTCCGTTATACCTGATCACTCAAAAGCACACATAAGATACATAATTTACAAGAAAACTAGCGAAGAAAGCATAAATACTAGATAGTAAATTAGGTGTTTTACGACACCTATCAATAGGTGCCAAAGAACCGACAATCTAGGTGCCCGAAATAAAATGCCACAAACTTTTATTCAATTTATTGAAGTTTTTGATGTATGGGGTATTGATTTTATGGGGCCTTTTATCAACTCCCATGGGAATTTTTATATCTTACTTGCGGTTGATTATGTCTCGAAATGGGTGGAAGCTAAGGCTACCCCAACTAATGATTCTAAAGTGGTTTCAGATTTTGTGCAAGCTAATATTTTTGCAAGGTTTGGAATTCCAAGAGCCATAATTAGCGACGGGGGTTCTCACTTCAAAAACAGGATTTTACAAGGCTTGTTGAAGAAGTACAATGTGTCGCACAAGATTGCAACACCTTATCATCCCCAAACAAATGGACAAGCCGAGGTGTCTAATCGGGAGGTGAAATCTATTTTAGAAAAGACGGTGAACCCAACAAGGAAAGATTGGAGCATGCGACTTAATGATGCTTTGTGGGCGTTTAGAACCGCATATAAGACACCTATCGGGATGTCTCCCTTTAGGATTGTGTATGGTAAACCTTGTCACTTACCCGTGGAAATTGAGCATAAGGCGTTTTGGGATATTAAGCAATGCAATATGGAGTTAGATGGCGCTGGAAGGCAAAGAAAGTTACAACTTCAAGAGCTAGAGGAGATTCGCAATGATGCATTTGAAAGCTCACGAATTTACAAGGAAAAGACGAAGGCATTTCATGATAATATGATTACAAAGAAATAATTTTGCATTGGGCAGAAAGTGCTTTTGTTTAATTCTCGTTTGCAATTATTTCCGGGTAAATTAAGGTCACGATGGATCGGACCTTTTATTGTTACAAATGTGTTTTCTCATGGTGCAGTGGAAATTCGTAGCATAGCTACAGGGAAAGAACTTAAATTTAACGGGCACCGGTTGAAACCATATTATGAGAATTTCACTTCCGAAGTGGTGGAAGGAGTTAACTTTGTGGATGTGCTCCCTCTGGAGGAGTCATAGAAAGCAAGGAGATAGTCGGGCTGACGACTTTAAACCAAGCGCTAAATGGGAGGCAACCCATCGGATGAGTATTTCTTGTCTTTATTTCTTGTTTTGTTTTTAGCTTTTTCTCGTCTTGTTTTTATTTTGTATGATTTTTTGTTAGAATTTCCCACCTTGACTTACTTTGGACGATTCAATTTACATTGATGACAATATAAAGTTTAAGTGTGGGGGAGTGGTTAAGCATTTGCGTTGTAAATTTTTGAAAATTTTCAACTTTTGTGTAAAATAGTGAATAAGAAAACTCCAACTTGTAGTTAGTTTATAGTCACATAGTATAAATGTCGCTAAGATTACATAGAGAATCTCATAAGAGTGACTGAACTTAGAGATGACAGAGAACATGATCGGGTTTCTTACTTGTATGAGAGTTAAAGTTGGATTTAACCATGCCGGTGGGAAATAAGGTGCAGATCGAATTCGGTATTAGAGTAGTGATCCCCTATAGTGGAGACTACCCATGTTACATCATGTGAGGCACCGACCTTCAATTCTTTGTACCTGTCTAAATTTGTGCTTTTAGAGTGTGACATACGTTAATTCCGGGCAGAATGGTGAGCTGCCCAACCTCCCACCAATAGAAGCACTATTTTGATCTCTTGAGTGCTATTTTGTCAATCATGATGGTGACATCGAATTGCTAACTTACATACCACTTGTAATCTTGTTCGCAGTTAGCACCATCCACTTTATCTCTCTCTACACCAACAGGTCCATAGAAACACCATCATCATCAACAAGAGGAGCATCACAAATTTGAAGGAAAGTTGAAAACGTTCAAGGTTTACAAGCAACGGTACAGAAATGGGCAGATTTCAGATTCAAGTAAAGCAACAAGACAAGGAGCAGAATTTTTACAAGTTGAAGACTATTGTATAAGAGTGAAGTTTATCAAGATGAGAGTTTGAGAAATTTATGATATCGAGACATACGAATTGTGAAGAATCAAGCGGTAAAGTACTTACACCATGGCCTTTGTACTTACATTTTTAGTTTATTTTATCTTATTTGTATTTTATTTTTCTCTAGGTTGTCGCTAGGTTGCCAACCAAAAGCCCTGTGTAATATCTTCATTATATTTATATAAAATTATATATTAATTATATAAACAAAAAAAAAATTCTCTTGTTTAAAAAAAAAAATAAATTTTTTTTGTTAGGTTCATTATTAGTTCTTTTGTTTTTTTTGTTTCATTTTGTATTTGTTTTATTTTTCTTGTCTCATAAAAAAAAGGGCGTTCCTTTATATACCCCCAAGAAATAATAACGGTACCCCTAATGATTAGTTATGTTAGTTATAATTTAGTTAGAATGAAAATCGTAATTTTTTCTGAATTTTTTGATACTCATACCCCTAAATATTAACCATAAAAAGAAAGAGAAAAACTTCCCTATATATATATATATATATATATATGCGGATAATTAATGAGAATGAATCCATAATTTTCTTTCCAAAAAAACAAGAAATTATAATAAATAGGGCACAATATTGGGGAAGAACTTAGGCAACTCAATTATGGAATCATTAGAATCATGTTTAGGAAATCCATGGTTTGAAGCACATTCTGGTAATCAAAGGAAGATGATGCACAACGATTCAATTTTTTTTTCTGTTGAAGATTAATTGATGCACATTCTTAACATCGGTACGGAAACTTAAGACAACTTATTGGTCTGATTAGAAAACTGATCTTCTATAGGTGTTGACTTGATAAGCTTTAGAATGATGATTACTGGGTATATAAAATTGGTTTTCAAAATGAATAAATATTGTAGAATCACCATTTTAAATCCAAGCAACTGGATGAGTTATGAATATATGATACTAAGATTACTATTATCAGAGTTATGCCATTCTAGATGGCATAACTATTATAGAATGTCCCCTTTATTATCTTCTCGAGTGATAGACTTCTAAAACCATAGCAATAAGAATGACAAGTTATTTTTGGATTCTCAAAACTAGATTTAAGAATCTACGATCTAATTAAAAAGGACTTAGTCACTTAGTTAATCAATCAAAAACAAAACTCAAAGAGGTTTTGTGATGATGGATATTTTTACATGATAATTCTCGGTGCTCCAAGAACCCTACTGGCACTGTTTAGAAGATAATGATCGAAAGTTGTTTCTGTTTTTTTTTTTTTGAGATGCTGTTTCTGTTTCTTAAATTTGTTTAGTTGTGAAAGATTAATGGTTTTTCGGGGGTACACAAGATATATGTTTTTGATGGGGTAGAAAGATATATTTAAAGGGTACATAAATAAAGGGGTACCGTTAGTATTTTTATGGGGTACATAACGGAACACCCAAAAAAAAATTTAAAAAATTATAAAAAAATTTTAAAAAAAAAAAAAAAAAAAAAAAAAAAAAAAAAAAAAAAACAAAGAGACAAGAAAAATTCATTGTATCATATTTTGGGTTTGTATAGTTCGTTTTTAGTTTTGTATTCTTTCAATATAGCCAATGGAAGAAGGAAAATATACAATGAAGTTTCAAGCAACAAGGAAATAGAGGAAAAAATTACATTGTCAAGATTCTACGAAGTTCAAGAGTTATCATCAAGAGTTGAAGACCGAAGACGAAGATGAAGACACCGATTGAAGACCGAAGACGTTTCTATGGATCTTTGTGAGAGTGGTGCTAGCTGCACGTCGAACGGATAACGAGGTAAGTAAGCATATTCCCACATTCGTTAAGTGGTTGATTTCCTTTCCTAGAGATCGTCAAAAAAATGGGTTTTCAAAAATGATAAAAGATGTGGGTTTTTAAAACATCTCGGAGGGTTTTGCCTTCCTACCATTCAACGTGTCGCAGGATTCTCTCTTCATTTCTACCTGGACACATGTGTGACCCATAAAAAAGCTATTTATTATCGAGAGCAACATCATAAAACCCTTTCTTGTGAGGCAGAGTCGAGACTTTCGATCACTTCGAACCCGAATTTCTTTCGATAAGGGATGGTTATTTCTCTCTCAACTTTTAAGGATGAGATTGTGTTCATATATGTGTCTAACTTCTTATGACTAGTGTGCAGAATTTCTATGTCTTCTTAGCGCGTTGGATGCTATCGTTCCGGAGAACTAGTAAGTTGGAAAAGTAGGTTTTGTGGGTATATCTCTAGTAAACCCTCACGAGACTATAACTCGTCCACTAGGGACACCTAGGGGTTTAAAGGCTTGTTATTTATGATAAAAGTGACCGTAGCCTCGACGACAAGGAGTTGTATGTATGTTTTATAATTGTTTTGTTTGATTTGCTCGAGGACGAGCAAAGTCTAAGTGTGGGGGAATTTGATAGGTGTAGAATACACCTAATTTACTATCTAGAGTTTATGCTTTCTTTGTTATTTTTTCTTGTAAATTATGTATTTTACGCGTGTTTTGAGTTCTACAGATACTTTGGAGACATACGGATGAAAAGAAGAAGAAATCACCGAATTGGAGCAAAAGGGGCAAAATTATCGTTTCATTGGCGAACAATATTTGGAGCCCAACCACGGTTAAGGGGAAACTCTATTTGGAGAAGCACTAAAGGCAGACTAGCTGAGGTTAAAGGGAGCTACCGTCTGGGTGGTTCTTTTACATTTGGGCGTCTGAATCCGCTCCCATTTATAACCTAACCCTAAAATCGAGATTTGCATCTCATTCATTTTGCACCTGAAATAAAGTGAAAAAACAGCTGTTGTAAATCCGAGAGACTAAATCGAGAAGAGCTGAGAAGATTAATGATGGTTGCAGTGGATTTCGAAGTTCAGAAAAGCGCATGAAGAGGATGTATTTGCTGCTCAAATTACAGAGGAATTGAGAGAAGAAAAGGGGATGTCTGTGAGGATTTAAGCCACATGAAGAGAGAAATGATGGTCGGTCTGATGGATGATGTGAATTGAGAAGACCCTGTTGATGTTGGAAGGAATCAGTGGGTTTTGCTATGTTCCAATTGAGAAATTACAGAGTTGGAAAACCGGATCTGCTGTCGCTGCTACAACTGATAGAAACGGAGATGGTTGAAATTCAGGAAGAAGGTTTTGAGCAGAAGAGTTAACAATTGAAGATGATGGATTGAAGGTTGTATTAGATCAATTAAGACCAGAAGTTGGAGATAAAATATGGGTTAGACATATTTGTTTTTTTTAATTGCTAAGAAGACAAGGAAGAAATATGATGTTGGTATGGGTACTGAGTTCATGGTGATAAAATTGATACGAATTACAACTCGTATCTAAAGAACGGTTTTGTGATGCTCCTGTTAATGGATTAAGGATGAATTGCTGATGGAGGTGGTTATGAATCTGTCAAATTGGGAATAAGAAAGTGATAGCGCTGAACTGTAGTGCAAGTTATGCTGATGGACTAGGTGGTTATGAAGCCGCGGGATAGCTAAGGGAAGTGAAATGCGGCCCGAGTATAATGACAAGATCCTGGTTCACCAGTTGGCGCAGCTGTAGTTGATTGAATGAGTTAGTATGGATGTGACAGTGTTGGCGGCATTACTTCAGAGAACTGCAAAGGGTAGCTATTAGTGTAATGACTGGCGGTATTTGATGATGGCATATGGCTCCAGAATGAGTTTCAGTGGATTCATGAAGCTGAGAAGAACATAATGGAGCTGGTGGATGTGCAGGTGATAGTGCGGACGAGCCGAGGAAAGTGGTTTGTGTGTGAATTACAGGATGGGTTGCACCTGGTGGTAGTACAGTGGTGCTATGTAATCTGAATTGCAGGTGAAGCATTGGCTGAGGAGATTGAAATGTGATATAATGTATGCCTAGGATTCTGAGCGGAAGTTGAAGGCGAGGCTGCGGTTGCAACCGGTGTTGTTGGTTGCACTTTGGTTTTGTGTCTGCTTTGCAGATATTGGCATGACAGGATCAGCTGGAAGATTGAATGAGTATGAAGACCTAGATGTATGTTAGGTTATACAGGTTGCAAATAAATCTGGTGTTTGAAGTTACGAGATGGGTCTTGTTGTGGTAGTTGGTTCTGGTGATGAGATGGCAGTGGCAATGGAACTGATATGGTACTGCTGTAGCTAGAGCAAGAAATGGTTGGTGCTGCGATGAGCTGAAATGCTAAGAATAGAGATTGAGTTGCTGGGGATTAGTGCTATGAACTGCCAGGGCTTGATGTACTGGTGATGCCGTTTCCAGGGATTGGAAGTTATGAAGTGATTATTGAATGGTTGCAGTGACAAGACTGAGATCACAGCTGGTGAGAGTGTTGCAGAGCTGGAGCTGGCATTCAAACTCCAGCCTGTGAGCCGAGAAGAACTGGAGCTGTTGCCATGGATCGATGATTATGCGAACGGAGAAAGTGCAAAGCTGGATAGAAATGGGAATGAATGATGTTGGCCAAGGATGCATAGATGCAGCTGAGGTTGATTGAGAAAGAGATGGTGGCGCTGGTTCACAGGGATTGCAAGCCATTGAATCGCAGGCTCGAGATGAGAACTGGTGCTCAAGAAAGATGATTCTGAAGTCAGTTCACGTGCAGAACTAGGAAATGGTGATCGCAATGGAACTGTGGGGTGTGTATTTGAGCTGTGGTGAAATGAATCTGAAGCTGTAGAATGAAGATGGTAGTTGAAGCTGTTAAAGGTGCTAAATAGAGAAGATACAAGTATTGCAGCTGAAGTGTAGGCTGCTATCAAGATGAACAACCATCATGGCTGGATTGCACTGGTGAAGTGCAATCATGGTGCTACACATACAGCTCTGGCATGTGCATTGGTCTGAGCCTATGCAATTCAGCTCGGTCGCACTGGATTAGACCCGACTCCATCCGACTTGGTCCCGACTCGAGACTCGACTCAGATCGACCGAGTTGACTCGACCGATTTTCCTGACTGAGTTGACCCGACCGAGCTGACTCGTTGACCGGTGACCGGGTGGACTTTGCCGGTCACCTGAGCTATTTTCTGGTGCCGGATTCCGGCCAATTTCCGGCAGTAATACCAGCTTTCCGGTGACAGTTTTTGGGGCATATTTTCTACATGGGTTTCTATCACTTATGGGCTTGGTGGATTTTCATCTAATGGACTTTGAAGACTAGACCTAATTTTGGAAACAAGAGAGCTATTTAAAGGAAAGTCTTCTACAACTTTGGAGGATACGTATTATTCTTGGAACTGAGAGAGCCGGTTTTGTTTACGTTCTAGGGTTTGCTTTTGTTCATCTTCATCTTTTCAATTAATATTTTTATGATGAACTCCATAGCTATGAGTAGCTAAACAAATATTATTGGTTATGGGATAAAGTTGATTTCTCAACATGTTATTTAAATCTATGAATTAGTTTTGTCTCAGTAATTTATTGTTTGTGATTCACAATTAATAGTGTTATATGATTTGAATACCTGTTAGGTTGAGTCCGGAATCAATCCGATTTGCATTCATCTCTAAAGCTATATTAGGGTTTTCAATACGAAAAAGTTGTTTATCCCTGATTCTAAGTAGCATAATTGTGGTTAGTGCTTGTAGTGATATATCCTACTAGTCACAAATGAATCATAACTTTTGTTAAAACGGATTAGTGCTTTTACACATTCGTTTGCATTGATTAGTCTTATTCCATAGAACTTATTGCTTTTAGGGAGTTAAATCTAATTGTGCTTTTACACTTTAGGTTGATTTCTAGGAAGAATTCACATATGCATCTTTTAATGTGGTTGTGATGAAATCAGGGAATTAGCGGGATATACTTGCGATCAAGGTATCCTAGGACTTTTAGTAAATGAGAGATTAAAATACCAATTCTAATCATTGATGAAAATACATGTTTGTGAATGATACTATCCCGTGACCAATATGTTCTCCTTATTGATTATTCAAATTATTTGCTTTGCTTTATTTTATTTTATTACTTTGTTAAAACAACAAAAATCCCCCCTTGGTTACTAAGAAACTGAATATCTATAACAACAAAAGCCTCTCTGTGGGAACGAACTCTTCCTTACCTTGTACTTCATTTATATTTAGTGAGTAAGAAAGTGAAATTATTTTTGACACTTACGACAGCGATCACACGGTGTCTAACTAGTAGATAGAGGTAAGTACGGGTCGTTCCACAGGGAGCGGTGGAAATACTGTAATCAATATCTCTAAATAAAATAACTAGGAAATATTTTTTTGTATTTTTAGAATTGAAACACTAAATAATAAAATTAAACTAATAAAATGAATTCAATCGAAGAATCGGTAACCAGGGTGTTATTGGTATCCACCACTATTTCCTTGCAAACACTTAAATGAAACATAATTATGAATATGTGTTTATTGTTCGTTCTATTGACATCACCTATTATATGTATTAGAGTCGCAAATATCACTGGTATACCTTAAGCATGGCACATCAAAAGACTAAATCCTAGCATGAACCATCAAATTGCATCAGCGAGAAAGTTATGCGAAACTAAATATAGGTTCACAAATTCTATATGACTTTTCTAAGCATAACCCATCAAAGTTTTTAACAAAGCATGGATCATCAAATAATCAGACACACATATTTGTAAAACTAATTCATTAAGCACATAGATTTTTAAAACCTGTGAAGCAACAACTAAATTTCAATCAATCAATAAACAATATTCAAGAATTAATTTATTCAAATCATAACGGTCTATTGCTATATAACCAAATCAAAGTAGCCTAATACCCAAGTGGTTTCAATCCATAAACCCTAGTTACAATAATCTAGCAAGACATGGCTTTCTCAAAAGCCATAAACATATTAAGAGAATCACAAACAAATCAAATCGGAATCGAAACGACGAAACTTCAAAATGTAGCCGCGCCTCCCTTTTTTCTTCGCTCCACTCTGTAGCTGCGACTCTGTAGCCGGTGTCGACCTCCTTCTCTGAGTTTCTGTTTGTGTATCAAAATATTTTCATGTGAAAAAGTTGCAACAAATAAGACCTAGCAGCTGCTCAGGCCCAGTCCATCAAACACCCACATGCAGATTTCCAAATCGAGGCCCTTCAAAATCTGAGTACTCCCTGGATCCGACTGCAACACCAACAACAGTTTCCACTTTCTGACCGTCACCTCCACGTTCAGCTCATTCTCTACTACATACAACACCCATTGCATGTGAATCGCTGGTACCGACATAGGAATTCCATCTAGCTGCTCTTAACCATCCAGATTCGCCATCGATCACCAGCGACACCATTTACTGCCATTAATCACGACAGCACCTCCCTGTTCTTCTCCATCGCAGCAAAAACTCTCACTATAATCGACTGCAAACTACCCAAACAACCAACACCTGGTTGAATCGATCCATTCAAAACCCAAACCCATTTCCATATCCTTCCGCCAGTAGCCTCAGTTCAACTAAGTCAATTTCGAAGCATATTTAAATTTAGCCAACTCCAGGACCTTTAGAATCTCGTCACCCACCGGTTGTATAAGATCATCACTAGCAAACTGATAGAAACTTTTTTGTGTCTATTTTGTTCTCAATGTTCTGTATTGTTAGTGCTCGATATTGTACTAATTATGATTTTTTGTGTGTTTGTAGGTATTTTTGGGCAATAAACATTTTTGGAAAATTCTGTCCGAAAAGTTGTCTAAGGCACCCGGAGGACACGTGTTATTCGGACTCCCAATTTTGGATAAGGGGTATCCAAATTACTTAGGGGTACCCACCTGCTAACCGCACCCCAAGCAGCTGGTTAAGGGGCACCTCCTTCTTCATCGTTCAGAAGTATGTTTTGGCGGGAGAAAAATATTGACAGCGTAATTGCTGAATCGAGTTTGAGAAGATTTTGTGGGATTTATTCCATGGATTTGGATATGTTTGGACCTGGTTGACTAAAACAGGGATGGTAAGAGCTTTGATCACGTGAAATATGGGAAGATTTTATTTCCTTTTCAAAACAGGGAATGAAGAAATACTCGAGTATCCCGTGTTTCTCTGTGTTTGGCGTAAGTTGGCAAAGACTTTAAACGAGAAAGCAACGTGTTGTAGTGTGCTATCCTGGATAACACAACATTCTAAGAAATGAAAAGAAAGTAAATCTCGTGACATGAAGAGAAAATATAGAAAAATATTCTCGAATAATATTTATTTACGATGAAGAGTTTTGGGGAGTTATTATCGAGATTTAGCTTGCTGTTGGATATAAAAAGGGTGCTCAGGTGTCAGATAAGGGTTATGGAGAGTTTGGGGAGATTACAGAGCATCACAGAGGCGAAAATTTGATCACCAGAGAAACCTGCTGCTGCTGCTGCCATTGAAGAACACGAAGAACATTAGACGCACAGTGACAGTCGTTTATGCTACAGTGATACGACTCACAACCGAGGGTCGTAGTTCGGAAGACAGTCTTTTTATCGTTCTTTGTAACAGCTCGGTTTGTAACACTTATAACTGTTACAAACCAGGTTTTTATTTGATATCTCTCATTTTCATCATTTGTAAGCACCTTTGAGCAATAAAATCATATTTTGGGCGTGTTTCCAACATGATGAGCTAGACCCCATTACTGGGACGACGGAGGAAGACGAATTTCATACATGGGTAAAATTATTTAATTCTTTTTTAAGACTTTTGCATTAATTTTAATTGAAATATGATTTGAATTAATTGGTTGTCATTTAATTTGATGAGGTATGCTTAGCTTAAATGTTTTGATACATCATGCTTAGGATTTACAACCAATGTTTTGAGAATCTATCTTGGCAAAAATAAGAGTCCATGTTTTTATTTGTTGAGCGATAATTGTTAAAAGAATTAATATTTGAACCTTTTGTCATGAGTTTGGCCGAATCCTGAGTCCCAGCACATCTCTTCGTCCTGTGACAATATTTGTATATATTTTTCTTTTATTTTCTTTTATTAATTCTTAAAATAAATCTCATCAAGTCCGAGTGAACGATAACCCTTCTTACTACAACATCATTGAAAATAACCATCAATTTTTGGCGCCGCCGACGCGGACTTGTGTATAGATTTGTTTTTAGGTTTTATTATTAATTTTCTTTTTTTATTATTATTTTTGTTCTTTTTAACGTGTTTTGGTATTTCTGTTTGCTTTCAGATTTGGAGTGGAGCGAAAGAAAAAGAGAAAGTGCTGAAAAGAAAAGCAAAGCCAAAATAGGAAAGAAAAGAGAGATCCGAACGGAGTGAAGAAGAAAATTTAGTATAGTGTAATTATTATTTATTTATTTTTAGAAACTGTAATTAGGTAATTATTTTTGTAATTTTTATTTTTATTTTTGGACTTTTTAATTTTTGGACTTTTGGACGTTATTTTTTTTTTTTGAAAACCCTAAGGAAGGGTTAGTTTAAATATAAACTGCACAGGGAAGGACGACAGTTACGATACTGTCTCGGTGCCTTGGGTTCGTACATTGACATAGGAGTCAGTGGCCCGAGTCGACTTCAACGGTTCATCCCCCATCTGGAACGGGAGGTAAGAATTCTAAACACCCACGAATCCCTTGTCAGCGGGTTTACTGGATGATTTTGTATGCATATATGTTGAGGTCTTGAATATGGCTGCTTTAATTTCCTAGTAAAGGGGAAGGACTGGCCATACAAGATAAGGGTTCGGATTTCATCACCGTTCTCTTCTTTCCCGCCTTAGGAAAACGATACCAAACGCGAACCTAAGCTTAAAATACTGACTAGAACGAGACCGATAGGGTAACAAGCTTAATAGGAAAGTCATTCGAAAAATATTGGTTACTCTTTAAGCATACTTCGAAGTTCATGATGGTTTCTGTGAGTTGAATGCGTGATTGCGCCGCCTTGTAATGCGGTGAGGCATTGGATATCAAATCTCCACGCAGCTTCCCTCGCCTCTATTCAACTTACTTCAACTCGGATTGATTCCAGAGGGGTCTGCTTAAATTGTAACGAATTCCCTTTCGAAGGATTAAAAGATGGTCTAGAAACAATCTAAGTGGAGCCATCATGCTTTTTGTTTGCTAGAAATCATTAGGTTTGTTGTGGTCGAGTCAGCCCTGTTTGTGTTTGCGTAGAATTCCCTTGCGGTTAGGATGTCAAACGGTATTGTAATGACCAATACAATGATTATCCAACCGAACAATATGGACATTACTCTTTTTATGACCATAGTGTGAATAGTGGTTGGGAACGCCAATCTTTTGAAGGTTATGGGTCATACCATGGTGAGCCCAATTACTATCCACATGAGCATCGATCATTCTAGCAAGAAAATTATAGTACAAGTTCTTCATCTCTAGAGGATACAATCAAACTTTTGAAAAGTAGTCCTTTTTATGATCCTTCTGTTCCTACTCCTTCTTTAGAAGAGTTCCTCAGGGATTTAGCTAAAACGACATATAAGTTAGCTGAGGTGAATAACGTAGTTATGGACGAAAGGACTGCAACAATGAATGAATCTTCTTTAGAAGACATCCTCAATAGATTAACTCAAAACTTAGATCCAACACTAAGGGAACTTTCTTTGGAAGAGACCCTTGAGAGGATAGCTGAGTCGACACGTAGATTTGAGTTAGAGACGAACGAAAGTATTGCTCGAAATAACTGGAATTGCCAATATAGTGTATCCAATAATACCCTTGAGAGTGAAGATAGTTATTCGCATAATCAAAATGACGAGGTTAGAATTGGTAACACTACTTGTTTAGATGAGGTTCGATCATTTTCATGTTATTATAGTGATGATCATGATTGTAGGACCAGAATATCGCGACATCAATGTTTCGCGAGAATAATAAATGACAGTGCTGCGAAGGAGTCACAAGGAAGAAAAATCAATGACGCATCAGATGACGACAGCCAGAACATGAGAAAAGTGTGAAGACTTGGCGAGATTTAGGAGTGTCGCGAAGACAAATACTTATACACTCGCGACACTTCGGGAAGGATTCCCGAAAATAAAGGACAGCTTAGCTGTCATCCATTATGTAATACCCTATATAAAGGGTCGAGTAAGTCTGTTGTAGGGGAGGTCTTTTTGAATTGTTGAGCAAGATATTAGGAGAGAGAAACTTTGGAGCGATTGTAATCTTCTTAACTCTGTTCTAACTTTCTTTGTAAACATTTCAAGAAAATAATCAAAAAAATCTAGTGAGGGGTGTAGTGTGGGATTTCCTGCAACTACATATGCGCTAGAAACAGGGACTGAGTGAAGATCAACATTGTGATTTGGAAAAATTTGGAGTACAAAGAGAAGAATTTCATACAATTTTTAGCAAATTATTGAAATTAAGAAATGGCTAGAAGAAGAGAAACATCAGAACAACCAACAACCGTAAGAAGAAGCAGGAGATTGGCTGGGGAAAGGAGAAATGAGGTAGGTGAACCCTCAAGAATAAACACAAGAGATGGAGAAGAAGGCCAAATTCAACCACCAATTCAACCAGCTCCAAATAGAATAATAGATTATGATAGGGTGAGTGTGCATACCTGGAGATCAGATTCTATGGAGGAAAGAGAAGAAGTGCAACAATTGGTAAATAATGGACAAGAGGAGAGAAATCGAGAAGAGATGGGAGAAACGATTCGTGGAAATGAAGAAATTGCAGCATTAGAGGCATTGAGACAAACAATACATGAAGAAAGGCGATTAGAAGCAGAGGAACGCGCAAATTTAACAAGGAAAAACCACGAATTAAGGATGGAAAATAGGAGGCTGCAAAATAGATGATCGAGAAGTAATAACTGATCAAGATCAGGATCGATTAGAGAGGACGTGAGAAGAACATTACCTGCAGAAAATGTTAATGAAGAAAATTTGGAAAGAGAATTAGATTTTGGCGAAAGAGGTCGCGAAGAAAGAGAAGTGATAGGAGATCGTTATATTCCCCGTCCTAAAAATCTACAGAATGGTCAAAATGATGGAAATCAAGAAAATAGGCAGCGTCAAGGGCAGAACAATCCAGTTAATGAAGAAAATCAGGAAGAAGGAAGAAGAATACTACATGAGAGAGAAACACGGAGGAAACAAAAGGAAATTGAAGAGGACATTGAAAAGCATTATATTGAACAAGCGCGTTTAGCTCGCGAGAGGGAAAGATTGAGAGCAGAAATGGAAGAACGAGAATTCGAAGAGGCGATTCGGTAGAATAATCATGATAACCGAGAAAGAAGGCGCGAGCAAAATCGCAACAATGGAAATATCAACGAGGAATATGAAAGAATACAGAGAAGAACTGATAGACAACCAAGAAGAGAAAATGACGGATATACTCGTGTGAGAATTCGTGAAAGAGATGAGGGAGAAACTCGCAGAGAAAGAAGAGAAGAGAACGATGAACCAGAAAATATAAGTAGACACGAACGGAGAAGGAGAGAAGCAGAATTAAAGAGACCGATAAATTCAAATTCTGAGGCAAATGAACAAATTCTGAGAGAATTGGCAGAGATGAGAGGAATATTGAACAGCAGAAGAGAAGGAGGGTGATCGCGGTCGTAAGCGACACAAATATAATTACACTTTCTTACTACTCAAAATATAAATATAGCAAGGGCAAGAAAGGATCGATCCCACAGAGAGGTCTAGGTTGTCAAATTGTTATGGTTTCCTATATTAAACACCGAGGATTTTCTCGATTTAAACGGAAATAAATAAAAGCAAAGCAAATAAAGTACGCAAATCAAGGATGTGAAAATATTGGACAAAGGTTTCATCTTCAATTGCAAACAAGTTTATGAATGTATGAATAGAATTCGTATTTAATCTCGCTTATCATCAAAAGCCATAGAATACCTTATTGCAAGAATACTCCGTAATTTCCAAAGTTATCAACACACACATTAGGGCTGCGTATGTGAAATCTACCTAAAGAATAACCTAACGCCTTGCGCTAATCAAGTTCAATTCCTAGGAGCATTAAGTTTCGTAAATAGGCTAATCAATGCAATTGTAATACATTGCGCAAAACAATTCGAACAAAGGTCAATTTCTACATATGACTACGAGGATGTATCACTACAAACCCTAATCATATCATGCTACTCGTATTCAAGGTTATCGCTCGATGAAAACCCTAAAATAGCTATAGATATGGATGTGAGTTCAATCAATTCTAGACTTAACTAAACAAACATTCAATCATATTGCAATCCATCAATCATGCAATTATTGTAACCCGTAGAAATCATACGATAATATTGAGAGAAAACTAATTCATAAAAATCATAACTTGGTTGCAAAATCCAACTACATCTTCAACCAATAATAAAAACTTAGTTACTTGTGTTTTTGGAAATCATCATAGAAAGTTTAGAAAAACCTATCATGTGAAACCCTAGAACCAAAGTAGAAGTCTCCCTAATGGAGATATCTCCAGGTTTAGAGAAAAAGTTCTATTTATATGCTTTTCTCCCCATAAGGATACTTTCCCAAAATTAGGTTAACTCTTCTCAAAACCCGTCTCCAAGTTGGTCCACCAAGCCCATGTGTGAGAAATATGTCTCTAGAATTTTGGGTCCAAAACTGGTCGCCGGAATTGATGACGTCATCGCCGGAATCCGGTCGTCGGTGCCGGAATCCGGTCGTCGGAAAGTTTGTCTCAGGCTACTTGAATCATCGGAAACTGTCACCAACAAGTATGTACTTCCAGCAACTCATCTCCCCTTCTCTGCATTCCATACATTCACAAAAGAACCATTTAAGCCAATTTCTTATCTTGCGAAAACGCACTCAAAAGCGTGATCCGTAGCTCATATGTCCGGCCATCATTTCTTGCATCCTACTTATACCCCCTTCGTGATTCACTGAAATATTCTGATCCCCACTTTCGGTTCCAAAATCCAACACCCGGAACTAGTACCACCGGTGCGCCAATTCCGCTCCGTTTTCGCACAATTTCTGCAGCTTCAGTTCATGTCACAATGCAATGTGTGGCAAATCGAATTCCTCTTTGATCCACCGCAAACCACTGCATTTGAGCTACCTGTAACTCAGTTCTTCTCAGCTTAGCTGCTATCAGTAACCCGCTGCGCTTAACCGCAATTCGGCTCAAACCGTTGCTGCCTGTCCAATTCCAAATCTGTAGTTTCCAATTACAGCTGCTCTGCAAAATCTAATGCTGCTCAAAACCCCATACAGATTCTGTTGCCATCTCTCCGCCTCTTTTTCTCAGCATCTTTTCACAGCTGTTGCTTCTTGAATCGCTGCGCCAGTTCACCTTGATTACTAGCAGCAACAACTCAATTCTAGTTGCTCGTAACACAGGCTTGACCTCTATCTGTTCTTCACATTGTAACTCCACCAAACTCTGATCCAAGCCACCTAGACTCCTGTCAAATTCAAACCCAGTACTCTTGCCATTCATCGGGTTCCAGTCGAGGCTCTTCATCTCGACTTGCAGCTTCATCGTCAATCACCATCGAGCAACACCACACAGCTCCATTAACCCTCAGTACCAATGCTCCAGCCACCACTGCCATTACCACAAGCACACTCATTTTGCTCACAGACCCACATCAGTGAGCAACACCAGTTACAGCTCTTTCCAACAGTTGTAGCATCATCTTCTCTAATCCAGGCCCTCAATTCAAACTCCACCCATTCATCCATTGCAGCTGCAACACTCAACTCTGCAGCTTTCTCGACCAACACCAAAACTGTTCTTTCCTTATGCATCTCTGCCATCATTCCCTACCAAGTACAACACTAAACTGCAGCTACGATGTAATACCACCAACACACATCTGCTGCTGGCAACAGCCACATGAAATTCCATTGAGACAGCATCATTATCAGCCAACAACCTGCAGCTCCACAACAGCTCAACAGCACCTTCCGCAAGCTCCTCTTACTGGCACTTGAGACCTGCAATTTCAGTTGCGCCAGAACCCTTGTACCAGCTTAACTGTAGCAGCACAAACAATGCCAGCCACTCTCTGCACCTGTAGCTCATTGCATAGCACTGTCTCATACTTGCCTGTAACTTCGACTACATAATTCAGCTGCAGTAACCCACAGTCATTACCTGCACTTCCCTGGCGCAATTCCATAACAAGCATCAATGGCTGCACCTGCAATCTCCTTCCTGTAGTTCTACAGCCATCACCACCACCTGACACCATCATTGCCTCAACAGCATTGGCAGCCTTATACAAGTCACCTAACCTGTACCGCATCACCTTAAGCCATTCGCAAAGCGGGTCCATTTCAAGCCCCTTTGCTCCTTCAACTTCAGCTGGCTTCAGTTTCATATCACCAGAGTCACTACCAGCTTTTTGTCCTTCTTTCTCATTATGAGAATCACTAGCACCATTAACCACCAATCCATTCTCTGTCAGGTCATATTCAACACTGAACTGCAAAGTTTCCTCTCCTTCTTCATTCTCGAGTTTTAATTAACTCTCTGCCATTAAATCCCTTTCCACTTTCTCCCGTGATTAGCCACAGCAAGACTCCGACGGTGAGAACCGGTTCGAGGCATTGTATCAATCCTAGCTCTTCTTGAGTTTGTCACTGCAACACCCTATCCATCACTGCCATTATCGATCACAGGCATTTTCTCAAACATCTTGTCTGCCAGAGACTGGTGATACACATTGCACTTGTTGTTCATTCTTAGACCATTCCATTTCCTTCCCTGACAAACATTTTCACAATCAACACAAGACCCATTCATTTATAATCATTCATCATCTCTGAACCTTCTTTATTCGTCACTATCATCAATGGCAGAAACTCCAGTCTTCTCCCTGGATTTCTTGGTTGAACTAAACCCAGAACTTCCACAATTTCACTGATTTCACCACTCTCAATTTCTCAATCAAATCAAACCCATCTTGAACAGCAAATTCCCATTTCAACTGCTTCTCCATTTCATCGGATAACAGCAGCAGCAATTTCAGGGCTTTAAATTTCAGGGAAGTATGAATGAGAGACATACCTCTCAATTTTAGGGTTATGGGATGGGTTGGGTTGAGACACCCAACATAAGAACCACCCCAGATGGGTACCCTTTAGCTTCTTCTTTGGTGCTTTTAGTACTTTTCTTTAACCACAAACCTGACTATCCCTTAACATGGGCTGGCCTGTCTTTAGTACCTCCAAAGAGAATTTCCTCTTAAACTTGACTGGATTCCAGATAGTGTTCGCCATGAAATGACAAGTTTGCCCTTTTTGCTCAAAAGACACGGATTCTTCTTCTTTTGCTCCAAACGACTCCAAAGCACCTAATAACTCAAATTCACACATAAGATACATAATTCACATGAAAAATAACAAAGAAAGCGTAACTACAAGATAGTAAATTAGGTGTTTTAGACACCTATCAGATTCCCCCACACTTAGACTTTGCTAGTCCTCGAGCAAATCAAACAAAACAAAACTAAAAATAAATACATACAACTCCGTGACGTCGAGGATACGGTTAATTTTAGCATAAATAACAAGCCTTTAAACCCCTAGGTGTCCCTAGTGGACGAGTTATAGTCTCGTGAAGGTTTACTAGAGATATACCTACAAAACCTATATTTCAAACTCCGTCTATTCGTGACAAATCAATGAACGAATCCAAAATGACTACAGGAGGAGGTACCTTGCAAATTCAATTCAAATATTAGTAAATAAACTCTAATTAGATAGTTGAACAAGCCACAATACTCGGAAACTAACAAACCACAATCACAATGAAAAGATAAAGAAAATGGATAAAGATGTAGATGTTGGCGAATATTCTCAAGTGTTCGATGTTTCCCATATCTGTCTGAAGGTCACTGCTAAGATGAACCTAATCCTATTGGATTGAGCTACTTGGTTTGAATTCTACATCAACTCACCGGCATATACAAGGGAACCAGAAGTGACTTTATTCAACCAATATAAAACTTTTTTTTTTTTTTTTCTTATATGATTGGATCAAACTGGATCCAATTTCTTTTTTTTTTAGACGGCATGATTAGATCTTTTGGATCCAAGCGCATGCTTCCTTGTCAACACGTATATGATAGTTGCCTTGGATCCTGCATTCCACGCTTGTTTAGGCGACGGAGACAGGGACTACGTTTCACACATACTGCTATTCCCAAGTGTCTTTTTATTCCGTTTTGGTCTAATTGGTCGGTCTTCTTTTTTTTTTTTTTATATATATATATTTTTTTTTTTCAAATTTTTTTTTTCTCTTTCATATATATTTATATTTTTTTTCTTTTTCTAGTAACTCAATCACTCTATTTCATCCTAGCAGTAATAACACGTTGATGTTTAGTGACCCACCAAAGCACTTAGAGAACAATAGATAAATATGGAAAAATAAAAATAGAATGTGATATGGTGATATTCCGAGATATGGTAACAACTATCATATAATTTGTGATTTCTGAGCTATGTTCTTCCCTTTTAGTTAATTGGTTCCTCAACTCCTGCATTCAAAATGGTTCCATCCACTAATGGTGTCAAAAACAAACTATACAAACATATAAATGCTCCCCCACACTTAAACTTCACATTGTCCTCAATGTGTAAAACCGAAAGTTCTGAATTCTGACGTAACAGCAGATAAAACGCAAAAACTGTGAAAATTGGTAAGGAATTTGGAAAACTCCATTTCACAAAAGTTGTTCACCTACGTGTTTTCTACACAGTGTCAAAATTTCACAGTGTTTTGATAAACGGTCTGACAGTTATGGTCTCTGGACTGAACTACGCGCAGTCTGAATTTTTCTGACGAAAAGGTATTCGTCCTAATTCTCTTCTAAGATAGATTACGGACTCAATGAAATTAAACATAGGGATGCAAATATGATATGAAAACAGTAAAAAATAAATAAACGAAACAAAAATAAAATGCAAAAGGATAAAAGATACAAAACCGGTGGGTTGCCTCCCACTAAGCGCTTGTTTTAAAGTCGACGGCCCGACCTAGCTTCTTGTAAGATTCATTCCCCATACACCAATAATCGGAAAAGTTGGGGATCCGTCCATAGAACCTGTTTTGCAAACACTAGCTTCACACAAATATTAGTAACATAAAGCAAAAGTGAAGCTATGAATCGATGAAAGCTTCCCCCACACTTATTCTTGTCCACACTTGGAAGTGTATAAAGAATATAGAAGTCGGGTACCTCCACGGTTTCTTGGTCCAAAACCTGCATAGTATGAGAATCAAGTATCTCTAATGGCGGAAAACGAGAAACAAAGTCATTCAACAATATTCTCGAAGCACATACATTCAAACCAATAAGAGGTAAAGGAGAAGAAACAATAGGCAAAGGGTTAGATAAACCTTGCACAATCTCTTTTATCACGGAATCCTCTTCATCCTTGAAAAAAACTCAAGTGAATAATTCACCTCTTTTATATCATGGTCCTCTATCAAACCTTGCAACCATTCTTCATCCGTTTCTGCCTTAACCAAAGTCTCAACATAAACATCATCATTATAATCATTTGCAAGCTCAATTGGGTCTTCCACAATATTGGTCATAACCGTCTCATTCTCAACATATTCCTCCTTTTTGTTGTAAGGCACATACTCTTTTGCGGATGCAATATTGTCCATAAGGAATTTCTTTAGAACACTCATTGCATCATCCTCAAGCTCTACCTTTTGAATAGGTTCTTGATCGTTATAAAGATCAATGCTTGAGTAATCTACACAAGTGTCGACATATTCCTCTTCAACTTCACCGTGATAGCAAAAAGACTCCATTATAAACTCCTCGGGGATGTCACCATAAATTGGTTCAAACGATGTATTTGCATAATCATCATCACTATCATAGTCATCATAACATTGGTCCTCGCTGAATTTAGTGTTGCTAATCTCTAACTCATCCTTTTGAATAGGTGAATGATCATTATTACGATCAAGAGTTGAGTTAACTACACAAATATCAACAAAAGTCCCCGAAGGTTTGCCTTTTTCAACATAATTATTCATTTCCTCCTTGTATTCTTCAATGCCTTGTCTTAAAGTGGAAACACCTTTTTGAAGCTCTTGGAGTGTTCCATCCAAATTCTGAATATAGTGTTCCATTTGTTTGTAAAGCTCATTCGACAAAGAAAAAGTAGAATTACTTACTTCCGTATTGTTAGGCCAATTATATTCCCTTTGAATGGGTGGATGATCATAACTACGATCAGAAATTGGGCCAAACATACTATGAGCACATTCGGTCGATGAAATTGGTTCCACGCTGGGTTGTCCACAAATTGACTCCATGTTGTCCATAAATTGTTGCATTTCATCTACCAAACTAGAGGAAATATTATAAGGAAAACAACTATTCTCCCCTCCTTGTGGTTGCTCACTTACATAACCACCATAAGAAGGTTGATATGTATGAGAATAACTCATAGGGTACGTGGAGTATTGATCATAGCCAAAGGATTGGTTTTGATTATACTCCCCATAAGGGTGATAATTGTTATGTTGTTGAGGTTGAAAGCCGTATTGATTGCTCCAATATGCTTCGTCCATAATAGGTACCTGAAATACAATTCTCAAACCAAGGTTAAAAACCAGAAAATAAGAAAAACAAAAATAAGACTAAAAACAAAAACAAAACAAAAATAAGAAACCAAACAAGTGACAACCGTTGCCTCCCCGGCAACGGCGCCAAAGTTTGATCGCGGTCGTAAGCGACACAAATATAATTACACTTTCTTACTACTCAAAATATAAATATAGCAAGGGCAAGAAAGGATCGATCCCACAGAGAGGTCTAGGTTGTCAAATTGTTATGGTTTCCTATATTAAACACCGAGGATTTTCTGATTTAAACGGAAATAAATAAAAGCAAAGCAAATAAAGTACGCAAATCAAGGATGTGAAAATATTGGACAAAGGTTTCATCTTCAATTGCAAACAAGTTTATGAATGTATGAATAGAATTCGTATTTAATCTCGCTATCATCAAAAGCCATAGAATACCTTATTGCAAGAATACTCCGTAATTTCCAAAGTTATCAACACACACATTAGGGCTGCGTATGTGAAATCTACCTAAAGAATAACCTAACGCCTTGCGCTAATCAAGTTCAATTCCTAGGAGCATTAAGTTCCAGAAATAGGCTAATCAATGCAATTGTAATACATTGCGCAAACAATTCGAACAAAGGTCAATTTCTACATATGACTACGAGGATGTATCACTACAAACCCTAATCATATCATGCTACTCGTATTCAAGGTTATCGCTCGATGAAAACCCTAAAATAGCTATAGATATGGATGTGAGTTCAATCAATTCTAGACTTAACTAAACAAACATTCAATCATATTGCAATCCATCAATCATGCAATTATTGTAACCCGTAGAAATCATACGATAATATTGAGAGAAAACTAATTCATAAAAATCATAACTTGGTTGCAAAATCCAACTACATCTTCAACCAATAATAAAAACTTAGTTACTTGTGTTTTTGGAAATCATCATAGAAAGTTTAGAAAAACCTATCATGTGAAACCCTAGAACCAAAGTAGAAGTCTCCCTAATGGAGATATCTCCAGGTTTAGAGAAAAAGTTCTATTTATATGCTTTTCTCCCCATAAGGATACTTTCCCAAAATTAGGTTAACTCTTCTCAAAACCCGTCTCCAAGTTGGTCCACCAAGCCCATGTGTGAGAAATATGTCTCTAGAATTTTGGGTCCAAAACTGGTCGCCGGAATTGATGACGTCATCGCCGGAATCCGGTCGTCGGCGCCGGAATCCGGTCGTCGGAAAGTTTGTCTCAGGCTACTTGAATCATCGGAAACTGTCACCAACAAGTATGTACTTCCAGCAACTCATCCCCCCTTCTCTGCATTCCATACATTCACAAAAGAACCATTTAAGCCAATTTCTTATCTTGCGAAAACGCACTCAAAAGCGTGATCCGTAGCTCATATGTCCGGCCATCATTTCTTGCATCCGACTCATACCCCCTTCGTGATTCACTGAAATATTCTGATCCCCACTTTCGGTTCCAAAATCCAACACCCGGAACTAGTACCACCGGTGCGCCAATTCCGCTCCGTTTTCGCACAATTCTGCGGCTTAGTTCATGTCACAATGCAATGTGTGGCAAATCGAATTCCTCTTTGATCCACCGCAAACCACTGCATTTGAGCTACCTGTAACTCAGTTCTTCTCAGCTTAGCTGCTATCAGTAACCCGCTGCGCTTAACCGCAATTCGGCTCAAACCGTTGCTTTCTCTGTCCAATTCCAAATCAGAGTTTCCAATTACAGCTGCTCTGCAAAATCTAATGCTGCTCAAAACCCCATACAGATTCTGTTGCCATCTCTCCGCCTCTTTTTCTCAGCATCTTTTCACAGCTGTTGCTTCTTGAATCGCTGCGCCAGTTCACCTTGATTACTAGCAGCAACAACTCAATTCTAGTTGCTCGTAACACAGGCTTGACCTCCATCTGTTCTTCACATTGTAACTCCACCAAACTCTGATCCAAGCCACTTAGACTCCTGTCAAATTCAAACCCAGTACTCTTGCCATTCATTTGGTTCCAGTCGAGGCTCTTCATCTCGACTTGCAGCTTCATCGTCAATCACCATCGAGCAACACCACACAGCTCCATTAACCCTCAGTACCAATGCTCCAGCCGCCACTGCCATTACCACAAGCACACTCATTTTGCTCACAGACCCACATCAGTGAGCAACACCAGTTACAGCTCTTTCCAACAGTTGTAGCATCATCTTCTCTAATCCAGGCCCTCAATTCAAACTCCACCCATTCATCCATTGCAGCTGCAACACTCAACTCTGCAGCTTTCTCGACCAACACCAAAACTGTTCTTTCCTTATGCATCTCTGCCATCATTCCCTACCAAGTACAACACTAAACTGCAGCTACGATGTAATACCACCAACACACATCTGCTGCTGGCAACAGCCACATGAAATTCCATTGAGACAGCATCATTATCAGCCAACAACCTGCAGCTCCACAGCAGCTCAACAGCACCTTCCGCAAGCTCCTCTTACTGGCACTTGAGACCTGCAATTTCGGTTGCGCGGAGAACCCTTGTACCAGCTTAATCAGCAAGCACAAACAATGCCATCCACTCTCTGCACCTGTAGCTCATTGCATAGCACTGTCTCATACTTGCTCGTAACTTCGACTACATAATTCAGCTGCAGTAACCCATGCAGTCATTACCTGCACTTCCCTGGCGCAATTCCATAACAAGCATCAATGGCTGCACCTGCAATCTCCTTCCTGTAGTTCTACAGCCATCACCACCACCTCGACACCATCATTGCCTCAACAAAGATTGGCAGCCTTATACAAGTCACCTAACTCGCCGCATCACCTTAAGCCATTCGCAGCGGGTCCATTTCAAGCCACCGCTCCTTCAACTTTCAGGCGGGCTTCGTTTCATATCACGAGTCACTACCAGCTTTTTGTCCTTCTTTCTCGTTATGAGAATCACCAGCACCATTAACCACCAATCCATTCTCTGTCAGGTCATATTCAACACTGAACTGCAAAGTTTCCTCTCCTTCTTCATTCTCGAGTTTTAATTAACTCTCTGCCATTAAATCCCTTTCCACTTTCTCCCGTGATTAGCCACAAGAAGACCTCGACAGGTGAGAACTGGTTCGGGCATTGTATCAATCCTAGCTCTTCTTGAGTTTGTCACCGCAACACCCTATCCATCACCGCCATTATCGATCACGGGCATTTTCTCAAACATCTTGTCTGCGCGAGACCGGTGATACACATTGCACTTGTTGTTCATTCTTAGACCATTCCATTTCCCTTCCCGACAAACATTTTCACATTCAACACAAGACCCATTCATTTATAATCATTCATCATCTCTGGAACCTTCTTTATTCGTCACTATCATCAATGGCGAAACTCCAGTCTTCTCCCTGGATTTCTTGGTTGAACTAAACCTTAACTTCCACAATTTCACTGATTTCACCACTCTCAATTTCTCAATCAAATCAAACCCATCTTGAACAGCAAATTCCCATTTCAACTGCTTCTCCAGTTCATCGGATAACAGCAGCAGCAATTTCAGGGCTTTAAATTTCAGGGAAGTATGAATGAGAGACATACCTCTCAATTTTAGGGTTATGGGATGGGTTGGATTGAGACACCCAACATAAGAACCACCCCAGATGGGTACCCTTTAGCTTCTTCTTTGGTGCTTTTAGTACTTTTCTTTAACCACAAACCTGACTATCCCTTAACATGGGCTGGCCTGTCTTTAGTACCTCCAAAGAGAATTTCCTCTTAAACTTGACTGGATTCCAGATAGTGTTCGCCATGAAATGACAAGTTTGCCCTTTTTGCTCAAAGACACGGATTCTTCTTCTTTTGCTCCAAACGACTCCAAAGCACCTAATAACTCAAATTCACACATAAGATACATAATTCACATGAAAAATAACAAAGAAAGCGTAACTACAAGATAGTAAATTAGGTGTTTTAGACACCTATCAGATGGAGAAGACAGTTAGATGAAGCTATCGCAGAGGCTGCGAAAAATCCTTTTACATTAGAAGTGCAGCTAGGAGGAATACCCCCAAAGTTCAACTTACCAGCGTTAACCAGCATTTTTGATGGGTCAACTTGTGCAGTACAACACATCAAAGCTTATGTGAGATGTATACTACAGTGGGAAAACCATGATGCTATATTGTGCAAATACTTTGCATCGAGTTTAACAGGAGAAGCATTGAAATGGTTTGAGGGTTTACCAAAGAATACAATCACGTCATTCAACCATTTACAAGCTATATTCTTAGGGGCATATATAAGCAACAACTCTTCGCGACCTGGTATTGAAGATGTATTTGGGCTAAAACAAAGAGTTGGCGAAAGCTTGAGACATTTGACCGTAAGATGGAAGACAATGTGCAGCGAAATGGCTGGACGGGTAGATGAAAGATACCTCATACTATCATTCATAAATGCTATATTCGCAACCAACTTATTACATGTTCAAGTTTTCAGAGTCAAGAATACAATCACGATGACCGAGTTGAGAGAACTGCAAGAGGAATATATTGCTTTGGAAGAAAGACAAAATGAAGTGGAATCGTATCCGGTCGCGAATACAAGTTCAAGTGCTGCGAATGCAAGTGTGTTACCAAGATTAATACAAACAGTGGCGAGTACCTCGCAAGGGCAACAAGAAAAAGTGGTAGATGATGGACAACCAAAGTTAGTAGCCATGGGAAGTCGAGATCGGGAAGAATTTGAAAGAGAAAGAAACTATTATAACCGTGGAAGTAATAACAAAATTCAGAGACTTGATCACCCGCAAGAAACCTATGGGATCCAAAAACAGAATTATCATGGAGGGCAACGACGTCATAGAGTAGTATGGGAAGAAATCAAGATGCCACCACTGAATACTAGTGTGGAGAAGATATGGGAAGCTATACTCTTGATGGAGAATATACCTGCACCATGGAATATGGGGAATGAACCGCCACCAGGTGATATAAGTCACGAATTCTGCTTTTACCATCGTTTTCATGGACATCTGACAAATGACTGCAGAAACATCAAAAGAATTATACTTAGAATGATTGATCGGGGAAGTCAATCACTTTCTAAAAAGTGAAGAGAAAGTTCAACATTTGCCACCGCCACCATCAAAGGGAAAAGAAACGTTCGTAATAGAGGTTGGAACAAAAGCTAAAAATTTATTTTGCAACTCCATTGTTCACTCATATCGCACAGTTGAAAATTTTCACGATAACGTACTCAGTAGGGTTTTTACGAGGGATGTTGATGACAAAGAATATTGCGAGGACATCGCAATTAAAAGAGTGGCAATTGCAGATTATTTCTTTCTCGGCAGAAGAAATACCCAAAGGTAGAGAAGTACATGATAGCCCATTGGTTGTGAAACTGGAAATTAATCCAAAACCTATAGCTGGCGAAGATGATGAAGCAGAAAATTGTTGGGCAATCAACAAAATATTAATTGATACTGGGAGTTCGGTGAACATTCTTTTCTACCATACGTATAAGACCATGGGAGGAAAGGATGAAGAATTGATACCTTCAACATACAAAATATATGGTTTCAATGATACAGCGAATAAGCCTAAAGGAGAAGTTCACATGAGAATACCCTTGCAAGGATTATCAACTGATATTTTTTTCTGTGTGATCGATATGGAGTCCCCTTAATGCATTGATCGGGAGGCCATGGTTGCATGAAATCCTAGGTGTAGCGTCAACTTACCATCAGTGTATAAAATTTCCCCATCCTAGCGGTGTTGGAATTATAAAGTGAGATTGGATGGAAGGGCAAAGATGTTACGAGGTTGATGTAGAAAGCTGTGAAGAGAGGACTGCAAAAAAGTAGGGATGGAAGAAGAATATAAGAGAGGAACAAAGAAAAGAAAGATTGATGGTAGATAACATAAATATAAGGAGAGAAGATACATTATGAGATGAAGGCATGAAGGCGGTTGAAAGTTATGATGAAAAAAGAGCTATTAAGAGATTTAAATAATGCAGAGGCAGAGAGAGGCAGGAGTAAAAGGTGTAAGAGGTGAATAGTTGCGAGAAGCAACAAAGATTTAGTGACGAAGGCATGTCAAGGATAAAAAGAAAAAGTTGTAGATGAAGAAAAATTCCGCGAGAATCTCGCGATCAAGAATGTATGAAAGTCCGATTGAAGAGTTGAAATGAGATTATTACAAACAAAGCAAAATTGTGCGATAGCATCGCAAACAAAATAACATGAGATTATCAAAAATGAATGATTAATTGAATTCACAAAAATGAATGAATGAGTGAGTGAATGGGACGAACCTTTATGGCATACACCCTAGTTCGCGAATGATACTTCGCAAGAGGCAAATTTAAGACCTAAAGTGTGTCATACAAGGGGGTATCTCTTCACATGACTCAGGGGGAAGGTTACACCGCTCCTGAAGCCTGAGTCATGGAAATTTGGGGCCCATGAAAGCCTATCCGGATAGATACCTTGGATTTCCAACTATATATAAGGTTATACCCCTGGTTGGACGCCTGAGGTCTCTTCCAAGGAGTCGGAGTGTATGCTCAAGGCGCCGAGGTACACGGTTGAGCCAAGAGTGCCCGGGGCATTTGAAGTGTCTCGGCCATTCTTGGCAAGTCTTGGTATACGCTGCACTGGCCCGAAGAAAACTCCACTTAGGGTGCAGTCTCGTAACCATAAACCATATAGGTATAAGGGATAAGAGGTCGCGAAAACAACCGGTTGTTGTTAAGACCGGATGGGAGGAGCTAGTCTTGTATGGCCGATGTACGCCTCCTTGAAGGGGCAACCAGGAGAAGATAAGGGCGGCACCCTCCATTAGGAGCCGATAAGTGTCAAAAGACGCAAATGTCATGAGGCTTTATTTTCGCAGGAAATTAAGACTTGTCATATTTGTGCAATGATCCCGAAGAGGCAAAAATACTAACATGAAGGTAAGGCGAGATCAATGGGTTTTTACATGAAAATGTGAAGACGTCCTGCGATTTCGTCAAAAAGACTCAAGCAATGTCATGAGATTTTATATTCGCAAGAATATTTAAACTTATCATATTATCGCAAATAAAACATCCCTGCAGAGGCAAAAATACTTACGAAATGATAAGACAAGGTCAATGGGTCATTGCATGAAAATGTAAAGACGTCCTGCGACTTTGTCGCAATGAGGGGTGGCGAAGTAAGACCTTTAATTAGGAAGGCAAAATAAGACCACACAAGAATTGTTAAGGCGAGATCAATAGATTTCTTCATTTATGAAGATGTCCTGCGATCTTGTCGCAATGATAAATTTCAAAATAAATCTCTCATTTGCAAATAAATAACAGAGGCAAGTATGGGAATGCATGCGATGAAATTTTGTTATTTATCTTCATATGATAGATTTATGCATAAAAGAAATGAGAAAATAAAGGATGAATTTACAAAAGTTGAAAACAAAAGTTGAATTCATATTTAGTAGTCCAAGAAATTTACATTGAAGGTTTATAGAAATGGAAGATTAAAAGGATATATATACAGATATTACAAGAAATAAAAGAAGAAAAGGAAGTTATTTCTTGGAAGATTCTTCTTCTTTATCAGATTCTTCGATTTCATCATTCTTCTCGCTGATTCTTCTTCTTCACTGGCTTCACTGTCGGAGACATCCGAAAAAATGTGTATCTTCAGGAATATCCTCGCGAAGACAAGGGTATGAACTAAGAGGAATCTTGTGATCATTGCAAACTGTCTCAATAGTTTGATTGCGAAAGCGAACCGCATAGTTATTGAAGTTCGCCATCGTAGCTTGCGATTGTTTCTTCAACTTAGAATATTTGTTGTTGCGAAGAGAAAAGTCTTCTCATGAGTTGTCCTTTTCGACTCAAGTTCTTCAATCCTTGTTTGAAGTCTTTTCTCGGATTCAACAGAACATATGACAATACATTAACAATTTAATAGCAACGCTACGGAAATAAGAAACAATAAAGTATAACAAACAACCTTCTCTGTCAGATATCATATCCTTAACCAAGGCAGTATGCTCGGCATGAAGACTAACATCAACACCTAAGTTATTCCTGGCATTATCTAGAACTTTCGCAGCCCAAGCGAATTCATCATCATTATTTATAACAAGAAGCGAACGAACTTGCTCTTGTCGTTCAGTAAGTATGGCGTTCTGGCGAAGGGATTCATCTCGTTCAATTTGTACTTCGAGAAGAGATTTTTGAAATTTTGCTAATGCCTGTGCACCTTTATTAGCAATGCGGTCTTTGTCATATATGAGACTACTAATTTTCTTTCTTAAGGTTTTGGTTTTCTTATGGGAATCACGATACATTTGTTTAAATCGGTTGGCTAAACTTAAACTTGATCTATGATAAATCTTTAAAAGGCGATATCTGGTTTGAAGTTCACTTAATGGAAGGGAATCAATTTTGGTCGATGAACTACTTAAGGATTCGTTGAGGTGAGAAAGAAGAACGTCATTGTCCATAGGCTTGGGAAATGAATGGAGAAGAATGGCTTCTTCAGAGAGATTATATATGTCTGCGAAAATAATAAATTAGGCAAAGAGAAGCAGATGACAAAATGAAGACGATTTGAAGAATAAAAATTTGTTGTACCATATAGTTGTTGATTTGCACTTTGAAGAGTAGATATTTTATTCTTTTGGGAAGTAGACTCAGTTTCCAACTTTTGAATTCTCTCATCCTTCTTGCGAGATGACGCAATTTCAGCTTCTAGTTCTTGGATCTTCTCTTTAAGTTGCAGATTCTTCTTTTCAAGGTTGTTGCGTCTTTTCTCAAGGTCTGAGGCAACAACAAAAGAAGCTCTCCCAGACTATAAAGGAAAGTAAAGAAATAGTTAAGATAAAACTTAAAATCGAAGTCATAAAGAAACAAAGGAATATGAACATACCAAAGCATTGAGAGCATTTAAGAGGCTAGGAGTCATTATTCGGGAAACTCCGCGAAAAGATTCATTATTCTCTAACAACGGGGCATCGCAGATTTCAGCGAGAGCTTTGCAAGTAGCGGATAAATTATCATCTCCCAATCCTTGCATAGAATCGGAGAAGACACTAGACAATAGCGCCATAGCAGAAGTATCCGAATGATTCCCCTTAGCAGAAGAAGTGCCAACCTCATTTTCATCTTCGCCAGAGCTTTCGCTGGTTTGGGAATTAGAATGGGAAGAAGGGTGGATTTTCCGTTTTTTAGTAGAAGGCGCAGAAGATTTATCCTTGCGAGGAATGATTTTATTTTTGCCCTTACCCTTCGCAACACTTGGAATATCTACTTCTTCAATAACCTTTACAACACGAATGAAGATAAGAAACAGAGGCAACAATATTGTTAAAAATAGCAAAAGAAAGTGTTTCTTACTTCATCCGTGATTGATCGAAGTATCGCTAGGGTGCTCGTTTTTGGATTTATTTCATAACTCTTCTTCAGTCTGTCAACCTATAAATTTTGCAAGTTCAGTAAAAATAAAAAGAAGAAAATATCGCAAAAGCAGAGCCTGAAAAAAGAAATGTACCTCTTTCGCCTTCTCAGGCCATTTAAATTCCCAAGGACGATAGTTTGGTAGATTTGCAGGGAGTGCATGTGAGCCTGCGATATAAGGTCCACTTAGAAAAAGAGGGACAACCCACCACTTGTCATCTTTGGAGTGGCGAGGGGTATTATTTTTACCCGAATGCCAGTCAATGTCATGCATGAGTAGTTTGTCGCATCAACGTTATCATTCTTCTTCAACGAGCACCCAAATGAGATTTATCATTTCTCATATTTATAATTGAGTAATTCGCAAAGAAATTGTCCACGGTATACTTCTCAGCAACTATTTGTAAATCTGCAAATTGAGTATCCCTGACATTATCAGGATATAAAGATCCTTTACCAGCGCCACGATTGGCAAATTTAAGCATTACACGGATGCAGTCACCACTCAATTGATAGATAGCTCGCGAGAATTTCTCATGAGCAAGAATTTCATAGAATAATGGCAACTCGGGATTATACAGAGGAATGGGGAGTCCTGCGAGGAGTTGACCTAGCGAGACTATGATTTTATGATCATCACATTGATGATCAGAAAACAATTTTACAGAAAGTATAGATGAAGATCCTTGATCAGGAATGGTTGATAAAATGAAACCCTTTTCCTGTAATTTCTTTTGAACATCAGTAAAAAGAGGAGTGTATGTACGACCAAGTGAAGCCATTGTTAGAAGTATGGGAATGAATAGAGAATTGAAGATCAAAAGAATGAGAAAAGTGTAGAAGGATTATGGTAGCAGGAGTGCAAATTGCGGAAGGAGAGAGAGAGAGAGTTAAAGAAAATTTGCAGAAGGAAAGTAAAAGAGAAGAAGAGAGGAATGAGGGAACTATTTATAGAGAGAAAGAATCTTCGGGAAAATAAATACATTTAATGAGAGATGGGACGTGAATGGTCAAAAATAAACGGTTGAAAGAGACGTGTCAAAAATAGAATGGAAGAAGAAATATCTGTATAAAATTCCGTGTAAAAGTACAAAATTGAAACAAACAAAGATGAATTATCGCGACATAGAAGATGAACGACTGCGGCATTTCATAATGTTAGTTCTCATTACATTCTCTACTTCGCAGAGAATACATGAGAAGAGGCAAGATGTAGGACAAGAATATCGCGACATCAATGTTTCGCGAGAATAATAAATGACAGTGCTGCGAAGGAGTCGCAAGGAAGAAAAATCAATGACGCATCAGATGACGACAGCCCGAACATGAGAAAAGTGTGAAGACTTGGCGAGATTTAGGAGTGTCGCGAAGACAAATACTTATACACTCGCGACACTTCGCGAAGGATTCCCGAAAATAAAGGACAGCTTAGCTGTCATCCATTATGTAATACCCTATATAAAGGGTCGAGTAAGTCTGTTGTAGGGGAGGTCTTTTTGAATTGTTGAGCAAGATATTAGGAGAGAGAAACTTTGGAGCGATTGTAATCTTCTTAACTCTGTTCTAACTTTCTTTGTAAACATTTCAAGAAAATAATCAAAAAAATCTATAGTAATTCATATTCAAAATGAGTTAATTGAATAGAATCTAGTGAGGGGTGTAGTGTGGGATTTCCTGCAACTACAATGATGTGGAAAGTGTTGATGAAGAATCTGAAGTTTTTAGGCATAGTGATCAGGAATTTGTTTCTCCAATTGAGCTTTATAATGATAGTAATATTTCTGGTTTAAATCCAAATAATTTTAATAATTATTCACCTATTCAAAAGGATGAGGATTTGACTAGAAGTATCTCCGTTTTAGACGATGTAGAATTTCCTAGTTACAAAGCCGATAATGGTTTAGGGGAACGGGTTTATCCTGAGAATACTGTTTTAGAGTCCAAGGATTTAGAAACAATAGTCTTCGACGAAGAAGATGAAATTGTAGAGCTTTTAAATATGAGTGAGGATGCATCACCTGAGTATAACTTAGAAGAAGCAATTGACCATTTTCAGGATTCCGATGATCTAGAAATTATAGCTAGTCTATCTAGAGATACCCAAAACTCTAATATTGGGGGTGATTATCATTCTCCTTGTGACTTACCTTTAGCTCTTACAGAGATCCCTCACTTGGGACTTGACATATGTGCCTCAGCCATTTTACAAGATTATATTCATACACGTTTTCTTGAACCCGATAATGTCCAGAAAGAAGTTCAGTTGTTAGAAACCCATCCTCTGGTTGATGTGGTTAACCCAGGCTACGATACCTCGATTGACTTTGTTTTCCCACCAAAAACCTTTTCTCCGATTGTGGGAACTTATGAAATTCAAATGTGTCAAATATTAAGTTTCAAGACTAAACCTAATTACTTTAGGAGATTAGGGTCGACATATTTGTTTAAGGAAGACCACCACTCTCTTTGTGGTCAGTTGTGTGAGTCAAATCTGATTGACTTAGAGGATCCCCAATTATTCAGGTTATTGTTATGTTCTTCTAAGTTCCTACTTGAGTATTTCAGACTCTACAACCTGATCTTAAGAATCCTTCATTTGAGGAAGTCCAGCCCATGAAAACATTTTATTTAGACCCGTTTATAGAGCCTGAACCTGAGCCACAACTAGATATAGTTGTCTTAAACAAAAAGTTAAATAAGGGTATGTTCGATATCTTCATGGTATGTTCCAATTTTTCTTCTTTTGGGTTATACTTTTTGATCCAGATGACCCACAGCTTATTCCTAGTTATCGCAATATGATTCTGCGAGGTGACTAGTTCTTTCTTAGTCAGTGAAGACTTTAAACTTAGCACTTCTTGGGAGGTAACCCATGCTCATGCAACACGGTAATATCTTTCCTTAACTCTTTTGCTTCAAGTGGTAACAGTTTCTCCTTGTTCATACTTTTAATTTTATATTTAGAACATTGAGGACACTGTTAGATTTAAGTTTGGGGTATGGCAGAAACTTTTAGTTGCAATAAATAAACTCAGAGACTAGAAATTTATGCTTATTAAGGTTGGCACTAACTAATCTAAGTGGATGGGAACATCTTGGTTGTAGGAGTTGAGGAACCAACCGATTAGATGGAAACATCTAGAAGAGTCTATTAATAAAAGCACAGAGCTCAGGTGTTAGAAAAGAAAACATGGTAGTTTCGCCATATCCTCGTGATGAAAACATCGAAAGAATCCTGATCACTTCTTTTTCTTCTTTTTACCATTGCTAGTGTGAAATAGAATGCCGAGAAAGAAAAAAATTTAAGACCAGACCATTAGACCAGTAGGAATAAATTCAATAAAGTCGACCACTTTGGTACCCTTGTATATGCCAATTGAGTTGACCTAGAGTTAGGATTATCGACCACTGGTTCCCTTGTATATGCCAGTGTATTGATATTAGTCTAGACCAGTATCTCAGTCCATTAGGATAGGTTCACCTTAGTCAACATCATCTACGTTTTTCTCTACATCCATCTTCTTAATCTATCCATGTGATTGGTTGACTCTGGTTTATGATGTCCAGAAACTATCTGAGTAGAGATCTGTCACTTTATATGAATTTTAGTATGCTTGAGTGCAAACTCGTGTACATCAATTGGAATTTCGCATCAGGGTACTTCCTCCTATAGTCAATGATTGTATGCCAACCAAGGAGATTCTTTAGTGCCTTCCAAGGTTCTGCGTAGATAGCTAGGGACTAAAGTAAAGGTTTTGTGGGTACACCTCTGGTAAACCCTCCGGAGACAACACTCCGCCACTAGGGCCACCAAGGGGTTAAAATGATTTTTATTTTATAGAATAAATATGCTTGAGGACTAGCAAATAATAAGTTTGGGGGTATTGATAGACACATTTTTGTGTCTATTTTGTTCTCAATGTTCTGTATTGTTAGTGCTCGATATTGTACTAATTATGAATTTTTGTGTGTTTGTAGGTATTTTTGGGCAATAAACATTTTTGGAAAATTCGGCTCAAAAAGTTGTGTAAGGCACCCGGAGGACACGTTATTCGGACTCCCAATTTTGGATAAGGGGTATCCAAATTACTAAGGGGTACCCACCTGCTAACCGCACCCCAAGAAGCTGGTTAAGGGGCACCTCCTTCTTCATCGTTCAAAAGTATGTTTTGGCGGGAGAAAAATATTGACAGCGTAATTGCTGAATCGAGTTTGGGAAGATTTTGTGGGATTTATTCCATGGATTTGGATATGTTTGGACCTGGTTGACTAAAACAGGGATGGTAACAGCTCTGATTACGTGAAATATGGGAAGATTTTATTTCCTTTTCAAAACAGGGAATGAAGAAATACTCGAGTATCCCGTGTTTCTCTGTGTTTGGCGTGAGTTGGCAAAGACTTTGAACGAGAAAGCAACGTGTTGTAGTGTGCTATTCTGGTGTTGATGGTGGGTTTTAAACAAGGGTTAAAATCGAAAAACTCCATGACCTAGTGTTACCCGCAACACATTAACTAAGAGCATTTAACCCAGGTGTAAATAATTAATAGGGGTATTTTTTTTCTTCAAAATACCAGATTAGGGTTTTCGACACAGAACCCTAATTCCAAAACCAAGCCGCACTCTGCGCACCATGGCAACCATGCCAAACCAAGCCGCACTCTGCGCACCATGCCAAACCAAGCTGCACTCTGCGCACCATGGCAACCATGCCAAACCAAGCCGCACTCTGCGCACCATGGCAACCATGCCAAACCAAGCTGCACTCTTCGCACAATGGCAACCATGCCAAACCAAGCCGCACTCTGCGCACCATGGCAACCATGCCAAACCAAGCCGCACTCTGCGTACCATGGCAACCATGCCAAACCAAGCCGCACTCTGCGCACCATGGCAACCATGCCAAAGCAAGCCGCATTCTGCGCACCATGGCAACCATGCCAAACCAAGCCGCACTCTGCGCACCATGGCAACAATGCCAAACCAAGCCGCACTCTGCGCACCATGGCAACTATGCCAAACCAAGCCGCACTCTGCGCACCATGGCAACCATGCCAAACCAAGCCGCACTCTGCGCACCATGGCAACAATGCCAAACCAAGCCGCACTCTGCGCACCATGGCAACCATGCCAAACCAAGCCGCACTCTACGCACCATGGCAACCATGCCAAACCAAGCCGCACTCTGCGCACCATGGCAACAATGCCAAACCAAGCCGCACACTGCGCACCATGGCAACAACGCCAAACCAAGCCGCATACTGCGCACCAGGGCAACAACGCCAAAACCAAACTACGATCACATTCATTGGAAACCATGCCAAACTAAGCCGCTTATGCCATTGGCACATGCCAAATATAGCGCCCTAGGCTTGCAAAACGCAACTAGGTCAACATGGCCGACGTGCCATTGGCACATACCAACACGTACCACAAGCCATATTTCCAAGCCGCTACGCCATTGGCGCATGCCAAATATAGCACCCTAGGCTTACAAACCACGCAACCTAGGTCAAGTCGGCCACGCATGCCATTGGCACATGCCAACATGCTCGCTAGCAGCTTTTCCTATCAAAGCAACGGCCCTAACGGCCACGCATGCCATTGGCACATGCCAACATGCTCGCTAGCAGCTTTTCCTACCAAAGCCACGGCCCTAACGGCCACGCATGCCATTGGCACATGCCAACATGCTCCCTAGCAGCTTTTCCTACTAAAGCCACGGCCCTCACGGCCACGCATGCCATTGGCACATGCCAACATGCTCGCTGGCAGCTTTTCCTACCAAAGCAACGGCCCTAACGGCCACGCATGCCATTGGCACATGCCAACATGCTCGCTGGCAGCTTTTCCTACCAAAGCAATGGCCCTAACGGCCACGCATGCCATTGGCACATGCCAACATGCTCGCTAGCGACTTTTCCTACCAAAGCCACGGCCCTAATGGCCACGCATGCCATTGGCACATGCCAAAGATGCTCGCTAGCAAAGCCTTTTCCTACCAAAGCAACGGCCCTAACGGCCACGCATGCCATTGGCACATGCCAACATGCTCGCTAGCAGCTTTTCCTACCAAAGCCACGGCCCTAACGGCCACGCATGCCATTGGCACATGCCAACATGCTCGCGCAGCAGACTTTTCCTACCAAAGCCACGACCCTAATGGCCACGCATGCCGCTGGCACATGCCAACATGCTCGCTATGACTTTTTCCACCAAGGCATCCCGCACATGCCATTGGCACATGCCAAACACACACGCTGGTAGCCTAACTTGCAAACCGTGCAACCTACCACCAAGGCATTCCGCACATGCCATTGGCACATGCCAAACACACACGCCTGGTAGCCTAACTTGCAAACGTGCAACCTACCACCAAGGCATTCCGCACATGCCATTGGCATATGCCAAACCCACACGGTAACCTAACTTGCAAACCATGCAACCTACCACCAAGGCATTCCGCACATGCCAAACACACACGCTGGTAGCCTAACTTGCAAACCGTGCAACCTACCACCAAGGCATGCCGCACATGCCATTGGCATATGCCAAACCCACACGCCGGTAACCTAACTTGCAAACCGTGCAACCTACCACCAAGGCATTCTCGCACATGCCATTGGCACATGCCACACGCGCCACTAGCGGCGCCACTTGCACTCAAGATGCAACCAACACTCAAGACATCAACACAAACTGGGGATGCTTCTTTAGGGTTTTGGTTTGGCGGTCACAGCATGTAGCGTACACTACGCTCACATTAAGAAAGCGTGAAAAGGAATAAAGCGGTCAAATAAAAGAGGAAATAATGGTGAAAAACGTTTTCACCCATTAAACCATGCGGTTACCACCTCCTCCCATTATTTCACCCTTTACTCTCTTCCTTCATGAGGCCATGGTACGTTTTAATCTCGACTTGTATAAATAGGTCTTACCTATTTCCACCAGACAACAGGTCTCGATCAGGAGAAAAATACTACACTCTCAGAAAGGCAACTTTGCAAGCTCTCCCAAAAAGCTTCCACCTCTTGCAAGCTCCCGAAGCTTTGACTTTCTGATACAAGTCGAGACGCTACTCTCTCAGAACTACTCTGGTCTCAACACCTTTCTTTGCTTCCCTCCCCAAATCAACCCTTCTCCTCCACTTTGTGACCGAAGCAAGTCTGGAATGGCCATTTCTTGGTTTGGGACGGACTTGTACAGATTGATCTCTCGAATCTATAAAGTGCTCACGTAAAAGACATTTGTTTAGGGTTTGAACCAGTTTCTCACTCACCTACCGAATTTACCGAAATCGTGAGAAACGATTTTACCCATAAACAATTGGCGACCACAATGCGGGAGGTTCGATCTTTCGATTCAATGTCAACTTTCAACCAGATCTCATTCTTCGACCCAGACGTCAAGATGGTAGAGGAAGGCAATACACTCCGACTCCGCTTACTCGACGACTCGATTATAAGTCATGACATGACAAGGGCGGACCAGGGGACTTCTCCACGGGCTAGAAGCAAAACGATCCGCCCATGGATTAACGACACAGTTATCCGACAACTCAGCAATGATTCGGAAGATTGGGGACTTCCCACGACTCTTCTGATAAACCAAGTAAGTCTTATCTAGACAAAAAATACGTGGTTTGCTTTTTCAAGTTATGATAAAACCGATAGCCATGTTATGTTTCATCCCATATCATCTACCAACATACGGTTCCATGGTTTTCCTGGGATGTTTGCGTCACTTTCAATCATAACTAAAACAATCAACTCCTAAACAATTCAATCCAAAAAGAATAACCCAAACTGTCAAGGTAACATTCATCTATCAACCCAAGAAATCCAGGAAGACAAAAACCATAAACCAGGCGCTTTGTTTGCCTTTCAAAAAAAAAAATTTCACCTACCCGTACATACCTACTTTGCACAATAATAATTACCTATCACTATTAGCAGACGTTACTACAGTGACATTTGAAGAATTATTTATGATGAAGTATTTCCACAAGTTTATGAAAGGTATACCTATGGCTACGGTTTACACCAGCACAAGAAAACAATAAAACAAATTGAAAGAGAAACACTGGAGTACACATCTGGAATATGCTTGCCCACTTTATCACTACCACGCTACCGCTAACACCATGACGTGATAACAAAGATACGAGGTAAAAAGGGGAGCCAACCCATTTCATAAGCATAACACTTTTGGAATTTGATTAAGGAAAGGGTTTCTGTTTGAGCTACGTATGGGAAGAGGCAATCGGGCCCGCAGAACAAGTCCAAGCCACGCCAAGCAAAGACGTGCCAAGTCAATGGTCCACACCATACCAAAATCCAAGTCAGCGCCCATTCCAAGACGATCCAGCGCCTACCAGACGCGTTTCCCAGATGCGCTTACCTGATGCGCTTTCCAGACGCACATGCCAGAAGCTTGCAGACGCGCTTACCAGATGCACATGCCGAGCACACATGCCGCACGCGCATGCCACCCGCAGTACCACACTTTGTGTTAACGGTTGCATCCTTCCGGCCGCTAACACCTTGCGCCCTTCCAGCACCATCCTAGCCCTTCGAAACAGCGCCATGGCTCCAACACTTCGTGATCAAAACTGTGTCATCTCTGCACGATACACTTACGATCACCAAAACCAGAGCCGCTTCCGCCACCCCAACGGTTCTTCAAGCATGGCAGCTCCAACCGTCACCAGAGACGCTACTCCACCATCAGGGCAAGATACTGGAAGATCCGGAAGAAGCCGACCTCCTTTTAACACTGTTGATTTGTTGAAAAGATAAAAAATACTTCAGCAGGACGTGCGTTTATAGATGAAGAGGCTCGCGTTGCTCTTGGACGCCCAGTAGAAGGGGATAAGCAATCCAATTTCGTCACACATGAAGATCATGAAATACTTCTCCAAAATCAAAAACAAGGGAAATCAACAACTCTCCTGAGTTCACGGAGATCCTTCTCCCGTCAGGACCCGCACAATGGGAACTTCGCCCACAAAGTCGTACAGTCTATGATGAAACAGTTATGTAAGATTCTATGTTTTTCCAAGGCGTAGCCGAGAGATATTTGCACCCCTCAACCGCACTGCATCAGGAAAGCAGGCGCTTCCATCCAGGGAAGCCGTCCCAAACCCCAACCTCTCATAGAAAGCACGATCGATAGATGGAACTGGGGACTCCTAACCTCTGTTCTCTTGAGGGATGTCGAGTTTGACAGAACGTGACGCGGCCTCCGACTTCAAAATGGTAACCGTCAAGGCTCACGAAAGTTGCAAGACGTCATTCCAACATTCTCGAGTAAGTAGCTCCGCATCAACGTTCTCTCCGTAGTAGCTACGCATCAACGTTCTCCAGCACGGCTTCGCTTCAACCTTCGCTTCAACGCCACTCCTTCTTGCAAAGTTTGCTCGCTTACGCATCCACCCAATCCTTTTACTTCCACGAAAGCCCATAGAATATCAGCCAACCTACTTTGTTACCACGACAATGTAGTCTCTCCCGATTACATCTCCAACCAAGAACTGTTGCCCCTCACTCGTTGATACCAGCCAGAGCTTCACCGCAGCAGCAATTACTACAAAGATAGAAACACCTATACCATACTTGAGGACGGAAGATATACATGGGATCCCTTCACTGTCAAATCTCCAAAGACACAGTCTACCAAAAATCCTTACCCACAAAAAGGTCCTCTACTCTTCAAGGGTGCAAAGCAAGAATATCATCACCTCTCTGTCTAGAAGACGCCTTCAACACTTTACGAGGCCGCGGAGGATCCCGAGCCTGCACTATCCAGAATATGTCATCATGTAATTTCTGAGCATCCCAGTGTCACATCCAGCAAGATGCATCGGCACCGAAGTTTTATCCCAAATGGGAAGGGACGTACATAATCACTAAATCGTATGACAGTGGTTACTCCAAGATTATCAAAGAAGATGGGGAAAGCTAGAGACAGTCATCAACGGAAAGTGGCTTAAGGCATACTACGCCTAATCACTTCCCTGCAACATGCTACATCGAAAATTCCTACTCTTCAAGTCTCGAGTTAAATCTTCAATCCTCTGAGACTCCAAGGCCAAAGCTTTCTCCTCTTCCAGCATGGTTTCTATGGCAGGAATCACACCAACAAGAATACCAGCTCTGTCGACTTTCACAATATTGAGACGATGCCGCAACCAGCTGATATTAAACTCCAAGGACTCACAGGTGAACACCATGTTCTCCCACTATTGAATGTCTAACTCTGCAGCGGCACGGATGGACGTATTCTCCATTTCAGCAATCATTGGCAAAAGACAGTTCACTACGGAAACCAAGGCGGACGAACATCACTTCACTGCGCTCCTGGTAGCGATATGGCCGCATGTCTTCCATATCCTCGTATAAAGGACCACGAATTCTTTCCGTACCAGGAAACCGTTAATATTCCGATAATTGGAGGAGAGACACCTCATACGAGTCCCAAACGATTTAACCCGCATAGGGGTATTCATGACAAGAGAGTCCTAAATCGGCCGTTCTCCAAGTCGCAGTGATCAACAAGGTTGGATTTGAAGGGAGGGGAAGGACTAGGTCATCCTTGTCGATAACACTAACGCATGCTCCAATAGGATATCTCTGCACAAAAGGAAAATTTTTCATTCATCAAACAAGCGAGTTAGACCTCGCGCCTTCACCTGGAGAACCTGGATGGTTAGAAGATGGTTCGTCTCTGTGCGACATGACAAAGAAAGAAACTCAACAAGAAGAACCCTTTCTCAAACGAGGGAGATGATGCAATTACGTTGGGTATGAATACAGAAACTTAAAAAGGAAAGGAAGCAATGAGGGACATAACGCTTCCAGATTTTAGCATGGACAAAGCCCTGATCGAAGCCGCGCGCATGAAGGAAGGCAAAACAAGGAAACTTTGCTATCTGTAGAAACACCTACTCCCTCCTTGTTTACACCGGTCTCGCCGCCTAGCGCAATCGCCTTCCCCACCTTGCCGGTCCCACCCGACTAGCACGCCTGGTTTCCTAACTCGCGTCAACTTCCCAATGACCGCCCAAGTCACGCCAAAGCAAGCACGCATGACTTCCCTACCTTGCGCCGGTCCCACCCGCCTAGCACACTCAGTTTCCTAACTCGCGTCAACTTCCCAATGACCGCCCAAGTCACGCCTGCAAACACGCACAGCTTCCACATCGCGCCGGGCCCACCAGCTAGCACGCTCAGTTTCCCAACTCACGCCAACTTCCCAACGTCGCCCAAGCTGCAGCGGCCCCACCAATTGTGCCCGCCTCCCAATTTGTCCAATACTACCAGAGGCAAGGATTCCAAATCCTATCTATAAAAGGTCAGACAAGCCTCCTCAATTCTCTTTACGATTTGCTGTTGATAGTTTGTCACCATCTTATGCTTACCTCGCAACAAAGCCCTGCTCCGAGCTAAGCGGGGACTTAATGTTGATGGTGGGTTTTAAACAAGGGTTAAAATCGAAAAACCCCATGACCTAGTGTTACCCGCAACACATTAACTAAGAGCATTTAACCGGTGTAAATAATTAATAGGGGTATTTTTTTCTTCAAAATACCCGTATTAGGGTTTCGACCACGTAACCCTAATTCCAAAACCAAGCCGCACTCACAAGACCATGGCAACCATGCCAAACCAAGCCGCACTCGCGCACCATGGAAACCATGCCAAAACAAGCCGCACTCTGCGCACCATGGCAACCATGCCAAACCAAGCCGCACTCTGCGTACCAAGGCAACCATGCCAAACCAAGCCGCTCTGCGCACCATGGCAACCATGCCAAACCAAGCCGCACTCTGCGCACCATGGCAACCATGCCAAACCAAGCCGCATTCTGCGCACCATGGCAACCATGCCAAACCAAGCCGCACTCTGCACACCATGGCAACAATGCCAAACCAAGCCGCACTCTGCGCACCATGGCAACCATGCCAAACCAAGCCGCACTATCGCGCACCATGGCAACCATGCCAAACCAAGCCGCACTCTCGCACCATGGCAACAATGCCAAACCAAGCCGCACTCTGCGCACCATGGCAACCATGCCAAACCAAGCCGCACTCGCGCACCATGGCAACCATGCCAAACCAAGCCGCACTATGCGCACCATGGCAACAATGCCAAACCAAGCCGCACACTGCGCACCATGGCAACAACGCCAAACCAAGCCGCATACTGCGTACCAGAGCAACAATGCCAAAACCAAACTACGTATCACATTCATTGGCAACCATGCCAAACTAAGCCGCTATGCCATTGGCACATGCCAAATATAGCGCCCTAGGCTTGCAAAACGTGCAACTAGGTCAACATGGCCGTACGTGCCATTGGCACATACCAACACGTACCACAAGCCATATTTCCAAGCCGCTACGCCATTGGCGCATGCCAAATATAGCACCCTAGGCTTACAAACCACGCATGCCATTGGCACATGCCAACATGCTGCCGTGACTTTTCCTACCAAAGCAACGGCCTAACGGCCACGCATGCCATTGGCACATGCCAACATGCTCGCTAGCAGCTTTTTCCTACCAAAGCCACGGCCCTAACGGCCACGCATGCCATTGGCACATGCCAACATGCTCGCTAGCAGCTTTTCCTACCAAAGCAACGGCCCTAACGGCCACGCATGCCATTGGCACATGCCAACATGCTCGCTAGCAGCTTTTCCTACCAAAGCCACGACCCTAATGGCCACGCATGCCATTGGCACATGCCAACATGCTCGCTAGCAGCTTTTCTTACCAAAGCCACGGCCCTAACGGCCACGCATGCCGTTGGCACATGCCAACATGCTCGCTAGCATCTTTTTCCACCAAGGCATCCCGCACATGCCATTGGCACATTCCAAACACACACGCTGGTAGCCTAACTTGCAAACCGTGCAACCTACCACTAAGGCATTCCGCACATGCCATTGGCACATGCCAAACACACACATTTGGTAGCCTAACTTGCAAACCGTGCAACCTACCACCAAGGCATTCCGCACATGCCATTGGCATATGCCAAACCCACACGCTGGTAACCTAACTTGCAAACCGTGCAACCTACCACCAAGGCATTCCGCACATGCCATTGGCACATGCCAAACACACACGCTGGTAGCCTAACTTGCAAACCGTGCAACCTACCACCAAGGCATGCCGCACATGCCATTGGCATATGCCAAACCCACACGGTAACCTAACTTGCAAACCGTGCAACCTACCACCAAGGCATTCCGCACATGCCATTGGCACATGCCACACGCGCCACTAGCAGCGCCACTTGCAATCAAGATGCAACCAACACTCGAGACATCAACACAGACTGGGGGATGCTTCTTTAGGGTTTTGGTTTGGCGATCAAAGATAAAAAGATACACTACGCTCATATTAAGAAAGCGTGAAAAGGAATAAAGCGGTCAAATAAAAGAGGAAATAATGGTGAAAAACATTTTCACCCATTAAACCATGCGGTTACCACCTCCTCCCATTATTTCACCCTTTACTCTCTTCCTTCATGAGGCCGGGTACGTTTCAATCTCGACTTGTATAAATAGGTCTTACCTATTTCCACCAGAAAAACAGTCTCGGTCGGAGAAAAATACTACACTCTCGAAAAGGCAACTTTGCAAGCTCTCCCAAAAAGCTTCCACCTCTTGCAAGCTCCCGAAGCTTTCACTTTATGATACAAGTCGAGACGCTACTCTCTCGAACTACTCGGGTCTCAACACCTTTCTTTGCTTCCCTCCCCAAATCAACCCTTCTCCTCCACTTTGTGACCGAAGCAAGTCTGGAACGGCCATTTCTTGGTTTAGGCCGGACTTGTACAGATTGATCTCTCGAATCTATAAAGTGCTCACGTGCAGCACATTTGTTTAGGGTTTGAACCAATTTCTTACTCACCTACCGAATTTACCGAAATCGGCAGAAACGATTTTTACCCATAAACACCTGGATAACACAGCATTCTAAGAAATGAAAAGAAAGTAAATCTCGTGACATGAATAGAAAATATAGAAAAATATTCTCGAATAATATTTATTTACGACGAAGAGTTTTGAGGAGTTATTATCGATATTTAGCTTGCTGTTGGATATTAAAAGGGTGCTCAGGCGTCAGATAAGGGTTATGGAGAGTTTGGGGAGATTACAGAGCATCACAAAGGCGAAAATTTGATCACCAGAGAAACCTGCTGCTGCTGCTGCCATTGAAGAACACGAAGAACATTAGACCCACAGTGACAGTCGTTTAATCTACAGTGATACGACTCACAACCGAGGGTCGTAGTTCGGAAGACAGTCTTAAATCAACAGTAACAGTGACAAGAAGCTTTTATCGTTCTTTGTAACAGCTCGGTTTGTAACACTTATAACTCTTACAAACCAAGTTTTTATTTGATATCTCTCCTTTTCATCATTTGTAAGCACCTTTGAGCAATAAAATCATATTTTGAGCGTGTTTCCAACATGATGAGCTATACCCCATTACTGGGACGATGGAGGAAGACGAATTTCATACATGGGTAAAATTATTTAATTCTTTTTTTAAGACTTTTGCATTAATTTTAATTGAAATATGATTTGAATTAATTGGTTGTCATTTAATTTGATGAGGTATGCTTAGCTTAAATGTTTTGATACATCATGCTTAGGATTTACAACTAATCTTTTGAGAATCTATCTTGGCAAAAATAAGAGTCCATGTTTTTATTTGTTGAGCGATAATTGTTAAAAGAATTAATATTTGAACCTTTTATTATGAGTTTGGCCGAATCCTGATTCCCAGCACATCTCTTCATCCTGTGACAATATTTGTATAAATTTTTCATTTATTTTCTTTTATTAATTCTTAAAATCAATCTCTTCAAGTCCGAGTGAACGATAACCCTTCTTACTACAACATCATTGAAAATAACCATCACAAACTTGCTGCTCACTACATCATCACTCTGAAGCCCAGCCCGATTCCATTCCATGGCTGTAGTTGTTGCACTAATGACCAGATCCTTCCATCGATGACTGCAACAGCTCGACCAAGTTCAGTTTCATTCAACAGACGAGCATCTTTACTTCTTCGCAATTTATTTTTTTCCATTTACGTCCCAGCTTTCCAGTTCATCTCCGGAGTCTCCATCTCAGCAACTGCATAAACCACCATCTCGACTCCATCTCCATTCACGTCTACGATTTGTACAAAGCCACCACTGACGAAAACCCATTTAGCCGACACTCATTGCAGACAATGGTTAATACATAATAACCACCAGTGAGCTTGGTTCATGTCGAGAACCCCATTGCATACACTAAGTAACCACCACTGCTCGGACCACACCAACCATCTCAGCCAACCCATCTGCCATATAGCCAACACACCCACACTGATTCCATCTGTTGCTGCTGTTGGGGACTCGAGATAATCACCACAACTAACTACAAACCCATTTAACTAAACCATCAGTTCATTCCAAGGAACCATTGATCGAGCCCCCAACTCCATCGACTGCAAGTAAAAAATAAAGTATAATATTCCTGAGCATCGTTATAAACCTCAACCCCATCTATATATTCCTTCCACAATCTGTAGTCGAGACAATCACCACTCAAGTGCGATAGGAATCTCCATTTTCATCTCCATTTACGCTTGAAATACTACCCATTATTTCGAGAACCAAGAGCTCACAGTATGACCCATCCAATTCGAATCCATCTCCACTCTCTATTCTGTTTGCTTAAAGCTACTTACTGCACTCGAGTAACAGCCACATTCTAACCATCTCAGTCACGTCTGCAGATTCACCCGAACAGCTAGCTTTGCTGCTGCTGTCTTCTTCCTCTCCTTCGTTTTTTGCTTCTCTCCAACAGATGTGAAAGAAAGCCAAGCTGAACACCAGCTGCTTGATTGATATGAGAAAAGAGATGTGCATATTTGACACGTCATCCACTAACAAAGAAAATAATTCTTTGTTTTATTTAACCACTAGCTCTGGCCGTATGTTGACTTAGTGAGGCAGCAATGCCTTGACAGCCCATAATCTCTTTGGTGTAGTGATAGGTCTTGGTCATTTCGTCGCAAACGCCTCTAGCTTGTAATTTTAGTCGTTTATTTCCGGATGATTGAATTCACTTGTACTTTCTACAAAAGCATTAAAATAATGTTATTAGTCAAAATATCGAGTCCTAGCTAATATAAATATGGGTATAGAATGTAGCACTTACGTGCTTATCATTCATGTAAAACACATACTTGAAAAGAATGAATAGATGTAGCTTGAAGAGATCATCCTAGGTAATGAAACAAACCTGCGATTAAAATAAATTTCCAACTTTCTCCATAGTAGGTAATCTCTATCTTCTGGAGTTAGAATCAATGAAACCTTGCAAAACAAATAATTATCGGTCAGATGCATGGCAGCTGAATAAGTAAATGACATATTTGAAGAGATCATAATAGGTATGGGTAACAAACCTGAGATTAAAAAGGCGACTTGCGGTATCCCATACTCATGAGATTTGTATATATGAAAGAAACACAACTGATAAACTTTTTTATCAACATTCTTGTCCACACCAAAGTTCCTGAAAACAGACAAAAAAATGATATGAAATATCAGAAGAGTATACAAGGTTGCCCGTCTTCCCTCCTCCTTTACCCAGGCTAGGGACCACAATTTAAAATGGGGGAATTAAAAGGGGGCGGGGGACAAATACATCCATATATATATATACACAAAGGAGTACAACCCGATACACTCGGAGAAGTGTATTTTTAAGAAATGTTTAAAGTAACAGAAAACTGAAAGGACCTTTTCTGGGGTACATTCTAGCTAGAGAGTGAAAAAAGACTCCACAAAATACAAGTAGAAGTATGTATATATTAGTGGTAAGGAAAGATGCACAAAAAACTATGTTTCAAACTGCTTAGTCTAGATCTTGCAGGACCAACTAGTTTGCAGGCAAGACTAAGAAGCTTTAAGAGTTACACTCTAACTATGAACTCTAACTAAAGAGTGACTAAATCAAAAGAACACAACAAAATATAAGAAGCACCACATGTATAAAAAGTAAGGAAAGCTGCACCAAAAGATAAGTTCCAAACTGCTTCATCTACCGGTTGCAAAACCAACCGGTGTGCATGACAGATTAAAAATCCACCTAAAACATAATCAGCCAATGTGCAACATTTTTCCGGGCCTTGAGGAGCATCGGGTACAGGATAGTGCACATCAAGAACATCCTGAATGCATACCTTCCTCTCGTCATGATTAATTCTCACCCCGTGATAGATTTCTCCACGCAAGCCGGTAACCACATAACCTGTTGCGACTGTCTACTTTTTTCTATTAACAAGACAAACTTGAGGATCTCCTTCAGCAGGCATAGTGTTAGCAGCAGCACTAGGTTGAACGACCATAGAATGGATATCAGGGAATTGTGCTCTGGTTTGACAATTGGCATTGTTCTGTTGGCTTTCCATGAAACTGAAAACAACCTATAACCAAAACCAACCCATCCAATTCAATAGTTGATTAAAAAAATTATAATCTCTAACTATAAAAATTAATGACGTAAATGAACTACAGATTGACGCTCACCTTTGAGAGAACACTTAACTCCTATTGGATCCTGTCCATCCTGCCTTCATTACCAGCTGGAGTAAATGAATTGGCTTTTGCACTCGCGGCTATTGAAGAACCAAATTTTCCTTGTATTGCTTGCTTCTTGGTAATAGTCGATGAAAAGCCTCGGAAATAACTACGATTTGATTCATCACCAAAAACTTCAGTAACTGTATCATTGGTAATATCTACAACATCCTCAAAACCAGATTCTGATTCAGCCTTTCTGTTGTGTACGGCAGACTTCACTTTTTCCTGAAATCCAAAAGAACCAAACTGTAAACAATTAAATTTATTTGAACTCTGAATAACATATGATGATCCAATACTCACATATGCTTCAATTGCACTTGGATTTACAGCTCCATTTTTCCCTACATGAGCCAGCATCCAGCTCTCACCACGGCACTCGATAACCCTACCTTCTTTTTTGTCTTTTACAATCAATATGGTTAGTAAGGGTTGTCCAAATAAAATAGTTTAAGAATTTAATATTAAGACCACTAGGTTAGAAAGTACTTACAACTCTGTAGGATTTGTTGGCATGGAGAGTCTACTTAAACAATGTCAAATCCTTCTCTTCCGCTGGTTCTCAACATATCTAGCATACTTCTCCTGCATGCCAGGCTGGTACTCATTATGTAAAAATCGTTTCCAAACGTCATCATTAACACCATAAGGGCATGTTGCATCCATCTTTTCGCGAGTCTGAAGCTTTTTCAGAATGTTAAGGCATAACTCCTATTTGAATGAACGAAACACGGGAAATATTTTTTGGAAAAATGGCCTGACAAGAGACTCATCATATGCGAAACAAAATTTGTCCTGAAACGACAAAGTATTTTTGTCAGCCATAAACAATAACTCGGTAGTTGGTCTATAAACACTGATATGTATAAGTGGAGCAAACCATGGAATGAAATGCATAAGATATAATCAGTTACCATGAGCATGTTCTAGATTTGGTCCTTAAAGGATGCAGAAATGAGCCTCTAGTCTTTGTAGTCAATTGGACAGTGAATTCGAATAAGTTCCCCTGCACGAGTTGCAAACTTTGATGCATATTCTCCAAATGGTCTTCCACATTCATCTATTTCCACCAAGAGTCTGGGTGGAAGTTGTGTCTCCTGCAAGTCAGAATCAGATTAAGTTTCATCATGAGATAGAGAAGCTTCATTAGGTAGAGAACCATTTTCATAACCACCATGAGATGGAGTACTACGAACATCAGATGCAAAACCAGTTTCATTGGTAGAAAAAACATGATCTGAAGTGTGAGAATCCTTACTTGACAACATCTTCATACCAAACAAACCAAACAACATATTAGGCATTTGAACTAAAATGAGAGCAAACCTAGCAGTGACCGAAAATAAAAAACCCCAAATTCTGGTTGAAATCTATGGAAGGAGATTACAACCAACAAAGGTATAATTTTAATGTAATAAGAACAACTTATTAAGAAAAACTTCATAACCATGTAGAAACCCTGAGTTTGGTTGTAATCTATGGAAAGATATAGCAACCAAATACCAAGAATTACAAAGCAGTAAATAACAACATACAAGTAAATCTATGAAGGAGATACCAACCAACAAAAAAGACACCCTAATTTGAAATAAATATTCGAAAGTAAAAGCTACATAGATTACCTCGGGAGAATGAATGAGGTACAGAGATGTATGCGAGGTAAGAGGTACGGAAGAAGAAAGGGGTACAAGTGAGATTCACGAAGGAGGATGGTGAGAATGAAGAGAAAGAAATTAAGATCTTCATCTCCCTCTATTTATAGAGAAGGATTAGATTTGAAATCATTCTGAAAATTTGAGAAGGGGGGAAATAAAATTTGAGAGGGAATAAGAAAAGGTTTCTCAAATTTGAGAGGGAATTAAAGATAGTTTCTCAAATTTGAGAGGGAATTGAAATCTAAAAGATGTATCAGGGTGAGGATTTGAGAGGAACAAAATTGGAGACCAAATTGAAACCTTACTTTTTCGGACAAGACAGAAGAGTACAATAATAGAGGAGAGATTTGATTTTCTCTTAAAATATCTAGGTCAAAGGCGTCCAAATCGAGGTCTAGTTTGTCAAAATTGTGGTCAAGTTGGTCAATTTTGTGGTCAACTTGATCAAATTTCTGGTCAAGTTGGTAAATTTTGTGGTCAGGTTGGTCAAAATAGTGGTCAAACACATAATCAGAAACAAAACAAGGCATACTAAGTTTGCAAGATTACCATATACAGACCCACTGTTCTAGTCCAGGTGAGGTTTGAGAAGTCAAATATTAGATTGGATGAAACTGCAACCTATTATGGAAATCAAATTGCAAGATTATCATATGTAGACCCAATATTCTCGTCCATGTGGGGTTTGAGAAGTCAAATATCAGATTGGATGAAACTGCAACCTATTATTGAACTCAGCTTGCAAGATTACCATATACATACCCAATGTTCTCGTCCAGGTGAGTTTTGAGAAGTCAAATATCAGATTCGATGAAACTGCAACCTATTATTGAACTCAGGTTGCAAGATTACGATATACAGACCCACTGTTCTCGTTCAGGTGAGGTTTGATAAGTCAAATATCAGATTGGATGAAATTGCAACCTATTATGGAACTCATGTAGCAAGATTAGCCTATACAGACCCAGTGTTCTCATCCAGGTGAGGTTTGAGAAGTCAAATATCAGATTGGATGAAACTGCAACCTATTATGGAACTCAGCTTGCGAGATTACCATATACAGATCAGTGTTCTCGTCTAGGTGAGGTTTGAGAAATCAAATATCAGATAGGATGATACTGCATTTATTGAACTCAGCTTGCAAGATTACCATATACAGACCCAGTGTTCTCGTCCAGATGAGGTTTGAGAAGTCAAATATCATGTTGGATGAAACTGCAACCTATTATTGAACTAAGGTTGCAAGATTACCATATACAGACCCAGTGTTCTCGTCCAGGTGAGGTTTGAGAAGTCAAATATCAGATAGGATGAAACAGCAACCTATTATTCAACTCAGCTTGCAATATTACCATATACAGACCCAGTTTTCTCGTCCGGGTGAGGTTTGAGAAGTCAAATATCAGATTGGATGAAACAGCAACCTATTATTGAACTCAGCTTGCAAGATTACCATATACAGACCCAGTGTTCTCGTACAGGTGAGGTTTGAGATGTCAAATATCAGATTGGATGAAACCGCAACCTATTATGGAACTCAGCTTGCAAGATTACAATATAGAGACCCAGTGTTCTCGTCCAAGTGAGGTTTGAGAAGTCAAATATCCGATAGGATGAAACTGCAACCTATTATTGAACTCAGCTTGCAAGATTACCATATACATACCTAGTGTTCTCGTCCAGGTGAGGTTTGAGAAGTCAAATATCATATTGGATGAAACTGCAACGAATTATTGAACTCAGCTTGCAAGATTACCATATACAGACCCAGTGTTCTCGTCCAGGTGAGGTTTGAGAAGTCAAATATCAGATTGGGTGAAACTGCATCCTCTTATGGAACTCATCTTACAAGATTACGATATACAGAGCCATTGTTCTCGTCCAAGTGAGGTTTGAGAAGTCAAATATCAGATTGGATGACACTGCAACCTATTATTGAACTCATCTTGCAAGATTACTATATACAGACCCATTGTTCTCGTCCAGGTGAGGTTTGAGAAGTCAAATATCAGATTGGATGAAATTGCAACCTATTATTTAACTTAGCTTTCAAGATTACCATATACAGACCCAGTGTTCTCGTACAGGTGAGGTTTGAGATGTCAAATATCATATTGGATGAAACTGCAACCTATTATAGAACTCAGGTTGCAAGATTACGATATAGAGACCTAGTGTTCTCGTCCAGGTGAGGTTTGAGAAGTCAAATATTAGATAGGATGAAACTGCAACCTATTATTGAACTCAACTTGCAAGATTACCATACACAGACCTAGTGTTCTCGTCTAGGTGAGGTTTGAGAAGTCAAATATCAGATTGGATGAAACTGCAATCTATTATTTAACTCATCTTGCAAGATTACTATACACAGACCCAGTGTTCTCGTCCAGGTGAGGTTTGAGAAGTCAAATATCAGATTGGGTGAAACTGCAACCTGTTATGGAACTCAGCTTACAAGATTACGATATACAAAGCTAGTGTTCTCGTCAGATGAGGTTTGAGAATTCAAATATCAGATTGGATGACACTGCAACCTATTATTTAACTTAGCTTGCAAGATTACCATATACAGACCTAGTATTCTCGTCCAAGTGAGGTTTGAGAAGTCAAATATCAGATTGGATGAAACTGCAACCTATTATTGAACTCAGGTTACAAGATTACCATATACAGACCCATTGTTCTCGTCCAGGTGAGGTTTGAGAAGTAAAATGTTAGATTCAATGCATCATGAGTGGATTTTGCATCCTAGTACGTAACTTAGCTTGCAAGATTGCCAAAAATTATGAAAATACCCCTACTAAAACAGGTGCATTTTTCGGTGATTTCAAAAATAACGAAAATACCCATAGCGAAACAATTACATTTTCGGTGATTTCAAAAATTACGAAAATACCCCTACCGGAACAGGCGCATAAAATGGTGATTTCAAAAATAACGAAAATACCCATACCGAAACAGGTACATTTTTCGGTGATTTCAAAAATTAAGAGAATACCCCTACCAGAACAGGCGCATAAAACTTTCCTTGATTTCAAATTTACAAAAATATCCCTGACGGAACATGTGCATCAAATTTTTCGGTGATTTCAAAATTACGAAAATACCCCTGCCAGAATAAGCGCATAAAATTTTCCTTGATTTAAAAAAATCCGAAAATTCCCTGCCGGAACAGGTCCATTTCATTTTTAACAATCACAATCACACATACACATGTGTGATTGTGATTGTTAAAAATGAAATGGACCTGTTCCGGCAGGGTAAACAAATATATATATAATATTTGTTTTACAAGGAACACACAAAATGTATTCAAAGGGTGTGCTATAGGAAAACAGAAAAATAGAGATCACATCCACATAGCGATCTCTGAACAAAAAATATACCGCTGTCGTATTATCCACATAGCAATTGTTCTGTTTTGTTAACCATATATACAAAAAGTAAATCAAAAAATATACCCCTATGTATCACCACTAAGTATATATATATATATACCAAAACATACCCGCAAAAAGTTAGTTCATCCATCAGCAGTTAAGAACAATCTCATAATCCATCATCCCCATTCATCATCATCTGTAGAATCTTCCTCATACAAGTCATATCCATCATATTCCTCAGATTCATCTTTTTCATCTTCATCTTCCTCTTCTTCATCCTCTTCATCTTCGTCGATGACTTCACTTGTCTCATCTTCCCCATAGTCTTCATCATCATCGTCGTTATCTTCAGCATCCACTAGTGCTTGAGCATACTCCTCCTCTTCTGGATCAACAGGCCCCGTGAGAAAGTCATGCCAATTGTCAGCTTCTATTTCTTCCTCCAAATCAGCCTGCGCGAGCTGCTCTACCTCCTCATTTGGTGAGTATGGCTCAGGCACATGCTGAAAAGGTTCTCAATCTGGGTTCAAATTGCAGATTCGGCATCAGAGGCAGAAAATGCCTTTGTGGAGGATATTGCAGAATACTTGCTGCAAGTAATGCCTTTGCACGAAGAAACTGTTCGTCTCTGAACTTGTCATACTCCCCTTGCAAAGCATCTTCTTTATCAGCCTTCCTCCGGCATGCCGCTTCATCCTCTTTAACTTTGAGCCCTATTTCATGACATGCGATGAAGTCGTTCACACGCTTCTGGAGCTGTTTCAACTCTTCAGGGGTCATGAGCTCAATCATTTTATAAGACTCAGCAAGATGATCCTTGGAGCTGCCTGCCTCTGGTTCATTATCCGAACAACATACCTTAGGTTTCTTTCCTTTCCTGTCTATCTCCCTCTCGTGTGACGAATCAAGACTGCGGCTCCTCCTTGACGCCATAGAGTAGTGTATAAAAAGTATTGCTGCAAAATAATTACTTTGGTTTTAAACAAAACCAAATACATTGCAAGAGAGACAAAATTTTTCATTTTCATTCCAAAACAGATCAAATCCTAGAAACAACAACAGAAACAATCTGCATTGTCACCCAAAAAACAGATCAAACCCTAAAACAAAAAAAAATTAACAACCACCACAAAACTGAAATCAAACACATCTGCACGGTAGAATAATGTAATTCAAACAAAACCCATATCATGATTACACTTAATTCTTAAATCAACCACACACTACCACAAACAAAGTGTTCCTATTAGATAGTGTACCACAAAACATAGTAACAAAAAAAATTGAAAAAATACATTAAGTGCTATTACACTTCTCTGCATTCTCTTTGCAACAAAGAAAAAATGATCATTAAAAAGAAAATCCATTTTTATGCAATCATGCAGAGGAAGATGAAGAAAAACATCACTTAAAAGAATACAAACCCATACTTGTGTAGATGAAGATTGGAGAGTATGGTTTATTCAAATATTTAGAAGCAACTACAATTGAAGATGATTTTGTTGTTGTTTTCCCACTTACTTCAGTTTCTGAACTATTGAAGAGCAACTAATAACTGCTGGCTTTTTTTATCTGAGTAGAAAATATAAACTACTTTCCCAAAGAAGATGATTTTGTTGGGAAAGGGAGTGTTTGTTTCGTAGAGATAAAAGGAGATGTTGGGTGGAAACAACATCTTATAACTTAAAGGATGCTAAAAAGTGGGGCGGAAATAATAAAGTAACTTACACATGGATCTGTAAGCAAATATGTGTAAAATTGGGGGCGTGTGTGTGTGAAAAAAACAACAAATTGTTATTCAAGACAAGCATTAATCTGATAAAATGCAAAGTATCTTGCAATTGGAATCTGCATATATTCATGACCAGCATTATAAAGGAAACTTACTGATCGCACATATATTGGAAAATTTTCATTTCTTTGATCTAGGGTGACGCTTTTGGTCCAGAAATTTACGTAGATGTGGTTTCTCTAGTAAAATATCTTGAAAACTGTCGCGACCTGGTATCTCTGCTTTGTCCACATCTGCAGTCATTCCTCTCGGCGTATGAATAACAACTCACCAATCTGGATGTTTTACGTCTCTAGAGTAGAAAACTTGGGCAGCCTCTTCAGCGAGAATAACGGGCTCGTCCGAAATTTTGGTATGGCTTTTCAATCTTGAAAGATTTACCATAGGAAAATTAGAATCCTGGCAGGTCTTTGTTCCATTCTCTACCTTCACCCAATCACAGTAGAAGAAATTTTTTTAAATGTACCATAGTTCAACTCTAGGATTTTTCTGATCACCCCATACCACCGGGTTAGGTTAGTAACCGGTCTTTTGTCCCTGTTCGAGCTCATAAAAGTGGTCGATGCAACAACGGTGACACCACTGTCCTGGGTCTTAGCATTTTCCTTGTTTGCTTGGGAACAAAAACTAAATCTATTCACACGGTATCTTTTGTACTCTTTCTGAGACACTGGACCTCTAACGTAACTCCACAAATATGTATCGTTTTTGCCTTCTGATCTAATCTATGAAAGCGAAAAGAAAATCAACACATCAGCATACTGCATCATTATTACGCTAACAAACAAGAGCGCCAATGCAAAACTTTTCATACAACCAACTAAGGAACTTGGTTTGCATCTCGACTTCCTCTATTGCAACCCTATCAGCTTCACAGTTCTCGCAATAATCCTACATTTAACATACATATATAGTATTAAAATCTAAATAGAATAACCCATTGTCCACATACAAACAGAACACGGCCAACAAATACTTGTAATAAACATCGAGACCTTCTGGATCATTCCGAAAATTACCCACCGACGTATCTGCATCCACTGAATAGGGCTCACTTGAACCGGCTTTTCATCAAGCAGAGAACCCACATCGTTGAATTCATGTTTATCCTTTAAGAAGGGCTCCAAATTTGCTCTGTGACCTCCTTGATCGGCATTTTTCATGTGCTTCATGGCAAATCTAACATAGTCATCCATTTCAGTCGACTTTGTAATTGACCCTTCAATGTATCTGCTGTTATTTGGGATGTTTTTGCACTCCTTCATTGCCCTGATTCAGTATGTACGTATAAATTTCAGTATAAAACAACAAAAATAAATAAAATTAAAGGACAAATGGTAAAATAGCAATTTACCTTTCGAATGGGTGCATCCATCGATACCTAACAGGTCCACAAATTAAGGCCTCATCATCCAAATGAACTATGTTGTGCACGCTTACATCAAAAATCCAGCCGGGAAATACTTTTCGAGCACACACATGTCCTCTTAAATCATCCACTTATCCTGGTTCAGATACTCTCTGCTAACCACCTTTGAGAACAAAATTCTAAAATACAAACTGACTTGTTGAAGCGCAGTTTGTAAGTCTTTCTCTCCTGGAAAGGCATGTTGAAGCAGAACAGGTAATAAGTACCCCATAATCACATGGTAGTCATGTGACTTCAAGCTGCTCAAGTTCAATTGCTCCATATTGAATTGTTACTTATATTCGACGAAAAGCCTTTGGGAACTTTCAGATCTTTAAGAATCTGACAAAAATCGGTTTTTTCTTTTTTTACTCAAAACAAACGGCGAAACCATCTCTACTCCTTTCTTTGTTTTCTTCTCTTTCCGCTCTCCACAGTGCAGTTTATTCTCCTTCAATTTGTCACGATTATTCCATGCAACAATAGCCTTATTATCCTTATCAAAGATAGTGTAGATAATGTGTTCCATGACGTTCTATTTCGTGTGCACCACGTCGACACAATGTTGTATAGTCAAGGCACAATACGACTCAAGTTCCCAAAGAATACACTTCTTGAAGAAAGCACATGCGACAAGCTCAGAATCACCTTCCTCTTCATCAGACTGATATCTCTTTCGTTTACCTATCTTGCGGACCACTAACTTACCAGGTTCGTAATGAACATCGACCAACTTCTCAAGCGACTGCGCTCCTGTTAGTCTCAGCGGTGTACTTTTATGATCCTGTGTCTCTAATCCCAAATAAGTCCCATCCCTAAATGGGTGCCTTGACTTAAGAATATACGATAGTTAGTGTACACAATCTTTCTGCTGTAACCTAGATGAGTACTTCAAGTTTCGTCTGCGCAACAAACACACGCACAGTAGCCATGAGTAGTACATCCACTTAAAACACCTTAAGCAGGCAAGTAATGAATGCCAAACATCAGAGTTGCTTTCATAGTAAAATACTCCCTTTTCAAAGAATCAAAAGCTTGTACACCTTGATTCCAAAGCTTTTTTAGCGTGTTGACAAGCAGCCGCAAAAAAAACATCAATGTCTTGACCCGGTGACTTACACCTAGGTATCAACAGAGTCATCATTTGGAATTCAGACTTCATACACATAGAAGGCGGAAGATTATAAACCACAAGGATCACATGCCAACAAATCCAACTCAAAGTCTGTACACCATGAGGATTAAACCTATTTGTTGATATTCCAAGCCAAGCATTTTTTCCTTCCGCGGCAAACAACAGAAACTTCATTTTCATTTGTGCCCACTGAGATGAATTGATTGGATGACGCATATATTCAGATGAAACTTGCGCTCGATCGTGCCACATCATTACGTCTGATATCCAAGGTAGAGAATACATTTTCTTTAGTTTTTCTTCTATAGGAAAGTATCTAAGCACTTTGCAAGCTTTATTTGTCACCACATGACCATCTTTGGTAGCTTTCAACTTAAACCTCAGAGTTTTAAATACCATACACTCTATTAAATCCCCATTCTTCTCGTAATATAGAAGACAATGATTCTCACAAGCATGAATAGCCTTCGCTTTCTTACCCAGATCCTTAATCATTGACCTCATAGCATCATAGTTTTTGGGCAACTTTTTAGGTTTCGGAAGCCACTCTCTTAACAAATCCAACAAACTATTGACACAGTTACCCAGAATTTTATAAGTTTTCTTCACATTATGCAGTTCTACCATAGCACAGAGGATTGTGAGATTGTTTTCACCTAAAGGGTATAACTTCTCTGCCGCTAACGATTTGTACCTATTATAACGCTTCTCGACATCTGGATCTTCTAAGGGTGATTCTCCAATTTTTGTTCCATCATGGTCATGATGAATACCAAAGGAAGAGTCAATAAAATCATTCAAATTCAAACAATCTGATTGCTTATCAAGTGTTTCTTTGACTACAGCCTTACCCTTAGAACGACTTGTTGAAGCACCATCCTTTCTCTCACCATGTAAACTTCAGGTAGTGTATGTCTTGTCGACACTATGCTCATACAGATGGGTCCTAACAATCAATAATCCAAGTGTATGTCTATTTTCACACAGACTTCCTACAAGGGCAAGTAATAAGTGCATAATTCATATGATTTTAGTGTCCATTCCATACTTGTTTTAGTTATTATTCTTGCATATTTTCGTATTATTACTCTTGTTATCTCTTATTTGCCTCTAATAGGTGAATCATCCAAAAAAGAGCAAAAAGTGCTGAAAATAACTAGGAAGAGAAGTATTCCAAGTATCCAAGTGCAAGAGAAGTGGAAGAAAAGCGACGAAAAGGAGCAAAACGCTCAAAATCAAGAAAAGGGCCAAAGACCAATCTTAACTCATTCAAATTAAGGATTTCTCATCACCATCTTGAAGAGAATTTAAATATAAAAATAATGGAAAAATAATGAGGTCATTCCGAGTTAAGATGAAGAAGTTATGGCCAAAACAAGCTCTTATTGAATACCGAAGATAGTAAAGTATGCGAACAGGTACGCATACTTTAATTCCGAAAATTTCTGCTGGAATTTGAAGTTCGCGGACTGGTATGCGTACTTTACTAGTAGGAAAACGTGTATAAATACCTTTGAAGGCCTAAGGGCACGTTTGGAGTCGTTATTTCGTATTTTCGGGTCGGGTTCTTAAATCGAACTAAATACGTGAAGGCCAAGCAATGTAAACCTATAAAAAGGTATTAGGTTATGTGAAATCATATCACATCAAGGGATCATGAAATTGGAAAGCTTTGAGAGGAAAAAAAATCACACGGAGCGAAAGCTAGGGTTTCAGAGCGATTCTCAATCGTAACGATATCTCTAACCTTTTCTTATATGTATATCATGGGTGTTTCTACATCCATGAGTAGCTAAACACCTATTGATTGAGGATGAATTCTAAGTTGTAAATAAGATTTGAGTTATTATATTAATCTACTTTGAAGTTATACATATGATTATCGATTGTTTATATTATAATGAATATTTATGATTGATTGATAGATTGTTTAGGTGGCCAACTAAATTGATTTGTTGATTCAATCTATTGCTAGTATTGAGTTAGGAGATAAGCAATCGTCGAATAACCTTCACACAAGTAGAGAACACGAAAACTTACAGAGGGATTCTGTGGAGCGATTGTGGGTATAAAAAATACTAAAAAGTGGACCTTGAGCTAAGAGTCTAACTATTTGGATCAACCTATAAATTCACAAAAGATAAAGCATTCGACCAAATTACACCTTGAGTGAGCTACTACTACGTGGTTAGGCGAATATAATCTGGTATTAGAGAGCTTCCGTACTCAGTGATAAAAGGAATTTAGGGAACAACACTTAGCTAGCTATTATTCCACAGTTGGTGATAATCTATGACTAACGACGAGTAGGAAAATATAATAACTCATTGACGGTTTGTTAACAAAGAAAGATTCCTCGATCATATCTCTCTATATTGATTACAATACAACTTTATTTGCTTTGATTATTTATTTTTTTTACAATCTAAAACAAAACCCCCCTTTGTGACACTTTGACAACTAAAACTCACTGCTCTTCGTGGGAACGATCCTTACTTCCATTATATTACCAGTTAATTGTGTGGAAATAAGATTATTAATATGTTGAGCCTACGACACCCATCAGCAAGCAAACGTTTTTGCACAAGTACCATTTTCCATTGCAAAATCAATGCATTTTCTAACCCCTTCTCTGTATTATGGGCTATAAATGTCTGTTTTACGCATCCAAGATTTATCCAAAAAATTTGACATCCTACAAACAAGTAAAGTACTATGTCTTAGTAACCTAAGTTTATCAACTAAACCTAAAAATGTCACAAATTTATCAACACACCACAATAGAATACAATTTAAAACAACATCAATTTCTAAAACTAATAAACCCCAGATGTTGAAAAACTGTCGATTAAGAAAAAAATAAAAGAAATACCTTAATAATTAGCTGAAGATAACCCAGGAGAACCGATAGATTCAGAAATTTTAATCAAACTCAATCCTTCTGTGATAACTTGATCAAGCTTAAATCTTTAATGAAATCGACGAGTCACAGGAGAATCGGTTGAATCAATTTTGTTGATGAAGCTTCTTGCAACCGAATCTCAAATTGAATCGGATGAACTTTCTGGTGAAATCGATGAAGGCTGCAGGGATATACCAAGAAGTCGGTGAGATGTGGAATAAATGGAGGTGAAAGATATGATGTAGTAATGTCTCAACCGTTTTTCTATCAAAACATTAAGTTGTTTATCTACCTCCCAACTTTCAGACATATTAGATGAAAACCTAATTTCAGATGATTTAATTTTGTTTTCGGATTTTAATTTTGTTTTCTGATTTTCGATAATTAAAATAAAGAGTTATAATGGGAAAAAAATATTGGAGAAAAAAGCCAGAATCGTTGGGAGGCTGGGTATCCCTTGAGTGTGAGATGAAATTGGGAGCTGATAGTAGTAATTGAGGCGCTAATAGTAGTAATGGAGGGTAACAATGTAACTTGGCATTTTAAGTTGAGGATAGGAAGGTAATTACCCACAACCCTCCTGAAACTCCGTAACAGATACCAATTATTGCAACGATTATCCGACGTTACAAAGTTTCCAACGTCGATACGACGTTACTGAATAAATATCCGTTACAAAATCGGGCGTTTCAAATTCCTTGATTTCGTGTAGTGCTTCCAAGCCTTAGAAAGTATACAAGATGACTGTATATGTGTATACGGATGCACAGTTTCGTCTAAAAATATCCATTTAGCCATTTATCCTTTGGGTTGTTGGTTTTACTTGTGTTATCTACAAATGGCTCAAAACAATCTTATAAGCGAAATAACAATGCTTGGCTAATGTAGTTATGAGTATAATTGTGTTGCACTTACGTGCTTATCAAATCACCCCACGCTTACATTCTGTTTGTCCTCGAACAAAAATGAAAATATATCCTCTCCACAACAAATAAATAAGAGATATCCGCTCTACAGCTGAATATGGAGAGAGATATTCGTTCCACAACGGATATATAAGAGATATCTGCTCAACAACTGGATATAGAGAGATGTCTGTTAAACAACGACATGAATCCGCTAAATAGTGGTATAGAGATATCTGCTTGACAGCGAGACGAATCCACTAAACAGTGGTAGAGAAAGACCCACTCAACAGCTGATCATAATTTGTTTTATTTTTTTCAAGACCTGCTCAACACCTGATCACAATTTTTTTTTAAGACCAGCTCAACATATGATCATATCGAATTTCTACGAAAAGGAATACCTACAAAAATCTATATGCTTAAAAAAACTACTCTGATCCCCACATTTAAAAATTACATTCTCCTCAATATGATTGAGTCATTCAACGTAGAACTTAAGATGGGAAATTCTTAAAATAATATGCAACAACCAAACAAGTAAAAATAAAAAATTTGTAGTAAAGGGAACAAATCTGATGGGTTGACTCCCATGAAGCGAAAGGTATTTGTTTTCCTGTTTTCCTGTAGAACGTTCTCAAATAAAGTGAGTTTGGTACCCAAAAATAAGATTCCAAACATATATATGAAGTCTGAAAAGTTGGGGAGAAATCCAACAAATCAGGTCAGCTGCAAATATGGACCGGCAAACACTATAAGCCTCCAAAAAGATGTGTAAATTCATTCCCAATAGAAAACAAACCTTAGTAGAGATAACTAAATCACTCACATGGAAACAAACATAGTGTATATATTAGTTTCTATTTGGGAAACACGCTCTAAATCAGGCTCCAGATCAGCTGAAATAACTTCCGTCGACACAATATCTTCACTAGAAATCAGGGGAAGCTAAGGCTACAAAGAGGAGGTTCCAAGAGGAGATGCTGAAACCATGTGGATGGCACTTGATGAGGCACCATATATCAGAGTATGCTACATGTGTTGCAGTGGGTGACATCTTCGTGATTATTACGAAGTGATTATATCATGATACATCTAAATGCATCTGTGGTCCTCCTTGATTGCCAAGATTGATTAAAATGAAATCTTTGATTACTATATTCTGTTGTATCACGTTAAAGATTTAGATACTGAAAGAAATAATAAACAAAGAAGGATGTAACAGATGTCAGGAAGGATTGAAAGTGTTATCACAATTCACAAGCAAGACCCAGTTCAGCTGCATCACACAATTAAACCAAAAACTGCATAGTAATATTGTAGGAGTATAGACCAAAAAACGATTGGTACGCACCATAATACTCTTGTCAAAAAAAAATGGGAAGGAGGGAGCATGCGAGCATACGTAAAGTTTATCTTCTTCTCATGGATTTTTTTCCTAATGCTTCGAGTGAAACATGGATGTGCACATATGGAATTGCTTTGTCAATCACCATTGGACTACCATACCAGAGTTTTCTTAGTGTTGTATTTTTCGAGTCGTAACAAAAGACACTTATACAATGTCACATTAGAACTCTTTGTAACCGAAAACGGTGTATATCTTACGTCGTTGGTGCATGGTATACAAATGTCTTGTAGGGAAACGGTGGTACCTAGTTTAGGTCAACTTCCATAAATATGGAATACCTAAATTAACCATGGTTTCCTAAACCAAGGAGGCTAATACTTGGGAACCAAGATTGTGACTCCTATATAAGGAGGTCTAGGCTAAGTGTTTTATTCATGGAATCCTCAATGTAAATCTCGTAGATATGTGAGAGATTCATCCCACTTATTTGAGGTGGTTATGTGAGAGACCTAATGGTGGAAGGAGTACACCATTATGGTGCTTATGGGATACTTATCGATGTTGGAAGATATGTCGTTATGGAGTATTCATATGGAGATGTTGGTAAGACATATTGTTGAGGAGAAGATCATCTTAGTGGTGTTGGATTAGATTATTGGTGTTGAGCTAAAGGCGTCCATGGTAATCTATATCAGGGTGTGCAGAGAAGATCATCTTGTTTTGGTAGATAATGTGGTAAACGTTATCTTGTATGGGTGAAGACACTACTTTGGATATTATAGAGTGCTTGTGAGAGTTCTTGTGTTCGGTCACATTGTGGTGAGTCGATGGATTGATTTATTCTATCAGTTGTGTAATTCTCAGTGGTGATTCTATAATGAATAAAGAGGTCGTATCCGTTTGGTGGATGTAGACAATATTACACACATTGTGTATATTGTTCAACCACGTTAAATTTGTGAGTACTTTACTTTTGTTTCTTTGTTTATGGCTTGCATCTATGTGGTTATCTTTTTCTTGTTCTTATCCTATATCATAGTAAGGTTCATGGAGCAATCTGAGAGATCGAGTGTCTCTTGTTAGCTAATATGTTTCCGCAAGATTAGCACGTAGATGGCTCTGAACCCCAACAATTGGTATCAGAGCGATCCAATTGTCCCAACAATTGGAATCAGGGCTTTAGGTTGGATAGAAGATTTGAAGAGAGAAGTTTTGGATTTTTGGATTTGCAAGAATATTTTGAAGACGAAGGATTTGGTTTCATCAAGCATGTGAGGATTTGATGTTACAGCTTCCGAAGATTTAGAGTTTGATGATATCAAGTATGTGTAGGATTTTATTTCATCAATTTTGGGAACAAAGAAAAGCAAAGTAAAGTGTACTTATGAAGGAATGGGATTATATCAGGTGATCTGCATTCGATGTGGTCAAGATGTGTGGTCTTGATGTTTTGGTGCTCTATACTAGAGATTCGGGATTGATAATTATTTGAGCAGAAACTCTATGCATGGATTCAAGTAAGTTATATTTATTCTTTATACTTCATACCATATTCTTGTGAACTGTTTGAGAGACCTACGTAGATTTGTTTCCAATTAATCAGTGTTTGCTTGGAAAGACACAAGAAGGCAAGAGTATCGTAGTTGAGATACAAATGTTGGTTTGTATGTTCGTGGAAGTAAATATGGAATATTAGCATGTAAAAGTCTCATTATTATTCCAAACCAAGGGAAATAATAATTTGGTTATCAATCGTCATCAGTTGGATCATGTTGTTGTTTGTCTTTAACCTGAAGTTGAAGAATGTGAAGATGAATTCATACTCGTTCTGCCTTATTTGTTTGTTACAATAAGGATTTTGGGAAATATCGTAGTAGGTTTTGTTTTGGATGTATTGTCCGTTGGCCAGTGTGTGATATGTTCCAGAAGTGAAGAGTTTGATATTCAGTCCGAGTATTTGAAGCACGTGGCTACAAATAGTTGCAAGACATTGATCGTTGGATGAGATGTGATATTGGTTGTGTTAGAGCTATGGTTTCTTATTTTTATATAAGAAGAAGTTTATCGACACAGTTTGTAGGGTTTGTTTGTCTATGTTGAGTATGGAACTGTGTCGGGTAGAATAATGTTTTCTGAAGTTTCTCTCGTACTTTTTCCGATGAAGAAGCTAGATAGTTTGTGATCTTTTCTTGCCGATGACGTTCATTCAAAGAGTTATTTTGGTTTGTACACCATTTGAAGTCGACCGGAGCTAGTTGAACTACAAGACCGTTGTGAGAAACAGGTTGGTTAATTTGTGTTGCGGATACATTCCTACTTTGGTGAAGACCCATTGTGAGGAATTAAAAAGGTATCGCTTGGAAGCTTCAAGAGTTTAAAGAATAAAGATACAATACTAAAGAATATGTATTCTGGTGTGGCTATGTAAGCTAGCGCATACTACTTTGGAGAAAACACGGTGCATGAATTTGAGAAGGCTATAATTTCGGCATATTTTCCATCAACCTTTATTATCCATTAGCTATTTGATTTCCTGATGATCAGTGTGAGACTTTCTATTGGAGGGAGCTACATTATATCGATGATAATATTTGGGGGTTTGCTCGTCTGCTACAGATTTGACAGAGCCTGTAGAGATGAAGGTAAAGATTTCTTTTGAGAAATTTGATTCAGCAACGATATAGTTTCCGTCAAGTTATTTTCTCCGCATAGATTGAGAAGATAAACACAACAGCGTCTTGAATTGCTTGGAGCTTGACGAAGTTACCAAAGGTTTCAGATTATGGCTGAGTGTGATTGGGTCTTTATGTGGAGGACGGATTATCAGATTTCGAAACGTTGGTGTACGTTTGGAGCAAGATTCGGAAAGTGATATGCCCAAGAAAGAATGTGTGACATTATGTATTGTTACGACAGTAACAATGAATTCTTCGACATTAGTCACAGTGTTATCCAAGTCTTACTATGTTGTGGTTTGACTCTCGCGAAGTCGAAACTACATGCTTGCTAAGAAATTAATAAAAGACTATCTTGACAATTATGTTAAAGCTCGTAAAAAGGACATTGTTGTCAAAGACCGTTGAGGTTGCTGAAGTGATGAAGATGATTGGTGTGTCAGCTGTTGAAGACTCTATGAAGCTGGATATATTTAGTATGGTATGTATGCATTAGTTGAAGATATGATGAGCTTTTTGAAGGAGTAAAACTCAATTGGGGAAATATGGTCGTAGAATAATGATCCAATCAGAGATAGGCTCGTAAAGCAAGATTCATAGAGATGAGCTCGAGATTGGCACGCAGTGGCAATGATCCATGGATTGGTTATATTTGGTATGCAGTTAGAGTCATGCTCAATATGCTTTGGTACATACAAGATGGTTAGTTTCTTGGAAGCTAACATGAAGGTTGGTTTATGACAAACTAACGCAAGGTTTATCGTTAACTCGCTTTGGAGTACATGCTCATGGAAAAGAGCAAGTATGTGATCAGTTTTTTAAATAAGCAATTGACTCGGCTGGAGTTTAGAAACGAAGATGAAGACTATGGTTCTGCTAAGGTAATGCTTAGGCAGACGCATGGAGGCTACTGTGGTAGTTTTATTTGTTGATCGATTAGTTATGGATGTCAACCCTAACGGATGTGGTGCACAACTTGGAGTTAGTGGCTTATAAGAGCGTAACATTAACTCAGGTGGAGAAAGGAAGGCCAAGACGAAGATGTGTTCATGGTATGGAACAAGTTCGAAGGTGGCAAAGGCTCAAGGGCACATAATGACTATAACTAAATTCGAAGGTGGCATATGGACAACTATCGTGTATGATCTGATTGAGTTGGCATGCAATACACCTAGAATGATGCCAATCAATGTTGAGTTATGAACATAAAGAAGTAAGGTGTTTCTCAAGATGTTTCATAACGGATGATCATATAATGTTGATTTGTTGAGATGGTCAGATTTTTCACCATTGTGGAGATTTGTACAATCACCAGTAGGTTGGATTGTTAAGTCTGAGTTGGTAACGTTCATGTTTGGGTTGCTCTCTTCTGGTGGAGGTTCTATGGAATAATTTGGGTGAACTACATTTCGGTTTGATTCCTATTGAGGATATGTAGGCAACCAGGGATGGTGCAATCGATGTTCATAAAATGGAGGGATAAAAAGTTGATCGTCTCATGCATGAATGCATGATCCGAGGTGGAGAATTGTAGGGAAACGGTGGTTTCCTAGTTTAGGTCAACTTCCATAAATATGGAATACCTAAATTAACCATGGTTTCCTAGTTGGATATGGTTTCCTAAACCAAGGAGTCTAATACTTGGGAACCAAGTTTGTGACTCCTATATAAGGAGGTCTAGGATAAATGTTTTAGTCATGGAATCCTCAATGTAAATCTCGTAGAGATGTGAGGGATTCATCCCACCTATTTGAGGTGGTTATGTGAGAGACCTAATGGTGAAAGGAGTACACCATTATGGTGCTTGTGGGATACTTATCGATGTTGGAAGATATGTCGTTATGGAGTATTCATATGGAGATGTTGGTAAGACATATTGTTGAGGTGAAGATCATCTTGGTGGTGCTGGATTAGATTATTGGTGTTGAGCTAAAGGCATCCATGGTAATCTATATCAGGGTGTGCAGAGAGGATCATCTTGTTGTGGTAGATAATGTGGTAAACGTTATCTCGTATGAGTGAGGACACTACTTTGGATCTTATAGAGTGCTTGTGAGAGTTCTTGTGTTCGGTCACATTGTGGTGAGTCGATGGATTGATTTATTCAATCAGTTGTGTAATTCTCAGTGGTGATTCTATAATGAATAAAGAGGCCGTAGCCGTTTGGTGGATGTAGACAATATTGTTGAACCACGTTAAATTCGTGAGTACTTTACTTTTGTGGCTTTGTTTATTGCTTGCATCTATGTGGTTTTCTTTCTGTTCTTCTTATCCTAGATCATAGTAAGGCTCATGGAGCAATCCGAGAGATCAAGTGTTTCTTGTTAGCTAATATGTTTCCGCAAGATTAGCACGTAGATGGCTCTGAACCCCAACAATTGGTATCAGAGCGATCCAATTGTCCCAACATGTCTTCCTCCAACTCCACACGTACTTCAACTCATGCTGCTCTTTCATGTCGTAACTGCTAAACATCTTGTTCTTTTTTTCTAATGCCCATATGTGAATAAATCTGTCTTTTTTTTATGCATCAATCCATATGAACAACACACACATACCCTCCCAACAATTTAAGATAAGCATCGAGACTACTATTATACGAAAATTGTTGGTAATGTGATTAATTGGAACTTTTTTTCTGCTAAGTCGAAAGCTACGATTTGCTTTTTGTGCGGCTTAAACCAGTGAAGGGTTCCATTGGCACAAACACCGGCCTCTGGACTTAAACGGAGATAAATTCTTCCTAAATCTCTGGACTTGAACATAGCTGAAACAATTATTAGAAGTGAAAAACTCACGGAGGATTCTAACAACTTTAGACTCATTCGTGAAATGATGATAACCAAATCCACAACTAAAATAACCCTCCACCGGTTTGACGAAGTTGAACGTTGGAAGATGAACATATTCCCCGGAAATGGGATTACCGATGTAGATGGGATGATAATAGTACCCAAAAGCGGACTTGCACAGTGCCAAGAAACAAACCAAACCATTGCATGAACCAACCATGTCAGACAAAGGAGGTTCAAGCTCAAGATAAGAATGGGCTTTACTCTGAATCTCGCTGTTGAGGATCTTGATAAATTTTTCGGCACAACATTTTCTCTGCTAAATGTAAAGCAAGGATAATCACTTTTGTTTGAGCCTCCATTGGGGAATGACAATTGTGACCACAAGTTCCAGCACCAACAAATTTTGCTGCATCATTTCTGGCAACCACTGCCCAATAAGCTCCAGTATTAGATGTAAAGGAAGCATCCGAATTAAGCTTTATCCATGAGTTTTCAGGTGGCCTCCATCTAATGATCTTTTATGTTTAGGACAAATCTAAAGCTTAGATTGAAATCTAAAAATAATCAAAGGAGTGCATCGACTCACGGTTATGTTCAACAGAGCTTAGTAGTTACGGTTAAGTACTTAATTACCTTATTACCATTGATCTTCCTTATTACCGAATTTCTTCATAATGTGAGTGTAACACCCTGAAAAAGAAATGATGACTTGCTCAACTCAAGCATACCTTAGACATTTAACAACAATTCACTGCTTTCTCTTGGATGCTAGGGTAGTTTGTATGACATCCTCAGATTCAAAGGAAGCCTTGATCCAGCCACAGTTGTTGCTTATGCTCTAGATATTGCTAGGTAACTAATCGGGGTTCCTTGATATTAATCTCCTTCACTTTCGGCGGAGCCACATGGAAGGGTGGGTGTGCACTTGCCCACCCAGCCCCTGGTTTCCAAGCCCAATTCTTCGTATTCTAGCCCAATTTAGTCATTTTTACCCATTTTGCACCCCTTAAATTTCCACTAATTCATAGCTTGCCCACCCAATTCTCAAAACCTGGCTAGCATAAGCCACATGCGGTAATACTAACACCGAGGTATTGTAAGTGAGATCATTTTGGTTAGGAATTTGACGGCTTGGGATCGTCTGTGACCTATTTAGGTGTCTCCCTGTGTCCCACCAATAATAATCTGCCATGTGTGGAAATTAAGTTACCATAAATAAATGAATATATCACCGTTGGAGAGCAGAGAAAAATAAGGAAGAAAAATCAAAAAAAATAAAGACTTAAACCAAATTATAGATAATTTTTTACCGAGCCTACGTCCTAACCAAAAGAATATATTTTATTCTTTTATACAATAATTGCTCGTCTTCTCTTTTTGTACTTTATTGCTGTCTTCTCGTCTTCTCCCCATTAGTATTAGTTTGGCACCAGATGTTAGATTAAAAAAGATGTAGCTGCAAGTAAGTTTTTTTTCGTCCAAAAGTTGATTTTAAGTTTTTGTATCTTCAGGACGAGCATTACTGTATATGAATTAACGAAACCTAAATAGCAGATTAATTATTTTTTTTGGCAGAATACAAATGAAAAATCTAATTGGACATAAGATGGATGTATACCAAAATGTTTTTTTTCCCATCCACAGGTAGAATGTTGGGATTCATTTATGAATATACAGACTTACGTGAGTTTCACATTCCACTATATTCAGGGACCAAATTATAGATGGATCAAAAATAAATTGACAAGGAAGAAAAGAAGGAGCGAAAGACCCGATCAACCACCGATGATTTCCTTGTTGATTGATGAAGCTTTAAGTTAACAGTGCACATAAGTAGAATTCTAGATTTTATTTGTGCTTTAAGTTACCTTTCGAAAGGATGATCTTTTACAAATATTAGTTAGTGGTTTATGGTCGAAATAGATGGTGTATAAGCGCATCTTCTTGTAATTTTTCTTTGTAGGATGCAGTTTAATCATCTTAATTTGTATTCCATACTCTGTTATTTTGGAATTCTATTCCATATTCTTCCTATGATTATGATAAATGAAATCATTTTGCTACCCATAGCTCTTAAGGTTTGATCATATTAAATTGTATAATTAGAGACCTCATTTGATTTCGTTTATGATTATCATTCTTTTTCCCGTCAATTCTTCTTATAGCTACTGTAATCCGGATGCTATTGATATACTTATTTGGGTTAGGAAGTAGGTTCGGCATAAAAATATCTATAAATTAGTTAAGTTTTTACTGTTTTGATTTTCTCTTCCTTAATTATTGCTACTCTTTAACAGTGATTTCCGGTAAATTAATGTCGGACACATGACGGATTATTACTAGTGGGACACAAGGAGACACCTAAATAGGTCACAGACGATCTGAAGCCGAATTTGACTTCAGTAAAAGTGTATCCTCCTCCAATAATTTGTCGTTGCAAGAACACAGATAGACGCAGATAATATTGCTTACAGCTTGTCTAGAGGACCAGAAGTTTGAGTGTCCTACAAGACGAAGCAGGGAACCTGAAAGTTACCGACTTTGATTTAAGCAAGCTTGCACAATAAAACGATCATTCTGGTTACAAAATAACTGGAGAAACGGGTTTATGTCAGATCGCTTCGTTTTCACTTTTATCTCATTACATCCAATTTGTTCACTTTTGATTACTTTACAAGGTTTTCCCTATTTCCTACTCCGTTTTTCCTATTTCCCATCCCTATTACAAATTCTAAAATTAATTAACTTTTCATTCTAGTTTTTCCTATGTACCACCTCCAAAAGTCGAATTGACTCTAACTATGAATATTACCATGCATTTTTATTCGTCTTCTTTTCCAACATCACCTCTTTTCATTTAACAAAATAAAAAACTATCAATCTAGAAACCCTAAATACACCAAATCTAATTAATCACAGATGTTCAATTAGTAACTCCTCTTTTCTTTTTTTAATTCATGAAGAACTAGTGCGAATTGGTATTTTAATTTGGATAACTTGGTGCACCTTTTAATATGGATCTACGTGTGCATATAGTATACTTTTCCATTAAATCATTAATCACCTGCACTTGGTTATTAATTTTTTGGAACGGTCGATCCACGGTCGATCCACGAAGTCTCCTTTGCTTACGGACAAGTAAAACATTCTTACTACGCCTTCGCCTGGTACTACTTGGACAAACAATTGAACCCGCAGTGCCATTATCGCATGAATTCTCTAGTTCCAATTGGTAAGCCATTACAATTGATATTAATTCCTTAATCACTTGTATACATAAACTACTCATCAGCCACGATCATTGTTTCTCTCAACTAATAAACGATTAGGTTAATTTTTAATTATCTTGCTTTGGAGGATAATTTCCTTGAAGGCATTTTCACTATAAGTATTTCTTGTCGTAATTTGGAGGATAATTTCCGTTAGCTTCTAATTGGCGTCTATGGTCCTTGCTATGTGAATGAAAAAAAAAAAAGATTTCGTATAGATCTTGCTACTTTGCATGGTTATTGGGATGGAATGCCTTTGTGTTTCGGTGGAGATTTCAATGAGATAAGATACATGGTGGAGAGAAGAGGTTTCCGTAGAGTTTCGAATTCAATGAATCTCTTCAACGACTTATGTAATGACTTGGACCTTGTGGACTTGCCTCTTTTCGGTGTGAAGTACACTTGGAGTAGGCAAATAAGAAGAGAAAGATCGACCGCTTTCTTTTCTCTCCGAATTGGGAAGATCATTTTCCAAATATCAACTTCAATCACTTAGCAAGACCTTTCTCGGATCATTTTATATATCTTAATAGTTCAAACAAAAAATATAAAACGCGAGATGCAAGAGCTTCGATAACAAAAACAAGAGGCGCAACACGCCACAAATTTTCGCATCATGTTATTCATGAGAATGGAAGGATTATAAGTACTAAAACTCCCTTAGCAGAATCACAAGCAATTACCCAAGATAAGCGTACACATACCAACCAGTTCATGATGTTGAAATGGAAATTGATAATGTTGTCGGAAGATGCGTGCATAACTGGAAAACAATTCCCATATCAATCAATCAATACTTGAAGCTGATGTGTCACGGCACCATATCAATTCTCGTATTTACAACAAAACTAGAGAGCCATGTGGGCTACGAAATTTAAGAAAACCCCTGAAAAGAGGCGCATTCCTGCTTGCTAATGATGTGTCTTTTGGCCAAGAGTTGCCACATATGTCGTTCGATCAATGTTCATGTTGGCTAGAAGCCTTTGTATGTTTTGGTTACTCCTATTGTAGAGACCATATGAAAAGGTACGATTTTTATCAAAAAGACATTATGGAGGCCCTTCGAAAAAAAAATTCTCATTCCACAATATTTTTTGAAAAGTCACGACTCTTAACTTGGAAAACTTTATTTATTCGCGGATAAATCTCAGGAAAAACCATCAGTAAGAATTTTGATGTCCCGTGAATGGCAGTGAACAACAAAGTTTGTCGTAACTTCGTGATCAAGTTCTGAGAACATAAGGGCACTTCTGCTGTAACTACCGAAAATCCGATAGCTACACCCGATGAGATGATAATAACAAAAAGTCTAAGTCATGAGGATCAACTTTGACATTAATGAGATTATACACCACTTGACGCTATTATGATCTTTCTTGAACAATTTGTATTGAATATGTGAGATCCTTACAACGATTACAAAGGTATTGATTTTATAACAATGGAAGAAACAAAGCTTGGAATGAACTTTAATGGCTTTTCACTTCTCTATGAGTGTTCTTGATTCTCTTACTTGACTGAATTATTTTCTATCCACCGCTCTTTCTTCGTTATTTGAATCCTTATATAGCCAAACATACCAGTAGAAGACAACTGATGATCACATGCAAAATCTCTGTACTGATCTTATATCAGTTTGTCTCATTCGCCAGGCTCTGGGAAGATGTCACTGTCTTCTCGCATTACTACTTCGCCCCATGTCGGTAAGTATCGCCTTGTACTAGTCGTGTGACTCCTATTCGTATGTCTTCTTTATTGTCGTGTGATTACTCTTTGCCGAATTTCTTTCCTCTTCGTGCTAATGGTTTTCTTAGTGGAGGCGAGGCTGTGGATTAACTCTGTGCGATATTTCTCCCTTACATTTTGCCTATTCTCGCGTTGTTCTTCTGCAAGTAGAACAATGCGAGAATCCCCCCTTCGTATTGCGCTTTTTACCCGATAATTTTCCGGTTTTTCCGTGTGATTCCTTCCACATACAGTAATTCTTCCCCTTCTTGATTGACACATCTAGGTTTTATCTTGACCGGTTACTGCTTTAGCCGGTTCGCATATTTTGATAAGTACTTCTAGATAGAGAGAGAAAAACTCATTTTTATTTCCTTCATCTTCTTTCTTCTTCTTCTCAACTTCCAGGGCCTTCTTCTATGTAATTTGTTCATTTTGCAATATTTATCGCTATGTCAAGTCAATCCGTTGTTCCTCTTTTTGCTGAATCTTCCCTCCAGTAAGTACTTTGTTTTGCTTGAATTTCTAACGATCAATCGAGTTGTTTTAAGTTCATTGTTTTTGGGTTTTTCTCATGATATTGTGAGTTGTTCTTGGTGTTTAATCCTGATTTTAGTATTCCCATACTTGAATCTCATGCTTTTAGACTTATTCCGTATAATCCTCCGGTTAATCCTGCTGGTGATCGGAAGAAGGTTGCGAAGAAGGATCCTCACAAGCGCAAGCTTTCGCCTAGTAGGGAGGGCTCTCTTCACAAGAGAATCATTAATGAGGCTCTTGTTCATGTCGTTAGTCCACTAAATATGATGTCTGTCGTTGTTGTAACTCCGCCGAAAGGAGAAATGTCAGTTAGCTCTTGTCCTCATCCTTTGGCTACGTTGGCTCCTGATCGTGGGTTGGAGAATTCTATAGTTGCTTTTCCTTTTCCCGAGAATATTGTTGCGAAAGAAGAACAACTCACAAGAGTTGGTGAGACTACTGCGGCTGCTGAAGATTCGTAATGGTCTGGCTTAATTTCCATTGCACTGGGTTTATCGCCTCCGAATACTGAATCTGAGTCGTCTCAGCTTTCCAAGCACGACGAACGTACCGCTGTCGAATCTGAGGTTGGTTTCCCTTCATTGTGTTGATTTCTTTTCCAAATTGTCTTTGTTTTGATATCTCGGTATTGTAGGAGTTTCATCGTCGCTTAGTTCAAATTGAAGAACTTGGTAAAGCGGAAGATGTTATTGATGATTTGAGGAGGCAGTTGTCCGAACTCTCTTCTGGTGCAAATGATATTGCCAATCTCCGTGCGAAGAATGAAGAGCTAAAAGGTGAGATTATGTGTTCTTCTTTTATTTTCTCGCGTGTCTTTCTTTCGCGCTATCCCTTTTAATTCTTAGGCCTTTCTTAATCAAGCTTTAAACCTAAAGCGTACGTCCGAATGATATGAGTTTGAATTTGCCACGAATGACGCTCAAGGTGAATGTGACTTCCTTAAAGCTCGGATTACTCAGTTGGAGAGTGATCGTCTGAGTTTACGTGACCGAGTGGTAGGTCTCCAAATTGATAATTCGGGTTGGCGTGCTCGTTCGGATCAGCATTGCACCCTGTCTGTCCAAGTCGCTAGGTCTTTAGAGGTGTCCAATATGTTAAATCGCGCCCTTATTGATGAGAATTGAACCTTATCTGACGATATTCGCAATTTGAAGAAACAGAAGCTTTCTTTTGATGGTGCATACTATAGGCTTTTTAGGGACCGTAATTTATTGGAGAATTCCATTTGATCTCAAAAGGATGTGTCCAACGATCTGGCATCAAAGTTAGCGAAGGAGAGAGATGAAGCCTGCCAGACCAGAGATAGGGTTTTGGAAGATCTTCATTTGTTTCAAAATGCTAACCATCATCCTGTAGTTTCAAATGATCTTCGGGTAGTTGTTTCGCAGAATAAAGGGTAAAGGCTTCCATAATTCTTGCCTCGGTCTTATTTCCTTCCTTAGTTTCTATTGTCCTAACATTTCTTTTTGTTGAGGAAGTACTTGCACTAAATAAGAAGCTTGCGAACCTTCAGGGAAACTTGACTAGAGCTCTTAAGGAACAGGATTCTTCTTCTCGGAAGCTTTCTTCATCTTCTCAATTGGTAGCCGAGGTCTCGCAGGAGCGCGACGACCTAAGGATGGCTAAGGAGGAGTTAGAGCACTCTTATTCTGCTATGGATCAAGAGCATCAGTCTTTCATAGAAAGGGCTAATAGGAAATATTCCAAGGAGACCCAACGTTGCGTCAATGAAGAATCTCAGCTCGCAGTCAACTGGGTTTGCGACAAGCACGGGTTTTCTCGCGAAGCTTATACCCAAGTCCCTGTCAGTGATGATGAAGAGGAGGATCTGTCCGCGAATTCTGCTTTGGGTGATCGTGCTAGAGGTGATGTCGAGAAAGAAGGTGATATCGATCATCCTAAGTCAGCCGATCTCTGATATTGCTGATACCTCAATTCAAGTTTCTCATATTCCCGAGGTTGCGAACTCTTCTCAGGGTGTTCTCAATGTTGTCTCTTCTTAAGTTTTCTATTCTTCCTTTTTCGTAATCATTTCCAACTTGATCTTTGTTCTGGGTGCTCCCAAGCTTGGGGGGCAAACTTTGGCTTTGACCATCCCTTTAATTTCTGTACTTAAGAGTGAAAAAGTGATTCTGACTTTTATTTAATCTTAGCATGTTTTTGCATATCTGACTGAGGGGGTGGGAAGCACATAGGTTTTAGTATTCCCATACTTTCCTCTGCTTCCCACCTCCGAGGGAAGATCATTATCTTATCTTGTTATGCAAATATTATCTTGCACGAGTTATATCATGCTTTATAAAGTGACTATCATGCGAGATGTGGATTCTAACGAACACTGATAAATGTAATAGTTAAAGATAAGTGTGGGTTAGCTATTGGTTTATCATCTCGTGCATGTGAGGTGTATCACATATTAGAAGTCTGATATTTGCATATGAAGCAAATGTTTGATGATATAGGTTTTTCTGAGGTATTCCTTATCATGTTATGGTCACTAGAATATTTGAATTTGCGAGTTGTGTGATACTTAGGTTATGGGGAATGTGTCTTCTTTGTGCCTCGCCGTGATATTTCCTTGCCTCTGCTCCTTTTACGCTCCTCATGTTTGCACGAGTCCATAGGTCTTATTTTCCTCCTAGTTAAGGACTTATTGCCTTCCCCCACATAGATAACTTAAAGGACTTATGGTCTCCTTGGGTATGGTCTTCAACATTGGGCGACGAAATCTCAGTTCCATGTGCTCTTGCGAGTCATTGGCCATTGATCTCGCCTTAACTGTGTTAGTATTCTGACCTCCCCAGGTTGTATGTGCGATAATATACCAGGCCTTAAATACTTCCGTGAGTAAGAAGCCCCAATACATTGCCGTCTTTGACACAGTCATCTCCCAGTGGAGGGTGCGTCGATTTATATTCCCCCCGTATTATCCTTTCAAGGAGGTTATCACTAACCATTTCAGTTGGGCTCCTCCCATCCAGTATCAACAACCAATGTTGTCGTGACCTCATGCTTTTTCGCCTATGTGGATATTGGACACGAGATCACACCCTAAGTGGGATTTCTTTGGACCGAGTGCGGAATCCATGTCAGGCCATCTACTATCTCCACTGGCACGTTTCGATACCCCTTACCGGAGAATTTTTGGTTCGTTCTCAGTGGCCTCCAGCGCAGAGGCATTTCGCTCCAATAAGTAACTTCTCCAGGATGCCCCAATTGCGACGCGCGTTAGGGCCTAAGGGTCGCCTCTTACGTGATCGTGCTATAACGCCGTCGCACGACCACACAAACTAAGTTGAAACGCCGCAATCTTAGTCCCAGCCTCCCTAGGTAGATGGTTTATAATAGTATCTTGCTTCACCTTATTGAGATCTTACGATAAAATTTATATTTTTGTCACGGAGACTTTGTTTCGCCTTTGTTTGCTCACTCATGGAAAGAACTTCGCTTCATATTAAGGTTTCTTTGGGTCGATTCATGGCCCACTTTAGTTGTTACATATTTCACCATTTTCAAATGGTGGATTTTGCAGGATATGTTTCGTCATTTTCGTCTTCAAATGTTGTTTTTCCGATATCCGATATCAGCCTTAGCCTCTTGCTGCGGCTTCGTAATTTCGCCTTTGTCTCCACTGTTGGTTTGGTGGTTGCTATTAGTGGGACTCATGATCTTGCCATACTGCGTCTTCTATCTTGATACCAGTTCTTTTTGGCTTTCACCTTGCTCTCCTTTCAAGCTGAACAAAGTATTATTTCCCGTAATGAGTAACTCGAGTTGCGCATGTGTACTTATAAACATTTCTCGAAATGTGTTATCTGCCTCCTGATGATGCTCGTGCTCTGTTGCATTATCCACTTCTATCGCCTTCTCTGGGAATAGACTTCGTGACTGATCAGCCTTGCGGGACCTTCTGTTTTTTAATATGTTCTTTACCTTTCGCAAATTTGCAGTCGCACTTGGATTTTCAGATTCGGATGGAGCCTCCACCTTTTGCCTCAGGATTTTTCTCCGACGTTCCTTCTTCGTCGCCTGACTATCTTCTCCCACACTTATCACATTGACCATCAGCCTCTCTGATCTCCTATCATCTTTCATATTCTATCTCCGTTTTTATTTTAGCTTCGCCTTTCCTTCGTATTGTTTTTCATCCGCTTCGTTAAATCTTTTCGTATTGACGCAACTTCTCACAATCTCTCCGATCCCTGATGGCATGGAGAGTCGAATCCGTCTATGAAAGGTTGACGCTACTCCTATAACTACGTGGATCAAGGGTCTCCCAATGATGGCGTCATATGGCGAGTCTACATTCACGACACAGAAAGTCACTACCGTTTCCAGAGTTTCTACAGGAATGACTAATTAAGGTAATCTCTCCCTTTGGCCTTGACGCGACACTATTGAACCCGTAGATCGTGTACGTGGATGAGGTTAGGTCAGAGTCGTTGTATCCCATAATCCTGATTGCGTGATAGAAGAATATATCAACTGAACTCCCAGTATCCACTAGGATCTTGTTAATTTTCCATGGTCTCCCCTTCTCCTCTTCACTTTCTTCCCAATTGGAGTGCGTCTGCATAGTCATGGTGACTACTAGGGGGTCCGAGTGCATCCCTATTTCTGCTGGAGTGTCCTCTATTGTGAAGGAGATTGGTTGCTTCTGCCATTCCTCGAGTACATGGCTCTTAGTTACCAACTGTATCTCTTCGCTGTTTTGATCCCTTTTGTAGACTCGGCTTAAGATATTATCGTGGAAGTTGTTGATATCCTTCGTGGAGTGGATGATTGAATCTATGTGTGATGGATGGTAGCTTGCTGCTGCTGTGGCGACGCCCTCGACAGTTCGCGTGCTTTTAAAAATTGGTTCAACTTTCCACTCTCAATTAACCCTAATATAATTCGTCGTACATTTCTGCATACTGCGGTCCCGTGACCGTGGAATCGGTGATACACGCAAAAATCTTCTCCTCCCCGTCGAGGTTCTTTCCCCATGTTCTCTGGTATTGCTATTTCCTCGGTTAACATGACTGTCTTTAAAACTTTCTCTATTGGGGCGTTTAACCTAGGGAGCTTCACGTCATCAAATGGTGGATAGTTTGGTCTTAGCTCAAACCTCGGGTTATTATTATATCCTGACCTCCAGTCATTGTTAAATCAACCTCCTTGGTTGTCGTGTCTCCTCGCTGGATAGTTGTACGCATGAAGTCTATCCCCGTATTCTCTCCGAAACCACTCTTCATCTTTACTTGACAAGGCCACCTCTTTCGCAGTGTTTTCTTTTACTTGTTTTCTTCGTTCGCCATTTGGGACGCTTTCCACATTACTTGTTATTTGCGGCATGAGTGTCGCACTTCCTCCCTTCGCAACAATGATGGCCATCATATTATCACTCATTTCTCTCTGTTTTTCTTCCAATGCTATGAACTCTTCTTGATACTTTCTCAGTTCTTGCATATCTATTTGGTTTCTCTGGCGTAATATTTCTACGTATAAGAGGTTTGTTGGGTACAAAGCATTGATGAAAGAGAGGATCAAATTTCGCTCCGATACTTCTCTGGGTGCTTCGCTACACATGGTTCTCCATCGCGTGGTCAGACTTCGTAAACTTTCCCGTGTGCCTTCTTTAGTCTAAAGGCGTGTTCAATTCCTGCCTTAGCTCGGTTGTTAGTTATTTAGTTCCCTAAGAACATCCTTTGCAGTTGTGCGAATGAAGTTTATGAACCTTCGCATAAATTATCGAACCATAATGAAGCTTATCCAGTTAGACTCTCCGGAAAATACTTACACAACACCGCCTGATGCTGGTCCCATGGCATTAACGCGAGATTGTAGGCTTTCATGTGTTGTACAACATTTCCTGTTCCATCAAAGATTCTAGAAAATATTGGCACACATTTCGCATGAATGGGTGCTTGTAATATTGCGCGTGAAAACGACGATCTTTCTGCTTCTTCTATGGCCTCTGCCAGTTTCATTTTTCCGCCTCGCCCACCATTGTGTGCCGTTGATGTCTTAAGCTCTTTCAGTTGCTGCAGTATAGCTTGATTCGCGTTAGTCTGCTCTCTCTCTCCCTCTGTATGATCGCCTCCAATGCTCTTTGTTCTATCAAACTTCTCTCCAAGGCTCCCCTGGTATTTCTCTCCTACTCCTTTGGCTTTCGAGTTCCGAGTTATTTCTATTTCCGTTGTCATATCTCTGTTCATCTGGGCTCTATGTGCTTTCCTGATTCCTTCTCCTTTCTAACCTCGCCTCTAATTCGCGTGCATTTTTTCTTTCACGCACTCTTTCGCGCACTTCTCGTTCGTATTCAGCGTGGCTATTTGTATCTCTCTTTCCTCGCTTCGATGTCTCCTCCTCCTTGACGAACTTCTACTTGTTTGAGTTTCTGTTTCCCCAGTATGGGTTCGCGTCTGTATGTTCTCATTCAACCGGATGTTCTCATCTGTTAACAAGACGTTTCGTCTCACCAAGCTTTCTCTCTCTTCTGCAAACTCTGCATTCCCTGCTCTACTTCGCTCAAGCTCTCGTCTTATCTCCCTTTCGATTTGTTGGTCTCGTGCAATGCGTTCCCTCAGCTATTGGATGGTTAAGTTTCCCTCTTCATCAGGATTCTCACCTCCTCCTTCGTATTCTATGGTGTCAATGTTGGTCGTGTGCACGCTGCCCTCTTCGTAGATAAATCTTTCTCCATTATTTGTTTTCTTGTGTTGGATTTTGAGAGACGGTATCGTTATTCTGCAGACCCATTTCTATGATGGAGTGTAGACTGCGATTGCGATTTTGTTGCTCCAAACCTCGTCTTTCTCCGACAGCTGAAGTTTCAGCTTCGCTTCTGGCTCTTCTCCTGTTTGCCACTCTGTTGTTTCTTCGTATAGCGATGACGTGCTCTGCTCTTGATGCAGTTCTTCACACCATTATGTTAATCAATTGTGCCGGGGGACAAGTTTTCTAGTTATAGGAGGGAACTTGGTGGAAATTTTGAGGAAGGAATCTTGCAAAGGTTTTCTTATCAGAGTTCTGTGATTCTTTAGCTAGGGTTGCTTCAAGCTAGACAGCGGTGTCTTTCTTGGGACTTCATGGTGGTAATGATTTTCTTTGAAGAGGTGATTTCTTTGAGAGGTGAAAAGTTATTCTTCGAGGTGGTGATTCCTAATTACTATCTAGCAGGTAAGGATAATCCTCCCTATTTCTAGCGCCAAAATGTAACTACCGAAAATCCGATAGCTACACCCGATGAGATGATAATAACAAAAAGTCTAAGTTATGAGGATCAACTTTGACATTAATGAGATTATACATCACTGGACGCTAGTATGATCTTTCTTGAACACTTTGTATTGAATATGTGGGATCCTTACAACGATTACAAAGGTATTGATTATATAACAATGGAAGAAACAAAGCTTGGAATAAACTTTAATGGATTTTCTCTTTTCTCTATGAGTATTCTTGATTCTCTTACTTGACTGAATTCTTTTCTAGCCACCCCTCTGTCTTCATTATTTGAATCCTTATACAGCCAAACATACCGGTAGAATACACCTGATGATCACATGCAACGTAGGAGTAGAATATCGCAACAACAATATCCCAGCGAAGATTTAACTAACAAATGTTTGCGAAGAACATTACAAACTATTTGAGGAAATGACGTAGCAGATGATGTCAGCCTAATCACGAAGAAAGTGTGAAGAATTTGCGAGATTGAAGAACACGTGCGAAGAAGGCCTTTTGTTAGCTTTCGAGAATGACGCAGATACCAGATCCGAAAATAAAGGTTGGCTTAGCTGTCATCTATTATGTAACGTCCTATATAAAGGACCAAGTAGACTTGAGAGAGGAGAGATCTTTTCAGAGATTGGCAAGAGATAAAAGAGGAGAGAGAAAGTCTAGAGTAATTCTTATTTCCTTGTATTCATAATATTCTTGTAAGATTGATAAGGGAAATTAATAAAGATTTGGTGATTTTTCTTGATTATGGGTTAAATATTTGTGTAATCTCTTTAGGGTGTGATTATAGGAAATCCTGCAATCACATATTGGCGCTAGAATCATGGACGATCAAGTTTAGAATAATTTTTGGAGAATTTGTCTAGTTTCTAGTGGATTATTGGAATCAAAAGATGATGAAACAAGTCGGTAAACCGATCAGTGAAAAGATTATTGAAACCAAAGAAAGTAGTAGGAGATGGGGATGTAGTATAATAACCAAGACAATGATTAACGAGTTCCATGAAAATATCAAAGGAAGGATACATAAAAGAGATTTTGAAGGAAAGAAAATTATGGAAGTGGAAAATGTGTCACCATTGAAGGATTGAGAAAAGAAGAAAATTACATTCACAGCAGCAGAAATACCAGAAGAAAATTTAAGACACACAACTTCGTTGGTAGTCACGATAACTGCGGCGCGGAAAGAAGTGGATGAATCAGTGAGGTCTGTAGAAGACTGGGCAATGAACAGAACCTTAATAGATACAGGGAGTTCAGCTGATATAATATTCTATCATGCATTCAAAGGAATGGGATATAAAGATGAAGAGATGACTTGTTCAACATATTATATCCCCGACTTTGGCAAATCTACAACAAAGCCTAAAGGAGAAATAGTGGTGCAAATGTTTCTAGGAGAAATTGAAACACAAGTGACATTATGTGTGGTGGATATAGAGTCACCTTACAACATGCTATTGGGAAGGCCATGGATACATGCAATTAAAGCCGTATCATCAACATTACATCAGTGTGTCAAATTTCCAATGCCAAGCGGAGTAGGTGAAATCAGAGGGGATATTAACGATGCGAAAGTGTGTTATCAAAAAGAAGTGGAAAGTTATGAAGGGCGTAAAAAGAGGCGAAAAATTCGCTGGAAAGTGGCGAAGGAGGCAAGGAAAGAAGAAGAATTTATAATTTACATGATAAAAGCATAGAAAGGAAAAGGAATACCGAGCGAAATTTCGGAAGAAGGGGGCAAACCAATAAAAATAATAAAAGAACCAACCGCAATAGGAGAATCAACGGCGATCTACACTGCAGCAGAATCTACAAAAGAAGTAAATATTGGAGTCACAGGAGAACCAATAATATTAAGAATTGGAACCAAAATGGATGCAGATGAGGAAGAAACAACAGTCAATTTATTGCGAGAATATAAAGATTTTCGCGTGGAGCATGGAGGAGATGCCAGGAATAGATCCTTCTATCGTGTGCCATCATTTGAAAATTAACAAAAATGCAAAACATTTCAAGCAGAGGATAAGATAGCAACAACGTATCATCCCCAAATAGAAGAAGAATTACAGAAGATGGTTGATGCAAGGATTATAATACAACCTAAATACCCAGAGTGGATAGCGAACATGGTAGTGGTGCCTAAGAAGAATAAAGGGATAAGAATCTGCATAGATTTTAGTGATTTAAATAAAGCATGTCCAAATGACAGTTTTCCATTACCAGATATTCTACAAATGGTCGAATAAGCGGCAGGAAATGATAAAATATCTTCTTTAGAGGAATATAAAGGTTACAATCAAGTTCCTCTCGCTGAAGAAGATTAAGAACACACTTCCTTTTTCGCACCCAGAGGATTATATTGTATACGAAAATGCCATTTGGATTGCGAAATGGCGGAGCAACATGTCAAAGGATGGTGGAGAAGGTGTTTGCGAAATGGATATATAAGACATTAGAAGTGTATGTGGACATCATGTTGGTAAAAAATATGGAAGCCAAAGATCATGTGCAAGATTTGAAGGAAATTTTTGAGTAGATGAGACAATTCAACATCTAGGTAAATCCTGAAAAATGCATTTTCGGTATTGCATCGGGAAAGTTCTTAGGATACATTGTGTCGAAAGAAGGAATACAAGTTGACCCCGAGGGAGTACAAGCAATTCGTGACATGCCAACGCCGGCAACGTTGAAAGATGTACATAAATTAAATGGACTCTTGGCTTCGTTAGGAAGATTCATTTCGCGATCATCGAACACATGTAAACATTTCTTCAACATACTTAAGAAGGGAGCGAAGTTTAGATGGACAGAAGAATGAGAACAAGCGCTCAGGGATAAAAGATCATTAGATGAATATATCTATCTTACAAAAAGCAGAGCCAGGAGAAGAACTACTAATCTATCTTGCGACAACTTCGCATGCATTAAGTACTGTGTTGTTGTGAATAGACGCAGGGGTAGAAAAACCGATCTACTACATCAGTAAGACATTCAATGCGGCAGAGAAAAATTAATACTGGTATTAGTTCATGCAATATTTAAGCTTCGCATATACTTTCAGGCTCATAAAGTAAAGGTGTTGACAAAGGTGCCAATAGAATCAGTAATGAAAAATTCGAAAAGATCAGGTAGAGTGGAGAGGTGGAATGCACAAGTGGGACATTTTGAGATCAAATATGAAGTACTGTCTTCATCGAAATCACAAGTTTTTGCAGATTTCTTAGTAGAATTTCCATTAGAATATGATGAAGCTGTGGAGGAGATGATAGATATAGAAAAAGAATATGGAACTCTGAGAGACTTGCTTACAGAACCTAATAGATGGGAAATATTGGTGGATGGATCATCAAACGGGGAAGGTAATGGAGTTGGAGTTGTCTTAATTTCACCAGAAGGAGTGAAAATGGCTTTTTCCTTTAGATTGGAGTTCGCATCCACTAATAATGAAACAAAATATGAAGCAGTAGTACATGCCTTAAAATTCGCAATAGAAATGAAGTTGGAGAATACAAGAATTACCAGTGATTCGTAGCTAGTCATTCGCTAAATAAAAGGGGAGTACACTACGAATGAACCATCATTGAGGAAATATAAGAAGCTCGTTGAGGAATTGTCAGCGAAAATCCCAAAAATAAGATGGAGACACATATCAAGGAAGGATAACAGGTTAGCAGACGCCTTTGCTTTTATCTCAAGTATGATGGTAGATCCAACTGCGAGATGCATAAAGATACAAACACTTCTTTCGCCTTCAATCAACAAAGAAGAGATGGAAGAGGCAGATGTGATGATAATAGAAGATAGGGAAGAGGATAAGACGAACAATGTCGAAGATTGGAGAATCGAACTGCATGCATACCTAAAGAAAGGAGAAGTACCAAGGAATAGATTAGAGGCACATAAATTGAAGAGTCGTGCGACAAATTATGAGCTTAAAGATAGGGTATTGTATAGAAGATCATTTAATGGGCCGTCACTTAGATGCTTGACACGAAAGGAAAGAGAACAAATACTGAAAGAATTACATTATGGAGATGCTGGTAACCATAGTGGAGGAAGGTCTTTGGCATACAAAACAAAAATGCAGGGTTATTATTGGCCGTACATGCATGAAGACGCGAAAGAAGTATCAAAGCGTTGCGAAGAATGCAGCGGCATGGTGGATACATGCACCTGGAGCACCTTTATCATCTTCAACCAGCGTTTGGCCCTTTGGAAAGTTGGGTTTAGATATTGTGGGACCATTTCTACCAGGATCTGGACAAAGAAGATATTTTATTATCGCAACAGATTATTTCACAAAATGGGCTGAAGTGAAGGCAGTGCAGCATATTCGCGATAAAGACGTCTTCAGATTCATATTTGAAAATATCATTTATAGATATGGAATTCCTGCACAATTGGTGTCTGATAATGGAAAACAGTTCGAGGGGTAGAATATAGAAATATTACTTAATGCATTTAAGATAAAATGAGGGAAATCCACTCCTTTGTATCCGCAAAGTAACGGACAAGCGGAAGCAACAAATAAGACAATTGCAGATACACTGAAGAAGAAGATGGAGGGTCATAATAAAGCATGGTGTGAACAGGTGCATAATGCAGTCTGGGCTTATAACACAACTAGACGAGAAGCTACGGGAATGTCACCTTTCTGTTTAACGTATGGGGTTGAAGCGGTGCTACCAACTGAGGTCATCATTCCCACAACAAAGAGAGAAGCATGGGAGAAAAATTTAAGTGCGGATATGATTTTCACAAAACTTGATGAACTCGAAGAAAAGAGAGAAATGGCTTTACAACATATGGAGAATTATCAGCGAAGACTAGCCCGAGAGTACAATAAGCGTGTTAAAATAAGAGAATTTCAGCCAGGTGATTTGGTGTTGCGAGAAATACCAGTGTATCAGAGAGGAAATGATGGAAAATTAGAAAAGAAATTGGATGGACCATATATCATTAAAGAAATAGTCGGAACAGAGGCATATAAATTGATGGATCCTGAGGGAAAAGATACTGGTCGCAAGCTTGATATACTATGGAATAGACTGTATTTAAAGAGATATTATCCATAAAAAGTCTAGAAAAATTTGTTGGAAAACAGAAAAATGAAATGAAGATCAAAGTAGAAAATTTTATTGCGAAATTAAAATTATCAGAACAGACTGAAAATGTGCGATAATTTCGCAGAAACTATGATTTTACTAAAGAAAATCAATAGAAAGAGGCACCCAACTTTGGTGTACACCCTAGTTCGCGAATAAAATTTCGGAAGAGGCAAATGTAAGACCTAAAAGTGCGCCATTGAAGGGGAGAACCCATTGCATGGCTCAGGGAAAGGTTACCCCGCCCCCGGAACCTGGGTCATGGAGATTTGGGGTCAATAAAGCCCATCCAGGGGAATCGCCTTGGATTTTCAGCCTAAGCTTATGACTTAGGTTGGACGACTAAGGTATCTCCTAAAGAGTGCAGAATTTGATCAAGGCGCTGAGTTACATGGTTGAGCCAAGAGTGCCTGGGGCATCTGAAGCGTACCTGGCCATTCTTGGCAAATCTTGAGTAATGATACACTCGGTCCGAAGAAAACCCCACTTAGGGTGCGGTCTTGTAACCATGAGCCATATCGGCGAAGGGATAAGAGGCCGCGAAAAAAACTGGTTGTTGTTAAGACCGGTTGGGAGGAGCCAACCTTGTATGGTAGAGGTGCGCCTCCTTGAAGGGGCAACCAGGGGGATGATAAAGACGGCACCCTCCATTAGGGAGTTGATAAGTGTCAAAGACGCAAATGTCATGAGGCTTTTTACTCACAGGAGTATTAAGACTTGTCATATTTGTGCAACGATCCTGCAGAGGCAATAATACTACAAAAATATAAGACGAGGTCAATGGGTCGGTGCATGAAAGTGTAAAGACGTCCTGCGATTTCGTCGCAAGACGGCAATGTCATAGGCTTTACGTTCGCAAGCATATTTAGGCCTGTCATATTATCACATGAAAAGTATCCTGTTGAGGCAATAATACAACAGATAAGACAAGATCAATGGGTCATTACATGAAAGTGTAAAGACGGCTGATGGTTATTTTCAATGATGTTGTAGTAAGAAGGGTTGTCGTTCACTCGGACTTGATGAGATTGATTTTTAAGAATTAATAAAAGAAAATAAAAGAAAAATATGTACAAATATTGTCACAGGATGAAGAGAGTTACTGGGACTAGGATTTCGTCGAATTCATAACATAGGGTTCAATTTATTTATTCTCAACAATTAAAGCTCAATAAATAAAATTAACATGGACTCTGATTTTGCCAAGGAAGATTCTAAAAGATTGGTTGTAAATCCTAAGCATGATGTATCAAAACATTTAAGCTAAGCATACCTCATCAAATTAAATGACAACCAATTAATTCAAATCATATTTCAATTAAAATTAATGCAAAAGTCTTAAAAAAAAAATTAAATAATTTTACCCATGTATGAAATTCTTCTTCCTCCGTCGTCCCAGTAATGGGTTCTAGCTCATCATGTTGGAAACACGCTCAAAATATGATTTTATTGCTCAAAGGTTGCTCAAAGTGTTTACAAATGATGAAAACGGGAGAAATATAATGAAAACCGGGTTTGTAACAGTTATATTTGTTACAAATCGAGCTATTATAGAGAACGATAATGATGAACTGTTGCTGTAGCTCTGCGACCCACGCCCGGTAGTCGTTTCTACTGTTGCATGAACGACTGTCCCTTGCGTTGTATGTTCTTGGTGTTCTTCACAGCAAAAAATGGCGATTCTATGCAACTCTGATTTTTGGCTCTGTGACGTTCTAAACTGCCCCCAATCCTCTCCATCCCCTTCTATGATAGTCTAACACCCTTTATAAAGAAAATATGATCAAGAAATCTCGCAGTAAAGTCCCCAAATCTTCTCATTACTCGGAAATAATATCTCTTCATATTTACGGGATAATTTCCTTCTTTATCTCTTTCTTGCGTTGCATACAGGCTAACACACTCCAAACAGACCACAACACGTACCAGAAACGTTGTAGATTGATTAATACTCACTGCAACCACACGAAATCCCGTGTATTTCTCCTCCCGTAACCGTGCTGCCCAGTTTTTCTTCATTCCGATGATTCAACCACTTCTACTCGAAACCGTTGGTCACACAATCCCTGTTTAGCTCTACCAAGTCCAGCCCATCAAATTCATCCCTTTAGTCTTCTCAAAACCGGTCCAAAATGCCAACCCTAATTTCTGCCACTTAAGAACTCCATTTCCCTCCAAAAGTTTATATTCAAATGGAGAAGATGGGATGGATAAATGGGCTATATATAGCCGTGGGTGCCCCTTAGCAAAAGTGAGGGTCCGTATAGCAATTATCCTCCGGGAGTCCAAAAAGCAATTTTCGAGCAACTTTTTCTGCATAAGTGTAATTCTCCAATAACACCTAAACAAACATAAAAACACCAAAATTAGTACAAAAATCGAGACTAACAATAGAGACACTGAGGACAACTCAGACACAAAAATATGTCTATCAAATACCCCTAAACTTATTATTTGCTATCCCCGAGCAAATCTAATCTAGAAAATAAAATGACTACACTGAGCACGTGCAGCAAGCCGTTAAACCGCTAGGTGGCCCTAGTGGCGGAGTGTTGTCTCCGGAGGGTTTACCAGAGGTGTACCCACAAAACTTTTACTCCAGATCCTAGCTATCTACGTAACCTTGGAAGGCACTAAAGAATCTCCTTGGTTGGCATACTTATTGACTACTGATAGGAAGTACCACGATGCGAAATTCCAATTATCGTACACGAGTTTGCACTCAAGCATACTAAAATTCATATAAAGAGACAGAGCTCTACTCAGATAGTTTCTGGACATCATAAACTGGAGTCAACCAATCACATGGATAGATTAAGAAGATGGATGTAGAAAAACGTGGATGATGTTGACTAAGGTGAACCTATCCTAATGGTGAGATATTGGTTCTGGACTAATATCAACACACTGGCATATACAAGGGAACCAGTGGTCGATAATCCTAACTCTAGGTCAACTCAGCTGGCATATACACGGGTACCAGTGGTCGACTTTATTGTATTTATTCCGGTTGGTCTAGTGGTATGGTCTCATTTTTTTTTTACCTCAGCCTTCTATTTCACCCTAGCAATGGTAAAAAGAAAAAAAGAAGTGATCAGGATTCTTTCGATGTTTCCATCACGAGGATATGGCGAAACTACCATGTTTTCTTTTCTAACACCTGAGCTCTGTGCTTTTATGAATAGACTCTTCTAGATGTTTCCATCTAATCAGATTGGTTCCTCAACTCCTATAACCAAGATGCTTCCATCTACTTAGATTGGTTAGTGCCATCCTTAATAAATATAAATTTCTAGGCTCTGGAGTTTTATTTACTGCAACTAAAAAGTTTCTCCCATACCCCCAAACTTAAATCTAACATTGTCCTCAATGTTCTAAAGATGAAATTAAAAACATGAACAAGGAGAAACCGTTACCACTTGAAGAAAATAGATAAGGAAAGATATTACCGTGTCGCATGAATATTGGGTTACCTCCCAAGAAGTGCTAAGTTTAAAGTCTTCAGCCAGACATTGGAAGAGATTAGTCACCTCGAAGAATCATAAAGCAGCAGCCGGAATAACTGCGGGTCATCTGGATCAAAAAGTGCTAACCACAAGAAGAGGAGACTGATAGGCGCATTTATGTGTCTAATTTGTCCTCAATGCTTCGTATTGTTAGTACTCGTTTTCGTCCTTATTATGGTGTTTTGTGTGTTTGTAGGTATTTTTTGGAAATAAATATTGTGTGGAAAAAGTTGCTCAAAAAGTGTTATTCGGACACCCGGGAGAACAGTGATAAAGGCACCCTCATTTTGGATAAGGGCACCCGGGCACCTTGGTGATAAAGGCGCCCATGTTTTGGATCGGGGCACTTCATCTTCATCATTTCAAATTTATGAATTTGGCGGGAAATTTGGTTCTTCACCGCGTAACTTAGAGTTGGATTTTCGGGTGTTTCGAGAGAGATTCAATCGCTGCAACTCTCTGTGACGACTTGATTGGGCCTAACAGGCTTGGTTTGGGTCTTTTGCTCGACTAACTTTGGCTAGATTCTCGCATGGAAGAAAACAGGGAGTACGTGTACAAAGTGAGACAATCACGGGTTTCTATGAGTTTGGTAGTGAGTTTTAAACATGTACAATGAGACTTAAGGAACCATTTCGAGTGTGTAGAAGATAAATATGGAGAATTGACAGCTGCAGAGCATGTGAAAATCAAAATCAGGGAAGAAAATATTCCCAAAAATATTTTCTTTAAACCCGAGTAATGGAAGATTATTGTGTGTTAATGAGCGATATTTCTTGGTTCTGATCGGTATAAATAGGTTGCTGGGGTCTCATTGAGGGTGGTGGGGAGTTTGGGACAGTGTAGAGCAACAACAGAGAGGTTTGATCGAGTTGCAGAGAATATTTCTCTGCTGCAGCTGCTGAAGAACACGAAGAACTTCAACGCACGCCGGACAGTCGTTCTGCTACAGTGCTTACGACTCGCACTCGTGGGTCGCAATACGGAGGCAGACTTAAAAATCAGAATTTGAGGGTCGTAGTACAGCAACAGCTACACTTTACATGTATCGTTCTCTGTAACAGTCCGTTTGTAACAATTAAAACCGTTACAAATCAAGCTTTTCATCTTTTCTCCCTTGTTCATCATTTGTAAACCATTTTTGAGCATTAATAATGATTTTTGAGCGTGTTTACACCATGATGAGCTAGAACCCATCACTGGGACGACGGAGGAAGCTGTTTTGCACCCATGTGGTAATTCTATTTAATTCCTTTATGACTATTTGCAATATTATAAGTGATTCATGATTTTTATTGATTATTTGTGAATTCATTAGATGTCGCATGCTTAGTCTTAGGTACTTTAGATGCGTCATGCTTGTGAGTTACATATAATTCTTTATAAAATCTACCTTGGCAAAGAATTAGAGTCGATGTTTGTTACTTTATGAGCCTTAATTGTCCGGAATTAATAGATGAACCGCATGAATGTGAGAATTGGTGGAATCCCGAGTCCCAGTAACTCTCTCCATCTTGTGACATATTTTTGTATATAATTTCTTATCTTTAGTATTTTTATATTAAATCCTAAAATCCATTTCAACAAGTCCGAGTGAACGACAACTCTACTTACCACTATATAAAATTCGATCAGAGACTGCAACAGACCAGGAAGATATCCAACACACCCTTATCTATTTTTTTGTTTAAGACAACTACATCTAGTTGTGGTTCGGGTTCAGGCTCTATAAAAGGGTCTAGATAAAAAGTTTTCATCGGCTGGATTTCCTCAAAGGAGGGATCCTAAAGATCAGGTTCTAGAGTCTGGAAATACTCAACTAAGAACTTAGAAGCACATAAAAATAACCTGAATAACTGGGGATCCTCTAAGTCAATCATATTTGACTCACACGGTTGACCACAGTGGTGGTCATTCTTAAGCAAATGTGTCGACCCTAATATCCTAAAGTAATTAGGTTTAGCCTCAAAACTTAATAATTAACACATCTGAAACTTGTACGTTCCCACAATTGGAAGGAAGGTTTTTGGTGGGAAAACAAAGTCAATCATGGTATCATAGCCTGGGTTAACCACATCAACCAGAGGATGGGTTTTTAATAACTGAACTTCTTATGGACACAACTAGGTTCAGGAAAAAGTGTAAAAAGATAATCTTGTAAAATGGTTGAGGCACGGATGTCCAGTCCTAAGTGAGGGGACTTTCTGAGAGTTAAAGGTAAGGCACTAGGAGAGTGATAATCACCCCCAAACTTAGAATTTTCAGTGTCTCTAGATAGACTAGTCACAATTTCCTTAATTTCTAGAACATCAGAATCCTGAAAATGGTCAATTGATTCTTCTAAGTTATTATCAGGTAATGCATCCTTACTCATCTCTAGGAGTTTATCGTCTTCTAAGACTAGTGTTTCTAAATCACTAGACTCTAAAACAGTATTCTCAGAGTAAACTCTTTCCTCTAAACCATCATCACAATCATATAAAGGATCATCAACGAAAGTTTCTAGTAAAGGCTCGTTAACTAAGGTGTTAATCATAGTTACTTCCTCCGATTCACTTATAGGCACATCAAATAATGGATTATCCAACATATTGCAGGCTAAAGGATCATGAACTACATCGTCTAAAATGGTGGCATCTCTAGTCAAATCCTCGTCCTTTCGAATAGGAGAATAATCATTAAAATTATTGGGATTTGAACCAGAAATAGTACTATCATTATAAAGTTCAATCGGAGTAACAAATTCCTGATCACTATGCCTACATATTTTAAATTATTCATCAACACTATCCTCATCATAATCATAACATGAAAATGGTTGAACCTCATCTAAACAAGTAGTGTTACCATTTCTAACCTCGTCATCTTGATTATGCAAATAAATATCCTCATTTTCATGGGTATTATTGGAAACACTATATTGGAAATTAAGATTATTTCGAGCAAGTTTTTCGACAATCCTATTTTTACTTTCAGTAAATTGCTTAAGAGTCTCTTGTAAAGACATCCTAGTTGACTGCTCTGGGGACTCGTCCGTAATATTAAAGGTTTCCTTCACAAATAAGGAATGACTCTTGAAAGCCTCTTCTAGAGAAATAAAGGGATTGTTTTGCTCATGTGACTGGTGAGTATGCGAATAGTAATTGGGCTCACCATGGTATGAACCATAACCTTGAAAAGGTGGATGCTCCCAACCACTATTCACACTATGGTCATAAAAAGAGTGATGTCCATATTGTTCAGTTGGGTATTTATATTCATTGTGATGGCTATTATAATACCAGTTTGACATCCTAACTGCAAGGGAATTCTACACAAGCACAAACAAGGCTGATTCGACCCCAACAAACCTACTGATTTCTAGCAAACAAAAAGCATGATGGCTCCACTTAGATTGTTTCTAGACCAGCTTCTAATCCTTAGAAAGGGAATTCGTTACAATTTAAGCAAACCCCTTTGGAATCAATCCGAGTCAAAGTAAGTTGAATAGAGGCGAGGGAAGCTGCGTGGAGCTTTGATACCCAAGGCCTCACAGCATTACAAGGCGGCGCAGTCACGCATTCAACTCACAAAAACCATCATGAACTTCGAAGTATGCTTAAAAGAGTAACCAATATTTTTCGAACGACTTTCCTATTAAGCTCATTACCCTATCAGTCTCGTTCTAGTCAAAATTTTAAGGCTTAGGTGCGCGTAGGTTACGTGTTCCTAAGGCGGGCAAGAAGGAAACGGTGATGAAATCCGAGTCCTTATCTTGATATGGCCATACCTTGCCCTTTACTAGAAAATTAAATCCGATTTCAAGTCCTCAACATATATGCATACAAAATCATCTAGTAAACCCGTTGACAGGGGATTCGCGGGTGTTTAGAATTCTACCTCCCGTTCCATACGGCGGATGAACCGTTGAGGTCGACTCGGGCCACAACTCCTATGTCATGTACGAACCCGAGGGGCCGAGACAGTATCGTAACTGTCGTCCTTCCTTGTGCAGTTTATATTTAAACCAACCCTTCTTTAGGGTTTTAAAAATAAAGTCCAATGTTCAATGTCCCAAAGAAAAAAATGTCCAAAAATAAAATATTACAAAAATAAAAACCTTAATTACAGTTTCTAAAAAAATAAAATAAAATAATATACAAAATCTTCTTCTTCACTCCTTTTGGATTCCTCTTTTCTTTCCTTCTTTGGCTTCGCTTTTGTTTTCAGCGCTTTCTCCCTTTTTCTTTAGCTCAGTTCCAAATCTGAAAACAAACAAGAAATATCAAAAGGCGTAAAAAAAAACAAAATAATAAAAATAAAAATATAACCTAAAAACAAATCTATACACAAGTCCCCGTCGGCGGCGCCAAAAATTGATGGTTATTTTCAATGATGTTGTAGTAAGAAGGGTTGTCGTTCACTCGGACTTGATGAGATTGATTTTAAGAATTAATAAAAAAAAAAAAAAAAAAATATGTATAAATATGTATAAATATTGTCAAAGGATGAAGAGAGGTACTGGGATTAGGATTTCGTCGAATTCATAACATAGGGTTCAATTTATTTATTCTCAACAATTAAAGCTCAATAAATAAAATTAACATGGACTCTGATTTTGCCAAGGTAGATTCTTAAAAGATTGGTTGTAAATCCTAAGCATGATGTATCAAAACATTTAAGCTAAGCATACCTCATCAAATTAAATGACAACAAATTAATTCAAATCATATTTCAATAAAAAATCAATGCAAAAGTCTTAAAAAAGAATTAAATAATTTTACCCATGTATGAAATTCGTCTTCCTCCGTCGTCCCAGTAATGGGTTCTAGCTCATCATGTTGGAAACACGCTCAAAATATGATTTTATTTCTCAGGTTGCTCAAAGTGTTTACAAATGATGAAAATGGGAGAAATATAATGAAAACCGGGTTTGTAACAGTTATATTTGTTACAAACCGAGCTGTTACAGAGAACGATAAGTTTTTCTGAGGTATTCCTTATCATGTTATGGTTACAAGAATATTTGAATTTGCGAGTTGTGTGATACTTAGGTTATGGGGAATGTGTCTTCTTTGTTCCTCGCCGTGATCTTTCCTTGCCTCTGCTCCTTTTACGCTCCTAATGTTTGCACGAGTCCATAGGTCTTATTTTCCTCCTAGTTAAGGACTTATTGCCTTCCCCCACATAGATAACTTAAAGGACTTATGGTCTCCTTGGGTATGGTCTTCAACATTGGGCGACGAAATCTCTGTTCCATGTGCTCTTGCGAGTCATTAGCCATTGATCTCGCCTTAACTGTGTTAGTATTCCGACCTCCCCAGGTTGTATGCGTGACAATATACCAGGCCTTAAATACTTCCGTGAGTAAGAAGCCCCAATACATTGCCGTCTTTGACACAGTCATCTCCCCAGTGGAGGGTGCCGTCGATTTATATTCCCCCTGTATTGTCCTTTCAAGGAGGTTACCCCTAACCATTTCAGTTGGGCTCCTCCCATCCAGTATCAACAACCAGTGTTGTCGTGACCTCATGCTTTTTCGCCTATGTGGATACTGGACACGAGATCACACCCTAAGTGAGGTTTCTTTGGACCGAGTGCAGAATCCATGTCAGGCCATCTACTATCTCCACTGGCACGTTTCGATACCCCTTACCGGAGAATTTTTCGCTGAGTGGTTCGTTCTCAGTGGCCTCTAGCGCAGAGGCATTTCGTTCTCAGTGGCCTAATTACGACGCGCGTTAGGGCCTAAGGGTCGCCTCTTACGTGATCGTGCTATAACTCCGTCGCACGACCACACAAACTAAGTTGAAACGCCGCAATCTTAGTCCCAGCCTCCTTAGGTAGAGGGTTTATAATAGTATCTTGCTTCACCTTATTGAGATCTTACGAGAAAATTTATATTTTTGTCACGGAGACTTTGTTTCGCCTTTGTTTGCTAACTCATGGAAAGAACTTCGCTTCATATTAAGGTTTCTTTGGGTCGATTCATGGCCCACTTTAGTTGTTACATATTTCACCATTTTCAGATGGTGGCTTTTGCAGGATATGTTTCGTCATTTTCGTCTTCAAATGTTGTTTTTCCAATATCCGATATCAGCCTTAGCCTCTTGCTGCGGCTTCGTGATTTCGCCTTTGTATCCACTGTTGGTTTGGTGGTTGATATCAGTGGGACTCATGATCTTGCCATACTGCGTCTTCTATCTTGATACCAGTTCTTTTTGGCTTTCACCTTGCTCTCCTTTCAAGTTGAACAAAGTATTATTTCCCGTAATGAGTAACTCGAGTTGCGCATGTGTACTTATAAAAATTTCTCGAAATGTGTTATCTGCCTCCTGATGATGCTCGTGCTCTGTTGCATTATCCACTTCTATCGCCTTCTCTGGGAATAGACTTCGTGACTGATCAGCCTTGCGGGACCTTCTTTTTTTTAATATGTTCTTTACCTTTCGCAAATTTGCAGTCGCACTTGGATTTTCAGATTCGGATGGAGCCTCCACCTTTTGCCTCAGGATTTTTCTCCGACGTTCCTTCTTCGTCGCCTGACTATCTTCTCCCACACTTATCACATTGACCATCAGTCTCTCTGATCTCCTATCATCTTTCATATTCTATCTCCGTTTTTATTTTAGCTTCGCCTTTCCTTCGTATTGTTTTTCATCCGCTTCGTTAAATCTTTTCGTATTGACGCAACTTCCCACAATCTCTCCGATCCCTGATGGCATGGAGAGTCGAATCCGTCTATGAAAGGTTGACGCTACTCCTATAACTACGTGGATCCAGGGTCTCCCAATGATGGCGTCATATGGCGAGTCTACATTCACGACACAGAAAGTCACTACCGTTTCCAGAGTTTCTACAGGAATGACTAAGGTAATCTCTCCCTTTGGCCTTGATGCGACATTATTGAACCCGTAGATTGTGTACGTGTATGAGGTTAGGTCAGAGTCGTTGTATCCCATAATCCTGATTGCGTGATAGAACAATATATCAACTGAACTCCCAGTATCCACTAGGATCTTGTTAATTTTCCATGGTCTCCCCTTCTCCTCTTCACTTTCTTCCCAATTGGAGTGCGTCTGCATAGTCATGGTGACTACTAGGGGTCTGAGTGCATCCCTATTCCCGCTGGAGTGTCATCTATTGTGAAGGAGATTGGTTGCTTCTGCCATTCCTCGAGTACACGACTCTTAGTTACCAACTGTATCTCTTTGCCGTTTTGATCCCTTTTGTAGACTCAGCTTAAGATATTATCGTGAAAGTTGTTGATATCCTTCGTGGAGTGGATGATTGAATCTATGTGTGATGGATGGTAGCTTGCTGTTGCTGTGGCGACGCCCTCGACAGTTCGCGTGCTTCTAAAAATTAGTTCAACTTTCCACTCTCAATTAACCCTAATATAATTCGTCGTACATTTCTGCATACTGCGGTCCCGTGACCGTAGAATCGGTGATACGCGCAAAAATCTTCTCCTCCCCGTCGAGGTTCTTTCCCCATGTTCCCTGGTATTGCTATTTCCTCGGTTAACATGAATGTCTTTAAAACTTTCTCTATTGGGGCGTTTAACCTAGGGAGCTTCACGTCATCAAATGGTGGATAGTTTGGTCTTAGCTCAAACCTCAGGTTATTATTATATCCTGACCTCCAGTCATTGTTAAATCAACCTCCTTGGTTGTCGTGTCTCCTCGCTGGATAGTTGTACGCATGAAGTCTATCCCCGTATTCTCTCCGAAACCACTCTTCATATTTACTTGACAAGGCCACCTCTTTCGCAGTGTTTTATTTTACTTGTTTTCTTCGTTCGCCATTTGGGACGCTTTCTACATTACTTGCTATTTGCGGCATGAGTGTCGCACTTACTCCCTACGCAACAATGATGGCCATCATATTATCACTCATTTCTCTCTGTTTTTCTTCCAATGCTATAAACTCTTCTTGATACTTTCTCAGTTCTTGCATATCGATTTTGTTTCTCTGGCGGAATATTTCTACGTATAAAAGGTTTGTTGGGTACAAAGCATTTATGAAAGAGAGGATCAAATTTCGCTCCGATACTTCTCTGGGTGCTTCGCTACACATGGTTCTCCATCGCGTGGTCAGACTTCGCAAATTTCCCCGTGTGCCTTCTTCAGTCTAAAGGCGTGTTAATTCTTGCCTTAGCTCGGTTGTTAGTTATGTAGTTCCCTAAGAACATACTTTGCAGTTGTCCGAAAGAAGTTACTGAACCTTCACATAAATTATCGAACCATAATGAAGCTTATCCAGTTAGACTCGCCGGAAAATACTTACACAACACCGCCTGATGCTGGTCCCATGGCATTAACGTGAGATTGTAGGCTTTCATGTGTTGTACAACATTTCCTGTTCCATCAAAGATTCTAGAAAATAGTGGCACACATTTCGCATGAATGGGTGCTTGTAATATATCGCGTGAAAATGACGATCTTTCTGCTTCTTCTCTGGCCTCTGCCAGTTTCATTTTTTCTCCTCCCCCACCATTGTGTGCCGTTGATGTCTTAATCTCTTTTAGTTGTTGCAGTATAGCTTGATTCGCATTAGTCTGCTCTCTCTCTCCCTTTGTATGATCGCCTCCAATGCTCTTTGTTCTATTAAACTTCTCTCCAAGGTTCCCCTGGTATTTCGCTCCAAACTGGTTTCTCTCCTACTCCTTTGGCTTTCGATTTTCGAGTTATTTCTATTGCCGTTGTCATATCTCTGTTTATCTGGGCTCTCCGTTCTTTCCTGATTCCTTCTCCTTTCTAACCTCGCCTCTAATTCGCGTGCATTTTCTCTTTCACACACTCTTTCGCGCACTTCTCGTTCGTATTCAGCGTGGCTATTTTGTATCTCTCTTTCCTCGCTTCGATGTCTCCTCCTCCTCCTTGACGAACTTCTACTTGTTTGAGTTTCTGTTTCCCCAGTATGGGTTCGCGTCTGTATGTTCTCATTTAACCGGATGTTCTCATCTGTTAACAAGACGTTTCGTCTCACCAAGCTTGCTCTCTCTTCTGCAAACTCTGCATTCCATGCTCTACTTCGCTCAAGCTCTCGTCTTATCTTCCTTTCGATTTGTTGGTCTCGTGCAATGCGTTCCCTCAGCTATTGGATGGTTAAGTTTCCATTTTCATCAGGATTCTCACCTCCTCCTTCGTATTCTATGGTGTCAATATTGGTCGTGTGCACGCTGCCCTCTTCGTAGATAACTCTTTCTCCATTATTTGTTTTCTTGTGTTGGATTTTGAGAGACGGTATCGTTATTCTGCATACCCATTTCTATGATGGAGTGTAGACTTCGATTGCGATTTTGTTGCTCCAAACCTCGTCTTTCTCCGACAGATGAAGTTTCAGCTTCGCTTCTGGCTCTTCTCCTGTTTGCCACTTTGTTGTTTCTTTGTATAGCGATGACTTGCCCTGCTCTTGATGCAGTTCATCACACCATTATGTTAATCAATTGTGCCAGGGGACAAATTTTCTAGTTATAGGAGGGAACTTGGTGTAAATTTTGAGGAAAGAATCTTGCAAAGGTTTTCTTATCAGAGTTCTGTGATTTCTTTAGCTAGGGTTGCTTCAAGCTAGACAGCGGTGTATTTCTAGGGACTTCATGGTGGTAATGATTTTCTTTGAAGAGGTGATTTCTTTGAGAGGTGAAAAGTTATTCTTCGAGGTGGTGATTCCTAATTACTATCTAGCAGGTAAGGATAATCCTCCCTATTTCTAGCGCCAAAATGTAACTACCGAAAATCCGATAGCTACACCCGATGAGATGATAATAACAACAAGTCTAAGTTATGAGGATCAACTTTGACATTAATGAGATTATACACCACTGGACGCTAGTATGATCTTTCTTGAACACTTTGTATTGAATATGTGAGATCCTTACAACGATTACAAAGGTATTGATTATATAACAATGGAAGAAACAAAGCTTGGAATAAACTTTAATGGATTTTGTCTTTTCTCTATGAGTATTCTTGATTCTCTTACTTGACTGAATTCTTTTCTAGCCACCCCTCTGTCTTCATTATTTGAATCCTTATATAGCCAAACATACCGGTAGAATACACCTGATGATCACATGCAATGTAGGAGTAGAATCTCGCAACAACAGTATCCCAGCGAAGATTTAACTAACAAATGTTTGCGAAGAACATTACAAACTATTTGAGGAAATAACGTAGCAGATGATGTCAGCCTAATCACGAAAAAAGTGTGAAGACATTGCGAGATTGAAGAACACGTGCAAAGAAGGCCTTTTGTTAGCTTGCGAGAATGACGCAGACCAGATCCGAAAATAAAGGTTGGCTTAGCTGTCATCTATTATGTAACATCCTATATAAAGGACCAAGTAGACTTGAGAGAGGAGACATCTTTTTAGAGATTGGCAAGCGAGAAAAGAGGAGAGAGAAAGTCTAGAGTAATTCTTATTTCCTTGTATTCATAATATTCTTGTAAGATTGCTAAGAGAAATTAATAAAGATTTGGTGATTGTTCTTGATGATGGGTTAAATATTTGTGTAATCTCTTTAGGGTATGATTGTAGGAAATCCTGCAATCACATATTGGCGCTAGAAACGTGGACGATCAAGTTTAGAATAATTGTTGGAGAATTTGTCTAGTTTCTAGTGGATTATTGGAATCAAAAGATGATGAAACAAGTCGGTAAACCGATCAGTGAAAAGATTATTAAAACCAAAGAAAGTAGTAGGAGATGGGGATGTAGTATAATAACCAAGACAATGATTAACGAGTTCCATGAAAATATCAAAGGAAGGATACATAAAAGAGATTTTGAAGGAAATAAAATTATGGCAGTGGAAAAGGTGTCACCATTTAAGGATTGAGAAAAGCAGAAAATTACATTCACAGCAGCAGAAATACCATAAGAAAATTCAAGACACACAACTCCGTTGGTAGTCACGATAACTGCGGCGCGGAAAGAAATGGATGACTCAGTGAGGTCTGTAGAAGATTGGGCAATGAACAGAACCTTAATAGATACAGGGAGTTCAGCTGATATAATATTCTATCATGCATTCAAAGGAATGGGATATAAAGATGAAGAGATGACTTGTTCAACATATTATATCCCCGGCTTTGGAAAATATACAACAAAGCCTAAAGGATAAATAGTGGTGCAAATGTTTCTAGGAGAAATTGAAACACAAGTGACATTATGTGTGGTGGATATAGAGTCACCTTACAACATGCTATTGGGAAGGCCGTGGATACATGCAATTAAAGCCGTAGCATCAACATTACATCAGTGTGTCAAATTTCCAATGTCAAGCGGAGTAGGTGAAATCAGAGGGGATATTAACGATGCGAAAGTGTGTTATCAAAAAGAAGTGAAAAGTTATGAAGGGCGTAAAAAGAGGCGAAAAATTCGCTGGAAAGTGGCGAAGGAGGCAAGGAAAGAAGAAGAATTTATAATTTACATGATAAAAGCAGAGGAAGGAAAAGGAATACCGAGCGAAATTTCTGAAGAAGGGGGCAAACCAATAAAAATAATAAAAGAACCTACCGCAATAGGAGAATCAACGGCGATCTACACTGCAGCAGAATCTACAAAAGAAGTAAATATTGGAGTCGTAGGAGAACCAAAAATATTAAGAATTGGAACCAAAATGGATGCAGATGAGGAATAAAGAACAGTCAATTTATTGCGAGAATATAAAGATTTTCGCGTGGAGCATGGAGGAGATGCCAGGAATAGATCCTTCTATCGTGTGCCATCATTTGAAAATTAACAAAAATGCAAAACCTTTCAAGCATAGGATAAGATAGCAACAACGTATCATCTCCAAATATAAGAAGAATTACAGAAGATGCTTGATGCAAGGATTATAGGACAAGCTAAATACCCGGAGTGGATAGCGAACATGGTAGTGGTGCCTAAGAAGAATAAAGGGATAAGAATCTACTTAGATTTTAGTGATTTAAATAAAGCATGTCCAAAGGACAGTTTTCCATTATTAGATATTCTACAAATGGTCGAATCAGCGGCAGGAAATGATAAAATATCTTCTTAGACGGATATAAAGGTTACAATCAAGTTCCTCTCGCTGAAGAAGATCAAGAACACACTTCCTTTTTCGCACCCAGAGGATTATATTGTTATACTAAAATGCCATTTGGATTTCGAAATGCCGGAGCAACATATCAAAGGATGGTGGAGAAGGTGTTTGCGAAATGGATACATAAGACATTAGAAGTGTATGTGGACAACATGTTGGTGAAAAATATGGAAGCCAAAGATCATGTGCAAGATTTGAAGGAAATTTTTGAGTAGATGAGACATTTCAACATCTAGGTAAATCCTGAAAAATGCATTTTCGGTATTGCATCGGGAAAGTTCTTAGGATACATTGTGTCAAAAGAAGGAATACAAGTTGACCCCGAGAAAGTACAAGCAATTCATGACATGCCAACGCCGGCAACGGTGAAAGATGTACATAATTAAATGGACTCTTGGCTTCGTTAGGAAGATTCATTTCGCGATCATCGAACAACTGTAAACATTTCTTCAACATACTTAAGAAGGGAGCGAAGTTTAGATGGACAGAAGAATGCAAACAAGTGCTCAGGGATAAAAGATCATTAGATGAATATATCTATATTACAAAAAGCAGAGCCAGGAAAAGAACTACTAATCTATCTTGCGACAACTTTGCATGCATTAAGTACTGTGTTGTTGCGAATAGACGCAGGGGTAGAAAAACCGATCTACTACATCAGTAAGACATTCAATGCGGTAGAGAAAAATTATTCGAAGATTGAAAAATTAATACTGGTATTAGTTCATGCAACATTTAAGCTTTGTATATACTTTCAGGCTCATAAAGTAAAGGTGTTGACAAAGGTGCCAATAGAATCAGTAATGAAAAATTCGAAAAGATCAGGTAGAGTGGAGAGGTGGAATGCACAAGTGGGACATTTTGAGATCAAATATGAAGTACTGTCTTCATCGAAATCACAAGTTGTTGCAAATTTCTTAGTATAATTTCCATTAGAAGATGATGAAGCTGTGGAGGAGATGATGGATATAGAAGAAGAATATGGAAATCCGAGAGACTTGCTGACAGAACCTAATAGATGGGAAATATTGGGGGATGGATCATCAAACGGGGAAGGTAATGGAGTTGGAGTTGTCTTAATTTCACCAGAAGGAGTGAAAATGGCTTTTTCCTTTAGATTGGAGTTCGCATCCACTAATAATGAAACTAAATATGAAGCAGTAGTAAATGCCTTAAAATTCGCAATACAAATGAAGTTGGAGAATGCAAGAATTACCAGTGATTCGTAGCTAGTCATTCGCCAAATAAAAGGGGAGTACACTACGAATGAACCATCATTGAAGAAATATAAGAAGCTCGTTGAGGAATTGTCAGCGAAAATCCCAAAAATTAGATGGAGACACATATTAAGGAAGGATAACAGGTTAGCAGACGCCTTTGCTTTTATCTCAATTATGATGGTAGATCCAACTGCGAGATGCATAAAGATACTGTTTATGGGTAAAAATCGTTTCCGCCGATTTTGGTAAATTCGGTAGGTGAGTGAGAAACTGGTTTAAACCCTAAACAAATGTGTTGCATGTGAGCACTTTATAGATTCGAGAGATCAATCTGTACAAGTACGGCCTAAACCAAGAAATGGCCGTTCCAAACTTGCTTCGGTCACAAAGTGGAGGAGAAGGGTTGATTTGGGGAGGGAAGCAAAGAAAGGTGTTGAGACCAGAATAATTCTGGGAGAGTAGTGTCTCGACTTGTATCAGAAAGTGAAAGCTTCGGAAGCTTGCAAGAGATGAAAGCTTTTTTGAAGAGCTTGCAAAGTTGCCTTTTCTGAGAGTGTTGTGTTTTTCTCCTGATCGAGACTTGTTGTCTGGTTGAAATAGGTAAGACCTATTTATAGAAGTCGAGATTGAAACGTACCCTGTCCTCATGAAGGAAGAGAGTAAAGGGTGAAATAATGGGAGGAGGTGGTAACCGCATGGTGTTTATGGGTGAAAACATTTTTACCATTATTTCCTCATTTATTTGACCGCTTTATTCCTATTCACGCTTTCTTAATGTGAGCGTAGTGTACCCTGCATGTTGTGACCGCCAAACCAAGACCCTGGAAACCATCCCCCAGTTTTTGTTGATGTCTCGAGTGTTGGTTGCACCCTGAGTGCAAGTGGCGCTGCTAGTGGCGCGTGTGGCATGTGCGGAATGCCTTTGTTGCGAGTTGCACCTTGAGTGCAAGTGGCAATGCCAGAGATGCTAGTGGCGTGTGTGGCATGTGCCAATGGCATGTGCGGAACGCCTTGGTGGTAGGTTGTACGTTGAGTGTAAGTGGCAATGCCAGAGCTGCTAGTGGCTTGTGTGGCATGTGCCAATGGCGTGTTCGGAATGCCTTGGTGGTAGGTTGCATGGTTTGCAAGTTAGGCTACCAGCGTGGGTTTTGGCATGTGTCAATGGCACGTACGGCCAAGTTAGCCTAGGTTGCACGGCTTGCAAGTTAGGCTACCAGCGTGCTTGTTTGGCATGTGTCAATGGCATGCATGGCCATTAGGGCTACGTCCTGGTAAGAAAAGCTACCAGCGATGCATGTTGGCATGTTCCAATGGCATGCTCGGCCATTAGGGCCATTTCCTGGCAAGAAAAGCTACCAGCGATGCGTGTTGGCATGTGCCAATAGCATGCTCGGCTATTAGGGCTACGACCTGGTAAGAAAAGCTACCAGCGATGCATGTCGGCATGTGCCAATGGCATGCTCGGCCATTAGGGCCACGGCTTGGTAAGAAAAGCTACCAGCGAGCGTGTTGGCATGTGCCAATGGCATGCTCGTCCATTAGGGCCACGGCCTGGTAAGAAAAGCTACCAGCGATGCGTGTTGGCATGTGCCAATGGCATGCTTGGCCATTAGGGCCACGACTTGGTAAGAAAATCTACCAGCGAGCGTATTGGCATGTGCCAATGGTATGCTCGGCCATTAGGGCCACGGCCTGGTAAGAAAAGCTACCAGCGATGCGTGTTGGCTTGTGCCAATAGCATGCTCGGCTATTAGGGCCATGGCCTGGTAAGAAAAGCTACCAGCGATGCGTGTTGGCATGTGCCAATGGCATGCTCGGCCATTAGGGCCATGGCCTGGTAAGAAAAGCTACCAGCGATGCGTGTTGGCATGTGCCAATGGCATGCTTGGCCATTAGGGCCACGACTTGGTAAGAAAAGCTACAAGCGAGCGTGTTGGCATGTGCCAATTGCATGCTCGGCCATTAGGGCCACGACTTTGGTAAGAAAAGCTACCAACGAGCGTGTTTGCATGTGCCAATGGCATGCTCGGCCATTAGGGCCACGACCTGGTAAGAAAAGCTACCAGCGAGCGTGTTGGCATGTGCCAATGGCATGCGTGGCCAATTTGGCCTAGGTTGCACGTTTTGCAAGCCTAGGCGCGGGCGCTACTTTTGCATGGCGCGGCTAGGGCCAAGGTAAGGGTGTTTGGCTTGGCGCGGCTAGGTCCAAGGTAAGGGTGTTTGGCTTGGCGCAGCTAAGTCTAAGGTAAGAATGTTTGGCTTTGTGTGGTGCGACCAGCGTGGCTAGGGCCAAGGCAGAGTGCGTTTGGCACGGCGCGGCTAGCTTGGGTTAGGTGTGGCTGGCATGATTTGCCATTGGCACGGAGGTGCGGCTAGCATGGTTGGCATGCTTTGGCGCGTTGGGTGTGACTAGCATAGCTAGGGCCAAGGCAGAGTGCGTTTTGCATGGCGCGGCTAGCTTGGGTTAGGACTGGCTGGCATGATTTGCCATTGGCACGGAGGTTCGGCTAGCATGATTGGCATGCTTTGGCGTGTTTGGTTTGACTAGCATAGCTAGGGCCAAGGCAGAGTGCGTTTGGCATGGCGCGGCTAGCTTGGGCTAGGTGTGGCTGGCATGATTTGCCATTGGCACAGAGGTGCGGCTAACATGTTTGGCTTGCTTTGGCGCGTTTGGTGTGACTAGCATAGCTAGGGCCAAGGCAGAGTGCGTTTGGCATGGCGCAGCTAGCTTGGGCTAGGTGTGGCTGGCATGATTTTCCATTGGCACAGAGGTGCGGCTAGCATGGTTGGTATGCTTTGGCGCGTTTGGTGTGACTAACATAGCTAGGGCCAAGGCAGAGTGCGTTTGGCATGGCCCGTCTAGCTTGGGCTAGGTGTGGCTGGCATGATTTTCCATTGGCACAGAGGTGAATTAGGGTTTTGTTCGTTGTAAACCTAATTTGAAAAAATACCCCCTATTAATTAATGAATACATGCATTGAATGTTCTAATAAATGTGTCGCCGGTGACATTAGCTTATTCGGGGTTTTACGATCTTACCCTATGTCTAAAAACCACCATTAACATTAAGTCCCCTGCTTAGCTCGGAACAGGAGCTTTGTTGCGAGGTAAGAATAAGATGGTGACAAAATATCAACAGTAAATCGTAAAGAAAATTGAGGAGGCTTGTCTGACCTTTTATAAATAGGATTTGGAATCCTTGCCTCTGGCAGTTTTGCAAAAATCGGGAGGTTGGCACGATTGGGGAGTCAACATCATTGAGAGACAGAAGTCGGGCGGCATTGAGAAGTTGGCGCGAGTTGGGAACTGAGCGTGCTAGTTGGTGGGACCGGCGCAAGGTGGGGAAGCTGAGTGTGTTAGCTGGCGCGACTTGGGCGGTCATTGGGAAGTTGGCGCAATTGGTGAGACCGGTGTGGCTTGGGCGGTACTGGGGAGTTGGCGCAAATGGTGGAACCGGTACAACTTGGGCGACGTTGGGAAGTTGGGCGCCCTTGTGGGCCCGCACGATTTTTGGTAATGGGAAATCCTTCCTTATTTCAGAATCTTCACGCCCATATATAAAATCCCTTTCTCTCATCTTGCACTTTGTTCTTTCATCTTTTCCTACTAGCGGTAGAGTCCCAAAGAAAACCGGCTTCTAGGTATGTCTTCCAGTACTTCTCTTGTTTCCCTTTTCATGTAGGTGTAAACCCTAAGAGTAGGCGTTTTTCTTTTATAATCCTTGCGATGATATTACGCATATGATTTCTTAGCGTGCTTCTTGTAGAAAATATTGTATATATGCACCCAAGGGAAATACTGCATATATGATTCGAACCCGTAGAAAAATGCTCCATATATAATTTTGAACCCGAGAAGGATACCATGGACGCATTCGAGCCCGTGGAAAATATTGCGTATATAGTTTTGAACCCAAAGAAGGACACTGCAGACGCACTTGAGCCCGTATAAAATACTGCATATATAATTTTGAACCCTGAAGAAAATACTGCGTGTGCAGTTTTGAACCCGTAGAGAATACTGTATATGAATCCCGAAGAAGAATATTGTATATTGCTTCATATGACTTCGAACCCATAGGAAATATTGCATATATGAATTTCGGACCTGAAGAAAATACTGCGCGTGTGCAGTTTTGAACCCGTACAGAATACACCCCTTTTTTTATTTTTATTTTCTTCAGGTTTTCCTTTTGTTGGGTGCGGTTATGTGTCAGGGAGATAATTTCGTCTTTCTCCGTTTGTTTTGTGCAGATATCTTGTTACCAAATTGTTATGAAGAAATCCAACAAGATGTTACCTGAACAAAATTTTGCTTCGAAGGATGTTCATAGTTCCAAACCAAGCACGGATGATGAATTCTTTTCCAAACCCCTCGCCCCTGCTCGGAAGAATCACTCAGGTTTCGTGCCAATTTTGTTAACCGGTGGTGAAGATGAAAAGAAAACACGTTCAGTTCGCCCAGAGAACACCATACGGTTCTGTCTTCATAAAGGGGTATATTCTTTTTCCAACATTGATTTCATGATGTGTCAAAGCCTATTGCGTTCTTTTGATAGATGGGTTGAGTTCATGGTGAGTAAGGAGCACATAAATACCAACTTGACTCGACCGCAGATTATTGATCTTTGTCGAGCTTCAAGAAATCTCAGTTAGGAAGGATATCTCTAGCTTGGTTGCTTTCATCTCCAGATGGTGTTCGGACACCCATACGATCATATGTATATGGGGTGAAATAACTTTCTCCTTGGAGAGTGTGGCTCTCTTGCTGAATCTTCCGGTAACCGGGAACCATAATATCCAGTTGTCTGAAGGTGAGGAGAAGATGCGAGGTGACTAAGTTGGGAGATTTCGCTCGAAAAGACTCCACTGCGAAGTCAAAGGATTCTGTCCGGAAAGAGGATGAAAGGTGCTTTTACAGCTGGTGGATATCTCAATGGTTTCCGGACGAGCTGGAACTTAAACAGAAAAGCAGTGATCTTCATGTTGCAGCATTTTTGGCTCTCTGGTTGTCTAGAGACATTTTTTATGACGGTTCCGGCAAGAAGGAAATAAGACCAGAGTTGCTAGTGATCGCTGTGAAGTTGGCAAAAGGTGAAGTTCTTCCCATTGGCAAGTTATTCCTTAGTTCCCTGTATATGCATCTGGATCACCTAGTTGCGAACATGCAAGTTTCGAATGGTTTCATGAAAGTGGATTCATATGTGCACATTGCTTTTCTGCAAGCCTGGTTATGGGAGCACTTTGAGAAGTACGCTCCGAAACCGTTACCTTCGATTCCCGCGAGTTGGGGCGGCTCCCGAATTCTTCGATGGGTGAACAGGCGTCCAAGAATTGGCATGAGCTTGGTTAGTCTTCTCGATAAGTCGCATGAAATCAGTTTTCGCCCATGGGAGCCGGTCCATAGGTCGGTGACTCAAATTGACACCTTTGCCTCTGCTCCGATCATGTCTTTGTCTTCTGACAGCAACTTCAGTGTTGGTGAAAACTTGTTTATTCAAAGCTGCATGTCCGGTTATATGTCGTCTTTCTTCATGGGGTCATTAGAATAGTCGCTTACAATATTGACCGTGCCGCTCGTCACATGGGTTTTGATCAAGGGGTGCCTCTTGCTTACCAGCTGGTGGTTCCTAAGGATTCATTGCGTGCCGCCCTCAATGGCAGTGCCCTTGAGCCGGGTATCCGCCTTCCCTTCTTTCAAACGGGAAGAGTAACTTCGACGACTTTTGGCTATAATGAGTTCTGGTACGATAAGTTCATTATGATCCAAGATTTTGTAAATAATGTGGTGAAGAATGTTCGTTGTAAACCTTGTCCAGCAGTTTTGAAGAAGTATCCAATGTTGAGAGACCTCAAGCGAGGGTTGCCCGGCAACTCGGAAAGTCCCCAGGCAAAGAAACAGAGAATGAAAAATCGCGCTGGCGGGTTCCGGGCGGTTTCAAAAGATCCTCCCGCAGCTCTTGTGTCTTTCAGTTCTTCCAATAACCAGGTATGTGTCGCCTCCTTGTTTTTTTGTCTCAAAACACGTGAATTTCTGCTGAAAACATTTGTCTTGTTTCTTCTAGGGCTTCGGTAGTGTTAATGCTTTTGCTGCCCTTGCACGTTGCCAGGAGACGGCAATTTATTCGAAGAATTCCGGCGGCACTTAGCCTTCTCATAACGGTGATGAGCCAGAGAAAGAAGAAAGTTCGACAAGTGAGAGTGATTCTTCTGACAGCACTGGTTCTTTTTCGGGAAGTGGTTCGGTGAGTTTCGAGCTTCTTTTTCTTTCTTCTCCCGTTTTTTTTTTTTTTGAAAAATGTCTAACTCAAGTTCGCAGTTGGAATCCGGTTCGGAAGACGATTCTGGGGCGGAGCCATACGAAAACTTGCCTTTGGTGACCACCGCCGGTGACTTGGAGATGGGAGTTGGCCAATCGCTGGGCACAGATGTGGTTCAAATGGTGGATGATTCTCTAATGGTTGCTGCCGTAGACATGGAAAAAGACCCTTTGCGAGTCATAAGGCCAGTTGCAGGCGCCATTTTTGATCCCCCGTACTTGGTTCCTTATCCAGGTCATGTGCTGGCTAAGTATGAGGCGTTTTACACCAGAATATGGGAGACGTATGGACATATGGCCACAACCAAGAAGATCACTAGTCGATTTGCGCTGGTTAAGCGTGTGGAAGAGGCTTTATCTTCCATCGAGGACATGCGTGAGGTGACCGGCCACACCGTTTCGAAGACGTTATTGCCGATCGGGAGCAAACATCGCGACGTATGTGTAGAAAAGGAGTTCAACGCTTCGTGGTTTGTCGAAGGCCTTCTTTGAGATCCGAGTCGAAAGATGCGAAGATCGAAAGCCTTTCTGCATAGGAGATTGCTCGACAGGAGGTAGAACTCGAAAAGCTTTCCAAGATGTTGACTATGAAGAGACCGGCTCTTAAAGATGCAAAGTTGACTTTCTCCAAGAAGATCAGACCTCTATTGGATGATTTTCCATGAATGTTTCTCTGTTAAACTTTCATTTAGGTTCTTTTTTTTTTTTTTTTTTTTGAAAAACATACTGGATGTCTGGTTCAAAGTTCGACCGGTTTTGATAGACAGCTGGTAGATTTTGAGGATATTAGATTATTTCTGGGATGAATGGTTTTGATAATATAACTCTGATTATTTTTTGTGAAAGTAATATTGCTTTTATGAAAGTGTGTGCTAGCAATCGGCACAAGACGCAATAGTATGACGGTTTTACTAAGAACCTAAAAACAGATCGTATATCTTGCCCAGTATAAATTTACTCACTTCATAGGTTTTTTTTTTTTTCGCGAACACGCCCCTCTCCATGTAAAAGGCGGCTTTGCTGGTAGCGTTGCCAGCAAGTCCCCAATCGTTGGTAGCATCTTCAGCGAGTCCCCAGTTTTCTTGTGTAGTCTTTAGACCAGTAGCAGGGTTGTCCGGTAGTTGAGTCGGATTAGTCGCCTTCCTCTACCATCTTGACATGTGGTTCGAAGAACGAGATCGAAAGTCTGACATTGTAGCCGATAGATCAATCCTCCCGCTGTAAAGGGTGAAATAATGGGAGGAGGTGGTAACCGCATGGTTTTTATGGGTGAAAACGTTTTCACCATTATTTCCTCATTTATTTGACCGCTTTATTCCTCATCACGCTTTCTTAATGTGAGCGTAGTGTACGCTGCATGCTGTGACCGCCAAACCAAGACCCTAGAAAGCATCCCCCAGTTTGTGTTGATGTCTCGAGTGTTGGTTGTACCTTGAGTGCAAGTGGCGTTGCTAGTGGCGCGTGTGGCATGTGCCAATGGCATTGCAGAATGCCTTTGTTGCGGGTTTCACCTTGAGTGCAAGTGGCAATGCCAGAGCTGCTAATGGCGTGTGTGGCATGTGCTGAACGCCTTGGTGGTAGGTTGTACGTTGAGTGTAAGTGGCAATGCCAGAGCTGCTAGTGGCGTGTGTGGCATGTGCCAATGGCGTGTGCGGAATGCCTTGGTGGTAGGTTGCATGGTTTGCAAGTTAGGATACCAGCGTGGGTTTTGGCATGTGTCAATGGCACGTATGGCCAAGTTAGCCTAGGTTGCACGGCTTGCAATTTAGGCTACCAGCGTGCGTGTTTGGCATGTGTCAATGGCACGCATGGCCATTAGGGTTACGTCCTGGTAATAAAAGCTACCAGCGATGCATGTTGGCATGTGCCAATGGCATGCTCGGCCACTAAGGCCACGTCCTGGCAAGAAAAGCTACCTGCGATGCGTGTTGGCATGTGCCAATGGCATGCTCGTCCATTAGGGCTACTACCTGGTAAGAAAAGTTACCAGCGATACGTGTCGGCATGTGCCAATGGCATGCTCGACCATTAGGGCCATGGCCTGGTAAAAAAAGCTACCAGCGATGCGTGTTGGCATGTGCCAATGGCATGCTTGGCCATTAGGGCTACGACTAGGTAAGAAAATCTACCAGCGAGCGTATTGGCATGTGCCAATGGCATGCTCGGCCATTAGATCCACGGCCTGGTAAGAAAAGCTACCAGCAATGCGTGTTGGCATGTGCCAATGGCATGCTCGGCCATTAGGGCCATGGCCTAGTAAGAAAAGCTACAGCGATGCGTATTGGCATGTACCAATGGCATGCTCGGCCATTAGGGCCATGGCCTGGTAAGAAAAGCTACCAGCGATGCGTATTAGCATGTGCCAATGGCATGCTTGGCCATTAGGGCCACGGCTTGGTAGGAAAAGCTACCAGCGAGCGTCTTGGCATGTGCCAATTGCATGTTCGGCCATTAGGGCCACGACTTTGGTAAGAAAAGCTACCAGCGAGCGTGTTGGCATGTGCCAATGGCATGCTCGTCCATTAGGGCCACGACCTGGTAAGAAAAGCTACCAGCGAGCGTGTTGGCATGTGCCAATGGCATGTGTGGCCAATTTGGCCTAGGTTGCACGGTTTGCAAGCCTAGGCGCGGGCGCTACTTTGGCATGGCGCGGCTAGGGCCAAGGTAAGGGTGTTTGGCTTGGCGCGGCTAGGGCCAAGGTAAGGGTGTTTGGCTTGGCGCGGCTAGGGCCAAGGTAAGAATGTTTGGCTTGGTGTGGTGCGACCAGCGTGGCTAGGGCCAAGGAAGAGTGCGTTCGGCACGGCGCGGCTAGCTTGGGTTAGGTGTGGCTGGCATGATTTTCCATTGGCACGGAGGTGCGTCTAGCATGGTTGGCATGCTTTGGCGCGTTTGGTGTGACTAGCATAGCTAGGGCAAAGGCAGAGTGCGTTTGGCATGGCGCGGCTAGCTTGGGCTAGGTGTGGCTGACATGATTTGCTATTGGCACGGAGGTGCGGCTAACATGGTTGGCGTGCTTTGGCGCGTTTGGTGTGACTATCATAGCTTGGGCCAAGGCAGAGTGCATTTTGCATGGCGCGACTAGCTTGGGTTAGGTGTGGCTGGCATGATTTGCCATTGGCACGGAGGTGCGGCTAGCATGGTTGGCATGCTTTGGCGCGTTTGGCATGGCGCGGCTAGCTTGGGCTAGGTGTGGCTGGCATGATTTTCGATTGGCACGGAGGTGCGGCTAGCATGGTTTGCAAGCTTTGGCGCGTTTGGTATGACTAGCATAGCTAGGGACAAGGCAGAGTGCGTTTTGCATGGCGCGGCTAGCTTGGGCTAGGTGTGGCTGGCATGATTTGCCATTGGCATGGAGGTGCGGCTAGCATTTTTGGCATGCTTTGGCGCATTTGGTGTGACTAGCATAGCTAGGGCCAAGGCCGAGTACGTTTGGAATGGCGCGGCTAGCTTGGGCTAGGTGTGGTTGGCATGATTTGCCATTGGCACAGAGGTGAATTAGGGTTTTGTTCGTTATAACCCTAATTTGAAAAAATACCCCCTATTAATTACTGACTACATGCATTGAATGTTTTAATAAATGTGTCGCCGGTGAAATTAGGTTATTCGGGGTTTTATAATTTTACCCTTTGTCTAAAAACCACCATCAACATTAAGTCCCCTGCTTAGCTCGGAACAGGAACTTTGTTGCGAGGTAAGCATAAGATGGTGACAAAATATCAACAGTAAATCGTAAAGAAAATTGAAGAGGCTTGTCTGACCTTTTATAAATAGGATTTGGAATCCTTGCCTCTGGCAGTTTTGCAAAAATCGGGAGGTTGGCACGATTGGGGAGTCAACATCATTGAGAGACAGGAAGCTGGGCGGCATTGAGAAGTTGGCGCGAGTTGGGAAACTGAGCGTGCTAGTTGGTGGGACCGGCGCAAGGTGGGGAAGCTGAGTGTGTTAGCTGGCGCGACTTGGGCGGTCAATGGGAAGTTGGCGCAATTGGTGAGACCGGTGTGGCTTGGGCGGTACTGGGGAGTTGGCGCAACTGGTGGGACCGGTACAACTTGGGCGACGTTGGGAAGTTGGGCGCCCTTGTGGGCCAGCACGATTTTTGGTAAAAGGAAATCCTTCCTTATTTCAGAATCTTCACGTCCATATATAAAATCCCTTTCTCTCATCTTGCACTTTGTTCTTTCATCTTTTCCTACTAGCGGCAGAGTCCCAAAGAAAACCGGCTTCCAGGTATGTCTTCCAGTACTTCTCTTGTTTCCCTTTTCATGCAGGTGCAAACCCTAAGAGTAGGCGTTTTTCTTTTATAATCCTTGCGATGATATTGCGCATATGATTTCTTGGCGTGCTTCTTGTAGAAAATATTGTATATATGCACCCAAGGGAAATACTGCATATATGATTCGAACCCGTAGAAAAATGATCCATATATAATTTTGAACCCGAAGAAGGATACCATGGACGCATTCGAGCCCGTAAAAAATATTGCGTATATAGTTTTGAACCCAAAGAAGGATACTGCAGACGCACTTGAGCCCGTATAAAATACTGCGTATATAATTTTGAACCCTGAAGAAAATACTGCTTGTGCAGTTTTGAACCCGTAGAGAATACTGTATATGAATCCCGAAGAAGAATATTGTATATGTGCTTCATATGACTTCGAACCCACAAGAAATATTGCATATATGAATTTCGGACCTGAAGAAAATACTGCGCGTGCAGTTTTGACCCGTACAGAATACACCTTTTTTTTTTTTTTTTTTTTTTTTTTTTTCAGGTTTTCCTTTTGTTGGGTGCGGTTATGTGTCAGGGAGATAATTTCGTCTTTCTCCGTTTGTTTTGTGCAGATATCTTGTTACCAAATTGTTATGAAGAAATCCGACAAGATGTTACCTGAACAAAATTTCGCTTCGAAGGATGTTCATAGTTCCAAACCAAACACGGATGATGAATTATTTTCCAAACCCCTCGCCCCTGCTCGGAAGAATTACCCAGGTTTCGTGCCAATTTTGTTAACCGGTGGTGAAGATGAAAAGAAAACACGTTCAGTTCGCCCAGAGAACACCATACGATCTGTCTTCATAAACGGGTATATTCTTCTTCCAACATTGATTTCAGGATGTATCAAAGCCCATTGCGTTCTTTTGATAGATGGGTTGAGTTCATGGTGAGTAAGGAGCACATAAATACCAACTTGACTCGAGCGCAGATTGTTGATGCTGTCAGAGCTTCAGTAAATCTCCAGATTAGGAAGGATATCTCGGGCTTGGTTGCTTTCTTCTCCAGATGGTGTTCGGACACCCATACGATCATATGTAGATGGGGTGAAATAACTTTCTCCTTGGAGAGTGTGGCTCTCTTGCTGAATCTTCCAGTAACCGTGAATCTTAATATCCAGTTGTCTGAAGGTGAGGAGAAGATGCGGGGTGACCTTGCCGCTAAGTTGGGAGATTTCGCTCGAAAAGACTCCACTGTGAAGTTGAAGGATTCTGTCTGGAAAAAGGATAAAAGGTGCTTTTACAGCTGGTGGATATCTCAATGGTTTCCGGACGAGCTGGAACCTAAACAGAAAAGCAGTGATCTTCATGTTGCAGCATTTTTGGCTCTCTGGTTGTCTAGAGACATTTTTTATGACGGTTAGGCAAGAAGGAAATAAGACCCGAGTTGCTAGTGATCGCTGTGAAGTTGGCAAAAGGTGAAGTTCTTCCCATTGGCAAGCTATTCCTTGGTTCCCTGTATGTGCACCTGGATCACCTAGTTGCGAACATGCAAGTTTCGAATGGTTTCATGAAAGTGGGTTCATATGTGCACGTTGCTTTTCTGCAAGCCTGGTTATGGGAGCACTTTGAGAAGTACGCTCCGAAACCGTTGCCTTCGATTCCCGCGAGTTGAGGCGGCTCCCGAATTCTTCGATGGGTGAACAGGCGTCCAAGAGTTGGCATGATCTTGGTTAGTTTTCTCAATAAGTCGCATGAAATCAGTTTTCGCCCATGGGAGCCGGTCCATAGGTCGGTGACTCAAATTGACACCTTTGCCTTTGCTCCGATCATGTCTTTGTCTTCTGACAGTAACTTGAGTGTTGGTGAAAACTTGTTTATTCAAAGCTGCATATCCGGTTATATGTCGTCTTTCTTCATGGGGTCATTCCGAATAGCTGCTTACAATATTGACCGTGCTGCTCGTCACATGGGTTTTGATGAAGGGGTGCCTCTTGCTTACCAGCTGGTGGTTCCTAAGGATTCATTGCGTGCCGCCCTCAATGCCAGTGCCCTTGAGCCGGGTATCCGCCTTCCCTTCTTTCAAACGGGAAGAGTAACTTCGACGCATTTTGGCTATAATGAGTTCTGGTACGATGAGTTCATTATGATCCAAGATTTTGTAAATAATGTGGTGGAGAATGTTCGTTGTAAACCTTCCCCAGCAGTTTGGAAGAAGTATCCAATGTTGAGAGACCTCAAGCGAGGGTTGCCCGGCAACTCGGAAAGTCCCCAGGCAAAGGAACAGAGAACGAAAAATCGTGATGGCGGGTTCCGGGCAGTTTTAAAAGATCCTCCTGCAGCTCTTGTGTCTTTCAGTTCTTCCAATAACCAGGTATGTGTCGCCTCCTTGTTGTGTTGTCTCAAAACACGTGAATTTCTGCTGAAAACATTTGTCTTGTTTCTTCCAGGGCTTCGGTAGTGTTAATGCTTTTGCTGCCCTTGCACGTTGCCAGGAGACGACAATTTATTCGAAGAATTCCTAGCGGCACTTAGCCTTCTCATAACGATGATGAGCGGAGGAGAAAGAAGAAAGCTCGACAAGTGAGAGTGATTCTTCTGACAGCACTGGTTCTTTTTCGGGAAGTGGTTCGGTGAGTTTCGAGCTTCTTTTTCTTTCTTCTCCCATTTTTTTTTCTGAAAAATGTCTAACTCAAGTTCGCAGTTGGAATCCGGTTCGGAAGACGATTCTGGGGCGGAGCCACACGAAAACTTGCCTTTGGTGACCGCCGCCGGTGACTTGGAGATGGGAGTTAGCCAATCGCTGGGCACAGATGTGGTTCAAACGGTGGATGATTCTCTGATGGTTGCTGTCGTAGACATGGAAAAAGACCATTTGCGAGTCATAAGGCCAGTTGCAGGCGCCATTTTTGATCCCGTACTTGGTTCCTTATCCAGGTCATGTCTTTGGTTGGCGGTTTCGAAATAAGTCTTTGGCTAAGTATGAGGCGTTTTACACCAGAATATGGGAGAAGTATGGACATATGGCCACAACCAAGAAGATCACTAGTCGATTTGCGCTGGTTAAGCGTGTGGAAGAGGCTTTATCTTCCATCGAGGACATGCGTGAGGTGACTGACCACACCGTTTATGAAGACGTTATTGCCGACTAGGAGCACCATTGCGACGTATGTGTAGAAAAGGAGTTCAACGCTTCGTGGTTTGTCGAAGGCCTTGCTGAGATCCAGAAGTCGAAAGATGCAGCAGTCAAAAGCCTTTCTGCATAGGAGATTGCTCGACAGGAGATAGAACTCGAAAAGCTTTCCAAGATGTTGACTATGAAGATACCGGTTCTTAAAGATGCAAAGTTGACTTTCTCCAAGAATATCAGACCTCTATTGGATGATTTTCCATGAATGTTTCTCTGTTAATAGTATGACGGTTTTACTAAGAACCAAAAAACAGATCGTATATCTTGCCCAGTATAAATTTACTCACTTCATAGGTTTTTTTTCTTTCGCGAACACGCCCCTCTCCATGTAAAAGGCGGCTTTGCTGGTAGCGTTGCCAGCAAGTCCCCAATCGTTGGTAGCATCTTCAGCGAGTCCCCAGTTTTCTTGTGTAGTCTTTAGACTGGTAACCGGGTTGTCTGGTAGTTGAGTCGGATTGAGTCGCCTTCCTCTACCATCTTGACATGTGGTTCGAAGAACGAGATCGAAAGTCTGACATTGTAGCCGATAGATCAATCCTCCCGCTGTAAAGGGTTAAATAATGGGAGGAGGTGGTAACCGCATGGTGTTTATGGGTGAAAACGTTTTCAACATTATTTTCTCATTTATTTGACCGCTTTATTCATATTCACGCTTTCTTAATGTGAGCGTAGTGTACGCTGCATGCTGTGACCGCCAAACCAAGACCCTAGAAAGCATCCCCCAGTTTGTGTTGATGTCTCGAGTGTTGGTTGCACCTTGAGTGCAAGTGGCGCTGCTAGTGGCGCGTGTGGCATGTGCCAATGGAATGTGCGGAATGCCTTTGTTGCGGGTTGCACCTTGAGTGCAAGTGGCAATGCCAGAGTTGCTAGTGGCGTGTGTGGCATGTGCTGAACGCCTTGGTGGTAGGTTGTACGTTGAGTGTAAGTGGCAATGCCAGAGCTGCTAGTGGCGTGTATGGCATTTGCCAATGGCGTGTGCGGAATGCCTTGGTGGTAGGTTGCACGGTTTGCAAGTTAGGCTACCAGCGTGGGTTTTGGCATGTGTCAATGGCACGTATGGCCAAGTTAGCCTAGGTTGCACGGCTTGCAAGTTAGGCTACCAGCGTGCGTGTTTGGCATGTGTCAATGGCACGCATGGCCATTAGGGTTACGTCCTGGTAATAAAAGCTACCAGCGATGCATGTTGGCATGTGCCAATGGCATGCTCGGCCATTAAGGCCACGTCCTGGCAAGAAAAGCTACCTGCGATGCGTGTTGGCATGTGCCAATGGCATGCTCGGCCATTAGGGCTACGACCTGGTAAGAAAAGTTACCAGCGATGCGTGTCGGCATGTGCCAATGGCATGCTCGACCATTAGGGCCATGGCCTGGTAAGAAAAGCTACCAGCGATGCGTGTTGGCATGTGCCAATGGCATGCTTGGCCATTAGGGCCACGACTAGGTAAGAAAATCTACCAGCGAGCGTATTGGCATGTGCCAATGGCATGCTCGGCCATTAGGTTCACGGCCTGGTAAGAAAAGCTACCAGCAATGCGTGTTGGCATGAGCCAATGGCATGCTCGGCCATTAGGGCCATGGCCTAGTAAGAAAAGTTACCAGCGATGCGTGTTGGCATGTACCAATGGCATGCTCGGCCATTAGGGCCAATTAGGGCTACGACCTGGTAAGAAAAGCTACCAGCGATGCGTGTTGGCATGTGCCAATGGCATGCTTGGCCATTAGGGCCACGGCTTGGTAGGAAAAGCTACCAGCGAGCGTCTTGGCATGTTCCAATTGTATGTTCGGCCATTAGGGCCACGAATTTGGTAAGAAAAGCTACCAGCTAGCGTGTTGGCATGTGCCAATGGCATGCTCGTCCATTAGGGCCACGACCTGGTAAGAAAAGCTACCAGCGAGTGTGTTGGCATGTGCCAATGGCATGTGTGGCCAATTTGGCCTAGGTTGCACGGTTTGCAAGCCTAGGCGTGGGCGCTACTTTGGCATGGCGCGGCTAGGGCCATGGTAAGGGTGTTTGGCTTGGCGCGGCTAGGGCCAAGGTAAGAATGTTTGGCTTAGTGTGGTGCGACCAGCGTGGCTAGGGCCAAGAAAGAGTGCGTTCGGCACGGCGCGGCTAGCTTGGGTTAGGTGTGGCTGGCATGATTTTCCATTGGCACGGAGGTGCATCTAGCAATGTTGGCATGCTTTGGCGCGTTTGGTGTGACTAGCATAGCTAGGGCCAAGGCAGAGTGCGTTTGGCATGGCGCGGCTAGCTTGGGCTAGGTGTGGCTGACATGATTTGCCATTGGCACGGAGGTGCGGCTAACATGGTTGGTGTGCTTTGGCGCGTTTGGTGTGACTAGCATAGCTTGGGCCAAGGCAGAGTGCATTTTCCATGGCGGCTAGCTTGGGTTAGGTGTGGCTGGCATGATTTTCCATTGGCACGGATGCGCGGCTAGCATGGTTGGCATGCTTTGGCGCGTTTGGTGTGACTAGCATGGCTAGGGCCAAGGTAGAGTGCGTTTGGCATGGCACGACAAGCTTGGGCTAGGTGTGACTGGCATGATTTTCCATTGGTACAGAGGTGCGGCTAGCATGGTTGGCATGCTTTGGCGCGTTTGGTGTGACTAGCATAGCTAGGGCCAAGGCAGAGTGCGTTTTGCATGGCGCGGCTAGCTTGGGATAGGTGTGGGTGGCATGATTTGCAATTGGCACGGAGGTGCGGCTAGCATTTTTGGCATGCTCTGGCGCATTTGGTGTGAATAGCATAGCTAGGGCCAAGGCAGAGTGCGTTTGGCATGGCGCGGCTAGCTTGGGCTAGGTGTGGCTGGCATGATTTGCCATTGGCACAGAGGTGCGGCTAGCATGGTTTGTATGCTTTGGCGTGTTTGGTGTGACTAGCATAGCTAGGGCCAAGGAGAGTGTGTTTGGCATGGCGCGGCTAGCTTGGGCTAGGTGTGGCTGGCATGATTTGCCATTGGCACAGAGGTGAATTAGGGTTTTGTTCGTTGTAACCCTAATTTGAAAAAATACCCCCTATTAATTACTGAATACATGCATTGAATGTTCTAATAATGTGTCGCCGGTGAAATTAGGTTATTCGGGGTTTTACAATTTTACCCTTTATCTAAAAACCACCATCAACATTAAGTCCCCTGCTTAGCTCGGAACAGGAGCTGTTGCGAGGTAAGCATAAGATGGTGACAAAATATCAACAAGTAAATCGTAAAGAAAATTGAGGAGGCTTGTCTCGACCTTTTATAAATAGGATTTGGAATCCTTGCCTCGGGCGATTTTTGCAAAAATCGGGAGGTTGGCACGATTGGGGAGTCAACATCATTGAGAGAGACGGAAGTCGGGCGTCATTGAGAAGTTGGCGCGAGTTGGGAAACTGAGCGTGCTAGTTGGTGGGACCGGCGCAAGGTGGGGAAGCCGAGTGTGTTAGCGGGCGCGACTTGGGCGGTCATTGGGAAGTTGGCGCAATTGGTGAGACCGGTGTGGCTTGGGCGGTACTGGGGAGTTGGCGCAACTGGTGGGACCGGTACAACTTGGGCGACGTTGCGAAGTTGGGCGCGCTTGTGGGCCATCACGATTTTTGGTAAAGGGAAATCCTTCCTTATTTCAGAATCCTCACGCCCATATATAAAATCCCTTTCTCTCATCTTGCACTTTGTTCTTTCATCTTTTCCTACTAGCGGCAGAGTCCCAAAGAAAACCGGTTGTGTATGTCTTCCAAGATTTCTCTTGTTTCCCTTTTCATGCGGTTGCAAACCCTAAGAGTAGGCGTTTTCTTTATAATCCTTGCGATGATATTGCGCATATGATTTCTTGGCGTGCTTCTTGTAGAAAATATTGTATATATGCACCCAAGGGAAATACTGCATATATGATTCGAACCCGTAGAAAAATGCTCCATATATAATTTTGAACCCGAAGAAGGATACCATGGACGCATTCGAGCCCGTAAAAAATATTGCGTATATAGTTTTGAACCCAAAGAAGGATACTGCAGACGCACTTGAGCCCGTATAAAATACTGCGTATATAATTTTGAACCCTGAAGAAAATATTTGCGTGTGCGTTTTGAACCCGTAGAGAATATCGTATATGAATCCCGAAGAAGAATATTGTATATGTGCTTCATATGACTTCGAACCCACAGGAAATATTGCATATATGAATTTCGGACCTGAAGAAAATATTGCGCGTGCAGTTTTGACCCGTACAGAATACACCTTTTTTTTTTTTTTTTTTTTTTTTTTTTTTTTTTTTTTTTTTTTCCAGGTTTTCCTTTGTTGGGTGCGGTTATGTGTCAGGGAGATAATTTGGTCTTTCTCCGTTTGTTTTGTGCAGATATCTTGTTACCAAATTGTTATGAAGAAATCCGACAAGTATTACCTGAACAAAATTTCGCTTCGAAGGATGTTCATAGTTCCAAACCAAACACGGATGATGAATTATTTTTCAAACCCCTTGCCCCTGCTCGGAAGAATCACCCAGGTTTCGTGCCAATTTTGTTAACCGGTGGTGAAGATGAAAAGAAAACACGTTCAGTTCGCCCAGACAACACCATACGATCTGTCTTCATAAACGGGTATATTCTTCTTCCAACATTGATTTCAGGATGTGTCAAAGCCCATTGCGTTCTTTTGATAGATGGGTTGAGTTCATGGTGAGTAAGGAGCACATAAATACCAACTTGACTCGAGCGCAGATTGTTGATCTTTGTCGAGCTTGATAAATCTCCAGATTGTGAAGGATATCTCGGGCTTGGTTTCTTTCATCTCCGAGATGGTGTTCGGACACCCATACGATCATATGTAGATGGGGTGAAATAACTTTCTCCTTGGAGAGTGTGGCTCTCTTGCTGAATCTTCCCAGAAGCAAGGAATCTTAATATCCAGTTGTCGAAGGTGAGGAGAAGATGCGGGGTGACCTTGCCGCTAAGTTGGGAGATTTCGCTCGAAAAGACTCCTTGTGAAGTCGAAGGATTTTTGGTCTGGAAAAAGGATAAAAGGTGCTTTACACTGGTGGATATCTCAATGGTTTCCGGACGAGCCGGAACCTAAACAGAAAAGCAATGATCTTCATGTTGCAAAGCATTTTTGGCTCTCAGTTGTCTAGAGACATTTTTTATGACGGTTAGGCAAGAAGGAAATAAGACCGAGTTGCTAGTAATATTTGTGAAGTTGGCAAAAGGTGAAGTTCTTCCCATTGGCAAGCTATTCCTTGGTTCCCTGTATGTGCATCTGGATCACCTAGTTGCGAACATGCAAGTTTCGAATGGTTTCATGAAAGTGGGTTCATATGTGCACGTTGCTTTTCTGCAAGCCTTGTTATGGGAGCACTTTGAGAAGTACGCTCCGAAACCGTTGCCTTCGATTCCCGCGAGTTGAGGCGGCTCCCGAATTCTTCGATGGGTGAACAGGCGTCCTAAAGTTGGCATGATCTTGGTTAGTTTTCTCGATAAGTCGCATGAAATCAGTTTTCGCCCATGGGAGCCGGTCCATAGGTCGGTGACTCAAATTGACACCTTTGCCTTTGCTCCGATCATGTCTTTGTCTTCTGACAGTAACTTGAGTGTTGGTGAAAACTTGTTTATTCAAAGCTGCATGTCCGGTTATATGTCGTCTTTCTTCATGGGGTCATTCCGAATAGCTGCTTACAATATTGACCGTGCTGCTCATCACATGGGTTTTGATGAAGGGGTGCCTCTTGCTTACCAGCTGGTGGTTCCTAAGGATTCATTGCGTGCCGCCCTCAATGCCAGTGCCCTTGAGCCGGGTATCCGCCTTCCCTTCTTTCAAACGGGAAGAGTAACTTCGACGCATTTTGGCTATAATGAGTTCTGGTACGATGAGTTCATTATGATCCAAGATTTTGTAAATAATGTGGTGGAGAATGTTCGTTGTAAACCTTCCCCAGCAGTTTGGAAGAATTATCCAATGGTGAGAGACCTCAAGCGAGGGTTGCCCGGCAACTCGGAAAGTCCCCAGGCAAAGGAACAGAGAACGAAAAATCGTGATGGCGGGTTCCGGGCGGTTTTAAAAGATCCTCCTGCAGCTCTTGTGTCTTTCAGTTCTTCCAATAACCAGGTATGTGTCGCCTCCTTGTTGTGTTGTCTCAAAACACGTGAATTTCTGCTGAAAACATTTGTCTTGTTTCTTCCAGGGCTTCGGTAGTGTTAATGCTTTTGCTGCCCTTGCACGTTGCCAGGAGACGACAATTTATTCGAAGAATTCCGGCGGCACTTAGCCTTCTCATAACGATGATGAGCCAGAGAAAGAAGAAAGCTCGACAAGTGAGAGTGATTCTTCTGACAGCACTGGTTCTTTTTCGGGAAGTGGTTCGGTGAGTTTCGAGCTTCTTTTTCTTTCTTCTCCCATTTTTTTTTCTGAAAAATGTCTAACTCAAGTTCGCAGTTGGAATCCGGTTCGGAAGACGATTCTGGGGCGGAGCCACACGAAAACTTGCCTTTGGTGACCGCCGCCGGTGACTTGGAGATGGGAGTTAGCCAATCGCTGGGCACAGATGTGGTTCAAACGGTGGATGATTCTCTGATGGTTGTTGTCGTAGACATGGAAAAAGACCATTTGCGAGTCATAAGGCCAGTTGCAGGCGCCATTTTCGATCCCCCGTACTTGGTTCCTTATCCAGGTCATGTGCTGGTTGGCGGTTTCAGCGTGCTGGCTAAGTATGAGGCGTTTTACACCAGAATATGGGAGAAGTATGGACATATGGCCACAACCAAGAAGATCACTAGTCGATTTTATTGGTTAAGCGTGTGGAAGAGGCTTTATCTTCCATCGAGGACATGCGTGAGGTGACTGGCCACACCGTTTCTGAAGACGTTATTGCCGACTAGGAGCACCATCGCGACGTATGTGTAGAAAAGGAGTTCAACGCTTCGTGGTTTGTCGAAGGCCTCTTTGAGATCCAGAGTCGAAAGATGCGACGATCAAAAGCCTTTCTCGCATAGGAGATTGCTCGACAGAGATAGAACTCGAAAAGCTTTCCAAGATGTTGACTATGAAGATACTAGGTTCTTAAAGATGCAAAGTTGACTTTCTCCAAGAATATCGACCTCTATTGGATGATTTTCCATGAATGTTTCTCTGTTAATAGTATGACGGTTTTACTAAGAACCAAAAAACAGATCGTATATCTTGCCCAGTATAAATTTACTCACTTCTTAGCTTTTTTTTCTTTCGCGAACACGCCTCTCTCCATGTAAAAAGCGGCTTTGCTGGTAGCGTTGCCAGCAAGTCCCCAATCGTTGGTAGCATCTTCAGCGAGTCCCCAGTTTTCTTGTGTAGTCTTTAGACTGGTAACCGGGTTGTCTGGTAGTTGAGTCGGATTGAGTCGCCTTCCTCTACCATCTTGACATGTGGTTCGAAGAACGAGATCGAAAGTCTGACATTGTAGCCGATAGATCAATCCTCCCGCTGTAAAGGGTTAAATAATGGGAGGAGGTGGTAACCGCATGGTGTTTATGGGTGAAAACGTTTTCACCATTATTTCCTCATTTATTTGACCGCTTCATTCATATTCACGCTTTCTTAATGTGAGCGTAGTGTACGCTGCATGCTGTGACCGCAAAACCAAGACCCTAGAAAGCATCCCCCAGTTTGTGTTGATGTCTCGAGTGTTGGTTGCACCTTGAGTGCAAGTGGCGCTGCTAGTGGCGCGTGTGGCATGTGCCAATGGCATGTGCGGAATGCCTTTGTTGCGGGTTGCACCTTGAGTGCAAGTGGCAATGCCAGAGTTGCTAGTGGCGTGTGTGGCATGTGCTGAACGCCTTGGTGGTAGGTTGTACGTTGAGTGTAAGTGGAAATGCCAGAGCTGCTAGTGGCGTGTGTGGCATGTGCCAATGGTGTGTGCGGAATGCCTTGGTGGTAGGTTGCACGGTTTGCAAGTTAGGCTACCAGCGTGGGTTTTGGCATGTGTCAATGGCACGTATGGCCAAGTTAGCCTAGGTTGCACGGCTTGCAAGTTAGGCTACCAGCGTGCGTGTTTGGCATGTGTCAATGGCACGCATGGCCATTAGGGTTACGTCCTGGTAATAAATGCTACCAGCGATGCATGTTGGCATGTGCCAATGGCATGCTCGGCCATTAAGGCCACGTCCTGGCAAGAAAAGCTACCTGCGATGCGTGTTGCCATGTGCCAATGGCATGCTCGGCCATTAGGGCTACGACCTGGTAAGAAAAGTTACCAGCGATGCGTGTCGGCATGTGCCAATGGCATGCTCGACCATTAGGGCCATGGCCTGGTAAGAAAAGCTACCAGCGATGCGTGTTGGCATGTGCCAATGGCATGCTTGGCCATTAGGGCCACGACTAGGTAAGAAAAGCTACCAGCAAGCGTATTGGCATGTGCCAATGGCATGCTCGGCCATTAGGTTCACGGCCTGGTAAGAAAAGCTACCAGCAATGCGTGTTGGCATGAGCCAATGGCATGCTCGGACATTAGGGCCATGGCCTAGTAAGAAAAGTTACCAGCGATGCGTGTTGGCATGTACCAATGGCATGCTCGGCCATTAGGGCCATGGCCCGGTAAGAAAAGCTACCAGCGATGCGTGTTGGCATGTGCCAATGGCATGCTTGGCCATTAGGGCCACGGCTTGGTAGGAAAAGCTACCAGCGAGCGTCTTGGCATGTTCCAATTGTATGTTCGGCCATTAGGGCCACGAATTTGGTAAGAAAAGCTACCAGCTAGCGTGTTGGCATGTGCCAATGGCATGCTCGGCCATTAGGGCCACGACCTGGTAAGAAAAGCTACCAGCGAGTGTGTTGGCATGTGCCAATGGCATGTGTGGCCAATTTGGCCTAGGTTGCACGGTTTGCAAGCCTAGGCGTGGGCGCTACTTTGGCATGGCGCGGCTAGGGCCATGGTAAGGGTGTTTGGCTTGGCGCGGCTAGGGCCAAGGTAAGAATGTTTGGCTTAGTGTGGTGCGACCCGGCGTGGCTAGGGCCAAGAAAGAGTGCGTTCGGACTTCAGCGCGGCTAGCTTGGGTTAGGTGTGGCTGGCATGATTTTCCATTGGCACGGAGGTGCATCTAGCATGGTTGGCATGCTTTGGCGCGTTTGGTGTGACTAGCATAGCTAGGGCCAAGGCAGAGTGCGTTTGGCATGGCGCGGCTAGCTTGGGCTAGGTGTGGCTGACATGATTTGCCATTGGCACGGAGGTGCGGCTAACATGGTTGGCGTGCTTTGGCGCGTTTGGTGTGACTAGCATAGCTTGGGCCAAGGCAGAGTGCATTTTGCATGGCGGCTAGCTTGGGTTAGGTGTGGCTGGCATGATTTGCCATTGGCACGGAGGCGCGGCTAGCATGGTTGGCATGCTTTGGCGCGTTTGGTGTGACTAGCATGGCTAGGGCCAAGGTAGAGTGCGTTTGGCATGGCACGACAAGCTTGGGCTAGGTGTGGCTGGCATGATTTTCCATTGGTACAGAGGTGCGGCTAGCATGGTTGGCATGCTTTGGCGCGTTTGGTGTGACTAGCATAGCTAGGGCCAAGGCAGAGTGCGTTTTGCATGGCGCGGCTAGCTTGGGATAGGTGTGGGTGGCATGATTTGCAATTGGCACGGAGGTGCGGCTAGCATTTTTGGCATGCTTTGGCGCATTTGGTGTGACTAGCATAGCTAGGGCCAAGGCAGAGTGCGTTTGGCATGGCGCGGCTAGCTTGGGCTAGGTGTGGCTGGCATGATTTGCCATTGGCACAGAGGTGCGGCTAGCATGGTTTGTATGCTTTGGCGTGTTTGGTGTGACTAGCATAGCTAGGGCCAAGGAGAGTGTGTTTGGCATGGCGCGGCTAGCTTGGGCTAGGTGTGGCTGGCATGATTTGCCATTGGCACAGAGGTGAATTAGGGTTTTGTTCGTTGTAACCCTAATTTGAAAAAATACCCCCTATTAATTACTGACTACATGCATTGAATGTTCTAATAATGTGTCGCCGGTGACATTAAGTTATTCGGGTTTTTACAATTTTACCCTTTATCTAAAAACCACCATCAACATTAAGTCCCCTGCTTAGCTCGGAACAGGAGCTTTGTTGCGAGGTAAGCATAAGATGGTGACAAAATATCAACAGTAAATCGTAAAGAAAATTGAGGAGGCTTGTCTGACCTTTTATAAATAGGATTTGGAATCCTTGCCTCTGGCAGTTTTGCAAAAATCGGGAGGTTGGCACGATTGGGGAGTCAACATCATTGAGAGACAGGAAGCTGGGCGGCATTGAGAAGTTGGCGCGAGTTGGGAAACTGAGCGTGCTAGTTGGTGGGACCGGCGCAAGGTAGGGAAGCTGAGTGTGCTAGCTGGCGCGACTTGGGCGGTCATTGGGAAGTTGGCGCAATTGGTGAGACCGGTATGGCTTGGGCGGTACTGGGGAGTTGGCGCAACTGGTGGGACCGGTACAACTTGGGCGACGTTGCGAAGTTGGGCGCGCTTGTGGGCCAGCACGATTTTTGGTAAAGGGAAATCCTTCCTTATTTCAGAATCCTCACGCCCATATATAAAATCCCTTTCTCTCATCTTGCACTTTGTTCTTTCATCTTTTCCTACTAGCGGCAGAGTCCCAAAGAAAACCGGCTTCCAGGTATGTCTTCCAGTACTTCTCTTGTTTCCCTTTTCATGCAGGTGCAAACCCTAAGAGTAGGCGTTTTTCTTTTATAATCCTTTCGATGATATTGCGCATATGATTTCTTGGCGTGCTTCTTGTAGAAAATATTGTATATATGCACCCAAGGGAAATACTGCATATATGATTCGAACCCGTAGAAAAATACTCCATATATAATTTTGAACCCGAAGAAGGATACCATGGACGCATTCGAGCCCGTAAAAAATATTGCGTATATAGTTTTGAACCCAAAGAAGGATACTGCAGACGCACTTGAGCCCGTATAAAATACTGCGTATATAATTTTGAACCTCGAAGAAAATACTGCGTGTGCAGTTTTGAACCCGTAGAGAATACTGTATATGAATCCCGAAGAAGAATATTGTATATGTGCTTCATATGACTTCGAACCCATAGGAAATATTGCATATATGAATTTCGGACCTGAAGAAAATATTGCGCGTGCAGTTTTGACCCGTACAGAATACACCTTTTTTTTTTTTTTTTTTTTTCAGGTTTTCCTTTGTTGGGTGCGGTTATGTGTCAGGGAGATAATTTCGTCTTTCTCCGTTTGTTTTATGCAGATATCTTGTTACCAAATTGTTATGAAGAAATCCGACAAGTATTACCTGAACAAAATTTCGCTTCAAGGATGTTCATAGTTCCAAACCAAACACGGATGATGAATTATTTTTCAAACCCCTTGCCCCCTGCTCGGAAGAATCACCCAGTTTCGTGCCAATTTTGTAAACCGGTGGTGAAGATGAAAAGAAAACACGTTGATTCGCCTGAGACAACACCATACGATCCGTCTTCATAAACGGTATATTCTTCTTCCAACATTGATTTCAGGATGTGTCAAAGCCCATTGCGTTCTTTTGATAGATGGGTTGAGTTCATGGAGAGTAAGGAGCACATAAATACCAACTTGACTCGAGCGCAGATTGTTGATGCTGTCAGAGCTCCAGTAAATCTCCAGATTAGGAAGGATATCTCGGGCTTGGTTGCTTTCATCTCCAGATGGTGTTCGGACACCCATACGATCATATGTAGATGGGGTGAAATAACTTTCTCCTTGGAGAGTGTGGCTCTCTTGCTGAATCTTCCGGTAACCGGGAATCTTAATATCCAGTTGTCTGAAAGTGAGGAGAAGATTCGGGGTGACCTTGCCGCTAAGTTGGGAGATTTCGCTCGAACAGACTCCACTGTGAAGTCGAAGGATTCTGTCTGGAAAAAGTATAAAAGGTGCTTTTACAGCTGGTGGATATCTCAATGGTTTCCGGACGAGCTGGAACCTAAACAGAAAAGTAGTGCTCTTCATGTTGCAGCATTTTTGGCTCTCGGGTTGTCTAGAGACATTTTTTATGACGGTTCCAGGCAAGAAGGAAATAAGACCAGAGTTGCTAGTGATCATTTGTGAAGTTGGCAAAAGGTGAAGTTCTTCCCATTGGCAAGCTATTCCTTGGTTCCCTGTATGTGCATCTGGATCACCTAGTTGCGAACATGCAAGTTTCGAATGGTTTCATAAAAGTGGGTTCATATGTGCACGTTGCTTTTCTGCAAGCCTGGTTATGGGAGCACTTTGAGAAGTACGCTCCGAAACCGTTGCCTTCGATTCCCGCGAGTTGAGGCGGCTCCCGAATTCTTCGATGGGTGAAAAGGCGTCCAAGAGTTGGCATGATCTTGGTTAGTTTTCTCGATAAGTCGCATGAAATCAGTTTTCGCCCATGGGAGCCGGTCCATAGGTCGGTGACTCAAATTGACACCTTTGCCTTTGCTCTGATCATGTCTTTGTCTTCTGACAGCAACTTGAGTGTTGGTGAAAACTTGTTTATTCAAAGCTGCATGTCCGGTTATATGTCGTCTTTCTTCATGGGGTCATTCCGAATAGCTGCTTACAATATTGACCGTGCTGCTCGTCACATGGGTTTTCATGAAGGGGTGCCTCTTGCTTACCAGCTGTTGGTTCCTAAGGATTCATTGCGTGCCGCCCTCAATGCCGGTGCCCTTGAGCCGGGTATCCGCCTTCCCTTCTTTCAAACGGGAAGAGTAACCCGCTTGACTTTTGGCTATAATGAGTTCTGGTACGATGAATTCATTATGATCCAAGACTTTGTAAATAATGTGGTGGAGAATGTTCGTTGTAAACCTTCCCCAGCAGTTTTGAAGAAGTATCCAATGTTGAGAGAACTCAATCGAGGGTTGCCCGGCAACTCGGAAAGTCCCCAGGCAAAGGAACAGAGAACGAAAAATCGTGATGGCGGGTTCCGGGCGGTTTCAAAAGATCCTCCCGCAGCTCTTGTGTCTTTCAGTTCTTCAAATAACCAGGTATGTGTCGCCTCCTTGTTGTGTTGTCTCAAAACACGTGAATTTCTGCTGAAAACATTTGTCTTGTTTCTTCCAGGGCTTCGGTAGTGTTAATGCTTTTGCTGCCCTTGCACGTTGTGAGGAGACGGCAATTTATTCAAGAATTGGCGGCACTTAGCCTTCTCATAACGGTGATGAGCGAGAGAAAGAAGAAAGCTCGACAAGTGAGAGTGATTCTTCCGACAAAGACCTTTGGTTCTTTTTCGGGAAGTGGTTCGGTGAGTTTCGAGCTTCTTTTCTTTCTTCTCCCATTTTTTTTTTTGAAAAATGTCTAACTCAAGTTCGCAGTTGGAATCCGGTTCGAAAGACGATTCTGGGGCGGAGCCACACGAAAACTTGCCTTTGGTGACCACCGCCGGTGACTTGGAGATGAGGTTAGCCAATCGCTGGGCACAGATGTGGTTCAAACGGTGGATGATTCTCTGATGGTTGCTGCCGTAGACATAGAAAAAGACCCTTTGCGAGTCATAAGGCCAGTTGCAGGCGCCATTTTCGATCCCCCGTACTTGGTTCCTTATCCAGGTCATGTGCTGGTTGGCGGTTTCAGCGTCTTTGGCTAAGTATGAGGCGTTTACACCGAGAATATGGGAGAAGTATGGACATATGGCCACAACCAAGAAGATCACTAGTCGATTTGCGCTGGTTAAGCGTGTGGAAGAGGCTTTATCTTCCATCGAGGACATGCGTGAGGTGACCGCCACACCTTTTCAAGACGTTATTGCCTGATCGGGAGCACCATCGCAATGTATGTGTAGAAAAGGAGTTCAACGCTTCGTGGTTTGTCGAAGGCCTTCTTTGAGATCCAGAAGTCAAAAGATGCGTGATCGAAAGCCTTTCTGCAGAGGAGATTGCTCGACAGGAGATAAAACTCGAAAAGCTTTCCAAGATGTTGACTATGAAGATACCGGCTCTTAAAGATGCAAAGTTGACTTTCTCCAAGAAGATCAGACCTCTATTGGATGATTTTCCATGAATGTTTCTCTGTTAAACTTTCATTTAGGTTCTTCTTCTTTTTTTTTTGAAAAACATACTGGATGTCTGGTTCAAAGTTCGACCGGTTTTGATAGAGAGCTGGTAGATTTTGAGGATATTAGATTATTTCTTGGATGAATGGTTTTGATAATATAACTCTGATTATGTTTTGTGAAAGGAATATTGCTTTTATGCAAGTGTGTGCTAGCAATCGACACAAGACGCAATAGTATGACGGTTTTACTAAGAACCTAAAAACAGATCGTATATCTTGCCCAGTATAAATTTACTCACTTCATAGGTTTTTTTTTCTTTCGCGAACACGCCCCTCTCCATGTAAAAGGCGGCTTTGCTGGTAGCGTTGCCAGCAAGTCCCCAATCGTTGGTAGCATCTTCAGCGAGTCCCCAGTTTTCTTCTGTAGTCTTTAGACTGGTAACCAGGTTGTCTGGTAGTTGAGTCGGATTGAGTCGCCTTCCTCTACTATCTTGACATGTGGTTCAAAGAACGAGATCGAAAGTCTGACATTGTAGCCGATAGATCAATCCTCCCGCTGTAAAGGGTTAAATAATGGGAGGAGGTGGTAACCGCATGTTGTTTATGGGTGAAAACGTTTTCACCATTATTTCCTCATTTATTTGACCGCTTTATTCATATTCACGCTTTCTTAATGTGAGCGTAGTGTGTGCTGCACATCTTGTGACCGCCAAACCAAGACCCTAAAAATCATCCCCGGTTTGTGTTGATGTCTCGAGTGTTGGTTGCACCTTGAGTTCAAGTGGCGCTGCTAGTGGCGCGTGTGGCATGTGCCAATGGCATGTGCGGAATGCCTTTGTTGTGGGTTGCACCTTGAGTGCAAGTGGCAATGCCAGAGTTCCTAGTGGCGTGTATGGCATGTCCTGAACGCCTTGGTGGTAGGTTGTACGTTGAGTGTAAGTGGCAATGCCAGAGCTGCTAGTGGCGTGTGTGGCATGTGGCAATGGCGTGTGCGGAATGCCTTGGTGGTAGGTTGCATGGTTTGCAAGTTAGGATACCAGCGTGGGTTTTGGCATGTGTCAATGACACGTATGGCCAAGTTAGGCTAGGTTGCACGGCTTGCAAGTTAGGCTACCAGCGTGCATGTTTGGCATGTGTCAATGGCACGCATGGCCATTAGGGTTACGTCCTGGTAATAAAAGCTACCAGCGATGCATGTTGGCATGTGCCAATGGCATGCTCGGCCATTAAGGCCACGTCCTGGCAAGAAAAGCTACCTGCGATGCGTGTTGGCATGTGCCAATGGCATGCTCTGCCATTAGGGCTACGACCTGGTAAGAAAAGTTACCAGCGATGCGTGTCGGCATGTGCCAATGGCATGCTCGACCATTAGGGCCATGGCCTGGTAAGAAAAGCTACCAGCGACTCGTGTTGGCATGTGCCAATGGCATGCTTAGCCATTAGGGCCACGACTAGGTAAGAAAAGCTACCAGCGAGCGTATTGCCATGTGCCAATGGCATGCTCGGCCATTAGGTCCACGGCCTGGTAAGAAAAGCTACCAGCAATGCGTGTTGGCATGTGCCAATGGCATGCTCGGCCATTAGGGCCATGGCCTAGTAAGAAAAGCTACCAGCGATGCGTGTTGGCATGTACCAATGGCATGCTCGGCCATTAGGGCCATGGCCCGGTAAGAAAAGCTACCAGCGATGCGTGTTGGCATGTGCCAATGGCATGCTTGGCCATTAGGGCCACGGCTTGGTAGGAAAAGCTACCACTGAGCGTCTTGGCATGTGCCAATTGCATGTTCGGCCATTAGGGCCACGACTTTGGTAAGAAAAGCTACCAGAGAGCGTGTTGGCATGTGCCAATGGCATGCTCGGCCATTAGGGCCACGACCTGGTAAGAAAAGCTACCAGCGAGCGTGTTGGCATGTGCCAATGGCATGTGTGGCCAATTTGGCCTAGGTTGCACGGTTTGCAAGCCTAGGCGCGGGCGCTACTTTGGCATGGCGCGGCTAGGGCCAAGGTAAGGGTGTTTGGCTTGGCGCGGCTAGGGCCAAGGTAAGGGTGTTTGGCTTGGCGCGGCTAGGGCCAAGGTAAGAATTTTTGGCTTGGTGTGGTGCGACCAGCGTGGCTAGGGCCAAGGAAGAGTGCGTTCGGCACGGCGCGGCTAGCTTGGGTTAGGTGTAGCTGGCATGATTTGCCATTGGCACGGAGAGGTGCGTCTAGCATGGTTGGCATGCTTTGGCGCGTTTGGTGTGACTAGCATAGCTAGGGCCAAGGCGATCTGCGTTTGGCATGGCGCGGCTAGCTTGGGCTAGGTGTGGCTGACATGATTTGCCATTGGCACGGAGGTGCGGCTAACATGGTTGGCGTGCTTTGGCGCGTTCGGTGTGACTAGCATATCTTGGGCCAGGGCAGAGTGCATTTTGCATGGCGCGGCTAGCTTGGGTTAGGTGTGGCTGGCATGATTTGCCATTGGCACGGAGGTGCGGCTAGCATGGTTGGCATGCTTTGGCGCGTTTGGTGTGACTAGCATAGCTAGGGCCAAGGTAGAGTGTGTTTGGCATGGCACGGCTAGCTTGGGCTAGGTGTGGCTGGCATGATTTTCCATTGGTACAGAGGTGCGGCTAGCATGGTTGGCATGCTTTGGCGCGTTTGGTGTGACTAGAATAGCTAGGGCCAAGGCAGAGTTCATTTGCATGGCGCGGCTAGCTTGGGATAGGTGTGGCTGGCATGATTTGCCATTGGCACGGAGGTGCGGCTAGCATTTTTGGCATGCTTTGGCGCATTTGGTGTGAATAGCATAGCTAGGGCCAAGGCAGAGTGCGTTTGGCATGGCGCAGCTAGCTTGGGCTAGGTGTGGCTGGCATGATTTGCCATTGGCACAGAGGTGCGCCTAGCATAGTTGGTATGCTTTGGCGTGTTTGGTGTAACTAGCATAGCTAGGGCCAAGGAGAGTGTGTTTGGCATGGCGCGGCTAGCTTGGGCTAGGTGTGGCTGGCATGATTTGCCATTGGCACGGAGGTGCGGCTAGCATTTTTGGCATGCTTTGGCGCATTTGGTGTGACTAGCATAGCTAGGTCCAAGGCCGAGTGCGTTTGGCATGGCGCGGCTAGCTTGGGCTAGGTGTGGCTGGCATGATTTGCCATTGGCACAGAGGTGAATTAGGGTTTTGTTCGTTATAACCCTAATTTGAAAAAATACCCCCTATTAATTACTGACTACATGCATTGAATGTTCTAATAAATGTGTCGTCGGTGACATTAGGTTATTCGGGGTTTTACAATTTTACCCTTTGTCTAAAAACCACCATCAACATTAAGTCCCCCGCTAGCTCGGAGCAGGAGCTTTGTTGCGAGGTAAGCATAAGATGGTGACAAAATATCAACAGTAAATCGTAAAGAAAATTGAGGAGGCTTGTCTGACCTTTTATAAATAGGATTTGGAATCCTTGCCTCTGGCAGTTTTGCAAAAATCGGGAGGTTGGCACGATTGGGGAGTCAACATCATTGAGAGACAGGAAGCTGGGCGGCATTGAGAAGTTGGCGCGAGTTGGGAAACCGAGGCGTGCTAGTTGGTGGGACCAGCGCAAGGTGGGGAAAGCCGAGTGTGTTAGCCGGGCGCGACTTGGGCGGTCAATGGGAAGTTGGCGCAATTGGTGAGACCGGTGTGGCTTGGGCGGTACTGGGGAGTTGGCGCAACTGGTGGGACAGGTACAACTTGGGCGACGTTGGGAAGTTGGGCGCCCTTGTGGGCCAGCACGATTTTTGGTAAAGGCAAATCCTTCCTTATTTCAGAATCTTCACGCCCATATATAAAATCCCTTTCTCTCATCTTGCACTTTGTTCTTTCATCTTTTCCTACTAGCGGCAGAGTCCCAAAGAAAACCGGCTTCCAGGTATGTCTTCCAGTACTTCTCTTGTTTCCCTTTTCATGCAGGTGCAAACCCTAAGAGTAGGCGTTTTTCTTTTATAATACTTGCGATGATATTGCGCATATGATTTCTTGGCGTGCTTCTTGTAGAAAATATTGTATATATGCACCCAAGGGAAATACTGCATATATGATTCGAACCCGTAGAAAATGCTCCATATATAATTTTGAACCCGAAGAAGGATACCATGGACGCATTCGAGCCCGTAAAAATATTGCGTATATAGTTTTGAACCCAAAGAAGGATCTGCAGACGCACTTGAGCCCGTATAAAATCTGCGTATATAATTTTGAACCACTGAAGAAAATTTTGCGTGTGCGGTTTTGAACCCGTAGAGAATACTGTATATGAATCCCGAAGAAGAATATTGTATATGTGCTTCATATGACTTGAACCCACGGGAAATATTGCATATATGAATTTCGGACTGAAGAAAATATTCGCGTGCGATTTTGACCCGTCTGAGAATACACCTTTTTTTTTTTTTTTTTTTTTTTTTTTTCCTTTTTTGTTGGGTGCGGTTATGTGTCGGGAGATAATTTCGTCTTTCTCCGTTTGTTTTGTCTGAGATATCTTGTTACCAAATTGTTATGAAGAAATCCGACAAGATGTTACCTGAACAAAATTTCGCTTCGAAGGATGTTCATAGTTCCAAACCAAACACGGATGATGAATTATTTTCCAAACCCCTCGCCCCTGCTCGGAAGAATTACCCAGGTTTCGTGCCAATTTTTTTAACCGGTGGTGAAGATGAAAAGAAAACACGTTCAGTTCGCCTAGAGAACACCATACGATCTGTCTTCATAAACGGGTATATTCTTCTTCCAACATTGATTTCAGGATGTGTCAAAGCCCATTGCGTTCTTTTAATAGATGGATTGAGTTCATGGTGAGTAAGGAGCACATAAATACCAACTTGACTCGAGCGCAGATTGTTGATGCTGTCAGAGCTTTAGTAAATCTCCAGATTAGGAAGGATATCTCGGGCTTGGTTGCTTTCATCTCCAGATGGTGTTCGGACACCCATACGATCATATGTAGATGGGGTGAAATAACTTTCTCCTTGGAGAGTGTGGCTCTCTTGTTGAATCTTCCCAGTAACAGGGAATATTAATATCCAGTTGTACGAAGGTGAGGAGAAGATGCGGGGTGACCTTGCCGCTAAGTTGGGAGATTTCGCTCGAAAAGACTCCCTTTGTGAAGTCGAAGGATTCTGGCCCGGAAAAAGGATAAAAGGTGCTTTACACTGGTGGATATCTCAATGGTTTCAGGACGAGATGGAACCTAAACAGAGAAGCAAAGTGATCTTCATGTTGCAGCATTTTTGGCTCTCTCGGTTGTCTAGAGACATTTTTGATGACGGTTCGGCAAAGAAGGAAATAAGACCAGAGTTGCTAGTGATCGTCTGTGAAGTTGGCAAAAGGTGAAGTTCTTCCCATTGGCAAGCTATTCCTTGGTTCCCTGTATGTGCATCAGGATCACCTAGTTGCGAACATGCAAGTTTCGAATGGTTTCATGAAAGTGGATTCATATGTGCACGTTGCTTTTCTGCAAGCCTGGTTATGGGAGCACTTTGAGAAGTACGCTCCGAAACCGTTGCCTTCGATTCCCGCGAGTTGGGGCGGCTCCCGAATTCTTCGATGGGTGAACAGGCGTCCAACACTAGTGGAAATCAGCAGTTTCGCGACCGACAAAGCAAGTCATTTAACTCGTATCTATGACTTGCTTTGTCGGTCGAAGAAAGGGTCGCTGTTTGAGCGTCTTTTTCATCTATGACGTGTCTCTGGGGGTCGTTGAAAATCTTGTATCAATGACCGATTATAACGGTCAAAACTTTATGACTGTCTGCAATCAGTCATAGATATAAATCTTAAAATAAAAAATAAATAGATTGATTGGTGTGCCCGATCAATCGAAATTAAACAAAAATGAAACTCAAATGAGAATCAAATGAAATTCAAATTAGAATTCAAATGAAACTCAAATTAGAATTCAAATGAAACTCAAATTAGACTTCAAATGAGAATCAAATGAAACTCAAATTAGAATTCAAATGAGAATCAAATGAAAACCAATTTCAAATCAAATAAAAATGAGAAACAAATTAAACTTGCACACAAATAATCATTTAATTTAACATTCATTGATTCATTGGTTTCAGATTACACAAAGGATTAAAATCTGTAGTTCTAGGATTCGATTACAAAAGGATGAACTAAAAAACCATTGATTAAACAGCAAAATCATAAACTCCGATGATGATGAAGAAATTATTCCTACTTCATAATGGCGTACACCTACACGAGAAAAATCCATCAGCAAAATTGCAGAGAGATCCCAAGATGAATAACCAAAAGAACTAAACAATTTTAAACACTGTAGCCCTTTAACATGAAGTAAGATCTGCCAATATATTCATCGAGTTTTACGAAGACAAGCAAGCGGTAGCAACAATATAATGAGATAGACAAATTGTAATAGCAAGTCCCTTGTACTGAACTAAGAGCAAGGTAGGGGTCTCTTTAGACAACTAACAACTCTTTTCAACATGATTAGGAGCTTCCTCAAGAAACCCATGTTTTCATTCATTATCATATATAAGGATAAGGTCAAAGTTATTGGTTCTTTGACTTTTACAAATACAAGATCATCATGTGCTACCAATGCACCACGGGATCGATTCAATTTTACACAATTCTAATAAAAGAAGTTTGAATTACTAGTGAAGCATGCTAACCAAAGTGGAATCAACGAAAGAAAGTATAGAGCACTCTATAAACTACTTTTGCAAAAGATAGAGTGCAACTGAAATATAACTAGTTCAGAAAGTATAGAGCACTCTATAAACTACTTCAATAAAATTTAGGATGACACGCGTCGACAATCCATCTCAGCTCATTTGGTAGTAAGTGATACACTATGACATAGACAAAACTAAACTAAGAAAAGAAATTTGAACTTGCACTAAATTTGGTGTCAAACAAGCATAGGGACCCTAGAATTCACCTGACCACGTTACTAATTTCTTTTTGTTTGTAAAGGTACTAGTTCTAGAAAAATGCCACTATATGATGTTCTTCGCAGCATGCGTGTCTTAATAGAAATCAAGATTATATCTTTTACTTAACCATATAATGCCTTCCTATTTTCTTGTTCTTTTAACTTTCAAAATTATGGCAGGAAAGGTAACTGATTCATTGTAAATTAATTTAAGAGACAAGATTTACCTTTCTGTAAATAGGTGCAACTATGTACATGATGCATATATGCCACAATCCACATTCGGGTAGTTTCTGCCAACATCAAGAGTTGAATCAATGTTCAAATCTCCATGTACATAAAAAAGGTAACAAAAAAAAACAACTAAACAGGAACTGAATAACAGTTTTTACCTCAAAGATATTGATCCCAATACTCATCATTGGTTTGAGCATCTCCATTCCAATACTCATCATCTCCAACAGTTGTCGAAATTGATGAAGCCTCATTCGCGGCTCCAGTAAAGACAAATGGATCTTCATAAGCATTCATATTGGGGTGTGATCTTATTGGAGATTCCAAAACCAAATTCCAATGCTTCCTTGTCACATCTTGGCAGTAAAAAACTTGTCTAGCTTGAGAAGCATGGATGAATGGCTCGTCGGCTTCTCTTGAGCTCTTCATAAACCTTTCGAAGTTGACAAACCTTGAGTTTGTATCTCGATCCACATATGATCCCTTTACTTTGTCTTCCATTCGCACCCAATGACGATTAAAAACAACTTCGGAAAACTCCATAGTCCACTTCAAATATATCTTGCACGAATGCCGTAGTATGTAGTATCATCGTCGACAAGGTTAGTATCTCCGGAACTTGCTCGAAACTGGTACAAGCATCCATGGTAACTCCACTATTTTGTGTAATAAAACCTTTTTCGCATCGTTTGTATAGAAAAGATATCCATTAACAAAGTATGCGTTAAACGAAAGCTGAGAGAAGGAAGGACCAATTGCCAAGCCTCTACGAAAATCATGTCATGGAATGGCCTTCAAGTTGTTCCCAGTAGCCACGGAATGTAGTCCAAATGCTTCATCCTTCCCATACGAGTTTGGTTAAAGTTGCGAAGATATATAGCGTATTTCCTGTCACATAAAACAGATTAACAATTAACTTATAAGTTTCTATCTAGGTCTGCATAATCTACTTCCACAATGGAACACTTCCTACACACATGATACAGATACTGCATAGAATTATTCAAACATTCTGAATATCATCAATATAATTGACAAAATGGGATAGGTTCTACAAAGAAAGATTAAGAATCTTTGCTTCAATTGCTACAGAGTCATTATGGTGGGATACTCCATGGAAATTTAGGCTCTTTACACATATCAAGCTAGATTAACGATGAATTTGTCACATTCTAACAAACCATGATAAAATTCTCACATAGAGTTGTTTTCTGATTAATATCAGTACTACTACAATCGAAGGGATTCATTAGAGGCTACAACCGATAGGTGAAAATTTTTTTTAGTAGGATCTTTACTCATGTGCAGTGAGAATCAGTTCTCTAGATGCTATAAGGCTCAATAAATTTGAAAGGAGGAGGTGTGCATATCATGAAAGTTAGCTGGCAAGTAACTCATTACGTACACGTCGCATATTACAACCTAAAACAGTTAACAAACAGTGAACAAATCCAACAATAAAATAGCATACCCGAAAGTTAGAAGGTTACTTTTTACAGTGTAATGAAATGATTGTAAGAGAAATAAACTTACGCTTCCCATTCAGTATTTTCATCTGCGTGTCTCAATATCCACATACGAACTTGTTCATACTGTAAGTTGGTTAATGAACATGATTTTCCTTGCGAACCAACTGGGTATGGACCTTCATAAGCATCACAGGGCTTCTCTATCTTTCCACGACACTTAAAAGACTTTCGTTTCGCATCGGGAAGGATCTCGGCGCAATGGCGTGCTCCTTCATTGACCCCATACTATTTTGTAATAGATCCTTTTATATAATTTTTGTTGCGACCAAGAACCTTGTAGACTCTCATCATCCTGCACATACAATTGGTAAACAAGTACTTGTAAGTTTACAGAGTTGATAAAAGAATAAACAAAAAGAATACCATTGACTAAAGGATTGTACCTCTCGAAAGGGTACATCCACCTAAATTGAACAGGCCCCAATTGGTATGCTTCTTCCGCCAAGTGTACGACAACATGAGTCATACTAACAAAAAATGCAGGAGGGAAATACATTTCAAATACGCATAAAGACTCCACGACACGATCATGCATTATACGAAGCTCAGCACGATCAATAACCTTAGAAGTAAGGACTTTGAAAAACAACGACAAGTGTCTAACTGCCTCGCGCAAAGGCTTATGTTTTTTGAAACAATACATTAAAAAAATAGGCATTAAACCCTGCATAAGGATGTGATAGTCGTGCGACTTTAGACCCTTCAATTGGAACTCTTTCAAGCATACTTTTTTTTTCCAATTCCCACTGTAACCAATTGGAACTTTAAGTGTGCTAAAAGTTTTACAAATAACTTCCCTTTCTTTCTTAGACATCCAATAAGGTGCAGGAGGGATTATGTCTCTTCCATTCCTTTCCAGTCAACCACAAGCTAGGCTTTAAGTTTAGCATTTTTAAATCTCTACGCTACTGGAGCCCCATCCTTGGACTTATCCTTATGGCACATAAAAGTTCCAAATAGATTCTCTGCAAAATTCTTTTCTACATGCATGACATCCACATTGTCGGATTTGTAGAAACTATAAGACAAAGGTAAGACAAACTAGCAGTTAAATATGATGAGTACTATATGAATTATGAAGAGTTACATGAAAACAAGTGTGTTAATTATGCATAGCAGCCATGAATCAACAAAATTCATGATAAGAAAAACAATAACTCCAGTTAAATAATAGGTGATGTAAAATTTACCTTCCAATATGGGAGGCGAAAAAAGATTGACCTCTTTGACCAAGGAGAATCAATGGCGGCCGATTTACCAACTTCCCAAATTCTTTATCTGCGATTCTTTGTCTTGTTGAACAATTCGCCGCCACTCAAACGTCTTGGTGCAACCCTTAAATCCTACGATCCGTTGAATTGGGATGTTTTCTTTCTATAAGGGTGAAACCGATCTCTTAGAAACCTTCTATGACCCATATAAGCAAATTTGGAACCGCATTTTAGCCAAAATGCCTCTGTATTTTCTCCACACACGAGGACAACCATATCTTCCGAGAAGTTCGCAAACCGAAACATGGGCATATGCGGGAAAGTCATGTATACACCACAACAACATTGCTCTCATTGTAAAGTCGGTCTTCGTATGTGCATCGTAGGTTACCGATTAGAGTGACCATAACTCATTTAACTCGTCGATCGGTGGTTGTAGATAAACATCAATGTTATGGTTGGGACCAAGTGGACCGAGGAATCAGCGGGGTTAACATTGTGAAATCCTTTGCCATGCATTCGGATGGTGGAAGGTTGTAAAAACAATCATAACGAGGCCAATGGCATGCGTGCTCATCATTCCAAAAGGATTAAAACCATCTGTTGCTAATCCTAGACGAACATTTCTTTTTGAGAAGCAAAATCAGGCCACTTCTTATCAATCTCCTTCCATTGTGCGAGAATCCACCGGATGTCTCATGTGTGTAGCACTTTCTTGAACCTTAGCATACCATGTCATCAACTCAAGCCAATCCACGCGGTGCCATACATCCGTTGCAACCTTTCCGTGACCGGAAAATACCTCGATCTCTTCAGGAACCTTTTTAGCAGTTGGACTACTCCCTTCGGTGGTTTTGCCATCTACTTTCACCACATTTAGGACACTTATCATCATTGGCATAATCCTTGCGATAGAGAATACAATCGTTAATGCAAGCATGAATAATTTTCACAAGAAGCAATTGAAATGGCTTGATCATCTGCTTAGCTTTACTACAAGTAGATGGTAACGTGTTCCCAGCTGGTAAAATAGTTTTCATATATCCTAATAACTCAGTCATGAAAACATCAGAGCATTGATACCTTGCTTGCATACTTAGCAACTCAACTGTTGCTGATAGTTTTGTATGTTCATCACCACAACCTGGAAATAAGGGTTGCACTGCATCCTTCAACCTCTTCTTGCATTCGACAATAGCCTTATCTTGAACATTACCACCAGAACCATCTTCAACAGCAACACCCGGCAGGTGATCAGGATCAGTAAGGCATTCTTCAGGGGTATCAAGACCAAGTACACCTCCATGCGCCTCATTGAACAAGTCATAGATTTTCGAATGAGATGCAGCAGCATAATTCACAACATTATTTGCAGGTAAGGTAAGAGCATTAACATTATTCACCCAAGGTTGCTCTCCATGATGGATCCATGTTCGGTATGACACATCGAACCCATTATCAAGGATATCCCCATGTACATCATCTAGAGATTTTGGTAAACTACGGAAATTCTTACATTTCATGCAAGGACATCGAAATTCTGTGATACCTTCACCAAGACTCTGTGTTGTAAATTGGATGAAAGATTGAACACCTTTAATCCATCGAGGTGAACCCTTTGGTGCAGTCATCCATTCTTTACTTGGAGTATCTACACGATGTCGAAACATCTGCAAAACAGTGTATACACAAATCAGAACCCACAATTTTGAAGAAATTGCATTAAAGTAGAAGGATTTACAGTAGAGAATGATTTACATTACATATCATCACAACTATGAAGAAGAAGAACAGAGAAAAAAGAGGGAGGGTCATCTACTTAGGTGAAATTGAATGCTCATTTTTCAGTACTAGGTAAGGATTTTTCTTCTAACACTTCCTATTATCATCCAAACATACAAAGTCTTAAACTTTTTTTTTTGTTAAAAAGTAAACTCATTTTTAAGTAATTGGCAAAACTATGATGATGTTGAGAAGATTAATCAAATCCTAGAACAAGTTACTACTCACCAGATTCATAACATAATTACTTATTTTGACCTAATTAATCAAAACCCCAAAATTTAAGATACACTTAAATCAGTTAAAATTCAAATCCTAGGATTTACTAACCAAAACTTTCATACTGAACTTCAAATTAGGCAAAACCCAGACCAATTTTAACATGAATTAAGTATTTACCTTAACAAATTGTTGATATGGAAATTTGAGTTCTGAAATCAAAGCATTTGTTGCAGAATGAAGAACCTGACTACCTCATAAATTTGTTGTGAACTATAATACTGCATATCAATTCAATGATAAAATTTTTCGTGAGTGTCTGAGAAAGTTTTGCAGAAGTAATGAGAGAATAACGAAAAAAAGAGAAGAAGATAAGTTTATGAGAAAGTTCGAGCTTTTCTTTTTTTCTAGATAAGAAGCTTGTGGTCAAAAACGAGTCGATTTCTAAGCGGCTCGGTGAATGGGCTGACTCGCCTATCATTTGGATCTAGATAAGAATCTTGTGGCCTAAAACGAGTCGGATTTATAATCGACTCAATTTGAATGGGTCAATCGCCTCTCAGCTGGATTATTTAGTCTGAAATGAGTCAGGTTTGTAACTTACTCAGCTGAATGGAAGTTCTGAAATTTCTTCATGGTAACACATTTGAAGTTCAAGTTTCTGCATCCAATAATATTTTGTGATTGATGTCAAGTGTTGGTTGGAAGCTATGCAAAGAATTATGAGTAAAAGACTGAAAAAATTTGAAAGCTATGTAATAATTATAAAACAGAAAAACACTTGATAAAACTGAACAAGATTGAAACTTGAAACAATATAATAAAATTGAAACCATGTTAAAATCTGAACAAGATTGATAATAATACATTCATTAGATAAAAACAGGGCTCTGAAACCTGCTGAAGCTACATATCCATATAAGTTGCAAGACACTTCTTTACATGTTTTGAATCTCTTCTTCATCACAAAAAAAAAAAAAAAAGATGAGACTCAAAACCATACAAACTTGCAAGTCTAACCCAAAATACTTACATCTCGAAAAGAGATTAGATAACTAGTTACATATCTTTCTTAAAGTACGTAATATATCCAAAAAACTTACATGTATACCAACCATGTATATATATACCCAAAAAAAAGTCCCAAACCTCCACATAAAACCAGAACTCCAAATCCATTAAAAGCCAGCACCACCTGCGGCAACTGGGAAAACATAGTGTTGTGGCCACATAACCTTGTCACCTATGGAAACATCTCTAAAAGTTCCATCACCTTCACAGAGACTCTCAGAAGGTAAACATATTTCATCAATGAGTACCAAATGACATTCATCATCTATTGGAGGCCTATTGGTAAATATATAGCCTACTGCAACAACTCTCTTTCTCATGTTCTTGAATTACTCATTTGAGATCCAAGTGGTTGACAACCACCACCATTCATACCCTGCAGATGATATAAGCACATCCAAATAATCAATAAGATTTCTTGGTGTACGAGAAAAAGATAGTTTATGAGAATGGAAACAACACCATGTATACAAAACATACTCTTGAATCCAAACTATTATCAATAATCAGCATCTCCATTATGGCAAAGAGTTCATTTAATTATAAACTACAAATCTTAGTGGCACAAAAGGAGGCACTGCATATCAAGTAACTAATGGTCTTGTCATTTTGCAAATAAAATGACATTTGGTAGAGGAAAGCACTTTGCACTGTGAGCACTCGCATACCAAGATTTTAAGTAAAAATGAATATTTCATTTTGCTAGACAAAGATGTTAGAACAATGTTTATGAGTTGCAAAATAAAAACTAGTTATAGAATGTTATTACCTGAGCATTAGAAGTATTGGGGTTATGATTGCAACTTAAACCGGCCATTAGTGTCTCAACAGTTTCTTCGAGATTACGGACACGATCTTCTACAGCTCTAGTCATCGGCACTGCTTTGTCGTGAATCGCTCCCTAGGCCGAGAAGAAAGTAGTTCAGTCTTAGATATCCCACCTCCCGTTCCTCGAACACAACCTCTATCATCAACTCCAAACACCTACAAAGAAGTAAACAAAATCAGTTAGCTAGCTAGTAACTAACAAGTTTTTTTTTGGGGGGGAAACAACACAAATTCATGTGCACTCACCTTGGCAACTGAATCTCTGTCCAAATGGGTTTCATCTCTATACTGCTCAGTTTCATTAAGCTCTCTTACTTGTGCCTGCAAAGTATATCAGACTGTATGTAAGTGGAAAAAAAACTGCAAAGAAAACCAACAAAGAATAATATATAATTGTGAATGAAAACCAAATAACAAAGTTGAACTTACAACATATTCTCTGCACTTTACTTCATAACAGTTCGGGTCCATTAATTCAAGTGCTTCTTGAGGTATTTCTTTGTAAACATGTGTAGCCAAGTACACAACAGATCTGCTAACACTACCAGTTGGAGATTGTTGTTCCATAACATGTCGACGGCGTGCAATACCATCCCTTCCAGTAGTATGTAAAGCTTTGAAGCTTCCTTGATTCCTTCCCTATCTCCCTTAGTATCGATCGGCTTCGAATTATGCAAGTCCAAAAATTTCTCCCAATCCTCTCTCTTCACACCACTTGGTGCATTATTCTTTCTCTCAAAGAAGTATTAAATTGATCACACCATTTCCTTAGGGTAGTCTTTTTGTTCTTCCATGATTTGTTTTCCATCCTTAGAGCCTTGGATTTGATGATTTCGGGTACCCCGTATTCATTCTTGATGGCTCTCAGCATTTCTTCCTTAAGAACCCAAGGAACATCTCTCCAATCTTCGTGATGTGGTGGGACAACATTCTGGCTATTGTTCCAACCCTGGTAGCATATTTCTTAGAACCTTCTTCGATTTGTTGTCCCATAGAATTGAACTTGATCTCCAATAGATGATCATCTGCAGAAAAAAGAAACAAATTAGAACTTGATAACATATTATAACAATAACATAAAGAAAACTGAAATACAATGTTGTGTTACCATTAATCCCGCTTTCCTCCGTATTTTCAGCTTCATTATTTGATTGATGAAAAGCCTCATGCCATCCATCTCCTACAGCCTGATTCCCATTACCATGGCTCGGAGAATGATCGCCATCTGACGAAGACACACGATGACGATTCCCTTCACTTGGACTTGTAGGAATGTGACCACCATCAGTTGATGGGGACCCTTGTGCATTAAGCAAAGCCGTCGGCCAATTAGCTGCACTTGGAGTAGTACTTGCAGACCTAGTACTTGCAGACCTGGTACTTGCAGGCCGATATCGACTGCTACTAGTAAGAGGATGTCTTGGCATAGTTGTCTACTACAAAATCAATTTGAACAACAATCAGAAATCATTCAACAGAAGGAACTAATTAAAAATTATTGCTCAAAATTGAATATCATATTAATCCATCAAATAAAACAGCAAGAACTAATTAACAATGCAAATTTCAAAAAGGAAGAACAAAGAAAAACTATACTAACAAGAGCAACAAACTAAAACATGATTATGTTCAACAATATCACTGATATACCCATAAATATCATTCCTTTCTTTTGCTAACTCAGACCATAACTAATCCTAACTCTAATACATGATCCATAGACTAGATTCAAACTCATAAACCAAAAAATTATCACCCAAATCAAATAAAATCAGATATACCCATAAATATAATTCCTTTCTTTTGCTAACTCAGACCATAACTAATCCTAACTCTAATACATGATCCATAGACTAGATTCAAACTCATAAACCAAAAATTTATCACGAGAATCAGATATACACGATAAAATTTCTGAACTGCAACTTAAGCTGTTGAGATCTACCTGAAATCAACCAATAAAGCAGTAATGGTTAAACCCCATGAACAAATTCGACCAGTAAAAGAAAAAAAAAAATTGAATCCAAAACCCTAACTTTACCTGAGGAAGATATGAACTACAACTAAAGCTCTTGATTTACCTGAAATCCACCAATAAAACAATTATTGTTAAACCCCCATGAAGAAAATCAACAAGTAAAAGAAAAGGAGAAGAAAAATAAAACTTCAATTAAAAACCCTAATTGTACCTGTGATGATTTCGAAAAATTAAACCTAACTGAGAGATGTAAAATTTTAATCTTAGTTAGGGTTTGTGATTTAAAGGCTTAATTAAGCTTCCATGGTGGAGTTCGAGAGAGGAGAAGAAATTTGGGTGTTACGTGATTTTTTCTCTTACGTGAATGTATGGAGAGAGAGAGAGGATGCGAAGGAGATAATAAAGCGATAATAACGAGGTGAGAAAACGAGGGAAACGAGTGAGATATCCGCCAAAAAAAGTAGCACTTGATTCAACTAGGTTTGTCGATCGCGGTGTGGGTTAATAAATCGGGACACAAATGTAATTATTTTTTTTTATGCAATGAGTGTTTTTAGCGCTCTGGGATGTGCTCCCGAAATTTATCACAGCAATGACCGTCTTGACCGGTCCACGGTCCGTTGACTGTCAATGAGGGTCGAATCTGTGGGTCTTTTTAACCCCCATTTCCACTAGTGCAAGAGTTGGCATGATCTTGGTTAGTCTTCTCGATAAGTCGCATGAAATCAGTTTTCGCCCATGGGAGCTGATCGCTGTCGTAAGCGACATAAATATAATTACACTTTCTTACTACTCAAAATATAAATATAGCAAGGGCAAGAAAGGATCGATCCCACAGAGAGGTCTAGGTTGTCAAATTGTTTCGGTTCCCTATAAATAACACCGGTAGTTTTGTGATTTTATGAAATAAAATAAAATAAAAGCAAATAAAGAAATAAGCAAACAAATAAGATAGAAGAGATATTGGTTAAGGATTTCGTTTTCATTCACTAACATGCTTTTCACAATAACTAGAATTGATTTTTAATCTCAACTTTTATCAAAGACCCTAGAATACCTTGATCGCAAGAATATCCCGCAAATCTCCTCATGTCATCAACAAACACATTAAAAGATGCGAATATGAATTCTACCTAAAGGAACAAACTAACGTGTAAAAGCACTAATCAAGTTTAATTCCCTAGATGCGTTAAGTTCTATGAAATCAGGCCAATCAAAGCAATTGAACGTGGAAAGCGCACTAATTCAATTTAACAAAGGTTACGATTCACATATGATCATAAGAATATATCACTACAAACTATAATCATATTATGCTACTTGTATCCAAGGAATATCACTTTTGCGTATAATAAACCCTAAACTAGCAATAGATGTGATTAGAAGTTCTACCAATTTGCAACTTGACAAAACAATCAATCAATCATAAAACAATATTTTCAGAGAATTGCAAACGATAAATATGAGACAAAACTAATATATTGAATCAAAGAATCATGCTTTGTGAAATCCAACTATTCCATAACCAATAATAAACTTAGGTACTCATATTCAAGGAGTTCATCACAAGAAGAAAAAGAAACTCTATCATGTTGTAAAACCCTAGAACAAAGTAGAGATGAAAAGAATAAAACCTAAAGATAGATAAAAGATATCCCATAGATAATAAAAGTCTTCTCTTTATATAGCTCCACTCCTTCCAAAACTAGGTTTTGTCTTCAAAGTCCATTAGTTGGAAATTCACCCGGCCCACCATGGAGAGAAACCCGTGCAGAAAATATGTCCCAAAACGCTCGCGGGGAAAATCGGGATTATGGCGGAATCCGTGGGAAAAGTCACTTAGGAAAACTAGCTCGGGTGACCGGCAAAGTCAAACCTGCCACCGGTCAACGATTCAAATCGGTCGGGTCAAATCGGGTCAAGGTCGGCGGGTTAACTCGGTCTAGTACCGAGTGGGGAGAGTCACGAGTCGGCTCGGTCGGGGTTGTGAGTTAGTCACCGCCCGAGCTGATTGAGTGACTTGGCCTTGGCTCGGAGCCAATGCATATCTTTGAAATCGGTCATGCACCAGGATGGTGCTTCATCCAAACAATTCTAGCCATTCTGGCTATGCCTTCTTCTAACATAATTTCCTGCATCTCACCCATCCATGATGGCTATCACCCTGCAATTCTCAATGTCACCATTCAAGCACGCCTCAATCCATTTGCAAAGACAAACAAACACAAATGCCAGTCCTGCAACCTCAATTCTAAGCCACCAAATCACTGCAACACCAACTCCAATATTCTCCAGTCCCAGCACCTCCTTCTCAGTCAGGCCAACATCAGGCACAAACCCAATCTTGAGCCGCCTCTGTCATTCTTCACAATTCACTGCCATTCCGCAGCTCCAATAGCTCAACCTATGATAACTTCCCATACATACTATTTTCCCTGTTTGATCGAGTAGTCACAACAGCTCCAGAGTCCAATCTCATCTTTTCCAACACCACCAGTGCCTCTTGCAGCTTCAACAGCATCCACGCTTCCGCACCAACATCAGTTCTTCTATCCTAAACAGCATTTCCCTGCAATTGCATTGCCTCAATGACCCGCAACTCCAGCTGCACTACCTCATCTTAGGCCGTCACTTGACACCACCAACACATTCATCCATCGATTTACCACCATAGACTCGACCTTGAGACAAACCCAGGTCCTAATTCATCACTCAAACTTCCAGCCGTGCTTGAATCCCTCAAAGCTTGTGCCTTCATAATTCTCTCCATGTTAGCAGTCCAACCATACTCTCCAGTAACCAAAACACAGGGAGATTCAACAACACACTCAGAGACAACAACCTTTATCACTTTGCCATTTTCTCCGTCCACTGGTGACACAATCCCATTAGCTCATTTGCTTCATTGCGGTTTATCTCCATGACTTACATGTGACTTCTCCCATATCAACACCAACACCAGAATTGCCTTTGCCAGCATCTCAACTCCCCCTGGACTAACCTCAAGAGCTCAGACCACCTTCAACTCCATTCTCTCCCTGTATCTCACATATCCCCTGTTGTTGCCTTGCAACAGCACATGTTCTTGAGCAATACTCATTTCTCAGTAATCTCTCCCTTACTTGCACAACACCAGAAGTTCAAGACCCATCCAACCTCAGACTCACTGCACCACTGAAGAAACAACCCAGGACAACCACAGTCACCAACAGACTCGATCTTAAGACAAACCAAGTCTTAATTCACCACAGATTCTTCACAAAACTGCTTCAATCGAACCCATCTTCAATTCCTCTTTATCTGCAGCATTTCCAGTCAAACCTCAGCTCAAAGAAACCCTAACTTCCATGTTTGCTTCGATCCCCTGTAATTTGCCTTCTTTGCTTAGAACCCTTGTTCGATTCACTCTTAATCCACGAGACTCAAACCCAAATTCGCCATCTCAATTTGTAGCAGTAACAGTGACAAAGTTTCTCCATTCATCTCTGATTCTTGTCTCTGTAAATTCATCTTCAAACATCACAAGCCCTAATTTCCATTAATTCTTAGCACCACCAGAAACCGTCAACATCTCCTTAACTTCACAGATTCATATGAACAACCACCAATTCCTACCTTGTCACTCGATTTGATCTATTTCTCGGTCAGCAACAACTCTCAAATTTACTTCTCTCCCTCTCGGTTCCATTTCTGATTCAATTGAGAATGATTTCTCAATTTCTCGATTTAGGGTGTAGGAAGTAGGAGTCGATAATCACACCCCACTCATTAGATACCCCAGTAGGTGCCCTATAACAGATGGTCACCCCTTAACCTCAACTGGCTGCTTTTTATTTCTCCTCCCAATAGAGTTGCCCCTTAACGTACAGTGGGGTGGCAATAGCACTTGGCCTAAAATGACCATTTTGCCCTTTTAGTCTTTCGAGTTCTTCTTTTGACCATAACTTCTTCATACGAGCTCCGAATGACTTCATTCTTTCGCCATTGTCTTCGTCTTTTCGTGCTCTTCGAGATGATGAGAAGAAATCTTGGATTTGAGCGAGTTCCACTGGGTCTTTGGCCCAAATGACTCCATTGCACCTAATAAACTCAAAAGCACACATAAGATACATAATTTACAAGAAAACTCGCAAAGAAAGCATAAATACTAGATATTAAATACGGTGTATTCTACACCTATCAAATTCCCCCACACTTAGACTTTGCTTGTCCTCGAGCAAATCAAACAAAACAATAATACAACAACTCCGTGACGTCGAGGCTACGGTTAATTTTAGCATAAATAACAAGCCTTTAAACCCCTAGGTGTCCCTAGTGGACGAGTTATAGTCTCGTGAAGGTTTACTAGAGATATACCTACAAAACCTATATTTCAAACTCCGTCTATTTGTGACAAATCAATGAACGAATCCAAATTGACTACAGGAGGAGGTACCTTGCAAATTCAATTCAATTATTAGTAAATAAACTCTAATTAGATAGTCGAACAAGCCACAATACTCGGAAACTAACAAACCACAATCACAATGAAAAGATTAAGAAGATGGATATAGATGTAGATGTTGGCGAATATTCACAAGTGTTCGATGTTTCCCATATCTGTCTGAAGATCACTGCTAAGATGAACCTAATCCTATTGGATCGAGCTACTTGGTGCTGAATGCTACATCAAATCAATTGGCATATACAAGGGAACCAAAAGTGACTTTATTCAACACAATAATAATAATTTTTTTTTTTTTTTTTATATATGATTGGATCAAACTGGATCCAATTTCTCATTTTTTTTTTTTTAGACGGCATGATTAGATCTTTTGGATCCAAGCGCATGCTTCTTGTCAGCAAGTACATGATAGTTGCCTTGGATCCTGCATTCCACGCTTGTTTAGGCGACGGAGACAGGGACTACGTTTCACACATACTGCTATTCCCAAGTGTCTTTTTATTCCGTTTTGGTCTAATTGATCGGTCCTTTTTTTTTCTTTTTTTTCTTTTCTTTTTCAAATTTTTTTTTTTTTTTTTTTTCTAGTAACTCAACCACTCTATTTCATCCTAGCAGTAATAACACGTCGATTTTTAGTGACCCACCAAAGCACTTAGAGAACAATAGATAAATATGGAAAAATAAAAATAGAATGCGATATGGTGATATTCCGAGATATGGTAACAACTATCATGTTAATTTGTGATTTCTGAGTTATATTCTTCCCTTTTAGTTAATTAGTTCCTCAACTCCTGCATTCAAAATGGTTCCATCCACTAATGGTGTCAAAAACAAACTATTCAAACATATAAATGCTCCCCCACACTTAAACTTCACATTGTCCTCAATGTGTAAAACCGAAAGTTCTGAATTCTGACGTAACAGCAGATAAAACGCAAAAACTGTGCAAATTGGTAAGGAATTTGGAAAAACTCCATTTCACAAAAGTTGTTCACCTACGTGTTTTATACACAGTGTCAAAATTTCACAGTGTTTTGATAAACGGTCTGACAGTTATGGTCTCTGGACTGAACTACGCGCAGTCTGAAATTTTCTGACGAAAAGGTATTCGTCATAATTCTCTTCTAAGATAGATTCCGGACTCAATGAAATTAAACATAGGGATGCAAATATGATATAAAAACAGTAAAAAATAAATAAACGAAACAAAAATAAAATGCAAAAGGATAAGAGATACAAAACCGGTGGGTTGCCTCCCACTAAGCGCTTGTTTTAAAGTCGACGGCCCGACGTAGCTTCTTGTAAGATTCATTCCCCATACACCAATAATCTGAAAAGTTGGGGATCCTTCCATAGAACCTGTTTTGGAAACACTAACTTCACACAAATATTAGTAATATAAAGCAAAAGTGAAGCTATGAACCAATAAAAGCTTCCCCCACACTTATTCTTGTCCACACATGGAAGTGTATAAAGAATATAGACATCGGGTACTTCCACGGTTTCGGGTTCCATAACCTGCATAGTATGAGAATCAAGTTTCTCTAATGGCGGAAAACGAGAAACAAAGTCATTCAACAATATTCTCGAAGCACATACATTCAAACCAATAAGAGGTAAAGGAGAAGAAATAATAGGCAAAGGGTTAGATAAACCTCGCACAATCTCTTGTATCATGAAATCCTCTTCATCCTTGAAAAATTCAAGTGAATTATTCACCTCTTGTGTATCATGGTCCTCTATCAAACCTTGCAACCATTCTTCGTCCGTTTCTGCCGTAACCAAAGTTTCAACATAAACATCATCATCACAATCATTTGCAAGCTTAATTGGGTCTTCCATAATATTGGTCATAACGGTCTCATTCTCAACATATTCCTCCTTTTTGTTGTAAGGCACACACTCTTTTGCGGATCCAAATTTTATCATAAGAAACTTTTTTAGAACACTCGTAAATGCATCATCCTCAAGCTCCACCCTTTGAATAGGCTCTTGATCATTATTAAGATCAATGCTCGAGTAATCTACACAAGTGTCATCATATTCCTCTTCATCTTCATCTTGATCCCAAAAAGACTCCTCGGTGATGTCACCATGACTTGTTTCAAGCAATGTATCATAATCACCGTCACTAGCATAGTCAACATAAGATTGTTCCTCGCTGAAATTAGTGTTACTTATCTCTAACTCATCCTTTTGAATAGGTGAATGATCATTATTACGATCAAGAGTTGAGTTAACTACACAATTATCCACGAAAGTGCCCAAGGATTCGCCTTTTTCAACATTAGCATCAATCAAATATTCATCACAAACCATATGCACATTAGAATTATCCATATCTTCCTTGTATTGATCAATGTCTCTTCGCAAGATAGTCATACTTTCACGAAGTTCTTGGAGTTGCTCGTTTGTAGTCTCTTTAGCTTTTTGAAATTCCTCTTGTAAAAAGGTGGAAACTTTGTCTATAAAATTAGAGACTTTTTGTTCACGAGCATAAGAATCCTCCCATCCTTGTTGTTGTTCACACACATACTCACCATAAGTTTGTTGAGGAAAACCACAAGGTTCCATGGAATATTGGTCATAACCAATGAATTGGTTTTGATTAAACCCATGGAATTGGTAGTTATCACATTGTTGAGGTTGAAACCCGTATTGATTGCTCCAATATGCTCCTTCCATAGAAAGAAGCACCTGAAATAAGATTCTCAAAACAAGGTTAAAACCCAGAAAATAAAAAAAAAAAAAAAAAACAAAAAAAAAAAAACAAAAATAAGAAACCAAAAACAATTGACAACCGCTGCCTCCCCGGCAACGGCGCCAAAATTTGATCGCTGTCGTAAGCGACACAAATATAATTACACTTTCTTACTACTCAAAATATCAATATAGCAAGGGCAAGAAAGGATCGATCCCACGAGAGAGGTCTAGGTTGTCAAATTGTTTTGGTTCCCTATAAATAACAGGTAGTTTTGTGATTTTATGAAATAAAATAAAATAAAAGCAAATAAAGAAATAAGCAAACAAATAAGATAGAAGAGATATTGGTTAAGGATTTCGTTTTCATTCACTAACATGCTTTTCACAATAACTAGAATTGATTTTTAATCTCAACTTTTATCAAAGACCCTAGAATACCTTGATCGCAAGAATATCCCGCAAATCTCCTCATGTCATCAACAAACACATTAAAAGATGCGAATATGAATTCTACCTAAAGGAACAACCTAACGTGTAAAAGCACTAATCAAGTTTAATTCCCTAGATGCGTTAAGTTCTATGAAATCAGGCCAATCAAAGCAATTGAACGTGGAAAGCGCACTAATTCAATTTAACAAAGGTTACGATTCACATATGATCATAAGAATATATCACTACAAACTATAATCATATTATGCTACTTGTATCCAAGGAATATCACTTTTGCGTATAATAAACCCTAAACTAGCAATAGATGTGATTAGAAGTTCTACCAATTTGCAACTTGACAAAACAATCAATCAATCATAAAACAATATTTTCAGAGAATTGCAAACGATAAATATGAGACAAAACTAATATATTGAATCAAAGAATCATGCTTTGTGAAATCCAACTATTCCATAACCAATAATAAACTTAGGTACTCATATTCAAGGAGTTCATCACAAGAAGAAAAAGAAACTCTATCATGTTGTAAAACCCTAGAACAAAGTAGAGATGAAAAGAATAAAACCTAAAGATAGATAAAAGATATCCCATAGATAATAAAAGTCTTCTCTTTATATAGCTCCACTCCTTCCAAAACTAGGTTTTGTCTTCAAAGTCCATTAGTTGGAAATTCACCCGGCCCACCATGGAGAGAAACCCGTGCAGAAAATATGTCCCAAAAACGCTCGCCGGAAAACTGGGATTATGGCCGGAATCCGGCCGGAAAAGTCACCGGAAAACTAGCTCAGGTGACCGGCAAAGTCAAACCGGCCACCGGTCAACGATTCAAATCGGTCGGGTCAAATCGGGTCAAGGTCAGCGGGTTAACTCAGTCTAGTACCGAGTCAGGGAGAGTCACAGAGTCAGCTCAGTCAGAATTGTGAGTTAGTCACTGCCCTGAGCTGATTGAGCTGACTTGGCCTTGGCTCAGGCCAATGCATATGCTGAAATCAGTCATGCACCAGGATGGTGCTTCATCCAAACAATTCTAGCCATTCTGGCTATGCCTTCTTCTAACATAATTTCCTGCATCTCACCCAGCCATGATGGCTATCACCCCTGCAATTCTCAATGTCACCATTCAAGCTTCACGCCTCAATCCATTTAAAGACAAACAAACACAAATGCCGATCCCGCAACCTCAATTCTAAGCCACCAAATCACCGCAACACCAACTCCAATATTCTCCGGTCCCAAAGACCTCCTTCTCAGTCAGGCCAACATCAGGCACAAACCCAATCTTGAGCCGCCTCTGTCATTCTTCACAATTCACTGCCATTCCGCAGCTCCAATAGCTCAACCTATGATAACTTCCCATACATACTATTTTCCCTGTTTGATCGAGTAGTCACAACAGCTCCAGAGTCCAATCTCATCTTTTCCAACACCACCAGTGCCTCTTGCAGCTTCAACAGCATCCACGCTTCCGCACCAACATCAGTTCTTCTATCCTAAACAGCATTTCCCTGCAATTGCATTGCCTCAATGTCCTGCAACTCCAGCTGCACTACCTCATCTCGTTAGGCCGTCACTTGACACCACCAACACATTCATCCATCGGTTACCACCATAGACTCGACCTTGAGACAAACCCAGTCCTAATTCATCACTCAAACTTCCAGTAGGTGTGCTTGAATCCCTCAAAGCTTGTGCCTTCATAATTCTCTCCATGTTAGCAGTCCAACCATACTCTCCAGTAACCAAAACACAGGGAGATTCAACAACACACTCAGAGACAACAACCTTTATCACTGCCATTTTCTCCAGTCACAGCTGACACAATCCCATTAGCTCAGCTGCTTCATTGCAGTTTATCTCCATGACTTACATAACAGCTTCTCCCATATCAACACCAACACCAGAATTGCCTTTGCCAGCATCTCAACTCCCCCTGGACTAACCTCAAGAGCTCAGACCACCTTCAACTCCATTCTCTCCCTGTATCTCACATATCCCCTGTTGTTGCCTTGCAACAGCACATGTTCTTGAGCAATACTCATTTCTCAGTAATCTCTCCCTTACTTGCACAACACCAGAAGTTCAAGACCCATCCAACCTCAGACTCACTGCACCACTGAAGAAACAACCCAGGACAACCACAGTCACCAACAGACTCGATCTTAAGACAAACCAAGTCTTAATTCACCCACAGATTCTTCACAAAATCGCTTCAATCGAACCCATCTTCAATTCCTCTTTATCTCGCAGCATTTCCAGTCAAACCTCAGCTCAAAGAAACCCTAACTTCCATGTTTGCTTCGATCCCGTAATTTGCCTTGTCGCTCGAGAACCCTTGTTCGATTCACTCTTAATCCACGAGACTCAAACCCAAATTCGCCATCTCAATTTGTAGCGAGAATTGAGTGACAAAGTTTCTCCATTCATCTCGATTCTTGTCTCTGTAAATTCATCTTCAAACATCACAAGCCCTAATTTCCATTAATTCTTAGCACCACCTTTAAACCGTCAACATCTCCTTAACTTCACAGATTCATATGAACAACCACCAATTCCTACCTTGTCACTCGATTTGATCTATTTCTCGGTCAGCAACAACTCTCAAATTTACTTCTCTCCCTCTCGGTTCCATTTCTGATTCAATTGAGAATGATTTCTCAATTTCTCGATTTAGGGTGTAGGAAGTAGGAGTCGATAATCACACCCCACTCATTAGATACCCCAAAGAGGGTGCCCTATAACAGATGGTCACCCCTTAACCTCAACTGGCTGCTTTTTATTTCTCCTCCCAATAGAGTTGCCCCTTAACGTACAGTGGGGTGGCAATAGCACTTGGCCTAAAATGACCATTTTGCCCTTTTAGTCTTTCGAGTTCTTCTTTTGACCATAACTTCTTCATACGAGCTCCGAATGACTTCATTCTTTCGCCACTGTCTTCGTCTTTTCGTGCTCTTCGAGATGATGAGAAGAAATCTTGGATTTGAGCGAGTTCCACTGGGTCTTTGGCCCAAATGACTCCATTGCACCTAATAAACTCAAAAGCACACATAAGATACATAATTTACAAGAAAACTCGCAAAGAAAGCATAAATACTAGATATTAAATACGGTGTATTCTACACCTATCAGGAGCCGGTCCATAGGTCGGTGACTCAAATTGACACCTTTGCCTCTGCTCCGATCATGTCTTTGTCTTCTGACAGCAACTTGAGTGTTGGTGAAAACTTGTTTATTCAAAGCTGCATGTCCGGTTATATGTCGTCTTTCTTCATGGGGTCATTCCGAATAGCTGCTTACAATATTGACCGTGCTGCTCATCACATGGGTTTTGATCAAGGGGTGCCTCTTGCTTACCAGCTGGTGGTTCCTAAGGATTCATTGCGTGCCGCCCTCAATGGCAGTGCCCTTGAGCCGGGTATCCGCCTTCCCTTCTTTCAAACGGGAAGAGTAACTTCGACGACTTTTGGCTATAATGAGTTCTGGTACGATGAGTTCATTATGATCCAAGATTTTGTAAATAATGTGGTGGAGAATGTTCGTTGTAAACCTTCTCCAGCAGTTTTGAAAAAGTATCCAATGTTGAGAGACCTCAAGCGAGGGTTGCCCGGCAACTCGGAAAGTCCCCAGGCAAAGAAACAGAGAATGAAAAATCGCGCTGGCGGGTTCCGGGCGGTTTTAAAATATCCTCCCGCAGCTCTTGTGTCTTTCAGTTCTTCCAATAACCAGATATGTGTCTCCTCCTTGTTGTTTTGTCTCAAAACACGTGAATTTCTGCTGAAAACATTTGTCTTGTTTATTCTAGGGCTTCGGTAGTGTTAATGCTTTTGCTGCCCTTGCACATTGCCAGGAGACGGCAATTTATTCGAAGAATTCCGGCGGCACTTAGCCTTCTCATAACGGTGATGAGCCAGAGAAAGAAGAAAGTTCGACAAGTGAGAGTGATTCTTCTGACAAAGACTTGGTTCTTTTCGGGAAGTGGTTCGGTGAGTTTCGAGCTTCTTTTTCTTTCTTCTCCGTTTTTTTTTTTTTTTTTTTTTGAAAAATGTCTAACTCAAGTTCGCGGTTGGAATCCGGTTCGGAAGACGATTGGGGGCGGAGCCACACGAAAACTTGCCTTTGGTGACCACCGCCGGTGACTTGGAGATGGGAGTTAGCCAATCCTTTGGGCACAGATGTGGTTCAAACGGTGGATGATTCCCTGATGGTTGCTGCCGTAGACATGGAAAAAGACCCTTTGCGAGTCGTGAGGCCAGTTGCGGGCGCCATTTTCGATCCCCGTACTTGGTTCCTTATCCAGGTCATGTGCTGGTTGGCGGTTTCAGCGTGCTGGCTAAGTATGAGGCGTTGTACACCAGAATCTGGGAGAAGTATGGACATATGTCCACAACCCAGAAGATCACTAGTCGATTTGCGCTGGTTAAACGTGTGGAAAAGGCTTTATCTTCCATCGAGGACATGCATGAGGTGACTGGCCACACCGTTTCTGAAGACGTTATTGCCGACTGGGAGCGCCATCACGACGTGTGTGTAGAAAAGAAGTTCAAAGCTTCGTGTTTTGTCGAAGGCCTTGCAGAGATCCAGAAGTCGAAAGATGCAGCAGTCGAAAGCCTTTCTGCAGAGGAGATTGCTCGACAGGAGGTAGAACTCGAAAAGCTTTCCAAGATGTTGACTATGAAGAGAGCGGCTCTTGAAGATGCAAAGTTGACATTCTCCAAGAAGAGCCGACCTCTATTGGATGATTTTCCTTGAATGTTTCTCTGTTAAACTTTCATTTAGGTTTTTTTTTTTTTTTTTTTTTTTTTTTTTTTTTAAACATACTGGATGTCTGGTTCAAAGTTCGACCGATTTTGATAGGCATTTGGTAGCTTTGAGGATATTAGATTATTTCGGGATGAACGGTTTTGATAATATAACTACGATTATGTTACGTGAAAGGAATATTGCTTTTATGAAAGTGTGTGCTAGGAATTGGCACAATACGCAATAGTATGACGGTTTTACTAAGAACCTAAAAACAGATCATATATCTTGCCCAATATAAATTTACTCACTTCATAGGGTTTTTTTTTCGCGAACACGCCCCTCTCCATGTAAAAGGCGGCTTTGTTGGTAGCGTTGCCAGCAAGTCCCCAATCGCTGGTAGCATCTTCAGAGAGTCCCCAGTTTTCTTGTGTAGTCTTTACGAATGGTAACCGGGTTGTCTGTTAGTTGAGTCGGATTGAGTCGCCTTCCTCTACCATCTTGACATCTGGGTCGAAGAACGAGATCGACAGTCTGACATTGTAGCTGATAAATCAATCCTCCCGCTGTGGTCGCAAATTGTTTATGGGTAAAAATCGTTTCCGCCGATTTCTGTAAATTTGGTAGGTGAGTGAGAAATTAGTTTAAACCCTAAACAAATATGCTGCACGTGAGCACTTTATAGATTCGAGAGATCAATCTGTACAAGTCCGGCCTAAACCAAGAAATGACCGTTCCAGACTTGCTTCGGTCACAAAGTGGAGGAGAAGGGTTGATCTGGGGAGGGAAGCAAAGAATGGTGTTGAGACCGAGAATAGTGCGGGAGAGTAGTGTCTCGACTTGTATCAGAAAGTGAAAGCTTCGGAAGCTTGCAAGAGATGAAAGCTTTTTTGAAGAGCTTGCAAAGTTGCCTTTTCTGAGAGTGTTGTGTTTTTATCCCGACCGAGACTTATTGTCTGGTAGAAATAGGTAAGACCTATTTATACAAGACGAGATTGAAACGTACCATGGCCTCATGAAGGAAGAGAGTAAAGGGCGAAATAATGGGAGGAGGTGGTAACAGCATGGTGTTTATGGGTGAAAACGTTTTCACCATTATTTCCTCATTTATTTGACCTCTTTATTCCTATTCAGGCTTTTTTAATGTGAGCGTAGTGTACGCTGCATGCTGTGACCGCCAAACCAAGACCCTGGAAAGCATCCCCCAGTTTGTGTTGATGCCTCGAGTGTTGTTTGCACCTTGAGTGCAAGTGGCGCTGCTGGTGGAGCGTGTGGCATGTGCCAATGGCATGTGTGAAATGCCTTTGTTGCGGGTTGCACCTTGAGTGCAAGTGGCAATGCCAGAGATGCTAGTGACGTGTGTGGCATGTGCCAATGGCATGTGCGGAACGCCTTGGTCGTAGGTTGTACGTTGAGTGTAAGTGGCAATGCCAGAGCTAATAGTGGCGTGTGCGGAATGCCTTGGTGGTAGGTTGCACGGTTTTCAAGTTAGGCTACCAGCGTGGGTTTTGGCATGTGTCAATGGCACGTACGGCCAAGTTGGCCTAGGTTTCACGGCTTGCAAGTTAGGCTACCAGCGTGCGTGTTTGGCATGTGTCAATGGCACTCATGGCCATTAGGGCTACGTCCTGGTAAGAAAAGCTACCAGCGATGCATGTTGGCATGTGCCAATGGCATTCTCGGCCATTAGGGCAACGTCCTGGCAAGAAAAGCTACCAGCGATGCGTGTTGGCATGTGCCAATGGCATGCTCGGCCATTAGGCCTACGACCTGGTAAGAAAAGCTACCATCGATGCGTGTCTGCATGTGCCAATGACATGCTCGGCCATTAGGGCCACGAATTGGTAAGAAAAGCTACCAGCGAGCGTGTTGGCATGTGCCAATGGCATGCTCGGCCATTAGGGCCACGGCCTGGTAAGAAAAGCTACTAGCGATGCGTGTTGGCATGTGCCAATGGCATGCTTGGCCATTAGGGCCACGGCTTGGTAAGAAAAGCTACCAGCGAGCGTATTGACATGTGCCAATGGCATGCTCGGCCATTAGGGCCACGACCTGATAAGAAAAGCTACCAGTGATGCGTGTTGGCATGTGCCAATGGCATGCTCGGCCATTATGGCCATGGCCTGGTAAGAAAAGCTACCAGCGATGCGTGTTGGCATGTGCCAATGGCATGATCGGCTATTAGGGCCACGGCCTGGTAAGAAAAGCTACCAGCGATGCGTGTTGGCATGTGCCAATGGCATGCTTGGCCATTAGGGCCACGGCTTGGTAAAAAAAGCTACCAGCGAGCGTGTTGGCATGTGCCAATTGCATGCTCGGCCATTAGGGCCACGACTTTGGTAAGAAAATCTACCAGCGAGCGTATTGGCATGTGCCAATGGCATGCTCGGCCATTAGGGCCACGGCCTGGTAAGAAAATCTACCAGCGAGCGTGTTGGCATGTGCCAATGGCATACGTGGACAATTCGACCTAGGTTGCACGGTTTGCAAGCCTAGGCGCGGGCGCTACTTTGGCATGGCGCGGCTAAGTCCAAGGTAAGGGTGTTTGGCTTGGCGCGGCTAGGGCCAAGGTAAGGGTGTTTGGCTTGGTGCGGTGCGACCAGCAAGGCTAGGGCCAAGGCAGAGTGCTTTCGGCACGGCGCGGCTAGCTTGGGTTAGGTGTGGCTGGCATGATTTTCCATTGGCATGGAGGTGCGGCTAGCATGGTTGGAATGCTTTGGCGCGGTTGGTATGACTAGCATTCCTAGGGCCAAGGCAGAGTGCGTTTGGCATGGCGCGGCTAGCTTGGGCTAGGTGTGGCTGGCATGATTTTCCATTGGCACGGAGGTGCGGCTAGCATGGTTGGCATGCTTTGGCGCGTTTGTTGTGACTAGCATAGCTAGGGCCAAGGCAGAGTGCGTTTGGCATGGCGCGGCTAGCTTGGGTTAGGTGTGGCTGGCATGATTTGCCATTGGCGCGGGGGTGCGGCTAGCATGGTTGGCATGATTTGGCGCGTTTGGTGTGACTAGCATAGCTAGGGCCAAGGCAGAGTGCGTTTGGCATGGAGCGGATAGCTTGGGCTAGGTGTGGCTGACATGATTTGCCATTGCCACATAGGTGCGGCTAGCATGGTTGGCATGCTTTGGCGCGTTTGGTGTGACTAACATAGCTAGGGCCAAGGCAGAGTGCGTTTGGCATGGCGTGACTAGCTTGGGATAAGTGTGGCTGGCATGATTTGCCATTGGCACGGAGGTGCGTCTAGCATGGTTGGCATGCTTTGGCGCATTTTGTGTGACTAGCATAGCTAGGGCCAAGGTAGAGTGCGTTTGGCATGTCGCGGCTAGCTTGGGCTAGGTATGGTTGGCATGATTTGCCATTGGCACAGAGGTGCGGCTAGCATGGTTGGCATGCTTTAGCGCGTTTGGTGTGACTAGCATTGCTAGGGCCAAGGCAGAGTGTGTTTGGCATGGCGCGGCTAGCTTGGGCTAGGTGTGGCTGGCATGATTTTCCATTGGTACAGAGGTGAATTAGGGTTTTGTTCGTTGTAACCCTAATTTGAAAAAATACCCCCTATTAATTACTGACTACATGCATTGAATGTTCTAATAAATGTGTGGCCGGTGACATTAGGTTATTCGGGGTTTTACGATTTTACCCTTTGTCTAAAAACCACCATCAACAGATACAAACACTTCTTTCGCCTTCAATCAACAAAGAAGAGATGGAAGAGGCAGATGTGATGATAATAGAAGATAGAGGATAAGACGAACAATGTCGAAGATTGGAGAATCGAACTGCTTGCATACCTAAAGAAAGGAGAAGTACCAAGGAATAGATTGGAGGCACATAAATTGAACAGCCGTGCGACAAATTATGATCTTAGAGATGGGGTATTATATAAAAGATCATTTAATGGGCCGTCACTTAGATGCTTGACACGAAAGGAAAGAGAACAAATACTGAAAGCATTTCATTATGGAGATGATGGTAACCATAGTGGAGGAAGGTCTTTGGGGTACAAAACAAAAATGCAGGGTTATTATTGGTCGTACATGCATGAAGACGCGAAAGAAGTATCAAAGCGTTGCGAAGAATGCCAGCAGCATGGTTGAAGGATACATGCACCTGGAGCACCTTTATCATCTTCAACCAGCGTGTGGCCCTTTGGAAAGTGGGGTTTAGATATTGTGAGACCATTTCTACCAGGATCTGGACAAAGAAGATATTTTATTGTCGTAACAGATTATTTCACAAAATGGGCTGAAGTGAAGGCAGTACAACATATTCGCGATAAAGACGTCTTCAGATTCATATTTGAAAATATCATTTATAGATATGGAATTCCTGCACAATTGGTGTCTGATAATGGAAAACAGTTCGAGGGGTAGAATATAGAAATATTACTTAATGCATTTAAGATAAAATGTGAGAAATCCACTCCTTTGTATCCGCAAAGTAACGGACAAGTGGAAGCAACAAATACGACAATTGCAGATACACTAAAGAAGAAGATGGAGGGTTATAATAAAGCATGGTGTGAACAGGTGCATAATGCAGTCTGGGCTTATAACACAACTAGACGAGAAGCTAAAGGAATGTCATCTTTCTGTTTAACGTATGAGGTTGAAGCGGTGCTACCAACTGAGGTCATCATTCCCACAACAAAGAGAGAAGCATGGGAGAAAAATTTAAGTCCGGATATGATTTTAAAAAAACTTGATGAACTCGAAGAAAAGAGAGAAATGGCTTTACAAAATATGGAGAATTATCAGCGAAGACTAGCCCGAGAGTACAATAAGCGTGTTAAAATAAGAGAATTTCAGCCAGGTGATTTGGTGTTGCGAGAAATACCAGTGTATCAGAGAGGAAATGATGGAAAATTATAAAAGAAATTGGATGGACCATATATCATTAAAGAAATAGTCGGAACAGAGGCATATAAATTGATGGATCTTGAGGGAAAAGATACTGGTCGCAAGCTTGATAGACCATGGGATAGACTGTATTTAAAGAGATATTATCCATAGAAAGTCTAGAAAAATTTTCTGGAAAACAGAAAAATGAAATGAAGATCAAAGTAGAAAATTTTATTGCGAAATTAAAATTATCAGAACAGACTGAAAATGTGCGATAATTTCGCAGAAACTATGATTTTACAAAAAAAAATCAATAGAAAGAGGCACCCAACTTTGGTGTACACCCTAGTTCGCGAATAAAATTTCGCAAGAGGCAAATGTAAGACCTAAAAGTATGTCATTCAAGGGGAGAACCTATTGCATGGCCTAGGGAAAGGTTACACCGCCCCCGGAACCTGGGTCATGGAGATTTGGGGTCAATAAAGCCCATCCAGGGGAATCGCCTTGGATTTTCAGCCTAAGCTTATGACTTAGGTTGGAAGACTAAGGTATCTCCTAAGGAATGCAGAATTTGATCAAGGCACCGAGGTACACGATTGAGCCAAGAGTGCCTGGGGCGTCTGGAGCGTACCTGGCTATTCTTGGCAAGTCTTGAGTAATGATGCACTCGGTCCGAAGAAAACCCCACTTAGGGTGCGGTCTTGTAACCATGAGCCATATCGGCGAAGGGATAAGAGGCCGCGAAAAAAACTGGTTGATGTTAAGACTGGATGGGAGGAGCCAACCTTGTATGGTAGAGGTACGCCTCCTTGAAGGGACAACGAGGGGGATGATAAGGACGGCACCCTCCATTAGGGAGCTGATAAGTGTCAAAGACGCAAATGTCATGAGGCTTTTTACTCACGGGAGTATTAAGACTTGTCATATTTGTGCAAAGATCCTGCAGAGGCAATAATACTACAAAAATATAAGACGAGGTCAATGGGTCGGTGCACGAAAGTGTAAAGACGTCGTGCGATTTCGTCGCAAGACGGCAATGTCATGGGGCTTTACGTTCGCAAGAATATTTAGGCCTGTCATATAATCGCATGAAAAGTATCCTGTTGAGGCAATAATACAATAGATAAGACAAGATCAATGGGTCATTACATGAAAGTGTAAAGACGGATGATGGTTATTTTCAATGATGTTGTAGTAAAAAGGGTTGTCGTTCACTCGGACTTGATGAGATTGATTTTAAGAATTAATAAAAGAAAATAAAAGAAAAATATGTACAAATATTGTCACAGGATGAAGACAGTTATTGGGACTAGGATTTCGTCGAATTCATAACATAGGGTTCAATTTATTTATTCTCAACAATTAAAGCTCAATAAATAAAATTAACATGGACTCTGATTTTACCAAGGTAGATTCTTAAAACATTGGTTGTAAATCCTAAGCATGATGTATCAAAACATTTAAGCTAAGCATACGTCATAAAATTAAATGACAACCAATTAATTCAAATCATATTTCAATTAAAATTAATGCAAAAGTCTTAAAAAAAGAATTAAATAATTTTACCCATGTATGAAATTCGTCTTCCTCCGTCATCCCAGTAATGGGTTCTAGCTCATCATGTTGGAAACACGCTCAAAATATGATTTTATTGCTCAAAGGTTGCTCAAAGTGTTTACAAATGAGTAAAATGGGAGAAATATAATGAAAACCGGGTTTGTAACAGTTATATTTGTTACAAACCGAGCTATTACAGAGAACGATAATGATGAACTGTTGTTGTAGCTCTGCGACCCACGCCCGGCAGTCGTTTCTACTGTTGCATGAACGATTGTCCCTTGCGTTGTATGTTCTTGGTGTTCTTCACAGCAGCAGAAAATGACGGTTCTCTGCAACTCTGAATTTTTGGCTCTGTGACGTTCTAAACTGCTCCCAATCCTCTTCATCCCCTTCTAGATAATTTAACACCCTTTATAAAGCAAACATGATCAAGAAATCTCGAAGTAAAGTCCCAAATCTTCTCATTACTCGGAAATAATATCTCTTCATATTTACGGGATAATTTCCTTCTTTATCTCTTTCTTGCGTTGCATACTGGCTAACACACTCCAAACAGACCACAACACGTACCAGAAACGCTGTAGACTGATTAATACTCACTGCAACCACACGAAATCCCGCGTATTTCTCCTCCCGTAACCGTGCTGCCCTATTTTTCTTCATTCCGATGATTCAACCACTTCTACTCGAAACCGTTGGTCACACAATCCCTCTTTAGCTGTACCAAGTCCAGCCCATCAAATTCAGCCCTTTAGTCTTCTCAAAACCGGTCCAAAATGCCAACCCTAATTTCTGCCACTTAAGAACTCCATTTCCCTCCAAAAGTTTATATTCAAATGGAGAAGATGGGTGCGATGGATAAATGGGCTATATATAGCCGTGGGTGACCCTTAGCAAAAGTGAGGGTCCGCATAGCAATTGTCCTCCGGGATTCCAAAAAGCACTTTTCGAGCAACTTTTTTCGCATAAGTGTAATTCTCCAATAACACCTAAACAAACATAAAAACACCAAAATTAGTACAAAAATCGAGACTAACAATAGAGACACTGAGGACAATTCAGACACAAAAATTTGTCTATCAAATACCCCCAAACTTATTATTTGATAGTCCCGAGCAAATCTAATATAGAAAATAAAATGACTACACTGAGCATGTGCAGCAAGCCGTTAAACTGCTAGGTGGCCCTAGTGGCGAACTGTTGTCTCCGGAGGGTTTACCAGAGGTGTAGCCACAAAACCTTTACTCCAGATCCTAGCTATCTACGTAGAACCTTGGAAGGCACTAAAGAATCTCCTTGGTTGGCATACTTATTGACTACAGGAGGAAGTACCCTGATGCGAAATTTTAATTACTGTACACGAGTTTGTACTCAAGCATACTAAAATTCATATAAAGTGACAGAGCTCTACTCAGATAGTTTCTGGACATCATAAACTAGAGTCAACCAATCACATGGATAGATTAAGAAGATGGATGTAGAAAAACGTGGATGATGTTGACTAAGGTGAACCTATCCTAATGGACTGAGATACTGGTCTGTACTAATATCAACACACTGGCATATACAAGGGAACCAGTGGTCGATAATCCTAACTCTAGGTCAACTCAGCTGGCATATACAAGGGTACTGTGGTCGACTTTATTGTATTTATTCCGGTTGGTCTGGTGGTATGGTCTCCTTTTTTTTTTTTTTTATCTCAGCCATTCTATTTCACCCTAGCAATGGTAAAAATAAAAAAAAGAAGTGATCAGGATTCTTTCGATGTTTCCATCACGAGGATATGGCGAAACTACCATGTTTTCTTTTCTAACACCCGAGATCTGTGCTTTTATGAATAGACTCTTCTAGATGTTTCCATCTAATCAGATTGGTTCCTCAACTCCTATAACCAAGATACTTCCATCCACTTAGATTGGTTAGTGCCATCCTTGATAAACATAAATTTCTAGGCTCTGGAGTTTTATTTACTGCAACTAAAAAGTTTCTCCCATACCCCCAAACTTAAATCTAACATTGTCCTCAATGTTCTAAAGATGAAATTAAAAACATGAACAAGGAGAAACCGTTACCACTTGAAGAAAAGATATAAGGAAAGATATTACCGTGTCGCATGAATATTGAGTTACCTCCCAAGAAGTGCTAAGTTTAAAGTCTTCAGCCAGACATTGGAAGAGATTAGTCACCTCGAAGAATCATAAAGCAAAGAGGAATAAGCTGCGGGTCATCTTGATCAAAAAGTGCTAACCACAAGAAGAGGAGACTGCAACAGACCAGGAAGATATCCAACACACCCTTATATATTTTTTTGTTTAAGACAACTACATATAGTTGTGGTTCGGGTTCAGGCTCTATAAAAGGGTCTAGATAAAAAAATTTCATCGGCTGGATTTCCTCAAAGGAAGGATCCTGAAGATCAGGTTCTAGAGTCTGGAAATACTCAACTAAGAACTTAGAAGCACATAAAAATAACCTGAATAACTGGGGATCCTCTAAGTCAATCAAATTTGACTCACACGGTTGACCACAGTGGTGGTCATTCTTAAGCAAATGTGTCGACCCTAATATCCTAAAGTAATTAGGTTTAGTCTTAAAACTTAATAATTGACACATCTGAAACTTGTACGTTCCCACAATTGGAAGGAAGGTTTTTGGTGGGAAAACAAAGTCAATCGTGGTATCATAGCCTGGGTTAACCACATCAACCAGAGGATGGGTTTCTAACAACTGAACTTCTTTATGGACACAACTAGGTTCAGGAAAAAGTGTATGAAGATAATCTTGTAAAATGGTTAAGGCACAGATGTCCAGTCCTAGTGAGGGGACCTTCTGAGAGTTAAAGGTAAGGCACTAGAGAGTGATAATCACCCCCAAACTTAGAGTTTTCAGTGTCTCCAGATAGACTAGTCACAATTTCCCTAATTTCTAGAACATCATAATCCAGAAAATGGTCAATTGATTCTTCTAAGTTATTATCAGGTAATGCATCCTTACTCATCTCTACGAGTTTATCGTCTTCTAAGACTAGTGTTTCTAAATCACTAGACTCTAAAACAGTATTCTCAAGGTAAACTCTTTCCTCTAAACCATCATCACAATCATATAAAGGATTATCAGCGAAATTTTCTAGTAAAGGCTTGTTAACTAAGGTGTTAATCATAGTTACTTCCTCCGATTCACTTATAGGCACATCAAATAATGGATTATCCAACATATTGCAGGCTAAAGGATCATGAACTACATTGTCTAAAATGGTGGCATCTCTAGTCAAATCCTCGTCCTTTCGAATAGGAGAATAATCATTAAAATTATTGGGATTTGAACCAGAAATAGTACTATCATTATAAAGTTCAATCGGAGTAACAAATTCCTGATCACTATGCCTACATATTTTAAATTATTCATCAACACTATCCTCATCATAATCATAACATGAAAATGGTTGAACCTCATCTAAACAAGTAGTGTTACCATTTCTAACCTCGTCATCTTGATTATGCAAATAAATATCCTCATTTTCATGGGTATTATTGGAAACACTTTATTGGAAATTAAGATTATTTCGAGCAAGTTTTTCGACAATCCTATTTGTACTTTCAGTAAATTGCTTAAGAGTCTCTTCTAAAGACATCCTAGTTGACTCGCTCTGGGGGACTCAAATCACGTAATATTAAAGGTTTCCTTCACCAATAAGGAATGACTCTTGAAAGCCTCTTCTAGAGAAATAAAGGGATTGTTTTGCTCATATGGTCGGTGAGTATGCGAATAGTAATTGGGCTCACCATGGTATGAACCATAACCTTGAAAAGGTGGATGCTCCCAACCACTATTCACACTATGGTCATAAAAAGAGTGATGTCCATATTGTTCAGTTGGATATTCATATTCATTGTGATTGCTATTATAATACCAGTTTGACATCCTAACTGCAAGGGAATTCTACACAAGCACAAACAAGGCTGACTCGACCACTGTAGGATCAGAATATCGCAACAACAGTACCTCACGAGATCAATAAACGACGATATTGCGAAAGTGTCGCAAATGAGTAATATAAATGACGCAATGAATGACGGCAGCCAAAACACGAGAAGGATGTGAAGACTTGGCGAAATTTAGGAAACTTGCGAGATTATATGTTTGAGCGCTTGCGATATCTCGCAAGTCATTCCCGAAAATAAAGTACAGCTTAGCTGTCATCCATTGTGTACTACCCTATATAAGGAGTCGAACAGGACTGTTGGAGAGAGGTCTTTTTCCGAGTGTTAGGCAAGTCATTAGGAGAGAGAAAGTTTGTAGTAATTGTAATTTCTTTAGCTATTTTCTATTTTAACTTGTAAACATTCAAGGAATTAATCAATAAAAATCATAGTGATTCATATTCAATGGTTTAGTTGTGTGGATTCTTATGAGGGGTGTAGTGTAGGATTTCCTGCAACTACATATTGGCGCTAGAAGGAGGGAACCTATTGAAGATAAGAGATTGGATATTGTTACTAAAATCATTCAAATCAAGAATATGATGGATAAATTGGAGAAAGCCAGAATCAAAGAGAGTAATGGAGAATTGGAATGTAACATGATTACGAAAACAATGGTTAATGAATTTCATGAAAGTATCAGAGGGAGAATATACAAAGGAGATTTTAAAGGAAAGAAAATTATAACAACAGAGAAGGTGTTACCCTTAAAAGAATGGGAAAAGCAGAAGATTATGTTCACAACAGCAGAGATACCAAGAGAGAATTTAAGCCACACGACTCCGCTAGTGATTACAATAAACGCAAGCAAGGAAGAAGGAAAAATAACAAAAACAATGGAAGAATGGGCAATAAATAGAACTTTGGTGGACACTGGGAGTTCAGTGAATATAATTTTTTATCATGCTTATAAAAAATTGGGGTACAAAATTGAAGAAATGACTTCCGCAACATATCATATCTATGGTTTCGGCAAATCCATAACAAAACCTAAAGGGGAGATAAAAATACGAATTTTGTTGGGAGAAATTGAAACACATCTGACATTATGTGTAGTGGATATGGAATCACCATATAACATGTTGTTGGGAAGACCATGGATACATGCAATAAAAGCTGTAGCATCAACATTTCATCAATGTGTCAAATTTCCTATACTGAGTGGAATTGGCGAAATCAGAGGAGATACCGATAAAGGAAGGATATATCATGCATCAAATTGAGGTAAAACATTATGAAGAGGTGAAAAGATCGCAAGAAGATGGCAAAAGCAGCGAAAAAGGAAGAATAATTTAGAACTTACATGATAAGAGCAGAAGAAGGAAAAGGAATATATGGCGAAGAGAATGAACTTGCGAAGGAAATAAAAGGACCAACGCCCATGGGAGAACCGACGGCTAGCTACACTGCGGCAGAGCCAACAAAGGAAGTGAATATCGGAACTGAAGAGGAACCAAAGATGTTAAAAATTGGGACTAAAATGGAGGCAGATGAGGAAAGAAAGACTATTGATTTGTTGCGAGATTATAAAGACATTTTCGCGTGGGATATGAATGAGATGCCTGGAATTGATCCATCCGTAGCGTGCCATAAATTAGAGATTGATAAAAATGCAAGACCATTCAAGCAAAGAATTAGAAAAATTGCAACAACATATCATGTAGGATCAGAATATCGCAACTCTAATACGTCGCGAGATTAATAAACGACTGCGCCGCGAAGGCGTCGCAGGGAAATAATTTAAATGACACATCAAACGACGATAGCCAGAACATGAGGAAAATATGAAGATTTGGCGAGATTTAGGAGTGTCGCGAGGATAAGTAGTTACACATTCGCGATGATTCGCAAATCATTCCCGAAAATAAAGGACAGCTTAGCTGTCATCCACTATGTAATACCCTATATAAAGGGTCGAGTAAGTCTGTGGAGGGAGGAGTCTTTTTGAATTGTTAAGCAAGGCATTAGGAGAGAGAAAACTTTGAGTGATTGTAGCTATTAAATTCTGTTCTACTTCATTTTGTAAATCTTTTCCTTGAATAATCAATAAAGATTCATCACTATTGATCTTTTAAATGAATTAGATGTGTTAATTTCAGTGAGGGTGTAGTGTGAGATTTCTTGCAACTACATATGCGCTAGAAACAGGGAGAATTTGAAGTAAGAAAAGAGAAATTTGATACAATTTTTAACAGTTTACCAAAAGAAAGAAATGGATAGAAGGAGAAATGCACCAGAAGGACCAACAATCGTGAGAAGAGAAGACTTGACGGTGAAAGGAGAAATGAAAGAGGAGAATCATCAAGGATGAACATAAGAAATGATGAAGAAAATCAAATTCAATCGCCAATTCAACCGATTGCAAACACAACTACGGATTATGATAGAGTAAGTATACACACATGGAGATCAGATTCTAGGGAGGAAAGATAGGAAGAACAACAACAGATGAATAATGGACGAGGAGAAAGAAATCGAGAAGAGATGGGAGAAACAATTCGTGGAAATGAAGAAATCACAGCATTAGAAACATTGAGACAAACAATGTATGAAGAAAGGCGGTTAGAAGCAGAGGAACGCGCAAATTTAACAAGGCAAAATCATGAGTTGAGAATGGAAAATATGAGGCTGCAAAATAGAAGATCAAGAAGTAGCAACAGATCAAGATCAGGATCGGTTAGAGAAGATAGGAGGAGAACGTTACCTGTAGAAACTATTAATGAAGAAAACTTGGAAAGAGAACCAAATCTTGGTGGAGAATGTCGCGAGAGAAGAGAAATAGAAGGAGATCGTTATATTCCACGACCTGAAACTGTACAAAATGGCCAAAATAATGGAAATCAAGGAGATAGGCAACCTCAAGAGCAGAATAATCCAACTGATGAAGAAAATCAGATATAAGGAAGAAGAATATTGCATGGGAGAGAGGCACGAAGGAAACAAAAGGAGATCGAAGAGGACATTGAAAAACACTATGTTGAGCAAGCACGCTTAGCCTGCGAAAGGGAAAGATTGAGGGCAGAAATAGAAGAACGTGAATTTGAAGAGGCAATTCGGCGGAATAATCATGACAACCGAGAAAGAAGGCGCGAGCAAAATCGCAACAATGGAAATATCAATGAAGAATATGAAAGAGTGCAAAGGAGAGCCGATAGACAACCGAGAAGAGAAATTGATAGATATAATGGTGTACAAATTAGTGAAAGAGATGAAGGAGAAAGCCGCAGAGAAAGGAGAGAAGAAAGTGATGAACCAGAAAATATAAGTAGACATGAGCGAAGAAGAAGAGAGGCGGAATTAAAAAGACCAATAGGTTCGAATTCAGAGGCAAATGAACAAATCTTGAGAGAATTAGCAGAGATGAGAGGAATGTTGAGCAGCAGAAGAGAAGAAGGAAGAAGGCAGTTAGACGAAGCCACCACGGAAGCTGCGAAGAATCCCTTTACATTAGAGGTGCAGTTGGGAGGAATACCCTCGAAATGTAACTTACCAGCATTAACCAGCATTTTTGATGGGACAACTTGTGCAATCCAACACATCAAGGCATATGTAAGATGTATGTTACAATGGGAGAATCATGATGCCATATTGTGCAAATATTTTGTACTTGCCTCTATTCTTTTGCGAAGTTCCGAAGCTTTGCGAAGTAAATAAGAAATACCATCCCGAAGTATATGAAGTATGAAGTATCCTTGAAGAAGTATGAATATCTTTCATATTCGCGACCAGGTATTGAAGATGTATTTGGGTTGAAACAAAGAGTTGGTGAAAGTTTGAGACATCTAACTGTCAGATGGAAGACAATGTGCAGCGAGATGGCCGGAAGGGTAGATGAAAGATACCTCATCCTGTCATTCATAAATGCTATGTTCGCAACCAATTTATTGTATGTTCAGATTTTTAGAGTCAAGAATACGATTACAATGACTGAACTACGAGAACTCCAAGAGGAATATATTGCTTTAGAAGAAAGGCAGAATGAGATGGAATCTTACCCAGTTGCGAACACAAGTTCTAGTGTCGCGAATGCGAGTTTATTACCTCAACTTATACACACAGTGGCGAGCACATCGCAAGGTCAACAAGAAAGAAAGATAGTTGATATAGAACCAAAGTTAGTAGCTATGGGAAGTCGAGACCAAGAGGAGTTAGAGAAAGAAAGGAACTACTACAGTCGTGGTGGGAATAATAAGATCCAAAGGCTCGATCATCCGCAGGAAACTTACGGAGGTCGAAGGCATAATTATAACTATCATGGAGGGCAGCGAAGTCACAGAGTAGTGTGGGAGGAAATTAAAATGCCACCACTGAATGCCAGTGTAGAAAAAATATGGGAAGCAATACTCTTGACGGAAAACATACCTGCACCATGGAACATGGGAAGTGAGCCACCACCTGGAGATAGAAGTCACGAGTTCTGTTCTTACCACCGCTTTCATGGGCATCTAACAAATGACTGCAGAAACATCAAGAGAATTATCCTGAGAATGATTGACCAAGGGAAGCTGAATCACTTCCTAAAAGAAGAAGAGAAAGTTCAACATTTACCACCAACACCAGCAAAAGGGAAAGAAACATTTGTTATAGAGGTTGGGGCAAAGGCTAAAAATTTATTTTGCAATTCCATTGTACACTCATACCGCACGGTTGAAGATTTTCACGACAATGTACTTAGTAGGGTTTTTGCGAGAGATGCCGATGATAAAGAAGTGATGAATGTTGCGAAGACATCGCAGTTAAAAGGGTGGCAATTACAGATTATTTCATTCTCGGCAGAAGAAGTACCCAAAGGAAGAGAAATACATGACAGCCCATTGGTTGTAAAGCTGGAAATTAATCCAAAACCTATTGAGGGCAAGATGATGAAGCGGAAAACTGTTGGGCAATCAATAGAATATTGATTGATACCCTAGATTCGATCAACATTCTTTTCTACCATACTTACAAAACTATGGGAGGAAAAGATGAAGATTTGATCCCTTCAACATACAAAATATGTGGTTTCAATGGTACTGCAAACAATCCCAAAGGAGAGGTGCACATGAGAATACCCTTGCAAGGATTGTCAACTGATATTTTGTTCTGTGTGGTTGATGTGGAGTCCCCCTATAATGCATTGATTGGAAGGCCATGGTTGCATGAAATTTTGGGTGTAGCATCGACATACCATCAGTGCATAAATTTTCTGCATCCTAGCGGTGTTGGAATTATAAAAGGAGACTGGATGGAGGGGCAAAAATGTTATGAGGTTGATGTAGAGAGCTGCGAGGAAAGAATGGCGAAAAAGAAAGATTGGAGGAAGAATATAAAGGATGAGCAAAGAAAAGAAAGACTGATGGTGGATGCCATAGAAACAAAGGAAGAAAAGGCGTTGCGAAATGAATGCATGAAAGCAATTGAAAATTATGATGGAAAGAAGACATTGAAAGGCTTGACTGACGCAGAGGCAGAAGGAAGTAGGAGTAAAAGGTGTAAAAAGTGAATAGTTGCGAGAAGAAACAACAACTTAGTGACGACAACATGATAAGCATAAGAAGTAGAGATGATGATTGCAGAAAAGTTGTGCGAGGATCTCGCCATGAAGAATGTATTAGAATCTATTGAATAATTGAAATTAGATTGTGCGATAACTTCGCAGACAATTTAAAAAAAAAAAAAAAAAAAAAATGAATGATTGAATGAATTGATAAAATGAATGAGTGAGTGAATGGAACGAACCTTTATGGCGTACACCCTAGTTCGCGAATGATATTTCGTAAGAGGCAAATGTAAGACCTAAAGTACGTCATATAAGGGGGTATCTCTTAACATGATTCAAGGGGAAGGTTACACCGCTCCTGAAGCTTGGGTCATGGAAATTTGGGGCCCATGAAAGCCTATCCGGGAGAGATACCTTGGATTTCCAACTATATATAAGGTTATACCCTGGTTAGACACCCGAGGGTCTCTTCCAAGGAGTCAGTGTATGCTCAAGGCGCCGAGGTACCCGGTTGAGCCAAGAGTGCCTGGGGCATTTGAAGTGTCTCGGCCATTCTTGGCAAGTCTTGGCATATGCTGCACTCGGCCAGAAGAAAACTCCACTTAGGGTGCAGTCTCGTAACCATAAGCCCTATAGGTATAAGGGATAAGAGGCTGCGAAAACAACTGGTTGTTGTCAAGACCGGATGGGAGGAGCTAGTCTTGTATGGCCAATGTTCGCCTCCTTGAAGGGGCAACCAGGGAGAAGATAAGGGCGGCACCCTCCATTAGGGAGCTGTTAAGTTTCAAAAGACGCAAATGTCATGAGACTCTATTTTCGCAAGAAAAATTAGGCTTGTCATATTTGTGCAATGATCCTGCAGAGGCAATAATACTAACGCGAGGATGAGACGAGATCAATGGTTTTTTATATGAAAATGTAAAAACGTCCTGCAATTTCGTCGCAAAGACGACAATGTCATGGGATTTTATGATCGCGAGAACATTTAAACCTGTCATATTGTCGCAAAACAATCTCCTGCAGAGGCAAAAATACTTAAGAAGTGATAAGACAAGGTCAATGGGTCATTACATGAAAGTGCAAAGACGTCCTGCGATCTTGTCGCAATGAGGGGTGGCAAAATAAGACCTTCACTTAGGAAGGCAAAATAAGACCACACAAATAATGATAAGGCAAGGTCAAAAGATTTCTTCATTCGTAAAGATATCTTGCGATCTTGTCGCAATGATAAATTAAAAAAAAAAAAAAAAAAAAAATTAATTCGCAAAGTTGATTATATCTAATTAACAGCGGCAAGTGTGAAGTTATAATTACAAGGAAGGGTTGTTTGATTGATATATTCGAACAAAGGAAGCAAAAGTTGAATTCATGTTCAATGATCAAAGGAATTTACAATAAGGAGTCACAGAAATGGAAGATTAAAAAAGATGTATATATACAGATGCTACAAGAAACAAAAGAAGCCAAAGGAATTATTTCTTTGTTGATTCTTCTTCCTTATCTGATTCTTTGGTTCTATCACTCTCGTCGCCAGATTCTTCTTCCTCGCCAGCCTCACTATCAGAAACATCTGAGACATGCAAATTCTCAGGAACTTCTTCAGCAAGAAAAGGATATGAACTAAGAGGAATGTTGTGGTCGTTACAAACTATTTCCATAGCTTGATTGCGAAAACGAACAGCATCATTATTAAAATTCTCCACTGTAATTTGAAATTGCTGCTTCAATTTAGAATATCTATTCTCGCGAAGAGAGAGATCCTTTGCGAGTCGTTCTTTTTCAGTTTCAAGTTCTCCAACCCTTGTCTGATATCTCTTTTCAGATTTTGAAAACATGAGAAAATGAATTAATGACAGTGGAACAAGAAGAAAAGGAACAGAAAAGTAAAGAAGTCTAATAAACAACCTTCTTTATTAGATATCAAATCTTTAACCAGGGCAGTATGTTCGGCATGAAGACTAACATCAACACCTAAGTTATTCCTGGCATTATCTAAAACCTTTGCAGCCCAGGCAAATTCATCATTATTATTTATAACAAGAAGTGAACGAATTTGGTCTTCTCGCTCGCTAAGTATGGTATTCTGACAAAGGAGTTCATCTCGCTCAACTTGCACATCAAGGAGAGATTTTTGAAACTTTGCTAGTGCCTGTGCACCTCTATTAGTAATACGATCATTTTCATCTATGAGATCACTAATTTTCTTTCTTAAAATTTTGGTTTTCTCATGAGAATCAAGATACATTCTCTTAAATCGATTGGCTAAACCTAAACTAGCTCTATATTCAATCTCTAAGAGGCGGTGTTTGGATTGAAGTTCACTTAATGAAAGAGAACTAGTTTTGTTTGACGAGTTACTCAAAGAATCATTGAAATGACTGAGGAGAGCATCATCATCCATAGGCTCAGGAAACGAATGAAGAAGAATGGCTTCTTCAGAAAGATTATACACATCTGCGAAAAGGATCAGTTAGACAAAGAAAAATAGATGACAAAATGATGAATTGGGGAATGAAATTTTTTTTACCGTAAAGTTGTTGGTTAGCAGTTTGAAGAGTAGAAATTTGGGTCTTTTGAAGGGATGACTCAGCTTCTAGTTTTTGGACTTTTTCGCGAAGGATAGTAGTTTCAACTTTATTCCTCTTGCGAGAATCTGTAATTTCCGCTTGAAGTTGAGTATTCTTCTTCAATTGAATGTTATATCTTCTCTCGAGATCTGAGGCAATGACAAAAGAAGTTCTTCCAGCCTATATAAAAAATAAAATAAGTAAAAAGATTATCAAGACGCAATCTAAGGTAAAACTCGCGAAGTAGGTACAGAGGTTTGGACATACCAAGGAAGTAAGTGCATTGGAAAAGTTAGAAGATACAGATCTAGAAATTCCTTTGAGAGAATCATTACCTTTCAACAAAGCAGCATCACATATCTTTACAAGAGCCTCGCAAGTGTTGGAAAGACGATCACCTCCCATTCCTTGTAAGGAGTCTGAGAAGATGCTGGACAACTGTTTCATAGGAGACTCAGTTGATTGATTTTCCTTTGCGAGAGAAATGTTCAAGTCATTATCATCATCTGATGGAGACTCAGAATTTGAGTTAGAAGAAGATTTGGTTTTCCGTTTTTAGAGGATGAACCAGAAGATTTATTCTTGTGAGGAAGAATTTTCTTCTTGCCTTTAATATTCGCAGCCTCAAGTTCTTCAATTTCAACCTTCAAACACGAATAAAGATAAGAAACAGAGGCAACAATATTGTTTAAAATAACAAAAGAGAATGTTTCTTACTTCATCCGTGATCGATCGGAGTATCGCCAGAGTACTCGACTTTGGGCTTATTTCGTAATTCTTCTTCAGTCTGTCAATCTATAAATTTGCAAGGTCAATAAATATAAGAGGAATGGAATATTGCGAAAGCAAAACTTGAAATAAGAAATATACCTCTTTTGCCTTCTCGGGCCAGTTAAATTCCCAGGGATGATAGTCCGCGAGATGTGCAGGCAAAGCATGTGAACCCGCAACATAAGGTCCTTCCAAAAGTAAAGGAATAACCCACCATCTCTCATCTTTTGAATGGCGAGGGGTTGTATTATTACCCGAGTGCCAATCAATGTCTTGCATGAGTAGTTTGTCTTCGGGAACGTTGTCCAGCTTCTTCAACCGGACACCCCAGCGAGATTTATCGTTTCTCATATTTATTACTTTATAGTTAGCAAAAAAGTTTTCTACGGTATATTTCTCAGAGACTATTTCTAAGTTTGCGAACCTAGGATCTTTGACACTATCAGAGTATAAATATCCTTTACCAGCGCCACGGTTAGCAAATTCGAGCATGAGACGGATGCAGTCGCCACTCAATTGATAAACAGCTCGCGAGAATTTCTCGTGAGCAAGAATTTCATAAAATAATGGAGCCTCGGGACTGTATAGAGGAATGGGAAGTCCTGCGAGGAGTTGACCTAGCGAGATTATAATTCTCTGATTATCAGATTGATGATCAGAAAATAATTTTGCAGAAAGAATAGATGAGTAATCTTGATTAGGAAGGGTTGATAAAGTGAAACCCCTTTCCTTTAACTTTTGTTGAACATCATTAAAATGTGGTGTGTATGTACGACCAAGTGAAGCCATTATCAAAATATAAGAACGAAGGGAGAAGTGAAGAATCAAAAAAGAAAATTGCAGTAGCAGAAGTGTAATCTGCGGAAGAAATAAGTTGGAGGAAAATTTCAGAGAGAAAATAAAAGAGAAGAAGGGAAAGGGGAAAAAACTATATATATAGAGAAAAAATCCTCGAGAAGATAAGTGCATTTAATGCGAGATGGGACATGAACGGTCAAGAACAAACGGTTGAAAAAGACGTGTCAAAAAAGGAGTGGAAGAAACATCCGAAATAAAGTCCGTATAAGTCGCGACAATTTCAAAGGAAAATGTTGATTCTCATGATATTTTCTCTTGCGAAGAATGTGGAGTGAGAGTTTTGCATAATAAATTCGAAATACTTCTTATATTTGGAGGATTAAGTGCTTCTTATATTATTTCATGAATACTTCATACTTCGCATACTTCAAGAGATAATACTTCTTACTCAACTCGCAGAGCTTCGGAACATCGTAAAAGAATAGAGGCAAGTACGTACTTTTCAAGTCCAGTATTCTTTCACTCGTTCCTTCATCAACAAGTATCAAAGATTATCACAGCAACAAATTTTTCCTTAAAAATTGCTCTCCAAGCAATATTCAAGGAAAAAGAGGCAAGATGTAGGATCAGAATATCGCAACTCTAATACGTCGCGAGATTAATAAACGACCGCGCCGCGAAGGCGTCGCAGGGAAATAATTTAAATGACACATCAAACGACGATAGCCAGAACATGAGGAAAATATGAAGACTTGGCGAGATTTAAGAGTGTCGCGAGGATAAGTAGTTACACATTCGCGATGATTCGCAAATCATTCGAAAATAAAGGACAACTTAGTGTCATCCACTATGTAATACCCTATATAAAGGGTCGAGTAAGTCTGTGGAGGGAGGAGTCTTTTTGAATTGTTAAGCAAGGCATTAGGAGAGAAAAAACTTTGAGTGATTGTAGCTATTAAATTCTGTTCTACTTCATTTTGTAAATCTTTCCCTTGAATAATCAATAAAGATTCATCACTATTGATCTTTTAAATGAATTAGATGTGTTAATTTCAGTGAGGGTGTAGTGTGAGATTTCTTGCAACTACATATCATCCTCAAATAGAAGAAGAGTTCCAAAAGATGCTTGATGCCGGAATTATTAGACAAGCAAAATATCCCGAATGGATAGCAAATATGATCGTAGTTCCAAAGAAGAAAAAAGGAATAAGAATTTGCATAGATTTTACCGATCTAAACAAAGCTTGTCCAAAAGATAGTTTTCCTTTGCCAGATATTCCGCAGATGGTTGAGTCAGCAGAAGGAAATGAAAGGATATCCTCTCTTGATGGATACAAGGGATACAATCAAATTCCTCTCGCAGAAGAAGAGCAAGAGCATACTGCCTTTTTCGCTCCAAGAGTATTATATTGTTACACAAAAATGCCATTTGGTCTGCGAAATGCTGGTGCAACGTACCAAAGGATGGTAGAGAATGTGTTCGAAAAATGGATACATAAAACACTAGAGGTATACGTGGATGACATGTTAATAAAAAGTAAAGAAGCAAAAGATCATGTATGGGATTTGAAGGAAATTTTTGAACAAATGAGACATTTCAACATCAAAGTAAATCCAGAAAAATGTACCTTTGGGGTGGCATCTGGAAAAATTTTAGGATACATTGTGTCAAAACAAGGAATACAAGTCGATCGGAGAAAGTACAAGCAATTCGCGATATGCCGACACCAGCAACAGTGAAATATGTGCAAAAGTTAAATGGATTATTAGCTTCGCTAGGAAGATTCATCTCGCGATCATCTGATAAGTGAAAGCATTTTTTCAACATACTTAAAAAGGGAGCGAAATTTAGATGGATAGATGAATGTGAAAAGGCGTTACAGGGAATAAAAGAACATTTAATGGATATATCAATCTTACAAAAAGCAGAGCCAGGGGAAGAATTACTAATTTACCTTGCGACAACCTCGCATGCATTAAGCGCAGTATTATTGCGAATGGACGCAGGAGTGGAAAAACCAATCTATTACATCAGCAAAACATTCAATGCCGCGGAGAAAAATTATTCAAAAATTAAAAAACTAATTTTGGCATTAGTTTACGCAACATTTAAACTTCGCATCTACTTCGAAGCACACACGGTAAAGGTAATGACAAAAGTACCAATTGAGTCAGTGATGAAAAATTCAAAAAGGTCAGGAAGGGTTGAAATATGGAATGCTCAAGTAAGTCATTGCAAACTCAAGTATGAAATATTATCCTCACCGAAATCACAAGTTGTTGCAGACTTTTTAGCAGAATTTCCATTAGAAGAGGATGAAGCAGTGGAAGAAATGATGGATATAGAAGAAGAACATGGAAATCCAAGGGATTTATTAACTGAGCCAAACAGATGGGAAATATTGGTAGACGGATCGTCAAATGGAGAAGGTAACGGAATTAGGATCATTGTAATCTCGCCAGGAGGCAATAAAATGGCTTTTTCTTTCAGATTGGAATTTGTATCTACCAACAATGAAACAGAGTATGAACCTATAATACATGCTTTGCGATTTGCAATAGAAATGAAGTTGGAGAATGTAAGAGTTACCAGTGATTGCCAGTTAGCTATTCTCCAGATAAAAGAAGAGTATACTACAAATGAAGCATCCTTGAAAAAATACAAAAAGCTTGTTGAAAAATTGTCGGCGAAGATACCAAAAATAAAATGGAGACACATATCAAGAAAAGACAATAGACTTGCGGATGCTTTTGCTTTTATATCAAGTATGATGATAGATCCAACTGCGAGATGCATAAAAATACAGACACTTCTATCACCGTCAATCAATAAAAAGGAAAAGGAAGAAGCAGAAGTAATGCTCATAGAAGATGGAACACAAAGACCCTATTGCGAAGATTGGAGAACAGAACTTCATGCTTATCTAATGAAAGGAGAAACACCAAGAAATAGATTAGAAATGCACAAATTAAAAAGCCGTGCAACAAATTATGAATTAAGAGACGGGATATTGTACCGAAGATCCTTTAATGAACCCTCGCTTAGGTGTTTAACACGAAAGGAAGGAGAAGCAGTGTTAAAAATGTTACACAGTGGGGATGTTGGCAATCACAGTGGCGGAAGATCTCTAGCACATGAGGCGAAAATGCAAGGCTATTATTGGCCATATATGCATGAAGACGCAAAACAAATATCAAGACGTTGCGAAGATTGTCAAAGGCACGGAAAGAAAATACATGCACCAGGAGCACCATTGACCTCTTCAATAAGTGTATGGCCTTTTGGAAAGTGGGGGCTGGATATTGTAGGACCATTTTTACCAGGTACAGGGCAGAGGAGATATCTGATTGTCGCTACAGATTATTTCACAAAGTGGGAAGAAGTAAAAGAAGTACAACACATTTGCGATAAAAATATCTTTACCTTCATATTTGAAAACATAATATGCAGATTTGGAATTCCAGCACAGTTGGTGTCTGACAATGGGAAACAGTTTGAGGGACAAAATATAGAATTGCTGCTTAATGCATTTCAAATAAAATGTGGGAAATCAACTCCTCTATACCCTCAGGCCAATGGACAGGCGGAAGCAACAAATAAAACAATCACAGATATACTAAAGAAGAAGTTAGAAGGACATAATAGAGCATGGTGTGAACAAGTGCATAATGCAGTATGGGCTTACAATACAACAAGGAGAAAAGCTACGGGAATGTCACCATTTTTTTTTTACATATGGAGTTGAAGTTGTACTTCCGACAGAAGTTATTATTCCAACAACAAAGAGAGAAGCTTGGGAGAAAAATCTTAGTGCGGGTAACATTTTGGTTAAATTAGATGAGTTAGAGGAAAAGAGAGAAAGAGCATTACAACATATGGAGAATTATCAGCGAAGATTAGCTAGAGAATATAACAAACGTGTCAAGACACGCGAATTTCAACTTTGGTGATATGGTATTGCGAGAAACACCAATATATCAGCGAGAAAGTGGTGGCAAGTTAGCGAGAAAGTGGGATGGACCTTATATCATCAAGGAAATAGTTGGAACAGGGGCATATAGATTAATGGATCCTGAGGGCAAAGATGTGGGCCAAAGATTGGATAGACCGTGGAATAGATTATATCTCAAGAAATTTTACCCATAAAAGATGGAAGGGAAAGAATAAGTTACGAAATATTGAATGGATGAAATGAAATGAATTCATATGAAATGTTCTATGACAGAGTGATTGCGAAATTGCATAAAATAAAGAAAGAATGTGCGAATATCTCGCAAATAAAATAACAAGAGATAATCAAAAATGAATGATTGAACGAATTGACAGAAATGAAAGAATGAGTGAATGGGACGAACCTTTATGGCTTACACCCTAGTTCGCGAATAATATTTCGTAAGAGGCAAATGTAAGACCTAAAGTGCGTCATATAAGGGGGTATCTCTTGACATGGCTCGGGAAAAGGTTACACCGCCCCTGGAACCTGAGTCATGAAAATTTGGGGTCAATAAAGCCCATCCGGAAGAGATACCTTGGATTTCCAACTATATATATAAGGTTATACCCTGGTTGGACGACCAAGGGTCCCTTCCAAGGAGTCAGTGTATGACCAAGGAGCCGAGGTACACGGTTGAGCCAAGAGTGCCTGGGGCATTTGAAGTGTCTCGGCCATTCTTGGCAAGTCTTGGCACATGCTGCACTCGGCCCGAAGAAAACCCCACTTAGGGTGCAGTCTCGTAACCATAAGCCCTATAGGTATAAGGGATAAGAGGCTGCGAAAACAACTCGGTTGTTGTTAAGACCGGATGGGAGGAGCTAGTCTTGTATGGCCGATGTACGCCTCCTTGAAGGGGCAACCAGGGAGATGATAAGGGCGGTACCCTCCATTAGGGAGATGATAAGTGTCTTAAGACGCAAATGTCATGGGGCTCTATTTTCGCAAGAAAATTTAGGCTTGTCATATTTGTGCGATGATCCCGAAGAGGCAATAATACTAACGCGAGGTTAAGACGAGATCAATGGGTCTTTACATGAAAATGTAAAGACGTCCTGCGATTTCGTCGCAAAGACGGAAATGTCATGGGGCTTTACGTTCGCAAGAATATTTAGGCCTGTCATATTGTCGCAAGAAAAATATCCTGCAGAGGCAAAAATACTAAAGAAATGATAAGACAAGATCAATGGGTCGTTACATGAAAGTGTAAAGACGTCCTGCGATTTTGTCGCAATGAGGTGTGGCAAAATAAGACCTTTAACTAGGAAGGCAAAAAAAGACCACACAAGAAATGATAAGGCAAGATCAATGGGTCATTACATGAAAATGTAAAGACGTCCTGCGATCTTGTCGCAATGATGAATTTCGACATAAATGAAGATAATGGAAAACAAAATAATAATTATTAAATATCAAGAATTATACTCATTGCAAAAAAAGAGTAATAATAAGCAGATGTTTGAAGTACATAAAGAAATAACAATACAAGAAGAAAAATTACAAGAGAAAGTCAATTCTCAAATATCAGTTTTTTCTCCAGAAGGAGATACTGGATTTTCTTCAGCAACTTTATCCATATTTTCGCCAGTTGTTATATTTCCACCAGATTCTCCTTCACCCTGATCATTGTTGACAGCTTTACTAGGAGGGTTTGTCTCTTCATTTGCGAACTCTTCACCACTATTTTAGTCATAATCGCTGTCAGGAGGGTTAGGAACTTCATCATCGCTTACTTCCAGAGGTTCAACAGATACAGGATCAAGAGATTTAGATAGTAAAATATCATTTACAAGAACTTCGGCTTTAAGATGAAATTGACGAAGGAGTGCTTTCTGATAATTTCTACTCTCTATATCTTTACAGTCAGACATATAATCGAATCTTCTTTCTGCACGATCGCGAGAGCGAGCAAGGGAAGCAACGAGTATTCCATTTTCTTTGTGAATTTTTGAATAGTCAGATTTTAGAGTGGCAATGGAGGAATGAAGATTTTTCTCAGAATCTGCATAAGAAAAGAACAAAGAAAATCATTCATATTTTTGGAATTCGCAAGAAAAATATCACAAATTAATAAATAAATGGATTAAGGTAGGGCTGCACATGGGACGGTACGGGCCGGTTCTCTTATGGAACCGGTCCCTGTACTTGGTGTTGACCGGTACCTCATTTTGAGGACCGGTCCCTGTACTTGTACCTGGTGTTGTACCGGTACTCCGGTCCCGGTCCGGTACAAGTCCGGTACCGGTTTTTTTACCCATTCCTGTTATCAATGAGAAAAAAAAATCTGATACAAGTTCTCAAAACAAATCCTAACTAAATTAGGCTAATTTAGGATAAATTACAGATTTAAAAATCTTGGTGATCTGTATAATTATGTTCTTCACCTCCCTAACATACAATTACAGAATAAAAATTAATGATTACTCAAATTACCTAATTACAAAAACACAAATTAATTATCCCTTGAAGGAAAAATCAATCTTCTATTTCTTTTCATAATTTCTCTGATCCTATCTCTTTTTCACCTTCTTTTTCCCCAATTTAGTTTACCTCCAATGACCCCTTTCCATCTCCGTCAAGGGGTCGCCATCTTCATCCTCCCCGTTAGTCACCATCTTCATCCTCCCCGTTAGACATATCAAGGTTCCTTGAATTCAAAAAAAAAAAAAAAAAAATCAAAAAAATAATTCAAACAAATGGCAGGAGATATGGATGCAGAAGGAATTACTTATGGCATGGAATATTTGGCAAAGATCTGAAGTCAAAACAAGTAAATGCGTGATTCCAATCGCAACTTCAATTTCACCGATCTGGCATCATAAAGATATACCTAACCTTCCTTATTTACCATTAAGATGTAAATCATTGTCGAGTTGATTTTTTGTTAATATCGCTGCCGATTAGAGGAAGAAGGTGGTGGTTTCTATCCTCTGTGAGGAGGAAGACGAAGAGGGAAGAAAAAGATAAAGAAGTGAGTGAAAATATCGAGTGATAATTTATATTTAGGTTTTCTTATCGTTCCCTAAAATCAACAGCCATGATTCAATTTTATGAATTATATCAATGGCTTGTAATGATCGGTTCTTATGGTCCGGTTCCAGTCCGGTCCCCCCCCAAGAACCGGTCCCTTTACCTGTCCTATCCCGGTTCTTAATCTTCTGTCCCGGTCCCTGTATCGGCTACACCGGTTCCGGTTCGGTTCCGGTCCGGTATTTTCGGTTCCAGGCCGGTACAGGTCTTGTTGACCGGTTCTTGTGCAACCCTAGATTAAGGTAGTCAAATAATATGACTACCTTCCTTTTGCGAAGTAAGATTTTGGATTAAAGCCGAACAACTATTCTCCAAATGATCCATGGCATTGTCAAAATTATCTCCAATTAAACCTTTCAGTCGAGATCGCAAGCTTTTCTCGTTAGAAACAAGTAAGGAATTTTCTTTCGCAAGGGAAGAGTTGGAATTTTCTAACTTGGAACATTGATCCTTGAATTGGTTTGCCTTTACACTTAAGATTATTCTACCCTGAATAAGTTTATCCTTCTCGGCAGTAACTTCTTCAATTTGATTTCTCAGCGAGCAAAGAGATTGTTCTTGTTCTTTACATAATTTTTGACAAATATCAGACTGTTGCAAGTAAATCGGCTCCTTGTTTAACATAGTTCGCTTCTCTTGAGAAAGAATTACATTCTCATCTGATAAATTTTCTAACTCCAAATTAGCTTTAGTCAAAGAGTAAGAGAGGCGAGATAATTCATTACTTAATGAGCCTTGTTTCTGAACTAAGTCAGCATTTTCTTTAGAAAGATTATCTATTTGATCAACAGAATATGTATGAAGATTATCTAATTGGTTATATTGCTCCATCCAAGCATCTCTATCCATTCGAGCTTTTTCAACAGTAGATTCCAAATGATATATCTCCATTTTTCGCTTCTGGTTTAAAGCTTGAAAGGCGAACAAGGGCTTGAGGTTCAATAAAAAAAAAAATGGAGAACGCAGAGGTAAGATTGTACCTTTAAATTCTTCATTCTTCTTGCGAAGATTATCACGATCCAGCGAAACATTTTGATATTTTTGATTCTCAAGTTGGAGAATATTACACTTTGCAGTCATAGCTTGGAGATTATTCTTCAAAATATTAATTTCTTGCTCCAAAGATGTTTGCGAAATTCTATCAGGGCCAAGGTATTTGCTCAAAATCTCGCTGACATTAGAGTTGATAGGATCAACAGAATTCTTTTGGGCATCGTTTATAATATCTGATAGAACTTTGAAGGCCACGTCTATTCCTTCCAAATTTTCCTTAGTAAGAGGGATTTGCTCAGATAAGGAAGTAACGACGATAGAAGAAGGAAGAGATGAGTCATTTTTTGTTAAAGGAATATCCTGAGAAGAGGAAGTCCCATGAAGATCAATGACTGGGGAAGCAGTAGAGGCATTGATAATAGGAGAAGAAATGGGCTCATTCGCAACAGGACTGTTATGAGGGATTTGATCTATGAAAAATTCAGGCATAGGAGGAAGATCTTCAACAATATTTTCTCAGGAAGAAACAGTAGGTTTATCTTGCGAAGTTTTCGCAGGAGGAGTTGTAAGTTTGAATATAGGAAAGGAAACAACAGGTGCAACAGGTTTAGAACGGCGAGGCTTCTTGGGGGACCTATCAACATTTCCGTCATCCTGCGAATTACAAGTTAAATAAGAAATAGAGGCAACAATATTGTTATTAAAAGAGTAAATGTTTCTTAAATACCTTGCTATTCGCATGCTTTCTTTTAGTGACAGTTGTTTTCGGTTGCGAGCCCATGGAGATATTAGGGTTCACAATGGTGAACTTAGTGTTAGATTTGTTCTTGCTAAAACAAAAACAACAGGGGAATCATTAAAAGAAGAACAATATCAAAACAGAACGACTTCAATAAGAAAGATCAATCACAAAGTAATCAAATTCAACAAAATTAACAAACCTTGATGGCTCCATAGAAACATTAACAGAAAAAGAAAGATGAGAACAGTAGCAGAAGAATAATAGCAGAAAAATGATGAAGAAGACGATGAAGAAAAACGACAGTAAAAAGTTGCAGACGATGAAGAAGACGAAGTAAAAGAAAAGAAATACTTTCTTAAGGAATTCCTCTTTAAATAGACAAGAAAGGAGTAACCGGATAACATTAAATGTGCCGGTAAAAAGGTAAAATTTTAGACACGTGTAAACAGTCATCCCTGATCCACGGAATCTTGTCGGCAAAAAATTGATGAAAAACAAGAGATTGCGATATTTCAAAATACTGGTTCTCATGACATTCTATTCTTCGCAGAGAAGACATGAGAAGAGGCAAGATGTAGGATCAGAATATCGCAACAACAGTACCTCGCGAGATCAATAAACGACGATATTGCGAAAGTGTCGCAAATGAGTAATATAAATGACGCAATGAATGACGGCAGCCAAAACACGAGAAGGATGTGAAGACTTGGCGAAATTTAGGAAACTTGCGAGATTATATGTTTGAGCGCTTGCGATATCTCGCAAGTCATTCCCGAAAATAAAGGACAGCTTAGCTGTCATCCATTGTGTACTACCCTATATAAGGAGTCGAACAGGACTGTTGGAGAGAGATCTTTTTCCGAGTGTGCGGCAAGTCATTAGGAGAGAGAAAGTTTGTAGTAATTGTAATTTCTTTAGCTCTTTTCTATTTTAACTTGTACACATTCAAGGAATTAATCAATTAAAATCATAGTGATTCATATTCAATGGTTTAGTTGTGTGGATTCTTATGAGGGGTGTAATGTAGGATTTCCTGCAACTACAAACACAACAAACCTACTGATTTCTAGCAAACAAAAAGCATGATGGCTTCACTTAGATTGTTTCTAGACCAGCTTCTAATCCTTCGAAAGGGAATTCGTTACAATTTAAGCAAACCCCTCTGGAATCAATCCGAGTCAAAGTAAGTTGAATAGAGGCGAGGGAAGCTGCATGGAGCTTTGATACCAAAGGCCTCACCACATTACAAGGCGGCGCAGTCACGCATTCAACTCACGGAAACCATCATGAACTTAGAAGTATGCTTAAAAGAGTAACCAATATTTTTCGAACGACTTTCCTATTAAGCTCGTTACCCTATCGGTCTCGTTCTAGTCAAAATTTTAAGGCTTAGGTTCGCGTAGGTTACGTGTTCCTAAGGCGGGCAAGAAGGAAACGGTGATGAAATCCGAGTCCTTATCTTGATATGGCCAGGCCTTGCCCTTTACTAGAAAATTAAATCCGATTTCAGGTCCTCAACATATATGCATACAAAATCATCTAGTAAACCCGCTGACAGGGGATTCACGGGTGTTTAGAATTCTTACCTCCATTCCAGACGGGGGATGAACCGTTGAGGTCGACTTGGGCCACAACTCTTATGTCATGTATGAACGCGAGGGGCCGACACAGTATCGTAACTGTCGTCCTTCCCTGTGCAGTTTATATTTAAACCAACCCTTCTTTAGGGTTTTAAAAATAAACTCCAATGCTCAATGTCCCAAAGAAAAAAAATGTCCAAAAATAGAATATTACAAAAATAAAAACCTTAATTACAGTTTCTAAAAAAATAAAATAAAATAATATACAAAATCTTCTTCTTCACTCCTTTTAGATTCCTCTTTTCTTTCCTTCTTTGGCTTCGCTTTTGTTTTCAGCGCTTTCTCCCTTTTTCTTTAGCTCAGTTCCAAATCTGAAAACAAACAAGAAATACCAAAAGGCGTAAAAAAACAAAAATAATAAAAATAAAAATAAAACTTAAAAACAAATCTATATACAAGTCCCCGTCGGCGGCGCCAAAAATTGATGGTTATTTTCAATGATGTTGTAGTAAGAAGGGTTGTCGTTCACTCGGACTTGATGAGATTGATTTTAAGAATTAATAAAAGAAAATAAAAGAAAAATATGTACAAATATTGTCACAGGATGAAGAGAGTTACTAGGACTAGGATTTCGTCGAATTCATAACATAGGGTTCAATTTATTTATTCTCAACAATTAAAGCTCAATAAATAAAATTAACATGGACTCTGATTTTGCCAAGGTAGATTCTTAAAAGATTGGTTGTAAATCCTAAGCATGATGTATCAAAACATTTAAGATAAGCATACCTCATCAAACTAAATGACAACCAATTAATTCAAATCATATTTCAATTAAAATTAATGCAAAAGTCTTAAAAAAGAATTAAATAATTTTACCCATCTATGAAATTTTTCTTCCTCCGTCGTCCCAGTAATGGTATCTAGCTCATCATGTTGGAAACACGCTCAAAATATGATTTTATTGCTCAAAGGTTGCTCAAAGTGTTTACAAATGATGAAAATGGGAGAAATATAATGAAAACCGGGTTTGTAAAAGTTATATTTGTTACAAACCGAGCTGTTACAGAGAACGATAATGATGAACTGTTGCTGTAACTCTGTGACCCACGCCCGAAAGTCGTTTCTACTGTTGCATGAACGACTGTACCTTGTGCGTTGTATGTTCTTGGTGTTCTTCACAGCAACAGAAAATGGTGATTCTATGCAACTCTGAATTTTTGGCTCTGTGACGTTCTAAACTGCTCCCAATCCTCTCCATCCCCTTCTATGATAATCTAACACCCTTTATAAAGCAAACATGATCAAGAAATCTCGCAGTAAAGTCCCCAAATCTTCTCATTACTCGGAAATAATATCTCTTCATATTTACGGGATAATTTCCTTCTTTATCTCTTTCTTGCGTTGCATACAAGCTAACACACTCCAAACAGACCACAACACGTACCAGAAACGCTGTAGACTGATTAATACTCACTGCAACCACACAAAATCCCATGTATTTCTCCTCCCGTAACCGTGCTGCACTGTTTTTCTTCATTCCGATGATTCAACCACTTCTACTCGAAACCGTTGGTCACACAATCCCTGTTTAGCTCTACCAAGTCCAGCCCATCAAATTCAACCCTTTAGTCTTCTCAAAACCGGTCCGAAATTCCAACCCTAATTTCTGCCACTTAAGAACTCCATTTCCCGCCAAAATTTTATATTCAAGTGGAGAAGATGGGTGCAATGGATAAATGGGCTATATATAGTCGTGGGTGCCCCTTAGCAAAAGTGAGGGTTCGTATAGAAATTGTCCTCTGGGAGTCCAAAACGCAATTTTGGAGCAACTTTTTCCGCATAAGTGTAATTCTCCAATAACACCTAAACAAACATAAAAACACCAAAATTAGTACAAAAATCGAGACTAACAATAGAGTCACTGAGGACAATTCAGACACAAAAATGTGTCTATCAACGGCCTGCGATTTTGTCGAAATGACAAGGGGTGGCAAAATAAGACCTTTACTTAGGAAGGCAGAATAAGACCACATAAGAAAATAATAATGAAATGCGATCTTGGGAAATACCAAGATATATATGATAAAAATATATGATAGCGAAATCATTCAAACAAGATTGCGATCTTGACACACATGAAACAAGAATAATTTTATAAAAATTAATTATTTCAATATTATGCAGGTAAAAGATCCACTTCTCGTGAGAAAGATAATGAGAGACAAGTATGGGAATTAATAAAGAAGATTCATTATCTTTCTCGCCAATAAGAAAGTAAATTTCAAGATTCGTTGAATTACATCCCAAGAAAATAAAGCTAAATAGTTGATTTCAAACTTCAGCGTTAGTTTCGCAAAGAGGGATTGATGGAAGATCTTCTCCAGATTTCACATTTCCGCAAGAATTATCTTTTTCCTGATTTGTTTCAGTATCTTCTTCACCATGATTACTGCCAGCATTTGTTTCCTTAGCGGATTCATAGTTCTCAAGAATAGCTTCTTCATCACTTTCGAGTTCATAGTCACTATCAGGATCGCAAGGAACTTCATCAGCATCTACTTCAAGAGGCAAAATTGTTATAGGAGATAATGACTCATTCAGTAAGATGTTATTTACAAGGACTTCAGCTTTGAGGTGAACTTGGCGAAGAAGTGTCTTCTGACAATTTCTACTTTCAATATCCTTGACATGTTGAAGGTAATCAAACCTTCTTTCTGCACGATCGCGAGAGCATGCCAGAGCAGTAGTAAGCATCGCATTCTCCTTGCGAATCTTAGCTAGTTTGGATTCCAAAGAAGAAATAGAAGAATGAAGACTTCTCTCAGATTCTGCGAATAACAAAGACACAAAGGGTTATCATAGCGAGATTTTCATAAAGGGAATATTGAGAAACTAATTGAGTAAGAAAAGGTGATTGGGGCAGCCATATTTTATGACTACATTTCTTTTGCGAAATAAGATATTGAATTAAAGCCAAGTTATTATTCTTCATATGGTTCATCGCATCATCAAGTTTATCCCCGACCAAACCTTTCAGTCGAAATCGAAAATCCTTCTCGTTAGAGACAAGTAAAGCATTTTCCTTTACTAGGGAAGTATAGGAATCTTTTAATTGAGTGTGTTGATCCTTAAGATGGTTTGCCTTTATACTCAAAGCTATCCTACCTTGAATAAGTTTATTCTTCTCAGCAGTAGACGACTCATTTACTTCTTTAAGTTCACTCTTCAACGAGCGGAGAGATTGCTCTTGATCATCACATATTTTTTGGCGTATACAAAGTTGTTGCGAAAGTATCGCTACTTTATTTAAAAGAATTCGTTTCTCTTGGGATAGAGTTTCATTCACATCGATGTGGTTTCAATCTCCAAGTTATCTTTAGTTCAGGAATAAGAGAGATGACATATTTCGCTAGTTAATGTTTTTTTCCCTTGAGCTAATTGAGCATTCGCATTGGAAAGATTGTCAATTTGGTCAACAGAATAAGAGTAGAGATTGTCTAATTGGTTATATTGTTCTAGAAAAATTTCTTTATTAGCACGAGCATCTTCAGCGGCATATTGAAAATCGTATCTCTCCATTATTCGTTTCTGAATTAAAACTTAATGTAAGAACAAAGAATTTTAAGAAAGGTGAACGCGAAAGAGATAAAATTACCAACGAAGATTAGCCGTAAGACAAGAAGATCATACCTTTTAGCTTATCGTTCTTTTTGCGAAGGTTATCGCAATCCAATGACACATTCGCAAGCTTCTGATTCTTTAGACGAAGATTCCCACATTCTAAAGTCAAGGCTTGGAGATTATCTTTTAAGGATTCAACTTCTTTCTCCAAAGATGCTTGCAAAGCTGTTTTTTCAGAACTAAATACTTGCTCAGAATCTCGTAGATACTAAGTTTGATAGGGTCAGCAGAAGATTTTCGAGCGTCATCAAGAGCATCAGATAAAATCTTAAAAGTAATGTCTACTCCTTCCAAGAGTCCCATATAACAGAGAGTAATTCAGATGAGGAGGTAGCGAGGATTGAAGACAGGGGATTTAAATGATCTTTTACAGGCGAAGGATGAGGAGGATTAGTAATTGAGATTGAAGGAAAGTCAATTATTGAGGCGTCAATAGTGGGAGAAGAGGGATTTTCATTCACAATAGGCTCAGTTAGCGAAGGAATGACAGGCATTGCCAGGGGTTTAAAATCAGGAAATGCAATGAAAGATTTAATGGTTTTTAATTAGTGAGGCTTTTTGGTGGGCTTGTTACCATCTTCAGCATCCTGCGAATATCAACTCAGATAAGAAACAGAGGTAACAATATTGTTATTAAAGAATTGATGTTTCTTACTACCTTGCTATTAACAGGCTTCCTTTTCGTAGAAACAGTCTTATGATGCGAGATTTTAGAAACGTTAGTATTTGGGATTGTGAATTTGGTGATAGAGGTGGTTTTGCTGCAACAGAACCAATACGGGAATTATATAAAAAAATAAAATTAATTGGGTAAATCAACAAAATAAGATCAGTTCCAGAAAAATCAAAGAAGGAAAGTCAAACTAACCTTGGTGACTCCATGAAACAAACAACAGGCAGATAAATTTATGAAAGTCAAGAATGAAGAAAATTGCAGAGGATGAAGATTTACACAGAATTTGGAGAAGAGGAAGATGAAGTAAAAGAAGAAAATTATTTTTCCACTAATCTTCTCCTTAAATAGACAAAAAGAGATGTCCGGTTGGAAGTGAACGTGTCGGTAAATAAGGGGAATAATAAACACGTGTAGACGGTTACACCAAATTCACGGAAGGTTGTCGGCAAAGGAAGAATATATAAAGATGAATAAATGTAGTGTTGCAAAGTAGGGGTTCTCATATCTTTCTCTTCTTCGCAGAGAAGACATGAGAAGAGGCAAGATGTAGGAATAGAATCTCGCAACAACAATATCCCAACGAAGATTTAACTAATAAATATTTTCGAAGAACATTACAGACTATTTGAGGAAATGACGTAGCAAATGATGTCAGCCTAATCATGAAGAAAGTGTGAAGACTTTGCGAAATTGAAGAACACGTGCGAAGAAAGCCTTTTGTTAGCTTTCGAGAATGAAGCAGACCAGATCCGAAAATAAAGGTTGGCTTAGTTGTCATCCATTATGTAACGTCCTATATAAAGGACCAAGTAGACTTGAGAGATGAGAGATCTTTTCAGAGATTGGCAAAAGAGAAAAGAGGATAGATAAAGTCTAGAGTAATTCTTATTTACTTGTATTCATAATATTCTTGCAAGATTGATAAGAGAAATTAATAAAGATTTGGTGATTGTTCTTGATGATGGGTTAAATACTTGTGTAATTTCTTTAGGGTGTGATTGTAGGAAATCCTGCAATCACATGCAAAATCTCTGTGCTGATCTTATATCAGTTTGTCTCATTCACTAGGCTCTGGGAAGATGTCACTGTCTTCTTGCATTGTTATATTGCGCCCATCTCGGTAAGTATCGCCTTGTACTAGTCGCGTGACTCCTCTTCGTGTGTCTTCTTTATTGTCGTGTGATTACACTTTGCCGAATTTCTTTCCTCTTCGTGCTAATGGTTGTCTTAGTGGAGGCGAGGTTGTGGATTAACTCTGTGCGATATTTTGCCCCTACATCTACAATCCTATGAGAGTTTTAATTCGTCCATCTTGCAGCCGTATTGGTAAGAATATTATTCCCGTATCTCTTCTTCTTTCTTTTCATATAGGATTTAACTAGGGGGAGTCCCAAAATATTGATCATTTGTGTTTGTCAATGTGTAAAAATAATAATCACATTTCTTAGTCAGTAAGTGTTTTTATTTGCATTTGAGATGGTATCGTATTATCCTTGGCCTAGGGATCAAATGTGTTTATTCGTAAACATCAGAGATAGTTGATGCCGCAACTAAACAGTGAAGGCATCTACGAAGTCGGACTCAACGGTACTTCCCATGAGATGAGACTGCAGGTTATGGTCAAGGCAACAAAAGCTTAAAAAGAGCAATGACCAGACACTGATTGCCAATGTCCCACTAATAGTGGAAAATATCACAAGAAAAGTGTGTGCAGTCAATGCCAACATCATGGTTTGAAAGTCGGAAAAGGGGATATACATATTTTCATGTTATTGTTCGTTTTTCTTGCCCATGTTTCATTGCTTATACTTTTTGTCTCACTTTAATATTTGTTCCATATTCTTATTCTTTTTTCGCAGAATCATCCATTGCAAAAATGAAATTGAAAATGACGATTTTGTAGAAGAAACTCCCCGAACAAAGTAACTATGTACTTTCCGTATATATTAATGGTTGATTTTCCGTATACATTAATATTTAAATTTATGTGTTGGAGACTTATAATAGGATAAATGTTTCAAAAGAGTACCAAATGGATAGAACAAGAATCATCTGAATTCCTCCGAGTGTTTGTTTAACGACACTCATTTAAGAACGCTCGATAATCTATTAATTGCTCCATCTTTATGAAATTATTTTGGATACTTTTTAATTTGTTTGATTGGTCACTTAATTGAATTGACAATAGATGATATAAAATTCTCTGTTGCATCCAAATTGTTTGAATGACATAGATTGTTTGAACTAATCTGTTTGCTTTTGGTTTGAAGGAATCATATGAAATATGCAAGTAGTCATTTGTATTATAACTGCAGTTAAAAATGTCATTAGCGGAATAACCTTCCCCAAGTATTGTACTTATTTGGCCCATTTTGGTAACATTCTTTCTTAAGCATACAAATTGAAAAATGGATAACCTGAAAACCAATGAAATGAATCTAAACCCATTTTGGGTGAAAACTATTTCTGCTGGTTTCGGTAATTTTGTGTGTGTGTGTGGATGAGAAATGAATCTAAACCCTAAACAAATGCTTTGCACGGGAGTGCTTTTTGATTCGAGAGATCAATCTATACAATTCTGGCCTAAACCAAGAAATGGCCGTTCCAGACTTGCTTCGGTCACAAAGTGAAGGAGATGGGATTGATCTTAGGGAGGGAAGAGAAGAAAGTGTTGAGATTATGAAGGTGTTGGTTGTTGATGACTTGTATCAGAAAGAGGAACTGTCTTGCAATGATGTAAGCTATAAGTTCTGGTATTTTCTGGATACTAATGACAACACTTGGTTTTATGTGCTTGTCTGTGTTGTTTGAAAATAGGTAGGAGAACCTATTTATACAAGTCATTGAGCACAACCTTCGTCTCGTAGGAAGTGGAGTAATGGAGTAGTGAGGTTGTGTATGTGATTGTCACACAACCACGTCTTTGCCAACTTTTCCCATCATCTCTAACCGTCATGCCTCCTGACACGTTCTTGTAATGGCACATTGCACGCTGCATGTTGTAAACCGCTAGACCAATACCCCAGTAAGTATCCCCCAATTTGTGACATGCTTGATGTCTCGAATGAGTGGATCGTGGGACCCACTGCAGGAAATAGCATACAATGCTAAGTTACTTAAAGAATTAATATTCATGAAATATTGTGCATGTTTGATGCACGCTATGCATTGCAAACAATCAACATGTGTGAAGCATCGATGTTTTAAAGCTTGACCGAATAAGTCGCAGATCGAGCGTCTTAAAATAACACCACGTCCAACCATCTTCGAGTGATCGTTTGGCGGCTGCGTGGGTGAGCCATGCTTTGGTCGATCACTCCCTGTGGAAGAGTGGCGGACGCTGATCATCGGGATGCTTCATTGGTCATCTAGATTTTAACCTAGGCTGTCCGACCAAGATAGCAAAGTTGGACGGACGAGATGGTGTATGACGCTTATTTGCGACCGTTTGATGAAATTTTAGGGTTTGAAAGAGGTGTGCAAGCATCACTCTTCAGCTTGACCGAAATCAAGCATGGAAGATGTTTTTGGTGGGAACTACCGGGCATGCGTGTAGACGGCTTGCCGGCGTACATGTTCATACCACTTTGTCCCACAGAGATGCGATCTAGGCTACTTAATTTGACCGGCAGAGATGAGTGGCCATGATCGATTTGCAACAGGAATCATATGCCGCAAAGGACATTAGGGGGCCACGGCATGCCACCTTTGGGGTACGCGTTTCGAGGCATCTGACCCTGCTCCAATTCGGCCGGTCGGTCACATACGCAGGTGGGCCCGCAGTGATCACGTTGATGCTCCCTGGACCTCCTTGGTCTATATCTTCACCCTCCATCCGAGCTGGCGAAGATGGATGGTCGTGATCAATATGCGACACATATACCATGCCACAAACCCTAATTAGGGTTTTGTGCCGATCACGCGCGTGCAACTTTAGTCGAGCGGTTTGGCAGGCTATGCTCGTCCTTTAGGGAGACCGACCATGTGGGGCCCATGTTGGGCCGACGGTGAACATATCCGTACGTACCTGTCTGATGGTCCTAGGCGTGATCTAAGCCATCCAAACATGCTGGCGAAGTTGGATGGTTGTGATCGATTTAAGACACTAGTGGGATTTCCGCGACCTTTAAAGCATCACGCCAGCCATGTTTTGAGCAAACGTTTATTTCTCCATGGATTTGTCGTGAGAAAACCGATTGGGCAGGGATAGAGTGGGCCCGCCAATGTGCGTGTTGGCGCCTCTTCCATCTTTCATGGTGCGATCTAAGCCGTCAAATCAGGCTAGTGAAGTTGGACGGTCACGATCGTTTTGAGACTGTCATAAGCAGTCTTGCTCACTCGAGCTTCTTCCAAAGCAGCACGGCCACCCTACTTTAGGGCTGGCGTTTTGGCATACTGGGAAGTAAAGTGTAATGTTCGATCGTCTAGGGCATAAATAGGCCCGCTGGTGATCATCAAGGTGATAGACTGCTCCTGCTAGGGTTCGTCTAGGCTGGTTAAATCATACTGTCAACCTGCGTGGCCGTGATTGTTTCTGAGACTGATATGGACAGTCTAGATTTCCCTTAGAAATTAAATATTCTCAATCGGGCAAATATAACACACCAGAGATGTAGCCTGTATGGGTATTTCGTGCATGCCTCACCATTGACACTTGGAGATTCGTGTTACTCTGCTAATAGCAACGCTTAGTCTTCATGTCGCACCAATAATGAGAGTTCTGCGGGAGAAACACAGGAAATACTAGGCAAATCATGCATTATAAATAATGCTAAAAATTCACAGAATATTTGGGATTGTTGCTACATGCTCCATTCTAGGTGAATTTGTGTATTTAATTCACAAAATATTTGGGATTGTTGCCACATGCTCCATTCTAGGTAAATTAATAAAGCGAAGAAGTATTCATCACTTATCAAATAGCCTTATCCTCTACAGGATGTCAGCATATTAAATTTAGCTTTTACAATTTTAGCCCTGAACAAAAATCCACCATCAACATTAAGTCCCCTGCCTAGCACATAATGGTTGCATTATTGTGGGGTAGGCATGACATGGTGACATATACACGTAAGAAGACGAAATAAAGGAAGCTTACCCGGAGGAGCTTTGAACGACCGCTAGTAATCATATGAACGTGAAGGCACGAGCATGGAACTTTGGTGGGACCGGTTTCCTCCCTTGGGCATTCGAACTAAGAAAGGAATCCTTCTTCTTCGGGATTCTTCAATTATTCGTGAATAAAAGGGGACCGACCCCTTTTCCCTTTTCTTATATATTTTTTTTTGTTCGACCAGCTTCTCATGTCTGCAGCTTTTGCCGCTACCGTTGCCGATCATCGCTGATGCTACCACCGACGCCGCAGGATTTTGCTGTTGCCGTCGCCGTCCGCCCGCCAACAAGGAAGTGCTCCATCGTTTCTTCATTGTTTTTTTTTTTTTTTTGTAGAAACCCTAATTCTTAGGTAAACCTCTTTGCTTCTGAGAACACTATCCCGTTGTTGATGAGACTTCTTTACGAGACATATCACGATTAATTCCACTAACGAAAGTAAATAGCAAAGCCGTCGATATTGCTAGGATTGCTTAGTAAAACAATCCCTGAATCCTCTGAATATACTGTTTTTACTCCTTTTCAGTGTTGCATGAAAAAACTTAGCCTTATGTTGTGACTTCATGAAACCCTGGCTTAGACTCCGTATACATGATCGCGTCTACTCCTTCGCCCATAGCAAACCGTGCCACGACGCGTGCAAACCTGAATGAATGTGGGCCCCACCGTGTATGTTTCGATCGAATGTGGGCCCCACCGTGTATGCTTCGATCGAATGTGAGGCCCGTTGCGTGCTTGCTTCGATCAAACGTCTGTGCCTGCTTTGCTCGAACGTGGGCCCGCCGTGTGCCTGCCTCATTCGAATACCAATGTGGTCCCCGCTATGCTCATGCTCTTCTACGGACAGGGGAGTAGGCTTCACCAGCCGTGGGTACATATCCCATGAAAGAGATTTTATTTTTAATATATACCGGCTCTGACCATCAACTCCCATATTGCGTGATTTCTCCATACGAAGTAGTGACTCTTTTTCCACCTCGTCTCATTGTAGTTGTTTGAAAATGAACAAAGAGGATCCTGCTAAGATGTCCCCTGAAGATAATGCTGCTACCAAATCGGGAGGTGTTGACAACTCCAAAGACATGCCGAATATAGATGATGAGTTGTTCACCATGCCTTTCCAAATATTAGGAAACATCCTGGCCATAAAATAATCCTGCTTATTACAGGCTCGGAAAATGAAGAGGCTGCTCCATCATCTTGTTTAGCATATGTGATGAGATTCTATCTTCAGAAGAAATAATATCCGCCTTCTCCTATTGACTTTAAGGTTTGTCAAACTCCATTGAGCTCTTATGAAGGATGGATGATGCGCATGTTGAGAAACGAGCGTATCAAAGATAACTTGACCAGAGCGCAGATAATTTATGCGGTGATGGCGTCTGTAACTCTTCACATTAAGAAAGATACCCCATGCTTAATCACTTTCATTTCTCGATGGCGTCCCTATACGCACACAGTTATATGTAGGTGGGGTGAAATGACTATCACCTTGGAGAGTGTGGCTATGTTGATGAATCTCCCCATTGCTGGAAATCTTCACTACGAGCTATCTGTCGAAGAAGACGCCGTCTACAATGCCATACTTCAGAAGGTGAGTGAGTACGAGTAACAGAAAAAGAACGTGAAATGCTTTTACACTTGGTAGGTATCCGAGTGGTCCCCTGCAAAACCAAGGCCAGATCAAGTATTGGATGACGAACTCCGTGTAGTTGCATTCCTGTCTTTATGGCTATCCAGGGACATCTACGATGACGGTTCTTGAAAGAATACCATAAGAAACGATCTCGTCATATTTTCTATAAAGTTGGCAAAAGGTATGGTTCTCCCTTTGGGCTCCTTATTCCTCGGATCATTGTACTGTCATCTGGATGCTTTGGCGATAGAAATGTATGCTTCCAACGAATATAAGAAACTGGAATCGCATATCCATGTCGCTTTTCTTCAGGCGTGTCTATGAGAACATTTCAAGGGTTATGCCCTTGTCCCTGCAACTTCGCTTCCTAGTTTGTATGGTGGTTCGAGAATACTCCGTTGAAAGAATAAACATCCAAAACTCGGGTCGAGGCTTGTGGATTTCCTTGATAATGTGTACGCCATAGATTTCCGCCCATGGGCACCGGTCCATCCTTCTGTGGTTCAAGAGAAAACTTTTACTACCGTCTCTGGCGTTGTGTTATCTCTTGAGGGGAAAGCCATGAGTCCTGGAGAAGTCATCTTCTTGCGAAGTTGTATATCAGGATACATCCCCTCTCTCTTTGATGAGTCCTTACTGTCGTTCCCTATAATATTGACAGGGCTGCACGCCAAATGGGATTTGACCAGGGTATTTCATTCCGTCGTCCACTAGCGCCTCCTAAGAATCTTGTCCCGTCTATTCTCAATGCTGACATTTTTACACCAGAGCATAGTCTTCCCTTCATGTCTATCGAAACAAGGCCAGCGGCAACTCCCAAGTATAAGGACTTTTGGAGGGAGCAGCTATTAGTTTTCCAAATATTTTCTGAAGAAGTTGCAACAGTTTCCCGCGGTGAGCCGTCTCTCGACACTTTGAAGCAATTCAAACAATTGAAGCCGCTTCCAGGTAAGCGAACTAGGGCTGATACTACTGACTGCAGTCCCCAGGCCAAGAAGCAAGCATGCGGTCCCGTGGCTTTCAATTCCTCTAATATGCAAGTATTTTAAATCCCTTTCCGTTGATCTTTTAATTTCGCTCCTCTGGAGTAATCTCTACTAAAGTTAATTCTTGTTTGAAATCAGGGAATCCCGAAAGAAAAAGTTTTCACAAGATTGTCACGTACTCATAACGAGAAGTCTGACGATACTGATCCTCACAAAGATAAGTCTGGCGGTACTGACCCTCTTCAAGACAAAGACAAAGATGGCGCAAGCTCGATTGAAAGAATTACCTCCCAGAGCGGTAACCTCAGCGAGCTTGTAGTCGAGGCCGTGGCAGAAATCATCCTTCAGAGTGAAATGAACATTATGACGAACGTAGGAGAGACAACATCCGCGATTTTTGAGGTAGCTCATTCTAAGGAATCTCCCATTACTGAACAAGCTCCAAGTGATAAAGCAATCACGATGACTTCCTATGACAAGGCTTCTGTGACTGACGAAGTGTTGGTGATACAACCCGTTGTTCTTGGAGCTGTCTTCATCTTTTCTTTCGATACTCCTTTTACAGGTCATGTGCTAGTTGGGGGATTCAGTGTGCCGGACCAATACGAGGAGTTATATATACCAAAATATGGAAGAAGCACGGTCACATTGCTACTACCAGGATACTTAAGAGCCACTCCCCATTAGCCAAACGTGTTGAAGAATCTTTATCCACCATTCATGGCATGTGTGTCGCAACTGGACGCTCTGCCACTGAAGAGATCATTTCCAACTGGGAGTTCCATCGGGACGTGTTCAAGCAATACGATTTTAACACTTCTTGGTTCTTCAAAGGGTTTTCTGAAATCCAGGAGCTTTAGAAGCCGCAAGACGAAGTTCCTTCTGCAAACTGCAATGTTCGCCAGGAAAAAGCGATTGAAAGTTTGTCTAAAAAGTTGAAGCTGAAGCAGGCCACGCTCCAGAAAATGAAAGCTGCTCTTGCTCAGAAGGACGAGTTTCTGTTGAAGGACTTTCCTTGAATGATTTACGCCACCTACTTATGATTTTCTTCTTTTAGGTGCTTTTGAGTGATGTGAGGATTTCTTTTCATAACTTTATTTTAGGTCTTGAACTAATAGGTGGTTGAATTCTGAATTGGTTTATTTTGAGATAGTTTTGCGAATGATTTTCTGAAAGAGATTACTCTAAATGGAATTTGCATTCTGGTTATGAATAATGTTGCTATTATAACGATATTGTACATGTTATATGAAATTGCAAATATCGTGTGAAAAGGAAAATATGAAAGGGAAACAAACATGGCGTTTGATTTGCATCATTGAATCTCTTTCTCAGTGTGGGATGCCAAGTCCCCATTGGATTCTAAAACTATCTTTCTCATAAAATTTGTTTGATAGAACTTACTTGCTATTCGAAACTTCTTCGCATGAAACTGGATTTTCCCGAGTACCCTCTTCAAGAAAACCGTATGCACAGATCTTCGGAGACAGAAAGTAGCTCTTCTGAATTAAGCTTCTGCTGAACAATGAGCTTCAAGGCGTTGCATTCGCTGGTATGGTGGTGAAGAAACCGATGATAATGACAATATCTCGGATCTGCCATTTCTTGATCAGTCGGTTGACGCCACACAGAAGGTAGTTGTACTTCTCCGTCTCGTACCCATATCTCCAACAACTCCAAGATCTTTTTCATCGGGAATGGGAAATGCGGGTACCTTAGGTCTGGCCCTTCTTGCGTTGTTGGACGTCGTGATATATCTTGTTGACTTTTATATAAAGCACGTTTCGGTGATGGAGTTGGAAAACCAGCATGTGCCAACATACCCGCGGTGCGCTTAGTTTGGCAGTTTTGCCGAAATGCAGTCATCATCGAAGGCATCGTATTGGTGATGGTATCACTTCTATGAGAACGCTCCCACCCCTTGTATTCACGTGCTTCTTGACTGATTTCTCCTTCCTCAAGCAATTCTTCACTTGGCTGAAAAGTCGTTGCAGATTGGGAAGTCTTCCGAGCTTCAGCAAGGGTTTTGAGTAGGGGTGGGACTTGGGTTGGGTCAACCCAACCAACCCATGCCCAACCCGAACGTTTGGCGGGCATGGGCAATGTATTTTAAAAGTTTGGGCAAGCTCGGATACAATTTTAATATACCCGAGTTAAACTTGGGAAAGCATGGGCACAAATATTTCTAACCCGAGCAACCGACCCAACCCGAGGAACTATAATATAATAATTATTATATAAACTATTTTTATAATTGGTAGTATTATCTATTAAAAGCAATTTTGGCCATTATCTTCAAACCTAATAATAAAAATATAAATCATATCTAATGTCATTATTATTTTTTCATAAAAAAAATTCCCGTAATCAATTAGATGTTTCACGGTTCTTCTCATGTCAATTGTATTTATATGTTTTTTTTTTTTTTTTTTTTTTTTTTATTGATTACAACTTTTAAACAAAGCTCTTGGTTGGTAACCTAGCAACAAGCTGGGCTCCAACACCTTTTTGAATAGCAATGCCTAATCTATGAAAAATAAAACTACCAAACCCCCTACTAGCATCTTTGGTAACTATACAATTTTTCAGACGCTTGAAAAAACACAAAGTATCTTCACCAAGTTCCCCTAGGGTGGTGAAAGCTAAAAATCCCAAACCGTGACCATGTGAAACACACTTGTCCAGATATTTAGTGTGTTTTCGTGAAACTGCGCTCGAGATAGCCTTACCTGGACAAAAGAGCGAATGCCTTCACCACTGAAGGGTGAGACACCTGTGACATCCATACAAACATCTTGTCCATTTTCCCAATTGAGCACAAGAATATCAGCAGGTTTCAGATCTTTGTCATCCTCACTCAGAAAACCAAGATAAACTTCCTTACGTGCAGGTACGCCAGCTTTGTAACAAATGTCAGCGACTACATCACGAACAATATCATGTCGAAACTTAGGGCCTATATCCTTAGCACAGTGAAGCGCATTATCTCCAAAAATGTCCATGGGTTTGTTACAACTTGGGCATAAACCATTCTCAACAAACAGAGGGATGCCAAGACAATAACAAAGCACAACCCTGAACTGCCTAGGTCCAATGCATTGGTTGAGCCCGCTAATGGGTACATCTAATAAATAGTCTTTAGCATGCTTAACCCGATTGCACTGCCACAAAATGGAGTCTCTTGTAGACATAGAAAATTGGTCTGGGATTCGCTTCTTAACCGCATCAAAATAAGTGACTGCCAGGGAGTGCATGGAAGGGGGGGCAGTATCATCTCATTATTAATTCAATATAAAAAAAATATTATATTATTGTCAATAATCATAAGTTATTTGGAAATTTAAGCTAAATACAATAATCAAATCTTATAATTACTAAAATTTGTTATTATCACATTAATAAAAAATAAATTTAAGACTTAAATTAAGGTCATTAGGGTTTATATGTGTGTATTATATGAGTCTACTAACTAACCCCACTCTATGTCCACAATTTTTATGTTGTAAAGTATTAGCATGGGTCAACCCGAGGAACCCGGAGAACCCGAAGAATATAACTTGGGCGGGACTTGGGCAACACCTCCAAGGGTTCCACGGGTTCCATGGGCAATCTGGGCAAAGAATTTCTACCTCGGGTATGCCTCGGCCAAGCCTTCCAAACCGACCAACCAACCCAAGTACCACCCCTAGTTTTGAGATATAAATCTTCCACCAAAGCTTCGTGAGCCGCAGGCTCCTTTTCTTTATTTGGCAAATGTTGTGGCATCTCCGATGAGTCTTTCCATTTGTAAAATTTTCTTGAGTCTCCGTTGCTAGTTGGATCATGCTACTCGTCTCTCCTTAGTCCCCTGTGGATAAGCGTTATTTTCGCATCTCCGCTGGTAAAACCATGGCTTCCAGATAAGGATCCAACGTTTCTTATATCGGCGTTTGCGATACTCCCTGGGTAGACGCTCGCCGAGCCTTCTTGTAATTGAACTTCTATATTGTTTAGAGACGGAATGTCTCGCTCTGCCTTCTAGCAATACCATCTTGATTTGCAAGAATATCCTCCAGCATCCAAGCCACACTTCCCATGATGTCTGAATTATGTATGGCTTCCGAAGAATCTGGTAAAGGATACATCATTAGATGAAATCTGAGATTGAAAAATGAATATGTTAATGACGGAATTGGACCTAAGATCTATCCCAAAATTGAGAATCTAATTTTGCAACAGAGAGACTAATCTCCCACCGTGGTCGCCAATTGTTTATGGGTGAAAACTATTTCTGCTGGTTTCGGTAATTTTGGGTGTGTCTGTTGATGAGAAATGAATCTAAACCCTAAACAAATGCACTGCACAGGAGTGCTTTTTGATTCGAGAGATCAATCTAGACAATTCTGTCTTAAACCAAGAAATGACCGTTCCAGACTTGCTTCGGTCACAAAGTGAAAGAGATGGGGTTGATCTTAGGGAGGGAAGCGAAGAAGGTGTTGATATTGTGAAGGTGTTGGCTGTTTATGACTTGTATCAGAAAGAGGAACTGGCTTGCAATGATGTAAGCTATCAGTTCTTGTGTTTTATGGATACGAATGACAACACTTGGTTTTCTGTGCTTGTCTGTGTTGTTTGAAAATAGGTAGGAGAACCTATTTATACAAGTCATTGAGCACAACCTTCGCCTCGTTGGAAGTGGAGTAATGGAGTAGTCAGGTCGTGTAAGTGATTGTCACACGACCACGTCTTTACCCACTTTTCCCATCATCTATAAGCATCCATGCCTCCTGACACGTTCTTGTAATGGCGCGTTGCATGCTGCACGCTGTAAACCGCCAGACCAATACCCCAGTAAGTATCCCCCATTTTGTGACATGCTTGATGTCTCGAATGAGTGGATCGTGGGACCCACTGCAGGAAATAACATACAATGCTAATTGACTTAAAGAATTGATATTCATGAAATATCGTGCATGTTTGATGTACGCTATGCATTGCAAATAATCAACATGTGTGAAGCATCGATGTTTTAAAGCTTGGCGGAATAAGTCACGGATCGAGCATCTTAAAATAGCATCACGTCCAACCATCTTCGAGTGTTCATTTGGAGGCTGCGTGGGTGAGCCATGCTTTGGTCGATCACTCTCTGTGGAAAAGTGGCGGACGATGATCATCGAGATGCTTTATTGGTCGTCTAGCTTTTAACCTAGGCTATCCGACCAAACTAGCAAAGTTGGACGGACGAGATGGTTTATGGCGCTTATTTGCGACCGTTTGATGGAATTTTAGGGTTTTAAAGAGGTGCGCAAGCATCACTCTTCAGCTTGACCGAAATCAAGCATGGACGATATTTTTGGTGGGACCGACCGGACACGTGTATAGACGGCTTGTCGGCGTACATGTCCATACCACTTTATCCCATAGAGATGTGATCTAGTGGCCGTGATCGATTTGCGACAGGAATCATATGCCACAAAGGACTTTAGGGGGCCACGGCATGCCACCTTGGGGCACGTATTTCGAGGCATCTGTCCCTGCTCCAATTCGGCCGGTCGGTCACACACATAGGTGGGCCCGTGGTGATCACGTTGATGCTCCATGGACCTCCTCGGTCTATATATTCACCCTCCATCTAAGCTGGCGAAGATGGATGGTCGTGATCAATCTGCGACACATATACCATGTCATAAACCCTAATTAGGGTTTTGTGACGGTCACGCGCGTGCAACTTTAGCCGAGCCGTTTGGCAGGCTATGCTCCTCCTTTGGGGAGACCGACCATGTGGGGCCCACGTTGGGCCGACGATGAATATATGCGTACGTACCTGTCTGATGGTCCTAGGAGTGATCTAAGCCATACAAATATGCTGGCGAAGTTGGATGGTTGTGATCGATTTAAGACACTAGTGGGATTTCCGCGACCTTTAAAGGATCACGTCATCCATGTTTTGAGAAAACGTTTATTGCTCCATGGATCTGTCGTGAGAAAACCAATCAGGCAGGGATATAGTGGGCCCGCCAATGTGCGTGTTGGCGCCTCCTCCATCTTTGATGGTGTGATCGAAGCTGTCCAATCAGGCTAATGAAGTAGGACGATCACGATCATTTTAGACTGTCTTAAGCAGTCTTGCTCACTCGAACTTCTTCCAAAGCAGCACGGCCACCCTACTTTAGGGATGGAGTTTTGGCATGCTGGGAAGTAAAGTGTAATGTTCGACCGGCTAGGGGATAAATAGGCCCGCTGGTGATCATCAAGGTGATAGCCTGCTCCTGCTAGGGTTCGTCTAGGATGGTTAAGTGATCGTGTGTCAATCCGTCAAAAATAATTTCACTTTCTTACGCACTAAATTTAAATGAAGTACAAGGTAAGGAAGAGTTCTTATCCACAGAGAGGCGTTTGTTGTTATGTAAATTTCAGTTTCTAAAGTTAACCCAAGGTATGTTTGTTGTTTAAGAAATAAAAGTAGTTGAAAGCAAAGTAAATAATTTGAGAAATCAATAAGGAGAAGATATTGGTCAAGGGATAGTATCATTCACAAACATGTATTTTCATCAATGATTAGAATTGGTATTTTAATCTCGTATTTATTAAAAGTCCTAGGATATCTTGATCGCAAGTATAACCCGTTAATTCCCTGTTTTCATCACAACCACATTAAAAGATGCATATGTGAATTCTTCGTCGAAAGCAACCTAAAGTGTAAAAGCACAATTAAGTTTAACTCCCTAAGAGCATTAAGTTTTATGGAATAAGACTCATCAATGCAAACGAATGTGTAAAAGCACTAGACGTTTTAACAAAAGTTATGATTCACTTGTGACTAATAGGATGCATCACTACAAGCACTAACCACAATTATGCTACTTAGAATCAGGGATAAACAACTTTTTCGTATTGAAAACCCTAATATAGCTCTAGAGATGAACACAAATCGGATTGATTCGGACTCAACCTAACAAGTTTTCAAATCTTATAACACTATTAATTGTGAATCACAAACAATAATTACTGAGACAAAACTAATTCATTGAATCAAAAGCATGTTGAGAAATCAACTTTTATCCCATAACCAATAAGATGTTTAGCTACTCATAGCTATGGAGTTCATCATCATCAATATTCAATAATAAAACAAGGAAGAAGAAGAACACAACCAAACCCTAGAAGCGTAAACAAACGTGGCTCTCCAAAAGAATTCCAAGCAAAAAGATATATCCATAAGTTGTAGAAGACCTTCCCTTTTATAGCTTTCTCCAACTTCTAAAATTAGGTCTAGTCTTCAAAGTCCATTAGGTGAAAATCCACCAAGCCCACAAGAAAGAGAGACCCATGTAGAAAATATGACCCAAAAATCGTCGTCGGAAAACTGGGATTGTGGCCGGAAATTGGCCGGAGAAGTGCCCGAAAACGGCTCCGGTGACCGGCAAAGTCCGCCCAGTCACCGGTCAACGAGTTGGATCGGCCGGGTCAACGGGTCAAACCGGGTCAGCTCGGAGTCAGACCGAGTTAGAGCAAATCAGTGAGTCAGGCCAGTTCATCCCGATTCGGATCGAGTCGACTCACTGAAATTTGAGTGACTTTACTGGACTTGGTGCATTGGCCATAAGTAGCACAGCCAAAATGGCCCTGTTTTGCACCACTTGAACTTTCATTCCCAGCCAAGATGGCCGTGTCTTGCAACTCCAACTCAAGTCAAGTGCACCAGTTGACACCATCCACACATCACATGCATCTCCTTGCCTAACCTGAGTACCACCAACTCTGCCATTAATAATTCCATTCAATTGCATTACCAGAACCAGCCCAATCATCTCAGCTCCATCCCTGTCATTAACTGCAACATCACCTGCTTAAACTCCAGCTGCCATCAAACCTTCAGCTCCATCTCTTGCCTCAGCTGCAGCTCCATTTCCCCTGGACTAATCTCAAAGCTCAAAACCACCAGTTCCATTTCACTACCACTGCCAGAATTACTAGCCATTTGAACTGGGCCAGAGTCACACTAACTCCTTTTTTTCTAGCTCAAAGCAACAGCACCATCAGCTACACCAGCAGCTCTCAACTCTCAGACCCTGCTCAATCATAAGCAAACCCATTCAGTCAAGCCCATGGCGACCACACTGTTCTACAGCTGCCTCAATTCCATCCACCAGCACCACCAAGTCATAGCTCAGGCCACAGCTCTATGCCTGTAACACAATCAAAACTGCAGCAATCACAAGTAACCACAGCTCAACCTGAGCAGCCATCATCTCAGGCCCCAGCACTAGCCTTCACTGACAAAACCCATGCCAGTTCAAAAATCAACTTCAGGCTTAGCCAACACCACCAGATTGTCTCACCACCACCATTACTTCCATCTCAGACCACCAACACAGAGCACTAACCCAACAACTCTGCCCTAGTGCTCTGCTCTATTTCATCTCTACAACCAGCTTATCAACACCACCTGAGCCATCTCACAGCTCAGACCAACTTCCCTCTCTTGCCTGAGACCAATGCCTTGCCACTCCAACCACTAGCTCACATTCACAGCAAAACCACCTGAACCTTCAGCTCCTACACTGCAAAACAGCTTTGCATTGTGCTTCTCTGCACCACTAAAATTCCTTGCAGCTCAGCTTGCCAATCACAGCTGAGTTATCCCACTGCAATCCATCACTTCCACCTGCAACATTGACTCATACATTACCAGCCTCACAGTTTAAGTCCAACACTAACCCATCAGCTCAATCTGCCCCAGAAACTCCACACTTCTTGCCCTGAGCCACCAACAGGCTCCACTGCATCCACCTACAATATGAGCTCAACTTCAGATAGCTCAGTTCCTTCCCCCATTCATCAAGTCCATCCCAGCACCACCAACACAGTCAGCTTCCTGCCTTCTTACCATTCCCGCCAGAATCAAGCTAACACCATCTCGCTCACGAGCTCAAGTTTTTAAGCAATGACTCAAAGCTATTCATCCAAAGATCGTAAAGCCACACAACTCAACAAAGATCAATTTCATCGATTTGTACCCATTTGCTCAGCTGCATCAATCCTCTGAAATTTGTTCTTCATCAACAGAGTCTCATCACCTGAGCCTCACCTCAAGCACCTCAAAAGACCCACGCCACTATCAGAATCATCTCATTTACTCCACAGAAACCCAATTCTTTTCCATTTCAATCACAGAACCAAAACAAACCCTAAGCAGACCACTGATGACCATAGATTCACTCCTATCTGATTCATCACACAATAATTTCGTCTTCCCTGAGTTCCTCCATTAAAGCACATCAGCAACAACTTCTCTTCACCCCCAAATTTCATCCAAATCGATTCCAGATCCATCTTCTCGATCTTAAGTTCACTTCTCCATTTATGTGTTCATCAGGAGCTCATCAACATCGATCTGGTCCATTTTCTTTCCTTTAATCTCTTGATCTAGTCTCTCACAGTGCTCTCGAACACAACAATTAGCAAAGTCTCATTTTCTCTCTTGTCTTGATTTTGAGGAGATAATGATTGAGAGAACACAAAAACCCTGTAATCTGGGGCTAGGTAGGAACCGAGATTGATATTGGCACCCTACAGATTGATATAAGCCACTAAAATGGCAGCCCCTAATTCCTTGGGTTGGCTCCGTGCAGCATTCGCCCTTGAAATGATATTTTCGCACATAGAGATGCCCCTTAACCGTGGCTCAGTTCCAGTCAGTATTCGTTGTTGCTTTGAAATGACAATTTAGCCCTTTTTGCTCAATTTGAATGATTTCCGCTTCTTTTCCTCCGTGCGACTCCATTGCACCTATAAAACTCAAAAGCACGCGTAAAGTACATAATTCACAAGAAAAATAGCAAAGAAAGCATAAACTCTATATAGTAAATACGGTGTATTCTACACCTATCGATTCCCCACACTTAGACTTTGCTAGTCCTCGAGCAAATCAAACAAAACAATAAAATACAACAACTCCGTGTCGTCGAGGCTACGGTTAATTTTAGCATAAATAACAAGCCTTTAAACCCCTAGGTGTCCCTAGTGGACGAGTTATAGTCTCGTGAGGGTTTACTAGAGATATACCCACAAAACCTATTTTTCCAACTTACTAGTTCTCCGTAATGATAGTATCCAACGCGCTAAGAAGACATAGAGATCTCGCACACTAGTCATAAGAAGTTAGACACATAAATGAACTCAATCTCATTCTTAAAAGTTGAGAGAGAGATAACCATCCCTTCTCGACTAAAATTCGGGTTCGGAGTGATCAAAAGTCTCGACTCTGCCTCACAAGAAAGGGTTTTATGATATTGCTCTCGATAATAAACAGCTCTTTATGGGTCACACATGTGTCCAGGTTGGAATGAAGAGAGAATCCTGCGACACGTTGAATGGTAGGAAGGCATAACCCTCCGAATTTTTTGAAAACCCACATCTTTTTTATATTTTTGAAAACCCATTTTTTCTGACGATCTCTTCGAAAGGAAATCAACCATTTAACGAAGGTGGGAATATGCTTACTTACCTTGTTATCCGTTCGGCGTGCAGCTAGCACCACTCTCACAGCATCCATAGAAACGTCTTCGGTCTTCTATCGGTGTCTTCATCTTCGTCTTCGGTCTTCAACTCTTGATGATAACTCTCGAACTTCGTAGAATCTTGACAATATGATTCTTTCCTCTAATTTCTTGTCGCTTGAAACTTCATTATAGATATTCCTTCTTTCCATAGGCTTTATTGAAAGAATACAAAAATAAAAACAAACTATACAATCCAAATTTTTTTTTTTTTTTTTTTTTAATTTTCTTTTTTTTTTTTTTTTTTTTTTTCTTTTTTTTTTTTTTTTTTTTTTTTTTTTTTTTTTTGAGACAAGAGAAAGTAAAATACAAATAAAATAAAAAAATAAATAAAAATGTAAGTACAATGCCATGGTGTAAGTACTTTACCGCTTGAATCTTCACAACTTATATGTCTTGATATCATAACTTCTCGAATTCTCATCCTTAATAATTTCCGCTCTTGTATATTAGTCTTCAACTTATAAAAATTCTGCTCCCTGTTTTGTTGCTTTACTCAAATCTGAAATCTGCCCATTTTATACCATTGTTTGTAAACCTCGAACGTATTCAACTTTCCTTCGAATTCGTGATGCTCCTCTTGTTGATGATGATGGTGTTTCTATGGACCTGTTGGTGTAGAGAGAGATAAGGTGGATGGTGCTAACTGCGAACAAGATCACAAGTGGAATGTAAGTTAGCAATTCGATGTCACCAACATGGTTGATAAAAATAGCACTCAAGAGATCAAAATAGTGCTTCTATGGTGGGAAATTGGACAGCTCACCATTCTCGCCCGGAATTTACGTACGGTGACACACACTCAAAAAGCACAAATTTAGACAGTACAAAGAATTGAAGGTTGGTGCCTCACATTATGTAACATGGGTAGTCTCCACTATAGGGGATCACTGTTCTAATACCGAATTCAGCTCGCACCTTATTTGCCACCGGCATGGTTAAATCCAACTTTAACTCTCATACAATTAAGAAACCCGATCATGTTCTCTCGTCATCTCTAAGTTCAGTTACTATTGTGAGATTCTCGATGTAATCTTAGCGACATGTATACTATGTGACTCTAAAGAACTACAAGTTGGAGTTTTCTTATTCACTAGTTCACAAAAAAGTTGAAAAATTGCAAAAACTTACAACATAAACCACTCCCCCACACTTAAACTTTACATTGTCCTCAATGTAAATTGAATCGTCCAAAGTAAGTCAAGGTGGGAAATCCTAGCAAGAAATCAGCGAAAACAAAGTAAAAACAAAACAAGAAAAACTAAAAACAAGAAAAGAAATAAATACAAGACAAGAAATACTCATCCTTTGGGTTGCCTCCCAAGTAGCGCTTGGTTTAAAGTCGTCAGCCCGACTATCTCCTTGCTTTTCTATGACTCCTCCAGAGGGAGTACATCCACAAAGTTAACTCCTTCCACCACTTCGGAAGTCAAATTCTCATAATATGGTTTCAACCGGTGCCCATTCACTTTAAGTTCCTTCCCTGTAGCTATACTACGAATTTCCACTGCACCATGAGAAAACACATTAGTAACAATAAAAGGTCCGATCCATCGTGACCTTAATTTACCCGGAAATAAATGCAAGCGAGAATTAAACAAAAGCACTTTCTGCCCAATGCAAAATTGTTTCCTAGAAATCATGTTATCATGGAATGCTTTCGTCTTTTCTTTGTAAATCCGTGAACTTTCAAATGCATCATTGCGAAGCTCCTCTAGCTCTTGGAGTTGTAACTTCCTTTGCTTTCCAGCCCCATCCATCTCCATGTTGCATTGTTTAATAGCCCAAAACGCCTTATGCTCAATTTCCACGGGTAAGTGACAAGGTTTACCATACACAAGCCTAAAAGGAGACATTCCAATAGGTGTTTTATATGCGGTTCTATACGCCCACAAAGCATCATTAAGTCGCATGCTCCAATCCTTCCTTGTCGGGTTCACCGTCTTTTCTAGAATTGATTTCACCTCCGGTTAGACACCTCGGCTTGTCCATTGGTTTGTGGATGATAAGGTGTTGCAATCTTATGCGACACATTGTACTTCCTTAACAAGCTTTGCAAGAACCTGTTTTTGAAGTGAGAACCCCCATCGCTAATTATCGCCCTTGGAATTCCAAACCTTGCAAAAATATTAGCTTGCACGAAATCTGAAACAACTTTAGAATCATTAGTTGGGGTGGCTTTAGCTTCCACCCATTTCGAGACATAATCAACCGCAAGTAAGATATAAAAATTCCCATGGGAGTTGACAAAAGGCCCCATAAAATCAATACCCCATACATCAAAAACTTCAATAAATTGAATAAAAGTTTGTGGCATTTGATTTCGGACACCTAGATTGCCGGTTCTTTGACACCTATCACAAGTTGTACAAAATATATGTGCATCCTTAAACAAAGTTGGCCAATAAAAACCACTTTCAAGTACCTTGTGCGCGGTTCTCTTACTCCCAAAATGTCCTCCGCAAGCATAAGAGTGGCAAAAAGACAAGATAGAGTTAAATTCGGATTCGGGCACGCACCTTCGTATTACTTGGTCACTACCATGTTTCCATAAGTATGGATCATCCCATATGTATTGGTTCCCTAACCTCTTAAGTTTGTCCCTCTCAAAGCACGAGACAAGTTCTGGGATTTGTTTAGAAACTAAGTAATTAACAATATCGGCATACCATGGTTCTCCAAAGGCAATTGAGAAAGTTGCTCATCCGGAAACTTTCACGCAACGGGATAGTCTCCTTGTCCACAGCAAGTCGGCTCAAGTGATCCGCAACGGTGTTCTCAATCCCTTTCTTGTCTTTGATTTCAATATCAAACTCTTGCAAGAGTAAAATCCACCGTATGAGCCTCGGTTTCGCCTCTTTCTTTGTAAGCAAGTACTTAAGCGCTGCATGATCATAAAAGACAACAACTTTTGTACCAATTAGATAAGAGCGAAACTTTTCTAAAGCAAAAACAATGGCTAATAACTCCTTTTCAGTGGTTGTGTAGTTTTGTTGAGCCTCATTTAACGTCCTAGAAGCATAATAGATAGCATGAGGAAGCCTCCCCACACGTTGCCCAAGCACCGCACCAACCGCATAATCACTAGCATCACACATGAGTTCAAACGGCTTACTCCAATCCGGTGGTTTAATGATAGGGGCTGAGATCAAAAGTTCTTTCAAACGATTGAATGCCACCATACATTTCTCATCAAAGTCAAAAACCACATCTTTTTGCAATAAGTTACAAAGTGGTGACGCTATTTTGGAAAAGTCCTTGATGAACCTGCGATAGAAACCTGCATGACCAAGAAAAGAGCGTATCTCCCTCACCGTAGTAGGAGGGGTTAGAGCACGAATAAGGTCTATCTTAGATTTATCGACTTCCAAACCTTTAGAAGATATTATATGGCCTAAAACTATGCCATGAGTTACCATGAAATGGCACTTCTCCCAATTTAGCACAAGATTTGTTTCAACACATCGTTCAAGGATTAGAGACAAATTGTTCAAGCAAAGGTCAAAAGAATCACCAAAGACACTAAAGTCATCCATGAACACTTCGATTATGTTTTCAACATATTCCGAAAAGATACTCACCATACACCTTTGAAAAGTAGCCGGAGCATTGCATAGGCCAAAAGGCATCCTTCTATAAGCAAAAGTACCGAAAGGACAAGTGAAAGTGGTTTTCTCTTGGTCCTCCGGTGCTATCACAATCTGATTATAACCTGAATAGCCATCAAGAAAGCAATAGTATGAGTGTCCCGCTAAACGTTCAAGCATTTGATCAATAAAAGGTAAAGGAAAGTGATCTTTTCTAGTGGTGGCATTCAATTTTCTATAATCAATACAAACCCTCCAACCGGTTTGCACACGAGTTGGGACAAGTTCATTCTTATCATTCTCCACCACCGTTACTCCCGATTTCTTTGGTACGACTTGTACCGGGCTTACCCACTTGCTATCGGATATGGGGTAGATAACACCCACTTCCAAAAGCTTGAGTATCTCCTTTTTCACAACTTCCATCATGGGAGGATTCAAACGACGTTGCGCTTCCCTAGTAGGCTTTGCATCATCCTCCAAACGAATTTTGTGCATACAAACGGCAGGGCTAATACCCTTGATATCGGCAATTGTCCATCCTATGGCCGTCTTGTACTTCCTTAGCACCCTTAGAAGTTTTTGCTCCTGTAAATCATTAAGCTCATTAGAAACAATCACAGGTAACTCTTCATTATCACCCAAGTACAAGTACTTAAGGTGGTCGGGAAGAGGTTTCAATTCTAACTTTGGAGATTTAACAATTGAGGGTACAAGCTTTTCATCACTGCATGGTAAAGAAATAAAAGAGATATTATGAGTTTTCGGGCATTCTTGTAGTGAATTAAGATCACCAAGAGCTTCCTTGACTTCATTACCACACTCTACACCATTATCCATGGATGTAGTTAACACGGTTTCCAAAGCATCATCACCGTTTAATTCAAACATTTGTTGTGCCAATGAATCCATAACATCAATGGAGAAACAAGAGTGGACATCGCTAGGATATCTCATCGTCTCGAAAATGTTGAAACGTATTGTTTCTCCATCAAATTCCATGGTTAACGTTCCCTTATCCACATCAATTATGGTTTTCGCCGTTTTCATGAAAGGACGCCCAAGTAGCAATGGAAGAGACGAGTCTGGTGCACCTTCATCCATCTCTAACACACAAAAGTCCGCAGGAAATACAAGTTGATTAACCTGCACAAGAACATCCTCAACAATACCCATTGGGTAAACATTAGAGCGATCGGCTAATTGCAATACAATTTCAGCCTTTTTAAGAGGACCAAGATCAAGTGAATTATACATTGACGTTGGCATAACATTAACTAAGCACCTAAGTCCAACATAGCTTTGTGAAAAGTTTTGTTACCAATTGTGACGGGAATGTCAAAACTACCGGGATCCTTGCACTTAAGTGGGAGTTTGTGTTGTAAGATTGCCGAGGCATTCTCCCCCACACTAAGCACTTCATTACCTTTGAGCCTTTGTTTGTTGGTACACAAGTCCTTTAACACCTTTGCATACTTTGGTACTTGCTTGATAGCATCAATGAGTGGTATGTTCACATGGATCTTTTTGAGAACGTCTAAAATCTCCTTTTCTAATTCCGCCTTCTTAGAACTTGCAAATCTGCGAGGAAAAGGTAGAGGAGGAACATAAGTTAAAACCGGAGTTTTAGAGTTAGAAACAGGTACCTCAGAAGTTTGGGGAGAATCCTCGACTTTCTCCTCCAAAACAGGTTCCTTTGGTGTCTCCACCTTGCCCGAATCAGCAACTTCGGGTTGCACAAGTTGTGTACCGCTCCTCAACGTAATAGCATTGACACCCTCTTTTGGGTTAATAGGTTGAGAAGGGAGTTTCCCACTATTTTGCGCCTTCAATTGGTTCAACTCAATAGCCATGGAGCCCATTTGTGTTTTCAACTCCTTAATAGCACTTTTAGTCTCTTATTGACTCTCTTTGAACATGGTAGAAATACCTTGCATAAAAGTTTGAAGCTTTGCATCAATATCAGCACCTTGAGTTTGCATTGATTGTTGTGCTTGAGGTTGCTGAAATTGTTGTCTCGGCTGGAATTGTTGTTGTTGAGGTTGAAATCCACTTGAAGAGTTGAAGGTAGGTTGTTGAACCGCTCCTTGTTTGTTAGCATAGCTAAAATTGGGGTGATCTCTCCATCCCGGATTGTAAGTGTTTGAGTAGGGATCATACCGTCTTTGTTGATTTGGAAAGATCGCATTAGCTTGCTCGTCTTCATAAGATTGAGGAGAAGTTGGTATAACCGCGGATGCAACTTGTTGCAACATTGCTGTCATGTTACCCATTTGTTGACGAAGATCCTCCACCTCGCTCACTTCATTCACCCTTCTAAGAATCACATCCGAACCACGACTCAGAAATTGTTGTGAGTTCGCTGCCATGTTTTCAATCAACTCTCTAGCTTGTGCCACCGTCTTGCTAACTAGTGCACCACCACCCGCAGCGTCAATAAGATTCCTATCACTCGATTGGAGTCCTTCATAGAAGTATTGGATGATCATAGCGTCACTAAATTGGTGGTGAGGGCAGCTTGCAACCAATCTCTTGTACCTTTCCCAACATTCATATAAGGATTCTCCCACGTTTTGCTTCATCCCAAAAATTTCTTTGCGAATTTGAGTAGCCTTGGATGCAGGAAAATATCTCTCCAAAAAGAGTTTCTTCAACCCATTCCATGTTGTGACACTTAGGGAGGTAAATAGTACAACCAATCCTTAGCACTATCCATTAAAGAGAAACGGAAAACCTTCAACATTGCACCATCCGCCTCAACATTTGCCGGAAGCATAGCCGTGACAATGGTGTGGAAGTCCAAAAGATGTTTGTTAGGATCTTCATTCACCATGCCATGGAATTTTGGTAATTCTCTAAGCAACCCCGACTTTATCTCAAAAGTAGAGTTCGTTTGAATACACCCCTGTTGTGTATCAAGCCTATGAGAAGCTAAGTCCTTGAGTGAACGATTTGCATCACCCATTTCTTCTTCTTCACGTTGTCGGAAAATCTCTTCTCCTACTTCCTCCTCGTGCTCGTCCGTTGTGTCTTTACTTGGTTGGAGTATTGTGCCGCGTCTAGTAGCTATCCCGCACCTTGGATAATTCCAATCCTTAGAAGCCAGAGATTATGCACCTGCAAACAATTCTCGCAAACAAGTGAGAAACAAGACAAGAATCGAAAAGCAAAGATAAAAGCAGAAATTGTAAAAAGAAACTAAAAACTTAATAACAAGCCGTATGCCTCCCTGGGCAGCGGCGCCAAAATTTGATCGTGTGTCAATCCGTCAAAAATAATTTCACTTTCTTACGCACTAAATTTAAATGAAGTACAAGGTAAGGAAGAGTTCGTATCCACAGAGAGGCGTTTGTTGTTATGTAAATTTCAGTTTCTAAAGTTAACCCAAGGTATGTTTGTTGTTTAAGAAATAAAAGTAGTTGAAAGCAAAGTAAATAATTTGAGAAATCAATAAGGAGAATATATTGGTCAAGGGATAGTATCATTCACAAACATGTATTTTCATCAATGATTAGAATTGGTATTTTAATCTCGTATTTATTAAAAGTCCTAGGATATCTTGATCGCAAGTATAACCCGTTAATTCCCTGTTTTCATCACAACCACATTAAAAGATGCATATGTGAATTCTTCGTCGAAAGCAACCTAAAGTGTAAAAGCACAATTAAGTTTAACTCCCTAAGAGCATTAAGTTTTATGGAATAAGACTCATCAATGCAAACGAATGTGTAAAAGCACTAGACGTTTTAACAAAAGTTATGATTCACTTGTGACTAATAGGATGCATCACTACAAGCACTAACCACAATTATGCTACTTAGAATCAGGGATAAACAACTTTTTCGTATTGAAAACCCTAATATAGCTCTAGAGATGAACACAAATCGGATTGATTCCGGACTCAACCTAACAAGTTTTCAAATCTTATAACACTATTAATTGTGAATCACAAACAATAATTACTGAGACAAAACTAATTCATTGAATCAAAAGCATGTTGAGAAATCAACTTTTATCCCATAACCAATAAGATGTTTAGCTACTCATAGCTATGGAGTTCATCATCATCAATATTCAATAATAAAACAAGGAAGAAGAAGAACACAACCAAACCCTAGAAGCGTAAACAAACGTGGCTCTCCAAAAGAATTCCAAGCAAAAAGATATATCCATAAGTTGTAGAAGACCTTCCCTTTTATAGCTTTCTCCAACTTCTAAAATTAGGTCTAGTCTTCAAAGTCCATTAGGTGAAAATCCACCAAGCCCACAAGAAAGAGAGACCCATGTAGAAAATATGACCCAAAAATCGTCGCCGGAAAACTGGGATTGTGGCCGGAAATTGGCCGGAGAAGTGCCCGGAAAACGGCTCCGGTGACCGGCAAAGTCCGCCCAGTCACCGGTCAACGAGTTGGATCGGCCGGGTCAACGGGTCAAACCGGGTCAGCTCGGAGTCAGACCGAGTTAGAGCAAATCAGTGAGTCAGGCCAGTTCATCCCTGATTCAGATCTGAGTCAGACTCAGCTGGGCTGAGTGACTTTGCCTGGACTTGGTGCATTGGCCATAAGTAGCACAGCCAAGATGGCCCTGTTTTGCACCACTTGAACTTTCATTCCCAGCCAAGATGGCCGTGTCTTGCAACTCCAACTCAAGTCAAGTGCACCAGTTGACACCATCCACACATCACCTGCATCTCCTTGCCTAACCTGAGTACCACCAACTCGCCATTAATAATTCCATTCAATTGCATTACGAGTAACTGGACCAATCATCTCGGCTCCATCCTCGTCATTAACCGCAACATCACCGCTAAACTCCAGTTTGCCATCAAACCTTCACTCCATCTCTTGCCTCATTTGCAGCTCCATTTCCCCGGACTAATCTCAAAGCTCAAAACCACCGGGTTCCATTTCACTACCCTTTGCTAATTACTAGCCATTTGAACCGGGCCCGAGTCACACTAACTCCTTTTTTTCTAGCTCAAAGCAACAGCACCATCAGCTACACCAGCAGCTCTCAACTCTCAGACCCTGCTCAATCCTAAGCAAACCCATTCAGTCAAGCCCATGGCGACCACACTGTTCTACAGCTGCCTCAATTCCATCCACCAGCACCACCAAGTCATAGCTCAGGCCACAGCTCTATGCCTGTAACACAATCAAAACTGCAGCAATCACAAGTAACCACAGCTCAACCTGAGCAGCCATCATCTCAGGCCCCAGCACTGGCCTTCACTGACAAAACCCATGCCAGTTCAAAAATCAACTTCAGGCTTAGCCAACACCACCAGATTGTCTCACCACCACCATTACTTCCATCTCAGACCACCAACACAGAAGAGCACTAACCCAACAACTCTGCCCTAGTGCTCTGCTCTATTTCATCTCTACAACCAGCTTATCAACACCACCGATCCATCTCACTCGGACCAACTTCCCTCTCTTGCCCGAGACCAATGCCTTGCCACTCCAACCACTAGCTCACATTCACAAAGAAACCACCGAACCTTCGGCTCCTACACTGCAAAACAGCTTTGCAGTCCATCTCCTTTGCATTGTGCTTCTCTGCACCACTAAAATTCCTTGCAGCTCAGCTTGCCAATCACAGCTGAGTTATCCCACTGCAATCCATCACTTCCACCTGCAACATTGACTCATACATTACCAGCCTCACAGTTTAAGTCCAACGCTAACCCATCAGCTCAATCGCCCCTTAAACTCCACACTTCTTGCCCCGAGCCACCAATGTGCTCCACCGCATCCACCTACAATATGAGCTCAACTTCGATAGCTCGGTTCCTTCCCCCATTCATCAAGTCCATCCCAAAGACCACCAACACGGTCGACTTCCGCCTTCTTACCATTCTCGCGTAATCAAGCTAACACCATCTCGCTACGAGCTCAAGTTTTTAAGCAACACTCAAAGCTATTCATCCAAAGATCGTAAAAGCCACACAACTCAACAAAGATCAATTTCATCGATTTGTACCCATTTGCTCACCGCATCAATCCTCCGAAATTTGTTCTTCATCAACGAGTCTCATCACTGAGCCTCACCTCAAGCACCTCAAAAGACCCACGCCACTATCAGAATCATCTCATTTACTCCACAGAAACCCAATTCTTTTCCATTTCAATCACAGAACCAAAACAAACCCTAAGCAGACCACTGATGACCATAGATTCACTCCTATCTGATTCATCACACAATAATTTCGTCTTCCCTGAGTTCCTCCATTAAAGCACATCAGCAACAACTTCTCTTCACCCCCAAATTTCATCCAAATCGATTCCAGATCCATCTTCTCGATCTTAAGTTCACTTCTCCATTTATGTGTTCATCAGGAGCTCATCAACATCGATCTGGTCCATTTTCTTTCCTTTAATCTCTTGATCTAGTCTCTCACAGTGCTCTCGAACACAACAATTAGCAAAGTCTCATTTTCTCTCTTGTCTTGATTTTGAGGAGATAATGATTGAGAGAACACAAAAACCCTGTAATCTGGGGCTAGGTAGGAACCGAGATTGATATTGGCACCCTACAGATTGATATAAGCCACTAAAATGGCAGCCCCTAATTCCTTGGGTTGGCTCCGTGCAGCATTCGCCCTTGAAATGATATTTTCGCACATAGAGATGCCCCTTAACCGTGGCTCGGCCCAGTCGATTCGTTGTTGCTTTGAAATGACAATTTAGCCCTTTTTGCTCAATTTGAATGATTTCCGCTTCTTTTCCTCCGTGCGACTCCATTGCACCTATAAAACTCAAAAGCACGCGTAAAGTACATAATTCACAAGAAAAATAGCAAAGAAAGCATAAACTCTATATAGTAAATACGGTGTATTCTACACCTATCATTAAGTCATGCGGTCAACCTGCGTGGCCGTGATTGTTTCTGAGACTGATATGGACAGTCTCAATTTCCCTTAGGAAATTAAATATGCTAAATCGGGCTAATATAACACACCGATAGATGTATCCTGTATGGGTATTTCGTGCATGCCTCACCATTGACACTTGGAGATTCATGTTACTCTACTAAGAGCAACGCTCAGTCGTCATGTCGCACCAATAATGAGAGTTCTACAGGAACATCACAGGAAATACTAGGAAAATCATTCATAAATAATGCCAAAGTTTCACAGAATATTTGGGATTGTTGCTACATGCTCCATTCTAGGTGAATTTTGTGTATTTAATTCACAGAATATTTGGGATTGTTGCCACATGCTCCATTCTAGGTGAATTAATAAAGAGAAGAAGTATTCATCACTTATCAAATTGCCTTATCCTCTGCAGGATGTCAGCGTATTAAATTTGGTTTTTACAATTTTAGCCTTGAACAAAAATCCACAATCAACAGATGTATAATAGACGATGAAAAGATATCTGGCCTCTACCAGTTCTATGGCAATGCAATTATACCCGTTACTGTTTCTTTATGCTTAAGATGAAAATGGATATATTCGAAAAATCGTATAGAGGGACGTCGCCTCCACCAGATGGAAAAGGTCAGATGCTTAAAATAATGCGGGAGTATTATGCACATAGGGCACCACAACGATCAAACGAAAGCGTCGTTAGAATTCAGAAAGGTCATCTGTTCCAACCATGTTTGTAAGAATCCAAATTGAGATTTTTTGTAAAAATCCAAAACAAATTGAGAGATGAACTTTGGAAAGCTTTGAAAGATAAAGTCATGTCAGGCGACACATCACCTACGTCTGTTGGAAAAATGGATCTGTGTTACCATCTTCACTTACTGAAGGGCCGATATACATGTCACAAAACTATCAGATTTAGGGACTCTCCAAATTGCTTCATAAGCCCGGTGAGGTCGTAAATAAAACAATCTATACACGACACAAAGAACGGAAGACTGACCTGATACTGTCTCGAGGGTATTTAAGATTAACGCAAATCAACTAACGAAGGTGTTGATGGTGGATTTTCGTTCAAGGTTAAATTTGTAAAAAACCTGAAAAATCATGCGCTGACATCTTGTAAAAGATAAAGCCGTTTGTAAGTGACGGATACTCCTCACTTAATTCACCAAGAATGGAGCATGTAGCAACAATCCCATTCTCGTGAATACGTAAAATTCCTCCAGGTTGGAGCATGTAGCAACAATCCCTTCCTCGTGAATTTCATATCAGCCTTGTATTTCCAAGTACCCATTATCGTTGTGGCATGACGATCGAGTGTTACTCTTACAGAGTAACACAAACCTCCAAGCACTATAATGAATTCATGTACGAAATACCCGCATGTGCCGATTCTCGGTGTGTTATACTAGCCCGAGCCCTCTCGGTGTGTTATACTAGCCCGATTGAGCCCTCTCGGTGTGTTATACTAGCCCGAGTGAGCATCCGGACTTGACCGTATCGGTCTCCGGATATGATCTCGATCGCATTCATCCAACTCCACAAGCATGATTGGATGACCACAGATCAATTCCATCACCCCCAAGCGTGTATGGAATACACACGGCCCTAGCTTGCCAGATACGATTCGATCGCAGTCATCCAACTCCACAAGCATGATTGGATGACCACGGATCAATTCCATCACCCCCAAGCGGGTATGGAATACACACGGCCTTAGCTTGCTGGATATGACTCGATCGCAGTCATCCAACTCCACAAGCATGATTGGATGACCGCAGATCAATTCCATCACCCCCAAGCAGGTATGGAATACACACAGCCGACCCCGCATGGTCGACCATTGGCCTTCGCTTGCCAAGAAACCGTCCATACCAAGCATTATGGAATGGAAAACCCCAAATTAGGGTTTGCGGCATATTACATGTGCCGCAAAACGTCTCAACCGTCCACCTTCGCAGGCATAGATGGAGGGTGTAGATGTAGACTCAAAGGGCCCGGAGCATGTCGACACAATCACCATGTGACCGCCTACACACTTGACCAATCGGTCAAAACCAACCATGATTGGTTACAACAAATTCGTCCGCCTGAAAGAGCATGGTCGCGCGGCTTTGAAAGCCAAAATTAGGGTTCAAGACATCGCGCGCGTCCATCTTTCCTAAGACGAATGGAGGGTCGAGATTAGATTGAGCAAGGGTCGGTCACACCAAAGATGACCACCGTGGGCCCATCTACCTCTTCTTGCGGTCGGCCAAGGCATATCATGCCTGGCCAATCCAAAACGCCCGCTCAAACTCACGCGGTTACATCTCCCAAATCCTAAACTGATCTCGACCGCTCAACTTCACCGGATGATTTGAGTGGCTTAGATCACGTTTCATGAGACGGTATGACATAGGCGTGAACATCAGCCTACCGTCTACACGCCAAGCCAACCGGCCAAGACCGACCAAGCTAGGTCGTCTTGGAAAACGCGCCGGAAGAGAGTATGGCGCGCGGCTTCTTTACGGCATCAAACTCCTATCGCAAATCGATCTCAAACACTCAACTTTACCGGTCAAATTGAGTGGCTTAGATCGCGCCTTCTGGGAAAGTGAAGTATGGACGTGCACACCGGCGTGTTGTCTACACACATGCCCCGGTCGGTCCTCTTCAAAACCTTTCCCATGCTTGTTTTCGACCAAGCTCAAGAGTGATGCTTGCGCACCTCTTTAAAAACCCTAATTTCATCAACGGCCGCAGATGAGTGTCTCAAACATCATCTCATCCGTCCGACTTCACCTGCCTTGGTTATACAACCCCGGTCGGGGAGTTAATTGGTCGTGAGGAGTCATTACCCATCACTTTACCACACCGTAATGCGCACTGCATAAAATACACACGATACTCCACAAGTATCGACTTTCTCGAATAACGCAGTTTATTCAATTCAAAGATTACATGCTATCTTCCGTGGATCCACGATCCACATTCCGACATCAATCATGTCACAAACCGGGGGATACTTATCGGGGTATTGGTCCGGCGGTTTACGGCGTGCGGCGTGCAACGCGCCATCACAAGAACGTGTCAGAAGACATGGACGGTTAGAGATGAACCGGAGAAGTGGGCAAGACCGGCCGTATGCTACCGACACACAACTCCACCACTCCATCACTCCATTACCTCCACTTCCCACGAGAGACGTGAATGAGGCTCAATGACTTGTATAAATAGGTTCTCCGCCCTATTTCAAACAAGCCAAGACAACAGAACAACACAAGTTCAGTCGACAGAAACCAAGTGTTAATACGACATCGTATTCAAACACCCGAGCTTGCTTGCATCAACCGTAAGCTTGCTCATATTTCGTTACAAGTCATAAGCAAGCCAACATCTTCACAATCTCAACACCTTCTTCGCTTCCCTCCCTAAGATCAACCCCATCTCCTTCACTTTGTGACCGAAACAAGTCCGGAACGGCCATTTCTTGGTTTAAGTAGGACTTGCAGATTGATCTCTCGAATCTACAAGCACTCACCGCGTTAATGCATTTGTTGTAGGTTTAAATTCATTCCTCATCACACCCCAAATTACCAAATTCAGCAGAGTAATTTTCACCCATCAACAATTGGCGACCACAAGTGGGAGATTGATCTATTCGGTTGCATAAAATTGAATCCTCAATTTTTCGGTTTCCATCTCGCAATGTATCCGAAACTACAAAGGTTCAGATATCATGGGAAGCATAGTGGAATGCCGGAGGATGTCTTGGCAAATCAAGTCGGTATCACTGGAAGGCGAGCGAGACATTTCGCCTTTTGAATGACATAGCAAAGACAATTACGAGAAGGATGCATCCGCTCCGCAAGAAACGGTGAATCCTTAGCCAGGATCACACCTTTACCGGTGGAGAAGCAAGAGGAGCACGTAATCGTTGCATTTAATCGGAAAGAGATGGACAACATGGTCAGCATTTAAGGAAGAGACTTGTCCGGAGTACTACAACGTCTCGCGATAAAGAAAGGGAGCCTGCAGCCTATGGAGCCCTACTAGAGGATTTATATCTCAAAACTCTTGCTGAAGCCCAGGAGACTGTCCAATCCGCGTCGACTTTTCAACCGACTGAAGAAATGCTTGGGGAAGGAGAGATCAATCAAGGAACACGTGAGCACAAAGGATGGGAACGTTCAATTCGATCACTCAGCAGTGATATTACAATACCTCCCATCACCAGAGCCAGAGCAGCTGCAAATCCCGGCATCTCATCAAGTGTAACACCTCCGGTAGTCACCAGAGCAACAAATTCCACTCCTTCATCAGGACGAGGAGCCGGAGGGGCAAGAGGAGGACCATCTCCCATTACCATTGCAGACTTGATGGAAAAGCAGGAAGTTATTGCCAAGACTCAAACGGATATGGCCGAAACTCAGAAAGAGGTACTCACTTTTCTTAAGACATTAATCGATTGATTTCCACATGACCCGCAACGGCTCCCCGGAGCCAACAAGGAATGCATTCAACGTATGCGGAAAAGGTACTTCAGAGCGGCGTGGGCCTACATGGACCCGATCAAAGAAGCGACACATATATGAGCGGTCTGTCATGGAGACTCCTACACTGGGACTGATCCTCACAACGATCCTCCTCAAGCCAATAGTTTCACTACGAACCAGGGACCAGTGGATCAGGAAGCGGCATCTCTAGTGAAAATCATGTGTGAACTCTTGCACCTCTCGAAGAATCAACGGGCAGGGACGTTTGCTGCAACTAATAAAATAGCTCTGGATGTACACCTGACTCATTCACGTCCAGAAGTCCTAACTGCGTCAGAAACACCTGTAAATAATGTTACATTTACAGAAGACGACATGATGGCGGGGAAGGTCACAACCGGGCCCTACATGCTACCGCACGCATCAAGGGTTCAGAGTTCAGGAGGGCCCTCGTCGACACAGGAGCATCTTCGAATGTGATTACTCTCAAGACTCTCAGGACAGCCAAGGTCAGCCTATGCAAGATTGTACGGCAGCCCACCACAATGATGGACTTCGAGGAAAACCAAACAAAGACATACGGGAGAGCTCCGCGAAAGAAAGAATCAGACAAGTTCGTTGCATCCCACTCCCCAGGGCGTCAATCCAGGAAGAAGACCGACTTGCATCGCTGGAGTCTAAGCACCGCGACACACCTTTCCTGGCGAAGCGTCCACCTCTATCCGGTGAAACTTCAACCCATCCTCACGCCAAAAGGGAGCGCTCTTTCGAGGCAAGCCGTGATCAGAAGGGGAAGAAAATATACCGGCGCCGTTGTTAGCAATTATCAGGAGAGACTGGCACCCAGTCTCTCTGCCTAATTGAATGCTGCAAGAACGACGAAACACAAGAGGAGATATTGGACGCCCCCGCGACAGCTACAGGATGGAACCAACTCCACAACTGATGAGCTCGACGATAAGGAACCTCCTAGGCCTATCTCCATCAGTTCGACCCTGTGTAATCATTCAAACAATCTTCGAGGCAATTCAGGCACGAGACCATGTGCTACATAGACTTCAGAGACTTGAACAGCGGCTACAAACCAGATAAGGATGTACAAGCATGATGCAAGTAAGATATCCTTTCGAACTCCTCTCGGAAATTTTTATTATACCATACCGCCATTTGGTTTAAAGAATGCCGGTGCAACGTATCAACGCTCCGTCACGTCAATCTTCCACTGGAGACGATACCTCAAGGGAACAGACCTCAAGAAGATAACGATGTCCACGCGTCATACCGAGAACGATCCGGCGAGTCACTTTATCGACGGTGGTACATGTCTATCATGCTATGTTGGAGGATCCGCGTTTTGGTCATCCTCTCTGAGCCGTTGAACGCTCATCTACAACAACATATGCCCCGATAGAAAGAACCAGCATACCGAAGAGCCTCATAATGTTCGTAGGGGCGTATATCTCACCAACAGCGATACAACCTTTAGCCTTCGCAAGCGTTCCTCGAAGCATCAAGAGGAAAACCACCGAGATACAACATCTTGCGCTTCCGTCAACTCCAACTCCGTAAAACCACTTTAACATCCTCTCGATCCGTTTCGACACTCAAGCCGCATCAATAATCTGCGCTCTGGTCAAATTATCTTTGGTGTACTCATTGCTCAAACATACGTCTCATCCATTCTTCATGAGGACCCGGCGAGAGCATGAAAAACCTTGAAGTCGATAGGAGAAGGGTTATCTTGTGGAACCGGATATTTTCATATAGTTGAAAGGCGCGGTGAACAACTCATCATCAATGTTCGGCATATCCTTGAAGCCGCCAACACTTCCCGACTCCGGTACCAAGACATTATCTCCGAATACATATCGACTTGGAGTTCTTTTCTTTCTACCGCAATGAAACAAAAGACAGGAGTTAGAACTCGTATGAAAGCGCGTGAGAAATGTAGTCACACACGACAAGATACAACTCACATTGGAGCACACAATGGCCGGTCCAAACATCATTCAAGTCCGGTATTGATCAAGCTTCGGTATAACTCGAGTTTTCAAGTCCGGCATAAATTTCAAGTCCCGTCACGAGTTTCAAGTTCGGTACAAATTTCGATCAAGCGTGTGTGGGTGAGACCCACGGTCAATCAAGCATGCACGGCGGACCCACGTTCATTCTCACGCATCATAACACGATTTTCCCTATTCATGGAAATCGTGTATGCGAAATTCAAGCCCACTTTCGATCAAGCAGCGCAGAGCCCCACGAACGAAGCAAAGCAGCCAGCGGTCCGTCGATTAGGCACAACCCCACGATCGAGCGAAGAGGCGCAGTGAGAGCCCCTCGACCTAATCGGGCATAGCAAGGTCGATCCGCAAGACCGACATTTAAATGGAGCAAGCACGGAGCGGGCCCTCGGAAAAGCAGGCATAGCAAGGTCGATCGAAGCGTGCAAGACCGATATCATACTAGGGGAACGCTCTCCTATATGCCTTTTGAACGTGACATACTCTAGGGACAGGGATGACCCGTCTCCCGGTAACATCTAACTTTGTCTCATGAGTTTTATCTTTAATCGTCACCATCTCATGCCTACCACACAATAGTGTAACCATTATGTGCTAGGCGGGGGGACTTAATGTTGATGGTGGATTTTCGTTCAAGGTTAAATTTGTAAAAAACCCGAAAAATCATGCGCCGACATCTTGTAAAAGATAAAGCCGTTTGTAAGTGACGGATACTCCTCACTTAATTCACCAAGAATGGAGCATGTAGCAACAATCCCATTCTCGTGAATACGTAAAATTCCTCCAGGTTGGAGCATGTAGCAACAATCCCTTCCTCGTGAATTTCATATCGCCCTTGTATTTCCAAAGTACCCATTATCGATGTGGCATGACGACCGAGTGTTACTCTTACAGAGTAACACAAACCTCCAAGCACTATAATGAATTCATGTACGAAATACCCGTACAGCCGATTTCGGTGTGTTATACTAGCCCGAGCCCTCTCGGTGTGTTATACTAGCCCGACCGAGCCCTCTCGGTGTGTTATACTAGCCCGATTGAGCATCCGGACTTGACTGATCATCGCCTCTCCGGATATGATCTCGATCGCATTCATCCAACTCCACAAGCATGATTGGATGACCACGGATCAATTCCATCACCCCCAAGCGTGTATGGAATACACACGGCCCTAGCTTGCCGATACGATTCGATCGCAGTCATCCAACTCCACAAGCATGATTGGATGACCACGGATCAATTCCATCACCCCCAAGGTGTATGGAATACACACGGCCTTAGCTTGCTGTAGATATGACTCGATCGCAGTCATCCAACTCCACAAGCATGATTGGATGACCACGGATCAATTCCATCACCCCAAGCGTGTATGGAATACACACAAATGCCACCGACCCCGCATGGTCGACCATTGGCCTTCGCTTGCCAAGAAACCGTCCATACCAAGCATTATGGACGGAAAACCCCAAATTAGGGTTTGCGGCATATTACATGTGCCGCAAAACGTCTCAACCGTCCACCTTCGCAGGCATAGATGGAGGGTGTAGATGTAGACTCAAAGGGCCCGGAGCATGTCGACACAATCACCATGTGACCGCCTACACACTTGACCAATCGGTCAAAACCAACCATGATTGGTTACAACAAATTCGTCCACTTTGAAAGAGCATGGTCGCGCGGCTTTGAAAGCCAAAATTAGGGTTCAAGACATCGCGCGCGTCCATCTTCTCCCAAGACGAATGGAGGGTCGAGATTAGATTGAGCAAGGGTCGGTCACACCAAAGCATGACCACCGTGGGCCCATCTACCTCTTCTTGCGGTCGGCCAAGGCATATCATGCCTGGCCAATCCAAAACGCCCGCTCAAACTCACGCGGTTACATCTCCCAAATCCTAAACTGATCTCGACCGCTCAACTTCACCGGATGATTTGAGTGGCTTAGATCACGTTTCATGAGACGGTATGACATAGGCGTGAACATCAGCCTACCGTCTACACGCCAAGCCAACCGGCCAAGACCGACCAAGCTAGGTCGTCTTGGAAAACACGCCGGAAGAGAGTATGGCGCGCGGCTTCTTTACGGCATCAAACTCCTATCGCAAATCGATCTCAAACACTCAACTTTACCGGTCAAATTGAGTGGCTTAGATCGCGCCTTCTTGGGAAAGTGAAGTATGGACGTGCACACCGGCGTGTTGTCTACACACATGCCCGGTCGGTCCTCTTCAAAACCTTTCCCATGCTTGTTTTCGACCAAGCTCAAGAGTGATGCTTGCGCACCTCTTTAAAAACCCTAATTTCATCAACGGTCGCAGATGAGTGTCTCAAACATCATCTCATCCGTCCGACTTCACCACTTGGTTATACAACCCTGGTCGGGAGTTAATTGGTCGGAGGAGTCATTACCCATCACTTTACCACACCGTAATGCAAGACTGCATAAAATACACACGATACTCCACAAGTATCGACTTTCTCGAATAACGCAGTTATTCAATTCAAGATTACATGCTATCTTCCGTGGATCCACGATCCACATTCCGCACATCAATCATGTCACAAATCGGGGATACTTATCGGGGTATTGGTCAAGCGGTTTACGGCGTGCGGCGCGGCAACGCGCCATCACAAGAACGTGTCAGGAAGACATGGACGGTTAGAGATGAACTGGAGAAGTGGGCAAGACCGGTCGTATGCTACCGACACACAACTCCACCACTCCATCACTCCATTACCTCCACTTCCCACGAGAGACGTGAATGAGGCTCAATGACTTGTATAAATAGGTTCTCCGCCCTATTTCAAACAAGCCAAGACAACAGAACAACACAAGTTCAGTCGACAGAAACCAAGTGTTAATACGACATCGTATTCAAACACCCAGAGCTTGCTTGCATCAACCGTAAGCTTGCTCATATTTTATTTACAAGTCATAAGCAAGCCAACATCTTCACAATCTCAACACCTTCTTCGCTTCCCTCCCTAAGATCAACCCCATCTCCTTCACTTTGTGACCGAAACAAGTCCGGAACGGCCATTTCTTGGTTTAGGCCGGACTTGCACAGATTGATCTCTCGAATCTACAAGCACTCACCGCGCAGTGCATTTGTTGTAGGTTTAAATTCATTCCTCATCACACCCCAAATTACCAAATTCAGCAGGAGTAATTTTCACCCATCAACAGAAGGCCTTCCAGAAAAAAGAAAAAAACATTCGGCAAAGTTTGGGAAGGTGCATACACTGCATCATCGAACTTAAAAGCAAAATTCATTCAAATAATGAAGTGCTGAGAAAGCACTTAAAAGATACAACAAAACAACCACTAGTGGAAGTTAAACCACTGCCAGGATTAAAGGAAATATGAAAAAAAACGTCTGTGCTCATCAGCTCTAATTTTGAAGTGGTTTTTTTCCAAAACGACCGTGTCTCACAAATGTTGAATTCTTTAAAAAAACGACTGCTTTCAACAGTCTACTGATTCCACTGATAGACACAGTGGTTTATATTGATTGTATTTCATAAAAAATAAAAGGATTTGATTCAGCTGAATCTGAAGCTGAGTCAGCTGAATCTGAACCTAGATTACTAATGACTTCATAACTGAAATTTACAAAATTTAATTGATAACAGACTTCAAAAACTTGATCTGTATTAAAAAGAGTTTGTCTACAACTTCTATTATCATACCTTTTAAGTTCTAAATCTGAAAATTTCAACCATAAGTAAAAAAAAAAATGCTCAACCTACATTCCTTTTACAAACTTAACAAATCAAAAAGCTTCAAAATCTTCCATGCGAGTTAGCAACTTACTACAGACAAACTTCGCTACTTATACCTTAACCACCCAGTCTTAAGCTGCAATTAAAAAGCGAGACTATATCAATTAACAACTACTTGACACCTTCACCACCCACACATACAAATATCCACTGAAATTGAACTTACAGAAAATAAATGAATTGCATCTACTTCGCATACAAAACCACGAACAAAAGAGAGAAGATTGCACATAATTACAAACCACGATTCCAACAAGTGACTGAAATTATTATAGAAATAAGGATCCTTCCTAGTTCACACTTGTTTTATCAAACAAATAAAAACAAGTTGACATTCCAAACAAAGAAAAACAGAAACCAGATTCACGCTTGTTTTATCAACAGATAAATAAAATTTTTAAATGCTCGTCAAACACAGGAAGTCTAAGGCATTACTGACCTTAAAAAAGAATGTAATTGCCAACTTCCATCTGAAACCTGTCATTAGTTGTATGTCGTAGAAGTTCCGTATCAGGGTTTATGATTATGAGGACTCATGTTCATCCTTCCAGCAGGTGGACTCCTGCTTCTTCCTCTTCTATGTCCAGGGATCCGGCTTCTGGGCATCATGTTCCTGTCATCATGTCTTCTACCAGAACCTCGACCACCATGTGGACGTTCCTGATCTAGACCCCCACGGTGCCTGTAGGGACTTCCACTTCTGCTTCGACTACGATTGTACTTTCTTATGTACCTTCCAAATAATTTCCTCCTCAATTCCCTGGAATTTATGAAAGGAAATTCATGAATTTACAACTAAGGTTCTTGAGAAATACCTTAAACATGGCAATATATAAAAATCAGTACCGTACAATTGCAGAAAAACTCACTTGCTTATCTTTTTTCAGATGCATAAAGTTATAATAACCACCTCAATTATAGGCATTCTCCTCATATTGCCTACGAGTGGTGTCACGGAAGTCCGTCACCGGTGAGAAGTCAATAATAATAGGCGACCCTCATAGATTGCAATTCCATCTCAATGGTTAAATTCGCAATACTGAGAAACGCACGACAACAAGATAACAAAATATATGAACTGATTAACTCCTATTGTTCTCAGGGATACTATAAGCATCAATAAACTTTACCTTATCTACTCTTATACTACATACTTTGCGGTTATGATTGGTTCACCAAGTCAAACATTACACTTGCAGCATTAATTCACTTAAAAACGCAGATCCTATCTTTTTAATTATCATAATATGAAAACCCTAACTATGTCTATGAAACTGAAATATGAGAACAAAATAGTACCACCCTGGGTTCCTTTAAGTCACAAAAGAAAAAGGAAGCGACTCTGGATGAATAGAGGAGTGAGTGTAACATCAAATCCATAATGGAGAAAAAAAAGCCTTTTCATTACAGCGATTTTTAACTCAATTTTGGTTTAATTTTCACCCACTTGCAGCAAAATCAAAGAGGGTCATATCGAACGAAAAAATAAAGAAATTCAGAAAAATAACAACAATTTTATCAATAAACCAAAATAACAGTGAATCATACCTAGGATAATAGAGATGTGGAATGGATGAGTGTCTAAGAGGGATTTTGATTATGCGATGGAATAGGGCTAAAGGCGTTTCATTTTGAATAAAAGAAGAAAAAAAACGGTTTCACAATGAATTAGAATAATTAATCTCGGATAACTAGTACTAATATATTTCATGAGTAATTAGGTCGTTGTCTTGCCAATAAAGGGAATTTGTAACCGTTGTGCTTTGATATATGGAGTCTGTAACCGTATGTAAAAGCACATATTAAGTGGTTCGATCATGACCGTCCTTTATGTGCCTAAATTGTATATCTAAACACATATTATTGTCTCCATCTGGGCCATCCTTTGTGTTTCTAAACCGTGGTGGACCGTCGATTGGTGAAAACACTATTATCCCTTATAATATAGATCGAACAAATTCCTGAAGAAAATCCAAGCAAAACATTCTTTACCATTATGAAATACTGAAGATCTTTTTTAATGGAAATCGTTTGATGATTGATGAGATTTGACTTGGAATTATCGAAATTTGTTGTTTATGATGAATATCTATTGGCTTCTGCTGGAAATGATTGTAACGAATATAACCATACTGCTGAAGAAAAAAAAACCCTGATTTTTTGAATTAAAAATCTCAATCTTATTTTTTTGAAACAATTCTTATAGGGATTCGAATCTTATATGTGTTTAAACAAAAGGGTTTCACTGATATTTGTTTGTCTTATATGTTGTTTTGATTTTATTCATGGACTAATGGATGGACACCAAAACAACTCATAACCAAACTGTAGATCTCCATCCATCTTTTAAATTTGTGAACCACTTTCGTGCGGTTAAGTTCTTCATTTGTGTTATCCGTGACGGCACGGGATTGTTATTGCTCTTGGAAAGTATGACTTTAATTTGTTTCTATATTGGTTCAAATTACTTCACTCCATGTATTTGGTTCAAGAATCAAGATCATAAACCTATAACTTAGTAATAAACACCACCCATTTATGTATCACTGGAACCTTATATAGTATATGAAATGAACCCCACTCATCAAAGCAGTAAATCAGCAAGAGACTTTGTTAAAAGTCACACATGTTTTACACCCTAAAATATTGATGGTACTCACGTATGATTATAGTGACTCTTTATTCTTGAAAGTTAAGTTTCCGCTGTCTTGGATTTCTCTAAACCAAAATTCTCGTGTCCCTGTTTGGACTTGACTTAGTGGCACGACATTGGAGATAGATAGTTTGCATGAAAAATAGAACTGTAAGCCATTGTAGTTATTTCAACAATATAATTCGATAACTCTTAGTTGTTTCTTTGAAATGTATTCCTTGTAGATTACTTGATCGAGAAGATATTATGAACAGCCTGAGGTGTAATTTTGACCAAGTTTTCCCAACATCAATTTAGCAAAGATGCTTCATTTTTCACTATAAACTATAAACTAAAACCCGAAAAAAGAGAGGCATCACCAAAAAACCAATGGGTATTGTTTGGCCCAAGAACTACATAAATTTGGCACAAAGTAAATTTCAGCTAAGGAGATATGCGTATTGATTTTAAAAACAATAATTGAGTATGCTCGAGTCCACTTTTTTTACAACTTTTTCATCACATACATATTTATTTGATGATGGAGGTATTGATGGCATGGAATGTGCTAGGAAGAAAATTTCATGACATCAATCCAACCATGGTCGTTGTAGTAAAGATCAAAGACACTGGAATCCCGGTGCTACAACAAATAATAATCCAAGGACCTGACTACAAAAATAAACAGATGATAACACCGTGTGTACCAGCTAAAGCTAAGAACCACAAACCACGAAAGATACCAAAAATATGAAAAACAAAAGGCTATATATAGATTTCCTATGCAAAAGAATCACACTTGCATGCCATGTACTTTGTATAAATCACACTACCTTGCTCTCCATATTTCTACTTTGTTATATTAAGCCAGCCACAGTAATAAAGATTGGTACACAAATATAAATAACTCATAACTCATTCAGGTGTCTCTTTAACATACTGCAACTTTCAAGAAATTTTCAGAAGGCAGTAATCTAAAGGACAAAAAAACGATTAGCAATGAGAAAATAAGGATCTGTACTCATAATAATAATAATTGCAAGAAACCAAACCATCATTTTGTTAACCGTTAACCTACAATTTCAGGCGATATGACTAACTGAATTACCAAATGTACAAACCCTGTCATGCGTAACTAAATGGCTGAAACCAACAACCTTCCAGCCAAATAGGAGATGACATCAACTTAAACCTACCTGCCAGCCAAGTAGAACAATATGTTATATGGCTGGAAGATCATAACCATATGCATAGGGAACTATTCCATTCCTTCCTGACATCCACCCTCTATAGAAATAGTTTCAGTTTATAAATATCTGTACTTTACTCATAAGAAAACACACAATACATGTTACAGGCTCCTAAATTTATTTAATTACACTCATCCTAATGTTTATGTACTGCAAATTACATATAAATCTAAATTAATAGTACAGAGTTTTCTGAAATATTCATTCAGAAGATATCAATGAAACAAAATCAAAAACCATTTAATTTATCTCCAAAATGTAGAAAACCATGTCCATTTCTGGGCGGTCAATAATCATTTCATCGACGGAGTCAAAGGCCTCGAGTATAGCAGGAGTGCTAGCGTGGTATAAGACTTCAAAGCGAATTAGGTACCTAGAAGGAAGGTGTAGTCATTTAACAGTTTTTGTGTAGGTAACACTGGATTTAGAGGGCGAAAAAAGTTTTACAAATTATAGTATCAGCACCTTATGTATTACCTGGGTGGATCATGGACTCTAGCTTCGCACCTGTTGCACCAAAGATAACATTCTTCCGCTAATACTTCCGTACGGCAGAGCAGATACTGCAACCTTGATAGTGCCACACACTCTCGCAAAATATTTTGGTAGCATAGGCTCTGCGAAATACATCTTGGACCCACTGCCAAAAATGGTAAACATTAGTTCCGAAATGGTTGTAAAAATGTGCAATCACATACAAACAATTTGGACGGGATAACTCACCAAGTTTGGGTCCCATCTTTCCATCAAAATTTCAGAGAGTTTTTTCTGGTTGGTGACATTGGTAACTACATATATTCAATACCCTGATTGGACATACAGATACATGGGTACGGCTTGTTGTATTAGGGAAGCTTTACCGGGGCCTATTATTGGTGTTAGGAGATAAATCTGCATAAAAAGATAGGCAGCATATAATGGATCCTTCGATCTACATAATATGAGGGATCCTCCAAAGAAAATGAACAAAAATGCAAAATACAATCAATTCATTTATTGATCCCCATCCAGATAATGTATAAATTAAGTTGTGAGAGGAAGCTGATACAAATGGCTTGGTTATATGTATATATTTTCTTGTCATGAAGTGTTATGTGACACATTCTAGAATCTAAACAATAGAAGATTTTGTTAGAAAACAAATGTCTTTAGTAATATTAGTGATGGTAGGAGCAAAAAAAAGGCAGAAAACAACATTTATTAATCAAAATGCAAGGCTTACATAACCACCAAAAAGAGCAGATGAGTTTATATCAAGCTTATCATGAAACTAATAACGGTGATAAAAAGATATTTGAGATGGTCATTCACGTACTCTAAATCTCACAAAAATATACTCAAAATGTCAAGAATATCTAATTACTACTAATGATGAGAATCAACACCTCCCTACCGTGAGTTATTTTAGCCATCTTGCTAACATCTTGCTTCACTAAGATACCAAGATGAGAATTCCACAACTGGAGGTGGGTGCGTCCATATAAAGAAAAAATGAATGTGCCAAACAACAATCAAAGGAAGAGCAACAGCCTAACAGGACAGAGTAAGGATTTTTGAATAGATCAACACTAATTCGAAATGATAAACATAAATAACAATGATATAGTAATGTAGTTGCAGGAAATCCCACACTACACCCCTCACTAGAATTTACTCAATTAATCCATTTGAAGATGAATAACTATAGATTTTATTGATTATTTTCTTGAAATGTTTACAGAGGAAAATAGAACAGAGCCAAAGAAATTACAATCACTCTTTATTTTTTTTCTCCTAATGACTTGCTTAACAATTCAAAAAGAATTCTCCCTATAGGGTAGTACACAATGGATGACAGCTAAGCTGTCCTTTATTTTCGGGAACATCTCGCGAAGTGTCGCAAATGTATAAGTGTTCGTCCTCGCGAAACTCTAAACCTTCGCCAGATTTTCACATTTTCCTCATGTTCTGATTGTCGTCATCCATTGCGTCATTTATTTTACTTCCCCGCGACTCCTTCGTGATGTTGTCGTTTATTACTCTCGCGAAGTATTGAGGTTGCGATATTCTGATCCTACATCTTGCCTCTTCTCATGTCTTCTCTGCGAAGAAGAGAATGTCATGAGAACTAACATTTTGAAATGTCGCAACCATTTGTTTTCTATCCATTCTTTTACCGACAAGATTCCGTGAATTTAGGAATGATTTGTTTACACATATCTAAAATTTCACTTTTTACCGGCACATTTAATGTTATCCTAGTTACTCTTTTCCCATCTATTTAAAGGAGAATTCCCTATGAAAATTTTTCTTTTCTTTTACTTCATCTTCTTTATTGTCTGCAACTTTTCTCTGTCGTTTTCCTTCATCGTCTTTCTCGCTACAACTCTTATTCTTTATTTTCTATGGCATCAAAGTCTGTTGGTTTTGCTGATTTTGATTATTTCATGATTGATTTCTCTTATTGAAGTCTTTTATTTGGATACTATTCTTCTTTTAATATTTCTCTTGCCATTCTTGTTTCAGCAAGGATAAATCTAGCACCAAATTCACTGTTACAAATCCTAGTGCTTCCATGGGTTCGCAACCGAAACAACCGAACTCTTTTGCCTTTAAAAGAAAGCCTGGGAATAATAAGGTATTTAAGAAACATTTACTCTTTTAATAACAATATTTTTTCCTCTGTTTCTTATTTAGCTTGTAATTCGCAGGATGCTGATAAATCCCCCAAGAAGCCTCGCCCTTCTAAACCTGTTGCGCCTGCTATTTCTTTTCCTGGGTTTAAGCTTGCTGCTTCTCCTACGATACCTTCGCAGGATAATTCATCTTCTCTAGCGATTTCTTCGCAAGATAAACCAACTCTTTCCTCTCATGATGACTCACCTTCTCATGCGAGGATCTCGCATGACGAATCAATCCCTGAATTTTCCGTTAATGAAATTCTTCAAAATGAACCTCTCTCCACTTTTACCCTTAATACCTCTACTTCGCCCCTGCTTGTTAATCAGGTTCCTTTAACTGAGATTCTTATGACTAAAGATGATTCAACTTTTCCCTCTTCCTCCATCATTTCCTCTTCCTCTGGATCTATCTCTCTTACTAAAGAAAACTTGGAAGGGATAGATGTAGCTTTTAAAGTTTTATCAGATACCATGAATGATGTTAAGAAAATTTCCACTGATCCTATCAGATCTAGTGTTTATGAGTCCTTGAGTAAGTATTTTGGTTCCGATACCATGTCGCGAGCATCCTTGGAATAAGAAATTAAGACCTTGAAGAACAACCTTCATAATACTTCGCTGGATCGCGATAATCTTCGCAAGAAGAATGAAGAATTAAAAGGTATCATTTCTTCCCCCTTTTTTTTTTTTTTTTTTTTTTTTGAAGACTTTGTTCGCCTTTCAAGCTTTGACTCAGAAACGTAAAATGGAGATATATCAAGTGGAATCTATCGTGGAAGAAACTCGAACGGAAAGATATGCTTGGATGGAGAAATATAACCGATTAGATAACCTCCATACATATTCTGTTGACCAGATAAATAATCTAACCCAAGAAACGCCTACTTAGTCCAGAAGCAAGAATTATTAAGTAGCGAATTGTCGCATCTCTCATATTCTTTGACTAAATCTAATTTGGAGTTGGAAACCTTATCAGATGAGAATGGAACTTTCTCTCAAGAGAAGCGAGCTTTGTTGGACAAGGTGGCGATATCCTCACAACAACTTGATGTTTGTCGAAAAGCACTGAATGAGCAAGAACAATCTATCTGCTCATTGAAAAATAAACTCAAAGAAACCACTACCGAAAGAGATAAGCTTATCGGGGTAGAATAACTCTAAGTGTGAAAACAAACCAGCTCAAGGATGAATATACCAAGTTAAAAGAATCTCATTCCTCCCTTGCGAAGGAAAATAATTTACTGATTTCTAATGAAAAAATCTTGCGTTCTCGGTTAAAAGGTCTTGTCGGTGATGGTTTTGATAATGCCATGGATCACTTGGAGAATAGTTGCTTGGCCCTGACCCAACATCTTATCTCGCAAAAGGAAGGTAGTCATAAAATTTGACTGCCTCATCCGTCGTTTTCCTTTTCTAATTTCTTACATTACTTTTTATTTATAACTCTGCTGTTCTTCTTTATTTTCACAGAATCTGAGAAAGATCTTCGCACCTCTCTGTCTACTTTGGAATCCTCCCATGCCAAGATTCGCAAGGAAAATGCAACACTTGTCTCTACTCTTTCCCTTTCTCGTGATCGTGCCGCAAGAAAGCTTAATTATCTTAGCCATCTTAAAGATATCCAAAGTAGGAATCAACATAAGGCACTTCTTCGTCAATTTCATCCCAAAGACGAAGTTTCTGTGAATGAGATCTTACTTTCTAAATCCCTTGACCCTGTCTCTATTGAACCTTTGGAAGTTGAAGATGATGAAGTTCCTAATTCTCCTGATAGTGATTACGATTATGAAAGCTGCGAAGATCTCGCGAATAATGAAATTGTCGATAAGAATCCAAATGAAAAAATTCCTGATGAAGATCCTCCAACTGGCGAAGGTGAAGCTGATAAAATTATTGAAGAACATTTATTATCTCCTGTTGTCGAGAACGCTGATGTAGAGAATTAAACCATTTTTGTAATTTTACATCTTCCAGTCTCTTTTTCTGTATGACTTTTTGCATATGATGTTTTTCAATTTCTGTTGAAGTACTCTTTTTGATTGGAAAGACTAAATCCCTTGATGAATAATCCCCTATTTTCTCTTTCTATCTCATTTTAGATTTGCAATTCTAATCTCGCAAGCATGTTCACTTACCTTTATTTATGTTGAAATTTATCATTGCGACAAGATCGCAGGATATCTTCAAATGAAGAAATCTATTGATCTTGTCTTATCATTGATTGTGTGGTCTTATTTTGCCTTCCTAATTAAAGGTCTTATCTCGCCACCCCTCGTTGCGACAAGATCGCAGGACGTCTTTTCATTTTCATGTAATGACCCATTGACCTTGTCTTATCATTTCTTAAGTATTTTTGCCTCTGCAGGATATGTTATTTGCGACAATATGACAGGTTATAAAATCCCATGACATTGTCGTCTTTGCGACGAAATCGCAGGACGTCTTTACATTTTCATGCAAAAACCCATTGATCTCGCCTTATCCTTGCGTTAGTATTATTGCCTCTACAGGATCATCGCACAAATATGAAAAGTCTAAATTTTCTTGCGAAAACAAAGCCTCGTGACATTTGCGTCTTTTGACACTTATCAGCTCCCTAATGGAGGGTGCCGCCCTTATCTTCTCCCTGGTTGCCCCTTCAAGGAGGCGTACATCGGCCATACAACAAAAGCTCCTCCCATCCGGTCTTAACAACAACTAGTTGTTTTCGCAGCCTCTTATCCCTTATACCTATATGGTTTATGGTTACGAGACTGCACCCTAAGTGGAGTTTTCTTCGGGCCGAGTGCAGCATATACCAAGACTTGCCAAGAATGGCCGAGACACTTCAAATGCCCTGTGCACTCTTGGCTCAACCGTGTACCCCGGCGCCTTGAGCATACATCGACTCCTTGGAAGAGACCCTCGGGCGTCCAACCAGGGTATAACCTTATATATATAGTTGGAAATCCAAGGTATCTCTCCCGGATAGGCTTTCATGGGCCCCAAATCTCCATGACCCGAGTTCCGGAGCGGTGTAACCTTTTCCCCGAGCCATGTCAAGAGATACCCCCTTATATGACGTACTTTAGGTCTTACATTTGCCTCTTGCAAAATATCATTCGCGAACTAGGGTGTACGCCATAAAGGTTCGTCCCATTCACTCACTCTATCATTTTGTCAATTCATTCAATCATTTATTTTCGGTAATGTATTGTTTGCGAGACATTCGCACAATCGTTCTCTATTTAATTCAACTTCGCAATCATTCTGTCGCAAAAACATTTCATCCAAATTCATTTCATTTCATCCATCTTTTATGGGTAATACTTCTTGAGATACAACCTATTTCATGGTCTATACAATCGTTGTCCTACATCTTTTCCTTCAGGATCCATTAATATATATGCCCCTGTGCCAACTATTTCCTTAATGATATAAGGTCCATCCCATTTTCTTGCCAACTTGCCACCACTTTCTCGTTGATATATTGGTGTCTCTCGCAGTACCAGATCTCCTGGTTGAAATTCTCGTATCTTGACACGTTTGTTATATTCTCTGGCCAATCTTCGCTGATAATTCTCCATATGATGTAGTGTTCTTTCTCTTTTTTCTTCTAATTCATCTAATTTGATTAAAATGTTACCCGCACTAAGATTTTTCTCCCAAGATTCTTTCTTTGTTGTTGGAATCATAACTTCTGTTGGGAGTACAGCTTAAACCCCATATGTTAAACAAAAAGGTGAAATTCCTGTAGCTTCTCTCCTAGTTGTATTATAAGCCCATACTGCATTGGGCACTTGCTCGCACCATCCTTTATTGTATCCTTCTAACTTCTTCTTCAATATGTCTGCAATTGTTTTGTTTGTCGCTTCGCTCGGCCATTAGCTGCGGGTATAGAGGAGTTGATTTTCCACATCGTATCTGAAATGCATTAAGCAGCAATTCTATATTTTGTCCTTCAAAATGTTTCCCATTGTCAGATACCAACTGTGCTGGAATTCCAAATCTGCATATAATGTTCTCAAATATGAAAGTAAAAACATCTTTATCGTGAATGTGTTGTACCGCTTTCACCTCTGCCCATTTTGTGAAATAATCAGTAGCGACAATTAGATATCTTCTCTGTCCTGTTTCTGGTAGGAATTGTCCCACAATATCTAAGCCCAATTTTCCAAAAGGCCACACACTTGTTGAAGAATTTAATGGCGCTCCCGGTGCATGTATCTTCTTCCCATGTCTTTGGCAATCTTCGCAACGCCTTGATATTTGTTTCGCGTCCTCATGCATATACGGCCAGTAATAACCCTGCATTTTTTCTTTATGTGCTAAAGATCTTCCACCGCTATGATTACCAGCATCCCCGCTATGCAACATCTTCAATATGGTTTCTCCTTCCTTCCTTGTTACACATCTGAATGAAGGTCCATTAAAAGATCGTCGGTATAGTACTCCATCTCTTAATTCATAATTTGTTGCACGGCTTTTTAATTTGTGTGCCTCTAATCTATTTCTTGGTGTTTCCCCTTTCATCAGGTATGCATGAAGTTCTGCTCTCCAATCTTCTTCGCAAAGGGTTTGTGTTCCATCTTCTATTAGCATTACATCTGTTTCCTGCTCTTATTCTTTATTAATTGACGGTGTTAAAAGTGTTTGTATTATTATATTTCTCACAGTCGGATCTGTCATCATACTTGATATAAAAGGCAAAAGCATCTGCGAGTCTATTGTTTCTTCTTGATATATGTCTCCATTTTATTCTTGGTATCTGCACCGACAGCTCGTCAACAAGTTTCTTGTACTTTTGCAAAGATGGTTCATTTATAGTATATTCCTCTTTTATTTGGCGAATAGCCAATTGCGAATCACTGGTAATCCTCACACTTTCCAATTTCATTTCTATTGCGAATCGCAAAGCATGTATTATAGCTTCATATTCTGTTTCATTATTGGTTGACGCAAACTCTAATCTGAAAGAAAAAGCTATTTTATTGCCTTCTGGCGATATCACAACAATTCCAACCCCATTACCTTCTCCATTAGATGACCCATCTACTAATATTTCCCATCTATTTGGCTCAGTTAACAAGTCCTTTGGATCTCCATGTTCTTCTTCTATGTCCATCATTTCTTCCACTGGTTCATCCTCTTCCAAAGGAAATTCTGCTAGAAAGTCTGCGACAACTTGTGATTTTGGTGAAGACAATATTTCGTATTTGAGTTTGCAATGACTTATTTGAGCATTTCATCTCTCAACTCTTCCCGATCTTTTTGAGTTTTTCATTACTGATTCGATTGGTATTTTTGTCACTACCTCAACAATGTGCGCTTGAAAGTATATGCGAAGTTTAAATGTTACGTAAACTAATGCCAAGATTAGTTTTTCAATTTTTGAGTAATTCCTTTCTGCGGCGTTGAAAGTTTTGCTAATGTAATAGATTGGTTTCTCTACCCCTGCGTCCATTCGCGAGAATATCGCACTTAATGCATGCGAGGTCGTCGCAAGATAGATCAATAATTCTTCTCCCCGGTTCTCGCTTTTTGCAAAATTGATATATCCATTAAATGTTCCTTTATTCCTTGTAAGGCTTTCTCACACTTATCTGTCCATTTAAACTTTGATCCCTTTTTGAGGATGTTGAAAAAGTGCTTGCATTTATCAGATGATCGCGAGATAAACCTTCATAGCGAAGCTAGTAACCCATTTAACTTCTGAACATCTTTTCTTTGTCGCAGGTGTTGGCATATCGCGAACTGCTTGTACTTTCTCTGGGTCGACTTGGATTCCCTCTTTTGATACGATGTAACCTAAAAATTTTCCCGATGCAACTCCAAAGGTGCATTTTTATGGATTCACTTTGATGTTGAAATTTCTCATTTGTTCAAAAATTTCTTTCAGATCCTGTATGTGGTCTTTTGCTTTTTTACTTTTTATTAACATATCATCTACATACACCTCTAATGTTTTGTGTATCCATCTCGCGAACACCTTTTCTACCATTCTTTGGTATGTTGCTCCGGCATTTCGCAAACCAAACGGCATTTTTGTATAACTGTATAATCCTATTGGAGCGAAGAAAGCAATATGTTCTTGATCTTCTTCGGCGAGAGGAATTTGATTGTAACCGTTATATCCATCAAGAGATGATATCCTTTCGTTTCCTGCCGTTGCTTCAACCAATTGCGGAATATCTGGTAACGAGAAACTATCTTTAGGACAAGCTTTGTTTAGATCGGTAAAATCTATACAAATTCTTATCCCTTTTTTTCTTCTTTGGGACTATAACCATATTTGCTATCCCTTCGGGATATTTTGCTTGTCTAATGATTCCTGCATCTAGCATTTTCTGCAATTCTTCTTCTATTTGAGAATGATATGCTGTTGCGATCTTTCTAATTCTTTGTTTGAATGGTTTTACATTTCTGTCAATTTCCAATTTATGGCAAGCCACAGATGGATCTATACAGGCATTTCATCCATATCCCATGCGAAAATATCTTTATAATCTCGCATGACAAATCAATAGTTCTTCTTTCTTCATCTACTTCCATTTTAGTCCCAATTTTTAACATCTTGGGCTCTTCTTCAGTTCCAACATTCACTTATTTTGTTTGTTCTGCTGCGATATAACTAGCTTTCGGTTCTCCCATAGGGGTTGGTCCTTTAATTTCCTTACCCTGCGAGATTGCGCTAGGTATTCCTTTTCCTTCTTTTGCTCTTATCATGTAAATTTTAAATTCTTCTTCTTTTTTAGCTGCTTTTACCATCTTCTTGCGATCTTTTCGCTTCTTCACTCGTTCTTCATAATGCTTTACTTCGTCTTGATGATATATTCTCCCTTTATCAATATCTCCTCTGATTTCACCAATTCTAGTTGGCATAGGAAACTTAATATACTGATGAAATGTTGACGCTATAGCCTTAATTGCATGTACCCATGGTCTCCCTAACAACATGTTGTATGGAGATTCCATATCCACTACACTCAATGTCACCTGTGTTTCAATTTCTTCAAGCAGAATTCGTAATTTTACCTCTCCTTTAGGTTTTATTATAGATTTACCAAAACCATGGATATAATACGCTGGGGAAATCATTTCTTCATCTTTATATCCTAATTTTTTGTAAGTATGGTAAAACATGATGCTCACCAAACTCCCTGTATCCACCAAGGTTCTATTTATTGCCCATTCTTGTTTGCTTTTGCCGGTTCTTCTCCATTTTTGCATACATTTATTGTGATCACTAATGGGGATGTATGGCTCAAACCCTCTTTAGGTACCTCTGCTGCTGTGAATGTTATTTTCTGCTTTTCCCACTCTTTCAAAGACGATGTCTTCTCCCTATCTATAATCTTCTTTCCTTCAAAATCTCGTTTATGTATTCTTCCTCTGATGTTTTCATGAAATTCATTGATCATTGCTTTTGTAATTGTATTGTACTTCGTATTTTCATCATATTCCTTGTTTTTTAACTTCTCTCCCTCATCTGATTTAACATTTTTCTCTCTCATTTTCTTGATTCGAATAATTTTGATTGCAATCTTTTATCTTTAATCCTGTTTCAATCCCTGTTTCTAGCGCATATGTAGTTGCAGGAAATCCCACACTACACCCATCACTAGAATTTACTCAATTAATCCATTTGAAGATGAATAACTATAGATTTTATTGATTATTTTCTTGAAATGTTTACAGAGGAAAATAGAACAGAGCCAAAGAAATTACAATCACTCTTGATTTTTTTTTCTCCTAATGACTTGCTTAACAATTCAAAAAGAATTCTCCCTACAACAGACTTACTCATCCCTTTATATAGGGTAGTACACAATGGATGACAGCTAAGCTGTCCTTTATTTTCGGGAACATCTCGCGAAGTGTCGCAAATGTATAAATGTTCGTCCTCGCAAAACTCTTAACCTTCGCCAGATTTTCACATTTTCCTCATGTTCTGATTGTCGTCATCCATTGCGTCATTTATTTTACTTCCCCGCGACTCCTTCGTGATGCTCTCGTTTATTACTCTCGCGAAGTAATGAGGTTGCGATATTCTGATCCTACAAGTAAAATTTAAAAACATAGATTGTTAAAAATCAAAACCCTATACAATGTTAAAAATTTAAACCCTATGAATTATTCAGAAAAAAAAATAAAACTAAAAATTGATAATTACTTATAGATACAAAGTTTCTGCACTTCCTACCCCGAGTGCCAAATAACAATCAAAACAGTCTTACAATTTACTCGACTTCGATAAAGGTCAGATTATACAACCGAAAATAAACTCATTAGCCCAAAATAACTGGAATCATGAGACTCGATACAATAACCCCTAATACTTTGTCACTAACAATACCCAAATAAAACAATGAAAATAAAATTGACACCAAAGAAAGGTATTGAACCTAATGTATAGATAAATTTCAGTTCATAGATGTTGTATGTACCTGAAGTTTGAAGATGTGGCTTCTTTAGTAAATATGAGAAGCCCTCTATTCATCAAAAGGAAAACCTAGTCAATACTTAGGAATATACCGTCATATCCCCTGTAGAATAGCAAATGAGAAATTAAACAAACACCCAAACCGATTCCCTAAAATATCAGTAATCTGAAAATGGAACGAAAGCTAAACCATGATTTAAGAAATACAAATGAGAACTTGAGAAATAAACATTAAGTTTCCAATAAGAAAAACTAAACCGATTTAATTTGAGTGTATAATTAAAAACCAAAATTTGGAGAAAGAAGAACCCCAATTATAGATTCCCAAAAGAGTCATACCTGGGATTGATCGACCTCTTAAACAAATTTCTTATTGATTGTGGGAGTAAAAGATTCCATTTCATTGATTGCAAAGATGTGTGATTTTATGAGATTCAATTCCATTGATTACCAATAACATGAAACACCTGCGACATTTAGACCTCTCGGAGCGGTTTTCTTCATCTCGTCGAGAAAATAATGACCCACATTAAAAATAAAAATCATGGCAAAGGGAAAACGTGTTATTGGAGTGTTAGGATAAGTTTCAATCTGGGCCGTCCTTTATCTGTTCAAAATGCAGGTCACCGTCCAGCAGGAAAAACACATATGTCTAGAGTAAGTGGTTTAATCGGGACCCTTCTTTATGTGTCCGAACTGTAAATATCCGTCGATGTTGGAAAAAACCATTGTCCCTTATAATATAGATACTACATACTTTGCTTTCACGAAACTGATAAGCTAGCGAAGCATAACAAAACTCGTGCTACAATTAGTTTATAGTTTCACAAGTTAATTACCCTAAAAGAATAGGGTCATTAAACCATGAAAATTGATTACATACCTGCATAAAATCTTCCAGTCAAATTCTTAAGTGCACTGGCAGCACGTTCTTCATCTATAAACTAAATGTACACGTTACCAATCTGCCAATCAAACACAACTAATAGAGTTTAATTTACAAGTAAAGCTAAATAAATAACAAACAAGCTAGAACCAAAAAGAAAATAAATTACCAAAAGGGATTAATGTTTGACCACGACATGAATTACCAAAGAGCAAGTAAGGAACCAACCCTCAAGTTACACAATCTAATGTATTCATTTTCAGCAGCAAACAATGATGTTGTTTGTGTTTCACTACCAAGATATAACAATGTAACTTATTTTCCTAACTTGAGTGTCTATACGAGATCAAAGGGTTATCATAAGAATCTTATTCACATTCCGATACTTATCCAACAAAATTGAAGGGTCATAATATGCAGAACAAAATAACCAAAGAAAGATAAAGTAAAACCACATAAACTTACAATCTGAAGTTTAATGTCTTCCCATCCTGCTCCACAGAGCGTATTTTCTACAGAAAACACATGATACGAATTAAATCCATTGGACTTTGAGTGAAGCATTACATTAATATATGGTATAATAATTTTCATACAAGGTAGACGCCTATTCTGTTTATGTATCTTTCAAGATACGAAATAAAAAAGAATTCCTCATTCTGTTAGAATGACAAACTACAAGGTAAGAAATGGAGAATTATTGAAGTGTATCTACTCTAACCTGCTAAAAAAAAGGGTGAGAATAGTATTTGGGACAACCAGTACACAAAATTGGACAGAGAAAAAATTCGAGCACTAAAACATGAAAACCTAATATCAAGCCTTAGGTAGTTCACCCATACATAATCATACCTATCATACACAATATAAAGGCATCATACCAAACTCCCCTCTCGCTTTTAAGGAAAGTTGTGAACTACTTGAGTGTCTTCATAAGACATTAACCAAATAGAAGTTAACCAATTACAAGATAAAACCACTTGTTTAGGTTTTCATGCTTGAACATTAACCAATTCCAAGTTAAAACCACCAATAAACATAACTTACATAGGACCCATACGGCAAGCTTGATTTCGCTCCAACAAACACCTCAACATGCATTCTATCTTCATCACCCAATCTCCCTGCAACAATCACAAACAAACACCCAAAAAGATTGAACTTAAGAAAATTCCGTAGTATAAACCAGCAAATCCCACAAACTTAAAAACTCTAAAATCATGAATATGAGAAATCGATATCTTCTCTAAGCCTGATCAACAACAATATTTGAAAAATCGATGACAATTCTAAGGATCCAAAATCATTAGATTTAATTATGTCAAAGTTATAGAATAAAAAATTATCACCTAACTGAAATTTCCCATGTATTGATGTTCAAACCTGCACAAGTAAACAGTAGACAAGTAATGTTAGAAATTAAATTCGCTCTTGAGATAAACTAGAATGGAATGTCTTTCAAAGATAATAAACAGAGTCAATCAATAAAATAAAGTAAAGGGTTTTTGAGATTATCGTTACCAGCAGTAAGAGTAAGGGTTTAATTTTTAAATCTTCAATCCACTTAACTATTTGACGAGTTCTTTTGTAGGGAAAAATAGAAAGGAAACACCTTACTGCAAAAAACGAGAGAAAATGAAGATAAATCAAAATGGTTGACAATACTAAAAGTCTATCAAATATCAAACAAGAACGAATTGATATTACCCTGATGAGTTCAGGAGCATAGAAACGAGATCTAGGGGTACAGATTTCGCTACTAATTTTTGCCGATACATACGTTTTGATTTTCAGAAGGGGTTAGGATGAAGTTATAATTTGAGATGGTTAGTTTCGATCTATGATGTGAGAGTGGGGTTACTTTGATTTCTAATTATTGAGAAACACTGGATTTTATCTCTTGGGTTTTTAATGAATTTTATTATGAGATCGAAATAATAATAAAGCTTGTCAAAATTGAACTGTTGATGATGAAGAAGTAAAGAGTTATGATTTAGGGGTATGATTAGTGGATGAAGATGACGGGGATCTTATCTGTAGAAGAAGGGGATCTAGTTCTATGAAGGGAGATAAGAAACTGAAGAGAGGAAAAAAGGGATCTCGAGATAAGAAACTGAACAGAGAAAAGAGAAAGGTATGTAAGTTTTTCAGGGCTATAGAAACTAGTTTCACACATAGTGGTTCTTTTACTCGATAAAAGATCCCTAGTTTATTACAATAATACCCCTCAATATTACCATTGTGGCAGAAGCAGGTTTAATTTTTAACATAAAAACAACTGTGTTTCACAGCTCATATAGTCACGCTAGCTCAAGGAAGTCGTATTCTCAAAGCCCAGGAAGTGGTTAAAAATCCATTTACCACTAGTGAACGGAAGCAGTTACAACAGAAGACATGTATTGGAAGCACTTGAAATTTGATTTCAGCTTGTGTTCTTAAAAATCCTCCAGTCGTGGATGAAGTCCACAAACTTAAAATGTTTAAAGGATTCATGAACAGTTTCCCAGGAAAATAAACAAGCTTTCACTTGAGTAATAACCCGTTCTACCATTTTTCTTTGTTACGTAAGACTCTTTCATTCCGTTCCTCCCAAATTTGCTGCCATATACCAAAAGGCAAACAAAATTTGAGGAACTCGACATGCTCAGATTTAAATTTCCTCTTCCATGAGACAATAAGGTCCATGCAAGAATCTGGTGGCTTCCATCTTGACTCCAGTAGGTTTAGGAAATGCTCCCATAGCTTCTTTAAGTCACAATGAATAAAGATATTCGCTATTGTTTCGGGTTCTTGATGGCACATAAAACAATTGAATAAAGATATGCATTATTGTTTCGGGTTCTTGATGGCACATAGAACAATTGATATTGGTAATTGGCATACCTCTTCGATGCAGACGATCAACAGTTGGTAATCCATTCATTACCGCATCCCAAACTAGGAATGAAACTTTTGGTGGGATGGTTGAATTCCATACATACTTTGACGGCATTTTCCTTAGTCTTTCTTGAGATTGTCCTTGTTGTTGTAGATGTCCGTCGATCATTTCGCAACATGAAGATACTGAGAGTCTCCATTGGTCCCTCCAACCCATGACCTTGTATCCTCTTATGTTCCTAAATTTCCTGGATCCCCAATTGTTTCTATGAAGGAAGCAACATCACTAATCTCTTATTCTCTAAAAATCAACTAAAACCCAAATCCCATGATGGAGTTCGTGACCCATTTTTAACCACCATTCTCAGTATCACTTTTCCTTTTTTGCTCGACTTTCTCCAAATTTTTGAAAAAAGTTCCTTCAAGGGTCGTGTTGTTTTCCAACAATCCTCCCAAAAATGGACATTTGTACTGCTTGAAACGACTTGTTTTGTCCCCTTTTTTAAGATTTTTGAATGCTTGAGTATGTTCTTCCACATCCCACACCCTTGATTCTGATTTGTTTGTGGCGTGTTCCATGCCTCCTCATCCCCTTCAAATTTTTCTTGAATGATCGTACGCCATAGGCTAGTTTTTTCTTTTCCGTATCTCCATAGACACTTAGTTAAAAGAGCTTGGTTCATGGAGATTACGGATTTTATGCCTAAACCACCCACTTTTTTTGACTTGCGCATCCTCAACCATGAAACCCAACGTAATTTTTTACTATTTTCCGAGTCTCCCCAGAGAAATGCACACATGATTTTCTCCATTGCGTTTGCTACTGAACTTGGGATTGTGAACAAAGAGAGATAGTATATGGGCATCGAACTTAAGGCTCAGCCTCCCTCTTAACCGTTTCTTTATACTGTCAATAACCGGATCTTAAATACTTATCATTCTTGAAGAACGGCCAATAGGAAGTCCAAGATATGTAATAGGAAAGCTTCCAACTTCACACCCCAGCACTCTATCACATTCTCCACAGTTGTTAACACCATCTCCTACCCCAATAACTGAAGACTTTTCTAAATTAATATTCAAACCCGTAATCTGTTGGAGCTCTAGAATGATTTGTTCTAAAACCACAAAGTGTGCTGGATTAGAATCCAGGAGCAAAATTGCATCGTCTGCAAATTGCAAATGTGTTATTTGCGTTCCACTTTCTTTTACACTAAATCCGTTTATCAACCCATTGTTTTCTGCCTTCTTCATAAGAACTGAAAAAACTTCTGCGACCATTAAAAATAAGAATGGCGAGAGGGGATCTTATTGACGGAGACCTCTTGACCCCTTAAAGAAACCAGACGCTGCCCCATTAACTAGAAGTAGAAAATACCTAATAATGCTAGAAATAATATAATAGGATGAGTCTAGTCCAGTTGAATCAGTCAACTGTCTGTTTGGTCCTTTTTGATAAAATATATTATAGTTTGGTTCTAAAAATTATGGTTTGGTCCTAGGGTGATGTCATGGACGATGTAATTGTCATCTTGTAGTGGCAGAAATACCCTTTTGGGACCATTACATCATCCATGATGTCACCTTAGGGATATATACTCAATTATCAAGAGAGAGGAAATCATTTTCAGATTTAGTTTCTCTCACCTCCATATTTTCAGATCTAGTTTATCTCTCTCTCTCTCTCTCTCTTTTTCTTCTTCTGCTGCTCCATAAAAGATGAAGATTTGTGTGATTTCTTGGGTTTTGCAGAGATGATGAAGACGATTTGCAAAGATGACAAAGATGCTGAACAAGATTTTGCGACGAAGATTCTTTGTTTTCTCTCTGTTTTGATGCTTATGTGGTTGAAGATGATGATGAACACGATGAAGAAGATGAAGACGACGATAGATTTATGTGTTTCTTCGTCACAAGATTTGATTTTTAATTTATGTTGCTGTCAAAGAAGATGAAGATTGAAACGAAGATGATGAAGACGATTTGATGTTTGTTGTTGCTGTTTGATGACGATCAATGTTGATGCTGCTGTTGAAATCAATGAAGATGACAAAGAAAATGAAGATTTCTGTGTTTAGGTTTTTATATGGAGTTAGGTTTTTATACAGAGTTCATTTCTAGAATGAACTCTGTTTTTTTTTTAGGTTTTTATACAGAGTTCATTTCTGGAATGAACTCTGTTTTTTTAGGTTTTTATATGGAGTTCATTTACGGAATGAACTCTGTTTTTTTAGGTTTTTTTATATGGAGTTCATTTCTGGAATGAACTCTGTTTTTTTAGGTTTTTATATGGAGTTCATTTCTGGAATGAACTCTAGTTTTTTTAGGTTTTTATATGGAGTTAATTTCTAGAATGAACTCTGGGTTTTTTAGTTTTTATATGGAGTTCATTTCTGGAATGAACTCTGGTTTATATGTTTTCTGAAAAAAATAAGTAGAAATTAACAGGTGTTCATTTTGACGAATGAAATGCTACAAGAAAATAAGTAAAAATTAACACGGAAGGGTAATTTTGTCAGTTTTATATTTTTAAATTATTATGGATCAAATAGTAAAGGCGTTTTTCCAAAGGACTAAACAGACATGGGACCACCTCAAAAAGGACCAAACGATATTTTTCCCTAACTAGAACCGAAAACCGCGTATCTTCATAATAACTTTTCATCCATCTTATCCACTTCCTGCCAAACCACATTTTGCGACCAATGATCTCTAATGTTTTCCAATTGACATTCTCATAAGCTTTCTCCATGTCGATTTTACAAATAATCCCTGGTTTCTTCTCTTTAATTCGCGAGTCTATACACTCAGATGCAATCAAAATGCCATCCAAAAGTTGACGCTCACGAAGAAACGCCCCTTGTTCTTGAGATATCACTTTTGGAAGGACGGTCTTCAGCCTATTTGCAAGAACCTTCGCTATAATCTTATATACACCCCTAACAAGACTTATAGGCCTAAAATCTTTTAACTTTGCTGCTTCCGTTTGCTTGGGCAGTAAAGAGATGAAAGTGCATTTCATTCGCCAATCTAGTCTGCCTCCGTTGATGAACTCATTTATCACATTTAGAGCATCATCTCTAATGATACTCCAGCATGTTCTAAAGAATTCATTTGTGTACCCATCCGGTCCCGGTGATTTATCGAGACCTGTAGTGTTCATTGCCTCCATAATTTCCTCCTCCTGTATATCCCTCTCTAACCAGAGGTTATCCTCCATAAAATCTAGTTCTTCCCCCAAGGTCTGTCTACCTCTTCTTCTGTGTAAAGCTGCTCGTAGAATTCCACCACTTCTTTCTTAATTTGTACCGGGTCTGTAACGTCTTCTCCGCGAACTTGAAGCTTGAATTTGGTGTTTTTCCTTTTCTTACCATTCACTATTTTGTGAAACATTTTTGTAATTCTGTCGTCGTCTTTAACCTAATTATACTTTTCCCGTTGCTTCAACTTTCGTTCCTTCACCATGGAAAGTTTAGAGTATTCACTCCTTAACTTCAATCTCTGTGAGAATTCTGTCTCACTTATGTTATCTTCTTTTTTATCTATCATCTCAATTGGCAAACTGATCCTTTGCATTTGCTCATCCAACTGACCATACTTACTCTTGCACCAGCACTTGAGAAGAGTTTTTAGCTTTTGAAGCTTTTTTGAGAAGACAAAACTAGAAGAGCCAGAAAAATTCATATTCTGCCACCAATCTTTCAAGTGCACCAAAAAATCTTCATCTTTCAACAAGAAGTTTTCCAAGCGAAAAGGATAAGGACCAAACTGGATACCACCACCTCTTAGGCTGATCGGGTGATGGTCCGACAAATTTCTACGAAGTAAGTGCTGAGTTGCTTTAGGAAAGTGATCTTCCCAATCGCTGGAAAAAATGAAACGATCAATTCTTGTTAAAGTTGCCTCACCTCGCATGCTAGACCATGTGAAACAACCTCCTAACAGCGGCAAGTCGAATAGACCGTGTCTTCGCATAAACGAATCAAACAACTTAATGTGCGTGGTAGATTTTTCGTTCTTATTCTTCTCGGCTACAAAATGGATACAATTGAAATCACCACCCAAACACCACGGAACATCCGGCCATTTCCTTCTAACTTCATCCAGTTCCTTCCAAAAATCTTTACTATGCTATAATATTTCATCAGCTGGGCCCGTACACATTAGTTAGTATACACTCGAAACCGTTCTGTAAAAACACACACTTAATTGTCACCGAGTACTTCAGAATCAGTATGTCGTCAACTGTAATTTTGGAGTCATCCCACACTGTTAACATTCCACCCTATGTTGTGTTAGGCGTTAGGCGAGGCGAGGCGCCAAGCCGTCGCCTAGCGCCTAGCCGCCTAGGCGTGCCTAAGGCGCCCTAGGCGAACATGCACAAAATCAGAAGTAATACTTCAACTGCTTCACCACACAAAAGAAAACTGAATTTAATCATCTTCCTTTGTCTGTACGAATGTGACTTGCTAGAAAATACAGGCAAAGAACATTGCACAATTGTTGCATTATCCATGTGACTTGATTGAAGCTAGTTATATCAATCATGTTATTCTCGATTTTTATTTCCATTTATTTCATCATTGATTGCAGTGCAATTTCTATAATTATATAGTAAAACCGATTACTGATTTAATATTAATCACTTTTTATGTTCGTCAATCGCGGAATCACGTTACTAATAATTCATAAATCTGTATTTTTCTTTTTATAGTTTCGTCATTGACAATTGCATAAGGAAATAAAAATCAAGCACCTTTATATCAATCTTTTCTTACCATCTTTTTGATTATACAATGTTAGCAATAATTGATGATATAACCTTGAAAAAGGAAACAGAATACTGTTAAGTTGCACGTTTATTAAGTTTCCATATTACCTTCAATCACGTTTATGAGCTTTCCATATATTTTCATCATTGCGTCTGTATTTTGATTTAAAAGGAAACAGAAAAAAAAAAGGAAACAGAGTTTAATGATGATCATCGAAAATATAGCTAAAACTTAGACACTAGTAGAATTATTCACCTTATTTGGCGCCTTTGGCGCTTAGGCTAGCGCCTAACATTTCCTCTAGGCGCTAAAAGCTCCAAACGCGCTCGCCTAAGGCGTGAGCGTGGAAAATAGCATAGAATTGGTTTCCTCGGGCGCTCGACTTAGGCTTAGTGCGCCTTTGGCGCCTTTTCCACCGGTCGTATTCCTTGATGGTTGAACCGCCCATTGATGACTGTTGTTTCCCCACATCAAACGCACCATTTGATTAGTTACCACTTCTGTTTTAGTTTCTTGGACAAACAAAACAGTCGCTTGTTCTTCCTTTACCAATTTTTGAATCTCCCCTAGTATTCCTTCTTTTCCAGCTCCCCTAATGTTCCATGATAATATGTTACAATCCATTTAACTTAGTATCCCCTCCAAGCCCTACAGAAATGCAACCTCCTTTGCCGAACTTAGTTGCCTCCCATTTCTTGAACTGATTGTTCTTCTCAGTTGCTTTATTTTGCTTTCTCCTAACCATCTTATTAATCTTCCCATTCACTTCTTCAACCCCGTCTTCATTAATTTCACCCACGCCCACCTCTTCCGCTCCGTCTTCATTAATTTTGCCCACATCCATTTCTTTGTCTTCACTGGAAATCCCAACACCATTTCCATTAATTTTGTCTACACTCACTTCTTTGTCTTCACTGGAATTCCCAACACCTTTTCCATTGACTTCATCTTCTTTACTGTCTTCATTAGTATAAATTCCCCCCGAAATTGATGGAGACATGGATGCATTGTGGTCTTGCACTCTTGTTTTATCAAGAACCACAAGCAAATTATCCCCTTTGACATTGTCTTGATTATGCTTTCCCCTCCTTGCTCCACCTCCCTCATCTCTCATTAACTCATCTTGTAGTAGTAGAAAATCCTAGACTACGCCCCTTAAACAATCTATATAGTAAATTATGAAACCATTGTGAAGAACACTTAAAGAGATTTTTTTATTAAGTTTAGAAATCAATACAAAAAAGATAAAGCCCTAACTTGGGAAGCAAATAACTTTCTCTCTCCTAAAGTTCTATGTCAACTCTCAAAAAGATCTTTCTTCACCACAAGGGTGGCTGATCCTATATATAGGGATTTTACATAGTGGAGGACAGCTAACAAAGCCCCTATTTTCGGATCTTACGTGAGACATCTTCGCACCCAGGTATCTGGTCTTCTCGCACATGCTCCTCAACTTCGTACAAGTTCCACATTTTACCCGTGACTTTGTGACGTCACTGATTCTGTCATTCAGGATATGCTATGTGCGAATTCCATTCGCTCCTTTCTAATTCAGTTGCTTCGCGTGATTTATCGGTTGTGCGGTATTTAACCCCTACATTTTGCCTCTTCTCTTAGCGATCTTTGCTGAAGAAAGAGCGATGAGAGAAATTTTTTCTTAGTCGCCTTCGCTCCGTTACATGATACCTGTCGCACCCTATCGACTTTTCAACCGACAAGTTTCCGTTTTTTTTGGGCGTAACCGTTCACACGTTCTCACTTTCTCATTTATTACGGTGATATCATCTTTTCCACGGGCGAACCTGGTCATATTTTTTCCTATTTAATCTTTTGGAAGTGAGAGGTTTCCTCTTCTTTAGGTCTTCTTCTTCCCACAACTTTTTCTATTTTCTTCTTAGAACCTTCATCTTCTCTTCTCCTGCTAGTGTTTGCACTTCATGGATCCTGCTCAAAGGTTTGTTTTATCTCTTCTATCGTACTTTTTACTGTGTGTAGCTTGTTTTTGGTTGCCTGTAGTTAATCACCACCATTGTTATTCCTCTTATTCGTTTCTTCAGACGCTTCCGCCATTTTATTGTTCTGTCGTTGTTATCGTTATCGATATACTGTTTTTGTTGCAACAAAATTTCCTCCTCTGAAAATCGTTTCACTGTCCCAAACCCTAAAAATGGCAAGTCCCAAGGTGAAAAGTCCCTCAAGAGGAAGCATTCGCATGACAAGGTATTAAGAAACACCTTACTCTTTAAAACAATATTGTTGCGTCTGTTTCTTATATGCGAAGGAGAAGGAGAAGAAGCCTAAGAGGAACAAACAACCTCCTACCATTGATACTCGCATGGCTCTTCCGAGCTTCAGGAAGAAGTCTACACAGCAGGGGACTTCCGGTGTGACTGCTCCTCTTACTCAGGCGAATACCTCTGTTACTGATCAAGCGAGTTTTACCACCCCTTCATCATCTGTCATTTCTTCCCCGGCGAACAATATCGCATGCTCATCATTCCCTTTTTTTGATGAAAATCCCTGTAAGGACCTTATGCTTTTAGCTTCTCCACATATTTCTTCTCTTCCAAGGAGTGACTCCGGCTTCTCTGGATCTAACTTCAATGACTCAGGACATCACTTCTTCCACTGAAGAAGTTGTTGCATCTATGTTAGATATCCCGTTTCCACCTCTTTGGTTATCCCCACGTCTACGGATTACTCTGTCTATTCTCTTTTGGATGCTGCAGCTGCTATTTGCTCCATGAGCACTGTATTGACCACTTCTACTCTTCGCACAACTATTCCTTCTCAAGCGAAATTTGCAGCTCATGAGGTATGTACCTCTGATGCAGCGAACTTGGGAGCAAATCCTCTTCTCGATATCGTACAAATTGCACGCTCATCTTTCAATGACCAGTCCCAACAGCGTTTGTGCGAGTCTATTATTAAGCTTTTGGGCGGCCCTGATCTAGATAAGTCTACTAGGAGCGAGATCTTCACTCAGATGGATCCCTCGCTTAGCGCAGCCTTTGATTGTATGGAATCTTGGCGCCACTTTATCCAGGATGAAGGATTTTCAGAGTCTAGTTCCCTCATTCGAGAGCTTACTCAGTAGAATTCCAAATTGAAAGCTAATGTGCATGCTGGTGAACTCTTGGCTACGAAACTTCGCACCAAGAACCAAGAGCTTAGAGGTATTCTCTTCTTTCTCTAATTAGTCTTGGGATTTTACCTTATCTCGCTTCTCCCTTAAGTTTTATTGCATGTATTTATTTGCATGTTCTTTTTCCCTTTTTGCCTCTTCTTGTGCGAATATTTAGATTTAAACCAAAAGCGAGTCATGGAAAGGTACAATTTCCAATATTCAGCTGAGGATGCTTGTGCGGAGAATAAGGAGTTGCGGCATCAGTTGAATCAATTGCTTAGTGATCGCTCAATTTTAGCTGACCAAATTGATAATTTGAAGAATGAAAATCATGGCCTTAGTACTCAGTTCGACTCTCTGAATTCCCAAATATCCCATATTTTTGGGCTTTTATATGACACTGACTTAAGTAACCAAACTTTATGAAAGAAAAACCGCACCCTTATGGGAAAGAATCAATCCCTTTTGAAGGAGAAAACGAATAACACGCAACAATACCTCGCTCTTCGACGAACCTGTACTGAGCAAGAGGAATCTCTTCGCGCTCTAAGGAATCAATATGACAGAGATATGAAGAGAGTGTCCTTGGAAAATGATAAGATTATAAATAGCAAAGTGAAAATGACTGTTTAAATGAAGAAGCTTCGCGAACAGCACACTCGGTTGGAAAGCTCGCATGATATTCTTAAGAAGAAACATGCCTCTATTATTAAAGATGAGAATGAGATTCGCTCTCGTCTTGAAGGCTTGATAGGTGATGATTTTGATAAACACTTGGAGGTTATAAGAAGTAGTGGTCTTGCCCTGTCTCAATATTACCTTTCTCAGATGGAAGGTAGTCGCACCAAGCTGACTACCTTAACTTATATTTTTATCTTCTTTCGAATGCTGCTTCTTTCATGCGATTTTGTGGTTTCTAAGCTAACTATAGTATTCTTTATTATCGCAGTTTCTGAGAAGTCCAAGCAACTCCTTGTTTAAAAGTTGAGGTATGACTTGGCTAAATCTCACAAGAATGTTAGGGATCTTACCTCTACACTTTCATCTTCTCGTGACATGGCTGAGAGGAGATAGATATACCTTGTACAATTGATGAGGATTTATGTCAAGAATGCTCAAAAGGATGTCGCACACGAAGCTCATCTTAAATATCAAGCTTTCACTGATGGGATATGCATCACCAATTCACTACCTCTGGAGGAATTGAACCTCTTGATATTTCTGACAATGAAGCTATTCCTCAGCCTGATAGTGACTATGATTATGTCAGCTGTGACGAGGAGGTCCCTCTTCCTGAAGATCAACCTGAGGGGGATGCAGCTGGCGGCAATATTTTTGATGCACCGAATACTGAAGCTACTCATCATGCTGAAGCTCAAGCTATTCCCCATGCTGAATCTTATGCGCAGGCCTCTACTCCAAGATCCCCTCCTGCTGCTGAGACTGAAGCCGTTGATTCGCATGATGAAATTCCTCAGAATGACTCTTAGCTTCCTTCTGTTTCTATCCTTTTGAACTTGTTTGGATCTCGTTTTTTTTTTTCGCTGCACATTTAAAGAAAGACAAATTTGTTTCTACAGATTATTTTCTGAGTATGCGAACAATATTTTCTTCCTAATTCGTTTCTATGCAAGGTTATTTTCTAATCATGCGAATAATACTTTTTTTCTATAATTCCCATACTCGCCTCTATTATTTGCATGTTAGATAATAACTTTCTCATGAAATACTTGCCAAAAAGGTAAAGTCCATTTAAGAAGGATGATACTTGTGCAACAACAAGATATATGTTATGCAAATATAAGATATAAGATATCAATTATCTGGATATAATATATTATTCATGTGAATGTAAGATATAAATTATGCGAATACGTGATATTATATATGCGAACATGTAAATAGTGTGTATGTGAATACAACCCCTTTTACAAAACAAATGTTTTTATGACATGAGCATTTATTTAGGTCTCTTTGTGTTTGATTGTGAGGTATTATTGAGCCTCCCTAATTAGAGGTCTTAGTCAGCTTCTCCTGTTGATAGGGCTTATCCTTGCCTCAGGATATTATTTTGACCATGCGATAGAATCGCAGGACGTCTTTACGTTTTCGCATATTGACCCATTGACCCTATCTTATCATCCTTCATATTATTGCCTCTGCAGGATATGTGAATATGCATTAATATGACAAGCCTAAGAACTCCCATGAGTAAAAGCTTTGTGACATTAATGTCTTTGACACAATTCAGCTCCCTAGTGGAGGGTGCCATCCTTATCTTCCCCCTGATTTCCCCTTTAAGGAGACGTACCCCTACCGAGTTAGGGTGGGCTCCTCCCATCCAATGATGCAACAATCAGTTGTGTTCGCGGTATCTTATCCCTCAGCCGATATGGCTTATGGTTACAAGACCGCACCCTAAATAGGGTTTCTTTAGGACCGAGTGTATCATAGCTAGAACTTGCTAAGAGCGACGAGGTACGCTCCAGACGCCCCCGGCACCCTTATCTCAACCATGTACCACGACGCCCTGGTCGAGTTTCTACACTCCTTAATAGAGAACTTAGTACCTTAGTCTTTCGACTAAGGAATCTCTACCGGATAGGCTTTTATTTCGCCCCCACTTTCCATGGCTTAGGTACCGGGAATGGTATGGCTTTCGCCCAAGCCATGCGTTACTAGGTGTTTCCCAATTATGATGCGCGTTAGGGCTAATGTATATTGCCTCTTTCACAAGTGCGAACTAGGGTGCACGCCATAATAGGATACCTAGCCTCCCTAGTTAGAGGTTTTATAAAAATTTTTATTTGCCCCCTATTGAGTTCTTATTTATGAGGACTTATCGTTGCCTATTTCTTCTGTTTGTATTGTTATAGATCATTGTATATGAGAGTGCAAATACTTTCCTTCTATTCATAACTTCTCGTGTACATTATGAACTTGTCCCTCTTCTTATTTCGCACGCATTATTCTACTAAACATTCTACGGATAATACTTTTTAAGGTACAATCTTTTCCATGGATGATCGAGTATTCGCCCAACATCTTTTCCATCCTTGTCCATCAACTCATACGCTCCATTTCCCACAATTCGCTTGATTATATACGGTTCATCCCACTTCTTCTCCATATTTCCATCTCCTCCTTTTTGATAAGAAGGTATTTATCTTAATACTGCCTCACCTGGTTGGAATTCCCTCGGTTTGACACGCTTGTTGTACTCCCTTTCCAATCTTTTGTGATAGTTCTCCATGTGTTGCAAAGCAGCCTATCTAGTTTCCTCCAATTCATCCAATTTTGCTAGTATCAGGCTTGTGTTTATGTTCTTCTCCCAAGCTTCTTTCTTTGTCGTTGGTATGATGACTTCGGTTGGTAATACAGCTTCTACTCCATACGTCAAACAGAATGGTGATCCTGTTGCTTCTCTTCGTATTGTTCGATATGCCCATAAGACATTATGGATCTGCTCGCACCATCCTTTATTATTCCCTTCCAACTTCTTCTTCAGTGTATTCGCAAGCGTCTTGTTAGTTGCCTCAGCCTGTCCATTACCTTGTGGGTATAATGGAGTTGATTTTCCGATCTGGATTTTGAAAGCATTTAATAACATTTCTATGTTCTCGCCCTCGAACTACTTTCCATTATCATACACCAATTGTACTAGGATCCCAAATCTGCAGATAATATTCTCGAACATGAAGGTGAAGATGTCCTTATCGCGTATATGTTGAACCGCCTTTTCCTCTGACCATTTTATGAAATAGTCTGTTGCGACAATCAAATATCTTCTTTGACCTGACCCTGGTATGAATGGTCCTACTATATCTAAGCCCCACCTTGCGAATGGCCAAATACTGGTTGATGAGCTTAAGTTCGCACCTGGTGCATGTATTCAGTTTCCATGCCTTTGACATTCTTCACACCGTCTAGATACTTCTTTCGCGTCCTCATGTATATAAGGCCAATAATACCCTTGTATATTTGTTTTGTACGCCAGTGACCTTCCTCCGCTATGATTCCCTGCGTCTCCATAATGTATTGCCTTCAGTATTTTCATTCCTTCTTTTCGCGTCAAGCATCGGAGCGAAGGCCCATGGAATGATCTTCGATAGAGTACTCCGTCCCTCAATTCTTAATTTGTCGTGGTCCACAGTTCGAATCCTGCCTCTCACATATTTATTATCGCATATATGTTTGCTCCAAGAGCGAATAAAAGAATAAGAGAAAAATGTCATACATTTATGACGCATGAGAGGGTTAGCACCGTTCGCACAGTTGGTCTTTGATTATTTCGCATGAGAGGGTTAGTACAGTTGGTATGGTGCGAGAAAATGCAAGAGGCAGGTCAAGGGTTCAAGTGTCACTTCTCACACTTCTTTTTGTTGTGCAATAATTATTTACTTCTTTGACAACAACAACAACTCGCATTAAAGCTAAGTACCACTTCCTTAAACATTTTACTTTACTTAGAACAAATAAAAAGCTTTTGATTCGGTTTACAGAACGCGATACATTAGCACAATTACAAAGATTCGAGAAAAATCTCGCATATATTAATTTTTAATATTTCTCTTGAATATTTGGTTTGCTTCAAATGATATGGTATTTAACATGGAGAGTAGGAGGAGGCATAATAAGACCTATACAATAGGCAAAATCAGACCTCATTAGGATCATTTCCATGGGAAGTATTTATCAAATGACACGAAACAAGTCATACAAAGGAAATGAAACAAACAAAACGATTTGAAATTGCACATGAATGAAATTTTTTGACATTTGAAATGTTGAGTACTAATTTAAATTCTTATTTGTATTACACAGCATAGCATGAGGCAGAGAACATGGAGTAGTAGCTTCATTTGATTTGTTCGCATACTTCTTATTCGCATGCAAGGACATATACTTCTTATACTTCTTCAAGGAATGATACTTTTTATTTACTTCGCAAAGCTTCGGAACTTCACAAAAGAATAGAGGCAAGTATGTACTTTTCAAGAAAAGTATTCTTTCGGGTAGTTCCTTCATCAAAAAAGATCAAAGACTACTTCAACATCACGCGTCTCACTCCAACAACTACAGCAAGGGTATTTTTCCTTAAAGATCGCTCTTCAAGCAATATTCAAGAAAAAAAAGCCAAAATTTAGGGGCAAAGTATCGCATAACACATTTCCTTAGCGCGCGATATTCATTCATTTCCTTAGAGCGCGATATTCATTCATTACCTTAGCGTGCGAGATTCATTCATTTCCTTAGCGCGCGAGAGAACGTAGCACAACACGAGCTGAGGTGAAATTAGCTGTACTCCACTACATATTAACTGTCATCCACTATGTAAACACCTATATAAAGAGGAAGGTAGGAGAGAGAAGGGGAGGATACACATAATTGTAAAAGAGAGATACACATTTTTGTAGAGAGAGACTTTATTTTCTTTATCATCTTCTTCCCCAATGAACTAGATCTAGAACTCTACCCAAAAACCCATTAATGGAGATTGTAAATGTAATATTCATGTAATTACAACAATCATAGTGAAGAAACATGGATGTAGATCATATTGATCGAACCATGTAAAAAATCATTGTGTCCATTTACAATTTTAGCACTCGTATCATCATTTTCATATTCAATATGTTTAGATCTATATAAGTTATTAAGGGTGTTAGTAGTGGGATTTTCCACTACTACACATTTCTCTTGTTTTATCATGCCATTTGGATGATGTCTTACTTATTTATCTGTTTTAACAATTCACACCATTGAAATTCAAAAGAGAGGGCTTTCTCACGCGCCTAGCTTTTCTTTTTTTCTACATCAAAAAAATAAACAATAATCGTCACCAAACGACGATAAAAATCATACTAACAGAAATACCAAAGAAGAATGCAGACCCAAAGGATGATGTTGAAATTAATGAAGTAGCTTTTATTCCTGTGAAGCATTGTCAGATGACGTAGCAGCGCCCGAGCACCATTTCCATTTTTCTTTTGAGTGGGAAAATTTTGATAACATGGATTGTAGGTGAAAAGTGAAAACGAACGTGTGGCACACAAAAAATCTACTAGATTTACAACGAAATAGACAGCATTCGAAGTACACGCCTCAAACAAAGATTTTCTGGTGGAGAGGTAATAAATTCGACGAATATAAAACAACGCGTATACGGAGAGGTGGCGCAAGAGGCCAATACATAACTACATAAGTTCCCAGTAGTATTAGTTAATAAAGAGTTACTGCACTAAATAAAAGTATCTGGAAACTTGGGGACGAAAGCAGGTTAACGCATATTGGATCAGATTATACCTGAATCCGTGAGTGTTATTAATAAGACGGGGTTTGATGACGTTTTTATAGCTTTCCTATAAATTCCTCCTAATTAACTGGGGGTTCATGAGAGCAACTATCCACATAAACTAAGCTTCTAATTAATTATGTGCTTTCTGTGCTTAATTTAATCAACGAAAGTCCAATACTGGTATAAAACAGCTTCCAAGCGGCTTTAAGGTTTGAAATTTTCTCTTCACAACGGGTCCATTCTGATAATAAGCCAGGCGTTTCCAGATTAGTAAAATTTACATACTCCACTACTTGTAATATTGTATATATTGTTGAGGACATATATATATACATATATATATATATTGAAAATAAAGAGTGAGTCGCATTCGTATCTATTACCAACATCTCAAGCTTATTCATCTTCGTAGAAATTCAAGCCAAAGACTCGGTTTGCTGGCCTTCATTTTTTGTTGTATATGAACTCACGGGCCTACCCTAATTTCGTTAACCGGGGTCTTGGCCCGAATACGTCCTTTTGTTGTATATGAACTCATGAGCCTACCCTAATTTCGTTAACCGGGGTCTTGGCCCGAATACATCCCTAATACTGTATTGATTACGTATTGTCTTCTAGGGTTAGAATATATAAGGAGCGACTTTATCAAAAAAAAAAAAAAAAACGTATAAGGAGCGAAACAATCAGTTCTGCTGAATGATTCACAAAAGGAGAAGGTGGGAAGCTATGGCGAAACGGAAGAGAATAACATCAAAGGGGAGTATGTGGGCGATGGAAATACTATTAGGTTTTGGGAAGATACTTGGGTTGGAAATCAACCCTTCAACCTGAAATATCCTCATATTTATCAGATCACCACTGCTAAGAACTGGACTATCAAGCAATCTGCGGAACCCATAGCTAACGGAGGGGCTTGGAATTTTGGTTCAAGTAGAAGACGCTCCAACACTCAAATTGAAGAAGTCACTGGCCTCATTCCAGCTATCCAGGATATTTGTCCGGGCTCTGAAGAGGACACTCTTTCTTGATCGATTGATAAAAATGGGATCTTTACGGTAAAGTCTGCGTATTCTTGGTTTGCTAGTTGGTTTCTTCTTATGGCAGGTATACCACAAACAAATAGCTACTCAAGATGTGCTTTACAAAAAAGGAAATTGCTGGTCAATGGTTGCATTTTGTGTCGCAAAGATGGCGAATCGGTTACTCATTTACTGCTCCACTGCCTTTTTTAAACAAAAGTATGGCAATACTTTGTCTTTTGCAAGGATTGATTGGGTAATGCCGAATTGCATTGATATTATAATTAAGGGCTGGAGAATCAAAAATCTGTCCCCATTGGTGAAGTACTTTGGCAAGTTGTACCGGCGGCAATCACTTGGACCATTTGGAACAGCAGAAATGATGTTATCTTTAACTATGCGACAACGGATGAAGACCAAGTGATCTATCAAGTGAAGATTCAAGCTTATAATTGGTGTAGAAATTTAGAATCTCTTAAAGGGATCTCTCTAGAAAATGTTACCGCGAATTGGTCTCAATTCTTTGTAGCTTATAATGGGTTGTAAGCTTTTTTGGGTTGTTTTTTCACTTTTTTGGAAGAGTTGGGCTTGAGTTTCTCAATGCCTTCTCTGTGTTTGGGATCTTTGTTCTACGCTTACTTCATGTAAGCTTTTTTCGATGAATGATTATCTTTGCCGAGGAAAAAAAAAAAAACATCAAAGGGGACGAAAACCTATGCACACATTCGTCACGAGGTACTTTTGCAAATACTCAAAAAACTTCTGGCAAATACTCAAAAAACTTCTGTTAAAACTTTGATGAGATTCCGCCGTGTATGTAAGTTATGGTCGGAGTCAATCGTGAACGACACACGATTTATCGAAGATCACTTTATTGAATCCCAAAAGAATCCCCAGCTTATATTTAAATTCTTACCCAAAAACTTAGATGATATTAAAGATCGTTGGGATTTTTTGGCTGGAAAACAGTTCTCCCCTATATTCAGAATCTAATAGTTTCGGAAAACAGTTCTCCAAGGAATCTAAATGGTCATTGCAATAGCTTAACGTGTTTTATGGTCGGTGCTCCATATGAAATAGGCGAGATCTTTAATTTCAGTAAACTCGAGAAATTACGTATTGTCTCTCGCTTACAGAAACAAAGATTCTCACATGTCAAAAAATGTCTATTTGGATATGATGTCTTGAGGAAAGAATATAAATTGATGTGCATTCTTAATTATTTTGATCAAATTTTTTACAACAGATGCATAATCTTGACACTGGGAAGTACTGGTGCTCAATCTTGGAGAGAAATTAAACATCCGATGAAACACAAAGGCTTTCCACAAGGACATAAGTATCTGCCTCCCGGACATTGCATTAATGGGGCTGTTTTTTGGATGACAATCTTTGACAAAGGAGTTTTGTTTTCGTTCGACCTCCATGAAGAGAAATTTCAAGTAATCAAACTACTAGAGGATTTGGATCAGACGCATTATGATAATCAATTTAGAACACAGAAGATGTTTCTGTTTGGCCACAATAATTAAGGAATCTAATATTCGTGGTGGTGTGGTTGAGTTATATATATTGGAAGACAGAATCAAGCAAATTTGGGTTAAAAAGAGTATTAGATTTGATCTTCCGACAACTATACAAGATCTTCCTCCTATTTCATTGTCTCGTGACTTTCTCTCTCTGTAAGGACGGTATTACAAGTATTCAAATAATAGTATTTGATGGGAGGTTATCTATACACAAAATTGGTTAAAAAGACCAACATCAAAATTTCCTGGATGAAAAGGACACTTAGATTTAGATACTGTTTAAATGGACAAAAATTTAAAAATAGGCAGGATGTAACCAGTTTCATCCTGTCCATTTTCAAATATTTTTTTTTTTTTTATTTTACACGGGGATGCATCCAGTTTTTCATCCTTGCTATTTTTTAAGTTTAAGCCAGGATGAATCCAGTTTCATCCTTGCTATTTTTTCTTTGTCCATTTCACCCATAAAATTTTTTACTCGTCCATTTGAACCGTGTTTTAATTTTTTTTGGACAAATGACCCATTTTCCGTTATCTATATTGGAGGAAGTCGGAACAACACAAAAGAAGAAGTCAAATTTTTCAATTTTACGATTTGGACTTGAAAAAACTTGTAGAAGTAAAAGGTGATATTAATGGCGAATATGGTTATGATTATCCTGTCGCTCCTTGTTTCGTTAAAAGCTTGGGAAATGAACGAAGGAGATGGAGGTTGAGTACTAGTTGGTCGAAAAAATTTTGATGCATGAAGTATTAGTGGAAGATACAAGACATGTTTGAGCAAATGCCACCTAGTGATGCCGCAACGGTATCATTTTCCAATTCTCTGAGTGTCTCGGGAAAAAATAACGAGTCATTAGTTATTGATGTACATTAATTGATCCTTTTTAGTTCGGTTAGTGCAATTGCTAATTTTGGATGGAGGCATCAGTATTCAGTAATAAAGAATTTTCTAATTTATTATTTATGTTTACATCATCATCTTTTTTACCGTTTTGATTGGAAAATAATTTATTCCCACCTACTTTTTTTTTTTTTTCTTTCTTTGTTTTTAGCTTTTCCACCAGCAGCGCCAAAGAATACATGCACACCAACTGAAACCAAAACCTCCATCTTATATATTGTGAAGCTTTGAAAAAAGTCCCTTCTGATAGTGCAATTGTTTAGTTCATGGACTCTAATGCCCAGCTGACCCGCAAAGAGAACTGCATAAGCATTTGATTTATACATGTACACAACGAAAAAATTGAATCTTCATTCACTCTAAGCAAATTTCTAATCGCCAAGATGCTGCGCGGAATTGGTTCTTTGGATTTCTGAATTTGGACATGAATTTCCTAATGAATTTGGATTTCTAATCCAAAAATATCCATAAAAGGCAAAGTCTTTACAGAGTTGGGTAGAGCAACATTAATGGCTGATCGAGTAAAGGTGCTCTGTATCGGCTTTTATATTGTTCGAGTAAAAATGATAAAGATGGCATTATATAAGAAAATGGACACCAAATGTACGTAGCTGACATGATAAAAGTGTTAGGAAACAAGCACATCATAGACACAGCGGAAGACTAGATTCAAAACTTTTTCCTTAAAACCAGAAGATCCATCTACTTTGATTATACATATGAAACAAAAAACATGGTTGAATAACTTACCTTCTTAGCAGTAATTGAGAAGACCCAAAGATTCCAACCTTAACTTCTTGCTCCTGTGTCTTCTTCACCAAAACTTCAAACAAGAATAGTTTACTAATAATGGAAAATACTTTTACTGCTTGGGTTTTCTTATACCTAAAAGTCTTAACAGTTTTATCAGAAGGAAGAGAAGATATTTTCAATGCTAGTGTGGGCATAACAAGAAAATAGTCTACCATATCTTTATATAGTAGTTTTCACTCCACTCTCCCACTAAGATAAAACGGTTAGGTCTTTTAGGGTTTAACATTAATTAGCTTAATAATAGGTCAAAACCAAAACCACGTCTCACGTAATTAGTTTTGCCAACTATTAACCACAAATCACTCCACTATAGATTTGTGATTGAACCCTCTAATTCATGTTATATTTATTAATAAACCCTTTAGCCTTGTTGAGTCACATAACAATCCCTCCATTGTACCTGGCATCCATAAATAATCCATGGCATAGCAGCTCTTGCTTGTCAGCGTCATTACGATTATTTATGTTTTATATCCTCGACTATTACTGGTGCCGGACAACCATTATTAATCTAATAATCGCTCAAACGATTTGAGTGATCACTGGCCAGTTTAGAAGAATAATAACTGCACTGTAATACAAGGGGATGTCATAATTATGGACTTCATATTGAACCATGTAATCTTACTATGTGACCATAACTATCCATCTCGTTCAGAATATTGGATCACGTATAACGTTTACGACCTCACTGCTTAACGAGACAAGATGGAGATGATGCACATGTAAGGTATACATTAATCCTCAGAATTAAGAACTTTATGAAATAACAATAAAGAAGTACTCTTCATTTACTGACGTAATAAAAGAGTCTCTAATAGACCCATCAATGTGATCTCATCACTTTGATAGATAACTCATATCCCTGCATATAAGTTAATCACATAGTAATTCATATAACAATATATCTCATAGTGTATGCAATAATCATTTATTAAACTACTTGAAGGTGTCATAATAATTTTTTTAGAGCATTATTCCCAACAATCTCCCACTTGCACTAAAAACAATCAATCAATAGTGGCTCTAACGCCCATTCCAGTAACATGTGAATCAAAAACTTTTTGAGGTAAAACCTTAGTAAAAGGATCTGCTAGATTCCTTGCACCTGGAATTTTGGTGACAACGATGTCGCCTCTTTTGACTATATCCCTGATTATGTGATATTTCCTCTCAATGTGTTTCGCCTTTTGGTGATCTCTTGGATCCTTACTATTTGCAACAGCACCACTGTTGTCACAGTAAAGAACAAGTGGTTGCTTGCTTCTAGTACTACAGTAAGTTCTGTTAGGAATCTTTTAAACCAAACACCTTCCTTGGCAAATGAAGTCGCCAAGTACACGGGCTTCGTGGTAGAATCAGCAATGCATTTCTGCTTCACACTTCTCCAACTCACTGCTCCACCTCCAAGTGTAAATACACATCCTGAAGTTGACTTCCTTTCGTCAACATCCGATTGAAAATCAGAATCAGTATAACCAATCGGTACTAAATCCTCACCACCGTACACGAGTACATAATCTCTAGTTCTCCTGAGATATTTTAAAATGTGCTTGACCGCGATCCAATGGTCTTGACCAGGATTAGATTGATAGCGGCTAACCATGCCTACCGCATGACAAATATCTGGTCGAGTGCATAGCATGGCATACATGAGACTACCCACAGCAGAAGCATAAGGGACAGTCTTCATCCGTTCCTCTTCTTCAGATGTTTTTGGACATTGATTTCTAGAAAGAGGAACTCCATGTCTATAGGGACTAAATCCCTTCTTTGATTCTTGCATAGCAAAACGCACCAAAATTTTGTCAATATAAGTAGCTTGGGATAAACCTAATGTCCTAGTTTTTCGACTCCTTAAAATCTTAATTCCTAGAACATACAAGCTTCCCTAGATCTTTCATACCGAAATGATTTGATAGCCAAATCTTAGTTGATGACAATGCACTGTATCATTCCCAATGAGCAGGATGTCATCTACGTACAATACCAAAAATGTTACCACAACTCCATTCAATTTCATGTATACACACGGTTCTTCAGGATTTTGAACAAAGCCAATTGATTTAATAGCCTCATCAAATCTGATGTTCCAGCTCCGAGAGGCCTGCTTAAGTCCATAAATGGACTTTCGCAATTTGTAAACCATGTGCTCTTGACCAGGTTGTATGAAACCTTCTTTGGACCATATAAATTTCTTCTTCAAGATTGCCATTAAGAAATGCGGTCTTGACGTCCATTTGCCAAATCTCATAGTCATAATGTGCAGTAAATAGCTAAAAGTATCCCGATGGATTTGAACATGGCAATCGGCGAAAAAGTATCCTCATAATCAACTCCTTGTTTTTGAGTATACCCTTTGCCACCAATCTCGCTTTAAAAGTTTCAACATTTCCATCAGGGCCCCTTTTCCTCTTGTAAACCCACTTGCATCCAATGGGTTTAATATGAGATGGTGGATCTACAATATCAAAGACCCCGTTGGAATGCATTGAAACAATCTCATCTTCCATACCCACTTGCCATTTCGGTGAATCTTTATCACGCATTGCTTCATCGTATGTAGTTGGATCCGAATCAGATTGATCTGGGATAGCTTCAAAAGTTTCTCCCAAATGTAAAAACTTTGGGTTAGGCTTTCTATTCTCCCACTACGACGAACAATAAAGTGCATCTACATGATTAGAAGGGACATGTTGTGCTAGTTCAGTTTGAACTTGACGTTCAGGTTCTTCTTTGTACTATTGGTGTTGTTGACGTACTTGGACCTGGTGTGTTATCACCAATTTGTTGTGTACCAATTGCATTATGATTAGTATGAGGATTATTCAAATAAGGTACTCCTGAAATTAGTATCGACAAAATGGAAGCCACATCGTTCACTATGAATGGACTTTGTGAACTTTGTACACCACTAGTTACAGTCGATTCAATTTCGGATAACTCCTCAAGAATTACTTTACTACGAGGGTTGTAATCCATCATATAATCCTCTTCGAGAAAAATTGCATTTGCGCTAACAAATACCTTTTGCTCCCTGGGATTATAAAATAGACCAGCTCTAGTGCCCTTTGGATATCCCACAAACAAACATACTTCTGATTTTGATTCCAACTTGCTAGACTTACTTTTCAGCACATGTGCTGGACACCCCCATATCCTAATATGTTGTAGACTTGGCTTGTGACCAGTCCACAATTCCTTGGGTGTAACAGTAACAGCCTTGCTTGGAACTAAATTCAAAATATATGTCTGCGATTTCTAAGGCGTATCCCCAAAAAGAAATCGGTAAGGTTGTATAACTCATCATAGATCTTACCATTTCTAGCAAGGTTCTATTTCTCCTCTCAGCTACACCGTTCTCATTGAGTACCGGTGCGATGAGTTGGGATACAATTCCATTTTCCACTAAGTATGCTCCAAAACAGAGATTAGAAAGATATTCACCACCACGATCCGATCGGATAGCTTTTATCTTTTTACCGCTTTTGATTTTCCACTTCCATCCGATACTCTTTGAACTTTTCAAAAGATTCGGATTTATGTTGCATAAGGTAGATATGGCCAAATCTCGAGCAATCATCAAGAAATGTAATGAAATACTCAAAGCCACCTCTTGCCTTAACATTCATGGGACCGCATACATCTGTGTGTATTAATTCTAATATCTCATTAGCTCTAATTCCTTTACCAGAAAAAGATCTCTTAGTCATTTTACCTTCCAAACATGACTCACAAGAGAGACCATGGTTCAATATCTAGTGAACTTAGAGGTCCACTTTGTACCAATCTCTTGATCCTGTTAAGGTTAATATGACCAAGTCTAAGATGCCATAGATATGTATAATTAATACTAGGAGACTTCCTCTTATTTGAGGAAGAAGATGCAATTATTTCCTTATTATAAATGCAAGGTATAGTAGGAGATAAAAGATATAAACCATCCGATAATAAAACGAGAAAAAAATAATTAAACTTCCTTTAATTATCAAAACCTTGGTGGAATCAAATTTAACTTTCAAACCGTCTTTAACTAGACAAGAAACGGAAATTAAGTTCCTCCTAAGGTCCGGTACAAATAAACAAGTCTTTAAGTACCAAACTTTTATTCCTACTACTAGAATTAAAACTAGAAAAAAGTCTGACATCTCCGATAGCTTTGGCAAAGAACTCTTGCTTCCGAACCAAGGTTTAGATAGATTTCCCTTTCACTTAGGTTTCTGGTTATCTGGAACCCCTGCAAAGAATTGCATACATGATTAGTGGCCCCAGAATCAACACACCAAGAATTTGGTATGTTAGTAGCAACATTTGCTTCGACCACTAGTACAAACCTTCACGTAGGCCACGGTTTTTGGTTTATAGCCTAGCCACGTTTCGGGTTATTTGCGTGGCTACTAGTTATAGGTATAACTATAGCCACGTTTTGTATTATCCTATATCCATAGTGCACCATTTGGTCATGGGTTTAAACCTAAACCCATCATCTGTAGCCATAAGAAAACTTTTGGTGATGGGTTTAAGTATAAACCCATCACTTGTAGCCATAGGTGAGAATATGGCCACATTAAGCAATTATGTGTGTGTCGAATTCATAGGTTGGCTTTAGACACGCCTATTAATTCGTGACTGAAAGGAATCTGATTAAGCCACTTTGATTTCTTTATGTGTCCAAAGGGGGGTTCATTAGTCGCATCTTGTGACCGAGACAAAAGACTCTCCATGGCCATCTGTGATGGGTCAGGGTATAAAATATGCGCCTAGTTTGTAAACACGGCAATACAGTTCGGCATTTAATGGACTAATGTCTTAATATTACTGTGTAAGCAAGTGTTGCCAAATATTGATGAGCCGATAACAGCTTCATTCTAATACATGATTGGCGAGCTTAGATTTCATAAAAAGTTGAGTGAAACTGTTACAAAATGCAACGTACCATTTAATTTCTTGCAACAAAAAAAAATGTTTACACGAGTAATTTTCAATCATATACTATTACATTCGCTTTTCTGAAAATGCAGGCAAATGCAATCGTCATAAGGAATAACAGAGTGAGAGACAATAGCAGCAGGATTACATGATCAATGTCTTCTTATCTACAACTAGCTAGGATAGACCCAGATATGCTCCAACATATCTGTACTGCTGATTTTGTTACTGGAACTTCCATATGAATAAGGATGACTGAGTTTATTTGTTATAAACTTTTAATACTCATAAGATGTTCATAATATGCATCCTTTGTTGATTAACAGGCGTGAGGATGAATTGGTTCACAGGAAAAGAGACAAAAAATGTCACTGCAGAGGATTTTTTCTCAACAAGTCTGTCAAAACCAGGAGCCGCAAAACACCTTCAGGGGTTCTAAGGTGACAGACAACAGGTGCCAATGAGAATATGCATGAACTTCACACGCTCGGGGTGTCTCTTTCTCGCAGTGAAAACACACCTGGTGCAGTAAATTTGGTTAAACACGAAGTTTTTAGTCCCTTCCCACCCCTGCTATTGATAAGCTTGATTTTAAAATTTCCTGTTTTTGACATGTAGGGTGTAAGAAAAGAAAAAGAGAAACCAAGTGACAAAAACGGTTACTATCTACGGAATCTATCTACTATATAAGGGGAAAATATGACCTCATTAAAATATGTTACTACTATATTCTAATATACAATTTCCTCCAACCATTACGATAACTCATTTCAACAATTTATTGTTGTCTTACAGATGAGTAGTTAAAACAGCACAACGACTAGCTCTACCACAACAAAATCAAAGCCATTAATTCCTTGTTTTTCTCCCAAACTGAACTTGCACATTTTTGTACATAAAAAAGAGAAACTCAGCATTACAATAAAATCGAACACAGATCGACACAAGAGAACATGAACAACACTTTAGCAGTAGATAAATATATACATAACAGTTAATAAAAAATGATTCTTCGATATGCATTACCCTCTGTACCATTGTTCAAACTCATACTCGTATTCACAAATCAACCAAATGGCCCCTGGATCCATTTCAAATTCTACGTCTCATATGCAATCTAAGCAAGTTTTTGGTCACCCAAGTCATGCAAATACCTAACCTTTTATCCTCAAATATAGGGATATTAAACCATCACCCCAAATCACAAATATACTTAACCGTTCAGTGTAGATTTTTAAACCATCATCCCAAGTATCAATTCATGACAAGGACAAACAACACGAATGTGCTATAACTGAAGAAATTGATTCACTTTTGCTGAATATACATGGTTTTCATATCAATTACCAAGTCTAGGCTTAAAGAATTGGTTAATCTTTGCTTACGGGATACAAGTAACTTAATAGGCTTATATGGGAGGCCTTCTTGTGGTGTCTAAAAGTGATGCCCGTCAGTTACAAAACACTGTCCCCAATAAATAAGTAACTACAATTTTTTTTCAATTCACAACATTGTGGATTGGAATTAAGCCAAACTTAAATCGGCACCCATCATTGCAGTACTTACTATTTTATTATGGAACTTCCAAAATTCAAGGATTAAAACAGTTGTAGTATGTAGTTCATGGTGAAGAAGACCAATTGTTTGTTGCATACGCAAGATTATTAAAATGTGGCATTGTCAAGAGAATTAAACTATCCAGCACTTACAATAGTAGCCAACACAAACAGGACAATGATATAAGACAAAGTCACCACTGTATTTAACTTGTTCAGGAGTACTCAATCAAGCTTTTTAGTAAGCATTACTCAATAACATTTTATACGGGAGAGAAATAGGTAGTTTTTTCTAAGTACCTATAGGATATAAAAAGAGCTACAATGGAAACTAAGAACTAGAAGATAGTTAACAAGATACGATGAGATGAGTGGTAAGAACACATTCTCGTGAGTAATCAGGTGCCAATACTAGCCTCATCTAAACAATATGGGCAAGCCAAACTTTTACGTAGCCGGTCTGTAGTAAAAATGAATATGGTAGGAGGAATTATTACCTGCAATGTTGCAAAAGTGAATACAGTGATTCCAATATTTCGGGGAAGAGTGTTTCCATAGGTGCTCGCTTACCAAGTTGAAGTCTAGTAGTCCACCCTGCAACTCTAATTCCAACTCCAATTACATGGTCTGCTACCCAAACACACGAAGATACCCTGCAATGATAGCTCCAATAGAAAACAACATCCCCCAACCTTCCAGAATAAAAAAATCCACGGATCTGTTCAGGCATCATAGGCAAGTACGGGTCAGGACTCAGGATCTCATAGTCATAGTGTTCGACCCCAAATTGATGAGAAATTTCTTTGTTGTTGTTTTTTAATTAGATTATGTTAATGCAATTAATTCTATTAAAAAATCAACTGAACAAGTAATATACTTGAAAACTTAGTTTGATCCGGCAATTGCAAGTAAGCTAAGGTTCATGAGTATGGATTCGCTCGTCTCATTTTCCTTAAAACATAAAACATCAAAGAACCAAGACTGAATTTTGTTTCTCCTGGTACTTGATTGCACATCCATCCATCTTATCTACCTATTTATAAAAACCAAGCAGATTCAAGTTAAACATTTCAACAAACACATAGAGGACATCAAGTTATCAACAGACCAAATGAGTTGACTTGCAATTAAACCCCTAACATGTTCATTATGGTCAAACCATTTCTTTTTATTCTTTGCAGAAGCGAAATTGCAAAACAGCACCAGTGAAGGACGGTTCGAAATTACAGGAAGCTAAGGGACATGATTCACATGAACCGATAAGTAAACCTACAGCATAAAAGTACATAAACCTATTTGAATTAATACTTAAATCAAAATTTCGAAAATCCCCAGATAATAAGATAAAAAAAAATCAATTTAACACAGATCTTCTTACCCAAAATCAATGTCCGATAACAGGGAACAAGATACATCGATATATCTTCCTTTTCTCCATCTTCAAAATCGTTGAAAAAATGAAGAACTTCATGAGATAAAATTTGAAAGAAAAGAAGATGGGTTTTGGTTTAGGGGGTATTAACCACTCAGAGAGGTGCCGTTTTCTGATTTGGTTACTCTACTTCTAGGTTATTGGTTTTGTTGAAGGGTTTCAATCTTGGAAAGAAAAGAAAAAAAGACACAGAGCAGAGAATCGCAAGATTTGGTTAGGTTTTTATAGGGGAAATAAATTTTATCGAAATTTTTGGGGGAAATAATGCGCCAAAATTTTGTTGCTCCCGCCTGTCCAGATTGCAATTTTCCCTCTTTGTAAGTGGTAATCCATGTCCTTCATGTGTTTGCAATTACATTCGTTGGATTAGAGATTCTGCTTTTCTATTGGTCGGATAAACACAATACGGATCACACTTGTTCTTTAGTGTTAATATAGAATATTTTTCGATTTAACTTAAAATTCCAATTTGCTAAAGGATTTAAATCTATAATTTTCACATACCAACCTAAGAGAAAAGATCGGTGGGCAATCTTATATGGACGTACGTTATCTTACAAGATTTGACCTGATTTTACTTAAGAGTATAAACGACAATGAACTTGAAGGCAATAATTTGGTGATGCGTTTTTCTTATGAAACTTGACAATCCCACAAATAAATGAGCACAATTCGAAAAGTTTAACACTACCATCTGCCATTGTGAAAATTAACCCGATTTCATCGTTATTATAGTAGATCGATTTGTTTTCCATAAGTGAATGAAATAAGAATTTAGTTAACTAAATTTGTGACCTTTTTATGCAGTGATGCACATCGAGTAACATCGAATGAGATCTCCTGAGTCGGACGAAGCATTTTAGGGAATGATCGAGTAAGACCAGACGAAATCCAACATCAAATAAAGTGATGTAAATCCCTAAGTACTCGATGAGATTGAGTAAGATAAAACGAAATTATCAGATAATAAATCTGTGTAAAATTCTAAGCATTAGAGATGAACCGTTGAGATAATAAATTGGAAATCCCTAATTATAAAGATACTTACTTCTTTTAAACTTTTAATCATCAAATGAATTCATGTGAGATATCATACAACAAAGTATGAAATCATGAATTAAATGAACATGAAAGTGACAAGTGCAAAATGTGTCTCAAGAGTCCTGTATAATACCAAGTAGTATGAGAATGATGCTTACAAAGGTTAATATAGCATACTCAGAGTCACCTAAAACGATCAGATGCATAACACCGAGGCTACTATTCAAGAGATGTTGGCCATCAATAATATCAATAGTTGGAATTTTGTGCTTTGTAGGGCGTTAAATGATGAAGAACTAGAAGATATAGAACATCTTCTTAGTTGACTTCCAAGTGTTGCCATGGATGGTGGTGGTGATCAAAGAGTGTGGCAAGCAGGTAAGCTAGCTATTTATGGTTGTTCATTGTTACAAAGCTCCAGAGATGATTGCTTGTTGAGGTTTCCACACAGAAGCGTTTGGAATCTAAAATTCCTCAAAAGGTAATTTTCTTTGTGGTGGACTCTTTGTTACAATGCGGCACCAACTCTTGATTCTTATAGTTATAGGAATGTCATGATGGTAAATGACTATCTGCTTTGTAAAAAAGCACCTGAATCAAACCAATATATATTTTTACTCTGTGAAACTACAAGTGATGTTTGGCACTATGTGTTAGAAGCACTATTTGGGAGTGGAATAAGAAGAAATGCAACTCTGCATCAATTAGAAGAAGAATTTGGGATATCTATCCTTTTGCTATTTGGTGGGCAATGCGGATGGAAATGAATGCAAGATCGTTCAATGGGAAGTATAAACCTGTGTATTCTACTACTGACACTGTCAAGATTTTTATCTTCAACTGGTGCGTTGGTATATACATTTTTAATAGGTTTTCATTGGACATTGCATAAATGAGATTCTATAATGCATTCATTTTTTCACAACTCTACTATAATTGAATTTGTATGTTCCTTGAGTGACAAATTATCACCGTCTTTAAGTTTTCTTCTTTTAACAAGATTGTTCGCACGTGCATATGCACGTATGGAAATGATGCGCATCACTTTTTTTTTTCTTCTGTTTTCACAGGGATTGGGATAATTAATCACCAATATACCCCAGTTTTATGTGTAACACACTACTCATACAATTATGATATAAGGATGATTAAGGAAATTAGAATTTTGGCAGCTTAGCTAGGCACGTGTCTTCTCCTTGTGCTTGTGACTAAGTGCCTGTTTATTTTTATTTTAAGCATGAGTACCTGTTTAGGGACCCTCTCGATGTGATAGCTCATTTTCTAGACTCACAACTAATTTTCATTTTATACTTGTACTTATTTAGCCTTATTTAATTTAAAGGTTATTTTTGAGAATGTCATGAAACTAAGGGTAAAATCGGAATTCAAGAATTTGCAGCTTCATTCACTGTTCCTAAGCCCTTTATAATAGGAATAGATAAATTAGACCCCGGCAAAAACACGTCACACATTCATTATGTCAATAATAATGCACCTAGATGAACTAGTAGTCAATTGAAAGTCAACTAAATCAAGCAAGGTACTGTCACATCACACGTCATAATTTCAGGGCTAATAAGTTTTGCATAATTTTCTCTCGCAGTCTCTTTCCTTCTTCCATGGAAAATATAGAAAAAAAAGCCATAGCCGCGCAGTTCTCTTCTCTACAGAACCAAACCCCTTTCTAGCTTAATCGTAAATCAAAACCAGTAAAACCTAACACATTCCTTGGTACAAAACCCTAACTATCTTCTCGGTAAAATCTATCATGTCCCGATTACCATTTTCAGTTTTCTCTCTACCATTCTTTCTGTTTGACGAATCAAAGGTGTTTCTCGAAAGAAATTTTAATGAAGAAGATTACCATATCGAACGATATTCCGTTGAGGTTAGTTTCAAGATCTACTTGTCGGCTTATTTATTTTCATCTTCTTTATTATCTCAAATTTTGGGTTTTAGGGTTTTTTCTGGTGATAGCGATGATAATAATTATGGGTTATTCCGTTATTTTTGTTTAATTTTAGATTTATTGATACATCGTATTCATTTTTGTCGATGGTCAATTTTCTTTTCTGCATCTGAGATGCACATAAAGGGAGTCGATTTAAGGAATTCAGGGTATTTGAATCCTGAATTTTTTTGTAAATCTTGAATTAAAACTTATATTTAAATCTGCAAATGTATATTAAATTTTGAGAGAGATGTTTTGCTTCGAAGACTTCATCGAGAGCTCTAAAGCTACTAACCCTCAAGTAGCATAAAGACATGGATCCTACTATATGTTATTTTTTTTGTTATTTTGATTATTGCTTTTAGTATACTTATGTTGTTATATTCAGAGCTACATCATTGAATTTCTGTTTTGCCTGTAATTATTTTTTGAAGCAATTTCATGAAAACATGCTCAATGAATGAAATACATTCAAATAAATGATCACACTGGCTAGTGGTGCACACACTGAAAGAGTTTGAAGCTTTGTCTGATAGCAACCACAAATGTTTTCTCAGTTTACGAATTCATCTAAATCCTTCATGATTTTCTTTGTCCAGAAATAATTGCACGTAAGGGAACATAATCCAAGCAGTTCTTTGGTGATCTTTGCGGCGAAAAGAATCATTGTCGTCTCATGGAGCTTAACAATTCGATAATGACACCCCACAAGGAAGGAAATAAATTATATCTTCTGTCGTGCATGTTAAGCTCTAGTAGTCACACTTGTGTGGATTGACCACAATAGAGGTTGAGAATTTGGTTTTGTAATCTACTGAAGAAGTAATTTTGTTGAGCCAAATCTTTTTTGTTGGTACATTTGCAGGTATGGGAATAAGTTTCCTACTGGAAGCACATTTGTTGTTGCTCTTTCTTCTTTTCTTTTGTTGCAATTCAAAACCATTCCCTAATTTTAGTTTCTCGGAGAGTTGGTAACTGACTGATGGCTCATATGTTTGATTCTTGTAGGTCTTGGCTGTAGCATCCTCCAAAAACTGTAGGAGTCCAAGAAATGCAGTTGCAAGAATGGATGCTTATCCAGTTCTAGAGTGCACCTTAGAACAGATAAAAGAGGTAAAAGTAGTCTTCAAAGTCCCTTTCAGTATCAATATTTGCTTGTAAAGTCATGTAATTGTTCCATTTGATAGGAATACCATGTTGGTTGCTTGAGGGACCATGGGTTGGATCATGTATGATTTGAAGGTAAGTCCTATCTCATGTGTTCTTTAATTGCCTAGAACCTCTAGAATTCTGATTAAGGTGTATCTAAAAATTCCTGGAACACAGGAATTACCGGACGACTTGCTATGATGATTAACATATACTCATCTGGATTACGGGCGGGTGATATGTCCTAAGTTCAATAAGTATAAATGCTAAAATGTTTGTAATTAAAGTACAACCCGAAAAGACAGAGATCTGTTGTTCTGGGGTTTTGCAGCTGGTTCTTCTACCGTGATTTTTTATACTCTTCAGGTTATTCAAGGAAGTTCTGCTAAATCAATTGCACCATTCCCAGTTGGTCGTATGTTTTATAGTTAGGGTGGATTGATGGTTTCTGAGCACCCAATTAACAAGACGAACGCGATGCCTTGCGTTGATGGTCCGTGAAGGTGTCAGCTTCAATTTTGATTCTCACACTACAACAAAAGATTATTTCACGAGCTAGTAACCATTCCTTGTAATTATATTCCTATGGTTTGTAGTGTTTTTATATTTTAATTGTTACTGTTTGAGTATTCTTTTTAGTCTTGTTGGTGTGTATTACTGTATAGTTATGATGTGATGACATTAATAAAGTGAATCTTTTAACCGAATGTATCGAATTTTTATTGAATATTCTATTTTCATTTTGGTTTTTGGAGTTCTTTTTTTCTTTTCCGAAATTCTCCTTTTATTTTGGAACCACTATAGGTGAATCCTATATCGCCATGGAGCTAAATGTTATCCGTGACCATAAGATATGAATTGGCCACGTTAAAATAAATTTGTGTGTGTCTAAATGATAGTGATGACCATGGTTTAATAATTTCATGTGGCTTTAGGGTAAACTTATAGCCACGTGAAAATCATATATCGTGTCCATAAGCAATTTATTGTCATGGTTTAACGGATTTCTCGTGTCTTAAAAGTAAACATTAGTCACATCTAAAAGTATTTATGTCTTTTTAGAAATTTATGGCCATGGTTCTACAAATTTATCGTAACCATAACTCATGAATTGGCCATGATATAACGAATTTTGCGTGTCTGATTGATCACGTAGGCCACGGTTAAAATAAAATCCATGTGGCTTTTAGGTAAAATTAGGTCACGTCTAAATCAATTTGCGTGTCTATAAGGTTCTTATAGCCACGGTGATAGGGAAAATGCTTAACTATAAATAAATGAGATGGATATCATATAGACACGGTTATAGGGGTTTATCCATGGTAAATAATATTTTATAGTCACTCATAGTTTATGTAGCCATAAAGGTACCTCTTTGTCACGGCACCTGATGCCACATTTTTGAGTGAAAAAGATCCATGGCCAAAAGCCTATGGACACGGTGATTAAGTGTGGCCTATGCGAAGATTTGTACTAGTGGACAACTAAGGATTCAAAATTACCCGTGACCTTTTTCTTTTTTTAGATAATCCTTGTAGTTCCGCTTCCAATGCGCGGAGTTCTTTGGCATTGGAAACATTTCCTTTAGGCTTATCACCTTTTCCTTTCTTGACTCCAAGAGCATTAGTTGCTGCTGGCTTCTTATTAGCATTCTTCTTGAACTTCTTCTTCTTGCCCTTAGCCCCAGATGGACCAAGAAGACTCCCCAATATGAAGTGTTCCAAAGTAGGCCTTTGCTCCTTAATTATCCCCTCACCGTTTGCAAGCTGTTGGAGTAGCTCGGGAGAGCCATTTCCATCTTGTTCATATTAAAATTAAGCTTAAAATTTGCAAACGACGGAGGCAGAGAATTGAGCACCATGTCTACTTTCATTTCAGTGTTCATGGTTGATCCCAAAACATCCAGTTCATTGAATAGGGACATCATGTACAATACATGATCTCGAACTCGGAGTTCCATCAACCATATGGGTGTTCATAAGCTTCTTGTGACTTCGGTTTTGCGGGGACGACCGTGTTCCGCAAACATGTCCTTGAGGCTTTCTAAAATGTCGCTGACAAACTGATAACCTTCATAAGTGTATTGCAAAACATTGCTCATAGACCCCATGATATAGAACTTGGCCATATCATTAGCCTTTGTCCACTTAGCAAAGTCATCTTTCTCTTCTTGAGAAGCATTCTCAGCAGGAACTTGAGGTCTTTCCCCAACAATAGCGAACTTATAATCGTGAGAAATCAAACAAATGTCCAAGTTTCTTTTCCAGTCCACATAGTTAGGTCCGGTCAACTGATTCTCTCTTAACAAACTAGGCAAAACGTTCATATTCGACATCTATTCAAGTAGTAATAAAACATACAGTGAGATACAAGCATTTACAGAATTCAAAACAAAAAACTTTTGTTCATTACAGCACTTTCATGTCATAACAAACTTGGATTCATAATCAATGCATACATCTACTCATTCTAAGGAATAAGCATACATATATATTTATTAAGAGAATCTCATTCAACTTGATTCAATTTATCTAACATCTCATGTAAAATCAATCAAATAATCCATTCAAATTTAGCTTCTGAATATATGATAACCACTAGTTCCTATGGGAAAAATTATTATTCATATATCAGTTAAGTGTCATTCCATTAACTTAACTTAGAACTCAACACAAGATACGATAGTTTCCTAAGGGAAATCTATATTAACTCGTCTGTCCAAGTTTTAACCAAATGGTGATCCATGCCGATATCCGACTAGAGTATCCATTCTTTAGGGAATTGAGTACATAGTCATATCCATGAATTGTCAATGGAAAGCCGTGGGTATCTGTATACCCTCTCCCACTTAATATTCTTAAAAGCAAGATATGCAAAGATCATTCATACATTACATATATTTGATTCACATGTTAGCAATAGGTATCACTACAATATGTTATGCATATTACGTACTCATATTATATACTTCTTAATTTCACACACAATCAAACAATCACAGATGATCACTATCAATACATAATTAATTTCAGAAACAGTATATAGCTAAACATCAAACTCGATGTTATTAGTATGTAGCAAAACAGATCATTGTAACCAAACAGACCTTATTCTCAGATTCAGATTAACTCCATAACCAAACAGACCTTAGAACCAATCCCGAATCCTGGTTCAGAACTGTTCTGACCCAAGTCTTAATTCAACTCAGTTCCGATTCAAACCCTTTGAATCACTGATCCGGATCTGGTGTCAATTAGGCCCAACTTTACTTAACCATTTTAAAAACATATGATTTGTGTTCCAAATAAAGGCCCAAAGCCTACTATTTACATAAATCAAAATTTTAAAACTAAGTAAACTTAAAAGACCTAATTTTACTCGGTCAAAAACAAAAAAATATTTTGAAAACAACTTTTCAAAACATAAAACACGTTTTTTTTCTTTTATTTATTTATTTTCTAAAAATAAATTAAATCAAATCCTACTATATTTAATTGATTAAAATTAAAATATATTTTTGATTATAAAAAAACGTGAATAAATAGGATTTTACTTCTTACAAAAAAACATAGTTTAGATCAAAATAAAATCAACCATCATATCTCATATAGATTTGCACAACAACATGTGATTGAAAACAAATATAACATATAAACAGATCTCATCTTCTTCTTATATATTAATTAGTAATTAAAATAAATCACATATACAAATCAATTAATCAATCATTATTAAAAATAAAATAATCATGATTAATTATAATACATACATACAATCATAGTAGAAGTGGCTCTGATACCACTGTTAGGAAACAAGCACATCATAGACACAGCGGAAGACTAGATTCAAAACTTTTTCCTTAAAACCAGAAGATCCATCTACTTTGATTATACATATGAAACAAAAAACATGGTTGAATAACTTACCTTCTTAGCAGTAATTGAGAAGACCCAAAGATTCCAACCTTAACTTCTTGCTCCTGTGTTTTCTTCACCAAAACTTCAAACAAGAATAGTTTACTAATAATGGAAAATACTTTTCCGCTTGGTTTTCTTATACCTAAAAGTCTTAACAGTTTTATCAGAAGGAAGAGAAGATATTTTCAATGCTAGTGTGGGCATAACAAGAAAATAGTCTACCATATCTTTATATAGTAGTTTTCACTCCACTCTCCCACTAAGATAAAACGGTTAGGTCTTTTAGGGTTTAACATTAATTAGCTTAATAATAGGTCAAAACCAAAACCACGTCTCACGTAATTAGTTTTGCCAACTATTAACCACAAATCACTCCACTATAGATTTGTGATTGAACCCTCTAATTCATGTTATATTTATTAATAAACCCTTTAGCCTTGTTCTGAGTCACATAACAATCCCTCCATTGTACCTGGCATCCATAAATAATCCATGGCATAGCAACTCTTGCTTGTCAGCGTCATTACGATTATTTATGTTTTATATCCTCGACTATTACTAGTGCCGGACAACCATTATTAATCTAATAATAGCTCAAACGATTTGAGTGATCACTGGCCAGTTTAGAAGAATAATAACTGCACTGTAATACAAGGGGATGTCATAATTATGGACTTCATATTGAACCATGTAATCTTACTATGTGACCATAACTATCCATCTCGTTCAGAATATTGGATCACGTATAACGTTTACGACCTCACTGCTTAACGAGACAAGATGGAGATGATGCACATGTAAGGTATACATTAATCCTCAGAATTAAGAACTTTATGAAATAACAATAAAGAAGTACTCTTCATTTATCGCGTAGTAAAAGAGTCTCTAATAGACCCATCAATGTGATCTCATCACTTTGATAGATAACTCATATCCCTGCATATAATTTAATCACATAGTAATTCATATAACAATATATCTCATAGTGTATGCAATAATCATTTATTAAACTACTTGAAGGTGTCATAATAATTTTTTAGAGCATTATTCCCAACAATCTCCCACTTGCACTAAAAACAATCAATCAATAGTGGCTCTAACGCCCATTCCAAAGAACATGTGAATCAAAAACTTTTTGAGGTAAAACCTTAGTAAAAGGATCTGCTAGATTCCTTGCACCTGGAATTTTGGTGACAACGATGTCGCCTCTTTTGACTATATCCCTGATTGTGTGATATTTCCTCTCAATGTGTTTCGCCTTTTGGTGATCTCTTGGATCCTTACTATTTGCAACAGCACCACTGTTGTCACAGTAAAGAACAAGTGGTTGTTTGCTTCTAGTACTACAGTAAGTTCTGTTAGGAATCTTTTAAACCAAACACCTTCCTTGGCAGCTTCAGAAGCTGCCACGTACTCGGCTTCGTGGAGCAATGCATTTTCGCTTCACACTTCTCCAACTCACCGCTCCACCTCCAAGTGTAAATACACATCCCGAAGTTGACTTCCTTTCGTCAACATCCGATTGAAAATCGAATCCCATTATAACCAATCGGTACTAAATCCTCACCACCGTACACGAGCACATAATCTCTAGTTCTCCTGAGATATTTTAAAATGTGCTTGACCGCGATCCAATGGTCTTGACCAGGATTAGATTGATAGCGGCTAACCATGCCTCTTGCATGACAAATATCCGGGTCGAGTGCATAGCATGGCATACATGAGACTACCCACGACGAAGCATAGGGACAGTCTTCATCCGTTCCTCTTCTTGGATGTTTTTGGACATTGATTTCTAGAAAGAGGAACTCCATGTCTATAGGGACTAAATCCCTTCTTTGATTCTTGCATAGCAAAACGCACCAAAATTTTGTCAATATAAGTAGCTTGGGATAAACCTAATGTCCTAGTTTTTCGACTCCTTAAAATCTTAATTCCTAGAACATAGTCAAGCTTCCCTAGATCTTTCATCCGAAATGATTTGATAGCCAAATCTTAGTTGATGACAATGCACCTGTATCATTCCCAATGAGCAGGATGTCATCTACGTACAATACCAAAAATGTTACCACAACTCCATTCAATTTCATGTATACACACGGTTCTTCAGGATTTTGAACAAAGCCAATTGATTTAATAGCCTCATCAAATCGATGTTCCCGGCTCAGAGAGGCTCCGCTTAAGTCCATAAATGGACTTTCGCAATTTGTAAACCATGTGCTCTTGACCAGGTTGTATGAAACCTTCTGGCTGGACCATATAAATTTCTTCTTCAAGATTGCCATTAAGAAATGCAGTCTTGACGTCCATTTGCCAAATCTCATAGTCATAATGTGCAGAAATAGCTAAAAGTATCCTGATGGATTTGAACATGGCAACTGGCGAAAAAGTATCCTCATAATCAACTCCTTGTTTTTGAGTATACCCTTTTGCCACCAATCTCGCTTTAAAAGTTTCAACATTTCCATCAGGGCCCCTTTTCCTCTTGTAAACCCACTTGCATTCAATGGGTTTAATATGAGATGGTGGATCTACAATATCAAAGACCCCGTTGGAATGCATTGAAACAATCTCATCTTCCATACCCACTTGCCATTTCGGTGAATCTTTATCACGCATTGCTTCATCGTATGTAGTTGGATCCGAATCAGATTGATCTGGGATAGCTTCAAAAGTTTCTCCCAAATGTAAAAACTTTGGGTTAGGCTTTCTGATTCTCCCACTACGACGAACAACTGGTGCATCTACATGATTAGAAGGGACATGTTGTGCTAGTTCGATTTGAACTTGACGTTCGGTGTTCTTCTTTGTACTATTGGTGTTGTTGACGTACTTGGACTGGTGTGTTATCACCAATTTGTTGTGTACCAATTGCATTATGATTAGTATGAGGATTATTCAAATAAGGTACTCCTGAAATTAGTATCGACAAAATGGAAGCCACATCGTTCACTATGAATGGACTTTGTGAACTTTGTACACCACTAGTTACAGTCGATTCAATTTCGGATAACTCCTCAAGAATTACTTTACTACGAGGGTTGTAATCCATCATATAATCCTCTTCGAGAAAAATTGCATTTGCGCTAACAAATACCTTTTGCTCCCTGGGATTATAAAATAGACCAGCTCTAGTGCCCTTTGGATATCCCACAAACAAACATACTTCTGATTTTGATTCCAACTTGCTAGACTTACTTTTCAGCACATGTGCTGGACACCCCCATATCCTAATATGTTGTAGACTTGGCTTGTGACCAGTCCACAATTCCTTGGGTGTAACAGTAACAGCCTTGCTTGGAACTAAATTCAAAATATATGCTGCAGTTTCTAAGGCGTATCCCCAAAAAGAAATCGGTAAGGTTGTATAACTCATCATAGATCTTACCATTTCTAGCAAGGTTCTATTTCTCCTCTCGGCTACACCGTTCATTCATGAGTAAGGGTGCAGTGAGTTGGGATACAATTCCATTTTCCACTAAGTATGCTCCAAATGTGATTAGAAAGATATTCACCACCACGATCCGATCGGATAGCTTTTATCTTTTTACCTGTTTGATTTTCCACTTCCATCCGATACTCTTTGAACTTTTCAAAAGATTCGGATTTATGTTGCATAAGGTAGATATGGCCAAATCTCGAGCAATCATCAGTAAATGTAATGAAATACTCAAAGCCACCTCTTGCCTTAACATTCATGGGACCGCATACATCTGTGTGTATTAATTCTAATATCTCATTAGCTCTAATTCCTTTACCAGAAAAAGATCTCTTAGTCATTTTACCTTCCAAACATGACTCACAGAGAGACCATGGTTCAATATCTAGTGAACTTAGAGGTCCACTTTGTACCAATCTCTTGATCCTGTTAAGGTTAATATGACCAAGTCTAAGATGCCATAGATATGTATAATTAATACTAGGAGACTTCCTCTTATTTGAGGAAGAAGATGCAATTATTTCCTTATTATAAATGCAAGGTATAGTAGGAGATAAAGATATAAACCATTGATAATAAACCAGAAAAAATAATTAAACTTCCTTTAATTATCAAAACCTTGGTGGAATCAAATTTAACTTTCAAACCGTCTTTAACTAGACAAGAAACGGAAATTAAGTTCCTCCTAAGGTCTGGTACAAATAAACAGTCTTTAAGTACCAAACTTTTATTCCTACTACTAGAATTAAAACTAGAGAAAAAGTCGGACATCTCCGATAGCTTTGGTGACAACTCTTGCTTCCGAACCAAGGTTTAGATAGATTTCCCTTTCACTTAGGTTTCTGGTTATCTGGAACCCCTGCAAAGAATTGCATACATGATTAGTGGCCCCAGAATCAACACACCAAGAATTTGGTATGTTAGTAGCAACATTTGCTTCGACAACTAAGGATTCAAAATTACCTGCAGCCTTTTTCTTTTTTAGATAATCCTTGTAGTTCCGCTTCCAATGCGCAGGTTGCTGGCATTGGAAACATTTCCCTTTAGGCTTATCACCTTTTCCTTTCTTGACTCCAAGAGCATTAGATGTCTTTGGCTTCTTATTAGCATTCTTCTTGAACTTCTTCTTCTTGCCCTTAGCCCCGGATGGACCGAAGAAGACTCCCCAATATGAAGTGTTCCAAAGAGGCCTTTGCTCCTTAATTATCCCCTCGGCCGTTTGCAAGCTGTTGGAGTAGCTCGGGGGAGAGCCATTTCCATCTTGTTCATATTAAAATTAAGCTTAAAATTTGCAAACGACGGAGGCAAAGAATTGAGCACCATGTCTACTTTCATTTCGGTGTTCATGGTTGATCCCAAAACATCCAGTTCATTGAATAGGGACATCATGTACAATACATGATCTCGAATCGGAGTTCCATCAACCATATGGGTGTTCATAAGCTTCTTGTGACTTCGTTTTTGCGGGACGACCGTGTTCCGCAAACATGTCCTTGAGGCTTTCTAAAATGTTAGCGACAAGCGATAACCTTCATAAGTGTATTGCAAAACATTGCTCATAGACCCCATGATATAGAACTTGGCCATATCATTAGCCTTTGTCCACTTAGCAAAGTCATCTTTCTCTTCTTGAGAAGCATTCTCAGCAGGAACTTGAGGTCTTTCCCCAACAATAGCGAACTTATAATCGTGAGAAATCAAACAAATGTCCAAGTTTCTTTTCCAGTCCACATAGTTAGGTCCGGTCAACTGATTCTCTCTTAACAAACTAGGCAAAACGTTCATATTCGACATCTATTCAAGTAGTAATAAAACATACAGTGAGATACAAGCATTTACAGAATTCAAAACAAAAAACTTTTGTTCATTACAGCACTTTCATGTCATAACAAACTTGGATTCATAATCAATGCATACATCTACTCATTCTAAGGAATAAGCATACATATATATTTATTAAGAGAATCTCATTCAACTTGATTCAATTTATCTAACATCTCATGTAAAATCAATCAAATAATCCATTCAAATTTAGCTTCTGAATATATGATAACCACTAGTTCCTATGGGAAAAATTATTATTCATATATCAGTTAAGTGTCATTCCATTAACTTAACTTAGAACTCAACACAAGATACGATAGTTTCCTAAGGGAAATCTATATTAACTCGTAAATGTCCAAGTTTTAACCAAATGGTGATCCATGCCGATATCCGACTAGAGTATCCATTCTTTAGGGAATTGAGTACATAGTCATATCCATGAATTGTCAATGGAAAGCCGTGGGTATCTGTATACCCTCTCCCACTTAATATTCTTAAAAGCAAGATATGCAAAGATCATTCATACATTACATATATTTGATTCACATGTTAGCAATAGGTATCACTACAATATGTTATGCATATTACGTACTCATATTATATACTTCTTAATTTCATACACAATCAAACAATCACGAGATGATCACTATCAATACATAATTAATTTCGAAATAAAGTATATAGCTAAACATCAAACTCGATGTTATTAGTATGTAGCAAAACAGATCATTGTAACCAAACAGACCTTATTCTCAGATTCAGATTAACTCCATAACCAAACAGACCTTAGAACCAATCCCGAATCCCCGGGTTCAAGCTGTTCGACCCAAGTCTTAATTCAACTCGCCCGATTCAAACCCTTTGAATCACTGATGCGGATCTGGTGTCAATTAGGCCCAACTTTACTTAACCATTTTAAAAACATATGATTTGTGTTCCAAATAAAGGCCCAAAGCCTACTATTTACATAAATCAAAATTTTAAAACTAAGTAAACTTAAAAGACCTAATTTTACTCGGTCAAAAACAAAAAAATATTTTGAAAACAACTTTTCAAAACATAAAACACTTTTTTTTCTTTTATTTATTTATTTTCTAAAAATAAATTAAATCAAATCCTACTATATTTAATTGATTAAAATTAAAATATATTTTTGATTATAAAAAAACGTGAATAAATAGGATTTTACTTCTTACAAAAAAACATAGTTTAGATCAAAATAAAATCAACCATCATATCTCATATAGATTTGCACAACAACATGTGATTGAAAACAAATATAACATATAAACAGATCTCATCTTCTTCTTATATATTAATTAGTAATTAAAATAAATCACATATACAAATCAATTAATCAATCATTATTAAAAATAAAATAATCATGATTAATTATAATACATACATACAATCATAGTAGAAGTGGCTCTGATACCACTGTTAGGAAACAAGCACATCATAGACACAAATGAAGACTAGATTCAAAACTTTTTCCTTAAAACCAGAAGATCCATCTACTTTGATTATACATATGAAACAAAAAACATGGTTGAATAACTTACCTTCTTAGCGAAGAATTGAGAAGACCCAAAGATTCCAACCTTAACTTCTTGCTCCCGTGTTTTCTTCACCAAAACTTCAAACAAGAATAGTTTACTAATAATGGAAAATACTTTTCTTTGCTTAGGTTTTCTTATACCTAAAAGTCTTAACAGTTTTATCAGAAGGAAGAGAAGATATTTTCAATGCTAGTGTGGGCATAACAAGAAAATAGTCTACCATATCTTTATATAGTAGTTTTCACTCCACTCTCCCACTAAGATAAAACGGTTAGGTCTTTTAGGTTTAACATTAATTAGCTTAATAATAGGTCAAAACCAAAACCACGTCTCACGTAATTAGTTTTGCCAACTATTAACCACAAATCACTCCACTATAGATTTGTGATTGAACCCTCTAATTCATGTTATATTTATTAATAAACCCTTTAGCCTTGTTACAGTCACATAACAATCCCTCCATTGTACCTGGCATCCATAAATAATCCATGGCATAGCAACTCTTGCTTGTCAGCGTCATTACGATTATTTATGTTTTATATCCTCGACTATTACTAGTGCCGGACAACCATTATTAATCTAATAATAGCTCAAACGATTTGAGTGATCACTGGCCAGTTTAGAAGAATAATAACTGCACTGTAATACAAGGGGATGTCATAATTATGGACTTCATATTGAACCATGTAATCTTACTATGTGACCATAACTATCCATCTCGCTCGAATATTGGATCACGTATAACGTTTACGACCTCCTTTAACGAGACAAGATGGAGATGATGCACATGTAAGGTATACATTAATCCTCACAATTAAGAACTTTATGAAATAACAATAAAGAAGTACTCTTCATTTACTGACGTAGTAAAAGAGTCTCTAATAGACCCATCAATGTGATCTCATCACTTTGATAGATAACTCATATCCCTGCATATAAGTTAATCACATAGTAATTCATATAACAATATATCTCATAGTGTATGCAATAATCATTTATTAAACTACTTGAAGGTGTCATAATAATTTTTTTAGAGCATTATTCCCAACAATCTCCCACTTGCACTAAAAACAATCAATCAATAGTGGCTCTAACGCCCATTCCAGTAACATGTGAATCAAAAACTTTTTGAGGTAAAACCTTAGTAAAAGGATCTGCTAGATTCCTTGCACCTGGAATTTTGGTGACAACGATGTCGCCTCTTTTGACTATATCCCTGATTGTGTGATATTTCCTCTCAATGTGTTTCGCCTTTTGGTGATCTCTTGGATCCTTACTATTTGCAACAGCACCACTGTTGTCACAGTAAAGAACAAGTGGTTGCTTGCTTCTAGTACTACAGTAAGTTCTGTTAGGAATCTTTTAAACCAAACACCTTCCTTGGCAGCTTCAGAAGCTGCCACGTACTCGGCTTCTGTGGAGCAATGCATTTCTGCTTCACACTTCTCCAACTCACTGCTCCACCTCCAAGTGTAAATACACATCCTGAAGTTGACTTCCTTTCGTCAACATCCGATTGAAAATCAGAATCAGTATAACCAATCGGTACTAAATCCTCACCACCGTACACGAGCACATAATCTCTAGTTCTCCTGAGATATTTTAAAATGTGCTTGACCGCGATCCAATGGTCTTGACCAGGATTAGATTGATAGCGGCTAACCATGCCTACTGCATGACAAATATCTGGTCGAGTGCATAGCATGGCATACATGAGACCACCCCATGCCAGAAGCATAAGGGACAGTCTTCATCCGTTCCTCTTCTTCAGATGTTTTTGGACATTGATTTCTAGAAAGAGGAACTCCATGTCTATAGGGACTAAATCCCTTCTTTGATTCTTGCATAGCAAAACGCACCAAAATTTTGTCAATATAAGTAGCTTGGGATAAACCTAATGTCCTAGTTTTTCGACTCCTTAAAATCTTAATTCCTAGAACATAGTCTGGCTTCCCTAGATCTTTCATACCGAAATGATTTGATAGCCAAATCTTAGTTGATGACAATGCACTGTATCATTCCCAATGAGCGGATGTCATCTACGTACAATACCAAAAATGTTACCACAACTCCATTCAATTTCATGTATACACACGGTTCTTCAGGATTTTGAACAAAGCCAATTGATTTAATAGCCTCATCAAATCTGATGTTCCAGCTCCGAGAGGCCTGCTTAAGTCCATAAATGGACTTTCGCAATTTGTAAACCATGTGCTCTTGACCAGGTTGTATGAAACCTTCTGGCTGGACCATATAAATTTCTTCTTCAAGATTGCCATTAAGAAATGCAGTCTTGACGTCCATTTGCCAAATCTCAAAGTCATAATGTGCAGCAATAGCTAAAAGTATCCTGATGGATTTGAACATGGCAACTGGCGAAAAAGTATCCTCATAATCAACTCCTTGTTTTTGAGTATACCCTTTTGCCACCAATCTCGCTTTAAAAGTTTCAACATTTCCATCAGGGCCCCTTTTCCTCTTGTAAACCCACTTGCATCCAATGGGTTTAATATTAGATGGTGGATCTACAATATCAAAGACTCCGTTGGAATGCATTGAAACAATCTCATCTTCCATACCCACTTGCCATTTCGGTGAATCTTTATCACGCATTGCTTCATCGTATGTAGTTGGATCCGAATCAGATTGATCTGGGATAGCTTCAAAAGTTTCTCCCAAATGTAAAAACTTTGGGTTAGGCTTTCGATTCTCCCACTACGACGAACAATGGTGCATCTACATGATTAGAAGGGACATGTTGTGCTAGTTGATTTGAACTTGACGTTCGTGTTCTTCTTTGTACTATTGGTGTTGTTGACGTACTTGGACCTGGTGTGTTATCACCAATTTGTTGTGTACCAATTGCATTATGATTAGTATGAGGATTATTCAAATAAGGTACTCCCGAAATTGGTATCGACAAAATGGAAGCCACATCGTTCACTATGAATGGACTTTGTGAACTTTGTACACCACTAGTTCTGATCGATTCAATTTCGGATAACTCCTCAAGAATTACTTTACTACGAGGGTTGTAATCCATCATATAATCCTCTTCGAGAAAAATTGCATTTGCGCTAACAAATACCTTTTGCTCCCTGGGATTATAAAATAGACCAGCTCTAGTGCCCTTTGGATATCCCACAAACAAACATACTTCTGATTTTGATTCCAACTTGCTAGACTTACTTTTCAGCACATGTGCTGGACACCCCCATATCCTAATATGTTGTAGACTTGGCTTGTGACCATCCACAATTCCTTGGGTGTAACAAAGAATAACCTTGCTTGGAACTAAATTCAAAATATATGTCGATTTCTAAGGCGTATCCCCAAAAAGAAATCGGTAAGGTTGTATAACTCATCATAGATCTTACCATTTCTAGCAAGGTTCTATTTCTCCTCTCGCCTACACCGTTGCATTGCATGAGTACCAGGGTGCGATGAGTTGGGATACAATTCCATTTTCCACTAAGTATGCTCCAAACAGATTAGAAAGATATTCACCACCACGATCTGATCGGATAGCTTTTATCTTTTTACCTGTTTGATTTTCCACTTCCATCCGATACTCTTTGAACTTTTCAAAAGATTCGGATTTATGTTGCATAAGGTAGATATGGCCAAATCTCGAGCAATCATCAGTAAATGTAATGAAATACTCAAAGCCACCTCTTGCCTTAACATTCATGGGACCGCATACATCTGTGTGTATTAATTCTAATATCTCATTAGCTCTAATTCCTTTACCAAAAAAAGATCTCTTAGTCATTTTACCTTCCAAACATGACTCACAGAGAGACCATGGTTCAATATCTAGTGAACTTAGAGGTCCACTTTGTACCAATCTCTTGATCCTGTTAAGGTTAATATGACCAAGTCTAAGATGCCATAGATATGTATAATTAATACTAGGAGACTTCCTCTTATTTGAGGAAGAAGATGCAATTATTTCCTTATTATAAATGCAAGGTATAGTAGGAGATAAAAGATATAAACCATCTGATAATAAACCAGAAAAAATAATTAAACTTCCTTTAATTATCAAAACCTTGGTGGAATCAAATTTAACTTTCAAACCGTCTTTAACTAGACAAGAAACGGAAATTAAGTTCCTCCTAAGGTCTGGTACAAATAAATGAGTCTTTAAGTACCAAACTTTTATTCCTACTACTAGAATTAAAACTAGAAAAAAGTCGGACATCTCCGATAGCTTTGGCAGCAACTCTTGCTTCCGAACCAAGGTTTAGATAGATTTCCCTTTCACTTAGGTTTCTGGTTATCTGGAACCCCTGCAAAGAATTGCATACATGATTAGTGGCCCCAGAATCAACACACCAAGAATTTGGTATGTTAGTAGCAACATTTGCTTGACAACTAAGGATTCAAAATTACTGCTGACCTTTTTCTTTTTTAGATAATCCTTGCAGTTCCGCTTCCAATGCCCAGGTTGCTGGCATTGGAAACATTTCCCTTTAGGCTTATCACCTTTTCCTTTCTTGACTCCAAGAGCATTAGTTGCTGCTGGCTTCTTATTAGCATTCTTCTTGAACTTCTTCTTCTTGCCCTTAGCCCCAGATGGACCAGAAGAAGACTCCCCAATATGAAGTGTTCCAGTAGGCCTTTGCTCCTTAATTATCCCCTCAGCCGTTTGCAACTGTTGGAGTAGCTCAGGGAGAGCCATTTCCATCTTGTTCATATTAAAATTAAGCTTAAAATTTGCAAACGACGGAGGCAGAGAATTGAGCACCATGTCTACTTTCATTTCAGTGTTCATGGTTGATCCCAAAACATCCAGTTCATTGAAAAGGGACATCATGTACAATACATGATCTCGAACGGAGTTCCATCAACCATATGGGTGTTCATAAGCTTCTTGTGACTTCGTTTTTTGCAGGACGACTGTGTTCCGCAAACATGTCCTTGAGGCTTTCTAAAATGTCAGCAGCAAACTGATAACCTTCATAAGTGTATTGCAAAACATTGCTCATAGACCCCATGATATAGAACTTGGCCATATCATTAGCCTTTGTCCACTTAGCAAAGTCATCTTTCTCTTCTTGAGAAGCATTCTCAGCAGGAACTTGAGGTCTTTCCCCAACAATAGCGAACTTATAATCGTGAGAAATCAAACAAATGTCCAAGTTTCTTTTCCAGTCCACATAGTTAGGTCCGGTCAACTGATTCTCTCTTAACAAACTAGGCAAAACGTTCATATTCGACATCTATTCAAGTAGTAATAAAACATACAAAGTGAGATACAAGCATTTGAGAATTCAAAACAAAAAACTTTTGTTCATTACAAAGACTTTCATGTCATAACAAACTTGGATTCATAATCAATGCATACATCTACTCATTCTAAGGAATAAGCATACATATATATTTATTAAGAGAATCTCATTCAACTTGATTCAATTTATCTAACATCTCATGTAAAATCAATCAAATAATCCATTCAAATTTAGCTTCTGAATATATGATAACCACTAGTTCCTATGGGAAAAATTATTATTCATATATCAGTTAAGTGTCATTCCATTAACTTAACTTAGAACTCAACACAAGATACGATAGTTTCCTAAGGGAAATCTATATTAACTCGTCTGTCCAAGTTTTAACCAAATGGTGATCCATGCCGATATCCGACTAGAGTATCCATTCTTTAGGGAATTGAGTACATAGTCATATCCATGAATTGTCAATGGAAAGCCGTGGGTATCTTGTATACCCTCTCCCACTTAATATTCTTAAAAGCAAGATATGCAAAGATCATTCATACATTACATATATTTGATTCACATGTTAGCAATAGGTATCACTACAATATGTTATGCATATTACGTACTCATATTATATACTTCTTAATTTCATACACAATCAAACAATCACAGATGATCACTATCAATACATAATTAATTTCAGAAACAGTATATAGCTAAACATCAAACTCGATGTTATTAGTATGTAGCAAAACAGATCATTGTAACCAAACAGACCTTATTCTCAGATTCAGATTAACTCCATAACCAAACAGACCTTAGAACCAATCCGAATCTCGGTTCGTGAACCTGTTTCGACCCAAGTCTTAATTCAACTCAGTTCCGATTCAAACCCTTTGAATCACTGATCCGGATCTGGTGTCAATTAGGCCCAACTTTACTTAACCATTTTAAAAACATATGATTTGTGTTCCAAATAAAGGCCCAAAGCCTACTATTTACATAAATCAAAATTTTAAAACTAAGTAAACTTAAAAGACCTAATTTTACTCGGTCAAAAACAAAAAAATATTTTGAAAACAACTTTTCAAAACATAAAACACTTTTTTTTCTTTTATTTATTTATTTTCTAAAAATAAATTAAATCAAATCCTAATATATTTAATTGATTAAAATTAAAAATATAAGTTTTTGATTAAAAAAAAAACGTGAATAAATAGGATTTTAATTCTTACAAAAAACATAGTTTAGATCAAAATAAAATCAACCATCATATCTCATATAGATTTGCACAACAACATGTGATTGAAAACAAATATAACATATAAACAGATCTCATCTTCTTCTTATATATTAATTAGTAATTAAAATAAATCACATATACAAATCAATTAATCAATCATTATTAAAAATAAAATAATCATGATTAATTATAATACATACATACAATCATAGTAGAAGTGGCTCTGATACCTTTGTTAGGAAACAAGCACATCATAGACACGGCGGAAGACTAGATTCAAAACTTTTTCCTTAAAACCAGAAGATCCATCTACTTTGATTATACATATGAAACAAAAAAACATGGTTGAATAACTTACCTTCTTAGCAGTAATTGAGAAGACCCAAAGATTCCAACCTTAACTTCTTGCTCCTGTGTTTTCTTCACCAAAACTTCAAACAAGAATAGTTTACTAATAATGGAAAATACTTTTACTGCTTGGGTTTTCTTATACCTAAAAGTCTTAACAGTTTTATCAGAAGGAAGAGAAGATATTTTCAATGCTAGTGTGGGCATAACAAGAAAATAGTCTACCATATCTTTATATAGTAGTTTTCACTCCACTCTCCCACTAAGATAAAACGGTTAGGTCTTTTAGGGTTTAACATTAATTAGCTTAATAATCGGTCAAAACCAAAACCACGTCTCACGTAATTAGTTTTGCCAACTATTAACCACAAATCACTCCACTATAGATTTGTGATTGAACCTCTAATTCATGTTATATTTATTAATAAACCCTTTAGCCTTGTTACAGTCACATAACAATCCCTCCATTGTACCTGGCATCCATAAATAATCCATGGCATAGCAACTCTTGCTTGTCAGCGTCATTACGATTATTTATGTTTTATATCCTCGACTATTACGTGTGCCGGACAACCATTATTAATCTAATAATCGCTCAAACGATTTGAGTGATCACTGGCCAGTTTAGAAGAATAATAACTGCACTGTAATACAAGGGGATGTCATAATTATGGACTTCATATTGAACCATGTAATCTTACTATGTGACCATAACTATCCATCTCGTTCAGAATATTGGATCACGTATAACGTTTACGACCTCACTGCTTAACGAGACAAGATGGAGATGATGCACATGTAAGGTATACATTAATCCTCAGAATTAAGAACTTTATGAAATAACAATAAAGAAGTACTCTTCATTTACTGACGTAGTAAAAGAGTCTCTAATAGACCCATCAATGTGATCTCATCACTTTGATAGATAACTCATATCCCTGCATATAAGTTAATCACATAGTAATTCATATAACAATATATCTCATAGTGTATGCAATAATCATTTATTAAACTACTTGAAGGTGTCATAATAATTGTTTTAGAGCATTATTCCCAACAAAAAGAACGGCACTTATTTCCAGTTGACATGATTAGTTCCTTGAGAAGTATTTGGAGCTTGCTCCTCTTGTGTCTACTCACAATTAATTAAGTCTCTCGAGGAGTTATCAACGTACTTTCTTGTCAGTACTTGTACTTCTTCATATTGTATGTTCTGTATTCTTTGACTCGCAGGAATACCTTCATGAAGGAACTAGCTTTATGGCAAATATTACGACACCCAAAGATTACTAGCCTCTTCTCTCTCTTTACAAAGATATGCGCGCAATTTTTCTTTTACCCTGGAAGGCACTATATCCTTATTCTCTAAGTCGACAAGCAACTCTAGTATTTCATGTGTAAATTTTATCATTTCCTGGGATTTCTTCTTCTCCTCCTGGGATTGCTTTCTATATAAATCTAATCTTTTTTTTATAGAAATCTAATCTCATTGAACGATGAAAGAGAGTTTCGCAACAAAGAGAAAACAGTAGAGAGGGTTATTATTCTAGTGAAGGCTTCCTTATTTAGTTGGGCGACAGTTCATGAATCCTTTAAACAATTTAAGTTTGTGGATTTCATGCACGATTGGAGGGTGTTTAAATAGTAACTAGTTTCAACTTGTTTTAGGGGAAATGATTCCATTGTTGTAATCCCCTTATTTTGTTTTGAGCTATCTTGTTTGGATGGTTGTTTGTTGGTCCTTTTAAGTGCTATCTCAGCACTTCGTTATGAATGAATTTTATCTTTTCAAAAAAAAAAAATCTCATTGAACGATGGATCTTGTTTTTCCAAACAAACCCCATCGCACTCCTTTTTTACTGCACACACATTTCAATTCTTATCAGTCACCAAACTTCAGATAAAACCATCCAAATTAAACAAGTGCTAGAAAGGTCATATAAACATAGCATAGGATAAGCTCAAATATCAGATGAAGTTACTCACAGCTGCAAGCCTGCAACCTTTTGGATCGTTTCCTTAGCATTACTCTGCATGCTTTTCCATAGTGGAAAACTAATGAACTCTTCAACCCTTTCTTTCAGGTCATCATCTGAGTCGAGCATATCTTCAGTAAGATAATATCCGCTGAATGGATCAACCTGTAAGGTGAAAGGGCAAAATATATAATTAAAAAACAAGAACAATTTCTGAAGGATAAACGGAATTCAGGAGTAATGTGAATGCAAGACATACATGGATCATGGAGATACAAATTCGGATAACCGCACGATCCATTCTACGATGTGAAGGAAGAATAACTGGATCTTTCATTAGTGTCGACTGCAATAAGATAGATACGGAATAGTCAGCAGCATATATGTTTTGTATTTTATCACACCCTAAAGAAAAGATCAAATGAAACTTACTACGTACAAGTGGATCCAGGAACTCCATAGGTATCATATGATTCATATCCGAATGAATAATTTCCTGCTGACGTCGAAAAAAAGGTCAACAGTGTGCTAAAATGGAAAAATGTTAAAACCCGATATTGAATGAAGTTACTCACACTATGATTATCGGGATCACTATCGTTCTGAGCTCCCAGGCTATTCTGGATAGAGGCTGCGCATAAAAGAACAGGAAGATACTATGTAAATATGTATCATTCTATGTTAGTTGTCAGTTCCATTAATATTTTGAAATATTTGTGCCATTATATTTGACACCCTGATCGTTAGATAATTATTACCGACTCATTTTCATTATACCTGTTCCAGTTTGCAATGTTTCCTCAGTGGTACTCCATATGCTTCGCCATCGTGAAGAGAACTCTTCAATTCTTGTTTTCAAGCGATCATCTGAGAGTCTGAGACAACCATATCATTATATCATTAGAATGGATCAACCTGTGAGGAGACAGGACAGAGAATACAAAATAGAATCAAGAAACACGTACATTTTCCAAAAGGATAAATGTAATTGAGTAGGAGTAATTTGTCTGCAATACATACTTTGAACTTGGATATATGGCTTTCGATAACGGCATGATCTGTGATTGCAGGATTTCCTACAATCACACCCCGAAGAGATTACACAAATATTTAACCCATCATCAAGAACAATCACCAAATATTTATGAATACAAGGAAATAAGAATTACAAATATTAGTTTCTCTTATCAATCTTACAAGAATATTATGAATACAAGGAAATAAGAATTACTCTAGACTTTCTCTCTTGCCAATCTCTCCCAAGATCTCTCTCTCTCAAGTCTACTTGGTCCTTTATATAGGACGTTACATAATGGATGACAGCTAAGCCAACCTTTATTTTCGGATCTTGCGTCATTCTCGCAAGCTAACAAAAGGCTTTCTTTGTACGTATTCTTCAATCTCGCAAAGTCTTCACACTTTCTTAATGATTAGGCTGACATCATCTACTACGTCATTCCTCAAATAGTCTGTAATGTTCCTCGCAAACATTTGTTAGTTAAATCTTCGCTGGGATACTGCTATTGCGAGATTCTACTCCTACTTCTTGCCTCTTCTCATGTCTTCTCTGCGAAGAAGAGAAAGATATGATAACCCCTACTTCGCAACACTACATTTATTCATCTTTATATACTCTTCCTTTGCCGACAACCTTCCGTGAATTTGGTGTAACCGTCTACAAGTGTTTATTATTCCCCTTATTTACCGACACGTTTACTTCCAACCGGTCATCTTTTTTTCTGTATTTAAGAAGAAGATTAGTGGAAAAATAATTTTCTTCTTTTACTTCATCTTCCTCTTCTCCAAATTCTCTATAAATCTTCATCCTCTACAAACTCTTCTATAGTTACTATAATAAAGATATAAATCAATTATGATAAGTGACTTATATTCAATTTACCCAATCGCCAACTTAAGGCTCGATTTTTCGTGTACAATTTATCAAAGATTATTTCTTCTAGATTATGTCTTCCCACTCTTGATGTTTTGTTTTACTCTCGCATGTGGAAGTCCCTTGGGAATGTGGGAATTGAAGTAAGAGCGAGACGAGAAAAGTTGCAAAGTACGGAAGGATCTTGCAGGGGTTACATGTTTGCATTAGAAGTGACTGAAGAACTTGATACCTGGCTAGAGGAGGATAAGCATGGCAGAAGATGGGTAAGTCCTCCAATGCTTGAATTGTTATTGGTATTGAGTTACTAATTGTAAATTTACAAAGTTTCAAATTGAGTAGCTCATAATTCAGTTTCAACTTTCTTGTTGCTGGTACTACTTTATCAATTCTTTTCCATTGAGCAGTGTTCATTATGATTGTTCCTTTTGGCTCCAGGTGAACTGGCAGTTGTGGAGGACGAGGCCGAGAAAGGTGAATGTTATCTTTGGATTGAGTGAGTGTTTCTGAAATATAAAACAAAAAATAGGAAATGTGATCTCAAATGTTTTTTTTTTGTATCTTGAGTTTGTTGTGGCTTGAGCTTGAGTTTATATATTCATAAACACTTGGTGTTTCAGTTATGCAACTTGAGTCATTGGCTTATTTCTTGTGCAAAATAGTTTAATGTTCTTACGTTTCCTGTTTGTATGCTACACCATTGATCAGTTCACAGATTCCTAGAGGTCAATTACCCCCTGGGATGATGAGACCACCTATTCTGCCACGACCAGCTGGTATTCTGGGTTAGCTGAACTTTGTGCGATTTGTTTCTCATTATTACAGCGTTTTTCAAACTGCAATTGTTTTATCTGTTGAACATTGTTGTAGTTGCCAGTTGGGTTAATTTTAAATTTCTTAAGAAGTGACGTGTGTGTAAAGATTTATATATTCTTGCAGATGCATACAATGATGCACCGACACTAAGATGTTCACACTGAGCACTATGTTCTAAGATCTTTATTTTTTATCTCTGAGATGACAAATCTGGTTGAGTATGATTCTTCATAGATCATGAATCTACCCTAAACTTTTGTAAGGACATGTGAGTAAACACCATAGTTTAAAACCATGGCCGCAGCAACATAGAAGAACACATTTAACTATTCTTGGATATAATTATTCTAGTCATTTAAGTATTGCAGGGAATAATATCCCTTGCATCCCACATGTTTTACTGGTTCGGGGGAACAAAAAACAAGATTTTGTGCACCAAGCTTTTGAGCAGAAATTAATAGAAAACTTGGGTTGGAACCTCTGGGGATCATTAAATTCTAACTTCCATTTCTCTCCAATTTCGTGGATATTGTGGTGAGGGAAATCTTAAACCTATTTATCTTATCCAGGTTAGATGATGACCTCTTTTGCACACTACTTAGACTACTAGTCACCAAATCTAAAGTCTTCTCTTGTACAATCTACTTTTTTAACATGTTCTATATTTTTAAAAGAACACAGATTCAAGTCGAACTCCAATGTGCGGATATGTTTGTGACTATGCAGCAGTGCTTGACACACGCTCTTCCCAGTTTTCATGTCTTTAATCTCTTTGGATGGTCACTTTCAGGTTAATCTGGATATTTCTGATTAGTTTTCTTTTAAAGCATGAATAGTTCTAAGGTCTTATCATCATTACGATATACACTCCCACGGTTCTTGCTTGTTAAAGAAAGTATTGTTTTACTTAAATGTGTCATTTTAACATGAAGTTGCTGAAAATATTAGAATATATCTTAAGTCAAGCATGCACAGCGATGCAATGATGGGATTATAATTTTTAGACTTTTAATTACTCATTTGGGTTATGAGTCACAGGTGCATAACTTGCTGTAGAATTGTAGATGATGACCAAATGATGTTGGAATGACAAGCTTGAAATGACAGCGAAGAAATGAATTCAAAGAGGCATATAGCTATGTACTGGGCAGCTAAGAAATTGATGATGTTTGCCGAGATATGTGTAAAACCAACTGCTTAATCTTCTGGATGGGCAGGTACAACTTTATTTTCTCTCTTAGACACATCCAACAGTGTTATTTCTTTTCTTTTAAAACATATTGTAAGACACATTGTGTAAGTTTCCCTTGTGTAATGTTAAGTTGATGGATATCTGGTTAATTGTTACGTTTTGGTGGTATTGGTGGAAGACTTGGTTATGGTTCGGGAGGTGGTGGTGTACTGGTGTTGGTGGATGACTTGGTCATGGTTCAGTAGGTGTTGGTGGTGAAGAAGTTTGCCAGTTCAGAAGGTATTGTTTGTTGGTGGAAGAGTTGGTCAAGGTGCAGGACTTGGCTATGGTTAGGAGGTGGTGTTGGTGAAAGAGTTGGTCAAGTTTTCCAACCACACGCTTATTTGGGAAGGTATATTGATGCTAGTTTTGGAGTTTTATTTGATAAAGAATAAAGTTATTTTTGGAGTTTTATTTAAATTTGATTTCACTTCTTTGCATGCATATTAAGCCTGAGATGTGCAGATACGAAGTCATGTCAACTAAAATTGAAATGCGCCTTGCTAAAGCTGAAGCAATCAACTGACATCTCTTGAATATACCAAGGAAAATTCATTTCAACAGAAATTGAAATCGCCACCAGGTAGGACATCAAGCTTGTTGTATGGACTCGCACCATATGTCTTTTGATAGTAAGAGTAACAGAACCATATAAGTAGTGATAGGGATGTATGTGGGCTCTTTGGATTTGATTATATAGTCTATTAGTCAAAGGCTCAATCTTTATAAGCATACAGGATATCTGATTAGAAGAATTTGTGATGCTTTGTTCGCAGGTTAATTGAATGATGCTCATGAGATCAGAAAGGTTGGAGAACAAAGCAACAAAGCAGCAGCCATTAGGTCCCTTGGCAGCTCCAAGATTTGTAAGTTATAATGTAGTATCTCCTTATAGAGATTTAAGTTAGAAGAACTTAGGAATTTCAGAACTTTCTACAAACTGAACTTAGGAACTAAGTATGTTTCTGTGTATGTCCATTAAATGCATAGTTTGTATCAAATACTCATACTTGTTGTTAACTTCAATTGAAGAATTCTTTTTTCATAATGGTGAATGTGGAAATGAAAGTGAATGAATGTCTCATGGAATGAAGACTTGACCGTTTTTTTGTTGTTGCAAAAAAATTAGCAACGTCTTTTGTCTGTTGCTAAATTAGAACCAGAACCAATAACATTTAGTTCCAGGTAGGGGTATTCCTGTAATTAGAAACAACTTAGCAACGGCAGACCTTGGTTACGAATAAACAAAGTTGCAACGGCACGGTACGTTGCGAATCTCCGTTGCTAACCGAGATTCGCAACGAAGCTTATGCCGTTGCGAAAAACTGCAACACCGTGTTTTGAAACGTCAACCTGCCGTTGCGACCCCGGTCAGCAATGTCCAGGCTCCGTTGCTAATCCCTAAAAATGGTGTAGTGCGTTATTATCTCCTAAGCTCACCGGATACGGAAGCGCTCGACTACCGGATTCTACTTATTCAAGTTACCTAGAGGTACGCTTACTAGGTATGATTTAAACAAGCGCTCTAAGTTTTATGAGATAAGGTTGCTACTAGTGATGAATTAAAAAGCATGAATCACCTACTAGTGTCAATTTCTACATATAGGTACTTAACAAAGTTCATCATCAATACCCATATATTGCTACTTGTGTTTATATTTCTAGACAATTACGGGTCGAAGAAAATCTAAACTAGCAATAGGATTATGAATCAACTATTTAATTTAACTTAAACTGTTAGAGCATAGCTCGGTTGAACCCACCAAGCGTTGGTATGTCAAGTTTGGTTGTCATATTTTTAGTTAGCCAAAACTCATTTAAAGAGTCGCTTGATTATGTATTAGAGTCAACTTCGTATAGGTTAGCTTGAAAGTATTATGATATGATACATTACAAGTATTGCGAAGACTTGAAGAAGTGAAGAAGTAAGGAGCTACAACGACAACAACATCCTTCCACTTGAGGTTAGTGATATTTGAATTGAACTGTTTCATTCCCTAACGTATCTTTAAAGTCGTGCATATTGAAAACAAAACTGCGAAGCATGAATGATTATACTCTAGTTAGACATAGTATTAAAGAATACAATACGAGGTTTATTGCTTAACCATTAAACTTTGTATATAAGACATCGACATAATCGTTTGAATGCTATTGTGATTATGTATGGGTATAAGGTGAAGATTTTATCCTAGGAAATGTGGGATGAACTGATTTTGACCAGGTCAATGAAGACTTGACCGTTTTTTTGTTGTTGCAAAAAATTAGCAACGTCTTTTGTCTATTGCTAAATTAGAACCAGAACCAATAACATTTAGTTCCGGGTAGGGGTATTCCTGTAATTAGAAACAGCTTAGCAACGGCAGACCTTGGTTACAAATAAACAAAGCTGCAACGGCACTGTACGTTGCGAATCTCCGTTGCTAACCGAGATTCGCAACGGAGCTTATGCCGTTGCGAAAAACTGCAACACCGTGTTTTGAAACGTCAACCTGCCGTTGCGACCCCGGTCAGCAATGTCCAGGCTCCGTTGCTAATCCCTAAAAATGGTGTAGTGCGTTATTATATCCTAAGCTCACCGGATACGGAAGTGCTCGACTACCGGATTCTACTTATTCAAGTTACCTAGAGGTACGCTTACTAGGTATGATTTAAAAAAGCACTCTAAGTTTTATGAGATAAGGTTGCTACTAGTGATGAATTAAAAAGCATGAATCACCTACTAGTGTCAATTTCTACATATAGGTACTTAACAAAGTTCATCATTAATACCCATATATTGCTACTTGTGTTTATATTTCTAGACAATTAGCAATAGGATTATGAATCAACTATTTAATTTTGAACTTAAATTGTTAGAGCATAGCTCGGTTGAACCCACCAAGCGTTGGTATGTTAAGTTTGGTTGTCATATTTTAGTTAGCCAAAACTCATTTAAAGAGTCGCTTGATTATGTACTAGAGTCAACTTCGTATAGGTTAGCTTGAAAGTATTATGATATGATACATTACAAGTATTGCGAAGACTTGAAGAAGTGAAGAAGTAAGGAGCTACAACGACAACAACATCCTTCCACTTGAGGTTATTGATATTTGAATTGAACTGTTTCATTCCCTAACGTATCTTTAAAGTCGTGCATATTGAAAACAAAACTGCGAAGCATGAATGATTATACTCTAGTTAGACATAGTATTAAAGAATACAATACGAGGTTTATTGCTTAACCATTAAACTTTGTATATAAGACATCGACATAATCGTTTGAATGCTATTGTGATTATGTATGGGTATAAGGTGAAGATTTCATCCTAGGAAACAATGTTTTACATTTCTTTTAAGGAATAAATTCATGAACTTATTTTGTGAATCGAAAGAGAAATCGTCAGGCATTATTTGTATTGTTATTCATTGCATATCTTTTGAACTACCAATATGTGTGATTAGTATAACCGCTCATGACTTGTTTATGTTCTTGGTAAAACTAATCACAAAGGCCTGACTTTTGTATTGGTATGACTTTTATTAGTGAAACTGATCTTAAGTAATCACCTGAGATGGTATGATCGATTTAGTGTTATTGGTATGACCGACTCTGGGTAAAGGGGAACCGATCCTAGTAATAGGTGCAACATATCACAAAGGGGAATCGATCCTTGTATGAGGTGCAGCAACTTTTTAGTAGAAAGGGGAACCGATCCTATGGACATATGCAACACCTTTTTATACAAAGGGGAACCGATCCTATGGACATGTGCAGCAAGTACAAGTTAGATACCATATATATGTGGGGAACCAATCCTAGTACCTAGTCAACCGAATTTTGGTAACTAGTGAAAAAGCGCGGGTACAACAACCACACCCAATATTTTTCGATTAGCAATCTGTATGGACTAACTCCTGTAGGAACAGAATATCACAACAACCTTCACTTGCGAATTATTAACGACGCAACATAATAATATCGCAGAAGAAATATTAGAAACGACGCAACATATGACATTAGCTTAAATATGAGAAAGGTGTGACGATTCTGCGAAGAGTCAAGAAGACTTGTGAAGACTAACATTTGTAGACCTGCGAAATGTCGCAAGGTAAATCCGAAATTAAGGGAAATATTAGTTGTACATGAGTTGTCATCCACTATGTAATATCCTATATAAAGAGAAAGGCATGAGAGAGAAAAGGAGGGGACACATTTTTGGAGAGGGCACATTTTGTAGAGAGAGAGAGTTTATTTTCTTTATCATCTTTTTCCTCAAAACTAGATCTAGAAAGCTCCAAATACTCATTAATGGAGATTCTAGATGCAAACTCATGTAATTACAAAAATCACTAGTGAAGAACCATGGATGTAGATCACATTGATCGAACCATGTAAAAAATCTTGTGTCTCCATTTATAATTTTAGCACTTTTATCTTTATTTTGATTATCAAATAAGTTTAGATCTAGAAATTATTATCAAGATATGATGAGGGGTATGTTGTGGGATTTCCTGCAACTACATTTGGCGCTAGAAATAGGGAGGGGCAGTAAAGGATTTATCTTACCTCAAGTCGATTCAAGAAGAAATTCAATAAAGTTTGGTCGAAGTCATTAACAAATCTCATTGGATATAAACTTCAAGGGGAAAAATAGAAGTTTCCAAGAAATATTTAAATCTTCAAGCAACAGATGTTGTTAATGATTGGTCCAGATCCAGAAGAGTAAAGGAAGAAGATGATAGATTGACAAGCAAGTTAGTTCTGAAGAGAGAAAAATGGAAAAGAAAATGGGGTTAGCGTAAAGAATCTCCGACATAGTGAAATTGCGAGGGTTAAGGACCATCTCATGGAACATATCAAGATGTTAATTGAAATATGTCCACTAATGAACTACTGGGTGCAATGACTTCGCAAGGACGGAAAAAGTGAGTTACAATTTGCACTAATAATTCCAGAAGCAATTACAGAACGAGGAAAATACATCACAACCATGTGGATATAGACTAAAAAGATTTCTGCACACGCGAAGATAGTAGTCACGCGAAGAAAATGATCATTGGAGCTCTGCGAAGGACAACCATTATTATCATGAGAAATATGGAATTGTTAGCAGCGGATGAAGAAATTCGTTCATTTCTGCGAAGTAGTTTGGCAGCAAGGAAGAGAATAGCAGAAGAAAAGAAGGAAGAAATGGCTCACTTCAGTTCTAGCGAAGATCTGTTAGGGAAGAAGAGATACAGACGAAGTTTACTTTGACAGAGGTCCCAACGAAGGCCAATAATTTGTGAAGAAACCAACAATTCATCCTGAATTAGAGGAGCAGCATCGAAGAAAAGAGATGCAGTAGTCAAATTAACGTCGTCAGAAGGAAAGATAGTAAAAGACGAGATGCTAACAATGCAGTTCGTCAAAAGCTTCGGCGAAGTATATTGAAGAAGTCATTTCGTCAGAGAGCAAGTGAATATCGCGGATAACAATATTATTTTGTCACAAGTGTTTTCTTCGCAAGCATTTTCTTCCCAAACATTTTACTGAAACTTACCTTCGCATAGCATCATCGCTTCGTGACTACTCTAGTATCAGAAATTGAAAAGCTAAGTAAACTCTTTCTTGAGTATTTATTTTTACTAAAAAAAAAAAGAAAAAAAGAAAAAAAAAATTGATTTGTTTAACTTTTGTAAGTGTTTTGAGATATCCGGATCCGGTGTTTACAAAGAGGTTTTTGAAAACAAAACACAGCTCGTTCTTCATCAAAAAAATTGATGATTCCTTAAAAACATGATGTAAAACGAGTTTTGATTAGAAATTTAAAACCACCAGAACTCGATTAGTAAACCCATTTGGCCGATTTGAAAAATCTTAAATTTTGAAACCTTGAATTCTTCCTATAAACACTCTTAAACGGATTTATATATTTAAACCTTCGCAGGGGGATAACAACTTCAACTTCCAATGAGAGAATGAGGAAGGAGATCACATCAAACATGGAAAACGGCGATGGTATACAAGAAGAATGAAAGATGATTAAACGCGAAGAACAAATAAAAGACAATGGTCAGATTTTGCTAATTAAAGAAACAGGAGAAAATGAAGAAATGACGAAGATAATAACTATACCAGGGACGAGGACAAATGAATAAACTGTGCGAAGCTCACCCCACTAACACAAACAGAAACTGGCACAGATGGTCAGGGATTAGGAGTATGAGTTAGAGTTCGCATGATCAATTCTCACTAAGCTCATAATTTTTCACACTTTTTGGAACTGCTGCTAAAAGAAAGGAAGAATATTACGGTGGCAATATGCGTTTATTTCGCAAGGACTAGCTGAAGTAGTTGGTTGAGGATGTATCGAGCAAGTGTTAGGACGCATGTTCGAATTTCACCTGAAGCATATTATTTTTACATCATACGATTCTTCCGCACAGAAGGACTGTTATGCCAAACTTCAATATTCTGCGGTTACTTCGCAAAAGAGAACTAGCACAGTCGGTCAGAAGGAATGAATACAAGCAGTAGGACGCAGGATCAATTCTGGCTTCTCGCATATTTATTTTTGTTATGCGAAATTTCGCACGGACTTTGATTATTTCGCAAAGAAGAAAGTTGATGATTATTTCGCAAGTTAGTTTTGCAAGAAAGGGTTAGAACAATTGATATGGTGCGAGAATATGCAAGAGGCAGGTCAAGGGTTTAAACCTCATTTCTCACACTTCTTTTTGCTGCGAGATAATTATATTTTGTGCGACGTTTATACATTTCAAGGATGCTAGCCTTGCAAGCAAATCATATACTTCGCAAGAGACAACAACAGAAGCAAACCACAAAAGCTAAGTACCACTTTCCTTGAACATTTTACTTTTACAGAAAATAAAAGATTTTTGATTTGAATCACTGTTTATGGGTAAAAATCGTTTCTGCCGATTTCAGTAAATTCGGTAGGTGAGTGAGAAACTGGTTAAAACCCTAAACAAATGTGCTGCACGTGAGCACTTTATAGATTCGAGAGATCAATCTGTACAAGTCCGGCCTAAACCAAGAAATGGCCGTTCCGGACTTGCTTCGGTCACAAAGTGGAGGAGAAGGGTTGATTTGGGGAGGGAAGCAAAGAAAGGTGTTGAGACCAAAATAATTCTCGGGAGAGTAGCATCTCGACTTGTATCAGAAAGTGAAAGCTTAGGAAGCTTGCAAGAGATGAAAGCCTTTGGGAGAGCTTGCAAAGTTGCCTTTCTGAGAGTGTAGTATTTTTCTCCTGACCGAGACTTGTTGTCTGGTGGAAATAGGTAAGACATATTTATACAAGTCGAGATTTGAAACGTACCCTGGCCTCATGAAGGAAGATAGTAAAGGGTGAAATAATGGGAGGAGGTGGTAACCGCATGTGTTTAATGGGTGAAAACGTTTTCACCATTATTTCCTCTTTTATTTGACCGCTTTATTCCTTTTCACGCTTTCTTAATGTGAGCGTAGTGTACGCTGCATGCTGTGACCGCCAAACCAAAACCCTAAAAAGCATCCCCCAGTTTGTGTTGATGTCTCGAGTGTTGGTTGCATCTTGAGTGCAAGTGGTGCTGCTAGGGACGCATGTGGCGTGGGCCAATGGCATGTGCGAAATGCCTTCGTTGCGAGTTGCACCTCGAGCGTAAGTGGTAACGCCAGAGCTGCTAGCGGCGTGTGTGGCATGTGCCAACGGCATGTGTGGAATGCCTTGGTGGTAGGTTGCGCGGTTTGCAAGTTAGGCTACCAGCGTGTGTGTTTGGCATGTGCCAACGGCACGTACGGCCATGTTGACCTAGTTGCAAGTCTTGCGAGCCTAGGGCGCTATATTTGGCATGGGCCAATGGCATAGCGGCTTGGAAACATGGCTTGCGATACGTGTTGGCATGTGCCAATGGCACGTGCGGCCATGTTGACCTAGTTGCAAGTTTTGCAAGCCTAGGGCGCTATATTTGGCGTGGGCCAAAGGCATAGCGGTTTGGAAACATGGCTTGCGATACGTGTTGGCATGTGCCAATGGAACGTGCGGCCATGTTGACCTATTTGCAATTCTTGCAAGCCTAGGGCGCTATATTTGGCGTGGGCCAAAGGCATAGCGGCTTGGGAATATGGCTTGCGACACGTGTTGGCATGTGCCAATGGCACGTGCGGCCATGTTGACCTAGTTGCAAGTCTTGCAAGCCTAGGGCGCTATATTTGGCGTGGGCCAAAGGCATAGCGGCTTGAAAATATGGCTTGCGACACGTGTTGGCATGTGCCAATGGCACGTGCGGACATGTTGACCTAGTTGCAAGTCTTGCAAGCCTAGGGCGCTATATTTGGCGTGGGCCAAAGGCATAGCGGCTTGGAAATATGGCTTGCGACACGTGTTGGCATGTGCCAATGGCACGTGCCAATGGCACGTGCGGCCATGTTGACCTAGTTGCAAGTCTTGCAAGCCTAGGGCGCTATATTTGGCGTGGGCCAAAGGCATAGCGGCTTGGAAATATGGCTTGCGACACGTGTTGGCATGTGCCAATGGCACGTGCAGCCATGTTGACCTAGTTGCAAGTCTTGCAAGCCTAGGGCGCTATATTTGGCGTGGGCCAAAGGCATAGCAGCTTGGAAATAGGGCTTGCGACACGTGTTGGCATGTGCCAATGGCACGTGCGGCCATGTTGACCTAGTTGCAAGTCTTGCAAGCCTAGGGCGCTATATTTGGCGTGGGCCAAAGGCATAGCGGCTTGGAAAAATGGCTTGAGACACGTGTTGGCATGTGCCAATGGCACGTGCGGCCATGTTGACCTAGTTGCAAGTCTTGCAAGCCTAGGGCGCTATATTTGGCGTGGGCCAAAGGCATAGCGGCTTGGAAATTTGGCATTGTTGCCATGGTGCGCGAGGTGCGGCTTGGTTTGGCATTGTTGCCATGGTGCGCGAGGTTGCGGCTTGGTTTGGCATTGTTGCCATGGTGCGCAGAGTTGCGGCTTGGTTTCGCATTGTTGCCATGATGCGTGGTGCGGCTTGGTTTGGCATTGTTGCCATGGTGCGCGATGATGCGGCTTGGTTTGGCATTGTTGCCATGGTGCGCAGGGTGCGGCTTGGTTTGGCATTGTTGCCATGGTGCGCAGTATGCGGCTTGGTTTTGGAATTAGGGTTCTGTGTTGAACAACCCTAATCTGGTATTTTGAAGAAAAAAATACCCCTATTAATTATTTACACATGAGTTAAATGCTCTTAGTTAATGTGTTGCGGGTAACACTAGGTCATATGGTTTTACGATTTTACCCCTTGTCTAAAAACCACCATCAACATTAAGTCCCCTGCTTAGCTCGGAACAGGGGCTTTGTTGCGAGGTAAGCATAAGATAGTGACAAACTATTAACAGCAAACCGTAAAGAAAATTGAAGGAGGCTTGTCTGACCTTTTATAAATAGGGTTTGGAATCCTTGCCTCTGGTAGTTTTTCACAAGTCGGGAGAGGCTGGCACAATTGGTGGGCCCGGTGCAGCTTGTTGGGAAGTTGGCGTGAGTTGGGAAACTGAGTGTGCTAGCTGGTGGGACCGGCGCAAAGTGTAGAGGTCGTGCGTGCTTGCAGGCGTGACTTGGGCGGCCATTGGGAGGTCGACGCAATTGGTGGGGCCGGTGCAGCTTGGAAACCGTGCTTGCAGGCGTGACTGATGTAAACAAGGAAAGAGTAGGTGTTTCTTCAGATAGCGAAGTTTCCTTATTTTTCTTTCCTTCACGTGCGGCTTCAATTAGGGCATCATCCATGCCAAAAAATCTGGAAGCGTTATGTCCTTCACTGCTCCCTTTCCTTTTTAAGGTTCCGTATTCATACCTAACGCGAATGTATCGTCTCCCTTGTTTGAGAAGGGGCTTTTCCTTTTGATTCCCCTTTTCCTTTGCTTTGCCGGTGCGTTTTCTCCTTCTCTTTTTTTTTTGTGTTCACGCTATCCTCTTTTCATATGTGTATAGACAGGATGGAACTTGATTATTTTTCCATTTCTTGCAGTGCCTGATGGGATCTTCCAGAGACGGTCGTGCCTTTAACTTTTTGGAAAAGGACTTCAGAATCGGTGGAGATCGATCTTCTTCTCTTGATGAGGTATTGGTTGGGGTTGAATCTTTGTTCCATGAAGCTAACGAAATTATTAAGGACCTCCCTTCCATCTATCCTCACGAAGAACAGTGCATGTTCGGACTCTCTTGGGTTCGGTGGACGCGGAGGAGAACGCCATGATTCTTGATTTTGATGTGGATGAATCAAAAAACTTCCTTGAAGTGTCGATGAGAAAACTTTCGAAGGAGTATATGATAGAAGCAAGACACTGACCTTTGAAGTTGGTGCCAAAGGTGTTATTGATGATACCGGAGGGTCATGGTGGCGTATCTTTGGAATAGTTGTCGGGAGGACAACTGCTGCTTGGTTTTGCCGGGATGGGATGTTGAGGTTGTTTTGCTAAACCCATTGAACGGAACCTTTGTTGCCCGAAGGATTCTTTGGTGGAAATGCTTGAAGATAGCTTTGCCCGAAGGGACCTGCGCTCCATCCTTCGAGGGCTAGTTCCTCCTTTTGTTTTTCTGTTAGCTGCTTAGTTCCCTGATGTTTTTCCCTCTTTTTTTTTTGTAAACACCTCTTTCCCTTCTTCTTCATCAGTAGACATTTTGCTTCATATATATATATATATATTGAAAGAGGTTGTGGTATGATGGCTCTGCAATGGTTTTTTGGGTTCTTCTGATGTATTTCTCTGATATCTGAAGGATTCGCTCGGGAAGAGATATATTTATTTTATTTTTATTTATTTTTTTGACAAAAAAGGGAGATCTCAAGGGAAAAATACAAACGGTGTATTCATCCTGGGGAAGTACAGCTATTAAGAGGAATGGTTTAAAGGAAGTACTGAAAAGGGGAGTGATTGGGAAGTACAGCATTTTAGGGATTGGATTCCTTGAGCCATCGCGAGTGAACTATCACGCCTTCAGGTGTGTCGGTATTGATGAGCTTGCAATATCCTCCCAAAAGGGTATCCGCAACCAGGTACAACTCGCCTTCACCTTCCTCGGGCAAATCCATATTTACTGCCATCCTCCCAACTTGAAACGAGCTTTCCTTAACCACTACATCTCCGATTGAAAACGGGTTCAGACGTCGTTTAACCATTTGAGCCTTGGCTTTGTTGGTTTCGCTAGAAGCTTCCAAGCTTCTTGCAAAGTGTTCGAATGGTCCAGCTCCCCATTCACATTTTTTGACAGCGTTCGTGCCGGTTGTTGCGCCGAGTCCCCATGACAGAATGGGGGAAGAAAAGGCCGGTTGTAGAAAAGGTTGCTCGGTCAGACTTACTTGCATTTGAAAATCATGGGCTAGCGCTAACGGGTCCTCTCCGGACGCTTGGGTTCCTTTAATAGCTCGTTGATGCGATAACCCGTGGGACAATTTGTTGGGAATCCCTTCGGGCGGGGATGTCGGCAGAGGGTGTACGTCCAGTTTTGCTTTGTTATCGAGCACCCATAAGCGTCCCAAAATCATGTCATCGTCTAGTTCTTTGACAATGTGGAACTTGCTATGCGTCATAGCATCTCCCATCTCGATCTCTAAGTTGATGTAGCCATGCGCGTTCAAAGCCTCTCCTCCCAAGTCTTTAATTACGGACGGGGAGTAGGTAGCGTCTTGTTTTGTAAATCCTGCTACCTTTAGTGTCTTGAAAGTAATGATGTTGTGGTAGGAGGTTGTGTCGATGAGCGTGTCGTCAAATTTTTTACCTCTTACACGGGACGTGGTTAGCAGTCCCCAGTTCTCCTTTTTGGTTCCGCCCGGTTGGAGAGCTTGGGCCCCTGGCGTGGGTGTCTAGGAGAGAAAAAGCCGTTTGCCGGACACAACACGATTGAGAGCTGCGAAAATATCTTGTCGCTGCACCTTGGAAAGATAGAGAATTTCGCATATATGTTGCATCATGGATTGCACAGTCTCGTGTACGGAATTCCCATAGGACCCGCAGTTTCTTATAGTGAGTAGGTCTCGATGCACTCTTTCGTCTCCTAGTTGGAGTTCTCCTGCTTCTATCCTTTCTTTGAAAATATGCTTTAGTCTGTTGCAATCGCTAGTCGGGTGGTGAAACGAACTCTGTGATAATGACAGTATTTGGGGTTCGCCATCTCAGCTTCAGTTGGCGGACGTCTGAGCGGTGGCAGTCTGATGACATCATCTTGAACCCAGGCTTCCAGGAGGTCAATCACTTCCTCGATGGGGAATGGGAAATTAAGGGTATTTCCTTCGGTCTCGTGATGCTTCACGGGAGTTTTAGCGATGATCTTCCGTCGTGAGGGTTCCCGTTGTACCGGCGCTTCACGTTTCGGCTGGTGGCTCGTAGTTGCGGCTTTCCTTTTTCCTCTTTCGTTCACTATGTTCACGGAGGATGAGCCGACATTAAATTGTTTGCTGATGAGGCGTCTACTCCCGCGAGTTTCATGCGCGTCTTCAGTTCGAGTTGGCCTAGTCCTTTCCAGTAATGCTGGTGCTGTTGTTGCAGATCGCCTGGCGGCCTCATGGAGTTCGGAGAACGTTTGGAAACGCAGGTTTTCTAGCAGGGAGCGGTAGATTGGGACCATACCATTGATGCATGCGTTTACCAATTGTTATTCGGTCACGTTTGGGTCGTGACAGTCTGATAGGAGCTAAAAGATGCTTTCCTATGTTCTAATCTGCAAGTGCACAGAGCCTTGAAGGCAGTGGCAAGCACAGGTCTTTCCACAGGGAACTAGAGGATGCTAAGTTATTCTAAGGCCTTCTCAACTGTTTTCAAGTGATGTGACAGAGATACAAAGTTTGAGTTTAAAGTCTTACGACTGAAATGAAGGTGTGATAGTGAACTAAGTATTGAAAAGCAAAGTAAAGTATAAACTAATGGTTTAGTGGTACTAGGATTATCAAATCCACCCTATTTCATGTTATGAACTTCAACTAACTTGATTTCTATTGTTCCTGTGGCAATTAAGGATAGTATGTCAACTCTATCTCTTACCTAGGAGGTTTCACCAGGAGATAACTTAATTCACAGCTAATGTGCTAACCTAGAGCACTAGTTGTCTAATCAAGAACAACTAGTCAAGAGAGTTAACCAAATACATGAAACTTGGGCTGCAACACACTCAATGCAATGTGAGCCTAACTACAATGAGTACAAGGCATTCATTGTGAGAGCAGAGCAATGATATGTTAAGAATTAAGCTTATCTTATAAATTAAAACATACAAAAGCAAATCAATTCAAGTTGAAACTCAGAACATTCAATTAGGGTTTCATATCAATCCTAGCTAAGTAAATTTAGCTCATGATGAACATTAAAAACAGAGTTAAATCAAATTGCAAACTAAACATGAACCCTAAAATTGAATCTAAAACTCACCGCCTCTCTCATCCCTCCAAACAACCATTTATAACTCTCAAAATAACAATCAACAACTACACTGATGACCCAAACCTGCTCTCGCTCCCTTGACGCGTCCCTGACCTCTGAATCGAACATGCAAAGGAGTTGGTGAAAACCCTAGCTTCACTCATCTCAAACCTAGCTTCTAGGTGAAAGAGAGAAATGAAGCAAGGGTGGCGGATAAGGAGCTAGAGGGGTTTTTGGTGATAGCGTAGCTAGGGGATGGAGTGGTGATGACTCTGTAAAAAGTCATGGAAGAAGGAGGTGGAGGTATGGGTTTTCCTCTGAGAACTCGTGGGAGAAGAAAGAGAAGGTGAAAGAGGAAATGGGGTGTAGTCGATGGGTATAGGGTTAGGTGAATTCGCTGTAGAGCGGAGGCATCAAGGGTTGAAGGAATTGGGGGAGCGATCGTAGGATCTAGGGTGAGATAAATCTCACGGCTGAGGATGATAAGCAGTTGCGGTGCTGGGCGAGAACATCAAAGGTTGATGCGTAGGGTGCAGCGAGCGTAGGATGCAGCAAGATGAGATCTCGACGGCTTGGAGTGTACGGGCTCGGGTCCGGGTCGCGGGTCGGGTCTAGCTCAAGCCCATGTCTTTTAGATGAGTTGCTACTTGTTGGGTTGCAACCATTGCCTTGTGAGCTTTGGCTTTCTGCTCCATAGATGCTCGACTCCACTTCTTCGCTCTTTGGGCTCCTCAGTTTCTCCGAGCTTTATTTATTACCTAAAAACATAAAGTTAATTAGTACAAATATTTATTCTTGAAAATAAAGAAAATACAGAATCTGGGATAATATCTGATTCTTGAGCACAAAAGATGAGTAAAATGCCAATAAAAAGGTGTATAAATATGCAATATTTGGCACTCATCAAATACCCCAAACCTGAATTTTACTTGTCCTCAAGTGAAATCGAAATGAAGAAATCCTAACTATACCCCTGTCGCAGTCTCTCGAATGCATTTAGCGTATGCACTAAGCCTTTAAACCCCTAGGTGTCCCTAGTGGACGAGTTGTAGTCTCGTGAGGGTTTACCAGAGGTGTACCCACAAAATTAACCTTCTCCAACTTCAGAGTGTAAAAGAGTCTCACGCATCCAAGGAGCTATGAGGACATGGAGTTTCTGCATGCTAGTAATAAGAGGTTAGAACTACTAAAGAACGCATTCTCATCCTTAAGTGCTGAGCGAGAAGTAACCATACCATATGAAAGAATTCGGATTCGATTGTGATCATAAGCCTCGACTTCTGCCTCACCATTAGGGTTTTATGATAATTGCACTCAAAAAGATCGCTTTTTAGTCTCTCATGTGTGCAGGCGGGAATAAAGAGAGAAATCCACGCACACGTTGTAGGTAAGAAGGCTAACCTTACGAAATAAAATCTGGAGACTCCACAAAAGTGTGGACAAAAAGAATCTTTTTCTGATGAACTCTAAGGAAGGAAATCAACCATTAGCAAGGGTGGGAGTACTCACTTACCTTCTCACCCGATCGGCAAATAACATCATTCTCTCATAGGAACCATAGAAACGTCTTCACTCTTCGGTCTTCGGTCTTCAGTCTTCAACTATTGATGACGAACTTCTGAACTTCACAAAAACTTAAGGATGATTTTTTTTATTTTTTTTTTTATTATTATTATTTTTTTTTTAACAACATTACACTAAAACGATAAAATTAAAATTTTTACAAACTTCATTAATTCTCATCTTCTTTTTCTTTGATGTATGTAACCTTGGACTATCTCAACTTTTCTTCAAATATTTATTCTGCTAATGCTCCACTTGCTGACGATGATGTGTTTCTATGGATCTGCTGATTGAGAGAGAGAGTGATGCTAACGGCAAATCGGTATTTAGAAGTAGTTTTCGTCTTTAGACGTCACCCTCATGATTGACGGAATTAGCACTCAAGAGAACAAAAGTAGTGCTGAAAATGGTGCGAAGTTGGGTAGCTCACCATTCCTACCCGGAATTGACGTACGGTGACACACACTCTAAAAGCTTTTCTAGAAAGTCACAAAGAGTGAAGGTCGGTACCTCGCTTGATGTACAATGGGTAGTCTCCACTATGGTTGATCACAATTCTACTACCGAATATCTAAACATCACCTAATTCGCCCTCCGGTATGGTTAAATCCGTCTTTAACGCTCTAATCAACTAAGGAATCCGATTGCGTTTTCTAGTACTTCGAAATTCTTGTTATTTCGGTCAGACTCTCTATGTACACAAAGCTAGAAGCATGCTAGTGACTCTAAGATCTCTAAAAGTTGGAGGTTTTTCATGCAAGTATTTACAAAGAGCTTTTGAATTTATTTTTTTATTTTTATTTTTATTTTGAAAAGAAAGACTAAAAACTCTATATGCAAATGTATGTACCCCCAAACCTAAATTAAACATTGTCCTCAATGTGTCAACAGATAATAAGAATTCAGAAAGTCACATACCAAGAGAACTATGTTAAATAAAGAAAAGGGAAGAGATTCTAGGATGTACAAGGATGTTGCTAAACCAAAGGAGGGTGAATGCTTGAAAGCAAACACCCAAGGGCAAGACAAAAAAGAAATGGTTAGCACACATCAAATTATGCAAAAGGAAAAAGAAAAGGGAAAGATGATGGATTTTTAGTCCATAAGTATGTACACAAGTGAACTAGATCAGTCCACATAGATGGGGTCTTCCAAGTCAACGGTCTCAACTTCACGGTGGAAGATGCTCCGAAATGGTTTAGTCTTTGACCATTGACTTTGAAGGAGTTCTTGTTTGTTGGGTTTTCAACTTCTACCGCTCTATGGGGGAAAACGGTACGTACCACGAATGGTCCAGACCATCGGGAACGTAGTTTTCCTGGAAACAAGTGCAACCTAGTGTTGTACAATAAAACTTTTTGACCTGGGGTGAAAGACTTGCGCAGAATGCGCTTGTCGTGAAACACCTTCATTCTATGTTTGTACGTTTTGGCACTATCATATGCATCGTTTCTCAATTCTTCTAACTCATTGAGTTGAAGTTTTCTACGGGTACCAGCTTTATCAAGATCAAAATTTAATTTTTTCACAGCCCAATATGCACGGTGTTCTAACTCAACGGGTAGATGACATGCTTTTCCGTACACAAGTCTGTAAGGAGACATCCCGATGGGAGTCTTGTATGCAGTCCTATAGGCCCATAAAGCATCATTTAAACGCAAAGACCAATCTTTACTAGAAGGATTGACTGTCTTCTCAAGGATATGCTTAATCTCCCTATTGGACACTTCCACTTGGCCACTGGTTTGAGGATGGTAAGGTGTTGCGACCTTGTGAGTGATTCCATACTTGCGTACTAGTGATTCAAAGGGTCTATTGCAGAAATGACTACCTCCATCACTGATTATCGCTCTCGGGGTTCCAAAACGAGAGAAAATGTTATCCTTAAGAAAAGAAAGAACAACTTTATGGTCGTTGGTTTTGGTTGCAATGGCCTCTACCCACTTGGATACATAATCGACAGCTACAAGGATGTACAACTTACCTTCAGAATTCGGAAATGGACCCATGAAATCAATGCCCCAAACATCAAACAGTTCAACAATCAATATGGGTTGTAAGGGCATCATGTTTCTCCTAGATATACTTCCTAGTTTCTGGCATCGGTCACAAGCAACACAGAATGCATGGCAATCCTTAAACAGTGTTGGCCAATAGAAACCGCTTTGCAAGATCTTTGCAGCAGTTTTCTTGGCACTGAAGTGGCCTCCACAAGCATGGTCATGACAGAAAGAGATGACTTCCCTTTGTTCTGAATTGGGGACACATCTCCTAATGATTTGGTCTTGGCAGTACTTAAACAAATATGGGTCATCCCAAAGGAAATGTTTAACTTCAGCCAAGAACTTAGCACGGTCTTGTTTAGACCAATGCAATGGCATTCTACCTGTAGCAAGGTAGTTCACAATATCGCAAACCAAGGCATCTCGGACACGAGCATCAATTGCTCATCGGGAATGATTCCTAATCAATACAGACTCATCGAAGATTCAACATTCAACCTAGACAAGTGATCGGCAACAACATTTCTCGACCCTTTCTTATCTCGAATTTCGAGGTTGAACTCTTGTAGCAAGAGTATCCATCGAATTAGACGAGCCTTAGCATCTTTCTTAGACAAAAGATATCTCAATGCAAAGCATGATCGGAATAAATGATGACCTTAGACCCTATCAAATAAGATCTAAACTTGTCTAATGCAAACACAACAGCTAGCAACTCCTTCTCGGTAGTGGAATAATTCAATTGAGCATCATTAAGTGTTTTACTAGCATAGTAGATCACATAAGGGAGTTTGTCTACTCGTTGGCCCAAAACAGCTCCTACAGCATAGTCAGACGCATCACACATAATCTCAAATGGTAATGACCAATCGGGGGTCGACTATAGGGGCGGATGTAAGGAGAGCCTTGATTGCTCCCATGCTTCCTTACAAGCATCATCAAAGACAAATGCAACATCTTTTGCAAGAAGATTGCACAAAGGTCGTGAAATTTTACTAAAGTCTTTGATGAATCGGCGGTAAAAACCCGCATGGCCTAAAAATGATCTAATGTCCCTCACAGAACGAGGTTGAGGCAACTGTTGAATGAGATCTACCTTGGCTTTGTCTACTTCTATGCCTTTTTCCGAGATAATATGCCCTAGAACGATGCCTGAATTAACCATAAAATGGCATTTTTCCCAATTCAAGACCAAACTCTTCTCCTTACACCTAACTAGCACACATGTGAGGTGATGCAAACACTCATCAAATGAAGATCCAAACACAGAAAAATCATCCATAAAAATCTCAAGGAACTTATCTACCATGTCGGAAAAAATGCTCATCATGCAACGTTGAAAAGTAGCGGGTGCATTGCACAGCCCAAAAGGCATACGACGATAAGCAAATGTTCCATAAGGACATGTAAATGTGGTCTTTTGTTGGTCTTCGGGTGCTATGTGAATTTGATTGTAGACAGAATAGCCATCTAAGAAGCAGTAGTACTTATGTTTGGCTAACCTTTCTAGCATTTGGTCAATGAAGGGAAGGGGAAAATGGTCTTTCTTGGTTACTGTGTTGATTTTCTATAATCAATACATACTCGCCACCCGGTGGTCACACGGGTGGGAAGGAGTTCATTCATCTCGTTTTGAACAACGGTAATGCCGGACTTCTTGGGTACTACCCGAATAGGGTGACCCATCAGCTATCGGGGACGGGGTAAATGATACCGCGTCCAAAGCAGTTCAGAATCTCACCCTTGACAACATCTCTCATGTTGGGGTTAAGTCTCCTTTGCATTTCCCTAGATGGTTTGGTATTCTCCTCAAGGTTTATATGATGCATGCAAATTGTGGGACTTATACCCTTAAGATCGGAGATGGTCCAACCTAAGGCTCCTTTATGCTCTTTGAGTACTTCTAAAAGTTGACTTTCTGCTCGTGTCTAAACATGATGCAATAATCACAGGTAAAGTCTCAGAAGGACCTAAGAATGCATACTTCAAGGTATCAGGTAATGGTTTCAAATCAAGCTTAGGTGGTGTGTCAAGAGGTGGGGCAGATGTGGTATCAGAGAGTGGAAGAGGTTCCACTGCATTCTGCCATTTGGCAATATCCATGGATGGCACAGACTCCAGCAAAGAGTGGACTTCACTAATGTACTCAGAACTGAAGAGATCTAAGTCAAAATTGTCTAAACATGCTTGTACAGGATCTACAGGTAAGATGTCAGACAATGAGTCTTGAATCAGACTCTCAATCATGTTAACCTCATGCACTTCATCATCATCACACTCTATGGGTTGTTGGTTCACACGAAAGACATTCAGTTCTACAGTTATGTTGCCAAAAGACAAATTCAATATCCCGCTACGACAATTTATGATAGCGTTTGACGTTGCCAAAAAGGGACGTCCTAAGATAACGGGAATATGATTTTCAGGATTATGCACAGGTTGAGTATCTAACACAATGAAGTCCACAGGAAAATATAATTTATCAACCTTGATTAGCACATCTTCCACGATTCCCCGAGGGATTCGCACAGATCTGTCCGCTAATTGTAGCGTGACAGGAGTGGGTTGCAATTCCCCAAGACCTAACTGCACATACACAGAATATGGCAGTAGGTTCACACTAGCTCCTAAATCCAATAAAGCTTTTCTGATTGTATGATCACCTATGGTACAAGAGATAGTTGGGCTACCTGGGTCCTTGAACTTAGGTGGGGTTTTGTTTTGGATTATGGAGCTCACTTGCTCAGTGAGGAAGGCACGCTTATGCACATGAAGCTTTCGCTTTTGTGTGCAAAGGTCCTTTAAAAAACTTAGCATAGGCAGGTATTTTCCTAATTGCTTCGATAAATGGAATGTTTATGTTAACTCTTTTGAACAATTCCAACATCTCGTTGTATTGGGTACCCCCCTTCTGTTGCACCAATCGTTGTGGGAATGGAGCAACAGGAACATGACTTGGCACAGGAACATCTATATTGGTAGGACTCTTGGGTTCATCAATGGGGTCAGATTCTTTCTCTACAGTAGATGTTTTCTGCGGTGTTGTGTGTACTGGGGAGTCTGATGTAGACTCGCTTGACGGTGGTACACCTACATTGTTCTCAATAATTCTACCACTACGGAGAGCGGTGATAGCATTTACATGACTATGTGAAGTTTCATTGCAGGTAGAGGAGCCTGCTTGAAACACATTCTTTGGATTTTGTTGGGGTTGACTAGGAAGTTTGCCTTTTTTCTCTCTCATTCAATGCATCACAGATTTGACCCATCTTAAGTTCTAGACTTGTGAAACGTTGGTCGGTGGTTTTCCTAAGTTCTGTAAGATTTTGGGTCAACAGACCGAAACAGTCTTCAAAGCTAGTCTTTTTCTCTACAGGGTACTAAGTGGGTGGTTGTACTTGGGGGTTTCTAGGATATGAGTATCCTTGGTTGTTATTTGTTGGTCCCCCTTGTACAGGTCCCTTGGACCAAGAGAAGTTAGGGTGGTTCCTCCACCCTGGGTTGTAGGTCTGAGAATACGGGTTGTTCTCTTGCCTCTGGTACAATGCATTGGCTTGCTCGTTTTTGGACTCTTGAAATGCATGTAAATCTGGACAGCTGTCCACTAAGTGGTCAGAACTATGGCATGCGGCACAAGTGGCCATATCAATTTGGTCACGGAGAGTAGGGGCATTAGATTTTACATTCTTTTCCAACTCAAGCACTTCTATTCTCCGGGCCAAAGAAGCCATTTTTGCATTTCCCTCAAAGTCAGACTCAATTCTATGAACATTGTTGGTGGGGGTAGTCCGTTTCGGTTCTCGGATGGACTCCCACTGTTGAGTCTTTTCAGCGACTTCGATTAGAAAAGTCCAAGCGTCATCAGCACTCTTGTCAATAAATGCACCATTGCACATTGACTCTACTGTGGTACGGGTTCTAACATCTAGACCCTCATACAAGATTTGCACAAGTCTCCATTTTTCAAAACGATGATGGGGACATTGGAGCAATAATTCATTGAATCTCTCCAAGTATTTTGCTAGAGTCTCGTCTTCTAATTGCACAAAACCATTAAGACTCTGGCGAATTGTCGCCGTCTTATGGTTTGGGAAAAACTTTTTGAAAAACTCTTTTGTGAGGTCATCCAGAGGTTCTAATGGACTGTGGTTGTAGAGCATGTAGCCAAGACTTGTCTTTGTCCTTTAGAGAAAAAGGAAACAATCTCAATTTGAGGGACTCCTCTGGCATTTAGTTAAAACTCAGAGTCCCACAAATGTCCTCAAAGTCTCTCACGTGATGGTAGGGGTTCTCGGCATTGACCCCTCTAAACACGGGTAGCATATGAATGGTGCTTGCTTTCAGTTCAAACCGCCAAAGACATCGGTGGCGAGAATGATGCAAGAGGGCTGGCTTGCCCTAGTTGGGTACATGTAGTCCTTGAGACTACGGGGTTGGTTGAGTTCCTCACCCATGGTTTCGATTCGGATGGGCTCTCTGATGGAATTGGGCTCTGTTGAAGAACTGGGTATGCTAACGATTTCGTCCGGGCGGATTCTCACTAATCGATTTGTTTGGTCTCTAAAAGACACAATCATAGCTTAGCACGCGCCTCTAGCATGTTAACAAACACTCAATCTCAACACAGGGAAGCAAAGACTCAAAATGACCCACCAAAACAAGATTCAAGCCCACAGGATAGCCTTCTGAAGTTGTGAAGCCCAACTGAGTATGTTAATCCCAGCCCAAAAGGTGTAGGTTTGATTGTTGCACGGCCCAGGTTGGGTTGAGAAATGTATAGCCCAGTTGTTGTGGTGTTGGGCTCGGTTTTGTGCAAGCCCAGAAGTGGGTTTATATGGCACAGCCCAGAAGTGAGATGAGCCCAGTGGTTGGGTTTTTGATTTTTGGCAGGGTTGCAGCCCAGATTTGTGGGCTGAGAATTTTAGTGGAATGCAAGCCCAGAAGTGGGTTTAGCTTAAATGACTCAGTTATTTGTTAGTGCGGAGTTGGCAGATTTCCGAGTGTCTCGTTGGTGCAGTCGGCAAATTCGAGCCTTCATTTGTGTTCACGACTGGTTTGTTGCACGAGATCAGTGCAACTTTGTGCTTTCAACACAAACACACAATTCGGTGGAGCCGGGAGAGCAAGCTTGAGCAATCAACAAAGAGTGCAGCACAGCACAGGCAAAGAATCAAAAATTTTGTGAATGGTGCACAGGTAGAGGTTGTGCTCACTCAATGGTGCAGCACTGTGCAGGGTTGTGTTGTTTTGAAAAACAACCTAAATGCTAATCACCAGCTTAGCTACTTCATACACAATCAAGCACAATTGATAGCAACACAGCAGGGTTGATTCACAGACAATCAGACAACAATTTTTGCAGAATTCAAGTTAACAAGTATGCAAATACTAGCATGGCAGATGGTCTGAGCCAGCTAAGGTGCACAAATGAGCCAATAGAGGCCAGAGTCAACAACAACTAGCAGGTAAGCTAGTTTATCAAATCAGTATATCTCAATGATTTCCAGGGCATGCTCAGGTGTGAAACAAGTGAAGTTGTTAGCTGGCTCAGTTGAGTTTGTGGCATCAACTCACTCAGATCTGAGTTGATGTCAAACTCAGAGCTCAGGGGTTTTGCAGAACACCAAAGGCAAGGTACTACACAGCTACTGGTTCAGCAAAACAGGCTTACAAGGAATGGTGGTTCAAGTCAGCTTAGGGTTGATCACAGCCTTGGTATATGAGAACCAACACAAGGTCTCAAGTAAGGATTCAGCCAAGTAGGCTATTCAAGAGGTGGCTTACAGCCTGCAGCTACAGGGGCTTGCAAGAGTAAGGCTTAACAACTGGGTTATGCTCAGCCAACTTGGCTCTCCAAGTTGGAACTTAAAACTTGCAGCTTCAGGGGCTAGCAAGTTAATAAGTTTATCATGCGCTCAGGTTGCAATGGTTTATGCACAAGGTGACAAAATAAACATATTATGTTTTTTTTTTCTTCATTCATTCAAGGTTGGAGATACATTACCACCAGTGCAATACTGGGTTTAGGCACTCCACAATGGGTTTTTCTCCAGCTGCTTATCTTGAGTTTGCTCCACAAGTACCTGTGGCTCAAGAGAAAAATTTCAGTTCACAGGGTCACACAATCAAAGCAACAGAGCAAGAAAACTATGGCAGAGCTCAGAGCTATGCCTGAGTTGCAAATTATAGCAAAGTTAGAGAACAGTGATAGCAATGACAGCAATGATAGCAGGGTTATGTACAGGGCAGGGTTGAAAACAATGAAGTTAAGCTCTAATGAACAAGTAGCACGCTACCAGTTCCCCGGCAGCGGCGCCAAAAACTTGATAGGAGCTAAAAGATGCTTTCCTATGTTCTAATCTGCAAGTGCACAGAGCCTTGAAGGCAGTGGCAAGCACAGGTCTTTCCACAGGGAACTAGAGGATGCTAAGTTATTCTAAGGCCTTCTCAACTGTTTTCAAGTGATGTGACAGAGATACAAAGTTTGAGTTTAAAGTCTTACGACTGAAATGAAGGTGTGATAGTGAACTAAGTATTGAAAAGCAAAGTAAAGTATAAACTGATGGTTTAGTGGTACAAGGATTATCAAATCCACCCTATTTCATGTTATGAACTTCAACTAACTTGATTGCTATTGTTCCTGTGGCAATTAAGGATAGTATGTCAACTCTATCTCTTACCTAGGAGGTTTCACCAGGAGATAACTCAATTCACAACTAATGTGCTAACCTAGAGCACTAGTTGTCTAATCAAGAACAACTAGTCAAGAGAGTTAACCAAATACATGAAACTTGGGCTGCAACACACTCAATGCAATGTGAGCCTAACTAAAATGAGTACAAGGCATTCATTGTGAGAGCAGAGCAATGATATGTTAAGAATTAAGATTATCTTATAAATTAAAACATACAAAAGCAAATCAATTCAAGTTGAAACTCAGAACATTCAATTAGGGTTTCATATCAATCCTAGCTAAGTAAATTTAGCTCATGATGAACATTAAAAACAGAGTTAAATCAAATTGCAAACTAAACATGAACCCTAAAATTGAATCTAAAACTCACCGCCTCTCTCATCCCTCCAAACAACCATTTATAACTCTCAAAATAACAATCAACAACTACACTGATGACCCAAACCTGCTCTCGCTCCCTTGACGCGTCCCTGACCTCTGAATCGAACATGCAAAGGAGTTGGTGAAAACCCTAGCTTCACTCATATCAAACCTAGCTTCTAGGTGAAAGAGAAGCTATGAAAGAGAGAAATGAAGCAAGGGTGGCGGATAAGGAGCTAGAGGGGTTGTTGGTGATAGCGTAGCTAGGGGATGGAGTGGTGATGACTCTGTAAAAAGTCATGGAAGAAGGAGGTGGAGGTATGGGTTTTCCTCTGAGAACTCGTGGTAGAAGAAAGAGAAGGTGAAAGAGGAAATGGGGTGTAGTCGATGGGTATAGGGTTAGGTGAATTCGCTGTAGAGCGGAGGCATCAAGGGTTGAAGGAATTGGCGGAGCGATCGTAGGATCTAGGGTGAGATAAATCTCACGGCTGAGGATGATAAGCAGTTGCGGTGCTGGGCGAGAACATCAAGGGTTGATGCGTAGGGTGCAGCGAGCGTAGGATGCAGCAAGATGAGATCTCGACGGCTTGGAGTGTACGGGCTCGGGTCCGGGTCGCGGGTCGGGTCTAGCTCAAGCCCATGTCTTGTAGATGAGTTGCTACTTGCGTTGGGTTGCAAGCTGTTCTTGTGCGGGGCTTTGGCTTTCTGCTCCATAGATGCTCGACTCCACTTCTTCGCTCTTTGGGCTCCTCGGTTTCTCGAGCTTTATTTATTACCTAAAAACATAAAGTTAATTAGTACAAATATTTATTCTTGAAAACAAAGAAAATACAGAATCTGGGATAATATCTGATTCTTGAGCACAAAAGATGAGTAAAATGCCAATAAAAAGGTGTATAAATATGCAATATTTGGCACTCATCACAGTCGAGTGCTTGAACCCTGAACCTTTTGACGAAATCATTCGGATGTTCGTTATCCCACTGGTACATTCTCCCAAGGTCTGAAAAGGTAACTTGTTCAGACACGAAGAAATACTTCCTGTAAACGCGGTGACCATGCTACTCTAGTTGGGAATCTTTGTTCGGTAGAGATCTTTGTTGTACCATGTATACGCCCTTAGGTAAGTGATTTTGAAAATTCCCTTAAACGAAGAACGTGATTATATTCATGTTCACCCAAGGATTCAGAAACGAGAAACATGTTCGCGTGCATTCCCGTACAATCGTACAGGGTAAATTGAGGGAGAAGAGTACCCCCTTGGGAGAGGGATTCTCTGTATTTCGGATGGGTAAGGGGGTTGGTGATGATGTACATCCAACTCATCATGCTTTATTCGGTCGTGTAGGAGTTGTTACAAATCTTCTCTCGTGACGAAGTTGGGTGGTTGATTTCTCTCCAACGGGATTCTAGTGCGAGTTTCTTCATCCGTGGAGGCATGCCCTGCCGAGGTGACGGCGTCGGGGTTTTTGGAGATGCTTCTAGGCGGCTCTGGAGGATGCGATTCACGGGGTAGTCGCTCTGTCAGGGTTTTGAGAAAGGTGAGCACCTCCTTCTTTGTTGAAACCATATCTGTCTGGCTCGCGAGCGTCTCTGTCGTTCCATCAAATCGGCGATGGTGACATAAGGACGACTTCCTCTGGTCCCCTCCGGTCTCTCGTCCGTCGGCGGGGTAGTTGGAGCTTTAGTTGTCGGAGGCGCCATGCCGGGATGAAGCATTCGGGGTCGTAGCGGCGGCCCTAGCTCAGTGATTGGGGCGTGACACCTGAAGAGATATTCTCGTTGTCGTGATTAGAGGGTTGTGCAGAGACGCTAGAGGAGGCAGCGACTCTGGCCCTGGTGATAGGCGGTGTTACACTTTAGGGAGTGCATTCGATGTTGCTGTTGTCAGCTGGTGAAGTAACAATGTTATGGGGAGAGACGCCAACATCAGGGATGCGTTCTGCGCTGATGTTCTCGGCGGCCGCTCCAGATCTGAGTTCCACCATGTTGGGATTTGACGTTCGGAAAACGAAATCGGGAGTTGGAGTTGGTATTGTAGCCGATAGATCAATCCTCCCCATTTGTGGTCGCCAATTGTTTATGGGTAAAAATCGTTTCGCGCGATTTGATGAAATTCGGTAGGTGAGTGAGAAACTGGTTCAAACCCTAAACAAATGTGTTGCACGTGAGAACTTTATAGATTCGAGAGATCAATGCATACAAGTCAGAGGCCTAAACCAAGAAATGGCCGTTCCGGACTTGCTTTGGTCACAAAGTGGCGGAGAAGGGTTGATTTGGGGAGGGAAGCAAAGAAAGGTGTTGAGACGAAGGAATAATTCAGGAGAGTAGCGTCTCGACTTGTATCCAGAAAGTGAAAGCTTAGGAAGCTTGCAAGAGATGAAAGCCTTTGGGAGAGCTTGCAAAGTTGCCTTTCTGAGAGTGTAGTATTTTTCTCCTGACCGAGACTTGTTGTCTGGTGGAAATAGGTAAGACCTATTAAACAAGTCGAGATTTGAAACGTACCCTGGCCTCATGAAGGAAGAGAGTAAAGGGTGAAATAATGGGAGGAGGTGGTAACCGCATGGGTTTAATGGGTGAAAACATTTTCACCATTATTTCCTCTTTTATTTGACCGCTTTATTCCTTTTCACGCTTTCTTAATGTGAGCGTAGTGTACGCTGCATGCTGTGACCGCCAAACCAAAACCCTAAAAAGCATCCCCAGTTTGTGTTGATGTCTCGAGTGTTGGTTGCATCTTGAGTGCAAGTGGTGCTGCTAGGGATGCATGTGGCGTGGGCCAATGGCATGTGCGGAATGCCTTCGTTGCGAGTTGCACCTAGAGCGTAAGTGGTAATGCCAGAGCTGCTAGCGGCGTGTGTGGCATGTGCCAACGGCATGTGTGGAATGCCTTGGTGGTAGGTTGCGCGGTTTGCAAGTTAGGCTACCAGCGTGTGTGTTTGGCATGTGCCAACGGCACGTACGGCCATGTTGACCTAGTTGCAACTCTTGCGAGCCTAGGGCGCTATATTTGGCGTGGGCCAATGGCATAGCGGCTTGGAAACATGGCTTGCGATACGTGTTGGCATGTGCCAATGGCACGTGCGGCCATGTTGACCTAGTTACAAGTTTTGCAAGCCTAGGGCGCTATATTTGGCGTGGGCCAAAGGCATAGCGGTTTGGAAACATGGCTTGCGATACGTGTTGGCATGTGCCAATGGCACGTGCGGCCATGTTGACCTAGTTGCAAGTCTTGCAAGCCTAGGGCGCTATATTTGACGTGGGCCAAAGGGATAGCGGCTTGGAAATATGGCTTGCGACACGTGTTGGCATGTGCCAATGGCACGTGTGGCCATGTTGACCTAGTTGCAAGTCTTGCAAGCCTAGGGCGCTATATTTGGCTTGGGCCAAAGGCATAGCGGCTTGGAAATTTGGCATTGTTGCCATGGTGCGCAGGGTGCGGCTTGGTTTGGCATTGTTGCCATGGTGCGCAGGTTGCGGCTTGGTTTAGCATTGTTGCCATGGTGCGCAGGTTGCGGCTTGGTTTGGCATTGTTGCCATGGTGCGCAGTATGCGGCTTGGTTTGGCATTGTTGCCATGGTGCAAAGTATGCGGCTTGGTTTGGCATTGTTGCCATGGTGCGCAGGTTGCGGCTTGGTTTAGCATTGTTGCCATGGTGCGCAGGTTGCGGCTTGGTTTGGCATTGTTGCCATGGTGCGCAGGGTGCGGCTTGGTTTGGCATTGTTGCCATGGTGCAAAGTATGCGGCTTGGTTTGGCATTGTTGCCATGGTGCGCAGGGTGCGGCTTGGTTTGGCATTGTTGCCATGGTGCGCAGTATGCGGCTTGGTTTTGGAATTAGGGTTCTGTGTTGAAAAACCCTATTAATTATTTACACCTGAGTTAAATGCTCTTAGTTAATGTGTTGCGGGTAACACTAGGTCATGGGGTTTTACGATTTTACCCCTTGTCTAAAAACCACCATCAACAATCACAAAACGCGATACGATCGCAGAATTATAAAGATTTCACAACTACAAAGATTTCAGAATTATAATGTATTAGAATTTCTCTTCAATATTTACTTTGCTTCAAATGATATGATATTATGAGAATGAAAGAATGAATGAAAGAAATGACCGAAATGAAGAAAAGAATGGAAGAATGAATGAAAGAATGAAGACATGCGAAAATTTCGCACAGAAAATGATCAGCAAAATTACAAAAGAGCTTATATGCAGAAGAATCAACAAAATAATCAGATAGAGGAGAACCTACTATGGCGAAATCAAAATTTCGCAAGAGGCAAATGTACCTAAAGTGCGTCATAGTAGGGGGTACCTATTACACATGAAGAAGAATTAACAAAATAATAAGAATGGGACGAACCTTTATGGCGTACACCCTAGTTCGCGAATGGTATTTCGCAAGAGGCAAATGTAAGACCTAAAGTGCAACATATAAGGGGGTATCTCTTGACATGGCTCAGGGAAAAGGTTACACCGCTCCTGGAACCTGAGTCATGGAAATTTGGGGTCAATAAAGCCCATCCGGGGGAGATACTTTGGATTTCCAACTATATATATAAGGTTATACCCTGGTTGGACGACCGAGGGTCTCTTCCAAGGAGTCGAGTGTATGACCAAGGCGCCGAGGTACACGGTTGAGTCAAGAGTGCACAGGGCATTTGAAGTGTCTCGGCCATTCTTGGCAAGTCTTGGCACATCTTTGCACTCGCCCAAGAAAACTCCACTTAGGGTGCGTCTCGTAACCATAAGACCTATAGGTATAAGGGATAAGAGGCTGCGAAAATAATCAAGTTGTTGTTAAGACCCAGGATGGGAGGAGCTAGTCTTGTATGGCCGATGTACGCCTCCTTGAAGGGGCAACCAGGGAGATAATAAGGGCGGCACCCTCCATTAGGGAGCTGATAAGTGTCTTAAGATGCAAATGTCATGAGGCTTTATTTTCGCAAGAAAATTTAGGCTTGTCATATTTGTGCGATGATCCTGAAGAGGCAATAATACAAAACGCGAGGATAAGATGAGATCAATGGGTTTTTACATGAAAGTGTAAAGACGTCCTGTGATTTCGTCGCAAGACGGCAATGTCATGGGGCTTTAAGTTCGCAAGAATTTCTAGGCCTGTCATATTGTCGCAATAAAAATATCCTGCAGAGGCAATAATACTAAATAAATGATAAGACAAGATCAATGGGTCATTACATGAAAGTGTAACGACGTCCTGCGATTTTGTCGCAAGACGGCAATGTCATGGGACTTTATGTTCGCAAGAATATTTAGGCCTGTCATATTATCGCAATGAGGGGTGGCAAAATAAGACCTTTAACTAGGAAGGCAAAATAAGACCACACAAGAGAAATGATAAGGCAAGATCAATGGGTCATTACATGAAAATCTAAAGACGTCCTGCGATCTTCTCGCAATGACAAAATTCAACATAAACAGTTTGAATCTAGGTAGTTACCTAGATCTTTTATTGCAAAAAAGATTACATGATAAGCTTGCGAGCTTGAGAAAATGATTAAATGATAAGCTTGCGAACATGTACATGATAATGAGACTGAGGCAATGCAAATGCCGCACACTTGATATTATGATCATATTATTATTCGATACTAATAGTGAAGGAATAAGAAAAGATGAATCACAAGTAAGAACTTGCGAGGAACAATAAATACGCAAAGAGGAATGCATATAATAGAGACAAAATCAAAGAAATGGAGAATGGAAGCGATTTAAGGCTACATCAATTTTAGAGTGGCAAAATGAGCTAAGTAACACAAAATTAGCTATACATTGCAGTAGATAAGCATTCTCATCATACAAGCATCATACTCGCATCATGAAAGCATCGCATAAGCATTTCATGGCATAAACATCGCATACACATTTCATAACATAATCATTACATAAGCATTATATTCGCACAAGTATTTTACAAAACTTCGCATAGTTATTCAGAATTTCACAAAGTTATTCAGAATTTCGCAGGATTCTTCATAATTTCGCAGGATTCTTCAGAATTTCGCAGAATGTGATTATTTCGCAAGATGTGAATATTTCGCCCAATTATTTCACACAATTATAAACAACTTGAAGAGATTATATTATCGCATGAGCGCAAAGCATGAGACAGAGGCAAGATAAGAATGAAGAAACAACTCGCTCATTCAACATTTTCTTAAGGATTCTACCCTCATAGATAAAGAACAGAGGCAACTATGGATTACCGAGAAAATATTTTATGTTCTTTATCTTCTCCGCAAGAATCATTTCCAAAATGGACGTTCACTAATGAACAACAAGAATCCTCATCAAAAATGGAGTAATAATTTCGCATGAATAGAGGCAATACTTATTACTCGCAGTCGAGGACGGATACTTCTTATACTTCTCAAAGGATACTTCATACTTCTTATATATTTCGAGGATTAAGTGCTTCTTATACTTCTTCAAGGATACTTCATACTTCATACTTCTTATACTTCTTCAAAGATACTTCATACTTCGTATACTTCAGGATGATACTTCTAATTACTTCTCAATACTTCGGAACTTCACAAAAGAATAGAGGCAAGTACGTACTTTTCAAGTCCAGTATTCTTTCACTCGTTCCTTCATCAACAACGATCAAAGATTACTACAACAACAGATTTTTCCTTAAAGATCGCTCTTCAAGCAATATTCAAGGAAAAAGAGGCAAGATGTAGGAACAGAATATCAAATCAACCTTCACTTGCGAATTATTAACGATGCAACATAATAATGTCGCAGAAGAAATATTAGAAACGACGCAACACATGACATTAGCTTAAATATGAAAAAGGTGTGACGATTCTGCGAAGAGTCAAGAAGACTTGCGAAGACTAACATTTGTAGACCTGCGAAATGTCGCAAGGTAAATCCGAAATTAAGGGAAATATTAGTTGTACATGAGCTGTCATCCACTATGTAATATCCTATATAAAGAAAAAGGCAGGAGAGAAAAGGAGGGGACACATTTTTGGAGAGGGCACATTTTGTAGAGAGAGAGAGTTTATTTTCTTTATCATCTTTTTCCTCAAAACTAGATCTAGAAAGCTCCAAATACTCATTAATGGAGATTCTAAATGTAAACTCATGTAATTACAAAAATCACTAGTGAAGAACCATGGATGTAGATCACATTGATCGAACCATGTAAAAAATCTTGTGTCTCCATTTATAATTTTAGCACTTTTATGTTTATTTTGATTATCAAATAAGTTTAGATCTAGAAATTATTATCAAGATATGATGAGGGGTGTGTTGTGGGATTTCCTGCAACTACAACTCTAATATACTTTTAAGAGAATCAACTAGACTCAATCTTATTAAAAGTATATCAAAGAGTTATAATATCTCGATCCCTCGAGTTAATTCTTACTCAAGAAAATAGAAAGCTGCGAGTCTCATTCAATACAGGAGAAATAACTTGAATGGTACCAAAGACCAATATCCAAGTGTCAATCAATGTAAATCAATAACCAAAGGTTGGATATTCTAATTGATTGATCTAACGCACAACCTGTGATATTTCAATTATATAACAAAATATAATGCGGAAAATAAATAACACAGACACCAAAATTTTGTTAACGAGGAAACCGCAAATGCAGAAAAACCCCGGGACTTAGTCCAGATTGAACACAAACTGTATTAATCCGCTACAGACACTAGCCTACTACAAACTAACTTCGGTCTGTACTGTAGTTGAATCCCAATAAATCTCACACTGATCCCAGGTACGTACAGTTGCGCTCCGTACGTCTCTGATCAACATTATGATAACATATTTTTTATGTGCTACATTAAGATATGGAATAATCAGGATCTATGAGCAGTTAGGTTAAATTCATCAAATTTGAACAAATCAAAAAGAAGCACCATGGACAGAAGACATAAGTGGGAGCAAGAAAAGAGGTAAAACTTACATGTTCAATTGGTAGAATAGATGTTGTTCTCGATTGGGAGGAGACATTTTATCGGAAGAATCCAATTAATGCTAGGATGATTTATATTTTTTTCTTTCTTAAAAAGTCGCCAAAAGTTCAATAAGATTAGAATATCTTCTGGTGTTTTAGAGGGAACGGAAAGGCCTCTTAGGATTTATGAGGCGTTAAGAAATAGGGAAAGGTAAAAAGATCAACTAAGAGCAAGATGAGAGAGGACATTTATTGCCAGTTTCAAAGTTTCTTTCCCAATTGAAACTTGAAAAGGGGAATTGAAATCCTAAATCATTCCTTACGAGGTGCCGTTAGACTAAGTCTTATGGGGTGCTAGTCTAGCACCTAGATTAGCAGTCAGGACTACCTTCTAAGTCTTATGGGAGTGCTAATCTAGCGGCTAGATTAGCAGTCCACGTCAGACCAATAACGAACCATTCCGCGCCAGTATTTGAATGGTTCGGCGTTCAAATCTCGGCCCGTCGGATCAAAAATAAATCTCTCGGTATTTGAACCATTCCGCGAAAAGGTTGTTTTTCAAGCGCTGAATCATTCAGCGTAACTATCTAGCATGCTAGTTCACATACTAGCAACTGCTAGGAGAGAGAACTAGTGTTAACTTTTTTGCCACACTTTTTTTTTTTGAATTGCAACACTTAAGTGCTAATCTAGCACCTCCAATCTAGCCCATAAGACTTAGTCTTACAAAATTTTTAAAAATACATATTTAATACGCCGACGTAGGACGTAAAAGAAGGCTAGCCATCGGATTACGAAATTAAGACTAGTAGATTGGGAGGGATGGGAGATCAGGACCGCTAGTTAGAAACACGAATATATCCTGGCATCCTGGCCGTCCCGTGACTCACCAAACACTACTGTTGTATAAGCATTGATGTTTTGAATAATAATAATGGAGTTCCAAGCATAAAGAGTATTTAACGAAGAAAGAGAAGGAAGTCGGTAAGAACTTTTTTTTTATAAAAAATTTATTAAATATTATTATATATTATTGGATAACGATTATTACATGAAACTAGTTGGAAGCCTAACAAGATAAGCTCCAACGACATACTACTATATTAATTGAACAGGTTGCTGTGCTAGCCTACCAGCGAGCCTCATGGGTAACCTAGCCAAAGGAGCCGAAGCGGATGGGGGATGAAATTGTGTCACAAGGGGGCCAAACTAACTCTACCTTCCATGTTAATTTCCGCAATATTACGCCATTGAGGACTCGAACCTGGGACCTCCTAGAACACATGAAAATTTGGGGAACGGAGATGACCGGCTGAGTTAGGTGCCCGTTCTTTTTTTTTTTTTAGGCTAAAGTCGGACCAAGACCCCTACCCAAATCTAGCCAGCTGGACTAGCCCCACTGCTAGAACCAACCCCGCCAAACCCCTCTATACAACTATTTATTAAATATAAACCTCTACTACGGTGGGGATCGAACCCCTGACTTCCTCCTTACTGGAGTTGATGGGATACCACTGAGCTATGCTCTTGGACCCAGAAGGTAAGAACTTTACATCATAAATTTTGGTTTAAATTTTTTTTATGGTTTAGCTTGCACGGTACTCATATAGTTGTTGAACTGTTGGTTATTATTTGATAGCTCACACCTCTGAATATTGGGCCATGATCGATATTGGTTAGCCCATGGAAGTTGTTTGGTTTGCCACCAGAAAGTTCCACATTCCACCCTCTCTATCTTCAGACCCACAAACAGGAAAATTTGGATAAGATAAATCTTTTTAATGTACTAGCTTTCTGATATAAATAGAAAAACTTAATCTCCACAGTTTTTGTGGCAGATATTCTACCCAAAAACGTATTCCAGATGAAAAAAAAAGCAAATGAGAGGAAGTAGAAGGGAAAAATAAAAGGAAAAATAAGCATGGCTGCTACGAGGGTACCATATTGCCTGGGGGTGTAGTGTACCAACCCAAAGGCAAAGGATATTTTGTTTTATTTGGTTTTTGGTACGCCCCAAAGCAATATGATACCCCCTATTAGCAATGTTGAAAATAAGGAGGTTGCGGGGATTCGAACCCCAACTTTTAAGTCGGTTTGACAAAAAATCCAGCTATAAGAGGGGCTTTCTGGTCCAAAAAAGAGACCAATTTATGGACACCAAATCCAATTTTTTTGTCTCAATTGATGACTTAAAAATTTACAAAAAAAGTGGAGATATAAAAGTTTTCCCTCGCTTCGCTTGATCGTCCCAATAAACTAATGGAAAAAAGAAAAACTTATCTAAATACGAAGATAAGATCGACAAACATAACTAGTACAACCGTTGCCACGGTGGGAGGGCCCGTCGAAGAAGAATCTGAAGATGGGGTTTGCCTGCAACTAGTTTCGCGCTATTTCGGGAAAAGTGATAATTTCGCTTCGTTTCGGAAAAGTGATACTTTCACCTTGTTTCAACAAAAGTGATACTTTCGCCCTGTCTTAGAAAAAGTGATATTTTCGCCCCTTCTCGGAAAAAGTGATACCTTCGCTCTGTTCTAGAAAAAGTATTACTTTTTCTGAAACAGAGCGATAGTACACTTTTCCGAAACAGAGCGAAAGTATCAATTTTCCCTAAACGGGGCGAAAGTATCACTTTTCCCGAAACAGAATGTTGAAAGTATCACTTTTTCTAAAATGGAAAATTAGTCGATCCATAAACCAAAATATGGTTGCATGATGTGTTATGCATCCTTTGTGGTGGTTTGCATAATGGTTATGCATTTAATTTTCGAGAATTGTGCCTAAAAATGAAAGTATCATTTTTCTTGAAACGGAGGGAGAACATCGTTTTATTAGTTGCAACAAAAAATTAGTTGATGCATAAACCAAAATATGGCTACATAAAGTATTATGTATCCTTTGTGGTGGTTCGCATAATTGATATACATTTAGTTTTGTAAAATTGTGCATATAATGATAAATACCTCCGAATTTTTCACAAAAACTCTAAATTTGATATTGTTGTCTGTACTAATTGCGTAGATTTTTGTATTACCTTTTCAACGAGATAAAATTTGTAAAATCCAAAACACGGATTTTTGGATATGTTATATTAAAATTTGCTTTTCAATTATATCCTAAAAAATAGGATAATAAGGAGTTATAGTAATTGGACTAAAAAAGTGGGATAATTGTGTCAAGTGAAAAAGACCAACCATGGACACCAAATCCAATCTTTCTATGCCAATTGATCACTTAATAATATCTACAAAAAAATACTGCACAGAAGAGAAAGAATTCTTTCCCCAACCCGCGGTTTAGCAAGGTGGATTTAAGGTGGGGAAATTTTCTCACCGGGTTGGGGAAGAGTCCGCCCCACTGTCGCCTATCGAGATCAACCCTCACATGACCGATCCGATCCGGTAAAACGGTGGGTCGAATGAGAACCAACCCGCTTTGATAATACGGGTAGGATGAGGCTTTCAGTTACCTAGGAATGACTGGTTATTTTGGACCTCTCATCAAATGCTTCTTCCAACTGGACCTTATGTTTTTTCCAACTCGACCTTAGGTAAACACTATTAGATGGGCTTTTAGACCATCCAACAAATTTCTCTTCAGTTACCCGTCTTTGCCGGGTAGGACGGAGAAAAGCTCCAAACCCGACCCTTTGTGCTTCTTCTTTTAACCTAATAATATCAGTTTCATCTGCATCTTCTCCTTCACCGACACCCCGCCGCCTCATCTCTCCTTCTTCTTGCTTCACCGACCCCCTGTGTCTTTGGGCTCAATTTTTTTCTTTTACCTAATATTCAGTATACCGGTGAGAGACTTTAGCCGCCTCATCTTCCTTCACCGCAATGTTTTCCTCCGATCCCTCTTTACCTAAAAGATCATTCGTTAATTCCCGTGAAGCTTTAGAAGAAGAGATCGAGCGGAGTTTTAAGTTGACCTATAATCAGGCGAAAGCACATGGATTCGTCAAAAAACTGTATGAATTTGTATCCAGGGAAAATGAATTCTGTGAAATCGCTAGTGCTGGAGGGATTATTTTTAAATCGAAAGATAAACATAAAAAATTCGAAGAATCTTTCAGGAATAAAGACGAGGCATCCCTCGCCCTTGGTACATCCTATAAGGCTTTCAGATGTAAATTATATCTCTATGTAAGTATGGATGTTAAATCTGTCTTTTAAAGTCCTTTTATTTTGCTTTGTTATTGTTGTTGCTGGGGTTTTATTTTGGATCTAATATCTTTTTTTTTTTGTAGAGTTTGATTTTAGGGCTTTTTATTTATTTATTTATTTTTATTTTTTTGAACAAATGTACTTTTAATGGGGATACTGGTCCTGCTACCACAATTTTGCCTTTTAAATTACAGAGAATTGGCTTTTTCTATGAATCTCTTTTCCTTTACCTGGTGTTGTTTTATTTTCAGAATTTTACCAAGGCATTTAATCCACATTATTATAGCAATCCCTACTTTACCAAGGTTAATCCCAAATTGAAGTTGATAGCTCTTAGAAAGAGGGATATAGTACACCGTAAAGCAGTGGAGGTTAATTTTGATGCAGCTAGTGGTCCAGCACCTTCTCATCTTGAAGCAAACAATGAAAAACCTTCCATTAAACAGCGGATCCAAGAGATAGATGACAGTCTGGATGCTATATGGAAAGAAGTGCAGAGGTTGAAAGCAAGTAACGAAGAACTTAGAAAATTACAAGAGATGGAGAATAGTCTTCCACAATCAGAAATGAGAAAGTCTTGGTCCGTTGATGCACCTGTGGTCCAACCTAATGATAATCAAAGGATGGCTGAGGTTCGTGTTCTTCCATAATTTGTTTTAAAGTATGCTTTGATTTTTTCTGCTAAATACATTGCTAAGCTTTCTGGTATCAAATTGTGGCTCCAAAGTTACAGTTCAGCAGGGCAGTGGTTGGTTTTTCTTCTCCCCATGCTGTAATGGAAATGCATTTTGGACACCTGAGGTCAACACCGAGATATACCATAGCTTGCATGTTAGGGTACTCGAATGTTGATGTGCTTCAAAGGAACGATGCTGTAGATTGGGGAGATTGGGTATGTTTATTTGGTTCCTCTTGCCGTAATTACTTGGTAACTCTAAATTTAAGTGTATATCTCAAAGTGGTGTAATTGTAGTTTCACATGTTAATTTCGTATCTGTTCAAGAAGTTCCTTGACTGGGAGAACACAACTGCAGCTGAGCAAGCTATAAAGGTGTGCGTACAACATGGAAATGACTTGTTTTTGAAAGTGTGCGTAGTTTTCATCTTATTCAAGTTATGCTAATATGAAACTTTTATAGGCTTTCCAAATGGTAGCAGTAAAGAGGCTTCAAGTTGATCCTGCCTTTATGAAGAAGGCCCCACTGAGGGTGGTTCTTCTCCAGGTAAATATTTTTTACGCATGTTAATGTGTCCGATGACTTCGATTTTGATTTTTGTTCGCTATTTGCTGTATGATAATAACGGTAATATGTTCTCATGGTGTATTACTCCCTCCGTTTTTATTTCCGTTCTCTATATCATGTTCCCCGGTATAAAATAGTGTCCAGCTCATGTTTATAAGTCTCTCAAATTTAACTTGAGATTTTTAGTTAAAAAATCATTTATGGTCGACCCAATTTAAAATCATACCCTTTCAATCTTTTTTATTAGTCTGCTTTGAGAAAGTCAAAATATAAAGGAGACCAGAAGAATATCCGGAACTACCCCATTAAATATTGGATTATTACTAAAATTAAAGATAATCAAGAAAGATATTAATCGTAAATGTTTCAAAATGCGTAAAGCGCAGCTTCAAAACATTGTTTAAGCGTAAAAAAAAATAGATATCTATGTGAAACCGAGTAACACAAAACCAGAAGCCAACATAATAATCCATGATAAATGGAATAAATATACTAACTAGCTAATTAAGCATATGTTGAACAGATCAAATAAACAAATTAGCTAACTAAGCCTGCACCGTACTGACTTATTTTACTACCCTAGGGCCCAGAGTGTATCTAAGACATCATCATCTTCTAAATGACTATCTTCTAAATCTTCTTCTTTGTCAAGCCATTCATGTCCACTTTTTATAATCTTTCTTGTATTCCCTGTTCCTCTTTTGTTACTCTATCATCTTCCGGCATTTCCATCTGTGGTTACAGGCTCCCTTGCCCTCCTTTGTTGTATAGGTAGACTGTTAGGTCCTGGTTGATCAGTTTGAGTTGGAGGCTATATTGTATTAGGCGTTAGTGAGGCGAGGCGCCAAGCTTGTCGCCTCACGCCTTATACAATATACAATTGATAGATTTTTCATACAAGTGAGTTTTTTCATCAACTAAAAGAAGACAAATGAGTTTATACAACTGAGTTTTTTTCATCAACTAAAAGAAGACGGTCAATGTGGAATCACGGGGTTTCAGTATTTCAGACCTGAATGGTAACCAGAAAAACCAAGAATGGGCAACGAAACTAAATCACATTCTTTGTTTTTCTCTCAACCAGGCTTTTGCAAATCGAAGAAAATAAAAGAGGAGTATGTACATATAGAGATCTCTATGTATAAATAAACGAGATTTTCTGGTGGGTAACACGATTTTATGCTAGTTGAATAGATAGATACAGAGATGACTATGATCTGTATATATAGTTACATTAAGATATATATAGTATATATAAACGAATTACATCAAGCACATTTATTTTCCTAATCTCAATTTTGCTTTCCCTATTTTCGTCATTCTGTTGGTATTGATTGATCACTTTACAATCAAATTTCTCTATAATTTCATCAAGTAATAAAACCAACTACTATAACTGCTTTAGGAAGCAAAAATCAATCAACTGCCTTGGGAAGTAAAAATTAATCATGAAGTTATTCTACTATATTCTCTTATATATAATATTTCTTACCATATCTATATGACGCAATGTAAGCGGTGATTGATAGTATAATACTGAAAATGGAAACAGAGTAATATGTTTGCACATTTACAGTCTAATTTTCCTACAATTAGATCAAGTAATAAAACTAATTACTATAACTGCATTAGGAAGTAGAAGACAGTCACCTTATTTTCCTTACTATAAGCATAAATAACGTAATGAATTTGACCGGATACTTTCTTTAGTTTTCTTCCTTAAATTATGATATTAAAACCAATTACTACAATTCCTTAATTTCCTATGAATTCTTACCACTTACATTTGATCATTGTTTATGGTGATTGGAGTATTACATGAACAAGTAGAGTGCACGTGCGGTGCACGTCGGCAAATACAGGAAGAGGTATAACCTCTAAAGTAATAGATCAGAGCGGACATAAAAATACTTGCATCAACTACTTCATTTTGATTGACACATTCCAATTGAGTGATTTAGATTAGACTAAACTAATTTAGCAAATGGAAAATCTATCATAAAAGAAAGATAACCAACACCAATCAACACAAACTGTGAAGCATTGACCCTCTTGGGTCTTGAGCAAAGATTTTCCGCTCATTGAAAAAGGATTGGTGGACTGGGGAAGCTTTTCTGCTAGGGATTTTAATTTCCGTTGGTGGCACAACTAGCATTGACCTTCAACAAAACAAATCAGAAAACTTCAGTACAGTTTGTTTGGTACTCAGTAATGATCTACATGCACCTATTTGTTCCGAGTGAATGAGCACAAACAGAACAGGCAGAGAGTAACATGCTAAAATTTATTAAAATGTCTGCTAATGATCTATGAATAGTGATATACTGCGCTTTGGCCTAAACATGTTGCTGATCATAGATATATTTAGCAACTTAACCTAATGCTTAACCAAGCACAGCTTAGGCAGGCTAAATGAAAGTACACATCACCACATAAAGTAAACTTCAATTCTGTTGGCATAGAAAACCATAAAGCAGCAAATCAACACATCTTAAAAGAAAAATATTTGATTCCACATAGCCGAGTAAAAAAAAGAATATTCGATTCGACATGGACAATACGTCATTGAAATATCCATGTTATGTGGAGGAATGTTAAGATTAGACTCTAATCAAACTGCAACTTATCTTTTGCACAAAACGATCACAAAGGAAAATGCAGAACACGAATTATACTAATTGCAGCATCCGATTAGATACATAAAACAATTAACCATCATTCGCATTTTCATAATTTCATTAATAAAAAAGGTAAACGAAACTTATAACACCAGAGTCGTATATGACTCCTAATCCACATACATTTAGATAAAAAAATCTTCATCTTCTTCAATTACTTTATCTAATATTAATTCGATCTTTTATCTCTGTCTGCGTAATCTTTTAATTAGATTGAAAACAAAAATCCTGCTGTTCCTTTTCCCTTTTAACTATTTCCTTAGAGTAACTTTCGATTCCAAACCAGTTTATGACATAAACATTCAGATGAACCAACCCTGTTCAACTAATTTGTGGACAAATAAACACAAATTTATAAAACCCTCCAAATGTCGATATTTTTATTGAATGACAAACCTACCAAAATCCTTGATAAACACATAAACTTACTAAAGTTATAAAACCCCTAAAGTTATAAAACCCTAGAATTTTAGATTACATAGATCAAAAAAAACAAAAAATTCCATACCTAATCGTAGAAGAGAAGAACAATTTGTTTAAATCTTCATCTCCTTTGATATTTTGAAATTGCTTGAAACGTAGCTGAAGATTCAGCAGTAGGAACGAATTTCGGCTGTGTGGAGAGTTCAAGAAGAGGAACAACAGTCGAAGAGGAAAGGCAAGTTTCTGTTAATGTGTAGGGGGTAATTTTGTAATTCCTGATTTGGTTGAATCAATGGCTGTGGACTGGAGATTGAGATAACCCAGCGGATGCTACGTTTAAAACGTGTGAACCAAAAGTACGTTCACCAACCAAAAAAACGGCGAAGAAAAATACGTGCATACACCAAAATTGGCTTGCCCTCATTAGAGGGGGGAGATAAGGAAATAGAGTTAAAGAACTTTCCATATTACGTGTACTGTAATTGTAAATTGACCACATCCATGGTGCCTTTGGAGAGTTGTTGAGCGCTTAACACTGCTGCGAGGCGTCTAAAGCGCTATACTCGCTCGCATAAGGCGCTAGTGTAGGAAGTGGTTTAAGATTTGATTCCTCGGCGCTAGTGTAGGAAGTGGTTTAAGATTTGATTCCTCGGCGCTGGCCCTGCGCTTAGTGGGCCTTTGGTGCTCTGGGTGCATGCCTTTTACAACATAGGTTGGAGGATCAATTTGGATAGAGAATCAAGGTCCAACTCTTCAAGGTCTTTCTGCCAAGTAGTTTGATCCATTGTCAATCACATTGTCATTATCGTAGTCATCTTTCTAGTCATCATCGTGGCGTTTGTTTACCGATTCTTGGGGAGCATCAACAAGTCACTCATCGTCACTAGGAATTTCATCAATAACAAAGATATCCTCATCTTTCTTTCCCAGCTTAACCCTCTTATGTAAACGTTTCAGCCTCAACCTTTTGTTACTAAAGCGTTAACTTCGCCGTGTTCAACCTGTTCCTCCTTTTTTGTGTGAACTTGATTGAATGCCGACCAATTTTGTTCACACCCTATAGAGCAAGTCATGCTCAGAATCCTAATTGCAAACCTGTGCTAGATGGGCACTCCCATCCCAAAAGATTGCCACGGCGCTATGGAAATTCAATTTATAAATTGAAGGAAAAATCTATAAAAAAGATACGAACTAGCTACTCAAGACCAATTTATAACTAGCTAATTAGAATACTCACCAAGGGTTTTCGACATCCTAGTTGTTTCTGCCTTAAGACGTCCGAAGTGTCCCTCCCTATTTCAAATACTTGTCAAGATCCATATGAGCTTCAGCTACATCTTCTCTAGGCAACAGTTCTTCCATACAGTTGTACATGTGACTTCTTATTTCAGGATGACTTCAAATATTTTCTTCATACTGAAATAGTGGGTTTAGAAAGTAGCCTGCAGCTCGGTGACTTCCCAAATCTCCTTATACTTTGGTTCTTCATTGCCGAAGTTTCTTGCTATCTCTTCTTTAGCCTCACCCATACCAAATCCCATTGCTGAAGTTGCTTCTGAGACTACTGATTGTAGCCCTTAGTGAATAAACCAAACTAGGCCAGAAGTTTGGAACCCTCACTATAATCTTTTTCACTGCCTTTCAGTGTTTGCCCAACTACAACTTTTCTACTTATTAGAAGTGAACATCCCTTCCAAGGATGCTTTACTTTCTACCAAGCTTTGCAAAGTGAGGTTTGCCGTAGCAAATCATGTCACCCGGACGAATCAACTCTCGCTTTGTAAAGCTCCTCATCATAGCAAGTACATAGCCATGTGATTATATGAAGTTAGCTACCTTTTTAGCCTTCAAATATGCATTTTTCATCTGTGGTAACTCGAATAGCTTCTCAAGAATTAAAATAATGCAATGTGTAGCACTGGGCGTCCAATATAATCTCCTCCTTTTCTGCATTAGTTGTCTTTTAGAAAATGGTTCCATTCGAGATGTTGACAAGAATGTTGATCAAGTCTCTTTCTAATGTCTGTCCAACCATCAAACATTATGGTGATCCTTTTTCTAACCAGATTCGAGACATTGTCCACCATATAGTTTGTTGATTTGACCTCTTTTTTAAGAACCCAAGGACTCAACCCGTACATAGAAGGTGGTTTTAACCCACGACCATACTCTCCTACCAATCTATGCCAATATCCAGTCAAACTTTCTTTCGATGTTCTATGTCATTCTTTGGTGTATGTTGCTGCTTATCTTGTGGAATGCTATTCATAAACATATCCATGGGACCTCTTATTCCACGATCACTAGTAGCAGGAGGAGTTGGTTCGCCTTTTTAGGACTGACAAAAATGGAGTAGAGGATTAAAAAAAGATAGAAAGAGTTGATACTATTTGCTTAAATAGGAAACAAATGTGATTGATATCTTTTTTAATGAGGTTTTTAACTTCTAATTTGGCAACAATATAGTATGATTGATATCTTTGTTTTTTATCTTCATATCTTTTAACAGAATCTTAAACTTTAAATTTTGGCAACAGTATGACATTGATTAAGGGTAGTCTACGAGAATCCTATGGTCTCCTTAATATCTTAACTTTTTCAACGCAAACAGAAATAGTGGGATGGAGGGAGCAATAATTTTATATTATCGTTTTTACCTTTTGAAATGATACTTAGGAAGGGAATAAGAAATATTGCAAGGCAGTGTCAATGAAATTGAGGGAGCAATAATTTATATAAAATCGTTTTTACCTTTTGAAATGATACTTAGGAAGGGAATAAGGAATATCGCAAGGCAGTGTCACTGATCTGCGAGTTCAGCCGACAAGCTTCACATCAGGTTTACCAGCTGAAAAAGGTATGGTCTCATCACTGTAACCTGCTTGTTTTGATTTGTACAATTTATTTATTGATCTTGTGGGTCACACTTTTACTAGTGATTTCAGTCTATTTGAATTTTGCATGAACTAAGCACTCTTCCAATTTAATATGTCATTGAACTGTTTTACAAGAACATGAAAGTGCTAATATTATTGGGCTTGGATCTGGTTATCCTGTAACCCTTAATTTAATTATGTTTTGTTCTTAAATTAATACAAGGACCGTCTTACTTGTTCCTTTTGTTGTTTGCATCATCCGGTGTTGTATTGTTTTCCGTCATGATTTATGTATGCATAACCACTATATTCTCTTCTGTGTTGGAGGGCTTGAGTAACAAAGATTTGATCGGGGAAGATGAGGGTGCTCCTGTTTTCATTGAAGGGAGAACAATTACTGTCGTGAAGAATTATGGTGGTTACGATTATGCTTCAACTGATCTAGGAAGTGTTTGGTTAGTCTCAGATTTTTATGCTTATGCCTTCTAGAAGAAGCTGTGTAAATATTTGCTTTTGGTGAAGTTTTAAGCAAGTTAAATAAGTTATTTTTCGTTATTGCATCAGAATCCTTATGCTCTTGTGTTTGGATACAGGACACAAAAAACATAAAAGTTGATACTTTCTGCTTGCAGGTATTTCCTGAATGTAGGAAAAGCTGACTGGATAGTTTTTGTCGCTGATGTGAATATGCCAGACCGCGTTGAGAAGTTCTTTTATGTGAGTATCCAGAGTCACTGATTATCTACTTGAAATTCATGTCTTGTCTTCGGCATAGTTTGTATACTGATTTCATATATGTGAATAGCTTATAAGAACTTGAATGGCTTAACATGGCCAATTGTCCCATTATCCAGCTTGTTTATGCACTTGTGGCTGATATTTAGTGTTTTGCACAGAGTATATGAAGGTGGAACTGCAGAGCTAATTCTATACTTCTTGTTACAGGACGCCGAATGTGCAGGTTGGCTTCCCGCTGATGAGAAGCAGGACCCCAAAGCTAGTCATGTAGTATTTCGTTTTGTTAATGTAGCCGATGAGATGCAGTTGGTTGATTTACTTGATAAAGCCAAAACTCAATGTAAAGCTCCACTTTTTGAACGAGGTAATGACTTGGTTTACTTGAATTTAGTAATTAGCAATCAGCACTTAACACTTGATAGTAGCAATAATCACTTCGCATACCCTGTTTTGTTTTCCTTCTAAATTACTCTTATGTTATTGATTGTCAATTGTCACATGTATTTGTCATTTCTGGATAGCCAAGAAAGAACAGTGGTCTGCAAAGGAGCTTGGACAAATCTCCAAGGCGATTGGTTGTGGAGCAGTGAAGTATGTTTTTGCATACTTATGCTTTTCTCATGCCATTTACAACTGTTGGGCCACCTTCAGAGTTTTTGAGTTTATCAATTTTTTCATTCAACAGATTCTCTGACTTGAGAAACAATATGCCGTCACAGTATACATTTGGTTACGATGAGATGCTTAGTGTGGAGGTGCCTCACCTTCTGCCTTTCACTCCTTCAATTGAACAAGAAATCCTATTATTGTGCCCGACTAGGTTGTTAAATGCTTGGTTGAGACTTGTACTCTTTCAAAATATCATCTCTTTTCCGAGCAGGGAAATACTGCAGTCAACCTTCAGTTCGCGCATGCTCGTATCTGTGCCCTCAGCAGAAATTCTGGTGAAGAAATCGAAGAATTAGATGAAGTAAGTTTGACCAACCAAATATCTTTAATCAAACTTAAGAGATAAATTGCCCAAGTGGTTTATTTCAACATCGCATGGTTTATATAAACCCCAAGATCTATCTTTAAATTTCTATAATATTTGGAACATGCGAGCTGGGTGAAGCAGAGGAGCATACATTAGCTGATCATCTTCTTCAATTTGGTGAGGTACGAATTGAATAATTTAAGATTCTGATTAATTTTTAGTTTATATACCATGGCATCTCACTTTACAAAGAGTAAAAACTATGATTGGTGTGCTTTGTGTTAATGTCACCGGGACATCACTATCAGGTATTCTAAATGCACCGACACAATTCCATTTTTTAGGTTCTTAGTAAGGCATGTCTTGGAGTAAAGCCTAATGTTTTATGCGAGTACCTTTACAACCTGTCCCGGCAGTTATAAGATTTTTCTCTGCCGGACATGTAGAGAATACAAACGCATTATTAGTAAGATAAGGCAGTGTTTTGAGTTGCTTGGCATTGTGCTTGCTGACATATAATAACTTTGTGTAGGTTAAAAGAAGAGGATGTATGGCATAACACTGTATTGCAATGCATGGGTTTGTAGTAAATAATGGATACTTGGAAAGCAAAAGCAGGAGCAAGAGTTTTTCGGCCTTCCAATTTTAGTGAACATTTTTGGTTTGATAAGGTGGAACTTCTTTTGCGATTTTACTTTCCTTGTGAATTTGCTGGTTGGTGCCAAATTGTTAAACAGACTAGAAAGTTATCCTAGGTGGAATATTTTATTTAAACTCTTGGCAGAACACTATAAGAAAATACCAAGAGGTAAGGAAAACCGCTCAAATTACTCTCAATAGTCGAAACACGTTTGGGATTTTCATAAATGAATTTGGAACAAATCAGTACCTTTGCTCCCAGGTATGTACTGTCCACATATGGGGATATAAATATAATTATAATTATTTCCATTCTTCTGCGGGGCAATAGAAAGTTTAGTCACTGATCAAATCACTTTGACATCTTTGGAACAAGGACTGGTAGCAAACTATAAATTCTTCTTTTGAAACTTTGCCTAGCATTCCTTTTTCTTCTTTAAAAGCTTGGACACCGTTTAGTAATGTTATAGTAACTTGGAATGTAAACTCTTACCGTTCCTAAATAATAGGCTGGTTTCTATAAATAAATGTTTCAAAAAAAAAAAATAAGTTTCCTAGTTGGGACAAGTTTACTTTAGTTTTCCGGGATCACTTTTCTCTTAATTTTTTTTGATGACAAGTGTCATGTGGATCATTTCATTTTATTTCTTTTGATGACAAGTGTGATGGGACCATTTTATTTCACTTTTTTTATTGACAAGTGTGATGGGACCATTTTATTTCATTTTTTTATTGACAAGTGTCATGAGGACCACTTTCAATGATTAGTTCTCTTAATTTCCTTAATTTTCCTAATGTCTTTAAGGGTGACCCCAAAAGAATTAAGGGTGACACAAAAGACAAAATAGGTTAAAAATACTTATATGCCCTTTCATAATCGGTAGTTTAAATTTTTTAGCTACCGATTGCGAAATCTCATTTTTAGGGGAAACTCTATATTCGGTAGTTACATGAACTATTTTTACTACCAATTATAGGCCCCACCAAATTAGAAAAATAGAGGATTTTTGCAAAATCTCATTTTGGGGCACTATATATTCGGTAGTTATATGAACTATCTTGACTACCTATTATGGCAGGATATTTGCAAAGAGAGCCACTGTATAATTGGAAGTCATGATAACTCTTCTTTTCTTACCGATTATAGGCTCAACCAAAATTCAAAAAAAGAAGATTTTTGCAAAATCTGATTTTGGAACTACTCTATATTCGGTAGTTATATGAACTATCTTGACTACCGATTATGGTAGTATATTTGTAAAGAGAGCCACTGTATAATCGGAAGTCATGATAACTCTTCCTTTCTTACTGATTATAGGCTCAACCAAAATTCCAAAAAAAAGGATTTTTGCAAAATCTCATTTTGGGGCTACTCTATATTCGGGAGTTAAATAACCTAAATTCCCTACCGATTATGGTAGCATTTTTGCCAAAAATCTACTTTAATCGGGAGTCAATATAACTTTATTTACGTATGTTAATGTTAATGTGTTCTTCTGCCGGTGGTTCTTCTCCGGGTAATTTTTTTTACGTATGTTAATGTGTTCGATAACCTCAATTATGATTTATGATTTTGATTTATGATTTTTGTCCGCCATTTGTGCTATAGGATGATAATGGTAATATATTCTCACGGTGTACTACTCCCGTTTTTTTTTTACCAGTGTAAAATAGTGTCCGGCTTATGTTTATAGCTATATTTTTCAATAGTCTCTCAAATATATCCAGAAATTTTTAGTTAAAATAACCTCGCGTTTTTAGGGGCCACTCAAAAGGAATCAGGGGCCAAAAGTTTATACCCAGCCTAGGACACTAATTAGGGGATACCTTATAGGACATTGAAGTTACCTAAATGCCTTCTAGTAAAAAGAAAATAAAAACCAAATCAAAAACATTTCAACTCTTCTTCTTCTGTTGTTCCCCTTCTCTCCCGATTGTGAAGGAAAATTTTTTTTCCCCTCGTTCAATTCAACTCATCGTCGTCGTGAATAGTAAAATCAAAACATCGTCGATTCGTTTATAAAACAATGGCTAAGGATGATATACACCACATACCTAAAACTAAAAACGTTCCTCGCGGTATCGATCCAAAATTGGAATTTTAGCAAGAAATAAAGAGATTGTTGCTGAAAATGACGAAGAACGCGAAGAACACGAAGCCGCAGATGTAGTTGGTGGTGGTGGTTTTGATAGTTAAACACTCCGGCAACTTCAAATAACCCCAATTAGGTAAGACTCTATCAATTTTGGGTTTTTTTCGCTTTAATTCGACGAATCGAGAATTTTTTTTTCTAGGGTTTTTTGTTATTTACCCAGATTCGAAAGTTATTCATGATAACTGACTTCCGAATGTAGTCGTGTTCTTCATTTCTCAAGAACATAGACATTATTCGGGAGTTAGAATTGTTGGTTATATGCCGAATATGTTTGGCCATATCTTCCTGTGTACAAAATGGAAATAATCGGTAGTTTAATGAATTTGTTGCCTTCCGAATATCTTTAAGTAGAGACACATTAATCGGTAGTGGACTTACTCATTTTCACAATTCTCAAAATTGTGATTTAGGCAAAATCTCATTTTGGGGCCAACATATATTCGGAAGAGGATATAATGTTTTATACCTCCGATTGTATAGGATGAAAAATTTATAGTTTCTGAACTCCAATTGATGATTATTCGGTTGCACATGTATTTACTTTTCTTCCGATTATTTTGTATTCGGGAGCAAAATATATCTTCTTACTTCCGAATTTTGACATTCGGGTTTTAGTTGTGTACTCTGTCTTCCGATTGTGTAGTTTGTAAACATTGTTCCTTTTTTTGTTGTTTAGACAAAGTCGCGCTAAACAAGCCCCAAAATTAGGCGACTTAGGGCCTCATCGAGAAGGGAGTAAGAAATTGTCAGCTAGTGCTAGGAGAGAAAGGAGTGCCAAGTGCTCAACAAAGTGTAGAACAACAAGGCAGTCAACAAGGGGTGCAACCAAGTTCTCAACAAGGTGTAGAACCAATTGGTCCACAAGGCAGTGAACAAGCTATGCAACCAAGTGCTCAACAAGCCACTCAACAAGGTGTAGAAGCAACTGGTCCACAAGGCAGTGAACAAGCAGTGAAACCAAGTTCTCAACAAGCCACTCAACAAGGTGTAGAAGCAACTGGTCCACAAGTTACATCCCACCATGAAATTGAACCAATTGATCCAGTGCCAACAATACAAGAAGAAGCTCAACCAAGTGGTACCCAAAAAGCCAAAAAAACCAACAAAGGAGGAGCAGGTCAAAAAAAGGATATTGCTAAGAAAGCAAAACATCGTCCCTGAGCAGTTAAAGGTGAAGAATATTCCAACAGGAAAAATCCTTGGGCTACCGGCGGATGGAGGAAAATTGCTATTTGGATACAAAGAGTCATGGGCCAAAGACATATACGAAACCGAGGTAATAATAATCATATCATATGTGTTCTATCGTAATAGTTGTCTTAAGGTTTTTTGTATTTACTTTAAACATTTTTCGTGTGTTTAATAGTATTATCAAGATGCGGTTCGTCTACTCAAACCCACCGCCGTACCAACAAAAAATGCTTGATTGGCCTTTATCCGGTGAATGTGTAAGGTTCAAGACTATTATAGCCAACTCGGGGTTAGCTACTGCTGCCGAGAATTCATATTTGGAACATGATCGTGTGGCTATATCGGCGTTCGTGGAGAGAATGTATCCTAAGACCGACACCTTTCATATGTCATTTGGGGAGATGGCGATTACCCCTGATGATGTTCTGCAGATTGTTAACCTCCCTGACCAAGGCACAACTGTGAAGTTGAACTTCACAAAGCAATTATCTTGGGAACAACTTTATGCTCTAACTAAAAAGTGCTTAGGTTGGGATGAAGAAACATCAAGACAAGAGTCTGGGAGGCATGCAAGTTATAGAACTAGATAAACCAACATTAGCGTTCTGATGGATATGTACCAAGGCACCTTGGATAAAGAAAAGAAAGGAACATTAACTGATGAGCAAGTGAACCACGCGGCAACCGCATATCTCCTTTGTGTGTTGGGATGTGTCATTTTTCTCAATACTTCTAACAACCAGATCAACGCCAACCTTATACAACTTTAGATCCTCTCCATAAAGTCGGTGACTATTCTTGGGGAACGACATGCCTAGCATTCTTGATGAAAGAGTTGAGAAAGGCATCGAGGCGAGAAACTAGCCAAGTTGCCGGGAACGTGGCTCTATTGCAGGTTTTTTTTTTTTTAACTATATAAGTCCATCTATAGTTATTCGGTAGATGGTACATATGATGCATATTCTGAACTCTAAATGATGCATATTCGGTAGGCATAACATATTTTTAATTACCGAATATAGTTTATTCGTAAACCAATAACTTAGTTTTCTTTCCAATTATTTATAATCGTTACTTAATGTTGATATATTATTACCGAATATATACCCCCAAAAATAAGTTTATTGAACTCCATATGATGCATATTCGGTAAGATCTACACATAGTTAGCCTCCGAATGTAGTTTATTTGGAAATACATCACTTAATTTTTCTTCCGATTATGTAGAATCGGTTCTTAATGTTGGGAAATTACTACCCAAATTATAGACCAAAAAAATTGAGTTTCCAGAACTCCAAATGATGCATATTCGGTAGGATCTACATATGGTTATCCTCCGAATATGTTGTATTTGGTGATCATGTACTTCCGAATATGTGTATTCGGTTTCAATTTATGTACTTTTACTTCCGATTGTTTAGAATCCATTTCCTAATACTTGTTTTCTTATCTATATAGGCATGGATCTATGACCACTTCCCCATCCTGGACTTGGACGGAGAGAACCCGGAGTGGCGCAAAGGTAATCCTAGAGGAACAAAATATATCTTCGAAGACAACCGTTCTTGGTCAAAAGAGCAGCAGTTAATTCGCATGAGGGAGATTTTGGACCAAATGAAGGCCTTGGATGTATGCTTTGATCCATACAAGGAAGATCGAGCTAGTGGGCCTATAAGAGTTCGGTCGGACTTGTCCCTTTATTTTGGACCGTTGTGGCACCCCACAGGATATGTGATGTACAACCCCTCTAGGGTGATGCGACAACACGGGTATATAAAACATCAACCAATGGATTCCTTTGGTGATTATTGCAAATTGGAGTTGGAGTTGTGCTCTTCTAGTGGTGACAATCTCACGATAGTTCACTCAGGGCCACCTACTGTTCCTGATAACTGAGAAAGAGGAGTGAATTCATTATCAACACTGGTAGACATGTCACCCGAGGTAATGCAAATTCTTCAGGCTATATGAGTTGGTATAGGAACATATCCCATCCTTTGGTTATCCGTGAAGTTAAATCGAAGACTACTTAGGAAGGGTCCAGTTATAATTGTATCATCAAAGACAAACCAAATGGTTATGATAGACTGGTGCGTATTCTTAAAACATTTTTCATTTTATATCATGGCTATAAATCTTAGGTAATACTCGTTTGATGTTATGTCATTATGTATAAAAATAGGTGAATAGGTTCAAGTGTGTTTCCAAAATGTTAACTGCATGCATGAGCGGAGATCCCGTGCCGGTTGATAAGATAAAATAGGCTAGAGACCTAGTGGATAATATGGATAATGAAGATTATGCAGTTCAGTTTGGGGAGAAAAAAGGCACGAAGAAGAATCCGCCCAAGAAGGCAGTATCAAAGACGGGTAAAAGAAGTCGAGCTTCATCGAGCGCTGAAGGTGCTCCAAATGAAGGTGCTCCAAATGAAGGTGCTCCAACTGAAGGTGCTTTAACTCGTGGTCGTGCAGGATTTGGAGGTAGTCACGGTCGTAAAGTCAAGAAGTCTAGATAAATGACAATGAATTGTGTTGTGTTGGATTATGTCGTTTCATAGTATTTATAGTTTGTGTTGGATTATGTAGTTTTTAAGGTTTGGATCGGATTTTAAGTTCTTAAATCACGTTATGGTTTGTGAATGGTTAGATTCATGGAGTATGAATGGTGTATGAATCTAACACTCATTTTCAAGTTGCTCAAATATAACATTATGGCAGTATTGGATTTTTTGGCCACTCCATATTCGGAGGTTTGGGAGACTTGGTTTCCTTCCGATTGTTACAAGTTCCCAATTTGAAGATTTCAAAGTTTTTCAGAATTTAGAATTTTGAGCCACCATATATTCGGAAGACAAAAAATTAGAATGATTACCGAATATAGTAGTTAACCATTTCAAAATTCCAATGCTAATGGTCGTGCCAAAATGCCAAAACCTCAGCATTATGTCAGGTTTGGAATTTTGGCCACTCCATATTCGGAGGTTTGATAGACTTGGTTGTCTTCCGATGTTACATATTCCAAATTTGAAAATTTCAAGGTTTTCAAAATTCTGAATTTTGGGCCACTATATATTCGGAAGACAAAATATTTGAATGATTTCCGAATATAGTAGTTAACCATTTCAAAATTCCAATGCCGGTGGTCGTGCCAAAACCTCAGCATTATGTCAGGTTTGGAATTTTTGGCCACTCCATATTCGGAGGTTTGATAGACTTGGTTGTCTTCCGATTATTACAAGTTCCAAATTTGAAGATTTTCAAGGTTTTCAAAATTCTAAATTTTGGGCCACTATATATTCGGAAGACAAAAAATTTGAATGATTTCTGAATATAGTAGTTAACCATTTCAAAATTCCAATGCTGGTGGTCGTGCCAAAATGCCAAAACCTCAGCATTATGGCAGCTTTGGAATTTTTGGCCACTCCATATTCGGAGGTTTGATAGACTTGGTTGTCTTTCGATTATCACAAGTTCCAAATTTGAAGATTTTCAAGGTTTCCAAAATTCTGAATTTCGAGCCACTATATATTCGGAAGACAAAAAATTTGAATGATATCCGAATATAATAGTTAACCATTACAAAATTCCAATGCTGGTGGTCGTGCCAAAATGCCAAAACCTCAGCATTATGGAAGGTTTGGAATTTTTGGCCACTCCATATTCGGAGGTTTGATAGACTTGGTTGTCTTTCGATTATCACAAGTTCCAAATTTGAAGATTTTCAAGGTTTTCAAAATTCTGAATTTTGGGCCACTATATATTCGGAAGACAAAAAATTTGAATGATTTCCGAATATAGTAGTTAACCATTTCAAAATTCCAATGCTGGTGGTCGTGCCAAAATGCCAAAACCTCAGCATTATGGTAGGTTTGGAATTTTTGGCCACTCTATATTCGGAGGTTTGAGAGACGTGGTTTCTTTCCGATTTCTGCAATCGGCGGATAACGGTTACACTAGACTTCCAAATATGAAAAATCTAATGTGTTTATGAGTCACATGCTGCGTACACTCGTGTTACACCTCGCCTAAACGACCATATTTTCGAAAAAAGAGAGCTGTTAGAACTATATTCTATACAAGGAGGGTATCCTCTTCCCCTATATGCAACAAAAATACATTTCAATTCTCTCCAACATTAAAGAACCTCATCATCAACATAACGGCACAACCATTCATTAATCCTACGGAGTTCACAATAGAAGAAGATTTATCTTTATGTAGGCGCTATGTTCAATTCTATTCGAGACGAGGAGAAGAACGTAGGCAAGAAGGCATAATGAGTATGAGTTATTTGGGGAGAATTTATGAAAAGTTCTGCGCCGACACCGGTAACCCAAATAACCGTCATTCGAGTTGGTTCAATAAACAGAAACGTCGAAGAATTTGTCCATTTAATTTATCTTGTGAATCAATATCGATTGAGGGTGAAACCAATGATGAGGTTATAGAACGATCTCTCGGGGAATGGCGGAGATGGAAAAGATCAAACTTCCGTTATGAAGCTCATTTCAGAATCCTTAACGCGATGGACTGATTTAATCCTTTTAGAGCTCGTCCAAGACGTCCACGACGCTAATCACAAGTCATTGTAATAGAATTTTCGAAGTATAATCGTTATATTACACTAAGACTTTCAAATTTTTTAACAACTATCGGGCGTAACTGTGCTATGTAATCTACCGAATATGTCAACATTTTCAAAATCGTATCACAGTTTGGTTAAATTCGGTACTTAATATGTTAATTAATCAACCGATTATACTCCAACGGATATATTTTTTTAAAAAAATAGTCGTGCATCGAAATACAAACTCAATCTGTAGAAAGTAAATAAACTTGTCAACAGATGGTTATTTTCAATGATGTTGTAGTAAGATGATTCGTTCACTCGGTCTTGATGAGATTGATTTTAGACTTAATTAATATAAAATGTTAAAAATAAAGAAAATATATACAAAATATTGTCACAGGATGAAGAAATGACCGGGACTCGGGATTCCACCAAACTTCAATTTTATTTCTATCTTGAAGTTTTTCACATGATTATCGTTTGTTTTTACTAATAGGAATGTTTATACATTCATGGTAAATTGATAGATTGTTTAGAGTGCACGCTAAATTGATTTGTTAATTTGATCTAAAGCTAGTGAAAGTTAGGGGATAAGTAATCGTTTCTTGACTCTTTACACAAGTAGCAAACACGAGACCTTGCGGAGGGATTCCGTGGAGCAATTGTGTGTGAAAACAACGTTAGCAAGTAGACCTTGATCTAAGAGTCTAACTACTAATATCAACCTAAAAAGTTCATAAATCTTAATGCGTTTATTTAAATTACATCTTGAGTGATCTACTACTAGGTGGTTTGGTAAATAGAATCCGGTAGTCGAGAACTTCCGTATCCGGTGATACAAGGGATTTAGGGGTTTAGCACTGATCTAGCTTCTTTACCTACGGTTGGTGATAATTTGTGACTAATAACAAGTAGAAAAGAACATAACTTAATCATTGTTTTGCAATGAAGAAGGATTCCTTGATCTTGTCTCTCTTATTGATTTCAACTTTATCTTTGAATTGCTTTGTTTACTTTCTTTTGCTTTACACCCCCCTCTTTTGTGACAATTTTACAACTAAAATTCTCTTGCTCCTCGTGGGAACGAACTTGACTACACTATATTACTTGTTAATTAGGTAGAAAAATATTAATTAATTTGTTGTGGTTACGACACGCATCATGCATCTTTTGAACTCAGTTGTTGATGTTTCTTCATCCCAACCCAAACACTTTTTAGTTAGAGCATAAAGTTTGGTCCATTCCTACTGCTTTGTGAACTCAGCCCTAACACCTTTGCCATGGACAGGGAGTCTAACAATCTGCACAACATCATCTAGGGTAATCGCCATCTCCCCAAACGGCATATGGAAGGTGTCGGTCTCAGGATAAAGTCTCTCCACAAACGCCGATATAGCCACCCGGTCATGTTCCAACATAGAGTTCTCTGCAGCATCAGCCAACCCAGAATTTGCAATAATTATCTTAAACCTTTCACATTCATCCTTCAAAGGCCAATCCAGCATTTTAGTTGGTGCGGTCGTCGGTTGGAGTATATGAACCGCATCGGAATGATACTATTAAACACATGACAAGTTAAATTTTTTTTTTAGAATAACCTAAAACTATAACCCTTAAAACTATTACGAAGAAAAAGATAATAGGTAAATAAAATGGAAACGATTATTACCTCGGTTTTATATGCTTATTGATAGGTGTAGAATACACCGTATTTACTATCTAGTAGTTTATGCTTTCTTTGCTATTTTTCTTGTAAATTATGTATTTTACGCTTGTTTTGAGTTTTGTAGCTACTATGGAGTCGCACGGAGGAAAAGGAGAAGAAATCACTCAATTTGAGCAAAAGGGTAAAATTGTCATTTCACCAAGGAGGGAATACTATATGGAGCCCAGCCAAGGTTAAGGGGAGGTCAAAGAGGTGTCCCTTATCCAAAAGAAGTGAGTGAGAATAGCATTTTGGGTGTACTAATGGTGGGTGTCTGAATCCACCCATACCCTAACCCAAGCCCATCCATCCACACCACACCGTGCAGGATCCAGATCCAATTTGTATAACCCTATCCTAATTGATTTCTCAATCATTTGCCTGAAATCGAGACACAAAGAGAAGCAGCCGTTACTAACCCTAAATCGAGAGTCTGCCTCTCATTCATGCCTATGCCTGAGGCCGAGAGAAGCAGCCATTGCTGCTGATAAATTCAAGAAATTGAGGAACACAGAGAAGAATCTGTGACGAGTTGCCGCTGTTAATCGATCGAGAGAAGCGCTGTGAGGAATCGAAGATGGGTTGGTGGTGGAATTGATGGATTCAACGAGATAGAGAAGAAGAAGATGATGATTTGAGGAGTATGAAGTTGAGCTGCTGTTGGAGAACTGAGAAAGGGATCGAGAGCTCAGAGAATGAAGCCTTCAGGAATCGAAGAGAAGGAGCGATCGGTGAGATGAGGATGAGGCCGGTGATTGAGCTTGATGGGTTTTGAGCTGGTGGATGAAGAAACTTAGAGGAAGAAGCAGCGAGACTTGTTGCCGAGAGATGCTGTTGATGATTCTTGAGACATTCGAAATGAGTTATGAACTGAGATGCTAGAGAGCTGTAATTGGTGGATATGCTGAGATGCAAGAGTGTCACGGCAAGAATGATGACCGAATGGGTGCTGGCAGGTATCTACAAGCTAATTTGGTGTTGTTAGTTAGCCATGTGGTGCTGTTGTCGGCCTGAATTGTGTGCCTGTAGAGAAGGGATTATGAATTGGCAGAGAGGGCCGTGTAACAGTGTCATGGCAGGTGCTGTGGTTGCAGTGATTGAGGTTGCTGTGTATTAACTAAGGGAAGGAGAATGGTTGCATTTCAGGGGGGTCTGTAAATTGCAGAGAATGCATGCCAATGGGTGCTGCTGCCATGATGCCTACAAGAGTTTGAGCTCAGATGGATGTTGAAGTAGCAAGGATTTATGGTTGTGGTTTACTGAGAAGCAGAATGGCAATGGGGTTGAAGAAGTACACGGATGAGAAGAGCAGGTCAGGCAGAGCTGAAGCTGTTGGAGCTGGCTGGTGATGGTGGTGGTAGAAGTGAGCTACAGATGAGAATAGTGCAGGGCCATCTTGGCTGGGAGCAAAGCAGTGATGCACCATCCTGGTGCAACACAAGATGGCCTGGCAAGTGACCTGGTCTGGACTGAGCTGGATCACTGACTCGGTTCTGACTCTGAGTTGACTCAGCCGAACTGGATCCTTGACCCTTGACCTGTGACTAACGGTTTGACTGACGGTCTGACTTTTTGACCGTTAGTCCTAACGGAGGACCAGACGGAATATTCCGTCGAATATTCTCTCGACGACAAAATTTTCAGGCGGCCGGCGGCGACGTTTTCCGGCCAAATTCCGGCCACAATCCCAGTTTTCCGGCGAGCAAAATTCCAGAACTTTCTATGGACCTCTCTCATGGGTGTGAAGACTTGGGCTAGGAATTGGATGGAGAATTGGACTCAAATTTGGAAAGAGAAGGTGGGAGAGTTGAGAAAAGCTTGGAATTGGAAATTGAATTGCAAAAGGAAAAGGATTCTAATCCTTGGAAGAATTGGAGAATATTGAAGCCTATAAATAGAGAAGTTTTCTACAACTTCTACACATCTCTACACACACAATTCTTTTCTTTTCTTATTCTTTGTGTGAACTCTTTAACATGAGTAGTTAATTTTATTGATTGAGGATGAATTCCTAGTTTTTAAACATATGATTTGAGTTTTTGTTTCAATTCTATCTTGAAGTTTTTCACACGATTATCGTTTGTTTTTACTAATAGGAGTGATCTTAAAGACATTCATGATTGATTGATAGATTGTTTAGGTGGCCAACTAAATTGATTTGTTAATTTGATCTAAAGCTAGTGAAAGTTAGGAGATAAGTAATCGTTTCTTGACTCTTTACATAAGTAGCAAACACGAGACCTTGCGGAGGGATTCCGTGGAGCAATTGTGTGTAGAAACAACGCTAGAAAGTGAACCAAGCGAACCGAGTTTAACTACTAGTACTAAACCTAAATTCATAAATCTTAATGCATTCGGGAATTACATCTTGTAAGCGGACCTCAAGGTGGTTCTTTTGAATAGAATCGATAACTAAGCGGACTGTTACTCGGTGAAATTAGGGATTTTGGGGCTAGCTAAACGGACCTGCTATCCTACGGTTGGTGATAATTTGTGACTAATAACAAGTAGAAAAGAACATAACTTTAATCATTGTTTCGTAACGAAGAAGGATTCCTTGATCTTCTCTCTCTTATTGCTTTCAACTTTATCTTTTAATTGTTTTGTTTGTTTTCTTTTGCTTTTTACACCCCCCTTTCGTGACAATTTTTACAACTAGAATCTCGTGCTCCTCGTGGGATCGACCTTGACTACCCTATATTACTAGTTAATTAGGTAGTAAAGTATTAATTAATTTGTTGTGGTTACGACACGCATCAAATTTTGGCGCGCCTGCCGGGGAGCAACGGATGATTTTAGTTGTTTTTATTTTTCTTTTGCTTTATTCTTGCTTTGTTGGATTCTATTCCGTATCTAACTTGGTTTTTGAATCTTATTTCGTGTATCGGTTTTCCATGTACGGTGGACAAGAGCAAGCATATTACAACAATCAATACGGTTTTCAACCTCAACATTATGGCAACTTCCAACCATCCTTCGGATACAATCAAAACCAATCTTTTGGCTATGATCAAATTCCTACGGAACATTATGGATATTCTCATACATATCAACAACCTTATGACGGGTATGTAGGTGGACAATCACAAGGATGGGAGGATAATTTTGTTTATGATCGAAAATCTCTAGTTTTTGCGGATAAGATGTTGGCCATGATTGGGGATCTTCAACAAAAGATGCAAGAATCACATCGAGAAATTCAAAGGAATTCATATGGGAGAAAATATACGAACAAATTAACAAACCTTTGGAGACTTTTGATGACGCTAGTGTAGATTACTCAAGCCTTGATCTTAATAATGATCAATCACCTATTCAAAAGGACGAGCTTGAGGAAGATGCATTTATTGCTTGGCAAAAATTTCTTAAGGAAAGATGGGAGTCCGCGGAAGTGTATGAATGTTCCGACAATGAGGAAGTTATTCCAACTCCGGATCATAATAACGATCCTTCACCTATTCAAAAGGAGGAGATTGGGTGTGACTTACCTATTGTTGTAAACGAAGTAACACCCGCACAAGAAGATCTTACAATCTATACCGATGAGAATCACTTTAGTGAATGGCCCGATTCCGATGATGAGAATGTTGAAGAGATGATACTAGAGGATGAAACCACATTCATTGATTTTGTGGAAGACCCAATTGAACTTGCGAATGATTTTAATGATACCGAGACTATGGTTAAGGTAGAAAACGACGAAGAATGGTTGCAAGGTTTAATAGAGGACCACGATATACATGAGGTAAGTAGTTCACTTGAATTTTTTAAGGATGAAGAGGATTCTATAATACAAGAGAGTGTGAAAGGTTTGTCTAATCCTTTGCATATTGATTCTTCTCCTTTACCTCTTATTGGTTTGAATGTATGTGCTTCGAAAGTATTTTTGGATGATTTTGTTTCTAAATATCCACCATTGGAAACACTTGATGCTAACACTATGCAGGTTTGCCAAGAGGAATACATGGAAGTTCCCGAATTCTATGTTCTTTATACACTTCCGAGTGTGGACGAGAATAAGTGTGGGGGAAATTTCTATCGAGCAATAATTTCAATATTATTTTCTTGTGCTAATATTTGTATGGAGTTATTGTTTGCAAAACAGGTATTATGGGTGGATCCTCAAATTTTCCGATTGTTAGTATATGGGGAATGAATCTTGCAAGAGCCAAGTCGGGCCGTCGACTTTAAAACAAGCGCTTAATGGGAGGCAACCCATCGGTTTTGTATTTTTTATCTTTTTGCTTTTTGTTATTTCTTTTTCTTGTTTCTTATCATGTTAAAATTTCCCACCTTGACTTTACTAGGAGGATTCAATTACATTGAGGACAATGTAAGGTTTAAGTGTGGGGGAGTGGTTAAGCATGTTTTTAAAACAAAAATTACAAAAAAATGAAAAAATTTGAAAAAACAAAAAAAAAGAGTTTTACTTAAAAATTCCAATTTTTAAAGATTTTAGAGTCCCTAGCATATTTCTAGGTATGTTTACATAGAGTTTTTGACCGACATAATTGAACTTGGAAATGTTAGAGAACTACATTCGGATTTCTTGTTTGTTTGAGTGTTAAATAATGGATTTAATCATGCCGGTGATGCGAATTTGGTGCAGGGAGAATTGCGTTATTAGAATTGCTGATCAATCATTAGTGGAGACTACCCGTATTCATATCATGTGAGGCACCGACCAGAATTTTCCATATACTAAAGAGCTTCTTTTGAGTGTGTGTCACCGTAAGTTAATTCCGGGTAGAATGGTGAGCTACCCAACCTCCCACCACTAAAAGCACTACTCTTTGATCTCTTGAGTGCTAATTTTGTCAATCATGAGGGTGACGTCCATGGATGAAAGCTTCCTTCTTATAGTTCGATTTGCAGTTAGCACCATTCTCTCTCGCGACAACAACGGATCCATAGAAACACATTCATCATCAACAAGGAGCGACATCAAAATCTACAAGGAAAGTTGGAAAAGTTTAAGGTTTACAAGCAACGGAACGGAAAAAAAGAGCAAATTTCAAACTTAAGTAAAGCAACATACAAATGAGCGGAATTCACATATATGTTGAGGACTTACAATACAATGAGGTAATTTTATATTCAAGTATGAAGACTTATTCATGAAAGCGAAGAAAATTAAAAGGTGAGAATTTTTGAAGTTTATGATTTCGAGACGATACAAGTTGTGAAGAATCAAGCGGTAAAATACTTCTCCCACGGCCATGGTTTATTTTGTATTTAATTTCTCTTGTGAATCAAAAAAAAAAAAAAAAAAAAAAAAAAAAAGAGAGAAAAAACAAGAGAAATATTTGTTCTTATTATTAGTTAATGAGCCGTGGGAAAGGAAAATTTATAAGGTAGTTTCAAGCGACAAGGATTTCAAGGTAAAGAGTTACAAATTGTTAAGGATTTATGAAATTCAAGGGTTTATTATCAATAGTTGAAACCGAAGACGAAGACTAAGAAGAAAGACGAGGAGCGGAAGACGTTTCTATTGGATGCCGTGAGAGTGGTGTTATCATAATTGGCGATCGGATGTGAAGGTGAGTAAGTAATCTCATCCTCGGTAATATGGTTGATTTCCTTTCTTAGAGATCGTCAGAAAAATGGTTTTTCAAAATATTAAAAGATGTGGGTTTTTCAAAATTTCGGAAGTTATCCTTCCCACCATTCAACGTGTCGCAGAATTCTCTCTTCATTCCTACCGCACACATGTGAGAACCATAAAAAGCTGTCTTTTTGAGTGCAATTATCATAAAATCTTATTTGGTGAGGCAGAGTCGAGGCGAAATGCTTATTGATCGTTTCTCAAACACGCGTTCTCTCATTATGGTGTGGTTATTTCTCACTCAACATTTAAGAATGAGAATATGTTCTTTAGTATTTCTAACTTCTTATTACTAGCATGCATAAACTCTATGTCCTCATAACTTTTTGGATGCTTGTGACGCTTGAACGCTTTGAGGTTGCAAGTTTTTAGTTTGATTTGCTCGAGGACTAGCAAAGTCTAAGTGTGGGGGAATTTGATAGGTGTAGAATACACCGTATTTACTATCTAGTAGTTTATGCTTTCTTTGCTATTTTTCTTGTAAATTATGTATTTTACGCTTGTTTTGAGTTTTGTAGCTACTATGGAGTCGCACGGAGGAAAAGGAGAAGAAATCACTCAATTTGAGCAAAAGGGTAAAATTGTCATTTCACCAAGGAGGGAATACTATATGGAGCCCAGCCAAGGTTAAGGGGAGGTCAAAGAGGTGTCCCTTATCCAAAAGAAGTGAGTGAGAATAGCATTTTGGGTGTACTAATGGTGGGTGTCTGAATCCACCCATACCCTAACCCAAGCCCATCCATCCACACCACACCGTGCCGGATCCAGATCCAGCTGTATAACCCTATCCTAATTGATTTCTCAATCATTTGCCTGAAATCGAGACACAAAGAGAAGCAGCCGTTACTAACCCTAAATCGAGAGTCTGCCTCTCATTCATGCCTATGCTCGAGGCGAGAGAAGCGACCATTGCCGCCGATAAATTCAAGAAATTGAGGAACACAGAGAAGAATCGTGACGATTTTGCCGTTGTTAATCGATCGAGAGAAGCGCTGTGAGGAATCGAAGATGGGTTGGTGGTGGAACTGATGGATTCAACGAGATAGAGAAGAAGAAGATGATGATTTGAGGAGTATGAAGTTGAGCTGCTTTGTTGGAGGGCAAGAAAGGGATCGAGAGCTCAGAGAATGAAGCCGCTGTAAATCGAAGAGAAGGAGCGATCGGTGAGATGAGGATGAGGCCGGTGATTGAGCTTGATGGGTTTTGAGCTGGTGGATGAAGAAACTCGAGGAGGAAGAAGCAGCGAGACTTGTTCTTGAGAGAGATCTTCGTTGATGATTCTTGAGACATTCGAAATGAGTTATGAAGCGAGATGCTAGAGAGTCAGCGGTGGTGGTGGATATCTTTGAGATGCAAGAGTGTCACGGCAAGAATGATGACCGAATGGGTCTTGGCGGTATCTACAAGCTAATTTGGTGTTGTTAGTTAGCCATGTGGTGTCTTGTTGTCGGCCCGAATTGTGTACGTAGAGAAGGGATTATGAATTGCGAGAGAGGGCCGTGTAATGGTGTCATGGCAGGTCTTTGTGGTTGCGGTGATTGAGGTTCTTTGTGTATTAACTAAGGGAAGGAGAATGGTTGCATTTCGGGGTGCAGAATTGCGGAGAATGCATGCCAATGGGTGCTGCTGCCATGATGCCTACAAGAGTTTGAGCTCAGATGGATGTTGAAGTAGCAAGGATGTATGGTTGTGGTTTGCGAAGCGCGAGAATGGCAATGGGGTTGAAGAAGTACACGGATGAGAAGAGCGGAGTCGGGGAGATTTGAAGCCGTTGGAGCGGGTGGTGATGGTGGTGGTAGAAGTGAGCTACTGAGATGAGAATAGTGCGGGGCCATCTTGGCCGGGAGCAAAGCGGTGATGCACCATCCTGGTGCAACACAAGATGGCCCGGCAAGTGACACAGTCAGGCGATTTGGATCGCCCGACTCGGTTCGACTACGAGTTGACTCAGCCGAACGGGATCCTTGACCCTTGACCTGTGACTAACGGTTTGACTGACGGTCTGACTTTTTGACCGTTAGTCCTAACTGAGGACCAGACGGAATATTCCGTCGAATATTCTCTCGACGACAAAATTTTCAAGCGGCCGTGGCGACGTTTTCGGCCAAATTCCGGCCACAATCCCAGTTTTCCGCGAGCAAAATTCAGAACTTTCTATGGACCTCTCTCATGGGTGTGAAGACTTGGGCTAGGAATTGGATGGAGAATTGGACTCAAATTTGGAAAGAGAAGGTGGGAGAGTTGAGAAAAGCTTGGAATTGGAAATTGAATTGCAAAAGGAAAAGGATTCTAATCCTTGGAAGAATTGGAGAATATTGAAGCCTATAAATAGAGAAGTTTTCTACAACTTCTACACATCTCTACACACACAATTCTTTTCTTTTCTTATTCTTTGTGTGAACTCTTTAACATGAGTAGTTAATTTTATTGATTGAGGATGAATTCCTAGTTTTTAAACATATGATTTGAGTTTTTGTTTCAATTCTATCTTGAAGTTTTTCACACGATTATCGTTTGTTTTTACTAATAGGAGTGATCTTAAAGACATTCATGATTGATTGATAGATTGTTTAGGTGGCCAACTAAATTGATTTGTTAATTTGATCTAAAGCTAGTGAAAGTTAGGAGATAAGTAATCGTTTCTTGACTCTTTACATAAGTAGCAAACACGAGACCTTGCGGAGGGATTCCGTGGAGCAATTGTGTGTAGAAACAACGCTAGAAAGTGAACCAAGCTAACCGAGTTTAACTACTAGTACTAAACCTAAATTCATAAATCTTAATGCATTCTGGGAATTACATCTTGTAAGCGGACCTCAAGGTGGTTCTTTTGAATAGAATCTGATAACTAAGCGGACCTGTTACTCAGTGAAATTAGGGATTTTGGGGCTAGCTAAACGGACCTGCTATCCTACGGTTGGTGATAATCTGTGACTAATAACAAGTAGAAGAGAACATAACTTTAATCATTGTTTCGTAACGAAGAAGGATTCCTTGATCTTCTCTCTCTTATTGCTTTCAACTTTATCTTTTAATTGTTTTGTTTGTTTTCTTTTGCTTTTTACACCCCCCTTTCGTGACAATTTTTACAACTAGAATCTCGTGCTCCTCGTGGGATCGACCTTGACTACCCTATATTACTAGTTAATTAGGTAGTAAAGTATTAATTAATTTGTTGTGGTTACGACACGCATCACTTATTTGTCCCAGGAGTCTTTATATCCAAATAACAATTGTCCTTCATCCCCCGGCAGCCCAAGGATGACACCTTCAGGAATATCCTGCACCTTAAGTGTTTGTGGGACAAGGTGTCTCGCTTTCTTTCAAGGAGGATTTTTCTTTTCGGCTTCTCCTTCTTCTTGTGCACCACTACCTTGTCCTACTTCTGGTGCTCTATCTTCGGGTGCTTCTAGTTCAATTTCTAGTTGTGATTGTGGAGCACTTGGTTGAACACCTTCTTGAACTGGTTGTGATTGAGAGGCACTTGGTTGAACACCTTCTTGAACTGGTTGTGATTGAGAGGCACTTGGTTGAACACCTTCTTGATCCGGTTCTGATTAAGGGGCACTTGATTGAACACCTTCTTGACTTGCTTGTTGAGTTCCATCTTGAGCACTTGAAGCGGCTTTAGCAGTCCTAGCTCTCCTTGCACTACCTGTCAGGTTCTGACGTCTTTCCTTCCTTGTACTAGCTGAGACAATTGCATCTTCGATTTTTTTACCTCGCGTATCCCTAAACAACAAAATAAAGTACAACAGGTTAGTAAACTATGTAATCGGAAGTTAATGTAAAATCAACGCTCCCGAATATACATATATATTGTCATTTTTGAAAGTACTAGGAAATTGATTCTTCAATGGTAGAAAAAAAAAAAAAAAAACCAAGTATGTAGAGTTAATAAACAATACTTGTAGTAGACTCACGTTCCCGGCCACTTGGCTAATTCCAAGCCTTGACGCCTTTCTAAACTCTTCCATCAACCACGCATGGCATGCCGTGCCCCAAGAGTACTCATGCACTTTATCGAGAGGATCCAGAAGTTGTAAAAGGTTGGCGTCGACCCGGTTGCCACTGGTATTGGGGAAAATGACACATCCCAATACACATAGGAGATATGCGGTGGCCGCATGGTTGACTTACTCATCCGTTAAAGTTCCTTTCTCTTTTTTTTTCCTTGGTGCCCTTGAACATATCCATCAGAGTACCCATGTTGAACTGTCTAGTTCTATACTTAATGCATCTTTTGAACTCAGTTGTTGATGTTTCTTCATCCCAACCCAATCACTTTTTAGTTAGAGCATAAAGTTTGGTCCATTCCAACTGCTTTGTGAACTCAGCCCTAACACCTTTGCCATGGACAGGGAGTCTAACAATCTGCACAACATCATCTGGGGTAATCGTCATCTCCCAAAACGGCATATGGAAGGTGTCGGTCTCAGGATAAAGTCTCTCCACAAACGCCGATATAGCCACCCGGTCATATTCCAACATAGAGTTCTCCGCAGCATCAGCCAACCCAGAATTTGCAATAATTATCTTGAACCTTTCACATTCATCCTTCAAAGGACAATCCAGCATTTTAGTTGGTGCGGCGATCGGTTTGAGTATACGAACCGCATCGGAATGATACTATTAAACACATGAAAAGTTAAATTTTTTTTAGAATAACCTAAAACTATAACCCTTAAAACTATTACGAAGAAAAAGATAATAGGTAAATAATATGGAAACGATTATTACTTCGGTTTCATATATTTCTTTTTCCCAGGAGTCTTTCTATCCAAATAACAATTGTCTTCCATCCTACGGCAGCCCAAGGATTACACCTTCAGGAATATCCCGCACCTTAAGTTTTTGTGGGACAAGGTGTTTCGCTTTCTTTCGAGGAGGATTTTTATTTTCGGCTTCTCCTTCTTCTTGCGTACCACTACCTTGTCCTAATTCTGGTACTCTATCTTCGGGTGCTTCTAGTTTAATTTCTGGTTGTGATTGTGGAGCACTTGGTTGAACACCTTCTTGAACTGGTTGTGATTGAGAGGCACTTGGTTGAACACCTTCTTGAACTGGTTGTGATTGAGAGGCACTTGGTTGAATACCTTCTTGATCCGGTTCTGATTAAGGGGCACTTGATTAAACACCTTCTTGACTTGCTTGTTGAGTTCCATCTTGAGCACTTGAAGCGGCTTTAGCAGTCCTAGCTCTCCTTGCACTAGCTGTCAGGTTCTAATGCCTTTCCTTCCTTGCACTAGCTGAGACAATTGCATCTTCGATTTTTTTACCTCGCGTATCCCTAAACAACAAAAGAAAGTACAACAGGTTAGTAAACTATATAATCGGAAGTTAATGTAAAACCAACGCTCCCGAATATACACATTCGTTTGGTTGAGTTAACCAATTGCCTCCGATTACTCTCAATCACAAATATCAATTCACCTAAAGCTACCGAATACGTATAATTGGAAACAAAAGAAAAGTTTTGGTGTTAGAATATGTTTATCTACACACAATAATCGAAAGATAAATTTCAACATAACCCTCTGAATACCAATAATCGAAAGTCATAAAAAGTCTACCCTTCTGAATGCATCTCAATCGGAAGCCTCACAAACAAATTTCTACCGAATATGCATCACTTTGTGTCCAGAAATTACTCAAGTGGTTCATCCTAAACAATCGAAAGGAAATTACAAAAGATATCACCCGATTATTGCGTCTCTAATACTTGTTCTTCCCTAGTATATTCGGAAGGCAAAAACACAATTAACTTCCGATTATGATCAATTTAGGCCTCAGTAATGAAAAATATTCTACAATTAGTAGGCAACCTAAATATTTACCACCCGAATATGACAAATGTTCTTGTGAAATGAAGAATTCGACCACAATCAGAAGTTTAAAACAATAACTAACCTACCGAATCTGGCTAATAACCGAAAACCCTAAAAAAAACATGGATTCGTCGAATTGAATCAATATAAACCAAATTAATGGTAGAATCTTACCTAATCGACGCCATTTCAAGTTGCATGAGAGTTTGGCTATCAGTATCACCTACATCAGGGACTTCATCTTCTTCGTGTTCTTCGGGTTCGTGAGTTAAAACCTCTTTATTACGGGCATGCAATCCAATATTTGGATCCTCACCGCGCACTACGTTTTTGGTTCGAGCTTTCTTACGTTCCTTTTCTTTCATCTTTATAGAGAATAATCGACGATGATTCGATTCGACGATTAACGATGTATAGCGGAGTTGAACGAGGGGGGAAAGTTTTCCTCTCTGCAATCGGAGGAGGAGAAGAGGAGTTGAAGTTGAAAAGAAATGAAAATGAAATGAATTTAGGTTGACATTGGTTTTATCTGTCAAACAGTTATTAATCGGAAGGTAATACCACCTTATAACCTACCGATTATTGGAAGCCCCAAATTGAACATTTGCCAAATTTCATAGTTTCGAAGGTACAAAGCCGACCATAACCATTTGGTTCGTCTTTTGGATGTAGCCATAATCAGAATATAGATAGATTACCCAACCTCTCGATTATAGGTTGCCCCAAAATGAGTTTTTTCAATAATCCTTCATTGTAGGATTTTTGAAATCTACCATAATCGGTAGGAATTGTTACTTTTACCATCTCGATTATGGGAAGCCCTAAATCGTTATCTTAGACATTTTTTTATTCGTCCGATTACATAGGAGCCCAAAATTTCAACATTGCAAAATTCTAAAGATTTCTTATTTCTATTCTTTAACAATCGGTAGTCTAGTGAGGTTCTTGTTCCTTCCGATTGTTATAGAAGCAAGATACGCGTTTGGCACAAAATCGTTATTAATCGGTAGTATAATATCGTTACTAAGATTACGATTGCTTTATAATAATCGGGCACAAAATAGCTTCCGATTATGTAAGGGCATTAACGTATTCTCCGCGTTTTTGGACATCCCTTAACGGTGTATATGGGATGGGAATAAAAAAGTCGCCCCTAATTCTTTTGGGGTCGCCCCTAAATATGCCAGATTTTTTATACATATCAAATTTTAGGAAAATATGAATCATGTTGTGATATAGAATAGGAGGAGAAGAAGACGCAAAGTAAAGGGGAAGAAAAGGGAGATATCTTATTCATTAGTACAATAGACAGACATTAGAGCCTCTAATTATAGGGCTAGACACAAGGGTATCCCAGTAATAAACGGGATTTGCCTTAGATATTCTTAACATAATTACACGGTTATAACACTCCCCCTGATGACATTGTGTCTAAGCTAATTGCCTCGTTAAAACCTTGTCAGGAAATTCCAAAAGGATAAAACCCGATCGAAGGGAAAAGAGTACAATTGAGAAAACTTAGAAAAAATTTGGACACGCAAATGTTGCCTCATTAAAACCTTGATAAGGTTAAACCCAGTGGGACAAAACCTTGACAAAGGAAAAAGAGTACAACGTGATAAGTCTAGTAAATGCACCTTTGATGATGGCGCTCCCCCTGATGAGTACTTCGGTTAAATCTTGGCTTGCAAATCTTTGAGTCGCAACTTCCCAATTTGATGAACGTATTTCTTGAATGCAAAAGACTCTTGTTCCTTCGTAAAGAAAATTGCTACTTGATTAAGTCTTCTTTTATGTAAGTCTTTTAATAGTAATTTTCTAGAGTCTCCATCCTTCTTTAAATACATTGGAAACTTGTGTCTTGGGTTGCTAGATTCTCAAAGATGATTTGCAGAAATAGTTGATGTAGTTTCTTCATCGAAATGCCAAGATATAGATACATTAGTGTAAACGAACAAAATTGTATTTAATAACACGCTGTATGGGGTTCATAAGGACATCCAAATTTTTAGGAGATGGTTATGTTGATTTGGTCTAACAAAATGACCTAGTGAATGGTGGGAATCCATCAAATAACAAAAATTGATACAACTCCCCCTTGGATGACCACCATGTTGAAATAAATTGCCTCACTAAAACCTTGCAAGTAAAACCCAATGGGAAAAAATATGGACGAAGTAAAAAGAGCACAAATATCAACATTAAAAGAAATCTAAACGTCAGAGATGTTGCCTCACTAAAACCTTGTCAGGAAAACCACATGTGACAAAACCTGAAACGAAGGGAAAAGAGTACAACTTTTGACGTATTTAGCGATGCTAACCCAACTATATGAGTTTTTCAAAAAATAAGCATCAAAAGAATAACTCTAGTCTATCTTAAAGACGAGTTTATGCTAGCATAGTTCTAACTGCAGATTTAAGAAAGAAAGATAGAAATAAAATAGAATTTATGCTGCTAAAGCGTTGATTTTTGTGTTTTTAAGGACTCCTCAAGAGACCTATAACGTTGAAGTCATCAACTAATTAATTCGGATTTTTAGTTTGTACCAAATTTCTAAAAACACATAAAGGATTGTTAAACCTTATGTAAACAAATAAGGTGGCTGCCTGAATTAAATTTGAATCCTCAAATGATTACAAATTCAATATGTTCTTCAACCACATTTCTTGTGTCAATGCAATATGAGTCCTTCAAAGACTACCACGCCAAGTGCATTGTATAAATAGAACAATTAATGATCAATCCTAGGGTCTGAGCAAAAATGAAACCCTTAAAATCATTTTTACAACGAAAACTTTCTCGTATGACTACACTAGCCTATAATTAATAGGCTTGCCATTTTTAAAGTGTTAAGTTTTGGATCCAAAAATTGCGTTAATTGAGAAACTAATCCAACCTAATTTGGATTGTATGCCAACCAATCACATATGTCGACATTCCTTTGCAAAGGGGTTCAAAACCATTATCATTTATTTGAGTAGCTACTATAAACGAATATTCGACAATATTTAGCTTATCACGATCCCACGAAATTCTCAAGTGTATGCATATCTTGAAAAAATATTCACAAAATTACTGGCACCAGTGCCCACGGGCGTTATAATCTCCTTATATTCAAATGAGAGATAATAAATTTGAGAATGTGAATCGTGTTTTTGGTACACTCAATTGGAGCACTGCCAATAGTTTCTTAGGAACGCTACTTATTTTGCTAGATGTGACTGGGTTTTCCTCTTATAGAGACAAAAGCTTATATAAAAGAAAATGAGACATTTTACGCCTAATCAATAGCAGCCTTTTTCAATTTGATCATGATGGGAGAGAAACTGATATAACATTGAAGTTAATTAACACAAACTTTTGCTGGTAGTGTATAGTCTCCCCCTGATTATGGCAGAAATATTTTCATCTCATATACGAAAACAAGTTTCGTAGAGTATTATCCGATTAAATCATGGACATATACTCATTATATATTCTGGATTTTAACAACACCAGGTTGGACCGTAGATTATGACTTCAAAAGCCATATAAGAAATGTCCAAATAAATAAATAAAAAAAAAATTGTAGTCTTAATAGAGACATACATATTTACGATCAACCATGGATTGCTTTTGGAATAAAAATAAAATAAACATTATATCTCAAAACTAAAAGCATTGGAAATATGCAAACAAATCTCCAATAACCTCGTGACCTCAAGGGCCAATGAGATATTAATTTAGAACGAATTATGGACACTTTCTTTATGAAAAGAAAATTTAATTAAGATCAATATAGTCACTACAAGGACTAATAATATTGGCTAATGAGCCGGGTGCGCACCCATTGATCTTTAAGGTCCTTAAAAATCCCAACTACAAGTGGAACAAATCCGAACTTTGGAGATTATAACCGAGTAAATAAAATAAAATAAATTAAACCCAATATCTTTCAAGAATGTAGCAATTTTTTATTCACTGGTATTTGAAATTAGTTTAAACCATAATAACAATATAGAAAAATCCAATTCCAATTGGTTTAAATGATTCTTTTGATAAAAATAAAGAAATCATTATTGTTATTCTTTGTAGAGAAAAATCTACTTTTTAGTTGATGAAGATTTCTTTGAAGGAATAGAAATCAATAACCAAATTGGATAAAAGTTCTTAGAATGCCAATTTTTACATATGTTGAAGAAAAGAGATGGGGATAAATCAATATCAATTGGTTTGTACAATCTCCCAAAAATTAATTGACAAAATATACAAAAAATATTGTCGTTTTATCGCATAGGAAAATCCACTTTGTGGTTGACAAATGGTTTCTTGTAAAAAGAAAAATAGAAACCATATAGATAAATCACATGATCCTTGTATACAGGACAAGGATACCAAATTTAATCGGCCGTAGGTTTTTCAACCATGCACGTGATTAGTTACAGTAAAGGTAATTAGATTGCGACCACCAATTTTTGATGACTACAATTTCATTAGGGGAATAAAAATTGCAAACCATCTTTTAATAGATGTTTTCTCTTTTCTTTATTTTGTATATTCTCTATAATAAAAAAATTAGAAAAAAAGGAAGATCAAACTTATTCGGCTAAGTTGATCACCCAAGCCCTTTAAATATAAAAGGACTGATGAATGGATTTTAATTACACCAAAAGAAACACTTAAGAGTTTTCTCACGATTGGTGGAGTAAAGATATAAAATCCACAAAATAATCCATCATGCACATAGAAAAGAGAAACATCATTAACCTAGTATTATAGAGTTAAGAGAAAATATTTGACCAAGGAACTAATAAATAGTGCAAGATGCCAAGGGAAAAACACACAACGAGTTTGTAAGTACGCGGTGTACAGATGTGTGTCCTCGACTTCCGTCCACAACAGTCTTGATGTCTCCAAGTCATGTATGTCACTTGAGATTCATACAGTGGATCTACATAAAAGACAAAAAAAAATAATTAGTGAAACAAAGACAACTTACAAAATCTTAGGTAGATCCATAATCATCAATCACATACGTGTCAGCTATTTCAATGAAAACGAGTATTAGCGGATGAAAAGCTTAAACGTGAATCAATAACTATAAAATATATTTAATAACAAGTTAATATAGGATTTTGCACTAACTAATGGAGAGAGAAAGAGCGCAAAATGCGCTCCATCTTGACAGGAAACTTTTTTACGTTTCAATGGAGTTTTTGGGGAATACTGCAGGAATCAGATTAGAGGAAAGGAAGAGAAGAGGATTTTTCTCATGGATTCACTTCTCAGTGGATATGGCGTACTGGTTGGTAGATGTTTTACAAGAATCAATGAGTCTGAAGAGTAACACAAGACGATGGCCAAGAAGGAAGGGAGAATCGTCATTCTTAGGAGAAGTTAGAGAAAATGAAGCAGGGGTTTATTTTAGAATCTCAAGGGTAAGAAGAGGAGATGGACCAAAAGCATATGCTCTGTGTATTCCTTATGGTGATGGAGGGTATTACTGGGGTGTTTTCTATAAAGAAATTTTGAAGGTTCTAAAGGAGAATAACTTGCACAGGAGGGTACCAAAAATAATCCCTAAGAAATCTGATTTTCAAGCATCTTTACCAAGAAAGGAAATGCAGGGAAGTGTTTGCAGAGGACTAATTAAAGTAGACGGAGTTGTGCAATGGCAGAGGGTGGCAAGAGAAATCCTTACGCAGATGCAGTGGGAAGCTTTTCAGGACCTGGAGATTTTGGATACGCACTCTGCACAGATAGTTTTAAACAAAAACTATTGGTTAGAGATATGGCGACCAAAAAGGATTATGGTGGATGATGCGGTGGTAACTCTGTCACAGATGGTGAAGGAATCAAATATTGGACAAAGTTCTATAGCTCCAACTTCTTCTGGAGATCCAGAGGTTCTAATTCCAATACAGGCCATGGCACGATTTGGTAAATGGATGAAGATTAGGGGAATTCCTCATCAATTCTGGAGCTACAATCTGTTCAAGTCCATTGGGGGATCCCTGGGAGGTTTCATGGATGTTGCAGATGGTACGCTAAAGAAGGAAAGTCTGAAATTTTTTAGAATTAAAGTCAAAGGAGACTTCACAGAGATTCCGGCGATTATGATGGTGGAAGACGAAGATAATAAATGGGCAGTGTCCATTGAATGGGATTACAAATTTAACCCAAAAAATAAGGCTACATTAGGGGAGTTTAATAGACTTTTGATTGAGTTTGAAAATCTGCAGAATATTTCAAATTTTAAAAAAGTCTCTTCCGATTATGTAGGAGCAAAGTCAGTGCGAGTTACGGCAGCAAACTCATCTGATTTGACTTTGGGGAATCGAGTTGGTATATTAAACCCAACAAGAGAGTCAGAAGGTCATATGGCAGGGTCGCTTAACTGCACTGAACTAATCTCAGGAGGGATGGAGCGGTTGGATAGTCCACCCATTACGTTGGCTCTAGGTGTGAACAAGATGGCTGGAGGGGAGCTTGTTCAACCCACAGAATCAGATAATGTTGATGTTATTTTAGAGAATAATGGAGGTGGTGCAGTGCCTAATTCTCAAAATAGCTCCGTTATCTTAACTACCAATAAATTTCAACTGCTAGACGTTGATGGAAGTGAAGTAGTACCTACCTCATCTAGGTTGGAGCTTATTGATAGTGCCTTGGCAGCTGAATCACTTGTTGTGAGGGATGTGGTTGGATGTGAAGTTGCAGTTCCCAAGCATTCTAACAATCAAGGAGTTTCATCTGCACATGTTGTATTTGTGATAGATGATGGTGATGCAAATAAACATGATTTTGTGAGGATTGTGGACGGTAAGGTTTCTTCCTCAGCTAATGCTGACGACCTACAAATCGTTCTACATGATTCAACAGGTAATGTAGAAGATAATGTTGTTCTTGAGAATGGAAGCGATAATTTACCTTTGCAAATGATTACTCCAAAAGAATTGTTTCAGGTAAAAGAAAATCAGATTGTAATTTCTTTGGGGAACTTACAGGAAACTGATATTGATTCTAATGAGGTGATTTTTTCGACATCTAAGATGGTTGTTGAGTTATGTTGTCATATGGGAGGAATTGCTAATAAAGACGAGAAAAGAGCCAAGGAAGTGGTTGAGGAAATCCTGTTCAAATATAGGGACAAATATAAAGCCCTAGAAGAAGGAAGAAAAGTGCAGGACAGCTGCGACTCTTTTAACTCAAGTGATGCACATGAGAGGGAGGAGGACATGGATGAAGTTAATTCCAGGGAGTTGGAGGTGGACAATGGGTTGTAAGCTTATCAGTTGGAATCTCAGGGGGATTAATGCTTATCACAAACAAATTGCGGTAAGGGATTTAAATGTGTGTCATAAGAGTATGATTTGTGCTATTCAGGAGACTAAATTGGCGTGTATGACGAGATGGTTCATCGGACAATTGTGGTATGACGCAGATTTTGAGTGGGAGTTTATTCCATCTCAAGGTAATATTGGTAATAGTGGGGGAATGCTTACAATCTGGGATAGCTCTATGCTAGAGTTATTGGATAAGAGAATTGGATTTAACTCTATCTCTTGCTTATTCAGGATTAAGGAGTCTTGGTTTTAAGTTTGTTCACACTAATGTTTACTCACCTCATGAGTACAACTTACGTGAAACTTTCCGGAGGGATTTAGAGGAAATCGGTGTGGTCTTTGGAACCTTGGTGTTTCTCGGGAGATGTAAATGCCGTTAGAAGTTTAATGAGAGAGAGAAATAGAGATGGTGCAGATACGAGAAATATGAACTATCTTAATAAGTTTATATTAGAGCAGGAATTGATCGATTTACCTCTTTTTGGAGGGGCTTACACTTGGAGCAATAAACATGAGACGCCTTTATTATGCAGACTGGACAGATTCATGGTATGTTCTGCTTTTGATTCTAAATTTGCATCTGCAACTCAAACGGTACTAGTTCGAACGGTTTCTGATCATAGTCCATTACTTCTGGAGCTCAATCCTGAGCTTAAAACTAATTCAAGTTTTAAGATTGAAAATCATTGGATTAAACATCCAGATTTCGTTAATAAAGTAGAAACGTGGTGGACAGCCATGTCTTTTGTTGGTTCACCTGGTTATGTTTTGTTTTGTTTGAAAACTTCAGAACTTGAAGTTCTTTATAATTCCGTGGAGCAGGGAGGTGTTTGGGAATGTTAAGAAGGAGGAAAATATTTTAACGGAGCAGATAGGGTGTTTAAACGCAGCTGAAGAAAGTGCTAGTCTTACTGAGACACAGTTGGAGGAAAGAGCAACTTTACTGAGTAAACTGAATACTGTTAAAGTGAATAGGGCAAGAATGGCTTATCAAAGGGCAAAGGTACAAGGGTTTAGAGAAGGGGACAAAAACACAAAGTACTTCAACAAAATTGCTAATGCTAAACGAAGAAGAAATTGCATAACCAAGTTGGAGGTGGCAGGGGTGGATATTTTCAATCAAGAGGTGATTAAGAAGGAGCTTCAGAATTATTACACAACATTGTTCACAGCCAAGGATCCAGTTTCACCAACGTTTGATAATATGAATTTTAAGTGCATTAATTCTACTCAACAAGATTGGCTGGAACGTCCGTTTGAGGAAGAGGAGGTGATGAATGTAATCAAGAGTTGTGGTGCAAATAAAGCACCGAGACCAGATGGGTATAATCTAGAGTTCTTTAAGGCGTGTTGGAGTTTTATGAAGTTTGAAGTGATGGCAGCAGTGAATGAGTTTCATGAAAAGGAGAATTTAGATTGGAGATTGAATGTGGCGTTTATGAGATTGATCCCGAAGAAGGAAGATTCTGCAACTGTTAAAGACTTTAGACCTCTTAGTCTAATTATCAGTTTTTACAAGATCATCTCAAAGTTGCTAGCTGAGAGAATCAAGTTTGTTATGCCTGATCTAATTTCTAATGCACAAGGTGCGTTCATAAAAGATAAACAAATTTTGGATGGTATTCTTATAGCGAATGAATGCATAGATAGTAGATTACGACAGAAGAAGCCTGGAATTCTTTGCAAGATAGACATGGAAAAGGCATTTGACAATGTAAATTGGTCTTACCTTTTTAATATCTTGAGGAAGAACGGTTTTGGTATGAAGTGGATTAAGTGGATTCAATGGTGTGTGACAAAAGCGCAATTCTCTATTCTGGTTAATGGGGAAGCTACAAATCTGATCAAGCCTTCTAAAGGAATAAGACATGGTGATCCTTTGTCACCTTTCCTTTTTCTGCTGGTAGTGGAGGTGCTTTCTATGTTGCTGAATGAGGCGGTGGCAGACAAAAGAATAGGTGGCTTTCAGGTGGCGGAGGGAGGAACAGTGATTTCTCATCTACAATTTGCAGATGATACAATAATTATGATTAATGCTACAACTCAGGAAGTTAGAAGATTACTCATAATCTTGTTACTGTTTGAGGTCTTAACAGGATTGAAACTAAATTTGGAGAAAAGCTCGATGACTAGCATAGGAGCAGATGACTTGGTGGATGATCTGGCGTTGGAGCTAGGATGTAAAAGGGATACTTTGCCGATTACATATTTGGGTATGCCTATTGGAGCTAGTAAAAGGAGCATGGATATATGGGAAGTAGTGATTGAGAGGATGCAGAAAAAACTAGCGCCATGGAAAAGGAAATTCCTTAACAAAGCAGGTAGAGTTACTTTGATTAAAATTTCTCTTGAGAGCATTGTGGTTTACTTCCTTTCTATGTATTATCTAATTGTTTTCAGAGAAAAGAAACCGAATAAAAGTATCATGCGTAAGTTTCTTTGGGGGAGGAGGAAGGGAATAAGAAGATGAGTTGGGTGTCGTATAAGCAGATTTGCAAACCAAGAAGTAAAGGAGGTTTAGGGATTCGAAGTTTGAGGAAGATTAACAGGTCTTTATTGGCAAAATGGCATGGAAGATATTGCAGAGAAAAATCTTCTTTGTGGAGGAAAATAATGTGCGAGAAGTCAGCCTCGGAAGAGAAGTATTTAGTCCCCTTGCAGACCACGGAAACAATGGGACGTAGCTTGTGGTATGATATTCTTAAGGCTAATGTGGACTTCTATGAGGCGGTCTCAATTCAGGTGAAAGATGGGAAGAGTACTAGGTTTTGGCACGACTGGTGGAGAGAAAAAAGGTCATTAAAAGATAAATACCCAAGGCTTTATAGATTAAGCAAACACAAATACGCTTGTGTGGCATATATGAAAAATAGGGTTTGGAGTTTTGAGTTTGTCAGAGAACTCAACGCAGCAGAACGTATTGATCTATTGGAAATCAAGCATGATTTGCGAGAAGTGAATTTGTTACAGGATGAAGAGGATGTGGTCGAAGGTGATTGCACTGCTAAGGCGCTTTATAACAAGCTAGTTGAGGTAGAAGAGGATTGGGAGTTCGAGAAGATCGTGGTTAGTAAACATGCTCCTCCAAAGGTTTTGTTTCATGCATGGGCGGCTATGCATAATTCAATCCCAACTAGATGGATGTTACAACATAGAGGTGTCACGGTGAATTCTTTGCTTTGCTTACTTTGTGATAGGCAGGTAGAGACGCAAGACCATCTCTTCTTAAACTGTAGTTGGGCAAAACACCTATGGGATTTCTTCACTAATTCTTTACAGGTCAAATGGGTTATGAATGCTAGCTTGACAACCTGTTTACAAAATTGGCGAATACAGGGAGTTTCTAAGAAAGTACAAGTGGTTTGGCACATTATTCCATTCGCAATTTGCTGGGAACTTTGGCTGGAAAGGAATAATAGATTTCATGACAGGAGGGATAAAACAAAGACGGAGTTGATTACGGCTGTGCAGCTTCATATTTATCTGTGGAGTTCGAACACTGACGCTTTTAAGAACTACACAATGAATCAAATTCTTTTCCAATGGGAAGTAGTAATGTCGATGAGATAATTTAGATTGTTTTTCTTTCTTTTCAGGCGTGAGGATCGTCTTTGCTCCTCCCTGTAACATTATGTACATATCTTTTTCTTTTTATATATATCCTTTTCATCTCAAAAAAAAAAAAAAAACAAAAGTTAGGGTATATCTCTGTTAATGTGTTCGTGTCGTTGACGATAAGATTAACCCCTTTATGCTTTGGATATAACCATCAGTTCAGCGTAGAGCGTGCATGATAACGTGTTGTGATATAGAATAGGAGGAGAAGAAGACGCAAAGTAGAGGGGAAGAAAAGGGAGAAATCTTATCATTAGTACAATAGACAGACATTAGAGCCTCTAATTATAGGGCTAGACACAAGGGTATCCCAGTAATAAACGGGATTTGCCCTAGATATTCTTAACATAATTACACGTTTATAACAAATCAATAGTTAGTTTATTATTCTTTGAAGTTCAAATCTAATTGTATTTAATCCCTAATACTTCGTAATGCCAAGTGGTCCTGGAGTCAAGACCGAGAATCAAATTCAATTTATTGAGGTTATCACTAGAAAATATTCTCCAAATTGATATATTATTAATTTATCTTTAAAATAATAAATTACTAATTTATCGATAATTTAATATCTCTTTTTTAATTTAATAAAATTTAGTGGTCCCAAGACTATTAAATTAGAGGAAGGATCCCTTCACACTATTATAATCACACTATCTCACACATTGGATGCCATTTTTATGAATAAAAACCAAACCGTGACGGATTTGAAGCCCATATTTTGAGGGTACGTTCCGCTTACTAAGTTCTACATGCCTACCAAAAATGAGCACATTCCGAAATGTAAAACCTCACAATCTACCGGTCTTAATTTCGACGGTCAGAAATCCGTTGATTTTTAACGACTCATTTTCAAAGTAGTAAATGGTGGTGTTATACGTCTCGGAATGCGCTCATTTTTGGTAGACATGTAGTACTTGGTAAGATGAACATATCCTCAAAATCCGAGCTTCAAATTCGTTACGGTTTGGTTTTATTTATGAAAATGACGTCCAACGTGTGAGATGTGTGATAATAAAAGTGTGAGGGAATCCCTCCTCATTAAATTAGGGCGTTCCTCTATATACCCCTAGAAATACTAATGGTACCCCTTTATCTATGTACCCGTTGATTTTATCTACCTACCCATCACATCAGTAAATTTGTATACCCCCGACCGGAAAGAAAAAACCAAAACCCATGTCGTCTCCTCCGTTTGAAATTGATGAAAAATTATGGAGTTTATATCTTTTTCTCTCCTCTATTCATAAATCCATAGAGAAAAACCCATATTTTGAACAAGCCTAATTAAACTGACCTTAAATTTCCTTGGACCTCACAAACAGAAACTATAGAAACTCAGTTTAATCTTGATATCTTCTCTTCTTATTACAACTGAGAGGAAGAGCGGAAAAATGGCATCTTCAAAGGGTTAGCAGTAGCAGTGATAAAGTAAGTAAGATTTAAAAAGCTTATACGAATAAAACCTATGCAGAAATATTATGTGTCAAAACCCAAACACTATAAACAGAAGGAAGCTTAATATTAGGAGATAATGTAAATCCAACATGCCTAATTGTTCTGTTAATACCCATATCTCTTCTCGGTTTGGTTTTTCTTCTTAAAATCATTTATTTAAAAAACCCTAATTTTACATCAAACATAAGATTTGATTAAAATCCATAAATGGGGCATCATGTTTAGACGCTTCTTAGGTTGGTACTGTGGTCATTGACTCTGTGCTTTTTAAGATTGTAGCCCAATCACTTATCAAAACATCCAATTGATTTATGGGAAAACAATTAATGGTTTTTTTTTTTTTTTTTTTGCTACACTTTTCCCTTTAGAACTTCGTTAAGTGTAAAAAAAGAAGAAGCAAAAGTCAATTCTATCTATCTTTACTACTGATCTTCAAATTTAGAAGAAGTCTGTAGAAAGAAAGCGGAAGAGGATGAAAAAAAATTTGGGTCATGCATCTTCCGTTTACGTGTACAGGGATTTTCTCTGTTAAAAGAAGGGGTATCTCTATCAAAAATTTCAATTTTTTTTACAATTTTAATGTTAACCGAAGAGTAACTAACCTAACTAATTTTTGGGGGTATCGTTAGTATTTCTACGGGTATATAAAGGAACGCCCTTAAATTATAAAGGTTTAACATACATAGTGGATGCCAACTGCCATGATTGGGTAGTTTTCACCGTTCAAATTAGAACCAACCAAGTGGGTTAGAGGTAGAGTGTGGTCAAAACATGATATGACGCACAACCAATGTTTTGAAATTAATCAAACAACGGATTGTGCTAAACGAGGAGATATTATATCCCGAGTGTAGGTCATTCGTATCAGTTAGCTAGCGACTATGAAGATCTTGTATGAATTTTATATGCAAATAATTTCTAATTAGTATAAGAAAAACACGGCATTCGGAAGAAATCGAATCATTTGTACATGTGGTTGGTGCAGGGTTCACCAATCTCGAGACTCGGGGTTGTCGCATAGAAATGTCAACTTGTGGTTTTTTACAAGCAAATTAATTAAATACTTGGTGTAGAAAGAAATATATTCATCATCCTACGGCCTAGTGTAATATTGGGTTCAATTGATTGAATCATGGAGTACTCATCCGATCTCCAGAACTACTTTTCTTATTTTCAACCAACTTCCCTTGTTGCTCTTCTACTTGCTCTTGCATCCATATTACTCACTGTTGTTGCTTTGAGGAAGAAGAAATTCTTGAAAAACTACTCATCACCACCATTGTCAACAGAAACAGCGGTTTGTTATCAGCGGTCGTCGTGTGCATTGCCAATCATCGATCTTCTTCGTATTTTCATGAATAAGAATGACTTAATTCATGTAACTCTTGGAAACATGGCTGATAAACACGGACCGGTTTTCAGTTTCCCAACAGGTAGCCATAGGACTCTTGTTGTAAGCAGTTGGGAGATGGCGAAAGAGTGTTTTACCGGCAACAATGACATTGCCTTTTCAGATCGTCCTCTCCCGTTAGCATTCAAGACTATATTCTATGCAGGTGGTATAGACTCATACGGTATTTCGCAAGTACCGTACGGAAAAAAATGGAGGGAGTTACGGAAAATATGTGTGCATAACCTCCTCTCTAATCAACAGTTACTCAAGTTCAGACACTTGATAATTTCTCAAGTTGACGACTCTTTCAACAAGCTTTATGAGTTATGCAACAACAATAAAAACGAGGGAGACTCTTCAAGTGTTCAGTTGGCATGGTGAGAATGGACGATTGGCTTGGGAAATTATCGTTCGATGTCATTGGAAGAATAGTCTGCGGATTCCAATCACACACCGAGACGAGTGAGCATTTGCCTACAGTTTTATGTTTAAAATGATCGATTCTATACTTTGATATCATAGAGTATATCTTAACCAGTGTGTGCACATGTATAATAAACAGGTGCTACTAGCAGTGTGGAACGATTTACAGAAGCAATTGATGAAGCATCGCGTTTTATGTCGATATCTGCTGTGTCAGATACCATTCCATGGCTAGGGTGGATTGACAAATTAACTGGTCTTACCAGAAACATGAACAACTGTGGGAAGAAACTAGACTTGGTTGTTGAGAGCATAATCGAAGATCATCGTCACAAGAGACGATTCTTTAGAGCTAAAGAAGGAGAGACCGAGGATGAACAAGATGATTTCATCGACATTTGCTTGTCAATAATGGAGCAACCACAGCTTCCAGGAAACAGTGACCCTTATCAAATACCTATCAAATCTATTGTCCTGGTACGCATATTGATCCGCAGCTCAAATGGTGTACAAGCATCATCTCTTGTTGTAATGGTCTAACTATAATCATGTATGTGCAGGACATGATAGGTGCGGGGACTGACACCACGAAACTGACCACCATCTGGACACTTTCCTTGCTGCTGAACAACCCCATGTGTTGGAAAAGGCAAAGGAAGAAGTGGATGCACACTTTGGAAAGAAAAGGAGATCAACAAATGATGCAGCAGCAGCAGTCGTGGTGGACTTTGATGATATTTGTAATCTTGTCTACATCCAGGCAATAATCAAAGAATCAATGCGGTTGTATCCAGCCAGCCCACTGGTGGAGCGATTGAGCAGCGAAGACTGTCTGGTAGGCGGGTTTCATGTACCAGCAGGGACTCGACTATGGGCAAACGTATGGAAGATACAACGAGACCCTAACGTGTGGGATGATCCATTGGTGTTTCGACCAGAGAGATTTCTGAGCGATGGCCAGAACAAGATGGTTGATGTAAGGGGCCGAAATTATGAGTTATTACCATTCGGAGCCGGTCGACGGATATGTCCTGGTATATCCTTCTCTCTGGATCTAATGCAGCTGGTACTTACTCGTCTTATTCTTGAGTTTGAAATGAAGACTCCTAGTGAGAAAGTGGACATGACAGCAACACCAGGTTTAATGAGTTACAAGGTAGTCCCCCTTGACATTCTGCTCACCGGTCGTCGCATGACAAAGCTTGAAACATCATTCATCTCCAGTTTATAAGAGAAGATTCCCCTGCAGCGCGCTCAATCTTGATTAAAATTCCATTCAAAAACTTTGTACCGCAAGAAAATTTATTTTTATCTCATTTCCAAGAAGATAAATTTGTAGTGTCTGTAGGTTCATGCTAAAGAAATAAATTTAGTAAATTTTTTTACTAAAAAAAGACGTGAATCAGAAGCAAATAATGGTGAGCTCAAAAAACTGACCCGAAGTCTAAGTGCATGTTAGGCATTATAAGAAGTGATAAAGCTAAGAAATAAGTTCAAAGCTCAAAAGATTAAGAGTGGATTACTAATCTGTTACTAACTCGTGATTAAAGAAAACAACTAAAGCCTATGATAGTAGTCGTTGAAGGAAAGAAATCTCAGTTCAAGCGGCCTGCTTCCTCCCTCAAAAGATATGGATGTTTTACTCCACAATGCGCTGAAATTAATCATAGTATCTGAATTAGTTACAGTACCATACGGTGATATGTATGATTCCACCATAACAGACTCGAATAACCATTTATTATCATTGTGCCACACCACGTAAGAAACGGATACTGTTAACAGAAATGACAATCCAACCCAGCATCCAATGGCTTATCGTTGCGCTGAAGGAGGATAAACAGCAATAGCAGAAATACAGGACATGGAGCGGCTTGAAACTTCCTAATCATGGCGTCCTTGACATTCAAAAGCAAACAGAGTGAATCAAATGAGAACAGAGCAATGTAGTAATGAAAATTCCCAAGTTGCTGACTACCAACTCTTGACTACTTATTAAATTGCAAGAGAGAAAAGAAAAACCATCTAGACATTAAAACAAACAGAGATGAGTAACCAAGTCCGTAATCACATATTGCTCAAAATTAAAGATTACAGAGTGTGTCTTTGAACAATTCAATCATTCGTTGAATGTAGGTTCTCAACTATCACTAGTTGATTAACTAAGACCTTGTCTGTTGAAACTCATCCTAGGAAATGGCTTGACATGATTTGCCTAAAATTCACATTACAAATTCAGTTGATACATTTTGGTTCCAAAGAACTTCACAGAGTAGCGAATTTAGTGACTGCTAAAAAAATCCATCTTACTGAATTACCAAACTGCATTCGATATTACTTTCAGAAGAATCGGAACAAATATCAAGTATCAAAAGTACATTGTCAGCTGTATTTCATCATGTATCAAATTCCTAGTAACAAATTGGGAAAAATACATATATACAAACTGCTAATTTACCCCCAAAAGATACAAGTAAACAAGCTTGTCACGAATGAATGCTCAAACTTGAAGAGGTTCTATCTTACATGATTTGACTAACACCCACTCAACTTGAAACTTTGTGATTTGCAGAATTCGGAAGTGTATCCACAGGACAATGTCTACAAAAAAACGTGTCAAAGGATTGTTCCTCAACAAACCACTCATTCTTATACAAAATCAGTAGCCACATTGTGCTCAGTGATTGTTAGAAAAATGGCAAGCTTCCAAATGAATTTTACAAAGTAGCAAGCTTAGTGATTGTTAGACAAATCAATCTTAACTGAACTATTAAACTGCATCTCACATTGCTGATTCACACCCTAAACATTAAATTAAGACTGAACTACCAACAAATTGCATTCCAGAATACATCAAATTTCTAGCAAAATCTAGGAAACATCTATTAAGACTGTAAATTACCCAAAAAAAAAAAAAATGATTTCTATACCAAGCCCTCAATAAAACTGAATAGAAAACAAGATTAAAGCTAAGAAGAAATTTTACCTCTCTTTAGCTCTTTTTTACCAAAATTTCTTTGCAAATATCACCTGAGGAACACACACAAAGATAGAAATGTTTCAGTAAAATGGAGAAAACACAAACAAAATCAAAACCAGAAGATTAATAATAATGTTGTAATTTCTTATTTCTTCTTTACCTTTCTTCTTGAGGAGACAGAAATGAAAAGGGGGTGAAGGGATTTTATCAGCGGCGGAATGAATTGATATAAGAAGAAAATGGGAACAATCCATTTTGGGGATTAGGGTTTCAGATGAACTACTTTTATTTTGCTATTTTCAGGAGAAAAAAAAAATAGAAATCGCTCAAGTTTTCAGGGAAAATAAAAATTCTCGCTTCTTTTTATTTTGTTACAAGAACTAAAGCACGTGCTTTGCACGTGCCTGGAAACTTTTTGGTTCAGTGTAGGCGGCGTCAACTTAAACTAGTGGCAACGGCTTGGTATTAATGCAAAAGTTTGTAGATCGTGGCGTACAAATAATTACTCTTTAGTCTCTCTCGGTCACATGGGGAGTTCAGATTTTCAAAAGTATATATTTAAACTTAAATTATCATGATATCCTCGGATGATTTTTCTATGAATTACTCCTAAGAGCAAGGGCTATGGAGTGAGGATCCTCATTCAATATGAATGACCCTCACTCATTTTGCTCTAATTTGATGCTGCTATGGGCAGTGATCGAGTACTCTTTAACCCAGAATCACTGGCGCACTCATTGAGACGAGTGAGGGGTGGAAAGTCTCCACTGAACGGCTAATCTTCATCCGCCCAAGAAAAACGGCTGAAAATGTGCCGCTTACAGTTCATAAACGGTTGAAGTTCAGCCTCTTCAACAAAAAAAGAAAGAGAAACGGCTAAAGTTCAGCCTCTTCAACGAAAAAGAAAGGAAAAAGAGAGGGAAGATGAACCGGGAAGAAGGGTTTTGGCTTGTTTATTGGTTATTTAATAATAAAGAAAGGGAAACGGCTGAAGTTCTGTCTCTTGGTGTTTTTTAATAAAAAAAGAAGAAGAAGGAAACGACCGATGAAGATTAGCCGTTCAGTGGGATTTTCCTCTCTTGGTGTTTTGATGTGTTTGTCATAAAAATAGTTGGGATTTTCCTCTCTTTTTTACTTTGTTTTTTCCTTTAATATTTTACCGCCGGAGATTTGCTCAAACGAAAGAAATATAATCTTAACTTCCAGACACTTTTTTATTTAGGTTCATTGCTTATAATGAGATAATGCTCTACATGAACATGGAAGTTTAAATATTTTTTGGAAATATGTCGTCAGCAACGCTCATCTTAGTGAAATCAACTAATCAAATTCATCCATAAAAGTCTCCACATACTCCTATTTCGCTCCAGCTGACTCATCTATCATGGTCATGTTGTCGATCCTCAAAATAGGCAGAGAATAGTATTTTTTTCATCGAACGAATGATACAAACTATCCAATGTGACATGATTTTCCTGTAATTTTTCAACACCTATTAGATGACAATGTTTAAAATGTGTACCCATTACCTTTTCGAAGGGATTGTATATATGCGAACCTCTGCCATTAAATCTTCAACAAAGTATTGTGCCCAACAATTCGTCTTAACGAAGGCTTTGGTAACTTCAAAAGTCTTGGACATTTTGTCACTTCCGTATGTTCCTACCTTCACTTGGAATACAATCTGGCGACACATTACCTCATAAAGAACCTTGAACACATATTGTACTCCATGATCCTATTTCAAATTAATAGATTGTCAATAGATCCTTTACCAAAAGTTGACATATTCTACGTTGAATATTTATAAAAAAAATTATGGTATTGTGGATCGTTGCTTTCTAAGACTGTAGTTTTCAAAATTGGCCTCTTCAAGTCCCACGGATTTGTAAGTTTATATATCTTGTTTGTTTTTAACATTTTAGTTATCCATATTATGTTTGTTACTATCTTTAAACTTGATGTCATCTTCTACTGTGAACTTTATGTGATTTCAGAATCGAAATAGTTATACCTCTTTCATTCGTATCAAGTAATCCGTTGTATATCCCAACAATTTTTCTACAACAATTCATTTCTTTTACCGTTTCCGGACCATCAGTAGCCATTATTGTCAAACGCAATCTGTCTAATTTTTGTTGATGTTATGTATTTGCAACGTTCATTTTTCTTAAATAAATAGATTGTGGAAAAAACTAAAAAAAAAAAAAAAAAAAGAACATAAGTATTACATCGGGTCTAAGTTACTATATCCAAAATACTCCGGACACTGCTTCTGGTGCCTTGTTTCCTCAAATTCCTCGTTGCATTCTAGACAGTATAGGCAACACCAATCATTTGCGAAGTGATCTATTTGCGCAAGTGTGGTCAATGTATCCCTTGCCTGTAATAATAATAACAACTTTTCAAGGCATCCAATTGTAAATGGTATGAATCTAATAGATTTGAATTATACCTCAATCTTAGATATCACCTTCTTGTCACATAACATAGCAATTGAGGAAGGACAAATCTTGACCACTCTTTACATAGGCAGAGTTAGCCAAACTATGTTTTGCAATTGTCTTACGTGAAAATTATTATTAATCCATATTTTAGTCAGCTCCTATCGAAGTCGATCTAATTAGTCATATAGAAAGTTAATCTTAAATTTTTGACCTTATCTCTTGACCAAATTATTGAAGTATTCTCAGTCATGTTTTGCGTGTGATCTACCCATCTGTGTCTACTCTACCTTCTAACCAAAATTAATCATATTTGATCAATCAATCGAAATACAGAATGATATTAATCAGGGTTGATCATATATAATTAAGGTTACCAATTTTTAATGAAAATAAAAATTAATTGGGAAGAAAATGGATTAGAGTGGGAGTAATTATACTAAAATTTGATTTTGACTTTTATAGGTGGTAGATAGGAAAAAGTAAAATTTAAAAATAGAATTACTTTAGAAATTCTGACAAGGATGGCAAACAGGAAAAGTATGGGTGGCAAATAGGTAAAATCTTTTTTTTTTTCCTTTCAACTAAAGTTCAACCCTTTTCTTCAAATAGGTAGAACCATCAGGGGTTAGCCCAGTTGGCAAGGAGCCTGACTCTCAAATAGGAGGTCAGCGGATCGAGTCTCCGCTCACGAGTTTGGAGATCTCATGAAATACTCTTCTTATGTAAAATTTAGTTTAAGTTCTTAATATAATGTATCTTCTTTCCTATTAAAAAAAAAAAAAAAACCCTTTTCTTCAACAAAAAAAAAAAAAAAAGAAAAAGAAAAAGCTTACTGGATAGGTAGATGCCGTCCTTGGGTGGCTCCAACGTTCTGAAGCGCTCACAAAATCTGGTGACCCGTATGTCAACCACTTATCTCAATACACCATTTACCAATTATTATTTTTTTGAGAAGAAAAGGTTATATTGAAAGGTAAAAAAAATATTTACAAGGGTGAATCAAGGGATTCCAAAGGAAAGAAAAAAAACTAATTACAGATTTACAACATCCTCCCAGTGAAAGATCACTTGGTTCATTGAGTACCCTTTAAAAATCTCTGAACCAGAGCCCCAAAGACAAATATCCATAATCACAGCATGGATTATTCGTCTCTTGATTTTCTTCTTCCCCTGTCCACACGACTGTTCCTTTCCAACCAAACTTCCCACATTATAGCAAAAGGGATTAAGTGCCATATCATTTTTCTCTTCACCCTATGGTCTTGTATGTTCCAGCTCCTCAATACTGAGATTAGATCATTCGGAAACACACAGCTTACTTGAACTGTTCTTATAAAGTAACTCCATATCTCACTTACCCAGTTGCACAGAAAGAACAAATGATCCAAACTTTCCACACAAGTATCACAAAACAAACACATATTTGAAGCAATGTTCATTCCTCTGTACTCCAGCATACTTCTTGTTGGAATTGAACGATGTAGCCCTGCCTAAACTAAGAATAACACTTTTGGAGGCGCAAATTTGCTCGAAGCTACTTTGTTAAACTCCCAATCCTCTTCCCCCTGACATAAATTCCTGTAAATAGCTTTTGCAGAAACATCTCCCTCAATGCAGTCAGCCTCATTAGAATCTAGCGTAACGTTCCTCGGATCAAACTTGATTTCCAAGTAATCAATCCTCTCCGCTGGATTTAGCTCTCGATAAAAAGAAAAAATCCAAGTCGTGTTCTTAAGTTAGCTACCATATCATACTTCTGCAAACTAATCTTGTAGAGTCTTGGATACTTGTCCTTTAATGGCCCTTTAAACAACCACCAGTCGTGCCAGAATATTATACTTCTGCCATCTTTCACCTGCAAATTAACAGTGTCATAAAAATCCTTGTTAGATTTTTGAATTTCCATCCACATACTTCTACCAACTACTTCCTTAGATTGCATAGGAGACAATCCAATATCTGCTGATTTAGTCTTCTCACTGATCAACTTTCTCCACAGAGTTGTTTTCTCAACAACATACCTTCCATGCCATTTTGCCAGGAGAGATCTGTCTATCAACCTCAAATTTCATACACCCAAATCTCCTTGGCATTTAGGTTTACACACTGTTTTGAAAGACACCCAGCTCAATTTCTTCTTATCATCATCTTCTCCCCAAAGAAACTTTCTCATTATACTATTCAACCTCTTCTCAACAGAAGAAGGCATGTAGTAAAGTGAAAGAAAATAAACTGCCATACTTTCCAAAGAACTTTTAATCAGAGTAACTCTACCTGCTTTGTTTAGAAATCTCCTTTTCCAGGGAGCTAACTTTTTCTGCATCTTCTGAATTACCACCTCCCATATAGCTGCACACCTCTTTGAAGATCCAATAGGCATTCCTAGGTAAGTAATAGGTAGACTGTACACTTTACACCCCAACTCCAAAGAAAGTTCTTGCACCAAATCATCTGCTCCAATACTTGTCATTGCACTTTTTACCAAATTTAATTTCAGCCCTGTAAGAACTTCAAACATCATCAGGATGATAAAAAGTCTTCTAATCTCCTCTTTGGAAACATTAAGCAGTATTATAGTATCATTAGAAAATTGTAAGTGTGAGATAATTGTGCCTCCCTCAACCAGTTGAAAACCACTTAACTTGTTTTTAGCCACTGCATCATCCATCAGCATAGACAAAATCTCTACCACCAATAAGAACAGAAAGGGGGATAAAGGGTCTCCTTGCCTTATTCCTTTTGAGGGTTTAATTCTTGTGGTTGCTTGACCATTTACCAGAATAGAGAATTGAGCATCCTTAACACACCATGAAATCCAGCTGATCCACTTATCACCAAAACCATGTTTCTTCAAAATAGAGAACAAAGAATTCTAACTTCCATTGTCAAATGCTTTCTCCATATCTATTTTACACAATATGCCTGGCTTCTTTTGCTTTACTCTGCTATCAATACACTCATTGGCAATCAAAATTCCATCTAGAATCTGCTTCTTTTTGATGAAAGCTCCCTGTGCATTGGAAATTAGGCTAGGCATGACCTCCTTCAATCTTTCGGGTAACACCTTTGAAATTATTTTGTAAAAGCTGCTTATAAGACTAAGAGGCCTGTAATCTTTTGTTGTTGCTGAATCCTCCTTCTTAGGTATAAGCTTAAGAAAAGACATATTCAATCTCCAGTCAAGCTTACCCTTATGATAAAATTCATTAATAGCTGCCATTACCTCCACTTTTAAAAAACTCCAACAAGTTCTATAAAATTCAATGATATATCCATCAGGGCCATGTGCTTTATTTTTGCCACATTTCTTCAAAGCTATCATCACTTCTTCTTCATCAAAAACTCTTTCCAACCAATTCCTTTGAGTTTCATCCAAAGATTTGAAGTTCAGGTTATCAAAAGAAGGATTTATTGAAGTAGTAGCAGTAAAAAGGTTGGTGTAATAATCCTTTAACTCCTCCCTTATGGCTTCTTGATTAAAAACATCCATACCATTTATCTCCAGCTTTGTTATACAGTTTCGCCTTCTCTTTGCATTAGCAATCCTATGGAAGTAATGTGTATTTTTATCTCCCTCCTTGAACCCTCTGACTTTAGCTCTTTGAAATGTCATTCTAGCTCTTGTTAGCTTAACATTGTTGAGCTTAAGTAACATATTAGCTCTCTCCTCCAACTCCACTCTTGACAAAGCTGCATTCTCCTCGGCTGAGTTCAAAGTCTTAATTTTTCCTTCAGCTCATCCTCCTGATTCTTAACATTTCCAAAAGTGGTTTTACTCAAAGTTTTCAAGAAATACTTCAGATTCTGCAGCTTCCTAAAAAACACATAGCTTGGAGTGCCTGTAAAGACCAAAGAACTCCACCACTGTTCAACTAATTTAACAAAGTCAGGATGCTTCAACCAGTGGCTCTCAATTTTGAAATTGCTACCAATTCTAATATCAGAAGATAACTGAAAGAGTAATGGATTATGATCAGAAATTGTCCTCACCAAAGCTATTTGAGTTGCAGTGCTAAACTTTGTATCAAAAATTGAACAAACCAAAACTCTATCCATCCTACAGAGCAGAGGGTCATCTTGCTTATTGTTCCACGTATAAGAACTACCGATCAAAGGTAAATCAATTAATTCCTTCTCATAAATGAAGGTATTGAGAAAATTCATATTTCTGATATCTCCTCCTGTCTTGTTCCTCTCTGCATCACTTCTCATTGCATTCATATCACCCATTAAACACCAAGCAGCATCAGACCAACCCCAAATCTCAGCCATGTCATTCCAAAAGAAATCTCTCAAATTATAGTCACATGGAGAATAAGCATTTGTAACTATAAATTTGAAACCATCATTACAGAACCTGAATAAGCAAGAGATTGAATTATACCATAATCTCTTATCAAGCAGTTCCAATATAGCATTGTCCCATATAGTAATTAAACCCCCACTATTACCAGCAGAACCTTTTGAATGAATGAATTCATAGCCACAGTCAGCATCAAACCATAACCGTCTTACAAAATAAGAAGACAAATTTGACAATTTTGTCTCTTGAAGTGCACAAACAAGACATTTTTGTGTAGCTATCAAATCTCTCACCACAACTTGTTTATCATATGCATTAAGACCCCTTATGTTCCAGTTAATGAGCTTAGCTCCCATCATCCATTAGCATTTCCCTTGAACATACTTCATCACCTTCAACATTACGGTCCTGTGAGATAACTGAGCTAGCAGATTCACAACTATCCTGAACTTTCTTCCCATTCTCAATGGCCCTGTATCTGTCTCTCTATTTGAACAGAATTTCAGAAATAACCTCACTAGCTTCCTTTTCATCGTTAGTTTTAATTCCACCCAGTTTACAACATAGCTCAAAAACCATCTTGGAGGTAGAAAAGATTACCTCATTAGAGTCATTGTTCTTGCTCTGAATGTCGCCCAGATTGATAACAATTCTATCCTCCATAACTAAAAATAAATTATTATCATCCGCATCCAAAGGAGAATCTAGAAAATTGCTAGGTGACATATCCACTAACTCTTCATCCGCAACAGAATTATGTAGAATCAATTGAAGGTCGTCAGGATTACCTGAGGATGGAAACCTTACTGGTTCATACACAATGTTCTTTCCCAAAGAAGCAGTAGGAACATCTCCTGCACTTCTACATGCCCTTTGAGATAGAATAACTGGACTAACTGAAACAGTTGGACAACTAGAGTGTTTAGGTACTACACATTCACTTACATTCACCTCTTGTGCCCTACACGATTCAGCAGCCAGCAGGCTATCAATAATCTCCAGTCTGTTTGAGTTCCCTACACCAACCTCAATATAAGACCGTTGACTACTTCCAGCGGGGTTCCCACCTTACAATGATTTATGGTCACATCACCTTCGCTTCCATGTAAATCAGTAGTAGAATTTAAACCCCTAGTCTCCATAATTTGCTTGTTAACACCCCCTATATTAACATTCAAATCATGATACTGCAGGTGCATAGACTCAACCTCCAGAGCCATCTAACCTGAAGGAGACCCTTCTGGAGATAATGACTTATCTTTGGTTTGATAAATCCACTTTCCATTATCAATTTCAAACCGATTGAGAATCGATTCCAAATCAGTCACCTGAACCGATCTAACTCCTGAATTAGCGGGCGTAATTTGATTTGAATTTGAAAACTTCTGTTTTATGTCAAACTCATCAATCAAAGAATTATATTCCGCTAATATAGGCCTGTTTTAGGATCAAATTTGAAATCCCATTCGATTGTAACAGCCCAACTTTGGTCTCCATCTTCAACCATGAGAACCGCTGGAATCATAGAGAAATCTCCTTTGACTGAGATTCTAAAAAAAATTGAGTGTTTGAATAGTAGCGTACTTGAATCTACCTCAATCAATCCACCCAAAGATTCTCCAACGGATCTAAATAGGTTGGAACTCCAATTTCGCAGAGGAATTCCTCTTATTTGCACCCATTTGCGAAGCCTTGACATTGACTGAATTGGTATGATGATATCCTTAGACTTGACTTTGCTCTGCTTTGATTTCAGCTTCTCCATAGTCTTGCCACTATTTTGCTGGATTCTCATACCCTCCTCGCGAAATTGTGAAATATGGACAACAGACCCATCCACCACTATTTTCTTTGGTTTCCATAAGTCTTGCCAATAATCATGAGAGATTAAAATTTTGTCAGTTTGTTCATCACTAACCTCAAAATCTAAAAAAGACTCCCATTGCATCTGTCTCAGAATTTCCTTAGCAACTCTCTGCCATCTCACCACACCATCTACTCGAATTAGTCCCTTAAATGACTTCCTTGTGATTCCCCTATTAGGCAGGGAAACATTGAAATCATTCACCGATGGAATAACCTAACTTTTCTTCCTTATCAAGTTATTTTGCTGCAGTAACTTGTAAATCTCCTTCCTCAGCACAACCCAATAATAACCACTATCATCACTTGGTACACACAATGCATACGATCTGTCTTCATCTCCCCTCCTAACTCTTAAGATCCTTAAATATCTTCCTCCTTGATTTGTTTTATCCTCGCATAGAAAAGAAACCTCCCCTTCTCTTTTCGGCCATTTCTTCCTACTTACTCCTGCATCACTCGCTTCTTCCAACACCTCTATCAACTAAGCAGTAATATCTGCCGAGAAATTGATCCATGATCTAAAGCCTCCTCTTTTCCTTTCCTCCAATCTGATTCCTTCTTTGTTAACTAAAGTTTCCATTGACAAAAAGCAAGTTTTTCTGTCGAGATACAGAGTGAGCGGATTTTTCGCTCCTTCTCTCTCCATCTCTCCTTACTCCCAACCCAAGAATTTTTGTGTACCATTTACCAATTGAGCACATCGCCCACCTTTTTTGGATACATTTTTTTTTTTTGTAGTTTGTGAAACTTGGACTTGTTTGAACGAAGACTGCGCAGGTCAGACGAAGCTAGAAATTAGACTAAGGCTAACCCCTATGGGCTAGATTGAACTGCTAGATTGGCGAAAAAGTGTTGCAAATCAAGAAAAAAGTGTGGCAAAAAAGTTAGCACTACTTCTGTCTACTTCTCTCTCTTAATATTTGCTCGTAGTTCAACTAGCAGCGAGATTAAAATGCTGAATGATTCAGCGCTCAAAAAGTGAAAATTACGTTGAACGGTTCAACGTTGGAGGAATATTCTAAGGAATCCGCGCATAAATGATGAACCATACAGCGCCAACATTTTCACCTTGTATAAATTTTGTGTTGTCACTTCACTTCTCTTCTCTCCTATATAAAAATGGTGTGGTCACCCTCTCACTTTTCTTTCTCCTATAAAGAAATGCCATGTAAAAGATGGAGGAAAGTTATTTTAATCATAAAGAAGAACACAAGAAAGATAAGAAGTCCAAGCACATGAAGAAATGCTATGTAAAACTAAATTAAGTCTTGTCAATTAATGCATGTCATGTCCTCTTAAAATTTGTTCGATGGAGAGAAATGATGAAACGTGTAGGGATGGGGTGGATTGCGGAATTTTATGTTTTTTTTTTCTTATAATTTTGTACCAGTGCAATAATATCTCGACACATTTCTATGCTTTTTGGGGTAAATTTTTGAGCTCTGTTTGGTTCAGCGTCGGGCGTTGTTCTGTTCTGCGACTATCTGCTAGATTATCCATCCCATAGGACTTAGGAGGTTTCCCTTGCTGACGTGGATTGCCAATCTAGCTGCTAGATTAGAAGACCATAGGACTTAACTTAAGGGGAAGCAAATTCTTATTAGGGAAAGCAAGAAAGCAAGATTAGGTTTGGAGGAAATTTTGGGTTTGAAAATTTAGGCTTGGAAGCCTAATGGACAGAGGTAGCGAATGCACACTTCTTGTTATTAGCTGGATTCACCATGGGACAGGTACATACCAAAAGTCCGTGCAATGTCCGCGAACAGAATAAAAGATACCAGACACACCCGTAAATGGTGACATGGAATTTTTTTTTCTTTTTTCTTGATATGGTGCCTGAAAACAAAACAGCTAAACCACTCTGACCATTCTCGGGTAAGACACACCCTGAATGTCAGCAACAAGATAGTTAACTATTTCATCTGGTGGAGTACTAAACCACATTCCTCTTAGGAGTCTTTCAGAAGCTTTCTTTGACAACGTATCCGCCACAAAGTTGGATTCTCTATATTGATGAACAATGGTGACATGGAAATTAAAATTGGGTTTTCCTTGTTTTTTTCTGGTTGTTTTCCTTGATCGTGTCTATTTATGGTAACAAGAGTGATCCATAGCCACTATCAATGGGCTTACAGCTAGTTCTGAAGTACCAGCTGAAAAACCAAACTTGCCATATATTGATGGTGGCTATGGCTCTTGTTAATGCGATAGTGGCTGGCTATGGCTCACTCTTGTTAATGCGATGCCCGTAGTGCATTGGAGAAATATGTTTATTAATGAAAAAATATCACAAATGTTGTTATATTAGACACATAAGGTCATCATGTACTGTGAGGTGTGAGTAACTTGAAAAAGAGAAGAGTGAAACTGTGACAATACATAGTTTACAGGTTTTATTAGAAACTCCAAATCAAATATAATGATTTTATTTTATCATTAATACGATGGACGACAAACAAAAATGCATTGGAAAAAAAAGTGATCTGCTACAAAAAGAATAAAAATATATTATTCTCTCTGTAAGTACACTTATTTATCTCCATTGCCACGTGCACTACCAGGGTCCACGTGGATGACATTACTCAAAGGATGACACATAGGGGCATCCGTGGCACTCAGACAACGTGCCATCTGTCAAGACCAACGGTCAGAAATAAAGGGGCACCCGAGATAGGTAGTCCCGCGTAGCACCAAAGGATGGCCTTAACCCATCATGAGGTAAGACATGATCAACGGTCAGAGGCAGTCCAACTGACATAGACATGACAAGAGGACTGACACCACCCGCCGTGGACTGGACCGCTCCAACCACCCGCATTTAATGTAGCTCAGAGAACACGTGTCGGACGACCAACGACGGAAACAAGGGTTGATCAGCGTGATGAATCGGGATATAGTCGAAGCCGCGGGGTAACATAGAAGTCCGCGGACCACGCCCGCGGGGTAATATTCAAGTCCGCGTACCATGCACATAACACAAGAAGATAAGATCTCAACAGCTCATTGTCGTAGGACCCACCAAATTTAGCTATAAATATGTATCCCCCCCTCCACTGAGGGGGGACCGAAAAAGAGAGGAAGGAGAGAGAATAAGGAGAAGTAAGTGAGAGTTTTAGCTCAAGTGATCGATGAGCACAAGATCTTGTGATCATCTCTCAGAATCGTTTATCTTATAGTAAATCACCTCGCATCCGTGGATGTAGGCCTTAGTCTTTGAACCACGTAAACCATTGTCTCTTTTACCTTTTGCACTGATAGTTTCATATACATACTCGTATCTCAGACCTATCGCCTTGGGGGATGATGAGGAGATCATGACAAACTAGAGGGGTTTGGAATCTATGAATTATCATCTACCTAGGGATATTGTATACTTCTCACACCTCAGTGCACGTAATCAGTTCTTATTTAGATTGTTTGTGATCACGTGGAGTTAACAACGATTTCCGTGTTCACAATTTGGCGCTAGAAACAGGGACTTTGTCCCGGTAAAAAGATTTATCTTTTCCTGTGACTTCACAGCCTCAACCTTAAAAATTTTACTTAAAAACGCATACAGATCTGTTCTTAGACTCGTTTTTCGCACATATTTATGTCTATTGTGTTTTCTACTAACAGATCCGGACATTATATAACCTTTAAACCAACAGATCTGGGGTTTAGCAAACAGACCTGTTCTTAGGCTCGTTTTTCGCACATATTCATGTCTATTGTGTTTTCTACCAACAGATCTAGGTGTTAACTGGAATTTCAAGCACAATTCCCACCATGTCGATTAAATCCGTATCCGTCTATGTCTTTCGTACTATTCGCCAAACTAACAACCCGAGTACACACATTACCACTAGAAATCGAGTTTATGAAGTCAAAATTGAACTAACAGCCAACCCGTGGACTTTTGGGTCTCGGATTACCTCCCATGTCCTTTGTGCAGATTATTGCAATGGAAAGCAAAAAAGATACTGGGAAGACAAAGATAACCCTAAGAGATGCTCCAAGGACCACACCAGCAGTGACAAGGAGCAGACAAAAGGGCGAAGGACGCACAGCCACGGACAACATGCAGACCGGGGCGGAAAGCACATGGCTCTTAGATGCGGGCAACATCGCAGTGGAAGCAAAGAAGGCTGCAGCCGCAAGAGCAGCTGCACTAAACAAGGGGGTTTCTCAAGTGATTGCTTCCAAAGTAACAGCTGCAACCAGGCCAGCCGAGCCTCAGGAGGCTATAGCCGAATCAGTGATCCAGAACCATCCCTACGGGATGCCGCCGGACAATGAACAAGACGAACAATTACCGGCGGGATCCAACGGAATAATCGAGCCGGACATACCGTTAATGGAAGAAATCAATACCACGGTCCCTGAGGGACAAGCTCAACTACAGGAAGGAATCCCCAATCAAGCGTCAAACCAAACAGCGCAAATATTGGCGCAACTGGAGGAGCTACGGAGGAATCAGCTAACGTACGCGGATGCGGTGGCCTCGTTAGCTCGGGAAAACCAAGAACTAAGAGAGAAGATCCTCCGAAGCTCCGAACTAGCGAATCAAAGACGACGAAGCTAACTCGCCGATGCTGGTAACATGGACCGAGGGACGATCTTCGAAAACATCCCTGCAACAACTAACCGAAGAAGGATACCCCAAAGAGATGCACGGAACAGTAGAAGGTCTGACCCAGACTACCGACCAGAAATTCCGGACTACTACGACGCGGAGGAGGCCACGACATCACAACCCACAAGAAAGACACGGACTTCCATTCAGGACGAGCACTGTTTGGCAATGGAGAACCTCCGCGCGGAAATGCTAGCAGAGATCAATCAACTCAAGACCAGGCAAGGAGGGGGAAGGCTAGAACAGATTATGAAGGAGGCCAACACTACCCCCCTTGCACGACAGTTGGCTACGGCTACCATTCCGCGAAAATGTCCGGTCCCGACCTTTGAATGTTACGACGGGTCCGCGGATCCCTCAGCTTATCTACGATATTACAACAGGGTAATGGCCAGGTGGGATTACGACGAGGCTATACTATGCATATATTTCCCTTCAAGCCTGAAAGGATCCGCGTTATCTTGGTTTGATAACCTCAAGCCAGGGTGCATTGAGTCATATGATCAACTCACCGAAAAGTTCCTGGCCACCTACATGTACAACAAAGTTGTGAACACAGGAATGGACAAGCTCTTCTCACTTGCAATTAAGTACAGGGAGTCCGTTCGAGAATACACGGATAGATGGCACAAAGTATGTCAGGCCATTGGACATGTGGATCCCGTGGTGAGTATTAACTGTTACAAATGGGGGCTTGATAGGATGAGCTCGTTGTTTGTTGAAATCCACGGTACCTCCCCAACCACTGAGGGAGATTTAAGGATAATCATTGAAAAACATGCGAGGTTGGAAGAAATTCAAAAAGATAACCCCCGAGCGCAGGCACAACGAACCCCACGGACAAATTCCGCGGAACTAGTAGACAGGCCCAGCTCACACCAAAAGGATCGAAAAGACGATCACAAAAGGAGTGGCCGAAAGTTTGAAGACCGGGTCTATACGAAACTCAACACCAGCTATCCGCGCATACTAAAGGATATCAAGGATCGCGAAGACTTAGATTGGCCCTGGTCTAAAGGGAAACAACCACCAGCCTCGGCAGAATCTAAAGAGTACTGCGATTTCCACTGCTTCTACGGACACACGACAGAGAAATGCAAAAATCTCAAGATAGCAAAGACAAAAGCCGATAGATGCGGGGGATCTCAAAAAATATGTGGAAAAGGTGGAATGGAAGATAGAGCCAAACGCAGCAAACAGTCCAACTACCCGAGGGTAATCGCACATTGAACTCTATATCCCGCCGTAAAGCAAAGAGCCAACCCTAACGGCACAAATAGGAAAACGACCGAGAAAGCAATTCGAAAATTACCGTGAGCTTTACAAAGATAAATGGGAAGGAAGTAGAAGAGCACGAGGAGTGGATGAACGCGCCTCGATTTTTTGAAGCCGATGATATTGAGGACGACATGGAAGATCACAATGACCCATTAATCCTCACATTGCCAATCGCAGGATGCAACATAAGGAAAATCCTCATCGATGGAGGAAGCTCCGTAAATGTCTTGTTTTACGATACATTCAAACGCATGGAGCTTAACGATGAGCAACTCCTGACTTCACACTACACCATCTACGGGTTCAATGGCACGGCTACGAAGCCCCTGGGGGGATATTGTCTTACAAGTGGATGCAAAGCCCCATGAAAGTCGACAATCGCTTTAGCGTGGTGAACACGCCTTCGCCCTACAATGCCATTATTGGACGAAGATGGGTCCACAAGCTCAAGGAGTCGCAGCTACCTACCATCAATACCTTAGATTTCCCACTCCCCTAGGAATAATGGAGATAAAGGGTGATCAAGCTTCCGTAAAGAGTGCCACGCGATGCAAATACAACTCAACAACAAAGAAGATGAGAAAAGGAAAACCCGCAAGGCTCTGGAGCAAGGCGGTATCCAAAGACAAAGCCATCGACGAATATCCGGAGGAAATCTCGGGAAAAGCTTGTCTAAAGGGACCTCCGTAGGGAAACACGGAGGCCTCAACATCAAAGGTTAATCGGGCGAAGAATCCGAGGCTACCAAATAGCAATTAAAGAAAATTCCCACCAGGGGAACCAAAGCCCACCTTCACATCCTTGGAGGCAAGTGAAAGAGATCAACATAGGGACGGAGCAGAATCCAAGAAAGATCAAAATAGGAACTCTAATGGACGGAGAACGCGAAGCTTCGCTGATAACACTGCTAAAGGAATACGCGGACATCTTCGCATGGAAACTATCCGATATGCCGGGAATAGACCCAAAGACGGCAGACAAAGATGAGTCTGCGCATTAAACCCGGCACACCCCGCACGACAAAAGATACGAAAGGTGGCCACAGAGCATCACAAAGCAAAGAGAAACGAGCTACGAAAGCTATTAGAGGCCGGTTTTATAAAAGAAGTCAAATACCCCACGTGGATCTCCAACATGGTAATAGTACCAAAGAAAAATGGAGGGGTCGGAATCGCATCGACTTCACCAACCCGAACAAAGCATGCCCAAAGGATAGTTATCCATTACCCAAAGATTGACCGGCTAGTCGACGCAAAGAGAAGGATATGAAGAGTTGTCATTCATGGACGGATATTAGGATACAACCAACTATTTTTGCAGAAGAAGACCAGCAACATACCGCATTTTACACACCCCATGGTCTTTATTGTTACGTAAGAATGCCTTTCGGGCTCCGAAACGCGGGAGCAACGTACCAAAGGATGGTCGATGCCATTTTCAAGCCATGGATCGGCAAGACTCTAGAGGTTTACGTCGACGATATGCTCGTAAAAAGCAGAGTAAGAAAGAACCACCACCAGGACCTGAAGGACATCTTCGGAGCTATGAGAGAGCACAACATGAAAGTAAACCGGGAAAAATGCACTTTCGGGGTGACCTCAGAAAATTCCTTGGATACCCGGGTGACAAAAAGGGGCATTGAGGTAGATCCCGCAAAAATCCGAGCCATAACAAACATGCCCTCTCCGAAGAACCTGAAAGAGGTACAAAAGCTCAATGGATCCCTAGCAGCTCTGGGAAGATTCATATCAAGATCCTCGGATAGGTGCAAACTCTTCTTCAACATACCGAAAAAAGGGACTAAATTTGAATGGACGATTTAATGCGAAGAAGCTTTTTGGGCATTAAGCAATACCTAGCGAAATCCCCATCCTTCGTAAAACCGGACCGAGGAAGTTTTGGCACTCTACATTGCAAGAATGACGACGCGGTAAGCGCAAAGGTGCTCGTAACCCGTACGAAGGAGGAGCAACCGATCTACTATGTCAAGCAAGACCCCGAATTCCGCAGAACGAAACTACACGAGAATCGAACAGCTAATCCTAACCGTCGTATGGTCTACTTTAAAGCCGAGAACGACTTCTTAACACATGACATACGGATCCGTGTCGGGCACCCTTAGAGACCATCCTCAAAGGGGCGGGAAAGGTAGGACGAATAGCAAAATGGAGCACGTACCTCGACCAATTCAACATCCACTATGAGCTCCAACACTCCCAGAAATCGCAGGTATTAGCAGACTTTCTAGCAGACCTGCCTTTGGACGACGAAGAAGAAGTACGCATACAAGGATGGAAGGCTATGGGCGCCCCAGAAATAGAAAAACCAGAGCCAAATAATATTTTTGAGCCAGTAAACCCACGGCAGTGGGAAGTCTTTGTTGATGGCTCCAAAAATAGAGAGGGCGCGGGGATAGGCATCGTCATCACCACACCCACAGGGGACAGAATCGTGCACGCATTCGATTGGAATTCAAGGCCATACCAATAACATCGTAGAATATGAAGGAGTGATCCATGCTCTCCGCTTGATAATTGAATTAGGGATACAAGAAGTGCGGGTAACAAGCGACTCACAACCGATCATACGGCAGATAGGCTACGAATACAATGTGTACGACGAAACACTAATGGCATACATGGCTCTAGTGCAAACATTGGCCTCCCAAGTACCAAAAATCGGTTTCCGACATCCGCGCAGTAAAGGAACTTAGACACGCGGATGCTCGGCATATATATCGTCCATGCTTAAAAACGAAGATGTCAAAGCAATCAAGGTAACAAGAGTGTACGAACCATCCATCAAACTCCCGTAAAACGTGCACGGCTAACCAACGCAAACCTAAGGAGAAAGATATCTCGACGAGGATGTCGGAGAATACATATTCGACGATTTTTAACGAGGACATTACACGACAAGCGAAGGAAGACGACGATTATAGTCAGGAGGCAGATTGGAGATCAGAAATCCAATCTTTCCTCAAAGAAGGGAAACTCCCCCAGGACACCAAACAGGCTAGGAAGGTGCAATCAAGAGCAGGGATGTACGAGCTAAGAGACCAAGCCTTATACCGAAAATCATTCCTCGGACCACTCCGTCGCTGCCTATCCCGATCAGAGGGACATATCGTTTTAAAAGATATACACAGAGGAGACGCAGGGAATCACAGTGGAATGAGATCCCTAGCAGATAAGGCGAAGACGCAGGGCTATTACTGGCCAACCATGATCCGAGATGCAGCCAGAATGGCGAGAAGATGCGAAAAATGTCAAAGATTTGGTAAACGAATCCACGCCCAGCCTACAAAGTTGAACTCGGTTGATAGTCCGTGGCCCTTCGGGAAATGGGGTATCGACATAGTAGGCCCACTCGTATCGGGGACGGGAAAAGAAGATTCCTAATAGTAGCAACGGATTACTTCAAGAAATGGGTAGAAGCAAAGGCACCGGCAAGAATTCGGGATTCAGACGTCTTCACTTTTATTTTTCAAAATATCATCCGCAGGTTTGGCATCCCCACAGAGATAGTCTCCGACAACGGTAAATGTACTACAAGGAAAGAATATTGACTTACTTTGTTCGACACCTTCAAGATTCGGAAAAACAAATCCACCCCATATACCCACAAAGCAACGGACAAGCGAAGCCACAAACAAAACTTTGGCACTCATTCTTAAAAAACAGCTAGATGAGTACAAAGGACGATGGTGTGAACACTGCATAACGTTCTATGGGCGTATAGGACGACTCGAAGATCGCCACCGGAGAATCCCCATTTCTACTCACCTACGGAGTCAAGCAGTCATCCTCGCGGAAATTCTACTTCCAACTACAAAGACGAAGCTCGGGAAAAGAATCTCACCACGAACATGATGTTGGAAAGACTCGACGACCTCGAAGAAAGAAGAGAAGCAAAGACCGCAAAGAATGGAAAACTACCAACGCAGTCACGAGAGAATATAACAAGAAAGTGAAATTTAGGAATTTTGTAGAAGGGCAAAGTATGTGTTGAGGACCATTCCCCAATACCAATGAGAGAAAAAAAGTGGGGAAAATTAGCACCAACTTGGGGAGGACCCTACATAATACATGACATCGCAGAAATGGCTCTTACTATCTGCGTAATATGAAAGGGGAAATCCTCATGCATCCGTGGAATGCCAAATACCTCAAGCCATACTACCCATGACCGATCACTGCGTGCGCATTTCGGAAGAAGAAAATGGACTTGCTAATCCACATGTTTCTATCTCTGACAAAGGAGTAACGCACCTTAATTTTTCAATCAATCCAAGTTTTCATTTTCAAATATCATATCCCGTTCATTACCCACGCACATTTCAATTTATTCAAAACCCACAACCTATATAAAACACATATCATATGAACCACATGTATATACTACTTACACAATGTACATTGAAAACCATGTCACATCTTAATAAAATATCGATGCAATTGTTACCCCGTGGATGTAGGCCTTAAGGCCGAACCACGTAAATCGTTGTACAATTACTATTATTAGGAATTGACATTATACTTAGTAAGAGGGATATCCTGCACAAAGCATGGATCATACCCACTACAATATACCAGGCAATATCCCGTGCAAAACACACACACGCAATATATCGGAGCATACACATGCAATCTCTCAGAAGTCCTCTGTAAATGTCTATAAGTGTATGACCAGGAGGTGACTTCTTACAGAATGAGATATCCGTGCAATATTACAAGCCGCGAACTTAATGGAGTACATCCTTAAACGTCGGCCAGACCCCCACCGTCCAGTGATCCTCTGGCCAAGGAGTTAGCTGGACGGGGTGCAAGGTCACAAGACGATTCCGGGGATACCAACCTACGGAGTTGCACGAACAATACACTTTATCAAACTCAAAGATTGATATCCGCGGGTTACAAACACTACGGAATTTTCCATTATATTTAAAGATGGTAGACATAAATTCAACAAAATTCAAAGTCAGATTTAAACACCAAAGTTTGATCTAATACATGCAGTTGATTACAAGCCCAAAGCAGCAGCAAAATAACAAAAACGCCAAAAAAAGGATAAGCAACCGAGATCAATCCCTAGCATACTAACTACGGTCTACTGAGTAGGAGTGTTATCCGCAGGTTTATCCTTCAGCGATGAAGGAACGCTACCACCCGAGGAGGGCCTAGAAGAACTTGATGGGAGCGCGGGTACGGGACGCCGAGTATAATTCTTGGTTAACCAATGGTTTTTCTTAAGATCCAGCTCAATCTCACCAAGAATCTTATTAATCTCTTCGGCCAGTTGTTTGCGGGTCATGAGACCTATGTCTACGCCCCTCATCTCAGCCTGATTTAAGGAAGTACAAAGCTGGTCTATCCTTTGATTAGCTTGCTTCAACGTTTCATCCTGAGACGAGGCCAGACCGCGATGGTAGCTAACTTGACCCTCCAGTTGAACTACCTTAGCCTGAGCTTCGGCAAACTTTTCATCTGCAGCTTTAAGCTGTACTTGGAGCTCTGCGAACAGTAAAAGAGGACAGTGAGTTATGACAGATACAATACAAAGCACACTCGATGACGAAGACGTATACCTTCACAATGATCAACCGCGGAATCCCTCGCTTCTGCGGCATAATCATATTCATTTGATAACTTATCATAATCTGCTGCAGGTAGATTATGAGCATACTGACTTGCGCTCAGGTCATTTCGAAGCATCGAGCCCGAATGACGATGTCGATTAACCTCATCATTCTTCAATTCCAACCCCTTGTTGAGACGATACATAGTCACCTCTAAGTCTCTCTCACGTTCAACCTGACGAGCCACATCAGCTCGAGACGCGGATGAGCACTACCGAGAGCACTACATTCCGCCCTAGCATCGTCTCTCCTTGGCCAAACGATGCATATAGGTCCGCACATCCGAGGGATGAGAAGACCGCGCTTGCCGCAGCTCGCCTTCCAGAACATTAAGTTTAATTTCTAAGGAGGAAATCTGCCCGCGGGCTTGCTCAAGATTATCCCGCGTCCATAAAAGAGCCCCGTTGAACAAATGGCGGTCATGGTTATTTCGATTTTGCAAATCTACCAAGCAATACTTTTTCTTACGCCATTCTTCGACCATCGCGTTATGAACATCCGCGCGGGCATTCCATTTAGCCGACTCACTCTTAAGTTTTTCAACTAACTCAGCAACGCGACCCTTTTGACGAGCCCTCTCACTCCGAAGCCACAACAATTCAGGGATTCCACCCACTGAAGATAGTACAGCGGGAGGAGGGAAGAAAGAGAAAACTCAGAATAAATAAGGAGCAAGAAACTACCAAAGAAGAGGGAGCGCAGACCTGAAATGGATGAGGAGTTTTCTCAGCAAAGCCTAACTTGGCCTTAACCAGAGCCAACTCGTAACGTAGCGAGCCTCTTCCGTGCCCTGCTGCTCCTTACGCTTAAGCAAACTCTTTAGCTCGGTTATTTCTTCATCCTTAGCGGAGACCGAAGCCTCGACACTCGAAAGCGTCTCTTCACAATGTCGAAGCTTCCCCTCTAGATTGAGAGATTTAGCCTTGAAGAGCCGGTAAAGTTGGTGATTACAATACTCACTTCTCATCATCTATCAGCAAAATGAGGGAAGTTAGCTCACATCATATTCGAACGGAATCAGGGATAAAAAGAACAGGACAAACCTCCAATAACCGTTGCTGGGGGTAACTGTACTGATACCCATCAGCAATAGCCATCATGTCAGCAACGGTAGGGGGAGGATCCACCACAAGATCAAGCCCGCTGGCTACGAGATTTTTACCCCATCCTCGATCTACCGCCTCCTCAGGGGTTAACTCCATGTACCTACGAGTAAAAGCATCCGAACTCTTTTCCCCTTCAATCACGGGGGCAGGATGAGGAACAACCACCAAGTTTTTCTTTCGCAGCCATGCCAAACAAAGATTATCGCCATCCGCAGCTAAGGATCGCGAGAAATCATCTAAGGGAGAGTCCGAGGTATTCCCACCATGAGCAAGCACCAACATTACCTTGCACCAAGGCCCCACCAACAGATGGAGGAGGTACCAACAAAACCCTCGGAAGGCACTACCAAAACCCCAAAGATCGACCGCTAGGATGGGCCACCAACGCAGCTATCCTCGAGAACACTCCAGTCATCACCAGCTGGAAGCAGAGTGAAGTCCGAAACAAGCCCCATAACCGTGGACATGTCAAATGACTGTTCCCCAGATAAAACCTTACCAAAGGAGAACTCATAACAAGCACCCCCATCCTTGTCACCACTACTAAGAACAAGTCCCTTACCTTTATCTATAACATTCACACTGGACTTAGTAACCCCCCCGGCATGATTTCCACCACCCCCAATAGACAAGTTGCCACCACCAATACCACCAGCATCCGAACCACCAATACCACCAGCATCCGAATCACCAATACCACCAGCATCCGAATCACCTTTACCACCACCAGTGGCAGTGGCCGGGTCACCTTGACCACCACCAGTGGCCGAATCACCTTGACCACCACCAATGGCCGGGTCATCTTGACCACCACCGTAGCCGAATCACCTAGACCACCACCGGTGGTCGGATCACCTTGACCACCACCAATAGCCGGATCACCTCGACCACCACCAAAGTGGCCGGATCATCACCTCCACCGTCAATCGCCCGATCACCATCACCTTCTTGAACAGCGGAGAAGTCTCAATTCGCTCTTCCCTATCGGAAGAGTCCTCATCACCACACACGGACTATTTACATCCTCGAAATGAGAGGAACCCTCGGTGGGAGAATTCGATGATTGCTTGTGATTAATCTTCTTACCTCTACATACCTACAACACGTAATGATAAAAGAACCATTGGCGTCACCTTTCCTTGGCATAATCAACATTATTTAAGAAAACGTAGGGGCATACATACGAAGAAAACAAACGACGCACCTTAACAACGTCAGTATTCCGCGGAGGAAGATTAGCATCAGGGACATCTTCGTCTTCTGCATCATCAACATCACGGCTATAAACAAAATCCATACCGGCAAAACTCATCCGCTGCCAAAGCGAAGAATGAGCGTAACGAGCGGGAGAAGCTTCGCGAGGAAGACTGTCAACAGTAGGCTGCCAACCACGGGGACCAGGGACCCAACCATAGGCCCACGGGCCAACGACCTCAAGAACAGTGGCAGGCCACTCATAGTCATGATCACGCTTGATTCTCTCCTCAGCAGGAATAGGAAGACCTTCGGCACCAGGAATCCTCGCCATCTTGGAATCACTTACCTCGCTCAAAAGGCGAACTTCCCCCTTAACAAGTAATGTTCCGTAGACTCACGAGACCACGGCTTACGAGTATTCCTGTTAACATAATCTCCAAAGGATTTGTTGAAATTCTCAGAGTATACCACCCTTTCTCCTTTTCTAATCTAGGGGCATAGCAAGTCATCATCGTCTTCCCCTTACTACGAAGATAGCATTCACGAAGATGGCGAAGATAGTTTCCTGTCAACTGTTGCACACCCCGCGATTATGACTTTTTTGGCAATATCGCGGCTAGACAGACCTTAGTAGTAGAAATCATCACCACTTTATACAAAGGTAGCATCAAACCAGCCTCAAAGCACCCACGGTTGTCGCAAATGAAAGGCATCGTACTTGTAATTGGTAACCATCTCATAAGTTATGTCTTTATCGGCGGCATAAAAACGAACCCGAAAATGTCGAAGACCATGCTTCACCTTGAAGGCCTCGAGATCAATGTGTCGGAAGGTAAACTTCTTATTACCCGAGAGATAAAGGACGGAAAGTAAAGCAGAGTCTTCCTCGAAAGCTTCTTCCGTAGCATCCTCCGCAGTAACCCATGCACCTTCCTCTTAGGAGGAACTAAGTCTCCCGAAGACTCTATCTCTGCAGCCTTTCTCTTCGAAGTAAGAGTTTTAGTTGACTTACTTGAACTAGAGACAGGTGGATTAGTCCGCGACGGAAGCTTAGTGCGGAGGGGCTGCACATCCAAAGGCTCATTGCGCGGATTCTGCTGCTTAGGAGACCCACCTCTAGGGTGATTCGCGGCATATCTAGATCCCTGCGGAGGATCACCCCTTTTAAGCGAAGGCCTTTGACCAGAGGATGAAGATGTTCGTCCATCCCGAGGATTACCCTGGGTAAGTGGAGGCGAAGTTCCACCCCTTATGTTGGGATCATTCCGGGGAGATCGATGAGGACTTGACGGGGGGTTTGGTAAGGAACCCGCGGATGATCGGACATATCTACGAGCACAAACACGAATAGGAATTCAAATCAGAGGCAGGAAAGATCAAAAATCAAGAAAATCTCAAGAACAGCAGTATAAAAGAAGATAACCCTAGGTTTCATCTAACAGTTGCTTAAACTCTCAGATTATCATCCAAACTCAAAAGAAGAAATAAAATCAAAAGCATGGCAGACGAAACACCCAACTCAGTGGCATTAACTCTCAAATCCCAGGGTATACTTAAACCTAAACTCATCATCAACGCATCACCAGAAATCAGAAACTCGACAGACTCAGGGATGGTGATTAAACGGGATACAAAGATCATACCTGAACCACAGAATGAATCGACAGCAGCAACGGAGGTGATAGCGACAATAACGACCACAGTAGATAAAGCAATGACAACGACCACAAAGAAGAAAGAATAAAGAAGAACAATGGTGTCAGAGGAAGTTAAGAAGATGAAGACAAAAGAACAAAGAATAAAACAGAGAATGTGAATTAAAGTCACATTCTCTCACTCTCCTCTTTTTATAGAACCAGAAGAGACCGTCCACTACCCAAAGGGCAGTTATGGCCGGACGTGGGAAACGTGCACAATAAATGCAGGTAGCACCTTTTTAGGAGAAGTTATGAGGGAGATAAAAACGTACCACACGGTTCTTCTTCCAACAAAAGCCAAACGCCCAGTCGCAAGAAGAGGGGCAAATTGTAAGTACACTTATTTATCTCCATTGCCACGTGCACTACCAGGTCCACGTGGATGACATTACTCAAAGGATGACACATAGGGGCATCCGTGGCACTCAGACAACGTGCCATCTGTCAAGACCAACGGTCAGAAATAAAGGGGCACCCGAGATAGGTAGTCCCGCGTAGCACCAAAGGATGGCCTTAACCCATCACGAGGTAAGACATGATCAACGATCAGAAGCAGTCCAACTGACATAGACATGACAAGAGGACTGACACCACCCGCCGTGGACTGGACCGCTCTAACCACCCGCATTTAATGTAGCTCAGAGAACACGTGTCGGACGACCAACGACGGAAACAAGGGTTGATCAGCGTGATGAATTGGGATATAGTCGAAGCCGCGGGGTAACATAGAAGTCCGCGGACCACGCCCGCGGGGTAATATTCAAGTCCGCGTACCATGCACAGAACACAAGAAGATAAGATCTCAACAGCTCATTGTCAGTAGGACCCACCAAATTTAGCTATAAATATGTATCCCCCCCTCCACTGAGGGGGGACCGAAAAAGAGAGGAAGGAGAGAGAATAAGGAGAAGTAAGTGAGAGTTTTAGCTCAAGTGATCGATGAGCACAAGATCTTGTGATCATCTCTGTAACTGTTTATCTTATAGTAAATCACCTCAGATCCGTGGATGTAGGCCTTAGTGCTGAACCACGTAAACCATTGTCTCTTTTACCTTTTGCACTGATAGTTTCATATACATACTCGTATCTCAGACCTATCGCCTTGGGGGATGATGAGGAGATCATGACAAACTAGAGGGGTTTGGAATCTATGAATTATCATCTACCTAGGGATATTGTATACTTCTCACACCTCAGTGCACGTAATCAGTTCTTATTTAGATTGTTTGTGATCACGTGGAGTTAACAACGATTTCCGTGTTCACACTCTCTAACCATTAACAGACCAAAATTTAAACCCGAGTATATTAACCAACTCAATACTTTGATAGGTATACGCTCCAGAATATTTATTACTTTAGAGAAATTGTTGAATCACAAGCCTTTGAATTAGAACTGCCACCAAAGCTTACTGGGCAGGTATGTTATCGAAGCAATACCTTGCTGGCTCCGACTTTCTGAATCGCCCACAAAATCTCGTGACAGTGTGACAACAATCTATCTCAACAATCCATTTATCACCCAAGCACATCGACATCATTCCTCTGATGCATTTTTCGTATGTTGTGAGAGTTGGACTTGTCTGTGGGGAGGCTGCAGGAGCAATAATGGCACCGGAAGTCCGTGCAATGTCCGCGGACAGAACCAAAGACAGCAGACACACCATCAGCATCACCATTTTCATTGACATCATCTTCTTTGTGGAGTACGGAGGGATATGGATTGTGGATTTTTCCTTGCTTTTTTAGGTTGTTTTCCTTGTTTGTCCAGAAGTTGTATGTCAAGCGAGTATATATATATAAATTTTAATCGATACAAGCTTATTAATTCCGCTACTAACAGTTATAATCGTAGTGATAAATAGAGATATAACTATAGGAAAAACATTAATTTGCATTTACAGGGGTAGTCAAACGAGATTTCAAGTGACTTCCATAGATTTTAAATTTCAGTAACTCCCAGAGATTTTCTGAAAATCTAGAGATTTATAGAGACTCTCTGAGAGTATTTTAGATAGTTATTGTGAATTATAGAGATACAAAGATGAGATTTGTAAAGAGTCTCTGTGATTTGTGGAGACAAAAAAATGTAGAATATCTCCTGAAAAATTCAAAACTTCTACCCATTTTTTATTTTCCATGTTACTACAATATTCATAAAAGTACCATGAATATCTAATGAAAATCCTTTAGAAAAAATAAAAATACATAAACTAATAAAAATCTCATTGTTGTCCTACGCCTAATTTTCATTCCTTTTATCGCCTAATTTTCATTCTTTTTATCCCACTCATCCCACATTTTATTTGCTATGCTATATTGCCACTGATTAGCATCTTCGCGTTGTTGCCTCTGAGTTTGAGTTTGGGGAAGAACAATGTCAAGTATCAGCTCGAATAAGAAATGGAACTTCCTTTCCTCTCATTCAATGCACTTTCTCTCTAACTTCCCATCAACCAGAAGAGAAAATTGTTCGTACCCCCACTCTGAAAATTTAAAAATTGGATAAGTGGATCCAATTCATGCAGTGTGACACTTGTTCGTTGGATAAGTGCATCCATGACATTTTTATTGGTCGACCAAAGGGAGACCTTCTATAGGGTAGCTCATATGGATTTTGTCCGTCACACTTTTATGGTCCTCAAAATTGAGTTCCAAAAAAAAAATTGATTTTCCAAAATTGATCAATTCTAGATCGTTTTGCTTCAAATTTTTTGCAATAAACAGATCTTAATCATAATATATCTCATAAATCGAAAGAAATATCGAAAAATATCATCCATAATCAAATAATTTCTTGATTGAAATTTCATTGAAAAAAAAAATGTTTTCTTAAAATTTTGATTTTTCAATTTTCATAAATAGTACGTCGATTTTCTTCGAAAATCTACCCCAGTATAGTTTATAATCACTTAATTTTATATGGGTTGAAAGGAATTTTGATAAATTTGATCAAAATCGAAAAAAAATTGTTTGAAAAAAACCCAGAAAAACGGGTCGCGCAAGGTTGATTCGGGCGGGGAAGAAAGGCTCCATGGGTTATTTTGTAACACATATAACTGTTACAAATTCCGTGTCCCAGACCGTTACTAAGAAAGGCTCCATGGGTTATTTTGTAACACATATAACTGTTGCGGATATTCTTTTGAACCGTGGTCAAATAATTTATAATTAATATATCTGTTACAATTTTTTTGTTTTTCTTGGGCGACCCTACTGCTGCAGCAGTAATCTAGTATAGTCTTCTTTTTTTACTTCTTCGTTGGATAATCATATGACTTTGTGGTTCAAAGTCGCGGTTGTAGCATCACAAGATTACACGAAATAAAAATAATAAATGCAACCATCCATCGTCCCGTTAAAATTCCCTTCAATTTTTTTTCTTTTGAATGGAACATTTCCCAAATTTTTAAGTCTCCCAAAATATCACCTCTTGGGGAGAGATTTCTATCATTCCTATTTCTCAAAAAAAGTCTCTCAAAGTCTCTAAAAAAACAAATCTATGATTTTTAATTCTCTTTCGAATAACAGGAGTGTTGGAGTGACTCTTATGAAATCCTAATAAACTTTCTGCGGAGACCAAGAACCACAGCTTAATTAGCTGTGGAGATTCCTCATGTCTCCTTTGTCTTTGTATTTGTATATATAAGCTTCACCAAAGGTATTCATTCTTCATTCAAAAAACTCAATCCTAATAAACTTTCTTCTACTAATTCATCTAAAAATGGCTTCATTCCATGTTCGCTCCATCAGTTTACCTAAAAACTCTCATCCTCTCACTCTTGCAGTGGAGGAGCAATTGTGCCAACTTAAAGCATCTTCATCAATCTGCCAAAATCTATCTGGTCTCCAAAAGTTATATGAGTGCGTTGAGGATTTCCTTTCTACTCAAGATGGAAAATGCTTAGACACTGTTTTGGATGGATCTATCATGTTATTGGATGTTTGCAGTATTATCAAGGATGTTTTGTCTCAAATGACACAATCTGTTCAAGAACTACAATCATCCATTCGTAGACGATCAAATGAATTTTCTGAATACATGATCTCAAGAAAGAAGATCAGCAAAGTGATCCGCAAGTGCCTTGCAGATCTTAAGAACCACAAGAAAAACGATACCGAAATTAGCTTGTTAGCAGAAGTTGAAGCTACTACTCTTGCCGTTTTTGAATCTATATTGTCCTTTGTTTCTGTGCCAAAACAAAACAAGTCTTTGATCTCTAAATTGACCCTCACCAAGCGAGTTACACGCAACGAAGAAACTTCCGAAGTAATGGAGGTGGACACCGCAGTGAAAGCCCTTACCAAAGGCATCGAAGTAAACAATGTGAAGAAGACATTGAAAGCCCTTGAAATGACCCTTCAAGATTTTGAAGACAAACTAGAAGTTGTCTTCAGGTGTTTAATCAAGAACAGAGTTTCACTTCTCAACATCCTCAACCAGTAGTACCATATGTCGCTACTGATCAACCATCAGCATTTTCGCGTTTTATTATGAAAAATGCTCATGGATGTTTGTACACATTACTGTAAATGAGAAAGAAAGTAAATATCAATACAACAAATTTTGAATATATATATTTGTTCATCACATTTATCTCCATTTTTTTACTGACTGCAAAATACACGATTATCCTGATCATTGCAATAATTAAGCGTTCATGTTAGGTAATGGCTAATTAGGTACGTGTTCATCCTCATCAAAATCCCATTGAATTAATTTCTCACACATGCATGAACAATATCAATTGGGCTGTCAAGATTCTAATTGTCTCTCACAGACACTGATCCAAAAAATGCGTATCAAACAGTTGAGCAATATTCCAAATGTTGGTAAATTGCAGATACGCTCATTACCTAACATCGATCGCATGGATGCGTATCGCTATAGATCCGCTATCTTATTTTCTTGGTAGCTTCCATTCAAGTGATTTTAGTAATCTTATATTCATCAAAAGGGAATCAAAAGATGTTGTTCGTGTTCATTATTTTAACTTGGATGCATCACCTCCGATTGTGATTCATGAGATTCCAAATGCTTGGTCGATAGGGGAACAACGTACCTATGAGCAGAAACATTAGTCATAAATGGAAATCGACCAGCACTTACGCTAACCTTCATATATATGAGCAAGGCTGTCACATTCCAAATGTCGGAACGGAATTGTATAGTCCGACAATGTCAGACTTGCACGTACATAATATGTCTACTGTATTTCGCTAACAGAAGCGTAAAGATACTAACGTGGAGATTAATAAGAGAGCATCAATTTTATATGCTAGGAACAGGAACAACCTACAGACATGGGCGGTATCTTCGGAAGCGCATGAGACGAAGAACACAGTAACTAATTAATTAAAAGAGCTTAGCTGTGGAGATTCCTTATGTCTCCTTTGCCTTTGTATATAAGCTTCACCATAGGTATTCATTCTTCATCCAAAAAAACTGAATTCATATAAACTTTCTTCTTCTACAAAATAAAAAATGGCTTCTTTCCATGTTCGCTCCATCAGTTTACCTAAAAACTCTCATCCTCTCACTCTTGCAGTGGAGGAGCAATTGTGCCAACTTAAAGCTACTGAGCAAACATCTTCATCAATCAGCAAAAATTTATCTGGTCTTAAAAAGTTATACGACTGCGTAGAGGATTTCCTTTCTACCCAAGACGGAAACTGCTCGGACTCCAGTTTGGAGGGGTCTATCATTTTGTTGGATGTTTGCAGTATTATTAAAGATGTTTTGTCTCAACTTAAAGAATCTGTCCAAGAACTACAATCATCCATTCGTAGACGATCAAATGAAGTTTCTGAATACATGATCTCAAGAAAGAAAATCACCAAAGTGATCCGCAAGTGCCTTTCAGATCTTAAGAACAACAAGCAAAACGAGGTAGAAGTTAGTATGCTGAAAGAAGTTGAAGCTACAACCCTATCCGTTTTTGAATCTATATTATCCTTTGTTTCCGTAGCAAAAGAAAACAAGTCATTGATCTCTAAATTGATGCTCACCAAGAGAGTGGCACACAAATCTCATGAAGAAACTTCCGAAGTAATGAAGGTTGACACCGCTGCAAAAGCCCTTTCCAAAGGCATTGAAGTAAACAATGTACAAAAGACATTGTCAACCCTTGAAATGACCCTTCAAGATCTTGAAAATGGTGTAGAAACCGTCTTCAGATGTTTAATCAAAAACCGAGTTTCACTTCTCAACATCAACTAGTAGTATCATATACCGCTACTAATCCCCCATAAGCATTTTCGCGTTTTATTATGAAAATGTTCATGGAATTTTGTACACAGTTACTGTAAATGAAAAGAAGTAAATATCAATACAACAAATTCTTTATCTACATATATTTGTTCATTACATTTATCTCCATTTTTTTACTTGCTGTGAAGTACATCTCAATTATTCTAATTATTGCAATAACTCTCCTTATAAATTTCTTTTTTTTTTTTTTTGATCGGTAAAGATAAATTTTATATATAGAAATGCCACGTACAATATTAAGGGGTACACGACCCTTACACGCTCTCCTTATAAAAATGACATTGACTTAAATTTGGAATCATTAAAAAATGGCAATGTAGTTAGATCAGGAACATAATCGACCACTATTCAATGTCCCACACATGCATCATTAATCTTATTCACATTATCAAGATTCTACTTGTTGGCAACCATAATGATCTAAATAATAATAAGCACGAATCAGAAGTGTGTGTTCCTGTCATGTTTACCTCCACCTCTTCATATAAGTAAAACACCATATGACCCTTTCCTTTATGAAGCATAAATATATGCCAATGTTGTTAGATCGGGAACCATGAGATCTGAAAGGTATATCAGTGATTCAGTAATATATGGCTCAGAAAAAAAATAATCGATGGGATCTCTTGTTATCGCAGAATGGACAGTATGATATATGATGCATCTGACTATTTGAGGGTTAAGATTCTAATTACTATAGTAATAGGGGAACAATGTAGTCATATCCACCAATGCAAGTACACACTCATAAAAACTAAGCTATACATGCACACATAACAAGGCTGTCATATTCCGTAGATATATCCATATCATGGAAATTCTATCGTTGAATCCTCATTTGGACTAACCCACTTAGGTAAGAAGAGAACAATGTATAGAATGGTAAGGAAAATTAACTGAAGGTAAATTTCTTCTTCTTTTCCAAAATTTAAATTCCTCTAATTCTACTAGTTCGGAAGATTCAACATTTAGCCTTTTGGGTTTCGTCAGGCTGACAAATCTCATTTACGAGCAAGTTGGGAATAGATAACAAAAGAAAAGGCCATGCAGGCAAAAGGGTATCAAAAAATTATACACATACCAAGCGTGCGTATCGCTACCGATTTTTTTGGTGCATTATTTTCTTGTTCAAAGATAATGAGTATCAAAAGATATTTCTTGTTCGTTTCTTATTATTGATTACCTTAACTTGGACGCTTTGCGAAGGTTCCAATTTATTTCGAGGGAACAGGGGAACACCTTACCCGTCCATAGAAGGTGAACCATAAGGGATAACCAACCAACACCACAATGCACTTGCATCTAACTCTATATATCAAGGCTGTTATATTCCAAATGTTGGAACGGAATTGTATAGTCCGACAATATAAGACGTGTACATGTTGGAAAACAATTATTAAAAAAGGATTTTTAAGTTTAATAAAATTATAATTTATTGTTTTCTTTTGTGAATGAAAAATTATTAGCCCCACATCGTGGAGTTTCCACTTTTTAGTTGTTTTAAGAGACTATATAAGCTTTTTAGTCCCACATCGGGAGTTCTTCTTCTAAAGTTGTTTTGTTCCATTATATAAACAAATTCACTACTTTTGTAAAAATTATGGGAAAGGGGTTGCTCTATATTTTAGAGGGACCCCTAAGGGAAAAATATTTTATAGCGTTTCTTAAGCGTTCGCGATTTTCCTTAACGGTTTTTTCGGAGTTGCCAAGCTCAAGTTGAGCATCTACTACATATGCTAGTAGTAGGTGTAGTAGGGTGTTTTATCCTGGAGATATCCGTCCTGTGAGGGCTATAGCATCACTCTTGAGTGTAGCCGGGCGCTAATGTCTTAAGGGCAGCGTGTTGAACACGTGACTCACTCTGTTTTTTCAAAGTTTTTCCTTGTTGCTGTTGCGGAGATTTGGGGAGCTCGTCCGTTTCATCATATCGATCACTTCACTATAAAGGAGCTAAGTATCAATAACTCTTGCTTATTTTATTTTTTCCTTGTTTTTGATTATTGCACCCAACAATCTTAAGACATTAGAATTTGTAATAATCAAGAATGGTTGATTGGTTTGTGAATCATGGATGTTAATTGTGGAGTGAAAAACAAAAACGAATTTTTGGTCAGCTGTAGAGTTTCGAGGTTATCTCTTAACCTAGAAGGAATTTTGATTAACCCTTTTGACACAACGTAGTAGACATCCTGATAGTTACCCACGTAAAATTTCAGAATTTTTGGAGTTGTAAAAGTATTTTTTTGATATTTTACAAAACAGAGAAACGTTCCTGAAAAATTCTGACGGGCAGAAATTTGTTGTTAACCAAAGTAGTTTTTATGGGGTAACCATGAGTTTTTTGAAATGGTGATTCAAACAAAGTTTGTAGATCTAGATGTTATCTTCAAAACTCATATTTTATTTTCCGATTCGGAACTAAGGTTTGTGAGATGTGGTGTATTAGGTGATTGGAAAATTACCGTGTCCGTGGTCAGAGCATAAACAAAGATTGTGACATGAAACTGGAAAGGGACATGGCTAACAAGCGCATGTGGACGAGCACAATTTTTCCAAAGCTGACAAAGGTTGGAACATCAAACGCAACTCTAAGCGTAGTCTTCTTAAGAAAGGTATGTTTCATAAACCTGAATCTAGCATTACTTTAATTAAGGGTGATTTTTATGTGTGTAAAATTCTAGCCATACGGCAGTAAATTGTAGGCAACATAAAAACCTTAATTAGTAGATAGTTAATACTAATTTAGTTGAACCAAACTAGTACGATTTCAGTGGCATGATGTCGGAAGTTATTTTAATAACTAATGTGAGAGACCAGTAGGTGGACTTTGGAGCCACCAAGCATGTTTGTTGAAACAGAGACCTGTCTACCTCCTATCAGAGGATAGGAGATGTCGAGAAACTCTATATGAGTAACTCACCTGCGACAGAGGTTGCATAAAAGGGAAAGGTCGAGCAGAGGCTCATATCTGTAATATTCTCACATGAATGAAGTTTTCATGTTCCGGGCATATGCAAGAATCTTGTATCTTGTTCTGTTGTAGATGGTAAAAGACTTAAGATATGAATTGAATATGGAAAACTTGTTATAACTAAGGGCAGTGATTTTTTAGGCAACAGTTATAGGACTTAGGGTCTATATAAGCTTAAAGGAAAATATGATGAAGTGAACATAGTTGATTCTTGTGCTTTCTTTTGTGTGTCTTTGAATGTTTTGCATGGTAGACTTGGAACCGTCAAATTATAAGTCAATGCATAAACTGCCTAGCATAGGCTGCGTACCCAAATTTAGTTTGGATTTTGAACACAAAAGTGAAATCAATATGCTATAAAACCTTTTAGCAAAAATGTTCAGAGTAATTCTAAGCCCTTAGAATTAATTCAGTTAGGCCTAGTTGAAATGAGTTCAACCCAAACTAAGGTGGTAAAAGGTGGTTAATTGTAACTTTCATAGATGATTGTACGAGGTACTCTCTTGTATACTTGCTTAGGGTAAGGATGATTCCTTAGAAGCCTTAAGAGTATAAACTTGAAATTGAAAGCGAAGTATATGTTACCACTAAATCGGTTAGGTCTAAACATGTTGGAGAGTATGAAATTCATATAGGAGAACTTTACTTGTTAAATGGCATTATTCATGAGATCGCACCTTCTTATTCACCATAGTCTAATGGTATAGTTGAACGTAAGAACAGAACTATTAAGGAGATGATTTATGCCATGTTGTTTAAAGGTTAACCGTAAACTTGTGGGGGAAGGTCGTTCTCTAATTTTGTTATATCCGAATAGAGTAACCTTTAAAGGATCGAGATAAAAATCCATATGATTATGGAAAGATAGACAACCTTTTTATGCATACGTCAAAGTGTGGGAGTGTTTAGATAAGGTTTCTTGAGTACCCTACCGCATATAGATTTTTGGTTGTGTGTTCGATTTTTTCAGACTTTGGTGTGATTTTAACCTTTGGTGTGAATATTTTTATGGAGTCTATGGATGTTCTTTGAACATGTTTATTTTGAAACCTGTCTCTTCTTAGGGATATGTTGTTGATCCCCTAGATGTTTTCAAATAGTCAAAACTTATCTTAAAGGAATATGAAGTTAAGGTTGAGCCTAAGATAAGTAAATCAATTAGACTTGAGACTTATTATGAAGCCGACTTCATAAAATTCCTAGATTAGTCTGAGCTCCAGATTTGTAAAGAAGCCTTGACATATACTGAAACCCCATTCTGGTAAGAAGCTTCATTTAGTGAAATGGACTCAGTCCGTCGAAACCAGACTTGTGAGCTTATCAGTTTACCTCCAGGGAGTAAGACCATGGGATGTAAATGAGTCTTTAAGAGGAAACGTTAGATATATGGAACTGTGGAAAAATATTAGGCTAAGTTGGTAGCTAAAGGCTATAAACTAAAAGAAGGTGTAAATTTCCTTGATTCATATTCACTTGTGACGAGAATTACTTCTGTTGAGATGTTAATTGATATTGCTGCCATAAACAACTTGGAGATACATTAGATGGATGTTAAGACAGCTTTCCTAAAACCGTGAATTAGATAAAGAAATTTACATAGACCAACCTGAGGATTAAAAGATAATCAAATATTTATAGTCTTAGAAATTCTCATTATGTTGAATTTGTGCTTAAGAGATACAATCAGTCTGATTGTAAGCCTGCTTGTACTTCATACAATTCTTCTTGTAGACTCAAGAAAAATAAGGAAAATGGAGTATCTTAACTTGAATGCTCAAGAGTTGTAGGATGTCTGATGAATTTAATGAACTGTAAGAGTCCACACATTGCCTATATTGTGAGTAAGTTAAGTAGATATACTTTTAGTCCAGAGCAAGAGCATTGGGATGCACTTAGTAGAGTATTATGGTACCTAAAATACTCTATTACCTTTTATTTGATTTATGAAAGGTATCTTGTTGTCCTTGAGGGACTTTATGATGTAAACTGGATAGTTGACTCAGAGGAGTCTAAGTCTATGAGTGGATATGGTTTCACTCTAGCATGAGGGTTTGTTTTTGGAAGATTTCCAAACAGGACATATATTGCTCAATTCATTATGGAATCTAAGAGTATTGCGTTAGATAAAGCACGAGGGGGCCGAGTGCCTAAGATGCTTTTTAGAAGACATTCCTCTCGGCATAGGCTGTGCCAGCTATATCTATACATTGTGTTAGCCAAGCTATAATAGCTAAAGCTAAAAATAACTATCTCAATCGGCCTTATTTCCATTGATTGGATAAAGTCCAAGGAGAATATCGCACAACCTTTGACGAAAGGTTTATCCAAAGAGATAGTTAGAAATGCATCGAGGGGGATGGGGCTTAAGCTCATAAATTAAACTTGCCATGAAGGATACTCAACCTTGCATTTGGAGATCCCATGATCAAGGTTTGAATGAGACAACTAATTTATGGTGGGTAAAGGTAAACACTATCGAGAGAATTTCATTCTGTCCCTTCCCTATGGTGTAGACGTGATAGTGTGACTGCATGTGAAGGATGACTTTTAAGAAGTCTTAATGAGTTCTATAGTTTCAATTTAAGATTGAAGTGGGGTGTAGCAGTAACACTCTTTATGGAAACTCACCTATCTGAATGAGGAAGTGGGGCCGCTTCCTATGAGAATATGAGCTTTGATTCTCTAGAGCATTCTGAGAAACAGGATATGTCCAGGGCCAAATTGGACAAAACCGCACGAGCTTGGTAGCACCCTTGGAGATATCATCCGTGGTTGTTATCGCGAATTACATCAAACACTAGCAGTTCAAGACATAGTTCACTGTCTCTAGCAAGTAATTCCGGTAATATCTCACTAAGCAAAGGTTCAAGACCTCATGGACACCTCTGCCTAAAATGGTATTTCCTGCGCTTTTTATGTGATTTTCGTTTTGATGGTTTTGGTATTACTGGAACTTAGGACCTAAGGGTCACTAAGGGTTCACTAGTTCATGCTTTTTCACTTTGGTGAAAGGAACCTTTAGTCTCACTTGTGAGGAACTAAAGATGAAAGCTCTCTATACTATATGATTTTTGCAATCCATAGTATGACCCTAGGGTCAACACACTGTTGTGTGAGGGAGAGGATATAGAAATGACTAGTATGATTTCAATACTTGCACTATCCGTCTATCTGTTTAGTCTGTTTGGGTCGTGAGATTGGGATGTTGATTTACCAAGATCTATCTCTGTTTTCGTGTTTTATTGAGTTTTCATTCATGTGGGGGATTGTTGGAAAACAATTATTAAAAAAGGATTTTTAAGTTTAATAAAATTATAATTTATTGTTTTCTTTTGTGAATGAAAAATTATTAGCCCCACATCGTGGAGTTTCCACTTTTTAGTTGTTTTAAGAGACTATATAAGCTTTTTAGTCCCACATCGGGGAGTTCTTCTTCTAAAGTTGTTTTGTTCCATTATATAAACAAATTCACTACTTTTGTAAAAATTATGGGAAAGGGGTTGCTCTATATTTTAGAGGGACCCCTAAGGGAAAATATTTTATAGCGTTTCTTAAGCGTTCGCGATTTTCCTTAACGGTTTTTTCGGAGTTGCCAAGCTCAAGTTGAGCATCTACTACATATGCTAGTAGTAGGTGTAGTAGGGTGTTTTATCCTGGAGATATCCGTCCTGTGAGGGCTATAGCATCACTCTTGAGTGTAGCCGGGCGCTAATGTCTTAAGGGCAGCGTGTTGAACACGTGACTCACTCTGTTTTTTCAAAGTTTTTCCTTGTTGCTGTTGCGGAGATTTGGGGAGCTCGTCCGTTTCATCATATCGATCACTTCACTATAAAGGAGCTAAGTATCAATAACTCTTGCTTATTTTATTTTTTCCTTGTTTTTGATTATTGCACCCAACAGTACATACGTATTATATTCGTTCCAGTGCTTGCAATATTTCGCTAACATAGTTTTATAGATGCTAAGAAGAACAACAACCAAACATGGGCGTCAACTTCGGAAGCGCACGAGACCAAAAACAATAACTTAGAGAGCTTAGTTGTGGAGATTCCTTATGTCTCCTTTGTCTTTGTATATATAAGCTTCACAATGGGTATTTACTCTTCATCCAAAAAACTGAATTCTAATAAACTTTTCTTCTCCTACTAATTCAATTCAAAATGGCTTCTTTCCATGTTCGCTCCATCAGTTTACCTAAAAACTCTCATCCTCTCACTCTTGCAGTGGAGGAGCAATTGTGCCAACTTAAAGCATCTTCATCAATCTGCCAAAATCTATCTGGTCTCCAAAAGTTATACGAGTGCGTTGAGGATTTCCTTTCTACTCAAGATGGAAAATGCTTAGACACTGTTTTGGATGGATCTATCATGTTATTGGATGTTTGCAGTATTATCAAGGATGTTTTGTCTCAAATGACACAATCTGTTCAAGAACTACAATCATCCATTCGTAGACGATCAAATGAAGTTTCTGAATATATGATCTCAAGAAAGAAGATCAGCAAAGTGATCCGCAAGTGCCTTGCAGATCTTAAGAACAACAAGAAAAACGATACCGAAATTAGCTTACTAGCAGAAGTTGAAGCTACTACTCTTACCGTTTTTGAATCTATATTGTCCTTTGTTTCTGTGCCGAAACAAAACAAGTCTTTGATCTCTAAATTGACGCTCACCAAGCGAGTTACACGCAACGAAGAAACTTCCGAAGTAATGGAGGTGGAGACCGCAGTGAAATCCCTTACCAAAGGCATTGAAGTAAACAATGTGCAAAAGACATTGAAAGCCCTTGAAATGACCATTCAAGATTTTGAAGGTGGACTAGAAACTGTCTTCAGGTGTTTAATCAAACACAGAGTTTCACTTCTCAACATCAACTAGTAGTAACATATATCGCTACTAATCCTCCTCAAGTGTTTTCGCGTTTTATTATGAAAATGCTCATGGAATTTTGTACACAGTTACTGTAAATGAAAAAAAAAAAAAAGTAAATATCAATACAACCAATTCTTTTAACTACATATATTTGTTCATTTCACTCATCACTATTTCTTTACTGGCCACAAATTACACCTCAAATCATTGCAATAATTTAGAGTTCATGTTAGGTGACCGTGTTCATCCATATCAAAATACCATTGACTTAATTTTTGGATCTTTAAAAACTGGCATTTAATTTCTCACACATGCATGGACAATACACTTAGGCTGTCAAGATTCTAATTGTCTCTGCAGAGACAGTGATCCAAAAAATGTGTATCGAACAGTCTATCAATATTCCTAATGTTGGTAATGTGTAGATAAGCTCTTACCTAACAATAAATGCATCCGTGCCTGCGTATTAATTAATCTAGATTTTCTTGGTAGCTTCCATTGATCATTTGATTTTATCAACCTCTTATTGGATGCTTCATATACGCTAGCTTGTGAAGATTCCAGTTGCTAGCGAAATAGGGGAACAAAGTACCCATAAACAAAGTGGCGAATCCTATATATATGATAACCAACCAACAGCATTACACACTTGCATGCATTAATTAACGTATAGTTACCAAGGCTGTCATATTCTATTTGTTGGAATGGGATTGTATTCTGACAATTTCAGACGTGCACGTACAATGAAGTGCCAATTTTACTGATTGCATTCTGATTCAGAAGGGATCAGTAGTCCTATGTGTATGTTATAAACATATAAGTGCCAATTTTGCATAAGTGCGTGGCGGAAATGTTGGTCGTACATATACAAATTTTACAATGTCAATGTTAATGCATGCATATATATATATATATATATATATATATATATGGATCTAAATGGTTTACATTTTATCTGATTGTCTAGTACCATGGTAATTGTGTTCCTTCTTTTTCATTTCAAAAGGTGGCCGATGGTCCATTATGTTCAGCGTAGGGTCACAAAGCCCCCAAAAAAGAAAAAAGAAAATCTTACGCTATTTTTTAATTTTGGGTTAGGCTTAGTCATATGCGCTAGATATTTAGCCGCTAGATTGGCCATCCACGTCAAATAGGGCAACCTCCTAACCCCTATGGGATGGCCAATCTAGCAGCGAAACGCCTAGCAATTTGGCGTTATCAATTCTCTCCTTTTTTTCCTCTTTTTTTTCTCTCTCTTTTTTTCTTCTCTCTCGTTCTTTTCCTCCCTCTCTACGCTTCTCTCTCCCTCTTTTTCTTCTCTCTCTCCTTCTTTTACTCTTTTTCTCTCCAGAAAAAATTATATAACGCCAAACCATTCAGCGTTTGTGTCACTTTTTGAGCGTCGCACTATTCAGCGTTTTAATCTCGTTGATAGTTGGACTGCGAGCAAATGCTAGGAGAGAGAAGTAGCCAAATCGAGTGTTAACTTTTTTCCCACATTTTTTTCATGATTTGCAACACTTTTTGGCCAATCTAGCAGTCCAATCTAGCCCATAGGACTTAGCCTTAGAGCAAAGTAGTTAATGTCGTGTATCGATATTGTATCGTCGAGTGCAATACACCTATACAAAAGATATTATCGGCTTTTATCAGTGATACATCATTAAAAATACAATTTTAAATATTTATAAAACCATAATAAAAAATAATAACATATTTCAAATTTCCAAAATACAAGGTGGAGCCAGCGCTGTGATTGTTGTCCCATTATACCGGTAAATCTTTTGTATTATTCTTCGTATTTATCTTTTATATTTCCCTGCCTTGCAGTCGAAATATGGTTTTCATTTTATATCCTACCATATAGTCATTGATTTTATATTATAAATATATTAGAGTCTTTGATACCTTCTCCAATTGACATTTTACTTGTCTGTAAAGACTAGATGCATGTTGATGAAAAATTTATTCACTAAAACCGATATTATCAGTGTACAAGTAAAACTAATATATCGGTCTGTATCGACCTGTACAACCGACAATATCGTTCCGTCTTTGTATCGCCGATATGTTCGATATCATATAGGTATTTCCGATATCCAATAAAAACTTGTAATATCTTCATGTACAACCAATATTGACTACCTTGGGTTAGAGGAGATTTTTTGTTACATTCGAAAGTTTTGAGTTTCCCAACCTGGCACTTTTAGGGGCGACCCCAAAAGAATTAGGGGCGACTTTTTTATTCCCAACCCATATACACCGTTAAGGGATGTCCAAAAACGCGGAGAATACGTTAATGCCCTTACACAATCAGAAGCTATTTTGTGCCCGATTATTATAAAGAAATCGGAAGCATAGTAACTATATTATACTACCGATTAATATCGATTTTGTGCCAAACTCGCATCTTCCTTCTATAACAATCGGAAGGGAAATAACCTCACGAGACTACCGATTATAGTAGATCCTAAATTCCCAAAATTGGTGATTTCGCCAAGAAAGAAATTTGGGGCAACTATATAATCGGAAGTCTTATTAACTACCGATTATTCTAGTTCCCAAATTCGAAAAAAAATGACATTTCTGCAAAAACAAAATTTGGGGCAACTGTATAATCGGTAGGTTATTAGCTACCGATTATTCTAGTTCCCAAATTCGAAAAAAATGACATTTCTACAAAAACAAAATTTGGGGCAACTGTATAATCGGAAGTGAAAATACTTCATTTGACTACCAATTATACAGTTTCCCCAACAAAATAGAGCCGTTGGAACTCTAAACTCTATATAAGGATTGTATCCTTTTACTCTCTATGGAACACAAATACCTTTAAACTCTCTCCAACATCATCTTCAACATAATGGCCCAACCATTCATTAATCCTACGGAGTTCACGATCGAAGAAGATTTATCTTTATGTAGGCGCTATGTTCAATTCTATTCGAGACGAGGAGAAGAACGTAGGCTAGGAGGCATAATGAGTATGAGTTATTTGGGGAAAATTCACGAAAAATTCTGCGACGACACCGGTAACCCAAACAACCGTCACTCCGCTGATCTTTTCTGCCGAGTTGGTTCAATAAATGGACACGTCCAAGAATTCGTCCATTTAACTTATCTTGTGAATCAATATCGATTGAGGGGTGAAACCAATGATGAGGTTATAGAACGATCTCTCGGGGAATGACGGAGATGGAAAAGATCAAGCTTCCGTTATGAAGCTCATTTTAGAATCCTTATGGTGATGGAAAGATTTAATCCGTTTAGGACTCGTCCAACACGTCCATGACGCTAATCACAATACCTTGTAATAGAATTGATGGAGTTCAATGTAAAATTATGATGATGTGTAGGTGATATTGTTATGAATTTCAAAATATTTATGAAAATCGGAAGTTTTAATTGTTGATCTAACTACCGATTATACTCCAACGGCTAGTTCGTTCAAAAGAAACTAGTCGTGCCTCGAAAACCACACACAATAGGTAGATAATACATATTGAGAAACCTCCGATTATACTACTCTAATGGCGAGAACTCGTTGACAAAACATCCTATAATCGGAAGTATATAACAATACATATTTACCGATTACGAATAATCGGGTGCTTTTTCAAACATTTACTACCGATTGTGTGTAATAATTGTACGCAATTTGATGCAGTCTTGTAAAAGTACGCATCAACGGCCATATTTTCAAAAAAAAGAGACGTTGGGACTCTCATCTATATAAGGAGGGTAAACTCTTCTTATTTATGCACCAAACAACACATATATAGCATTGTGTATTCTACAAATAGATTTTCCATCGTCTACTCTTGTGAATTCATTCTATATCTCAACTTACAAGCATGGCAACGTTTGACGCAGATGAAGATTTGGTCATTGTGAAAACATGGTATCGTGAAACAAGACGTGAAGATGTCATAGCAGGAAGGTTAACACCCGAAGTCTTTTGGGTGAGGGTATATAGACAATTTGTGCGAGAGTATGGAAATCCAAAGCAAAGATCACTCCTACAAGTTCATGATCGTTTCCGACTTGTCCAAAAAGGGGTAAATGATTACATAACGATACAAAAGAGGATGTTTAACACTAGCCACTTAAGCTTGTCGATCCAACAATTTGTAAGTATAACGCTCGGGTGTTTAATCTTTCTTACTAAAACGAAGTTGACATTATTTTATGTTTGTTTATATAGGAGACACTCGCAAAAAGACAATACTTAGTGGAAAAGGGTGAAGAATTCACTTATGATGGAAGTTATGAATTCCTGAAGTCCGTCGTAACAGTATAAATGTTGATTGATGGTTACAATCGAAAGTTATTATTTTATATTGTCTACCGATTCTGGGAAGATTTTCACCTATTTTGTCAGACTTTAGTGACAATCGAAAGTTTATGCAGTATGTTGTCTACCGATTATGGGAAGATTTTCAGCTTTTTTGTCAGACTTTGGTGACAATCGGAAGTTAATGCGGTATGTTGTCTACCGATTAAGGAAGATTTTCAGTTTTTGTCGACTTTGGTGACAATCGGAAGTTTATTCAATATGTTGTCTACCGATTCTCGGGAAAAATTTACGATTTATTTTTTGTCGAGTTTGGTGACAATCGGATGTTTATATAATATGTAATCTACCGATTCTGGGGAAAAAAATTCAGATTGTTTTGTCAGCCTTTTAATCGGAAGATAAATTCAAAAAGTTAATAACCGATTATAATATTGATTGAGTCTGTTTACAAAAGCTTGTATAATTGGTTGATATATTAAAAATATAACTACCGATTATAGCTTTAGAGTATTTTCCACAAAATTCCAAAATAAAACATGTACAAATAGGGCTTTCCAAAATACATCTTTCAAATATAACAATCATTGATCTTCATCATCCGAGGGAACCAATTCCAGTAGGCCTTCCGGGAAATCCACCTTCATGACGCGATCCCAATCCAACATGTTGGTCTCATATTGTTTCAACCAATCGTTACAGTGATTCGTTGGGAAGTAATCGCTCCAACCAGCCAACGGAGGTAATGGGCAATCCCTCTTTACTCTTAAACCGATAAAATGCATCTCATTCACAAATGCCATAACAATTATTCTATCTTTAACCGATTCATCGAAAACCTTCCTTGTAGGTGTAAACGTATAAGAATGTCCATACTTAGGAGGAACAAAGAAATGTACCACGCAATTCAAAGCGTCCGCTAAGAGATATCCACATTTACGCATTGTCATCCAATACTTGGATCTGATTGTCTTCAATCCCTTTCGACACTTTACACGCGCAACAAAGTCTTTGAACTCTAGTTCTTTGTCGTGCCTATCTCCTTCCTTCATCATCTCCATATAGAAATCCTTGTCCTTTATTAGTTGTACCGCCATCTTAGTTCTTAAATTTTGTCATTGGGTGACATCTTGGTTCACCGCCTCTCCAAAGTAACCAATTTGTTCCGAGGCGACGTGAAACCCACAATTGCCATCCCCATCAACCTCGTCGGTGGACAAAACAAATGGAACAATGAGTGGAGGGAGTTGTTTCATATACTCTTCTATAATCGTATACCTTGATCGTGTTGGTCTTCCATGAAAATCCGTAGGACAACGAAGAGTACCATACTTCTCTCTTATAGTCACCATTTCCGTTGAATGTGTTTGTGGCGAGTCGCTCATTTGATCAATAACTACGGAGCTAGTTTGGGTCTCCACTAACACAACTTCTTCCACCGCATCGACTTGACTTACTTGAGAAGGCTTCTTAGAGACCTTTGGACTTCCTTTTTGATCTTTTCTTGGACGACCTCTTTTCTTGGGTTGCGGCTCATCTTCAAATTCGGCTTCCGAACGCTCATGCCGACACAATATTCTTTTATTAGACAAATGATCCTTTAATTCTTTTCTTTCAATGGTCCTCGACACTTTGGTGTTTTGCCTACCCGCCCCCTTTTGCTTAATAGGTTCATCAACCTCCCTTAAACGAGGGTGAAGAGCTTGCTCCAAATCATGCATCAATATTTGCTTCTTGGCGCCATTTGTTGTAGCATAACGCTCGGCTATTCTTGCACACAATTCCGACTCCATGAACGACGGACCATTGACTACGGGGGTGCTTGGAGTGAAATTTAATTGCTTCCAAAATGGATGAATATCATTGATGTCAATCACATCGACGTACCTACCCATTTTATGACGACATGGGAGACTAATACCTATCATATCCTTGCAAACACAAACCGTATTCTCGTCATCGTAAGCTTTATATACAACTTCAATTGTTCCATCATGTGATTTATTGCCCAACTTGAAACTTTATGAACAATGCCCCTTAGAAGCAATCTTTCCCTTTCGTGTTCCGTAGGGAATTTATGTACACTAAATTGCATAGAATCCTTAATCTTTATGAGATCACGATTGGTGAATTCATGGATTGCTTCTTGGATCGACACAACTCCTTTTGACTACCTAGAAGTATTTTCTTTAATCGGCCATGAGACCCCTCCGCAATGCTTGTCGCCTCGTTCTTGAAGTTATGATATTCATATGTCCATGCATACACAAACCTCTCCTTAATCGGTAACCATTGTGTTTTACAATACTCAACGGGTTTTGGGTAGTCCTTGTAATATTCTTCCTCAAATTTCTTCAAGTTTCTTTCGTAAATTTCCTTGGTCATTGACCAAACGATCTTGTCCCATGCTTTCATGAACGATCTCCAAATTATCCCATCCTCCTTCCATTTTTCATCAAATAACCTCTTCTCTTCCTCTCGTTCTTCCTCGGTTAATTTACTAATGCGCTCATCCTCTTCCTTCGACCTCTTGGTACCCTTCCTTGGTTTTTTAGCTTGGAAATGGTGATGGCAATTGTGTTTGAGGTTGCCTAGAATGTGCCACGTACATTACAAGTTTCGGGCTTCAGGAAACACTACCGCTATTGCATGCATTAAGGCTTGATCGTAATCCGTTACAATAACCCTTGGAAAATCATCCCCATTGTAAATGGACCTCAGCGTCTCCAGCATCCAAATGAAACTCACGTTGTTCTCATGATCCATTAAACCCCATGCAATCGTAAACGTGTTTTTGTCCTAAGTGTGACAAGCAATGTTCAACAACGGCATGTTATATTTGTTTGTCTTGTAAGTGGCATCTATCAACATAATTTGATAAAAATACTTAGCCAATTTTATCATTTCGGGATGTGCCAAGAAAATACGTACCACTTTACCATCCTTTTCTTCCGTTCTCAACGTGTAGTCGTGTAACTCAGCTAACCACTGCGATTGTTGCATGACCGTTCTACCATCCCATTCCGTCCTTTTGATCGTAGCTAGGGCCGACTTAATTGTAGATAAAGAAGACAAGTTGTCGGGGTCGTCCGCCTTTATTTTACTTAAGATCGCACTCGCCTTTTGGATACGCATAGACCTCACCGTCTCCATTTCATGTAGTTTTAACTTCGCAACCATTACATGTCCAATAAGAGTGTCCGGATCATCGTGGTTGTGACAACCATTAGCAACTTTAGACATTTTCCAATTTTTACTTTCCCTACCATCGGGCTTGTAGAAGACAATATTAAATGGGCATCCAATCTTCTTTGTATGAGTTCGGTATTTCTTTCTCTCCGTCTTCCTTACATACTTATTATTCTTTCCCTCGTGACTCTTCTTCTCCCCACCTCTCTCACATACCATTTCAAACCGAATCTTCTTAACGCAACGGTTCTGAACTACCACGCACATCTTCTCTTTTGCCTTGTTCATAAGCCATTCCTTGGCCTCCTTCTTACTTCCAAATATCTAAATGGGCATATTACAAAACAAAAATAATAAGCATAACCATCTAACATACATGATTGGAAAAAGAAAAGATAATTCATGACCATACCAAATCGTTTGCATAGTGTAGGGAAGTATCAGGCCTCAAATAATAATCGTCATCAACCGCTACAACATCCTACGCATAACAACAACAAGTTATGCATTAGCAATCGGATGGAAGTTTAGATAATAAGTAACCGATTGTAATACAATCGGTGATTTAATACTCTAAAACGTAACCGATTATGAGAAATCGGTAGTCATATACGAATATAGTCTACCGATTAACGACATACGGAAATGAACAATTCTTCTGTGTAAAAAGCTTCAATAAAATCGGAGGGACTATAAATTCATAAACCAACCGATTATTATATATCAATAATCGGACGTTTATTCATGTATACAAATTCCGATTGTGAGAAATTGAAGCTTTCATTTGGGGATTTTTTCATATTCGGCAGATTAATACATCAAAATATACCCGATTATTGATAATCGGTAGATATGTTACTAAATTAACTAACGAATATATGTCGTTCATGTCATTCAATGCATGCAGAAATCGAATTTTCACGTTCGAAAACACACACAAACGCACGTAACATGGATAACATGGGTATTAGAGTTTGTTAACAACATACCCGTATGTTTGATGAATCGTTAGCTTCGATCTCGGGTGATTCTCCATTTTCTTCCATGAAAGCGTCGTCTAGGGTTTCATCTCCATCAAAGTTTGGATCATTCAACATATACCCCAAATCGTCATCTCTAAACGGTAGTGAACCTTGAACTTCAACAACTTCACGTCCTTCTTCGTACCCATCCATGTTTATGGAAGTTGGCAAAAATCGGAAGTTGGCAACATATACCCACTTCTTCTTATTTTTTTTTCTTCTTCTTCTCTCACTCAATCGGGAGTTACCTCACGATGAGTCATTTTTTTTTTCCGAACACTAATATATAGACACCAGCCTACCGATTACAGAGTTTGCTTCCGACTATTGAGTGAAACTACCGATTATTGTTTTGGCTACCGAATATTATAGTTTTTGTCAAAGGTTGAATCCCTGACCACTTATAATCGGTAGGGTATAAGTTTTATCATCTACCGATTATGTCAGATTTCAAATTAAACATTTCGCAAATAAGGATTTTAGAAAAGACTCATTTTGGGGCAACCTATAATCGATAGTTTGTGAAACCTATTTGGCTTACGATTATGGCTACATACAAATCACGAACCACATGGTTAGGCCTGGCTCTGTACCCTCTTAACCTATGGATTTTGGAAAGGGCTCGATCTGGGGCTCCTTACAATCGATAGGTTATTAAGTTGAGTAGACTACCGATTATAGTAGATTTCAAAATTCATCACATGAAGGATTTTAGAAAAAACTAAATTTGGGGCAACCTATAATCGGTAGGTTGTGGAACCTATTTGGCTTACGATTATGGCTACATCCAAATCACGAACCACATGGTTATGCCTGGCTCTGTACACTCCAAACCTATGGAATTTGGCAAGTGTTCGATCTGGGGCTCCTTATAATCGGTAGGTTGTTAAGTTATTAACTCTACCGATTATGGTATATTTCAAATTAGCTTACATGAAGGATTTTAGAAAAAACTCATTTTGGGGCAACCCATAATCGGATGGTTTGGTAATATATTTAACTCCCGATTAAAGATGCATCCACACGAACCAAGTGGTTATGGTTGGATGTGTACACTCAAAACCTATGAAATATGGCAAAGGTTGGATCTGGGGCTCATTATAATCGGTGGGTTATATAATTATATACCCTACCGATTATGGTAGATTTCAAAATTCATTACGTGAAGGATTTTAGAAAAAACTCATTTTGGGGAAACTTATAATCGGTAGTGTATGTAACCTATTAGGCTTCCGATTATGGCTACATCCACAGCTCAAGACAAGTGGTTATGGTTCGCTCTGCACCCCTCAAAACCTATGGAATTTGGCCAATGTTGGACATGGGGCTCCTTATAATCGGTAGTCTTACAAGTTGGATAAGCTACCGATTATAAAAGGGATTATTAGCCGAAGTATCTACACAATAATCGGTAGGTATTGTTTCAGTTTAACCTACCGATTCACCTTAAATCTACCGATTCTGGTGTTGGCTACCGATTATATAAGGGCATATTGGCCATTTCGAAAAATCGAAGATAAGGGGTAGCTTATATTTACGTTTGGGTGACCTTTTTTGTCTTTTAGTGTCGCCCCTAATTCTTTTGGGGTCGCCCCTAAAAATGCCAGGTTTCCCAGAGGTAGATTTGGTGTCACTAGTAATTATTTTTTTCATGAAGTTGATTGGGTAGTGCCAGGTTTAGAATGATATATTAATTGCAAATTCCTTTGGTGAAAAGGAAAATGAAAACAAATATTATCTTTTTTCTTTTTGGGGCGTTGGTTGTCTACTATCCTAAGAGTTTTGTTAGAATACGGGCATCCAGCTTAAAACCAATTTGCAATGAGTGGAAAGGCCCTAAAGAATTGTAAACTGCAGGATCTTAAATTGCCCAATAATGTGGGACTAATAATCTCAACAAGCTTCTCCAATAGTCATGTGGTCAGTTTCATAAGTGGTACTGTGGGAAGACATCATTTAACCCATATTCCGCCCATCTTCCCTAAATATAAGGAATAAAAACAATATTTCTCCAACCCATTTGGCTTTCGGCTCTTTCTTTGCCTAGCTGTAGTCTTTTTTTTCTTTTTCATTTTTTTTTTTATTTTTTTCTGCTCAATTTTTTTCGATAAAGAAAAAAAATTTGTTGTTCTAGCTCAATTCCTTCCACCATATTTCCCCTTTCACCAATACCCATTTCTGTAGTTACACCTCAAGCACGACAAAATAAAAAACTTACAGATGCAATCAATAGCTCATCCCTTGTAGCTGTTAAAAAAAAAAAAAACAATTTAGAGCTTCGAAAGAATGGTCTTAGACAGAGTATTATACAACCAGTTTGGAATTAAAAAAATAAGCAGATGCTATCGGATTCACCCTAACACCAATAGAATAAGTTCATCCTTGGTGATGTTACTGTCTGATTCTATGCATCATAAAAAAGGAGAACATTGAAATTAACTCACGAACCTTAATTTATTACTATTTGATGGAGATCCGATTAATCTAATGGAGAAGAGTTATTGATAATAAAAAGAAACCATTGTTCCCGATTAATTTGCATCAGATACGAGAGGGAGGAAGAAAAAAAATTCGGTTAATATTGAAGGAGAAAGGAAAACAATTCTCCTTAATCTATATTTGATTTTGATTAAAACTCATTTTAATAAATCAAATTTATTTTTAACATAAAAATGCTGATTAGGATGGATACAAATCCTCTTAGTGAACCTCTGAACAAGAGGTTGAGTTAGAGGATGTCTGTATAAAAACATGCCAGGTCATCTCCAAATTAGTTGAAGAGGTTAGGGTTGGAGAAATCTTTTAGGAAATATGGATGTGTATCCTATGTGGTTGAAGACTTTTTTCCTCACATACAATCGATTGGAGAAGCTCTAAGAGCAAACTTTTTGTTACATTCGAAATAATGCATATTTTTAGGCAGCCTAGGGGTAGATTAAGAACCCACAATTGGGGGTTATGAAAACTAATTGGGGGATATAGCTACAAGACAAAATAGGGATCCAAATAGCAAAGCTGGGTCACCCCTTATCTAAGTATTTTTTAAAATCCTAATATACCCCTCACTAATTATGTTTAGTGGTTAATAATAATTAGTAAAAAACTTAAGTATTTGGGGGATAGATTAGTGTGTGTTTTTATTTTAATTTGTGTGAGTGAGGAGTAGAAGGAGAGAAAAAAAATTTTGAGTGGAATTTTTTTTTGAAAATGGAAGATGATTGTGATGAGAGAATTACCGCTAATAAGAGGTTGAAAAATTGATTTTTTTTTCTTTGAATCCACCATTGTTGCAGCTGAAAAAGCTTGGTGTCGGCATGGTATTCAACCAAAAACCCATGCGGGCAATTGTTGGAAATGTTCATAAATTGTTTGCCACTATCCGGGGGGTTCTGGTTTTGATCTTCAGAATGTTGATTTTTTTCTGGTTTTGAACAGGTACCGGCATGGTAATCATGGATTCGAGAATGCCGGTACATGTTCCGGCATAGTATTTTGCTTAAATTTCTATGCCGGAACAGGATGAAAAGTATCCAGAATGTTGATTTTTTTTTCACTTGACTACCGGCATTGATAGGAAATTCTCGAGCATGTCGGTATCATGTTCCGGCATATGGTCTTCATCACTTCCGACATGGTCTTCATCACTTCCGTTTTGAATTTTTTCTGGTATTAATCAGTCCACTGCCGGCATGGTCAGTTGATATGAATACTATGCCGATATCATGATACCGGCATGGTCTTCATCAATTCCGGCATGGTCATCATCATTTTCAGCATGATCTTCATCACTTCCGAATAAAAAAAAAATTGGTTTCCAAAGTGAGGAGAAGAGTATTTGATATAGAGTCGGGAGAGTTTAGAATTTGAAAGGGAATGAGAAATATTTGGGTTTCAAAGCTCCACCCCTAAATAAGATTAATAAGAAGTGGAGATGGAAATGGGGGATATGATTTTGTTTTTTGATTTTAAGTTTTTGATTTTTATTTTGTGGGAAGGGTATTTTAGTATTTTCATAACCAATGGTCACCCCTTAGCCGAAATCATGGGTTGGGGGAAGTAATTCATATCCCCCAATTAGTTTTCATATCCCCAATTAGTTTTCATATCCCCAATTATGGGTTCTAGATTAAGTCACTAGTCAATCATTTGTTCATGGGATAGATTTTTCCTTACATGGTAAATTGTCATACTTGGAGTGACTTTGAGGATTTCTGGAAGAAAAGAAAAAGGAAAAAAAATAATTATGATATGACATCATGGGATGTGGTTGTCATTGTCAATTACTTTAAAGCATATTCCTATGCATATGCCAAATACCGGAATTTGTCACTTTTGCACCCACTATGGGTAGGGATGCACATGGTTCGGTTCGGTATAGTTATTGGGAAGAAAAACGAAAACGGAGTGCTCGGTTTTCCAGTTTTGGAAACCAATCGAGATTATTTACGTGTATATGTAATCTGATTTTTGTTCTCGTTTCTCCTGGAACTTTTTTTCTCCACAATCGGATTACATATACGTACACGTAAATTATGCGATTGTGAACTTCGTTTATTATATGTGATTATTCAAGTGAAGAAATCGGATTATGCACATTACCAACAAAAACCGATTTCCGTCATGTACCCATCGCGCCCAAATTTTTACTACAATCGGTTTATGTGGTGACTAACAACAACCGATTGTTGTACCCAATTTGGGGATTTTACCCAGAATCGATTTATGTGGTGCTATCGAATAAACCGATTTTGGGTTAAAGTTTTGAAAAAATATCCCTTTTTGGGCGATTGGGACATGCAAATACATGTTTTTAGATCGTTACAACTCATACCTGCTCATTAGAAACATTATCACCTTCTTCTTCCCGACGATATTGTTCTTGTGCTTGAATAATATCCTCAAGCATTCTTGGTTGACATTCTCTTCTTCATTCAACAAAATATCCAATTCGGTAGGATCGAAATCATGATAATATGATGCACCCACTTCTTCATCATCAGTATAAAGTTTCATTTTTGCTAAGAAAATCACAAACCCTACTTTTTTCTTTTTTCCCTCTACTTCTTCTTTCCCTCCAAACCTTAAAAGAGGAAATGAATTTCTACTCTAATCCTAACACTATAATCAAACTCAAACACTAATTAATTTAACTAATACTAAATTAATCATCACTAATTTAATAAGGGCATAGTAGGCATTAACATAAATAGTGGATAAGGGGTTTCTATGAATTATTTTTTAATGACCCTATTTTGTCATATATAGGCCCCAATTTAGCCAGGATAAGTTTGGAATTTCACGTTAAATTTCCATAGCGTGGTTCCAGATTTTGCGTCACATTTCAAATTTCTTGTAAAAAGGAGTTTTTTTTTTTTTTTTCTTACGCATATCTGGTCGGTCGTGAGAAAGATTTTGAATCAATAACCAATTATTTTAGCATGTATAGATTTTTCCTTACATGGTAAATTTGGTGCCAAATCTCGCATTATGTTATTGATTTCTTGGTTGCATGGTTAATTTGAGACCATATGTAATAGTTTTCTTCCCGCAGCATTTTCTGCTTTTTAGTACACATATTAATTGATTTTTTTTTTTTGAAGCATGTAACTAAAAAAACATTAGCTAAACTGTTATTATACGTGGGAATGTGATTCCCATAGAGTCACAAAATAATTTGATTAAGAAAAGTCGGATTCGTCCGTTCCCAAATTGATGTTGATAGGTTTCTGCTTGGCTACCGTCGGCTGCAAAGTTTGCTAGTCCATCTGTCGCTTGGTTTCCTTCTCTATAATTATGTTGAATAACACAACATGGGATTTGATGCATTCGATGTATGCTTTCTTCAATCATTTCAGAGATATACCATGGAGTTTCCTTTGGAGTTTTAATGAAGAGCACGAGATTTTCCGAGTCCGTCTCAAATATGATTTTAGTCCAATTCTTTTTCATTTGCTGCTCTGGTTTCTATCACTGCGGCCCATGTTTCCGCCATTAGCGTTGTGATTATACCTAGAGGTTGTGCAAGAGCCAATACCGTGTGTGCGCACGAGTTCCTGCATATGAATCCTGCTCCCGCTATTCCTAGGTTGCCTCTAACTGCACCATCGGTATTTATTTTAAATCAGTCTGGTGTTGGGATACTCCAACCTAGTTGAATGGTATTAGAAGATTTGATTATGTTTGTTGTTTGTTGTCAATCTGTAAGGAAACTCCCCAGGGTGAACTGAAGGGAAGGTCAATTCTTCCCATTCAAATTAATGTTGTTGCGCGAAAGATCTTTCCAGGATGTCGTTATTGGTGGAGTGTGTCTGATTAAATACGAGCTCATTTCTGGTTGTCCATACCTTAGGAGTCTTTTTAGAACTATGACAAAATAACTCAACCAAAAGAGTTCTTTAAAGCTATATAAATTTGACTCTTACATAGTAAGAAGGAGACTGCAATGTCTAAAAATGGACACCAATATGCCTGGGGCATATAATAATCTAAAAGTCAGTATTACTAGGGCAGTACCAATACAAAGATCCTGTAATACCCTCCTAGTAACTGTGGATTCTATTTATACACAAACCATAATAGGGCACTTATCTTAAAGGCACCGGCAGGCGGCAGCTACTGGCTATAGTCACCCCTTAACAAAAACACTACTCGTATCCGTTGTTCCCTCTCTAATTGTACGAAACTCTTTCTCCATTGAAATTTGGACACCACATTCAGACACTTTTTCTCAAACCATGATTTTGGGGGTTTTCGCTTCCAAAAACCCTAGCTAAACCCTCCCCTTTTCTCTTACCAAAACCCCAGAGAAATCGGTTCATAATCTTGCCATGGCTACTTCGATCATCTTCAGATCTCTTACTAGACGTGGTCTTTGTACTTCCTCTTCCTCTGCTTTATGCTCTAAATGTGTAAGTTCTTCAACCTGATTTACTCAATCATGATTCAATTTCTCTTTTTCTGTGATTCAATTTCTCTTATGCTAAGTTATTTCATGAAATCTAGTTAGGGTTTTCATTTGTTAGAGGTTTAGTAGTTAAATTGTGTAAGATTAGCTTGAAATTCAGTTCAATTCAGAAAAAATTATTTGATTTTTCTTTTCAATCTGGTAGTGTCATTAGTATATTGGGTGTAGAGATAAATGTTTGATTTTAAATCTTTTTGGTGTATCTGATAGCATGCATTGATTGAGGACAAGAGTAAAACAACTGTGGCCAAACCAACAAAGTTGGTTTTCAATTTCAAAAGTCCTTATGATAACAGGAAAGTTAGAAAATGCCAAATACCTAAGATAATCGAGTTGCCGAATGGTGATATGTCGTTTGTGTTCACGAAAACTCTCAAAGAAACGATGTATGACATTATCATTCGAAATAAAGTTTCTGCGGAGAGAGCTCGTGGATTGAGAGTGACAAAGGTTGCAGTTCATGTACCTCCCTACATCAATGAATTTCAGAAACAAATCATAAAGGAAGCGGCAAATGATGCTGGTGTGTTCATTGAGCGGTTCGTTACGGATGAAACTGAAAATCCTTTTCCTAATGGGACAGATGCTGACAAGGGAGGCTTTGCAATAGTCATCGGTCTTGTGGAAGTCTTTGATGTTCCTATCAAGGTATTTTCTTAACGTTTGTTCATTTCATTTGAGAGATAGTATTTTTCTAATGGGGCTACTAATCCTTTTTATCTCTCTCAGGAAATCATACTTAGTGGGGATAAGCCTGTTGTAGAAACAATTTTGAGCGAGTTACAAAAAATCCGTGGATATGACTTGAAGGAAGATCCGGCAATGGTCCAAAAAATTAAGGATGCAGTCGATAGGGCAATGGCACGAATGTCATCTTCAAATTTGAAGAAAACTGGTATCAAGCTCAATCTTCCAGTTGAACCTGCAGAGAGTACAACGATTACATGGTCAATAGATTGATTCTCACTGCACAAGAGTAAAGATTCTTCTCTCTTTTTCTTATCTTCTGAAAAATGGATCAGGGATTACTTTTGGTTGTTGTAACTTGTTACAACTCTTTTGTTAATGGGTATGTAGATAGACTAGCTTTTTAACCCGAACCCCAAAGAAACAAAGAAGTCATGTTTTGCAACTAAAACAAATTTTCACCTATCGGTTGTAGCCTCTAATGAATCCCTTTGATTGTAGTAGTACTGATATTAATCAGAAAACAACTCTATGTTCGAATTTTATCATGGTTTGTTGGTATGTTACAAATTCATCGTTAATCTAGCTTGATATGTGTACTGTTTTTCTTTTTAGGTGTATGAATAGTGTTGCAATTTGTAGCTTGTTTAAAAATATTTAATGTTTGTGTACTCCAGCCCATTTCAGTGGAAATTACACGGAAATGGGTAAAATGTTGACCTTTACAGTTGTCATCTTCATAAATGTAATGCAGGAGTCTAAGATTTTCGTCTTTTTGAGCTTATATTGGTTCAAATCAGAGATGGGTCCCTTTTTCCTGAGTAGCTTGGGCATCAGAAATGTAAAGAGCCTTAATTCCCATGGAGTATCCGTCCATAATGTCTCTGTTCCATTGTGGAATTGGATTATGCAGCATTCTTAATCTTTCTTATTAAAACCTATCACATTTTGCTGAATTTTATTGCTGATATATAAAATGATCGGATAACCCTCTGCAGTATCTGTATCATGTGTGTAGGAAGTGTTCCATTGTGGAATTGGATTATGCAGACCTAGATGGAAACTTATAAGATAATTGTTAATTTTTTTTTTTGTGAATCATTCCTCTCTTTGGTCACTAAGGCTAAATTAACGCAGATTTGATTCCATAGGGATTGACAGGAATTACCTTATGTGCCAGTATGAGTTTGTTTGTGCCAAATCATGGAGTATTTTGTCAGCTATCCCTACTTTTAAGCCACTGTGAGCAAGCAAAACCATGGCCTGCTGTTTGGAGCTTCCGGCGTTAGACCTGTGTTTCCTTCTTTGAGGCCGGTCGATTTGATGAAAATAGTAAAAGATTACAAGTCTCTCCTCTATTTGGACAGGTTTTCAATTTCTTCTATCTTTTTGGTGCAATTGTGACCTTCACTATCACAGTCTACATCCAAATGCATGCAACATGGTTGGGGATCTGATTTGGCTACTTGGCCATGGCGGTGGGTGTTTGATTTTTCAAATGCAGTGTTCTTCATTGGTACTCAGGCAGAGGTTGCCTGGTGGAAACCCTCTGACATGGGTTGTTCAGAGTTCTGGTAGTCACAGGGAGCTACATAACCTTTCAATTTTTTCTTCAGTAGCGACTTAGTAGTCTTGTATGAGATTCCAGGTGGACACTGTACCGTGGGAAGTGGGACGATAGCTCAGTGGTAATTCTGGGTATGGCATCTTATTTCTGTTTTTTGTTACGCCTTATACATTTTGTCAAATGATATATAGTCGAAATAGCTTATGTGCCTAGACTAACCAAGGTACTGCTGTTGTTGCAGGGGATTTATGTTGCTTAAGAAACATCTTCATATCTGATATGTGAAACAATGATGAAGGAAAACCTACTTTTTGTTTATTGAAGGATTACGGAAATTATATGAGAAACGAAAGGGAAACATTTTACGATGTACAAGTAAGAGCTTTTTCATGCCGTGGTAGCTGAAACAACCCAGAAATGGATGATAGCCTTGATGTCAGAAATAACGATGTGCGCTGGCTTAGATATCTCTCTGCAAAAGCTCTATGGTGGACCAGGAGATTGCAGCTGGGATGTAAGCTCATACTAGTTTACCCGAACTTCAGAAACCCCTCAAGAACCAACAGAAAGTTAGTTGACGAGTATCTTCAGGAAACACCAAACTCCATGAGAGGATAAGTCAAGGTTTGCCAAATTAAAGATGTAATTCCATAATGGAGCATCAAATGTTCGGGTGATTCAGCAGCTCCTTTTGAGCACTCGGCTGTGACAAAGATAAGCAACTGTACAAGCTCTTACTGTAAAACCTGAGAGGATACAGTTTAAGGACCGAGGATCATGACCCAACTGTATAAGGCAATTAATGCTTGCACCTCAGATTGCTTTGGGGGCTTCTCAAGTTCACAGAGAGAGAAATAAACTCGGCCACAAAGCCAAATCTATCCATTTTTTTTTTTCATATTTATTATTTCTCAAACTAGCCATCTATTATTGTGTTTAATGTACATCTGATCCGTTGTAGTCTAGGTGGTCAGGATACTCGGCTCTCACCCGAGAGACCCGGTTTCAACTCCCGGCAACGGAATCTTTTTTTTTTTTCCAAATACGCATGTTTTGAAACGCTGCATATAGTTCAGTTAATGCTTGACTCAACCAGTATTCTGCATATAGTTCAGTTAATTTTTTTCCCCTGAAAACAGGAACTGTTAAAAGTCATTCAGCTTAGAATAATTGGGAGACTCACGTAAACTGTTTCCTTTCTCGAAGGGAAGGACCAAAGATTGGGAAGTTAGAGGTAACATACATATACAGATCTTCTTCTTGAACAGCAGATACTGATGTCATATTAGTCTCTTTTGTTTCCTTCGTAACTATACATATTGATGTTCGTAGTAACACAACGTTGACATTGAATTGTACCATTTGTACGTGGATGTGAAGATTCAATCGTTAGGGGACAACGGAACACTGCAGCGGTAAACAGATCTGTGGATCACAAATGATAACTAACCAACGGGATAACACGCTGACAAGTAACTCATACATAGCAAGGCTGTCATATTCCAATTGTCTAAAAGACAATGTCAGTCGTGCATTAATATTATAGTTCCCAATTAGCTATAACAATCGACAAAAATTAAGATACTAACGTGGTGATTACCTAGTATGAAGAGTGATGCATTATCTGTTGCAAGTTATTTAAATCAGGAGCAACCAACAGACACGGACCATAAAATCGGAAGCACATGAGAACAAAGCAAGTGAGTTAGAGAGCCAGAATGGAGATTCTGTTTGTCTTCATTTCTTCATCCAAAAAACTGAAATCTAATAAACTTTCTTCTTCAACTAATTCAATTCAAAAATGGCTTCTTTCCATGTTCGTTCCGTCAGTTTACCAAAAAACTCTCATCCTCTCACTCTTGCAGTGGAGGAGCAACTTTTCCAATTAAAAGCATATTCATCAATCTGCCAAAATCTATCTGGTCTCCAAAAGTTATATGAGTGCGTTGAGGATTTCCTTTCTACTCAAGATGGAAAATGCTTAGACACTGTTTTGGATGGATCTATCATGTTATTGGATGTTTGCAGTATTATTAAGGATGTATTGTCTCAGATGAGACAATCTGTTCAAGAACTACAATCTTCCATTCGTAGGCGATCAAATGAAGTTTCTGAATACATGACCTCGAGAAAGAAGATCACCAAAGTGATCCGCAAGTGCCTTGCAGATCTTAAGAACAACAAGAAAAACGATACCGAAATTAGCTTGCTAGCAGAAGTAGAAGCTACTACTCTTGCCGTTTTAGAATCTATATTGTCCTTTGTTTCTGCTCCTAAACAAAACAAGTCTTTGATCTCTAAACTGACCCTCACCAAGCGAGTTGCATGCAACGAAGAAACTTCTGAAGTAATGGAGGTTGAGAACATGGTAATGGAGCTTCCATTGATCTAATTGGATGCTTCATATACGCTTGAGAAGATTCCAGTTGCTAGGGAAATAGGAACAACGTACCCGTGAACCAACTAACAACATTATTACTTATCAAGGCTGTCATATTCCAATTGTTAGAATGGGATTGTATATAATCTGACAATTTCAGACGTGCACGTACAAATTAAGTGCCAATGTTTACGGATCGCTAACACAGCGGAAAGTTTTAAAGATATTAACGTGGAGATTGATAAGATATCAAAAGATGTTTCTTGTTCGTTTCTTGTTACTGATTACCTGAACTTAGACGACTCATACAAGCTTGCGAAGGTTCCAATGGATTTATAGAGGAACAAGGGAACAACTTATCAGAAAGGTCAACCATAAAGGATAACCAACCAAATCCACTAGGCATCAAACTCGTATATATCAAGGCTGTCATATTCCAATTGTTGGAACCGAATTTTTTAAAATTAATCCGACAATATCAGACGTGCACAACTACAAATCCATATTATGTAAGATTGTTTGCCGATTTTCTATATTTCATAAACGACAGTTTTAATGCTTAAGTGAAGAAAACCTAATTAAATACACAAGAAACCACCGGACATGGGCGTTAACTTCGGAAGCGCACGAGACCAAAACATTAAGAGAGCTTAGCTGTGGAGATTCCTTATGTCGCCTTCGACTTTGTATATATAAGCTTCACAATAGGTATTCAATCTTCATCCAGAAAACTAAATTCAAACCAAGTTTCTTCTTCTACTAATTCATTTTCAAAATGGCTTCTTTCCATGTTCGCTCTATCAGTTTACCAACAAATTCTCATCCTCTTACTCTTGCAGTAGAGGAACAATTGTACCAACTTAAAGCCACCTCATCTTCCTCAATCTGCCAGAACTTAACTGGTCTCCAAAAGTTATACGAGTGTGTTGAGGATTTCCTTTCTACTCAAGATGGGAAATGCTTAGACACTGTTTTGGACGGATCTATCATGTTGTTGGATGTTTGCAGTATTATCAAGGATGTTTTGTCTCAAATGAGACAATCTGTTCAAGACCTACAATCTTCCATTCGTAGACAATCAAATGAAGTTTCTGAATACATGATCTCAAGCAAGAAGATCACCAAAGTGATCCGCAAGTGCCTTGCAAATCTTAAGAACAACAAGAAAAACAATACAGAAATTAGCTTGCTAGAAGAAGTAGAGGCTACAACTCTTGCTGTTTTTGAGTCTATACTGTCCTTTGTTTCTGTGCCAAAACGGGTGTTTTGTCGAAAATATGTTGGGGTTGAATAATAGGGTGAAATCTATGCTATGTTGGCGGACGTGACCAAAACTAAATGTATTTCGGTATTTGGACGTTTCTGCCCTTACCTTTTTATTTTATCACCTGTTTTTCCCTGGCCGTACCCAACATTTGATTTTTTTTATTTTTTATTTTTTACAGTTACCGGTTATTATTTTACTGTGGCTTACGTGGGTGTTGAGATAGCACATCTAGACACCGTATAAATGTCAAGAGGATAGGCATAAGGGATGCCATTGGAGTCTCGACATCAACTTTTGTGGAGTCCGGACACTGCATATTTGGATCTCATTATACGTTTCTAAACGTGATTATCAAAACATTATACAAATCATTAGTGAAATACTTATCATTAATCGGCCTCGATGTCTGGATGTTGTTACTCAAATTTTTTATTTCTCGTCTTACTCTTCACTTCTATTTCTTCAACTACAGCTCTCCAAAGAGCTCATTTTTCTTCTTCCACGGAACACACACCACACCCATCTTCTTCTTCTTCCTGTTCCTATTCATGTTCTTCTTCTGGTTCTTGTTATTTCCTTTTCTGGTCATGTTCATCATCATCATACAGTGTCTTCAATAGAGATACCAGAGTTTTTTTCTAAGGCTGAACAAGAGAGCCAAAAGGCAAGGAAATCGAAGTCTAAACTCATCTATAAGTTCATTTCATTATAAGTTCCACTGATCTGTGATCTCAGGTATGAAAAAATCCGTCTTCCTAAAATCTTGATGTAAACCCTAGAAATTGTCTAATCTTTTTCCCCATTTTGACTTCCACGTCTGGATATAGATTGAAAATTAGGCTAGGGTTTTGATGTTTTATATGTTTATGCATCTTTGATGTTTTCTTTTTGGGTTCAATTTCATCTTTGATGATAATGTTAAACTGGATAGAAATTTTGATTTTGATTTCATGAAATAGGTTTGAAATAGGGTTTAATAGGCAGTTTCTTAGTGTTAGATTAAAATTTTGATTACGAAATTATGCCCTTTGTTTGATTTTGGTTGTTAGGGTATTTATATGTTTATGCATCTTTGATGTTTTCTTTTTGGGTTCAATTTCATCTTTGATGATAATGTTAAACTGGATAGAAATTTTGATTTTGATTTCTTGGGTTTAATAGGCAATTTCTTAGTGTTAGATTCGAATTTTGGTTACGAAATTATGCCCTTTGTTTGATTTTGGTTGTTCGGATTTTAAAGAGGAATTTAAGCAAACATCTCGATGTGGTTGTACATATCAATAACAAACTAGCATGTTTGTACATACTAGGGTACTTCTCTCATACTTTGTGTAACCGTGATGAATTTTTAATATTTTGATGTTACTATGTTGAATTTTTGGTGATCGATGAACACTCATTTTTGATAGAACAATTTCTGGACATGTATGAGATGGTTTAGTGTTTCTCGGGAAGAGCTCTGTCTCTCTAGTAGTGTTGGTGAAGCAAGACTCTCTTAAACTATAAAATCATTGTTATTAATTTTCTTGCGCAGTTACAATCGATGATAGAAATGCCTATTTATAGGCTACAATGGACTCTCTAGTTTGGTCTAGAGTTATACTTTGTTAGTCACTCATTACAAAAGACTAGCAATACAGCCCTAGAATACTCTAGGATACATCACACTTATCAATTTCTTTTTGTATACGAGAACTCTCGGGTCTTGGCAACAAACCGACATGGTGACTCTTGTTTGTTCATTCTAGGGTGATAAGCAATAAGTGTGAAGACATGAAGAGAGGAATAGGTATCACCATCACCGAAAAGGTGGTCTCACTTTGGTTGTAAACGAGGAATTGAAGTGGTTAGAGGTTCTCTGAGCAGTCATACCAAGACACAGTCATCACAAGAGCATGCTTGTAGAACACTACCCTAGAACGCAAACAAAGAATTGAACCCGATACAAATGGTGGTTTTTGTATTATTTTTGCGCGGGCGTATCTTACAAGGATTCAAGTCTTGGGGTAGACCCGCATTTGCTGTGTATGGTATGCATCTAAGTGGGGAACACAGAGGAACTCTATTTTCGGCAATTGGGTATGATGCCAATGGAAAAATGTACCCTATTGCGTTTGCCATCGTTGATTCTGCGAACGGTGATCCTGTTTATGGTTCATGCAAAAGTTATTCAATGCGCTTGGTCACGAGTATTCGGTGAGAAAGGATCTAGTTGTGTGTTCAGACAGATCGGCAGGCTTCGAATCAGCGATTGCGGAAGTGTTTCCTGAATCATGCCATGTGGGCTGCGCGTACCATATTAAAGGTATCTAACAACAACACTTTATAGTCATGTTACATTTGTTAGAAACTCATCTCCTTTAAAGTTTAACCCTTGAGCTATGTAGCGCGGGACAGCTCCTAGTTATCTTTGCCGATGTAGTATACATATAATATTGAGGGCATATTCAGTTGTCATTTTTTAACAATTCAGGGAATATCATCAGGAGGTACCACAACTTCGCCGCTGCTAAGGCATTTATGAGAGCCGCGCAAGCGTAAACTATAGATGGTTATCGGAGGGCTATGTTACAAATCAAAAAGGATAAGGCAGTTTTTTCCTATGTGCAGGAACTTCATCCAAGGCAATGGGCTAGGGTGAAAGCCAAGAGATCCCATTATACTCTCATGACAACAAACATCTGTGAGAGTTGGAATAACCTACTTTTGAAGGCTAGAGATCTCCCTATAACCCATTTAGTGGATTTCATTCGAACAGAGCTGATGGGAGGGTTGGATTGCAGGCTTGCAGCCGTAGTGTTAGCTGGAGAAGTTGGATTGCAGGTACCCAATGTTGGCGCGGTGGTCAATCAGCCAACTGCAACAGCGCCAGCCCAAGCCCCATCCAAAGCATAGATCAGAACTTTCTGGATGGTCTCCGACTCTCTTGTTTAGAATGTATGTTTTTATTTTGAACCAAAACATTGTCATGCGCTTTAAGCTTCAAGTACTCTTGCAAAGTAAAACTCTTCTGGTTATGTAAGCTGTTAAGCCTTATAAGGCAATGAACTTTATCAGTGTTAACTATGTTTTAAAATTCAGCGTCCTGGAAAATTTATCTATATCGTTATATTAGAAGAACAAGCAAACTATTGGTCGTCTTGCTTGTCCAAGGCTTATCAACAAGATAAGCCAAACTGACATTAATAATATGTTCCATTTGTGTGCAGCTATTATCCACGGTGTTCTTCTAGTGTGCAGCTGTTATCCGCAACAAGAATAATATGTTGTGCAGGAAATATCTACAACTTATTATGGTCCCTAAAACCTGTGCAGGAAATATCCACAACAAAAATCTTACCAGAACTCTCCTACTCGATATAAATCTTCGAAACAATTATCAATTGATCCTAATTCATCAGAAACAAACATTTGAAAATCAATAATCATAAACCATCTATAAATAGAGATCACTACAATATCCACGGTGTTCTTCTAGTGTGCAGCTATTATCCGCAACAAGAATAATTTGGACGTCCCCATTAAAGTAAAGGGTGTTAGTTAAACATCTCTTCAACCATAGTGTTTGCTTTAAAAGGAAGGGAAACTAGAGGTTTGGATGCACCGATGACGCGTGTCCGACACATTTTTTTTTCATTTTCATATAAACTTTTTCCTTTATTTTTACTATTATTAACCAAATGAATAAAGACAAACATTTAGATCAATAATTTAGGTCTTTATTCGGATTTTGTAATTGGAAATGACATCACGTATACCCTTAGGTGGACATGTGTTGATCTAAGAATGCATTTTGATTGTGCTATGTGTTTAATAGTGACTGATTATTTGACATTCGGCGTGTATAAACAAACGATATCTTCTTTTCTTTTGAAATTTATACATATGTAACATCATTTTCTAACTTTTAGGGTCGAAATATTTGACTTTGCTGTATAAATACATGATTATATATATAAATAAAATATGTATATACGTGTCCGCGTCCTAGTTTTTTGAAAATTTTGTAGTGTCCGCTTCAGCGTCGTGTCGTGTCCGCGTCTACGCATCCGTGTCCGTGCAACCCAGATCTTTTGGGTGGTAAATATACTCGAGTTTAATAAAATAATTGTCCCACATGAAATTGACCAAAGGGTCAATGTCATTGGAATCAAAAAAAATTTTTGGAGTAAATTATAGTTATGACCCTGGATAAAAATTGCAAATTATTTTAGAGGCCCTAGGATCTTCTCGAAATCTAGTTTACGGAACCGTAAACTCCCCATTTCTCTCCTTCGCGTCTGCCCAACTTCCTTACAGTTTCATAACTACTCTCGGAAAAAAATTCAAAAACCAAATTCATTCTCTGCTCCTTTTGTAAATCTTCGCTGTCATCTTCATCATCGTCAATTGATAATCAACAATTTTAGATTTTAGTGGAGTAAACAGTAAATCAGAAGTTTTAAATGGGAAAGAAAAAGCCTAGAAAAAATGCGAAAGAAATTGAGTGCGATTCAGAAGAAGCAGAAACAGCGAATCGAGTAACAAATGCAATGATAGGTATAATTCCTGTTGATTTAGTGGATATATCCTGCACAGACTAAAAATTGAATTTCTGTTGATTTTGTAGGAAGTAGCGAAATTGAATGTGATCCAGATCCAGATCCAGATCCAGATCCAGATCCAGATCAAACTACGAGTCAAGTAAAAAAATCAACAAAAGGTATACATTCTGTTGATTTGTATCTTGAAATTTGTTTTTTTTTTTGTAAACACCATAAATCACGGACTAACTTTTGTGTTTGTTTTTGTAGGAGCAGTAAAGCAGAAGAAATCGGATGAATGGGATGAAGAAGAAGGTACTAAATTCTTTTGTTGTCCCTTCTTGTGGATTTCCTGCATGAAAACCGAACTTTAGTAATTTTTCTGAAAAAATCAAAACTATGGATATTTCTTGCACAGTAGGTGTGTGTGGATTTAAAAATCAATCAATTTTTAGTTTTTTGTTACCTTATTCAACCAAAATTTGAACTGTATGATGATGGATCTGATATTTGATGAGTGGTTTGGTTAGTGTAGAAAACTGAATTGTACCAATACCATGATCCTGTTTTTCAGTTGGATACATCCTGCACAAGAATTAACTGTGGATATATCCTGCCCAAAAGTTATAGTTTTGATTGTTGAAAGTAAAATGTTTTGTAGTTTTGATTGTTTTCCATTTGTTTTTGTAGTATCATCTGGAAAGCCATATAGAGCAGGTTTTTCTGCTTTGTCGGCTTTAGTGAGGGATATGAATGAAAAAAAAATGAAGTTGAGTAAAGAACAATTGGATGTACTTATGGAATCTCCCTTTGGTGACTTGTACGTAATGTTCTTGGAGAATGAATACGGTCCATCCCACTGGAACAAAACTGATAAAGCCTTCACGAAGTTCTTGAGGTGCTTTAAAGGAGCGACAAAACACGAAATCAAGTTTGAGTTTGTTCGAAATGGTGAAAAACACATAATCACGTCCACGCCACAAGAGCTGGGTCTCATTCTTGGAATGCCATGCATTGAAGGGAGAAAACGTGCAACAAAAGAGGCGATGTATGGCGGTTGCTTTAGAGAATCTGAATTTTACCGTAGGATTTTTGGTAAAGCTAAATCTGCAACAAAGGCATCGATACGAGAAGCAATCTACCGATTGGTAAAAGCTAATGGAGCAAATGAAATGGAACCGTCTATTAGAAGGAGGGATAATGAAGACTTGGCGATGCTTATCGGTCTGTACATGTGCAACACTATCTTTTTTACAACGAAAGATGCGATTACAATAAAGGAGAAGTATCTGGGTTTAGTGGTTAATTTTGAAAGATGTAAAACCTTGTCATGGGCACACCTGATACATGCACATTTGGCCAGACGCATCAACAAAAGTTTCAAAAACCCAGAAAACATTACTGGATGTGTTTTTTATCTTCCGGTGAGTTATAAACAAACATTATATGCCTATTTTATTATGTATTCTTTGAATTAGAAAAGTAGTATTTACTATGATTTGAAAGATTTGGTTTCTTTGAGCATACCAAAATAGTGGTGCCAAAAGCATTACCGAGGAAGACAAATTTGTACCGAGAGCAGGTAGGTGGAATCTGAAACAGATTTGCACTGCATTACTCAAAGACATGGATGAGTCGAAATATGTGGTAAGCTAATCTTATTCTTCATGTTTAAGCTTAATTTGTCTTCTGTTTAAGTTGAATTTGTCTCTATGTTTAAGCTCCTAGGTTTCATGTTGATCCGTGTAAATTTCCATGAGAGAAACAAATGTGTGTAGATAATAAAGTTGTACTTGTTTGTTAATTTGTACTTGTAGTGTCAACGAACATAGATATTACTTGCACATAATGAATGTTTGTTGATTTGTACTTGTAGTGTCAACTAACATATAAATAAAATATTGCGGTTTGATCAAAAATTTGTCGAGCCTTACACTTTGAGAAAGAAAAGGTTGTACTTTTGAATATGAGTGAAGAGGGTGGCATTATGTTCTTGGAAGAAGGCATAGAAGACAAATATGAGGAATTGAGGATGACTATAAAGTCAAGTTGGGAACAAATGCAGAAAATGGATTGTAATAATGAAGAAGTTGTGCCTAAAATGCAAGAGATGTTGAACAAGATCTACTTCAAAGCCTACCCAGACATTCAGCCTGATAGAATACATAAAGAATTTGATGATTCTGTACAATTGGATGATGATGCAAAAGTTGATGTGCCTATGTCACATCAAGAAGCACCAGAAGATGATTCCAATTCGGCACAGGTTAAAAAGGATAAGAGGGTCGAATTTGATGATTCTGTACAATTGGATGATGATGCAACAGTTGATGTGCCTATGTCACATCAAGAAGCACCAGAAGATGATTCCATTTCGGTACAGGTTAAAAAGGATAAGAGGGTTGAATTTGATGATTCTGTACAATTGGATGATGATGCAAAAGTTGATGTGCCTATGTCATATCAAGAAGCACCGGAAGATGATTCCATTTCTACGGAGTTAAAAAGGATAAGAGGGTCGAATTTGATGATTAATACAATTGGATGATGATGCAAAAGTTGATGTGCCTATGTCATATCAAGAAGCACCAGAAGATGATTCCGATTCGGCACAGGTTAAAAATGATAAGAGGGTTGAATTTGATGATTCTGTACAATTGGATGATGATGCAAAAGTTGATGTGCCTATGTCACATCAAGAAGCACCAGAAGATGATTCCATTTCGGTACAGGTTCAAAATGATAAGAGGGTTGAACTTGTTTTTGGTGATTATATTGAAAACATGAACCTTGCCGATATTTTAATAGGGTTGAAGGTACATTTCATAGTATGAATAAACATGTTTTCTTCTTTCTATTGATATTTACACATTATTGTTAAGACTTAACAATTTAAAAAAAAAAAAAAATAAGCAGGAAACACCAAGATTGGAGACCTCGGCAACGGCTATTAATCCAGAGCCAACTCCTATTGTTACAGAAACAACTTCTATTGCTCCTATTGCTCCTGAAGCAAAGGTTGCTGATGAATCTCAAGAGGCAAATCATACTGCTCCAGAAACAACAAGTTCTGTTTCTCCAAAGCCTGCTAGTGAAGATCCAAATGTTTCTTGTTCCGAGAAGCAAAACTTGGTGATACGACATCATATCCGGGTTTTCAATAGGAATTTTAAAAGAGGAAAGCAGAGTCGAATGTACAAAAAGATGATATTCTAGCGAGAGAATAAGAAGGCAAAGGACGAACATATTGCCGCAAGGTCGGCCGAAATTATTCAAAAGCTTGAAGAGGTAATTTCTGAACAACATTGATATTGTGGATATTAAATGCAGAGAATGAAAATGTCCTTCGATTGAGAAAGATTATGCAAAAACATTTATGATGAACATTTTTGATGAACTTTACTCATTGTTGAGATTACAGGAAGGATTCAATAAAGGCAATTCGAATGATGGAAATGGTAAAACATCCTTGGAAAAGGTTACAAGGGAGTCGTCCAAGACAATAAAAAATCTTCAAGAGGTAAAAAAGTATTCGTGTCTTTTTTGAGAAGTTTAATTGATTACATTTTTGTTAATGTGAAAACATCTTATTTTTGTGTATGTTCTGCATGTTATTGTGGATATGCATCATGTGTTGAGATTTCAGGATGGAGAAAGTAAACCATCGACTGCAAAGATCGACGAGTTCGCACTGGCTACTAGCAGAAACAGGAATAATATACAAGTAGAAGCGTCTTCCGTGGTGACCAAGGAAAAGGAAACCCTGTCTTCTGAGTTGAGGGGCATGAATCACCCAGAGAGGTTTTTGAATGCAGCACATGACAAGAAACGGATTCTTTTGATTCTAGACCTGAATGGGGTCCTTGGTTCTTTTGGTTATAGGAAAATTTCAGAATTGAGGCCTCACTGTCATGAGTTTGTGCGCTTCTGTGTTGCGTCGTTTAAAAAAGTGGTGTTTTGGTCTTCAATGACCAGGTACTCTTCCAGATGTTTTCCTTATTCGAATCATATATTTCCTATTTGGAGAATTTGAATACTGGATATGTTTTTCTTCACTTTTTTCTAATCCCTGCAGTAACAATACTACGAAGGCAATGCAAAAGATATTCCCGCCAGATTTGGACATACAACAAATCCAGATATGGGTATGGTATAGACTTATTTTTTTAATGTCCTAGCTACCTTTATTTGCATTCCCTTTTTCCTTCTCTGGTAGCACAACCTAAAATACTGCACTTTTTCATCTTCTTGTCATATGCTTTTGGGCAGAACCAAGCACATTGCACTAATACCGAATTGAAGATTCCTTATCCTGATAAAGATTCCAAGCCATGGTTTCTAAAGGTAACAAACCAAATCAACACCATTTTTTCAGGAGACTTCGATCATGATTTAAACACTATTATGGTGGACGATTCTCCATTGAAAACTTGATTATTAATCCAAGTAAGTTTCCTTGTTCTTTGCTCCCTTCATCTTTCATTCATTTTCCCCTACCATCTTTGTGCTTAACTATGTCCTTGCTATAAACGTATTCTAGCGCAACACAGCTGTGTTTCCAAAAACATGGCATCCTGGGGATGCGAAGGATAACGCATTAAGTAAGTCTGAATTATGTTATGTGTTTAGCATTACGTAAAAAAATCCCAGGTTATCATATATTTGGTTTTTGTTAACAGGCAAAGAGGGAGCTATCCGCAGTTTCCTCTATAGTCTACCGTATGATGGGGATATCCAAGACCATGTGCTAACAAAACAGCCCAAATGTTTCCGTCAAGAGGAAGCTGATAGCACAATCGCAATGGTTTGGGGTAATCCAATTTATGCGACAAAATTAAGGTTGGTGTCTTGCTCCACATGACTAGTTATGGAATCCTGAAATGTTTTAAGATATCATGTGAAGTAACGAATGTTTGGTTCTGCTTACCAGAAAGATTAAGGAACAGGAAAGAACAAAGGCCGGATCTACAACAATTGGAAGCTCTTGATCTACAAAATGGAGATAGATATCAAAATGGAGAGACATATCAACTTATATATTATAGATAGAGCTGTCATAACACGACCATAGACAGATAAACTGTGGTCGTGCAAGTTCAAAAATATTGAGAGTGTTGAATTCAATAGTCCAAGAGGCTTCTTTATGTAAGGAAATTGAAAAAAATATTCATCTCATGAATCTGCAAGACTGTCTTAAATAAAGAAACAACCACTACATTCCATATATTGTAGATAGAGCTGTCATAACACAACCATATACAGATAATGGTGTGGTCGTGAAAGTTCAAAAAAATTGAGAGTGTTAAATTTAAATCAACATATTAAATGACAAAGGCAAAAAGAAAGGAAATGAAAACTTGAGTAGAGATGGGAGATAATGACCAAGGTGAGAAACATCCTCTAGTTCAGTTTGGTGTGGGGTGGAAGCACTAGTGGAAAATGGGTGTTTACCGACCCACATCAGAGACCCCCAGTAACGGTAGTTGGGCCGCTGACCCGTTAAAGCGGTCTCTGATATAATAAAAAACCGGAAAAATTCTCGAGAGGATAATTAGCCGTCTCTCGAATTGGAAAATTTATTTACCATTTTGCCATCATAAAACTACCGATTCAACAACCCCCGGCTTCGATGCATATCTCGATAATCAATTGTGGGCCCCACACTTTTTATGGTCACGATTTCCTTAGTAAAAAGAACGGCTGGATGATAGCCCTCTTTGTTTTTATCGATGTTACTCATCTTTATCATTTATCTTCCAGTATCTTTATTTTCTCTTACCTCTTCACTATAGCTCACATCGAACTCATCTCCATATCCGTCTTTCTCTTTTTTTGTTTTTTTTTTCTCTGTAAGTTTAAAAACATTTGCTCTCCATTGACCTCCATTACCTTCTTCTTCTTCTTCTTCTTCTTCTTCTTCTTCTTCTTCTTCAAAGAATCGATTTCTTCTTCTCGATCCAGATCCGAAGGTGAAACAAAAGTCAATACCCTCAAGCTAATAACCGATTTCATGATGGTAGTCTGGGTTGTCGTGATGAAATACTTCTTGCGATTCATTGGGGTAATTATCTATGACTCAATCTTCTTTATCATCTTCAATTTCAGAAATTTAATTTTTTAATATTAGGGTTAGGGTGAATTTTCAAGCTCTTGATTTTCCTGGTAATAGTTTCGATTGAAGTGTTATTTTGCTGAATAGGATTGTGGTTTACTTTAACTAGTTCTTATAATGATTCCTGGTGATGATGGTGTGGTGGTGGTGATGAAGCAGAAGTTGGTCGCACTGCTTATCAGTTCTGTTTATTTTTTATTTTTTATTTTTTTTACTTTGATTTGGTGTTCGTTGATTTGATGGAATTGTAATGAGAACTGTGTAGATTTGGATTAGATTTGGATTAGATTTAGATTTTTTGTGTAATTGGTAGTGGAGATTTTTTTGGGTTTGTGATTTATGAGTGATTTTGGTTTTGTGTAGGTTTGATGATAAAGAGGTACATAGAGATATGAAACTCTTACCATACAAGATTGTCAACAAGGAAGGAAACCATATGTTGAGGTTAAACTTAAGGATGGGGAGACTAAGGTTTTGATCCGAGGAAATTAGTGCTATGATTCGACCAAAATGAAGGAAACAAAGTGAAGCATTCTTAGGATCTGTCACACGCTGCTCTGGCAAGATTGAGAACCAAATCAAATTAATTCATGTTTGATTCCACAATTTATTATGTGGATTTGGAAGAATTTGCAATTTGTTATGTGGATTTTTTAAATGTGGCTGATTCGTTGTTGTGTTCTGTGTTCTACATCATACTTCAATGATGCTCACTACCAAGGATGCTGGTGTGATTGCTGGATTAAATGTAGCAAGAATCATCAACGAGCCAACCGCAGCAGCTATCGCTTATGGTTTGGACAAAAAAACCGGAGAAAAGAACATCCTTGTTTTTGATCTTGGTGGTGGTACATTCGATGTCAGTATCTTGACTATTGATAATGGAGTTTTTGAGGTATAATTCTCACATAATTTCAATATTTGTTTTTGTTCTATGGTCTATTGTATAATTCTGCTTAGAGGCCACACTATGCTAGTAATTCATTAGTTGATTTAGCATAATTGCTCTAATAACGTGCAACTTGATAGGAATTTGTTTCCATTTTCAGGATTATGCTATCAATTAATGCTAACGTTGTATGATAAAAAATATGGTAGAAAAATTAATATTTAAGAAAATAACTTGATGGATATAAATGTGATTGATTTTTGTTTCCTAATTTAACTGTCAATGAGATTTATTACTAACGTGAATCACGAACATAAAAAGTGATTCATATTAATGTGATTGATTTTTATTTCCTAATATTCTTTAGTAATTGGTTTTATTACTTTTATAGATTTTATTTCCTAAGATTCACAAGAATTGGTTTTATTACTTTTATAGAAAATTTTGATTTATATTATGTCCTTGCTGTCCTAATCTATCTCTTGTTTACCAACAACTCCTTGTCTTAGATGTGGAGGAATAAATGATTCTGGTTTTTGAGAAGTGATGATGATGAAAATGGAGGAACAAATGGTTCTGGTTTTGGAGAAGTGATGATGATGGAAATGAAGGTGGTCACCACGACGATGATAATAATGATTCGTTCGCTTTGTTCTGTGATACTAATATTATAGGTTGGGATAATGTAGTAGATGTAGAACCAGGGAGAAGAGAGTTTGAATCTTTTCCTGTAAGTTTTAGTAATTCAGTAATGATAATAATGATTCTTTCTTTTTGTCCTGTACATCGCATAATGACTTAGTATACATGAAAGTAATGAAAAATGATATTTACTTTGGATTTTTGTTTATGTTCGCCTAGAGCGCCTAAGTCGCGCCTAGGTGACAAGGCGTGAGGCGCTTGGCTTGGCGCCTCGCCTTGCCTAGCACCTCATACAACATAGATCTGATATACTTGTACTTTTGTTCTGCTGTAGCTAGAGGCGCAATACTTCCATGATTATGCAACCGTCACACCAGCTGTTGGCTTGAACCAGCAGTGCGAGCAAGTGAATGCTCCTGATCCAATTGTGAGTTCAGTTTTCCTTGAAAAAATGTTCTAAATGAGTTGATGTTTTACCAATCAAGATCGCAAATCCATTGTTTTTTGAGTACACTATGATTACCTGACATTGGTTATATTTACAAAATATCGCAGATCAACACTTGCAGTGACTTACAAATTCTGGCAGGCAACCCATGATTTGCACGAGGCCATAAATCTCTGTTATGCAGCATTGATAGCAACTGATCCCAAGGAAGATAAGCTTGGTGATAACTTAGAGGTAACACTTTATCGTGCATATGTCTTTAATTATTATATTATTTTTGAAGAGGCCCAATTTGTGGATACGTAATGCTCATTGTGCAACACTAATGAAGTTTCTGTGCTTAGGGCCTGTTATGATGTACTGAGACTCGCCATGGAAAGTGGTGCCAAGGGTTGCAAGGTTGTTTCCTTAACTGCGTGCTTCACTGAGTGTAAGTTGTTCATCATTGCAGCTTCTATTATTCATATGTGCTTCACTGAGAGTAAGTGGTGCCAAGGGTTGCAAGGTTGTTTCCTTTCTTGTGTATTCATATATATTTATATCTGATGCTTAGTTGGATTTTGGTTTTAATGGAAGATTTTTATCTTCGTTGGCTCCAAAACCATCATCTGGTCCATACAAATCTAGGTTTAGTTTTGATATTTAGATGGAGTAACATGTTATTAGGTTTAGTTTTGTGGATTCCAATTTATGTAAAATTATTTTTGATTTGGGGATTTGCTTATTTCATGCAGTACTGCTTGTAAAGGAGGTGGAGTTTTTGAAGGTGCGAAGGCGGTCAAACAGGGAGGTAATACTATTGTCTTAACATCTCGAACTTGACCTTACTCTGCAACCATTTTTCCATTCCCATTTCACCATAGAGATAAGTTTCATCTCAAATCTTGCAGATAAGTCCTACTGGAATCCTCTGTTGTTCTCAAGGATGTGTTGTGCTTGACAGAGACGGGTTTGCAGCAAAGGTATGAAAGTTTTTAACTCCTTCATTTTTTGTTCTTGAGATGTTAATTACTCCTTATTGCACTATGTTTAAGACTTTCTACTTCATAGTATTTGTGCCTTGTAAAATACTTTACTAGTGTATTCATGTCTAGCAAACTACTTGAGTGGGTATGTCTGGTAACTATTTGTCATTTGTGCATGAAGACCATTAGCCTTTACTTGTGGTTGACTGAAACTTGATAGGGATTTATTGCATCAAATGTCTTGTGTTTAGGTGTGTTAAATGCTTATAGAAAGGTTAGGCATTTGGTCCAATTTAATTTAATTTGGTTTTTATTCCTGTGTGTGATGTGCGAGTCTTAAACCTGATAATTCCTTGTGATGCAGAAAAGCTACACATTTATTGCATTTTATTCTCGAACGTAAAGAAGTAACTGAAGATATTTAGAAGGTTGTTGCTGCCTATGACTGCAAAATTGTTGAAGGTGTGCTCAGCCATCAGCTCAAGCAGTTTTTGGTAGATGGGAATAAGGTTGTACTCATTGTTCCAGGTCCTGATACCATATTCAATGATGCTAAATTTCAAGAAATGTATGACTTTCTTGCTGCTAGATCATACTCATCCTATCTGATTTATCTGGCTATGTAAATATTTATATCCCTTTATTTCTTTTATTTGTTGTTTTCTAAATCATAACTTATTTTGTTACAGATACCACCATTCTGAAGTATGGGCTAAGTTCACCGTCGGGGTAGAGTTTGTCGTTCTGCTGTTTAATCAATTGTCTATTAGTGTATCATTTTGTTGTTTAATCTTAGAACTCACTAGCTAGCTAGAACTTGTATATTGTTCGAACTCTAGGGATTTCAATACTATTTTGTGTAATTTTAAACCTCGATGGATACAATGAATGAATGTTGAATTTTCAATTTGAGTTTAAATTTGAGTTTAAGTTTTGGTTTCATTTGAATTTGAATTTGAATTTGAATTTAATTTGACTTTAATTTGAATTTCGGTTGATGTTCGATAGATTATTTCGATTTGATTTAGCCATTCGGGCATTTCAAAGAAATCTGAATCTATATTTTTTTTTATATTATTATTTAAATCTGAGACCCACGGCTAAGGGTCTGTACCTCGTTACCCTTAAAATCAGTTGTTATTTTGAGACCCACGGTTAAGGATCGTAAAAATCAGCTACGCTTTATCAGAGACCCCAACAGAGACGGTTAGAAATGGTCGTATAAGTCGTATATATGACTTGTTCTGACGGTCGCGGAACATCTGTTTTCCACTAGTGAAGCATCTTGGCACACGCGGAAACCTGTTCTTGTAAACAAGGATGTTCAGGTGAAGAGAAATGGCTACATCGAAATATGCTGTTGGGTCCAATACATCTGAAAAACCTTTGTTTACAATTATTCTTAGCGTGCAACTCTTATCCACGGTGATACGAAAAGACCATAATAGCCTTATAGTTGTAGATATTCCCTGGTTTCTAGCTGCGGATATATCCTACACAGGTTTGAGTGGATATTTCCTGTACAGCCCCTTCTGACAAAAGATAAAACCTCATTTTCTTCTTTCATAATTTCTGTAAGTAAAAGACAAATCACATCACGTGGAGGTCAGTTGCTTTGTGAAAAGGATTGAAGATTAGGGTTTATATCCAATCCAGTGGGCACAATCCCTTCAAAAATAAAATAAAAATAGCATTGATTAGTGCAAGTTCAAAAAAATTGAGTGTGTTGAATTTAAATCAACAGATTAAATGACAGGCAAAAAGAACTTTTCTTTTGCTAAGTTGTGAGGAATTCTCAAAAAGTTGGAGACAGAGGCTAGTCCTAATTCTCGTAAAGAACAAAAGACTCAATAGTTGATATGCATGTGGAGAAGATGATCACTGGATGAAAAATTGTCCACTGCAGAATCAAGCTTGCTTCAAATCAACCTGCAAATCCCTTCTCAAACTGGACTTATGCAACAATGAGCACAATAAGCACATCCTTATCCGCAGTGAATGTAATGTATTTAGATGGGCTTGAGATGCCATTTTCATTGCTGCAAAAGACAGAGTTAGAAATTCAAGAGTCCAAGTGGCTTCTTTATGTAAGGAAATTGAAAAAAATCTTCATCTGTAAAATCTGCAAGACCTGTCTTAAATAAAGAAACAACCAATACATTCCATATATTATAGAAAGGGTTGTCATAGCACAACCATAGACAGATAAAGGCGTTCAGAAGAAAATCGATTAAGTACCTCATAGACAGGTAAAGGTGTTCAAAATAAATCCAAGGTACATAAAAGATTGATTAAGTACGACTTTTCTCTTCCCACGGGGTACCATTTTCTCTTCATCAACGAGACCAAGTGCCGGCATGACTCGTCGGGAGAACCTCTAACGGCTTCAATTCCCCGTTTAAAACCGGTGAGACCACCTTGTAAGTGATCATGACACCATGTTCTCTCTTCATGTCTTCACACAGTTGCCTTGGTGTATACACAACGTCACACCTGGCAAAGTTCTTGCGGAAGAGTACGGCCATTGAACGAGCCAAATTCAAGTTCGTAACAAACAAGAGGAACAAATTTATTAACAAACAAGAAATTGAGAATGATGAGAAATAGTTCCTCCATAACCTTTTGATCTTCAGACAACTTGTGATCCCTATTCTATGTTGTCAGTTTCTAAAACATACTCCTTAAGTTGACCCTAGTGTGGTTTGAATCTGACAAGTGATGTTGATCTCTTCATCATCATCAATCTCAGGTTCAAAAACAAGTTCTTCATCATCACTTTCATTGGGTTCATCAGGAATGTCATCCACATTTACTGTCTCAGTTAATGAGTTGTTTTCACTGTAGATACATGCAAATATATCTTCATCATCTAGCAGTGACATAACTTCATCAGGGTCCAGAACTATAAAAATTAGATGCTTGACTAGCTGTGACATACATGCAAATATATTTTCAGAAAGCAGATGCTTGACTTTCTGATGTGATTGACTCAACTTATTCTGTACAAGGATTGCTTTTGAAAGGCAACTAATTCTGTAGCATAGATCCAGAATTATAAAAACGATAAATCGATGTTCAAATAAGATCACTGAGTATGAAAATTAGGTCAAAATACAAATCAAACCTAAAGCATGATCAAAGCGAGTTGTATCCATCGACATAATGCTTACATATCCAAAAAACCAACGTCCAAAGATATACATTTATTCAGTCGAATCGCACCAACAAACAGATAAAGGGGTTACTTCGGATGAGAGAGGCCAGACTTATATTGACCTCATGTGAATTCACCACTTGGGATAATTACCTCAAGGAACTGTTTCTTGTAGAATTGCACGACCATTTCTCGACGATATCGTAGAATTTGACTTTTATCAATCAGTTTATAATCAATGTCCCTGATTAGATGCTCAACGACCTTCAAAGCATATACCCCGCATGAGGTGCTACTATATGCATAAATGGAGTTGGCATCAGAAATATATATCATTATTTATTGAACAAAAAATAACCAAAATCCGAAGATAAATTGGGATGAAATAGAAATGGTGATGTCGGGAAAAGAGTAGTTACCTTTCGGGTTGTTGAGGGCAATCCTCAATAAACTCGATACGCCACTCCCCATCGATTACGTTGGTCTTCAAATAATTGGCTATCCGTTTGATTTCGGCATAACCTCCTTGAATTAACAAAAGACGACGTGTTCTCTTAGAATCATAGATATAAATTTCACGTTGTTTTAAGTTGATACTTACCGCCACCCAGTGGTATTTATCGACGATATTCACCACACCATACAAGATAGAGACCTTTTGCCACGGTTTAGCCCCACAGAGTGGCAATATCCCGTTTTCATAATCTTTCAATTTAAGAGTATTCGGCTTCCCATTCACATAACCTTGTGTAACAAAATCTAAAGCCAGTTAAAACAATGCATTCCTCTAAAAGTTAAAAATAATCTCACACAACATACTTCATAATAAGTATCTATGGTTGTCCAGTCGCCACAGATGCCAATATTGGACTCCCGCATGAGGCGCAACATGATGTTGATATCTTTGTATGAAAGCCCATAAGACATTAAGTTGAAAACTGTATGAAAACCCAAAAGAACTAAAACTGTTATCATCGGGAGAAAAATCTTATATCAATTTTGAGGTTTAATTCAATTTAACATACATCCGACCCTAAAACCCCTTCCTTCTTAAGTAATTCTTTAAAATCCTCACAGCGTAACCATTGTCCGTCAGCACTGTCGTCGCTATGCCACACAATAACATAATTGTCAGGTTACTTTCTAAATAAACAAGCACACCCAAAGAAAAATAAAGGATATAGCAGGGACACTCACCCTTGGTGTATGAAATTATTCTTGGTTTATGTCCTGCTCCGTTATCTGCGAGCAAGTTTCGAAATTTTTTAAAAAATTCTTCACGCGTTTGGGGGGGGTTCTTCACGCTATCTCTCTTCACACCTCTCTGATCGGACTCAGGGGACCCTAGAACATCGCAGTCACCATAAAGTAAAATCCTATCCTTATCAGCACTGGTATTCACATCAGTGATACTCAAATCTTGCAAAAGCTTGGTCCTTTTGGAGAAGACCGACTACCGCAACATTCATTATTTCTTTTAGAATTCCATCGTAGTGATTTGGGAGTAGTCAATCCAGACGTAGTATCAGCATTGAGAAGACCACTTTGTTCTTCTCTGTAAAGATCACATTGTTCCTTAATTACTGAAGCAGGAGCAACTTCTTTTTGCTTACCTCTACTTGCTAGTTTGCTTGTGAGGTTGAAAATACTTTCCAATATTAGTATGGACTCATTATCCACATCTGACTCTTGCTTATCTTCTTCCTTCATGTTTTGCAGATGACCTTCTTGTTCTTCAATGAAATTAACTAGCCGCGTATGCCTACTGAGCAATTCAACATAATCTTCCTGCCATTGCTTTTTCAAAGATTTGATTTGTAGGGATCTTTGTTTCGGTGTATCCGTGTCGTTGGCATTTATGTTATCTTGGTATTCTTCCCGTATGAGTTTTTGCTCTTGGCCTAGCATAAGTGTTGTCAATGTTGGTGACATCCGCACATACATATACAACATAATAAAAAAACTTAGTCAAATAAAAAACACATAACACACGTACCTTTCGTAAAAACACCTAAACCCTGTACCTTACTCATTTCTCCACCCACATTCTTTCCAATTGTACTACTAATTTCGGCAAGATTCCACCTCGCGAACCTTGGAACTCCAAAGTTCTTCGGCATCATACTACTATTGTGTTCGGCAAACAAATACTGCATAAGAAACAGTTTGAGTTAGAATTTTACTGTCTTTTTTTTAAGTAATAAAAATGAGTGCGAGAGGTTGAGCGAACTTACCAACAAATGCATCACACATCCAGAAACTTTATCTTTCAAAGGATTCTGGATATGACCTCTTATGCTTATCATAAGACGAGAGTGAATAAGATCCGCCCAACAAGTCCTATTCATCTTGTCCAATGATGTAAAGTATCCTTCAAATTGAGTCCGACTCAAGCTCCCATTTGTTGTGGGGAAGAACACTGTTACGCATAAGTAAAGCGCAAATAGCATCACCAAATCCTCTGCATCTTTTCAGTTTGTTTTTCTCGCTTCAACACGCATTATTGATAGAATGAATTCCTCTATATCCGCTTTGTAATCGACTCTTTTCTGCTCGCTTTGGATTGAAAGCTTGCAACCTGTTTATCAGTTCGGAAGGCATTTCTAATTCATCGTCTGTATCAGATTCTGAGCACACAAATTTATTCTTCTTCAATCCAAATATAAGAGCTAATATTTCAGATGTGCTTTTTACAACCACAGGATTGTTATTTGAATCGTAAAAACAAAAAGCATGTTCTTTGCCATAAGCAACACTGTACTTTGTCACCATTTCATCTACTGCATCATCAGTCCTCGCCCAATGTTTTAGGTTGATTTCTTCATATATAAAAAATTTAAGTACATTCCAAAATGGGCTATCCATAAGCTTCTTCAACTGCAATTCAGTGAACCACACTTTCTTTTTATCTTTCTTTCTGGATTCTTCATCCTTCTCAAAATGAGTATTGAAAAACTTACATAGACCATTAAAACTGCATTTATACCTCCATCTACGCTGTGTTGAACTTGATTTGACTACAAAAACCGAAAGAAGCACAATCAAAATATGTTTCATACTTGTTGTGGACACACTTTTGGACATCAAGCAATACCAGTTTCATACAAAACCATGGATGAAATCACACAGGCATGCATACCTATATTGCACATTAAGCATCATTAATCTAGTAAAAACATTTAAGTTTGAATCCATTAAAATAAAACAGAAATCATGGAAATGGTTATAATATAATAATACCTTTCTTTACGGTAGCAAGGGTCAAGTCTTCTTCGTCTTCGTCTTCATCTTCATCTTCAGGTTGTTTTCGTTTCTTAACCTGTGATCCAATATTTCGCTTGCCTACAAAAAATAAAAGCACAAATCAATATATGTTTCATACATGTTGTGGACACACTTTTGGACATCAAGAAATACAGAATTAACTTGTAATCATGTAACTAGTAGTACTACAAACTACTAGTTAACTTCCCTACACACTTGTACATGGAAGAAATCATACATTCATCTATTAAAAACAGTCAAGTTGTTGAAACAGATATCATGGAAATGGTTACAATATAATAATACCTTTTTACGGAGAGAGGTCAAATCTTCTTCATTTTCAGGTTGTTGTTGTTGTTTGTTATCTGGTGATCCACAATCTGGCTTAACTACAAAAAACCAAAGAAGCACGAATAAAAATATGTTTCATATGTTTTGTGCGCACAATTTTGGACATCACGCAATACAGAACTAGTAAGAAGTTAACTTGTAACCATGTAAATAGTCCTACTTTTTCAGTACCTTTCCTGGGAGCTCGTTGCTTTGTTTTTGGTAATCGTCTCGCTGGTACTTGTTGTGTCTTGCTAACCATTGTTTCTTCTTTAATTTTCTAATCTGTGAAATCAGAAAAAAACAGATTAACAGATTTAACCAATGATTGAACCAAGAAATCAATTAGATTAACAGATTGAAGACACGGATGATGATAAAAGACTAACATATTAACAAATCGTATTATAAAATAAAAAAAAACCCTAAAATCGATTCACAGATGAAACCCTAAAAAACAGATGGTGAAAAAAAACCTAAAATCGAAACTGATGATGATAAAAGACTTACGCAATCGATAAACTGATGATAGAAACCCTAAAATCTATTAATCTCTTCTTAATCGATTCAGCTGATGGGAGAATAAGAGAGAAGAAGACTGCAGCTGAGAATGAAAGAGAGACAGAGAAAAGAAATGGAAATGAAATGGAAACTCGAGTAGATGGGAGGAGATAAAGACCAAGGGGAGAAACATCCTCTAGTTCGTTTTGGTGTGGGGTGGAAAAATCTGTCACGCATGTGAATGGCACGCGCGGAAACCTGTCAATTGTAAACAAGGTTGTTCAGGTGAAGAGAGCTACATCGAATATGTTGTTGGTTCCAATAAATCTGAAAAACCCTTGTCTACGAATACTCTTAGCGTGCAGCTGCTATCCACGGTGATACGGAAACACCATAATAGCCTTATAGTTGTAGATATTCCCCGGTTTCTAGCTACGGATATATCCTGCACAGGTTGGTGTTGGGGAATATACTGTTGGGGACAAAACATCTGAAAAACTCTTGTTTACGTTATCGATAATTTGACGAGGTCCAGTGACTTCTCCAACGTCCAACCTCGTACATTTTATCTATTTAATCGGATTTATTTTCTTTTTATTCTTTACAAAACTCTTAAACATAATTTGACTATTAAATGTTAGACGGCCTTTAGGTTTGGTGTTCGAATCTTTTTTGCACCTTAATTTGTTTTTTACTACTTTGGGTTAAGACTCAAGAGGCAAAATGCCCCAATTTCGATAGTCAACTTGTTAAAATGCCCCGGCCGTTTAAAAAAAAGGCAAAATGCCCCAATCCGTTATGTTTTTCGTCAGACAGAGTTAGAGAGTCAAACATGCACACATGTGAACCCGCACATGTGTAAAAATTACTTATATATCCTTCATGTCTAGATTCAACGTATCTGCCACATGCGTGACACGTACGTGTAATGCAATTTTGACGCCTTTGCCCTTCAAAAATTGGGGCATTTCCAGAAAGTCCTAAACGGTTAGATTTGTTACACCTGTCAGGGCATTTTGAACAGACGGTGAGAGATTCCGACCGTTGTTATAACGGTCATTTTTAGGGAATTTGTAGCTATATATATTGTGATGATTTACATCATTTCTCACCACAATCTGCTATAAAGAGCAGAGGAAGTGCGTCAGGTGCGCAAGGGTCTAATTTCATTAAAATATTTTTTTTCTTAGCCGTTAGATTCTCAACAACTCAGTTTAAATCTACGGATAAAAAAAAAAACGCCAATCTTAATGGAGCTAAGCTCCAATCTTATTAGCGTTTTTTTCTTAGCCGTTAAATTCTCAACAACTCAGTTTAAATCTACGGATAAAAAAAACGCCAATCTTATTGGAGCTAAGCTCCAATCTTAATAGCGTTTTACGCTATTCTTATTAGCGTTTCTTGTCCTCTACCGCGCCATTCTTATTGGCGTTCAGCACTATTGTTATTGGCGTTTTTGATGGATTCCACGCGCCATTTCACCAAACCGTGGAACCTTGCTTGGATTTTGTGTGGAAACACCAACTTGGAAGCCATTATACTTGACATTCCATGGATTTTCCACACTTGGAATAGGTTGGATTCCACCATAAGACTTTCTCATATTTTAGTTACTCCTTATTGTTTTCTAATCCGCTAGAATCTTGGTCAAAGGTGTCGGGACACTCTTGACACACTAGTCCTGACATCGTCTAATTTCATAAAAGTTAATAATATTATTGATTTTCAATGGTAGATTAAGTTAATAATATTATTTATATGCTCAAAATAAAAATTTATTAATAAATATGTGTTTATTTATTTTAGTTACTTTTATATTGTTTGTAATATAAGAAAAAGTTTTTCTGATAATGCTACCAATTTACTATTATTTTGTCGTTATAGTATCACCTTAGGAGAAACTAAATTTAACCCATATCTTTTAATTTTTCTTTTTTATTTCTCATTGACAATCCTCCTAACTGTTATGGGCATTTTTTTTTTTAGTAAAATAAAATGGGTAAATAATTAAGGTTAACCTTAAATCAACATATTAAATGACAAAGGCAAAAAGAAATGAAATGAAAACTCGAGTAGAGATGGGAGATAGAGACCAAGGGGAGAAATGGCTACATAGAAATATGCTGTGAATGTGAATGGCACGCATCTGTCACGCATGTGAATGGCACACGCGGAAACCTGTTCTTGTAAACAAGGATGCTCAGGTGAAGAGAAATGGCTACATCGAAATATGTTGTTGGGTCCAATACATCTGAACAACCCTTGTTTACAATTATTCTTTGCGTGCAGCTCTTATGCACGGCACTTCGGAAAGACCATAATAGCCTTACAGCTCTTAAATGCAGAGACTTGTCTTGCCATTGAACTACTCACTAATGTAAACAAGAATCATCCACAAGAAGAAAGACTCCTACATAAAAACATAAAAAATTGTTGTTGGGGACATATATTCTTTTTATATGTGGAAGTAACTGATAGTCCCCAAATAGACAATGTTACATTTACATTTTCAGCACTTCTAACTTAAGAACACACACATCTTAAAAACACAACACCCGCCTAGCAGTCGATCCTTCAACTTGTCTACTTATTACAGGAGTCTTATTTCTAGGATCTTTAAGTAGTGGTGGATTGAGAACGGTTCGGGTTTCCGGCAGCCTTTCTGTCATGCTTTGGTTAATAGTACCGGCATATGATGCCTTGTACATCTTCATAGTGTAGCATTCATCAACATAGCTAACAAGATTAAAAATAGTGTTAGTACCTAACTGTTAAGAAATACAAAATAATTATGAATGTCAAAACAAAACAAAACAAAACAAAACAAAATAAAACAAAACAAAAAAGACTTACCTTTCAACCTTTCCGTGTGCTTCTTTTGCTGGTGCTTCTTTTACAATAACGGCCATCGGGTGCACACAAGGTATGCCTGATACTTGCCATTCGCCGCAGGTGCATTCTCTTTTTTTCAAATCAATTTCAAAACAACTTTCACTACAATTTTCCTTCACAGACCGTACATCGTTATTTAGAGTTTGAGGATCGACAGTAAACCATATTATACTATTTCTTATTCTCCAAACCTGATCATGAGCTTTAGGAACTAGATTCCGCCAACTACTGGTAAATTTACGAGATCTCATATCAAACAACTTAAAAAGCTGACCTTCATAGCTCCTTACCCAATTGCATATGGGCAAACACCTCAACCCCTTAACCCACTTGTTGAACGCCACACCTAGGATGTTAGACATGTGTCGGCAATTGGAAGTAACTTCAAACTGATGTCTAGCCCATCCTTCGCCTAACCTTTCTAACCACTGCGCAACCAATGGAGAAATGCTTCGCAGCTCATCCATTTTCAATTCAAAACCTCGGCGATTGTACTCAGTGCCTGCTGCGCGTACACGATTGTAATGGAAAAATTCCTTTCCAAAATTAGTATTCTTCAATTCCCTGTCCAATTGATCGGGGCAAAATCTTTGGGGTTGATTCTTAAAATTCTTTTTAACAGCCAGTTGGCAGCCTGAAAGGAAAACATTCAAGTTCATTAGACAAATTTAGACATTCTTGCTATGTAGTAATGAATACATAGAACAATACAATGTCTCACCTTTAGAAAAGCGGTCAAATCTGGGAAAAAATGAAATCTTCCTGCCCACTTTATTCAGAGACGGTGCGATGGTGGAAAGAAACTTATCCCAGGTATCAAAACAAGTAGACATGCATATGTAAATGGCAACAGGAAACATGCCATTGTTCGCATCGATTGAAGTAGTTGATAATACGGTGCCGCCATATTCTCCCCGGAGTGGCGAGCTCTCTAATGCTATAACTAGTCTGCACCCATCCTGAAAACCTTGCAGAGATGCCTTGTAACCAATGCACAACCCTTCAAACTGTTTAGTCTTTTCGTTGCTGATCAAAGTTACAATGCTTCCCGGGTTACTGTCCCTAATCTCACTGCATAGCTCAGGCAATAACCTGAGACAAACAATGACAACTAGCCATTATTATGACAAAAACATTATGTAAACCTAGTATTAAGAAATAGATATGGTGTAAGAGAAAACAAGACAATTAAAAAAGAAATGAAAAAGTGTGAAGAGAAGATCATGCCCTCACCTCCATTCTACAAATCCTTGTCAAAAAATCATTATTAATCATTATCAAATATCCAACAAGATTACTTTCTGCAAAACATAACACATATCATACATACATACAAGTCAGTAGAAGCACCTGAAACTTTCTTCAAAAGAGCCATACATGTCTTCAAGGCATCTAATTCTTGCACGGCATGCAGTCAAGTATGCAATATTTACCTTCGTCTCACTCAAAAGTTTGATCCTAATTGTTGAGGTATTGGTTTGAATGTCTTCTTTTATGTATTTCTTTACATTCCTCACTATCCATTCAAATTGAGCCCCCTTATCCATTGCCTTCATGCCTGAAGCATCTGATACGTTTGAACTGCATCCCGGTGTTTTATTTGCAAAAAGCTTTATAGGTCTCAGGGATGGGATATCCCCGCATTCATCTTCTGCATCACTTGGAATTGACTCTCCCTCTGAGTTATAAGGGTATTCAAAGCATAATGCATCATCGGTATCGCAGTTCTCAACGTCAACTGACCTGTCTACATCGAGATATTCAGGAGGAGGAGTGTATAAATAATTTTCATAGAATTCCGGGTTAGCTTCATAATTGGTACTTCTTAGATAATCTGGGCTAGTTGGGTTTTGGTATTCTGGTTTTGGTTCTTCCATGTTAGAAACACATGGACTATCACATAATTCAGTATTATGTTTTATCCCCTTCTCCTTATCTTTCCTACTCTGCCTTTGAAAAATGGTAATAGTATCATTACCATTACAGTTCAAATTGGACGAGCCGATCCTCGTAGAATAATGATTTTCTACGCAAGAAAGACATGGACTTTCAGGGAATGCAGCATTGTGGTGAGTAGCCTTCACCTTCTCAGTGTCGCAGCGGTCAATGTCAAATACCCGGTCTTCTTTTACAGGAGGGTACTCATCAAAATCACTGCAGTAACCAAAGAGAAACTCTTCTTCTGAGTCATGGTTGTCTATGTCTATACACCTTGTGTCCTTCACCTTCTCCTTGCCCTTTTCCTCTTAAACAAATCAGCAATGGGAAGGTTGTCATCACTAGTATTGTGCACGTCGGAATCTGGTGTGACCCTGCAAACAACAGAACACCTTTAGACCACAGGAACAACAAACGATCAAATCAAAACTTTATGGAGAGGGGAACATCTGTTGACTAAATAATAGGGGCATTGATGTCCTTCCATGATGTTGGGAACAAAGAACAAAACAGATGTTGGGTTTAAGGTAGTATATGCTACTATGTACTCATGATTGATCTGGAAATTGCAAGACAAAAAACTAATTTTCCTGTTAATCCAAAACATAATGGTCCAATCAATCAAAAAATAAAAAGTGGTCCTTTATCTCTCTTGACTATTGTGTCACTGTAACAGACAACTTGCTAAATAAAGTAAAAGGGTTCATCTTTATGGGGTTGAAGAGAAGACAAAAGTAGTAATATTTAAACACTTCAAACTAAAAAATGAACACAGGTGAGCAGATCCAACAAAATCCTCAATCAATCAAGCAATCATTAATTTAATCATTCAACATGCTTCCCAAAAAAAAAGAAAAGAAAAAAGAAATCAATCATTCATCTAGATCTGAATGTTCTACTTGTTTGTTACACACACACTAAGTGATAACTATAAATTGCAACAATAAAATCAGAAATACCAGCAGAAATTAAAGTCCAACCAGCATTCTAAGCTCCAACAACCTAATACTACTGAAGTACAAGAGTAAATGGATCTGGAAGTACTTACGTTTTTTTTGATTTTCGCTTCACCATTGATGAACTCAACAACTTCTTCAATTACCACAAAACAGATCTTCAACAAAATCACTTCTCTTCTTGTCTGAATTTAATGCAGAGTTAAATCCTGAAGTGGGAGTCTTTTTTGTTTTGTTTTGTTTTGTTTTGTTTTGGTCAGACAGCTGGGGAAAGTGGGAGGCTCATTTGGACATCAAGTAGTATATGCCAGCTCTACCCTAATCATAACACGTGCCTACATCTGGCTAATCTACGACCAGTTTTGGGAAATACGACCGTTACAAGGTATATTCCACTTCACTTATATTATTTTATTTATTATCAACTCAACTTTAATAAATAATTTAGCAAGTTTGAGGCAATGCGACCAATTTACTCCTTGAATTACTGAATAAACAAAAATCTATATGATTTGGTCTGGGGTGGAAGCATCAGTCACGCATATGAATGGCACGCGCGGAAACCTGTCAATTGTAAACAAGGTTGTTCAGGTGAAGAGAGCTACATCGAAATATGCTGTTGGTTCCAATAAATCTGAACAACCCTTGTTTATGAATACTCTTAGCGTGCAGCTGTTATCCACGGCGCTTCGGAAAGACCATAATAGCCTTAGAGTTGTAGATATTCCCTGCACAGGTTTGAGTGGATATTTCTTGTACAGCCCCTTCTGACAAAAGACAAAACTTTATTTTTCTTCCTTCATAATTTCTTTCTGTAAATAAAAGACAAATCACATCACGTGGAGGTCAGTTGCTTTGTGAAAAGGATTGATGATTAGGGTTTATATCCAATCCCGTGGGCAAAGAAGTGAGCTAGTATTTGGACCCATTGAAGACCCCAAGAAACAGATCATCAGATCTTTAAATCTTGATGATAGTTGATTTCTACTCTTCAATTTACTGACTAAACACATATTTATATGATTCAAACAAAAATTATAATATTAATTTGACAAAGCACAATCCCCTTCAAAAATAAAATAAAATAAATAGGATTTTCAAAGATTAGTGCAAGTTCAAAACATCTGAACAACCCTTGTTTACAATTATTCTTAGCGTGCAGCACTTATCCACGGTGATACGGAAAGACCATAATAGCCTTAATAGTTGTAGATATTCCCCGGTTTCTAGCTGCGGATATATCCTGCACAGGTTTGAGTGGATATTTCCTTTACGGCCGCTTATACCTATAGGAGGTGTTGACTGATGGAAAGCTAAAAGTCAAAAGGTGGATCGAAAGGGTCTCATAAATAATTCAGCAAGTTTGAGGCAATGCGACCAATTTACTCCTTGAATTACTGAATAAACACAAATCTATATGATTCAAACAAATTTATCTTTAAATCTTGATGATGGTTGATTTTCTGCTCTTCAATTTAATCTTCAATTTACTGACTAAACACAAATTTATATGATTCAAACAAAAATGATAGTATTAATTTGACAAAGCACAATCCATTCAAAAATAAAATAAGAATAGCATTTTACAAAGATTAGTGCAAGTTCTAAAAAATTGAGAGTGTTGAATTTAAATCAACTGATTAAATGACATAGGCAAAAAGAACATTTCTTTAATTCCCTAGACTAGAAGAGGCTAGTCTTATATCTCAAAAAGTTGGAGACAGAGGCTAAGTCATAATTCTCATGAAGAACAAAAGACTCAGGTACCGTCTATGTATACCTATCCAGCATGACTGCTAAAGGAAGATTACCCAAGAGCATATGTATTGTAGTTCATCTCACAAGGTCCAAACAAAAAGTGGAGCATCCCTTCGTGGTCCATCTAGGGATCGGTATACATACAACTTATCTACCTTCTGAATATCATCAAGTTTCTCCTGCTTTTCATTCATGATCTCCACATTAAGCTCCTGCATCGTATTTGCCGAGTTTTGCAGCCTCCCAGTAACAGGGCAAGATGACATCCAAAGGTATCGCATTGCTTCATATTTTCTCATTTTTTCGAGAAGCGCCGTATTACCAAAAGGGATATCCCTGATTTCCAACTTCTTAAGTTTCTTACACCCATTCAACACATAAAGCATTCCCATATCATTTTCCCCAGCAAAGGCAACAGAAAGCATCTCTAACTGTTGCCCATATTCACCGATGCACATAAAAGCCATGTTGGTCAAAAGACCAGAAAGTGACAATCGTCTGAGCCCCTTGCAAGACTTGACAATTGCTCCAAAGCCTTCATCTAGTGGCTTCAAGGTGACATGGTCAGGTTTTTAGGCTCAAGAATGCATAATCTGAAGCGAACAATATTGGGGCAGTTCTCACCACAGCCTACGAGAGCAAAGATTTGTCATCTGCTGACAGACGTACAACAATGAATTAAGCATTAGGCAACCCATGGATATAATAACCATTCCAAGTTCCGTTACACATGCATTCTCTCCGCCGTAAAGAAAGGATGGAAACACCCTCAACTCCTGCAGCTCTTTACAATTAAAAGCTACAACTTTTAACCCCTCGTCTCCAATACAATCCGATATCTGCGTATGAAATGAAAACTTTAATCATCAATATAATGAGGTGAAATCAAGTATAACATTAGCAAAAGTGTGTTAAAAGATCAAACCCATAGTCGTTAACTGCAACTAGGTAAGATGAAGCTTCATAACTTGGCACTCTCTTTATCTTTCATGTAGATTCTGCCAGGCAATCAATGCAATTGGTCCTGCAACAAATCAAATTCCATAAGCTCTCCAACCAGGGTAATCCAATAGTAAGAAAGAGGAAATCTAGCAAGTATACAAGTGAAGTTTAACAGGTAATCTAGCAGGCACACAAGTTGATTCCAACCCCATTTGCAGTTTACTTCTCACCAGTGAAAGTATAAATCAAGGTCAAAATCCACAAATTTAAACTTAATAGTACAAGTATAACCATTTGAAGTTTCATACTTTTCTGGAATGGTAGAGAGACCAAGGCTCCTAATTTTTAAAACCACTGAATTTATATTATCTCTCAAATTGTCTTATACAAGTCCATGGAAAGCTACTTCTGTGGTTTCCAGATCTGTGATTCTCCAAAACAAGACAAATATCTATGCAATCAGTACTTCGATATGTAAATAACTTTTGATCCTTTCAGGAATCTATTGGAATTAACAATGGAGGTTGTAGAATCATACCAGGAAGTGTAGGAAACATCCACACAGATTCAGTAAAGTGTTTCAACAAATTGATGTAGTTGTGAAGATGCTACCTTGCCCCATGTGCTCCATACTACACCTTCCAAGTGATTTCTTTCCTATGCCGTCCTCTCTCTGTCAGACATAACATCTAGCTCTTCTCCTTGACTAATTTTCTGACAGAGAGAGGACGGCATAGGAAAGAAATGTTCACTTGGAAGGTGTAGAGGAAACACCCATAAAATTGAAATTAACATAATACAAGTGATTTCACAGATTAACAAATCGTATTATAAAAAAAACCTAAAATCGATTCACAGATGAAATCCTAAAAAACAGACGGTGAAAAACCCTAAAATCGATTCACGGATGAAACCCTAAAAAACAGATGGTGAAAAAAAAACCTAAAATCGAAACTGATGATGATAAAAGACTTACGCAATCGATAAACTGATGATAGAAACCCTAAAATCTATTAATCTCTTCTTAATCGATTCAGCTGATGGGAGAATAAGAGAGAAGAAGACTGCAGCTGAGAATGAAAGAGACAGAGAAAAGAAATGGAAATGAAATGGAAACTCGAGTAGATGGGAGGAGATAAAGACCAAGGGAGAAAAATCCTCTAGTTCGTTTTGGTGTGGGGTGGAAAAATCTGTCACGCATGTGAATGGCACGCGCGGAAACCTGTCAATTGTAAACAAGGTTGTTCAGGTGAAGAGAGCTACATAGAAATATGCTGTTGGTTCCAATAAATCTGAAAAACCCTTGTTTACGAATACTCTTAGCGTGCAGCTGTTATCCACGGTGATACGGAAAGACCATAATAGCCTTAGAGTTGTAGATATTCCCTGCACAGGTTTGAGTGGATATTTCTTTATACCCCTTCGACAAAAAGAGAAAACTTTATTTTCTTCCTTCATAATTTCTTTCTCAGTAAATAAAAGACAAATCACATCACGTGGAGGTCGGTTGCTTTGTGAAAAGGATTGATGATTAGGTTTATATCCAATCCCGTGGGCAAAGAAGTGAGCTAGTATTTGGACCCATTGAAGACCCCAAGAAACGGATCATCGATCTTTAAATCTTGATGATAGTTGATTTCTACTCTTCAATTTCTCGACTAAACACATATTTATATGATTCAAACAAAAATTATAGTATTAATTTGACAAAGCACAATCCCCTTCAAAAATAAAATAAAATAAATAGGATTTTCAAAGATTAGTGCAAGTTCAAAACATCTGAACAACCCTTGTTTACAATTATTCTTAGCGTAAGACACTTATCCACGGTGATACGGAAAGACCATAATAGCCTTAATAGTTGTAGATATTCCCGGTTTCTAGTCGGATATATATCCCGCACGGAGTTTGAGTGGATATTTCCTTTACGGCCGCTTATACCTATAGGAGGTGTTGGTGATGGAAAGCTAAAAGTCAAAAGGTGGATCGAAAGGGTCTCATAAATAATTTAGCAAGTTTGAGGCAATGCGACCAATTTACTCCTTGAATTCTTGAATAAACACAAATCTATATGATTCAAACAAATTTATCTTTAAATCTTGATGATGGTTGATTTTCTGCTCTTCAATTTAATCTTCAATTTACTGACTAAACACAAATTTATATGATTCAAACAAAAATGATAGTATTAATTTGACAAAGCACAATCCATTCAAAAATAAAATAAGAATAGCATTTTACAAAGATTAGTGCAAGTTCTAAAAAATTGAGAGTGTTGAATTTAAATCAACTGATTAAATGACATAGGCAAAAAGAACATTTCTTTAATTCCCTAGACTAGAAGAGAGTTCAAAAGGATGCTAAGTTGTGAGACAGAGGAGATGGTGATGTCAAACAGATCTGCAAATTCTTTGTCTGTAAACCTGGCTATGATTAGCACAGGTAGTATTTCTACTAAATATTGGCATGGAAACAATTTAAACTACTTAATACCTTTTATCACAGGAGTTTTAATCTTATCTAACTATGAGGAGACTCATGTGTTTTCTAAGTGGACTAGTAATCTGGAGTCCAGAACTAGCAGTATCATGTAATTTGGTTCTTATGAACTTTTATCTATAAAAAAAAATAGATGTGTTGTGATCTTTGAAGGACGTGAAATATATGTAGAAATATATACGTGAAATAAACAAAGAGTAGTCATTAACAGGTCGAGTTCAACTGAGTGAATAACCTAGTCGAAGATAACATTGAAGTTGTTCAAGCTAAAAATAACACTGAAGTTGTTCAAAAGATAAACATTTCCAAGTTTGAATCAATTACAAGCCAGAAACAAACAGATCCAAACTTTGCCAAAGGATAACATTCACAGATCAATTTGGCAAGTGTTTGAGAAATAGAGGCCAACTCTCTATGGTCTCACTCGTGCAAAACATAATCCCTGATGGTACCAAACCATTTTGTGCATCTAGTGCTGTTGCAGCTGTTAGCACACCACCATTACCTCCATGTTGTTCATCTAGGTGAGGTTCTTTATCAGATTTGACACCGTTACTTCCCTGATGTTCATTTGCTTTCTCTTCATCAGATTTTCCACCATTACCTCCTTGTTCATTAACTTCCACTTCGTCAGATTTGCCACCATTAGCTCCATGTTGTTCATTAACTTCGTCTTCATCAGATTTTCCACCATTACCTCCTTGTTGTTCATTAACTTCCACTTCTTCAGATTTGCCACCATTAGCTCCCTGTTGTTCTTTAACTTCATATTTATTAGTATCATTCAACAATGGAGGTTCAGCACTAAATACAGACACATGAAGTTCAATAAAACCCTTAGCATTAGGTTCAGCCTTCTCCCAAAACCTATCAAAATCCTCATCGCACAATAAACATTGTGGCCAATTTTGATCACCATTCCGCCACATCAGATTAACCCTTTGTCTATCACCCAGCCATAGTCGAGTATGCACCATTTCTTGAAACAGTTTCAGATGAATCAGATCTCTGCATATGTTGGGGAAATATAAACACAACTCAGCCTCACAATCCACCACATCAACATTTATATCCCTGTAAGGAATAATACACTTATTTATCTTGTTCCCCTCTGTTTTGTTCTTCATTGCAACTTGAGAGCTTCTTAGATTCTTCTAGTTCAGGAATACTAGAACTTTCTCTCTGAAATTTTGTGCATCGGGCTCACATTTCTAGCTAAAATTACTCTACATAAGATGAAAATTCATTCAGTTCCAATATAAAGACAACCCTAGTCAGACTTACTAGTTGGATTTCATTGGACTATGAAATTGCGTCAACCTGTTAGCTGGCAACCACTGATATAACCAAATAAACTACAAATTCAATGACAAGACAAGACTCTGCAATTAACATGGTATCAAACCTGTGCTGGCTGTCTTATTGCATCGTCTGAAACAAAGTAATGCATGCGTGAAAAGCAATATTTATTGATAGACCTCTTTCAGTGGAAATCTGACAAAATTAGCATCGACACTCTTCTTTGAAATCTGACAAAATTAGCATTGATTGATTTTTCCACACTACATTAACTTTGTCAGCGGTTTTGTGATAGACACATACGGGTACTTTGCCTACTTGATATTTACAAGCTTATTTATCATCTTAAAAAAATTTACTCATTTGATTTGTCTTTTATTTATTTTTCACAAAGAAACTGACCTCCACGTGGTGGAAAATCTGTAACATTTACTTTACTTGTTTCGTAAGCGTGTCTCGAGTCGACACTCTTCTTTGAAATTTTTGTCCCACGCGGACAGCATACAGCGTTCCCTTCAAAGATATTAGTATGGGAAAATGTTAGTGATTAAGTCGGTGAAAAATCCGAAGTGGATATAGACTTATTCAAAGCTTTTCACGGAAACATGCACCGAGCTGGAATCCAATGGTCAAGGTGTGGGGACGAGCTGGAAACATGCACCGAGCTGGAATCCAATGGATAGGGAGTGGGGACGAGTGGGCTATGATTCGGTGGGTGAATCATTTTCGAATTAAAATGAGCCGTTGTATTCCGAGGGCTGGCACGTGGTAGAGGAATCGAATATTTTGTTTGGGATCCCAAGACCTTAAATTTATTCCCCTGAGGAAAAGGAAACTCTTCGAAGACAAACAAAATTCCTCGTTTCATCAAACCAAACCAGGGAAGAAAAAAACAAACCTTATTTTCAATGGAGTATTTCAAGAATCTCCCCATCGAAACCACGATAGACATATTATCTCGTTTACCTGATGAATCGGTTATGGATTGCAAATTAGTATCTAAAGGTTGGAATAAACTTATTTCTCATCCATCATTCTCTAATATCCACCTAAATCGTCTTATTGATTCTGGTAAGTTGAGTTTTCTTATTAGCAGCTTCAATGAGTTGAATTTCCTTCCTACACCCAACCAATTTTATTATTTTGATTATGGTAAGAACAATAACATCGTTAGCAAGATCGATGTGCTACCTCAAGAGACATCTAACTTTACTATTGTTGGTTCCTGCAATGGTCTGGTTTGTCTTTTCAATTACGATGATACTATTATTATTAGTAACCCCATCATCAAAGAGTATGTCATTCTTCCCAAACTTACGCCACCTGCCCATAGAGATGAAAGTTTATTCAGCGGGTATATGTTCTGCGGATTTGGTTACCTCCCCAAAACTGAGGAGTACAAAGTTGTCAGAATGTATATGTTACTAAAAGATTCCGATTTTGTTGAAGTCGAAGTATACACTCTTGGTAGTGGCTGTGAATGGAGAAACATAGAAAACTTCGAGTACACTAGGTTTGGAGGCAAAGTGGGTGTCTTTGGACATGGTGCTCTTTATTGGTTATGCAGTGCAAATAACGTCCTTGTCTTTGATTTGGCCGATGAGAAGATTAGGGATATTCCACTACCTGCGATTCTGAAACGCGACAACTGTTTAAGCTTTATTACTATGCTTGGTGTTTCAGTTTGGCCTTTGGGCGATTATTTGATGTGTGTAGAAAATAATCTGGTGGATGGTGTTAGGATGAACCGGTGGTTGTTGAAGATGGAAAGTCGTATGGATGATATGAAAAGGGAGGTAGGTTGCAATTGGGAGAGTTGGGGTGAAGAGTTAAGCTTAGCTGATGCAAGCATTGAACCATTTGCCTTCACGAAAAGTGGTGCGGTGCTGGGGATTAAACATATTAACGGACGTTCCACTCTCCATCGTTATGACGTAGAATCTTCATCTCTTGAGACCCTTACCGGTATTGATCAACATTTTGTTGGATTGCCCTCCCATCACATGAATACTTTGGTTTCTATAGCAGCTCTTGGAGAACCAATACAAAATTCAAGAGCAGATCTTTAGGAATTTCTTTTAGATCAACTTCATCCTCCACCTCTCCATTCCGTTTAGGTCAACTTCATCCTCTCCATATCTTTTATCAACTGTATTAGCGTTCCTGGGCTAGTTTATTCTGTTTTCTTTAGATTTATATGTTGCATTTGAACTTGGAGCTTTACTTTGTTTTGATATTATTGTCAGTAAATAGTTGGGATCCTTCTTGTTTTCTTTAGATTTATTAATTGCATTTGAACTTGGAGCAACTAGAAAACACATCTGATAATGTAATGATAAGTGTTAGAGATAACAACTGAGAAGCTAAAGACACGCTACAATCAACAAGACCGAGTTTAAAGGAGAGTCTTTATGCTATTATTTTGTTCTTCCTGTTAGCGTCATTGTAGCATCTGTTAGCTATTAAATAGCAACCAATGTGTATCTCATTCAATAGATATAAATATCTTCTCGACTCTACAGATTGAACTGTGGAAGTCATTCACCAAAATACTCTTTCTAACTTGGTATCAGCCTTGATCCAAGCTACACTTCCAATACCTAAAAAAAAAAAAACCAAATACCAGAGATGTCTACAACCAATCAACTCCGTAATGTGCAGATTCATCACCCGGTAACTCTCAAATTAACAGAAACCAATTATCCACTGTGGAAGACACAGTTCAAACCCATTCTCAAAGGCCATGGATTGACTGGCTTCATAGATGGTACCAAAACCATCCCTTCCAGAACCCTACCCAACTCTGATGCTGTAAACCCTGATTATGATAAGGGAAGTAGCAACAATGCTAATAAGGGGTGATATTCCCGTATTAGCAGCCATGAAAAGTAAGTGGGTGCAATCTCCGATGGAAGTACATACATGATGCATCAGTCTTATGGATATGGACAAACTCAGTGCCTCAACAGTCCACACATTGAAGCTAGTCTATAATAACAGTCAACGGCTATAGTTATAAGGCAGCAAAGTAGTAGGCCTTTTGTAGGACAAGAGTTACACTAGAATAGCAATTTCGTGCTTCAATGAATAGCAATTTTATATGACTAGCCTATTCTAGACACAAGAAAAGTTCTTTTTGCCTATGTCATTTAATCAGTTGATTTAAATTCAACACTCTCAATTTTTTTGAACTTGCACTAATCTTTGAAAATCCTATTTATTTTATTTTATTTTTGAAGGGGATTGTGCTTTGTCAAATTAATACTATAATTTTTGTTTGAATCATATAATATGTGTTTAGTCAGTAAATTGAAGAGTAGAAATCAACTATCATCAAGATTTAAAGATCTGATGATCCGTTTCTTGGGGTCTTCAATGGGTCCAAATACTAGCTCACTTCTTTGCCCACGGGATTGGATATAAACCCTAATCATAAATCCTTTTCACAAAGCAACTGACCTCCACGTGATGTGATTTGTCTTTTATTTACAGAAAGAAATTATGAAGGAAGAAAAATAAAGTTTTCTCTTTTGTCAGAAGGGGCTGTACAAGAAATATCCACAGAAACCTGTGCAGGGAATATCTACAACTATAAGGCTATTATGGTCTTTCCGTATTACCGTGGATAACAGCTGCACGCTAAGAGTAATTGTAAACAAGGGTTGTTCAGCTGTCGTGGACCTCACAGCATATTTCGTTGCTACCATTTCTCTTCACCTGAGCAACCTTGTTTACAACTACAGGTTTCCGTGCGTGCCATTCACATGCGTGACTAAATAAATGAACACATATTTTATCAATAATAATAATAATAATAATAAAAAAGAGTAATTTTTATGAAATTATAAAAGAACGCGTAATTGGGGGATATGAAATCTAATTGGGGGATATGAATTACTTCCCCCAACCAAAGGTGGCTGCTAAGGGGTGACTTTTGGGGGCGAAAATACTAAAACACCCTTAGATTAATTAAAAACATTATGAAAAGACTGTTATGCCCTTTCCCCTAAAACATAAAATCAAATAACCAAATTCATATATCCCCCAATTCCGGATTTGATGATCAAAAAAAAAAATTCATCTTCTTCCTCATCGTTCATGCCTCGAAGAACCAAATCGAAAGCAAAACCGAGAACCAAATTGATTGCTCAACAAACACATGAACAAAGAATCGAGAACATTGCTCAACAACTAGAAGAGGATGCATCACGAGCTCGGATGATCAACCACTCATGATCATGGCTTCTCCGAGAAGGTAAGTGATTTTTGAACTCATTTATGATTGTTTTAATCGATTTGTAGCCATGGGTTTAGGTTAGAATCGCCAACAATAGCCGAAACTGTCGAGTTACAGAGAGAGTACCTAAGCATAGGATCTAGGTTTGAATACCATGCCGGTTTAGGTACCCCGGCATAGCATTTGGGATGAATACCACGCCGGTTTCAATTTACGATAGTGAATTTGCGACCCGGCATACAAATTGGGTTGAAGACTATTAGGTAGTCAACTAAAAACACACAGGAACAATTTTTTGTACCGGCATTGTATCTAGGTTTTGTGTATGCCGGTACTTGAAAACCGGCATGCATTAGTTCAATTCAAAAATGCCGGTAGTACACTTAAAACATACAGGAACATCACTGAAATTGTGCTCAATACCGGCACTTTTCTTATGTTTGTTTTGTTTGCTTATGTTATAGGTCAAAAGCCGAAGAAGCGAAGAAAAATAAAGGTCCTATTCTCACTAAGAGAAGGAGGAAGGATGGTCTTGATACTCCTCAGTCCCTGCCTCCACGGGGAAAGACGTTGGTCGCAAGAAGCGTTTGGGGTTTCAAACAAGAGGGTCAATTTGGGAGAGTGGTGGTGAACGTAGTGCACTTGCAATCCTTGAAGGTCCGGAACAGGTTGAGGACGATGAGCATGATGAAGGGGAGTGAGGAGGAAGATGATGAGGTTCATCCAAATCAATTAGCAAGCCAAAGCGAAGTTGGTGGGACGAGTCAATAACCAACACAAGGCAAGGGCAAGGCGCAACCCAAAGTTAAAATGTTCCGGTACACATACCGACATATACGGAATGCTCAAAAACACTGCCGGCACAGCGTCCCTAAGCATATAAATTTCTATGCTTAGGAACAATCGGTTTACATTATTTGGTTCCCGTATAAACCGACATGTACTTAAGCATGGTGGTGTTTGCTAACTTCCATGCCGGTATTCCAAATTTCCAAATACTCATAAATATGTGACGCGTAAAACCGCATCCTCGACATATAAGTTTCCATGCCGGTATCATATACCGGCATCCTCGACATTTAGGTTTCCATGCCGGTATCATATCCCACATCCTCGACATTTAAGTTTCCATGCCGGTACCATAACTTTGAAGATTACGGCAATAACACCATACCAAGTTTCACACAATTTAAGTTTCCATCCTCAACATTTAAGTTTCCACACAATTCATTCGAGAATAAATGGTTAAATTGGAAGATAAACGGCATTTGCGATAAAGCACCTAATGCTGCTCTGGCACCAGAGACCGAGCTCCATTTATCACAGGCAGCAAAGTTGCGCATTAATTATGGGTCAACTCACGACCCGAGAATGATTGAATGAAACATAGAATGTCTCTTTGATTTATTAAGCACGTGAACTACATTTGGGGCTAAGAAGTAAAGTGGGAAACGTGGCTTATTGATTGTATCTTCCACCACATCTCATTTCCTTGAAACAAGAAGAAGAAATTTGCATTTCTCAAGCAAGCGGTGCCATTCTTGCATCTCATAGAATGAGGGGTTTGCAGGACATGAATCCTCCGGGTACTTGGAGCAGGTGATGCGAATCGTGACGGCTTGGGTTTGATGTGGTGCTGGTGGAATGAATCATTAGGTATCAAAGCTTATCTACTACAAGCTTTGAGTCATAGAGCCGTAATGGAGTCTCGGTCGTTCGAAATGTTGATTCTCGCACACAAAGCAACAATGGAAATGGCTTTGTGGTTTAAAGATAAGGTCCAAGGGCAGCTGTTCGTGAGAATTGGAGCGAAGATGGAAAATGATTGTCTTTGGTGTTGGTTGGATAGGCAACAACAACGGAGATACAAACGACGGTATATTGCGGGGTGCCGAGACCGAGATGCTTAGACGAATGGTGATTGGAAGCAACATCGATCATGGACTCCAAAGGGTTGGCTTAGATCGATTGCGGCAGTGATGATGGTAATGGTGATTATTTCGAATTCCTATACAAAGACAACGAGAATGGGACGCAAGCGACTATTTGTCTCTAGGTGAAGATGCTACGTCTTTGCCATGTCTGCCCGCCGATTCATGGTCGTAGAAGAATGACGACAAATAAAGTCAAGTTATGTGTTTCGGCTTGTCCGAATTTGTTGTGAAGATGAAGACGGACCAGTTAACAAAGCGGCATCGATGGGCAGTTGGTTGGAGAATAAGAAGGTGCTAACGGAGGTTGCATGGAGAGCTTGGACGTAATTGAGTTATGAGCTGTTGATGATCTTGGCAGAGATGAGACCATGATGCGAGATTGGGATTTCAAGGTTAGAAGATAATTGGTTGTTCTGTATGGGGTTCGTATGCTAAGTGTGAGAAGTCAAGGAACGGCAGATATTGAAGAGGAATTGCACAACAACGATGAAGAGAAATGATCCGGCATAGTAGAGATCGTTTTAGAAATATCCAGTACACATACCGGCATATACGGAATGCTCAAAACACCGTCGGTACCCTCGTCTCGGCATAGAAATTTCTATGCCGGAACAATCGATTTACATTATTTGGTTTCAGATAGGGGTTCGACATGTACCGGCATGGTGGTGTTTGCTAACGTCCATGCCGGTATTCCAAATTTCCAAATACTCTTAAATATGTGACAGAAAACCGGCATGCAATCTTGGTTTGAATACCACGCCGGTATGTTCTTGAATACTGGGGGATATTTAGTACCGGCATACAAATATCTATGAATACAATGCCGGTTAAATGATACCGGCGTAGTATTCATACCACGAGCATGCCGGTACTAAGGTTTTTTCGAGACATTTAAATGGCGGTTTCAAAAAAAAAAATCAAATTTTCGACCTCTTGGAAGCATTACTGTGTGTTGGGGTTGCTTGTATCTTGAACATGTTTACTTTATTGAGTTGGTTCTTCACAAAACATTTCATGGTCAAGAAAATAATGATTCAAAGGTGTTGGTTCATCATACAACAATTGTGAGTTGTTATCATTAATCGAAGATTGAAGATATGATTGTTGTTGTAATTGAGCTAAAGATTCGGAAATTGCAAGTCTCTCATCACAATCATCTTCCATTTTCAAAAAAAAAAAAAATTCTACTCAAAATTTTTTTCCCTTTTAAACTAAAACACACAAATTCAAATAAACATAAACACACATTATATCCCCCAAATCATTAATATTTTACTAATCATCATTAGTAACTAATCCTGATTAGTGAGGGTTAAATTAGGAATTAAAATTTTATTTAGATAAGGGGTAACCCAGCTAGGATATTTGGATCCCTATTTTGTCATTTAGTCATATCCCCCAATTAGATTATATATCCCCCAATTGCGCGTTCTTATAAAAGATGTCGGGACATGTTCATGAAGAATGTCCCGACACCCTTGCCCAAAGACTCTAAGAAAACAAAACAATAAGACGTGTATTCTTATTTATTTACCTGTTAACCTTTTTATTTTTTAATTTTCCTTTTATATTTCCTATTTACAATCCTCTTAACAATTTTGGGCAGTTTTTAATACTTGCATTTTTATTAACATTATAAATAGGTAAAATTATGGATAGTCAAGTAACATATTATGGTTTCCTTAAACGGTGTCGGGACATGTATGTGAAGAATGTCTCGACACCCTTCCCCAGGATTCTAGGGGAATAAAAAACAATAAAGAGTGACGCAAGATTCGAATACCTCACCTTACGCTTACCTAAGCATGCGCTCAGCCAATGAACTAGCACCGGCTGCTGCTATTTGAAATGTTCTTTTTGCCTATGTCATTTAATCAGTTGATTTAAATTCAACACTCTCAATTTTTTAGAACTTGCACTAATCTCTGTAAAATGCTATTCTTATTTTATTTTTGAATGGATTGTGCTTTGTCAAATTAATACTATCATTTTTGTTTGAATCATATAAATTTGTGTTTAGTCAGTAAATTGAAGATTAAATTGAAGAGCATAAAATCAACCATCATCAAGATTTAAAGATAAATTTGTTTGAATCATATAGATTTGTGTTTATTCAGTAATTCAAGGAGTAAATTGGTCGCATTGCCTCAAACTTGCTAAATTATTTATGAGACCCTTTCGATCCACCTTTTGACTTTTAGCTTTCCATCACCAACACCTCCTATAGGTATAAGCGGCCGTAAAGGAAATATCCACTCAAACCTGTGCAGGATATATCCGCAGCTAGAAACCGGGGAATATCTACAACTATTAAGGCTATTATGGTCTTTCCGTATCACCGTGGATAAGTGATGCACGCTAAGAATAATTGTAAACAAGGGGTGTTCAGATGTTTTGAACTTGCACTAATCTTTGAAAATCCTATTTATTTTATTTTATTTTTGAAGGGGATTGTGCTTTGTCAAATTAATACTATAATTTTTGTTTGAATCATATAAATATGTGTTTAGTTAGTAAATTGAAGAGTAGAAATCAACTATCATCAAGATTTAAAGATCTGATGATCCGTTTCTTGGGGTCTTCAATGGGTCCAAATACTAGCTCACTTCTTTGCCCACGGGATTGGATATAAACCCTAATCATCAATCCTTTTCACAAAGCAACTGACCTCCACGTGATGTGATTTGTCTTTTATTTACAGAAATTATTTATGAAAGAAGAAAAATAAAGTTTTCTCTTTTGTCAGAAGGGGCTGTACAAGAAATATCCACTCAAACCTGTGCAGGGAATATCTACAACTCTAAGGCTATTATGGTCTTTCCGAAGCGCCGTGGATAACAGCTGCACGCTAAGAGTATTCGTAAACAAGGGTTGTTCAGATTTATTGGACCCAACAGCATATTTCGATGCAGCCATTTCTCTTCACCTGAGCAACCTTGTTTACAAGAACAGGTTTCCGCGCGTGCCATTCACATGCGTGACTGATGCTTCCACCCCAGACCTAACTGAACTAGAGGATGTTTCTCACCTTGGTCTTTATCTCCCATCTCTATTCGAGTTTTCATTTCCTTTCTTTTTCGGTCTCTCATGTCATTCGCAGTTATGAGTCTTCTTTGTCTTTTACTCCATCATTTGAATCGATTAAAAGATTTTATGGTTTCAATCATTAATTTATCGATTGCGTAAGTCTTTTATCATCATTAGTTTCGATTTTAGGTTTATTTTCATTGTTTGTTTTTCAGGGTTTCATCTGTGAACCGATTTTGTTAATCTGTGAATATGTTAGTCTTTTATCATCATCTGTGTCTTTAATCTGTTAATATAATTGATTTGAAGTACGAATCGACATTGAGCTTCACATTTATCGATTTATATGATGTATCCACCTAAGTTTGAAGTCCGAACCCCTACCGGAGCTTTTCGGTTCATATTTTGTGTGTCGTTATACCACATTTGAAGTTCAAATCGACACTGAGCTTCAAATTTATCGATTTCGATAATGTATCCTGCTAAGATTGAAGTCCGAACCCTACCGGAGATTTTGTATGCCGTTATACCACATTTGAAGTATTAATCGACACTGAGCTTCACATTTATCGATTTATATGATGTATCCACCTAAGTTTGAAGTCCGAACCCTACCGGAGCTTTTCGGTTCATATTAGAAGTTGAAATATGGAACACAACTCTTATTAGAAGTTGTGTGCATAAACAATTTTGAAAAAAAAATTATAGCTGAAACCGAATTGCCGAAAGTATTTCACGTTCATAATTTCATATTAACCTGCCAGTGTAACACATTTACATTCATTCAAGACCTGAACATGCATATCCATATCTCTGGCAATGTCAAAGTTCAAAGCAGACCAATTCCAGATCACCAACTCAAATACCAGTTATGTACTTCAATGAGTTGGACCCTCACAAGCTACATCTCGCCTTCCCATAGTCACCAACACGAGATAAAACTAACAGACTAATATAATGTCTCATTTATTCACAGTTTTCAGATCTTGTTGTAGGGTGTATCGCTCAAGGAGTCTAGCCCTGCTATCAAATAAGGCATTGCCAAGGAGCTTTGTAAATACTGCCATAGTTGGAATTTGCATACTTGATGGATCCGAATGATTACAAGGAATGAATGTAGTTTTCCCCTGCAATGACAAGAAAAGAATTCACAATGAATATCGATTAGAAGTTCCAAGATATGCATAAGCAACACGATTTAATTAGTCCTTACCTGATTGGCAATTTTGCCTCATGCATTGAAATGTTGCTCAGCGATTCTTAAACTTGCAGCCTGTAACAACAAAATATATACATTTAGCTTCCGCCTCAAGACATTAGGTGAAAAAGGAAAAACAAAGTGAGAGGGTTAGAGTTTCACCTCAAGACCTCCACTTGCTTGTAGATCTTCTCGCTCTAGCTCTTATAGCTTCCGCCTCTCCTGCAAGGGGTATTTCATACTGGGACTAATACACACAATCAACTAAAACAAGACCTAGAAAATGGCAACCAACATGCCGGTAAGTAGAATAACACTTCCTTCTCAATTTCATCTCTAGTGCACCACCATTCAGTTCCTTGCTCTCCATCTGGTTCAAAAAGAACAACATCAATACATTCTAGTTCAAACCCATCTCTGCAATTCAAACACCGAGCACCTAGAGGAGTGTCAATAGAGCCATTTGAGGTAGATAGAGATGCGAGAGAGCATCGAATGATGGTAAAACACTTTACAATAGATTCATTTCGAGTTATTCTTCTTCTAGCTATTCTCCTAGATTTCAAAATCAAAATCTCGAAGAAAAATGCGTGAAGGTTGTGTTCGGTGGATGAATGAAACTGATGGAAGTATGGGTATGTATTAGAAGGCAAGAAGTTAATAAGAAATTGATGGTTGTAGCTCAAATTGCAGCAGCTCAATTGGGTTCGGTTTGCGTACTGATTTTGAGATGGCATGAATGGTGGTGAATTGAGTTAATCCCGAGCTCAATTGGGGACGATGAGTTTCGGGTGGAATTCTGATTTCGAGAGGAGGATTACAGAGGAGGAGATCCGTGTTGAACTCTGGTATCGAGAGGAGGATTACCGATGGACTTGTACCACAAACCCTCTATTCTGACTTGCAATTCCAACACCTGCTACCACCATCCCACCAAGCACGATTCAAACCATCTTCTTCTCACCGAGAAGATCACCACCACCCGATTCACGAATCAACATCACTCATGTTTGATCATCCATTGAAATAACATCTTCCATACCTGTATTACCAAATCGAACCCACCATCTTCATAGATTCTAAAACCCTTGACAAACACCAACACATAGAAGAAAGTTAAAACCAGTATGCTTTAAAGAGAACTAAATTAGAATTTGTATAATAGAAACTCAACCCATAGAATTTCAACACGAAATCGAAAGAAAAGTCAATGATACGATTTACTGAAAACCTAAAAAAAAAATCCAAAATCAAAACCCTAATTTTTCAAATCTGAACAAAAGTTGTATAAAACGAAATTCTCCCATGAAATACAAGAAGATCAATAAGTTACAAACCTTAACAACAAGAAGAAACGAAGAAAACGGTTCAAGAAGAATGAATCGTACCTATTTTCTTTGTTCTGTGGTTACATGTTTAGATTGGGTCACGGGAGAACTTCGATTTTGTGAAGGAGATGAAGAAGACGGAGAAAGGGGTTAAATGGGAGCAATGATTTTAGTAATTTATTTTGATTTCTTCGATTTGTTTCGGTTTTCGGTTTGGTGGTGGAGTTGACGGAGATTGAGAAGAATCTGAGAGAGAAAAGAGAGCGAGAAGAGAGTGAGAGGAGGAGAATGGGTAGTTGCTTTCTCTCTCCTTGGTGTAGATAAGGTAAATGCTTAGATTTGGACCGTAGATAAGAAGGTCATACGGATCGCTGAAATTATGGGACGGTGTAGATTCGTTTTTGGCTGCTCATACGGATTGAGAAACTTGTGTGTTTCTGTTTGTGCTAGTACAAACTCGTGTATTCGGTTTTATTATCAACTTTCGATATGAAAAAAATCCATAAAATATATCAATAAATTTAAGATATTATTATGGACCTTCGGTTAAAAAAAAATCCGAAAAATATATGGGAATGAAGCTGAAAAAAAGAAATGAATTCGATAATTGGTGTGTTTCTTTGTGCTTTTGTGCTTTCTCTTTGTGCTTCCAGTTTGAATTTCGACTAGTCACATAGGTCATGAAGCCATTTCAACTAGTCATACGGGTCATGAACTTCAAATGTGGTATAACGACATACAAACTATGAACCAAGAAGCTTCGGGTGGGTTCTGACTTCAAACGTAGCATTATAATATGAAACTCAATGTCGATTCGAACTTCGAACTTGGTATAATGGCATATAATCTATGAACCACAAAGCTCTGACATGGTTCTGACTTCAAACTTAGCATGATACATCATCGAAAATTGATGAATATGAAGCTTAGTATCGATTCGAACTTCAAATGTGGTATAACAACATACAAACTATGAACCAAGAAGCTCTAAGAGGGTTATGACTTCAAACTTAGCATGATACATCATCAAAATCGATAAGTATGAAGCTCAATGTCGATTCGAACTTCAAACTTGGTATAATATCATACAATCTATGAACCAAGAAGCTCTGAGAGGGTTCTGACTTCAAGCTTAACATGATACATCATCGAAATCGACTACTCTAAGTAAGAAAATTGGTAAGAACGACGAATCCATCCATTTACAGGTAAGATTCCATAAAAATATTCTACGAAACCTTAAACAAACCTTATTTCTGCATATTGTATGCAATTCAGGCTCAGAAATCGAAACCTGGCCGCGAGTTGACTACTATAAGTCAGAAACTTGGTAAGAACGACGAATCCATCCATTTACAGGTAAGATTCCTTCGAAATATTATACGAAACCTAAAAAACCCTATTTCGCATATTGTATGCATACCTCAGCTCGAGATCGAAACCTGGCCGCGAGTTGACTACTATAAGTCAGAAACTTGGTAAGAACGACGAATGCATCCATTTACAGGTAAGATTCCATCGACGAATGATAAGGGTAGTCTGGTCATTTTCACAGTCTCCATAATATTTATTGCGCTTTTTTCCAATAAGGGTAATACGGATCATTTTCAGTCTGTAACATTTACTTTACTTATTTCCGATAAGGGTAGTACGGTCATTTTCACAGTCTCCATGGTATTTATTGCACTTTTTTCCAATAAGGGTAATATGTTCTTTTTCAACAGTCTGTAACATTTACTTTACTTATTTCCGATAAGGGTAGTCTGGTCATTTTCACAGTCTCCATAATATTTATTGCACTTTTTTCCAATAAGGGTAATATGGTCATTTTCACAGTCTGTAACATTTACTTTACTTATTTCCGATAAGGGTAATATGGTCATATATTTCATCTCCAGCTCACCCGAAAGAGAAACTCGGGTCCAACTCTAGTAATCTTTGAACCCGTGATGTTCAATTCTTATATATATTCTTTGAACCCGTGATGTTCAACTCTAGTTCATCCGAACGATGTATCCACCTAAGTTTGAAGTCTGAACCCTACCGGAGCTTCACATTTATCGATTTATATGATTTATCCACCTAAGTTTGAAGTCCGAACCCTACCGGAGCTTTTCGGTTCATTTTTTATGTGCCGTTATACCACATTTGAAGTTCGAATCGACGCTGAGCTTCAAATTTATCTATTTCGATAATGTATCCTGATAAGTTTGAAGTCAGAACCCTACCGGAGATTCTTGGTTCATGGTTTGTATGCCGTTATACCACATTTGAAGTACGAATCGACACTTAGCTTCAGATTTATCGATTTATATGATGTATCCACCTAAGTTTAAAGTCAGAACCCTACCGGGGCTTTTCGGTTCATATTTTGTGTCCCGTTATACCACATTTGAAGTTCGAATCGACGCTGAGCTTCAAATTTATCTATTTCGATAATGTACCATGCTAAGATTGAAGTCCGAACCCTACCGGAGATTCTCGGTTCATAGTTTGTATGCCGTTATACCACATTTGAAGTACGAATCGACACTGAGCTTCACATTTATCGATTTATATGATGTATCCACCTAAGTTTGAAGTCCGAACCCTACCGGAGCTTTTCGGTTCATATTTTGTGTGCCGTTATACCACATTTGAAGTTCGAATCGACGCTGAGCTTCAAATTTATCTATTTCGATAATGTACCCTGCTAAGATTGAAGTCCGAACCCTACCGGAGATTCTCGGTTCATAGTTTGTATGCCGTTATACCACATTTGAAGTACGAATCGACACTGAGCTTCACATTTATCGATTTGTATGATGTATCCACCTAAGTTTGAAGTCCGAACCCTACTGGAGCTTTTCGGTTCATATTTTGTGTGCCGTTATACCACATTTGAAGTTCATGACTCGTATGACTAGTCAAAATTCAAACGGAAGGACAAAGAGAAAGCACAAACAAACACACCAATTATCGAATTCATTTTTCATTTTCCCGATTCATTCTTATATATTTTTTGGATTTTTTTTATATCAGAATGTCGATAACAATGTCCTAAATTTATTAATATTTTTTTTGGATTTTTTTTCATGTCGAAGGTTGATAATTAAACCGAATACATGAGTTCATAGTAGCACAAAAGAAACACACATGCTTCACAATCCGTATGAGCTGCTTAAATACAATCTCATCCGTCGAGATCTTTTCTCAATCCGTATGAGTGGATCCGCATGTCTCATTATTGACCAATAGGATTGTCCGTATGTTTAATACTAGGATTCAGTTTAGTTTCAAATAATCTAACGGTTGTGGTAATGCAGACAACCGATCCGCATGTCTTATTATTGACCAATAGGATTTTTTGTATGATTAACATTAGGATTCAGAAATTCTTATTACCATCTAACGGTTGTTATGTAATGCAAACCCGGATCCGTATGTTTCACTATAAACTAATAAGATTTGCTCTAATAAACTGTTGGGGACAAAACATCCGAACACTCATTGTTTACATTATCAAAATGCCTAGATTCGTGATGCTACCCTTCATTATGCATGTTGGTTTATATCCCGCGATCATGTAAGCGAGTTTCATACGGGATAATTAATATTATTATATTAAAGAAAAAATTATATCACCGGATATTATTTTAAAGAAGTTACATTGTATTTAGGGACCCGATATCGATGTTCTGGTTAATTGGAATCGACTCAAGGCATAATATGTTTCGCCTTGATATATATAAAATAAATTTCCGAATCAAATTGATCCGTATTACCCTTATTGGAAAAAAGTGCAATAAATATTATGGAGACTGTGAAAATGACCAGACTACCCTTATATATTTCGTCTGCAGTTCACCCGAAAGAGAAACTCGGGTCCAACTCTAGTAATCTTTGAACCCGTGATGTTCAATTCTTATATATATTCTTTGAACCCGTGATGTTCAACTCTAGTTCATCCGAACGAGAAACTCGGGTCCATTTGAAGTACGAATCGACACCGAGCTTCACATTTATCGATTTATATGATGTATCCACCTAAGTTTGAAGTCCGAACCCTACCGGAGCTTTTCGGTTCATATTTTGTGTGCCGTTATACCACATTTGAAGTTCGAATCGACGCTGAGCTTCAAATTTATCTATTTCGATAATGTACCCTGCTAAGATTGAAGTCCGAACCCTACCGGAGATTCTCGGTTCATAGTTTGTATGCCGTTATACCACATTTGAAGTATGAATCGACACTGAGCTTCACATTTATCGATTTGTATGATGTATCCACCTAAGTTTGAAGTCCGAACCCTACCGGAGCTTTTCGGTTCATATTTTGTGTGCCGTTATACCACATTTGAAGTTCATGACTCGTATGACTAGTCAAAATTCAAACCGGAAGGACAAAGAGAAAGCACAAACAAACACACCAATTATCGAATTCATTTTTCATTTTCCCGATTCATTCTTATATATTTTTTGGGTTTTTTTATATCAGAATGTCGATAACAATGTCCTAAATTTATTAATATTTTTTTTTGGATTTTTTTTCATGTCGAAGGTTGATAATTAAACCGAATACATGAGTTCATAGTAGCACAAAAGAAACACACATGCTTCACAATCCGTATGAGCCTGCCAAATACAATCTCATCCGTCGAGATCTTTTCTCAATCCGTATGAGTGGATCCGCATGTCTCATTATTGACCAATAGGATTGTCCGTATGTTTAACACTAGGATTCAGTTTAGTTTCAAATAATCTAACGGTTGTGGTAATGCAGACAACCGATCCGCATGTCTTATTATTGACCAATAGGATTTTTGTATGATTAACATTAGGATTCAGAAATTCTGATTACCATCTAACGGTTGTTATGTAATGCAAACCCGGATCCGTATGTTTCACTATAAACTAATAAGATTTGCTCTAATAAACTGTTGGGGACAAAACATCCGAACACTCATTGTTTACATTATCAAAATGCCTAGATTCGTGATGCTACCCTTCATTATGCATGTTGGTTTATATCCCGCGATCATGTAAGCCGAGTTTTCATACGGGATAATTAATATTATTATATTAAAGAAAAAATTATATCATAGGATATTATTTTAAAGAAGTTACATTGTATTTAGGGACCCGATATCGATGTTCGGTTAATTGGAATCGACTCAAGGCATAATATGTTTAGCCTTGATATATATAAAATAAATTTCCGAATCAAATTGATCCGTATTACCCTTATTGGAAAAAAGTGCAATAAATATTATGGAGATCGTGAAAATGACCAGGACTACCCTTATATATTTAAATGCTGTGATTCACCCGAAAGAGAAACTCGGGTCCAACTCTAGTAATCTTTGAACCCGTGATGTTCAATTCTTATATATATTCTTTGAATCCGTGATGTTCAACTCTAGTTCATCCGAACGAGAAACTCGGGTCCATTTGAAGTACGAATCGACACCGAGCTTCACATTTATCGATTTATATGATGTATCCACCTAAGTTTGAAGTCCGAACCCTAGGAGCTTTTCGGTTCATATTTTGTGTGCCGTTATACCACATTTGAAGTTCGAATCGACGCCGAGCTTCAAATTTATCTATTTCGATAATGTACCCCGCTAAGATTGAAGTCCGAACCTAGGAGATTCTCGGTTCATAGTTTGTATCCGTTATACCACATTTGAAGTATGAATCGACACTGAGCTTCACATTTATCGATTTGTATGATGTATCCACCTAAGTTTGAAGTCAGAACCTACCGGAGCTTTTCGGTTCATATTTTGTGTCCGTTATACCACATTTGAAGTTCATGACTCGTATGACTAGTCAAAATTCAAACCGGAAGGACAAAGAGAAAGCACAAACAAACACACCAATTATCGAATTCATTTTTCATTTTCCCGATTCATTCTTATATATTTTTTGGGTTTTTTTATATCAGAATGTCGATAACAATGTCCTAAATTTATTAATATTTTTTTTGGATTTTTTTTCATGCCGAAGGTTGATAATTAAACCGAATACATGAGTTCATAGTAGCACAAAAGAAACACACATGCTTCACAATCCGTATGAGCCTGCCAAATACAATCTCATCCGTCGAGATCTTTTCTCAATCCGTATGAGTGGATCCGCATGTCTCATTATTGACCAATAGGATTGTCCGTATGATTAACACTAGGATTCATTTTAGTTTCAAATAATCTAACGGTTGTGGTAATGCAGACAACCGATCCGCATGTCTTATTATTGACCAATAGGATTTTCCGTATGATTAACATTAGGATTCAGAAATTCTGATTACCATCTAACGGTTGTTATGTAATGCAAACCCGGATCCGTATGTTTCACTATAAACTAATAAGATTTGCTCTAATAAACTGTTGGGGACAAAACATCCGAACACTCATTGTTTACATTATCAAAATGCCTAGATTCGTGATGCTACCCTTCATTATGCATGTTGGTTTATATCCCGCGATCATGTAAGCCGAGTTTCATACGGGATAATTAATATTATTATATTAAAGAAAAAATTATATCATAGGATATTATTTTAAAGAAGTTACATTGTATTTAGGGACCCGATATCGATGTTCTGGTTAATTGGAATCGACTCAAGGCATAATATGTTTCGCCTTGATATATATAAAATAAATTTCCGAATCAAATTGATCCGTATTACCCTTATTGGAAAAAAGTGCAATAAATATTATGGAGACTGTGAAAATGACCAGACTACCCTTATATATTTTCTGCAGTTCATGAAAAGAGAAACTCGGGTCCAACTCTAGTAATCTTTGAACCCGTGATGTTCAATTCTTATATATATTCTTTGAACCCGTGATGTTCAACTCTAGTTCATCCGAACGAGAAACTCGGGTCCATTTGAAGTACGAATCGACACTGAGCTTCACATTTATCGATTTATATGATGTATCCACCTAAGTTTGAAGTCCGAACCCTACCGGGAGCTTTTCGGTTCATATTTTGTGTGCCGTTATACCACATTTGAAGTTCGAATCGACGCTGAGCTTCAAATTTATCTATTTCGATAATGTACCCTGCTAAGATTGAAGTCCGAACCCTACCGGAGATTCTCGGTTCATAGTTTGTATGCCGTTATACCACATTTGAAGTACGAATCGACACTGAGCTTCACATTTATCGATTTGTATGATGTATCCACCTAAGTTTGAAGTCCGAACCCTACTGGAGCTTTTCGGTTCATATTTTGTGTGCCGTTATACCACATTTGAAGTTCATGACTCGTATGACTAGTCAAAATTCAAACCGGAAGGACAAAGAGAAAGCACAAACAAACACACCAATTATCGAATTCATTTTTCATTTTCCCGATTCATTCTTATATATTTTTTGGGTTTTTTTATATCAGAATGTCGATAACAATGTCCTAAATTTATTAATATTTTTTTTTGGATTTTTTTTCATGTCGAAGGTTGATAATTAAACCGAATACATGAGTTCATAGTAGCACAAAAGAAACACACATGCTTCACAATCCGTATGAGCTCGCCAAATACAATCTCATCCGTCGAGATCTTTTCTCAATCCGTATGAGTGGATCCGCATGTCTCATTATTGACCAATAGGATTGTCCGTATGTTTAACACTAGGATTCAGTTTAGTTTCAAATAATCTAACGGTTGTGGTAATGCAGACAACCGATCCGCATGTCTTATTATTGACCAATAGGATTTTCCGTATGATTAACATTAGGATTCAGAAATTCTGATTACCATCTAACGGTTGTTATGTAATGCAAACCCGGATCCGTTTGTTTCACTATAAACTAATAAGATTTGCTCTAATAAACTGTTGGGGACAAAACATCCGAACACTCATTGTTTACATTATCAAAATGCCTAGATTCGTGATGCTACCCTTCATTATGCATGTTGGTTTATATCCCGCGATCATGTAAGCCGAGTTTCATACGGGATAATTAATATTATTATATTAAAGAAAAAATTATATCACCGGATATTATTTTAAAGAAGTTACATTGTATTTAGGGACCCGATATCGATGTTCAGTTAATTGGAATCGACTCAAGGCATAATATGTTTCGCCTTGATATATATAAAATAAATTTCGAATCAAATTGATCCGTATTACCCTTATTGGAAAAAAGTGCAATAAATATTATGGAGATCGTGAAAATGACCAGACTACCCTTATATATTTCGTCTGCAGTTCATTTTCCGAAAGAGAAACTCGGGTCCAACTCTAGTAATCTTTGAACCCGTGATGTTCAATTCTTATATATATTCTTTGAACTCCGTGATGTTCAACTCTAGTTAATCCGAACGAGAAACTCGGGTCCATTTGAAGTACGAATCGACACTGAGCTTCACATTTATCGATTTATATGATGTATCCACCTAAGTTTGAAGTCCGAACCCTACCGGAGCTTTTCGGTTCATATTTTGTGTGCCGTTATACCACATTTGAAGCTCGAATCAACGGCGAGCTTCAAATTTATCTATTTCGATAATGTACCCCTGCTAAGATTGAAGTCCAGAACCTAGGAGATTCTCGGTTCATAGTTTGTATGCCGTTATACCACATTTGAAGTACGAATCGACACTGAGCTTCACATTTATCGATTTGTATGATGTATCCACCTAAGTTTGAAGTCCGAACCCTACTGGAGCTTTTCGGTTCATATTTTGTGTGTCGTTATACCACATTTGAAGTTCATGACTCGTATGACTAGTCAAAATTCAAAGGAAGGACAAAGAGAAAGCACAAACAAACACACCAATTATCGAATTCATTTTTCATTTTCCGATTCATTCTTATATATTTTTGGGTTTTTTTATATCGGAATGTCGATAACAATGTCCTAAATTTATTAATATTTTTTTGGATTTTTTTCATGTCGAAGGTTGATAATTAAACCGAATACATGAGTTCATAGTAGCACAAAAGAAACACACATGCTTCACAATCCGTATGAGCTGCCAAATACAATCTCATCCGTCGAGATCTTTTCTCAATCCGTATGAGTGGATCCGCATGTCTCATTATTGACCAATAGGATTGTCCGTATGTTTAACACTATGATTGATTTAGTTTCAAATAATCTAACGGTTGTGGTAATGCGGACAACCGATCCGCATGTCTTATTATTGACCAATAGGATTTTCCGTATGATTAACATTAGGATTGTAAATTCCGATTACCATCTAACGGTTGTTATGTAATGCAAACCCGGATCCGTATGTTTCACTATAAACTAATAAGATTTGCTCTAATAAACTGTTGGGGACAAAACATCCGAACACTCATTGTTTACATTATCAAAATGCCTAGATTCGTGATGCTACCCTTCATTATGCATGTTGGTCTATATCCCGCGATCATGTAAGCCGAGTTTCATACGGGATAATTAATATTATTATATTAAAGAAAAAATTATATCACCGGATATTATTTTAAAGAAGTTACATTGTATTTAGGGACCCGATATCGATGTTCTGGTTAATTGGAATCGACTCAAGGCATAATATGTTTCGCCTTGATATATATAAAATAAATTTCCGAATCAAATTGATCCGTATTACCCTTATTGGAAAAAAGTGCAATAAATATTATGGAGACTGTGAAAATGACCAGACTACCCTTATATATTTCGTCTGCAGTTCACCCGAAAGAGAAACTCGGGTCCAACTCTAGTAATCTTTGAACCCGTGATGTTCAATTCTTATATATATTCTTTGAACCCGTGATGTTCAACTCTAGTTCATCCGAACGAGAAACTCGGGTCCATTTGAAGTACGAATCGACACTGAGCTTCACATTTATCGATTTATATGATGTATCCACCTAAGTTTGAAGTCCGAACCCCCTAGGAGCTTTTCGGTTCATATTTTGTGTGCCGTTATACCACATTTGAAGTTCATGACTCGTATGACTAGTCAAAATTCAAACCGAAAGGACAAAGAGAAAGCACAAACAAACACACCAATTATCGAATTCATTTTCCCGATTCATTCTTATATATTTTTTGGATTTTTATATATCAGAATGTCGATAAAAATGTCCTAAATTTATTTTTTTGGATTTTTTTCATGTCGAAGGTTGATAATTAAACCGAATACATGAGTTCGTAGTATCACAAAGAGAAACATACATGCTTCACAACTATGAAAGAATTTGAGGAATCATATCAAATTAGGTGAATTTTGATATCCAAAGAATACGGGAAGCAAGCCCAAGAACAAAAACAAAAAGCCCAACCAAGCAGCCGATTAAGCAATCTTGAATTTTTGTTTAACAAATTTTTTGCATCTTTAAATGACCAGAACACGATCAATAGAATTTCGACACAGATTTTCTTATTCTACAAAAGCTGTGGTTGCATTTTAAAAAAAAAAAGACATAGCAAACCAACCATGAGCAAAGCCAGAGTTGAGTTCATCGACATAATACTTGCATATCCAAAATGCCATGTACCCTCATTCAGGTCGGAGCTGCACAAACAAACAGATAAAGGGGTCACTTTGGATGATAGAGGCCACACTTGAATATATATTTACTTCCTGTTAATTCACCACTTGGGATATTACCTCAAGGAACTGTTTCTTGTAGATTTGAACGACTATTTCCGACGATATCGCAGAATTTGACTTTTATCAATATCTTCCAAATCTATCCCCCTGATTAGATGCTCGACGAACTTCAAGGCATATACCCCGCATGAGGTTCTAATATATGCAGAAACCGAGTTGGCATCAGAAATGTATATCATTATTTACTTAGCTTACAAAACAACCAACATCTCAAAGTAAATTGGGATGAAATAGAAGTCGGGTGTCAGGAAAAGAGAAGTTACATGTCGGGTTGTTGAGGGCAAGCCTCAACAACTCGAGATACCAGTCCGTATCAATGTAGTTCTCCAAATACTCTGCTATGCGCGTGATTTCAGGATAAACTCCGTCTGATTTAGAATCACGTGGCGGTCTCATGGAATCATATATATAAATGTTTTGATGTTTTAAGTCGATACGTACCGCCACCCAGTGTTTTTTTTTTGACGATATGCACCACACCATACAACATAGAGACTCTTTTCCACGGTTTAGCCCCGCCAAGTGGCAATATCCCATTTTCATATTCTTTCAATTTAGCGGTGTTCGGCGAAGGCTTCCCATTCACATAAGGCTGCGGAACAAAATCAAAGGTTAGTTAAAACAATACATTACTCTAACAATTAAAAATAATCTCAGTATCTTACGTAACATACTTCAAAATGAGTGTCTATAGTGGTCCATTTGCCACGGGTGCCAAGATTTGATTCGCGCATGAGGCGCAGCATGATGTTGATATGCTATATGAAAACCCAAAAGAAATAAGTTGAACCCACACAAAAACTAAAATTGTTATCATCATAGAGTAAAAATCTGATATCAATGTTGTAGTTTAATTCAACTTAACATACATCCATCCCTAAAATCCCATCCTTGTCGAGCAATGTTTTAAAATCTTGACAGCTTAACCAGTCGCCTCTAGCACCGTCATCACTATGCCACACAATAACAAAACGATAGCTAAGAGTTAATTTATAAATAAACAAGTACACTGAAGAAAATAACTGATATATCAGGGACACTCACCCTTGGTATATGAAATCATTCACATCATTTATGTCCTGCTTCGTTATCAGCCGGCTAACTTTGAAATTTCGAAAAAATTCTCCCTAACAAATAAGCAGCCATCATCAATCAAAATCCCGCAATTCTTCTCTCCTTATTCTCGACATCCACGGAATTATTCTTTTTCTTACCACGCTTCCTCTTCTTACCAACTTCATTCTCGGCCCCAATGTGATTCACATCGGTGATTACATCTCGCAAAAACCTTACCTTTTTGGGAGCCGTCTCATCAGCAGCAACACTCATTCTCTTCTTAGGAATTGTAGCAGTAGTCAATCCAGGAGTAGCATATGGTGACTTCAATGGTTTCCCGTGCTTCTTTTCCTAACACCCTCAAGTACATTCTCATTGGCCGACACGATGATTGTGCCTCATCATGTTGTTCTCTTTTCGCTTTTGCGATGTTCGAAACATATCGGCCTACATATCCGGGGGCGGAGACAATGAAATGGAATTTCAATCAAGGAGAAACAGTCGAGAGAAAAGAAAGATACACCAGGATTAATAACCATAATCTAAACAAAGAAGAGAAACATACACCCGGACTAACAACCCTAATCTTAAACATAAATTTTTATTTGTACCAAAGAAGACATGCACGAAATACTTACAATTTTTTCAGAGAGAGCATGAGATAGAGAGAGTCATATGAACCAGCTCTGCTTGATTCTTCCTTATGGCCTCCACCAATGTCGCATGAGGTGCTACTATATGCATAAATGTAGTTGGCATCAGATTATATCATTATCTATTACTTGCAACAACCAAAATCCCTAGATAAATTGGAAATAGAACACAAATGTCAGGAAAAGAGTAGTTAGTTACTTATTGTGTTGATCAAAGCCACAGGAATCAGATCGGCGACTTCCTTCATTAAAAATGTTCTGGTTATCTATCTGGTTATCGTCTTTAGATTCAATACCAGCCTCAAGTTTAGAAGATTCTATTCGTCTCAAGTATTCCGCAAAATCTCGAGGTATTTCGTTCAAGGGCGTTAAATCCGTTTCGAAGGGGACGACCTGTCATGTTATATCAAAACAAAGTCAAATTAACATGAAGCCACCGACCAATACAAAAAAAAAAAACACACGACGTCTGGAAATCGTTTTCAACCCTTATTATCTGGATTCATCACTAGTCAAGTTTTCCTTTTAACTTATGTGCATAAAAAATTAACAAGACTTATCTGAAATTTTTTATTTTTGGCACAACCACAATTTGCAAATTTACTCACAATAGTTTTCTTTATCGCGGTCATTTCCTGTCTCACTTCCATCAGTATCCGCAGCACTGCACTGGTCTGAACGTTAGTATGATCTACTTGAGTCTTCAAGCCATTCACGTCGCTACGAAGTTGACCTAATCCAGAATCCATACTCTTCGTCTTCCCATCTTCCAGGATCTCATCTTCATGCTCCATACCATCAGGGGCATTTCCCGGAACACGACCTTCATACTTCCGTAATGAGACCTTGACCTCGAGATCCTCCCACTTTGTTTATAAGCGAGGGGTCCTTCGCTACCCCAAGAATTTCTAACAGTTCTGAATCCTCGTGATAACACTTCATTTCTTCACCCACCCTCATTTCTGAACATGCCACTGATTCACATAGCTGTAGATGTCGAACGACTTTCGTGCACAACACGTCAAGAATAAGAGGGCGCCACCCTTCAACTGTATTCTTTTGTCCCCATTCTCCACGCACATCCGACAACAACGAAAGGAACCAAACCTGCGGTAAAAACAAAAACTATCAAAACAACAATTACCGGATACTAGACATGCAGAAAATATCAGTCCAATCACTCTTACCACCAACACTTGTGGCATTCCTTTTGGCTTGACAGTTGGTTTACTAATCATATTTCTTGCAGTCTCTTTTTTCATTTGATATTTGATTGCAGAGTCACTTAATTGTTGAACTCTGAGAGATTGTCCACCAAGTGCCACAAATTGTCAGCAATTCCATGTATGTCTTGTGTCCCCAACAAAAACATGTTGACCACATACACTAATGCCACCTTCACCCTATCTTCAACCGGACATGGAATTGGTTCTACGTCTTTATATCCCGCTTTCGACGGTCATGCATTTTCTTAGATATGGTTGCCGGCATCACTTGTTTTACTATCACCGGTTTCTCTGTCAACCTTCTCTACCCGATCTGTGAGACTGTTTTGCAAAATAGAAAGTCATACAAATCCTGTCCCACGATTGCTTTATTTTGGGAAAAATATTTTTGCTCGAGTTTTGAGTCTTTTGACTCCCTCGATTGAGACCCCGATTGAGAGTCAACATCAAGAGCTCTAACCCTCGAATCCCGAAATCTAAGACCGGATATCAGAGCAAAGTCCGTCTTTCGGAAACATAATTCTTTGTCTGCAACTCTAAAATACATTTCTTCATTTTGCCTTCTTTCAGGTTCGACTTTGATCTGCCGACTCATTAGAAAACAAAATATTGCAGTAGACCAACTTTGTTCTTTGGGAATGTCCATTAAATGCCCGATCGCAGTTGTCCTGAACAAGTATTTCTCATCTTCAGAAAGCACCTTCCACAAGTCTTGTAGTGTTCCCAAGCTCGAGTAATTGCTCATACCAAAGGCGAATCCCCGGTTTTTGAGAGGGTAGACAAACACACTGCGAAACACAATAAAAAGTTGAAAGAAACAATGAATAAGTTACAAATAATTGGTTGAAGGATCTAAAACGTTATCTGAAAGCAGTATACTCATCTGCTAGAAGTTCCTATTTTTACCTGGTCGTCCACAATTTGCACTAGGAACTTCAAAATATAAAGGTGGTCCTCCACTCACTTCCAATTTAATCGCCTTCATAATACTCTTCTTGGTCCTCTTCTTGGGAAGTCTACAGAACCCATTGATTATACCTACAAATACCGAATTTAGAAAGAAAGCCATGACATTAAACATGAATATGAGAGATTCCGAGACTATTGAGAAATATAAAGGAGGTTTGCCTTTTGCTATACGCACAGAACTTCGTTATTTTCAGTAATTAACATTGAAGATGCTTGTAAGAAAGCTATTTCCATAATAATATGTTCCATTTGTGTGCAGCTATTATCCACGGTGTTCTTCTATTGTGCAGCTATTATCCACAACAAGAATAATATACAAATGACAGGAAATATCTACAACTTATTATGGTCCCTAAAACCTGTGCAGGAAATATCCACAACAAAAATCTTACCAGATCTCTCCTACTCGATATAAATCTTCGAAACAATTATCTATTGATCCTAACTCAATAATCTAATTCATCAGAAACAAACATTTGAAAATCAACAACCATGAACCATCTAGAAATAGACAAACATTCTGGCTTCTAAATAGAAGAAAAAACTACAACATCATCCGCACTTGACAAACCAAAGACTTGGTAAATGCTAGTCAGAAATTTAGCCTACTCACAGTTCGACAAGTTATCAAATAACCTAGTGAATTGGTTTGTGCAAACTCTTGCGAGTGCACTAAAACCGAAAAGAACGATCTGCAGCAGTTGTTAGAAGGGTTTGAAGACACCCTGCACCAGCCTCATAAGGTACCACCAGAACAACGCGTGGAACCAGAAATCAAGCTACTAGATGAGCAAAACAAGTGGCCATCATTACAAGTTGCGCAAGACTTAGCTCTAAATGAAGTAACAAAAGATAATCCAACACTTGGAAAGAAGACACAAATGACTACATCTAGAGAACAAGATTTGTCTCAAGACTATGTTAAGGGGAAAGATTCAAAGCATGCGAAGTGGTACTCAAAAGTAGGAAACAACTTAAAGGAAAAACATTATCTTGTTCTTTCAAACAAACGTTTATTGCAATCGTTGTCAGTTCTTTTTATTCTACTTGTGCAGCTATTCTCTATCTATCATTTTGGGGCTAGAAACTGATTTCTCTAGTGGTATCAGAGCAAGAAGTTAAGTAAGCAATGTTTCCAGCGATGATTGGAAGGGCTTCGATCCAAGGGTAACAAGGTATTAACGTTACCCTTGGAATAGGACATCTGTTTTTCATCATCATCATCATCACCATCATTTGGAAATGATAAAAGGACATCTGTTTCATCATCATCATCACCCAATCCGCAAGAAAACACTATGGAGGAAGATATGGCTAAACTAATGGAGATGATAAAAGGATTACAACAAACACAACAAGAAAAAAACAGTTCCAAGTCAAAGATAGAAAAACATCCAGAGTTCATAGATGATTCGCCATTCAAAGTGGAGACAAGAATCGAAATCGCTACTTACAACGGAGAATTAGACCCAGAGAAGTTAGATGGATGGCTCAAGTCTTTGGAGGTTTATTTCAGCACCAAGGGATTTACTGAAGAGCAACAGGTAAGTTTCGCTAGACTAAGACTTGATGGACATGCCCTAATCCGGTGGGAAACGTATATGTCGGGTTTCGCTAGACTAAGACTTGAGTAGCGAGGTAAGTTTCGTGATGAAGCACCCGTAACTACTTGGAAGCAATTCACAACTTGCTATCGAGAATCGTTATGGTTCGAGCTAAATCTAATGATAAGTAAACAAAATAGCAACTCCCGGTTACGTAACCCGCTAAAAGATCAACAACGGGACTGTACCCATTGCAGCCAGGTTATTCAAGATCCAACATCGATATTTCTCCTATGTCATGAAATGTAATGTTGAATACAACTATCCGAATAAGACTAGCACCGTTTCCTCGATTTAGACCACAAACAAAGAATCCTTTGAATTGAAAACTTTTCTTTTCAAAGAAAAACCAATCTAAAGAAATCACAAAAGAATTAATAAAGCAATGTAGCACATTATGATTTACTTATAGAATACAAAGACACTCTCATGCTTCAATAAATTCTTCATAGAGTGATACACACTAATTGAATGAAAACCTTTTGTCATAGTTTAAAAATTAAAATTCCCCAACAATCAATAAAAAGATCGGGATTAAGATTTTTTTCAAATCAACAATTACACAAAAATCTTAATTTAACTAATTACCTTTAAGAGAATCTCAATGCGTTCCAAAAATATCGTGAACACCACAAAGAATCGGTCTTTTAGAACGCTTCAAAAAAAAAAAAAAAAAAACGAATAACTCATCTTAAAAATCAAAATTTTAACTTGTAATATCACAAATTCTTTATCCCGTCCATATCTCTAGGTACACAAAACTTATTCTTCTTTGAAACCCAAAATTCCATGAACCCTAAATTTCATTCAAATCCAAAAAATCCAAGCTACTGAAGAATGTGATTTTCCAAATTGAAAGAAGAATGGTGTATTTAATCAAAAACCCATCTAAAAAAGTGAAACCGAGATTAAAAAAAACTACTTCGATTTGTTTTTACACAGACCTAAATCAGGTGTGCTTCTCTTAAGAAAACTTCAGAATAGCTTGTACCGACCTAGAATAATCCTTGATTTGAAGAAGAAACAGCAAAATGAGATTCTGATAAACAAAACAATGAAGATGAATAGGTTAAGTTTGATTTAGAGAGTGAGAAATCTCTGGGTTAGGTTCTCGCCCAGTTTCGAGAGAGAGAAAGAGAAATGTTTCAAATTATGGACTGAAATCAGTAGAAATGACCAAACATTATAATACAGTAGGTATTGGTTTCCTAATTAGTGGTTTCCTAACAAACACTCGTGTCTCGTCACCCACCGTATAAAGGGTATCTTAGCCATTATGGAAATACATACATAGTTTTGGTCAACTATTTGTATTTGTTTCATTTTCGGTCAAATTATTGGGAATCAAACATATTTTTGGTCATTTCCACGTGCCAAAACAAAACAAGTCTTTGATCTCTAAATTGACGATCACCAAGCGGGTTGCACACACCGAAGAAATTTCCGAAGTAATGAAGGTTGAGAACATGGTAAAATCCCTTACCAAAGGCATTGAAGTAAAGAATGCACATAAAACATTGGGATCCCTCGAAATTACCCTTCAAGATCTTGAAGATGGCCTAGAAACTGTCTTCAGGTGTTTAATCAAACACAGAGTTTCACTTCTCAACATCAACTAGTAGTAACATATATCGCTACTAGTCCACCATTTGCATTTTCGCGTTTTATTATGAAAATGCTCATGGAATTTTGTACACATATACTGTAAATGAGAGAAAGTAAATATCAATACAACAAATTCTTTTACTACATATATTTGTTCGTTAAATTCATCTCTAATTTTTTTACTGGCTGCAAAATACATCTTGATTATTCTCATCATTGCAATAATTTAGCGTTCATGTTCGGTAATGGCTAACTACGTGTTCATCCTTATCAAAATGACATTGACTTAATTATTGGATCATAATTAAAGAAATGGTGATGTAGTTAGATCGGGAACATATTCGATAAGCAATCAATATCTCACAGATACATAATCAATCCTATTTAGGCTGTCAGGTTAATATTCTAATTGTCTGCAGAGATAAAGATCCAAAAAATGCATGTGTGGCTACATACCTGTCTTGCTAACCTCCTCCACCCACCCCTTCATATAGGTAAAACAACAGTGACTTTTCTTTTTGTTAATCATAAAATTATGAAAATGTTGTTAGATGAGGAACCATGAGATCCTAAAGGTAAGCGTATCACTATATGGTGGACAAAAATAATAGGTACGTACGATCTTTTAGTATCGCTGAATTGACATTGTAATATATGATGCATCTGATAATTTGAGGGTGTTAAGATTCCAATTGCTAGCGTAGCATTGACTTTACTTATACCCATATACGGATTCGGCTTCAAGAAAAACTTTAGAATAACGTAACCACAATGGAAGAAATACTCCGCCACTGATTAAATCGTTTGGTTCTTACAAATAATATCTCAAGCTCTTTGCAAACTTGCAGAGAGACAAAGCGCTACTGCTAGTTGTGGCCATGACATAGACAAGTAAAGATGAAAAGCACCTGTTAATGAGAAACTAAACAGAAGGCCTGACAAAGGGTTACAAAATATTTAATACATAACAAGCGTGTGTATCGCAACCGATTTTCTTGGGAGAAAATGGGTTATTTGTCCAAAAAAATTTAAAACACGGTTTAAATGGACGAGTAAAAAAAAATACGGGTGAAATAGCCAAAAAAAAAAAATAGTAAGGATGAAACTGGATTTCATCCTGGCTTATACTTAAAAAAATAGCAAGGATGAAACTGGATGCATCCTGTGTAAAATAGAATAAGAAAAAAATATTTGAAAATGGACAAGATGAAACTGGTTACATCCTGCCTATTTTTAAATTTTTGTCCATTTAAACAATATCTTTTTAATTTTTGGCTATTTAAACAGTATCAAAACCTAAGTGTCTTTTTCACCCAGAAATTGTTGATTTTGGTCTTTTTGACCAATTTTGTGTTTTCTTGGTACGTTATTTCCGTTCATGTGGTTTTAGCTTATAGTTTTGTTCTAAGATATTGAGTATCCAAAGATGTTTCTTGTTCGTTTCTCATATAAGCTTGCGAAGTTGATTGCTAGGGGAACAGGGGGACAACCCATCAACAGGAAGGTGAACCATAACATACAACAAACTAACACAACTACGCACTTACATCTAACTCATATATACCAAGGCTGTCATATTCCTATTGTTGGAACGGAATTATATATCAGACGTGCACATTCATATTGTGTGCCAGTGTTTAGAATTTGTCGCTTACTTAGTTGAAAGTTCTAACGTGAAGATAACCAATTAATTAATAACAACAACCAGCAGACATGGGGTGCCAACTTCAGAAGCGCACGAGCCTAAAAGCAATAACTTTGGTGAGATTAGTTATAGAGATTCCTTATGTCCCCTTTGGCTCTCTCTATATAAGCTTCACAACAGGGCTTCATTTCTTCATCCAAAAAACTGAAATCTAATAAACTTTCTTCTTCAACTAATTCAATACAAAATGGCTTCTTTCCATGTTCGCTCCATCAGTTTACCTACAAACTCTCATCCTCTCACTCTTGCAGTTGAGGAACAATTGTGCCAACTAAAATCATCTTCATCAATCTGCCAAAATTTATCTCGTCTCCAAAAATTATACGAGTGTGTTGAGGATTTCCTTTCAACTCAAGATGGGAAATGCTTAGACACTGTTTTTGACGGATCTATCATGTTGTTGGATGTTTGCAGTATTATTAAGGATGTATTGTCTCAGATGAGACAATCTGTTCAAGAACTACAATCATCCATTCGTAGACGATCAAATGAAGTTTCTGAATACATGATATCAAAGAAAGAAAATCACCAAAGTGATCCGCAAGTGCCTTGCAGATCTTAAGAACAACAAGAAACACGATACCGAAATTAGCTTGCTAGCAGAAGTTGAAGCTACAACTCTTGCCGTTTTTGAATCTATATTGTCCTTTGTTTCTGCTCCTAAACAAAACAAGTCTTTGATCTCTAAACTGACCCTCACCAAGCGAGTTGCATGCAACGAAGAAACTTCTGAAGTAATGGAGGTTGACACCGCAGTGAAAGCCCTTACCAAAGGCATCGAAGTAAACAATGTGCAAAAGACATTGAAAGCCCTTGAAATGACCCTTCAAGATCTTGAAGATGGACTAAAAACCGTCTTCAGGTGTTTAATCAAGCACAGAGTTTCACTTCTCAACATCAACTAGTACTAACATATATCGCTACTAATCCTCCTCAAGTGTTTTCGCGTTTTATTATGAAAATGCTCATGGAATTTTGTACATTACTGTAAATGAAAAGAAAGTAAATATCAATACAAATTATTCAACTACATATATCTCCATTTTTATTACTTGCTGCAAAGTACATCTGGATGATTCTAATCAATCGTTGCAATAATTGAGCGTTCATGGTAATGGTTCGCTAGCAACGTGTTCATCCTTATCAAATTACCATCGACTTAATATTCGAATCATAAGAAAATAGCAATGTAGTCAGATAGGGAACATAATTAATAGGTAATCAATATCTCACACATGCATAGCCGATCTTATTTAGGCTGTCAGCAGGATAATATTCTAATTGTCTGCAGCGATAATGATCCAAAAAATGCGTATCGGATGCACTAATTAACTGAAAGTGTGCATGGGTGTCTACGTACCTGTCTTGTTTACCTCCACCCCTTCGTGTAGGTAAAACACCATTTGACATTTTCCGTTTTTAATCATACAAATATGATAATGTGTTTTTTTTTTTCTAAAAAAGGCAAAATTTAATAAAAAGAGGAAAGGGTGCTGAGGTAGCATCCTCAAAACATACAAAAAGAGAAGAGCAGCCACCATAGAGAGAGTTTACAACACGAGAGCAGCCCTCAAAATATGATAATGTTGTTCGATCTGGAACCATGAGATCATAAGGGCAAGCATATCAGTATATGGTTGAGAAAAAAATAATCGATATGATTTGTTATGACATAACAAGGCTGTCATATTCTAACATGACATACATAAACATCGCGTAAGTGGATGGAAAAAATGTTAGTCGTGCATATACAAAGTGTCGATTTTGTGCTTTCTTTGTTTTTCCATTATGGGGAGGGTTAGGAGCCCTGCGCTAGCTGGCTCCCAAGCCCATATCTGCCAATTATAAGCTCATCTTTGCCGATCACAAGCCCTCAAAGCTTTCGAGGCATATTCAATAAAAACAAAATAGAGTTATTAGATAATAAATCAAAAACCCCTTGAATTTTAATTATAAAAGTAATGTCCTTATAGTTCATATATTTTTATTTATTATTATTATTATTATTATTATTATTATTATTATTATTTTTAATCTAACTTAACATTTTTTCATAAATCATCTATTCAAGAATTACAATCACTTGGGAATAAGTTGGTGGGTAGCCTGGCAACAAGCTGGGCACCAACACACTTTTGGATAGCTACCCCTATTCTATGAAAAAGAGCATTGCCTAACTTATAACTAGCATCATGATTCGTGATACAATTCTTTAACCTCTTCAGGAAAATGATAGTTTCCTCCCCCAACTTGCCCAAAGTAGAGAAAGCTAAAACCCCCAAACCATAACCATGCAAAGTATACTTATCTAAATATTTTTTACGTTTACGCGAAGTAGCACTAGATATAGCCTGGCCGGGTAAGAAAGTACGAAATCCACCACCAGTGAAAGGAGAAACACCAGTAACATCAAAACAAACATCCCGGTCGTTCTCCCATCGGTAAACAAGAATATCCGCGGGTCTCAAGGAAGTATCATTATCTGATAGAAATCCAAGGGCTACCTTTTTCCTAGCATGAACAACAGCCTTATAACAAATATCAGCAAATACATCCCTCACATGATCATGGCGAAATTTGATACCAACATCACTAGCACAATGCAAAGCATGATCCCCAAAAATATCCATCTTTTTATTACAACTTGCGAAAATACTATCCTCGCCAAACAAGGGTTTACCCAATCTGTAACTTAAGATTGATCTAAAATGCCGAGGTCCCAAACTTTGATTTAAGCCACAAATAGGGATTGCCTTAAGAAAATCTTGAGCATGAGCCAACCTATTACTTTGCCATAAAACAGAATCTCGTGTAGACAAAGAGAAGTTTAATGGTATATTCTTCTTGACGACGTCAAAATATAACACTGCCAGGGAATGCATTGGATGGGGAGCAATATCATTGAGGTCGAAAGTGGAAGAAGACAAACCGCATACCTATACAAAGCTACTCAAAGCTTCCTGGAAACTTTTGCTAGGCACATCAGTGGAGGAAACGTTAAGCATGGCATCTTGTAAAACCTTAGTCTGGAAACAAGAAGCGATATAGCAATAATAACTGGTGTCCTCCATAGTGTAAACGCCAAGGCCGCTATCTTTCATAGGTAAGTTGGCAATACGCTGCTGCAGGGGACCAAAACCTGCACCATCACCTGTAACAATGTGTCTCAAAAATTGAAACAACTGTTTATCATAAAGGTTTTTAACACTCTCCAAAGCAAGGGGATTGGTGGTCCTCATGGCAAAATAAAACCTAGAGACACTGATGCAATTGCGTAACAAAAGGAGCTCACTTTGAGGGTCTTTCATCTTCTTTACAACATCCATTAAGGTGAAAGTTTTATCAACCCTGGCCCGAATTAGATCACTGCAAAATTGGAGATCTAAACTGACCGGTCCTCCCAACAGTTTGACCCCTGTAGAAGGACTACCAATGTCCGACAGGAAAACTCTGTCATCTAAACTCCTATAATCCACCACAGGCCAGAAAATATCAGTCTTCTTGATGTTCAAATGAAGCCCTCTACTACCACCCTCTGATTGGATGATGCTCAAATCCTTCGACACTTCCAGCGTATCCCCTACCCACGTGCCGTCATTCAAATACCACGCGTGCAAATCAAATCGGCACTGTGAAGAAATCATACATACGAGTAGATGTAAAGTAAGGGCGAACAGCAAGGGACCTAAAGGATCCCCTTGTTGAACCCCAAGGCAGAAGATAAAGTGAATTCGTTATAGTAAAGTCTGGCAGATTTAGCATAGCAAAACTCCACCCACCTGGCAATGCTGGGACATTTGCTTCGGACTTCCGTGATCATAGTGGTCCTGTCCACAAGATTAAAAGCATTGGAGAAATCAACTTAAAGCATGGTCATGTTATCATGTCCCCCTTTCAACTCCAGTAACCTATTTTCCGAATGTAAGATAGATTCACCCCCACAAGGGACCCCCACACCGAACTGATGATTACCTAAGTAGGAGGCCATTTCTTTACCAACCAAACTCGCAGCTAACTTTGAGCACAACCTTCTTCAAACCGTACCTACCGCAATTGGTCTTAACCCACCACCCGACTTGAGCAAAGGAGTTAAAGGGGCACTAGCAACAAATTCCCCTAATGCAGTCGGGCACCTTCCTTCCACCAATAAATTAACCACCCCAGCTATAGAAGTTAAGAGTTCGTCAGCAACGGCGGCCGCTGCGCCACTAATAGCATCCGAAAGATGTTGTGCACGCAAGCCGTCTCTGCCACAGGACGTTCCTCTCGGGAAACTCCTAATCGCACCCAAAACAGCTTTGACGTCCACCTTAACAGCAGCTGCATTGATGGGGTCAGAAGGTATGCTAGGGGGAGGAGCTTGGGGATGTTTAAGCTTCAGCTCGTGGAGGGTGTCAGGCGTAGAAGGGGCGACGCCGTTGGAAGAGAGAACACGAATAGCAGCTGTATAATGACCCGCACTTAGCTTTTTCAAACAAGCCTGGACGTTAGATTTTTTCTTCTTGGCAATATGCCTAGGTTGTTTGCGTTGTTGTTCAACAATAAATTGATCCGATTGAGCAATAAGTTGCTGAGTTAAGTGAAGACAACCATTAGTCTCCCTCCACTGAGATAAAGAACGGTTAATACTAGCTGCCTGTAACCTCTTCCTATTGCCAGATCTACCTTATTTCTCATCACTGGGAGTGAACAAGTTAAGCGTGCAGATGGGAAGGAGAAACAACTGAACCCATGCTGATAAATAATTAGGCTTGGCCAATATAAAATCCAATGAAGCTTTCAAAGTACGGGAAAAATTTAACCTGCATTGTGGAGGGATGTTGGCGGTTGTCGTGAACTGTCTCCAAAGCATTGAGTCCAACAAATCCAAAGACAAGCCAGCCACAGCTTCATCAACAACAGCAATGTTCGCACACTGCGAGAGCGTACCAGGATTAGCAATCCCGTGTGTAGGATCAGAATATCGCAACACCAATATTTTGCGAGATTAATAAATGACAGCATCGCGAAGGAGTCGCTGGGAAGTAAAATAAATGACGCAATGAATGACGACAGCCAAAACACGAGAAAGATGTGAAGACTTAGCGAAGTTTAAGAGTGTCGCGAGATTGCATACTTGTACACTTGCGATACTTCGCAGGTGTTGATGGTGGTTTTTAGACAAGGGGTAAAATCGTAAAACCCCTTGACCTAGTGTTACCCGCAACACATTAACTAAGGGCATTTAACTCAGGTGTAAATAATTAATAGGGGTATTTTTTCAAAATACCAGATTAGGGTTTTTAACATAGAACCCTAATTCCAAAACCAAGCCGCATACTGCGCACCATGGCAACAATGCCAAACCAAGCCGCATACTGCGCACCATGGCAACAATGCCAAACCAAGCCGCACCCTGCGCACCATGGCAACAATGCCAAACCAAGCCGCACCCAGCGCACCATGGCAGCAATGCCAAACCAAGCCGCATACTGCGCACCATGGCATCAATGCCAAACCAAGCCGCACCCTGCGCACCATGGCAGCAATGCCAAACCAAGCCGCACCCTGCGCACCATGGCAGCAATGCCAAATTTCCAAGCCGCTATGCCTTTGGACCACGCCAAATATAGCGCCCTAGGCTTGCAAGACTTGCAACTAGGTCAACATGGCCCACGTGCCATTTGCACATGCCAACACGTGTTGCAAGCCATATTTTCAAGCCGCTATGCCTTTGGCCCACGCCAATTATAGCGCCCTAGGCTTGCAAGACTTGCAACTAGGTCAACATGGCCGCACGTGCCATTGGCACATGCCAACACGTGTTGCAAGCCATATTTCCAAGCCGCTATGCCTTTGGCCCACGCCAAATATAGCGCCCTAGGCTTGCAAGACTTGCAACTAGGTCAACATGGCCGCACGTGCCATTGGCACATGCCAACACGTGTTGCAAGCCATATTTTCAAGCCGCTATGCCTTTGGCCCACGCCAAATATAGCGCCCTAGGCTTGCAAGACTTGCAACTAGGTCAACATGGCCGCACGTGCCATTGGCACATGCCAACACGTGTTGCAAGCCATATTTCCAAGCCGCTATGCCTTTGGCCCACGCCAAATATAGCGCCCTAGGCTTGCAAGACTTTCAACTAGGTCAACATGGCCGCACGTGCCATTGGCACATGCCAACACGTGTTGCAAGCCATATTTCCAAGCCGCTATGCCTTTGGCCCACGCCAAATATAGCGCCCTAGGCTTGCAAGACTTGCAACTAGGTCAACATGGCCGCACGTGCCATTGGCACATGTCAACACGTGTTGCAAGCCATATTTCCAAGCCGCTATGCCTTTGGCCCACGCCAAATATAGCGCCCTAGGCTTGCAAGACTTGCAACTAGGTCAACATAGTCGCACATGCCATTGGCACATGCCAAACACACACGCTGGTAACCTAACTTGCAAACCGTGCAACCTACCACCAAGGCATTCCGCACATGCCAAACACACACGCTGGTAGCCTAACTTGCAAACCATGCAACCTACCACCAAGGCATTCCGCACATGTCATTGGCACATGCCACACGCGCCACTAGCAGCGCCACTTGCACTCAAGATGCAACCAACACTCGAGACATCAACACAAACTGGGGGATGCTTCTTTAGGGTTTTGGTTTGGTAGTCACAGCATGCAGCTTACACTACGCTCACATTAAGAAAGCGTGAAAAGGAATAAAGCGGTCAAATAAAAGAGGAAATAATGGTGAAAAACGTTTTCACCCATTAAACCATGCGGTTACCACCTCCTCCGATTATTTCACCATTTACTCTCTTCCTTCATGAGGGTGGGAGGTACGTTTCAATCTCGACTTGTATAAATAGGTCTTACCTATCACCACCAGACAACAAGTCTCGATCAGGAGAAAAATACTACACTCTCAGAAAGGCAACTTTGCAAGCTCTCCCAAAAAGCTTCCACCTCTTGCAAGCTCCCAAAGCTTTCACTTTCTGATACAAGTCGAGACGCTACTCTCTCAGAACTACTCTGGTAAAAGTCTCAGCCATCCTCTGTAGAGAGTTAAATTCTCTTTGTAATTTGCCAGAATTTCTTTTTGTGTGAATGATTTAACTCTTTGATGGAGTAATTCCCATATTTCTTTCTTCCTTTCTTAGTTAATACCTCTGTGCGAGCGTGTTTGCTCATTGAATTTTTTATTAAGTAAATCCATCCCAATCAGGGATTTGATTTTAATTTTTCTCACTGCGACAAAGTCGCAGGCCGCCTTTACATTTTCATGCAGAGGCCCATTGACCCTGCCTTATCATTTTTGTGTGGTCTTCCGAGTTAGACCTCCCTAATTAGAGGTCTTCCCCTGCCACCTTTTATCGCGACAAAATCGCAGGACGTCTTTACACTTGCATGTAAAGACCCATTGATCTTGTCTTATCATTTTCCAAGTATTTTTGCCTCTGCAGGATGTTTAAGTTGCGACAATATGACAGGCCTAAATATCCTTGCGAACATAAAGCCCCCATGACATTGCTTGCCGTCGTGCGACGAAATCGCAGACGTCCGTACACTTTCATGTAAAGACCCATTGATCTCGCCTTACCCTCGCGTTAGTATTATTGCCTCTGCAGGATCATTGCACAAATATGACGAGCCTAAATTTTCTTGCGAAAACATAGCCTTATGACATTTGCGTCTGTTTTGACACCCCCCCTAACGGAGAGTGTCGCCCTTATCATCTCCCCGGTTGCCCCTTCAAGGAGGCGAAACATCGGCCATACAAGACTAGCTCCTCCCATCCGGTCTTAACAACAACTGGTTGTTTTCGCAGCCTCTTATCCCTTATACCTATATGGTTTATGGTTACGAGACTGCACCCTAAGTGGAGTTTTCTTCGGGCGAGTGCAGCACATGCCAAGACTTGCCAAGAATGGCCAGGGTAGGTTCATCCATCCAGGGCACTCGGCTCAACCGTGTACCTCGGCGCCTTGAGCATACACTCGACTCCTTGGAAGAGACCCTACGCCCAACCGAGGTATAACCTACATATATAGTTGGGAATCCAAGGTATCTCTCCGGATAGGCTTTCATGGGCCCCAAATTTTCATGACTCAAAGCTTCGGGAGCGGTGTAACCTTCCCCCGAGCCATGTTGAGAGATACCCCTTATATGACGCACTTTAGGTCTTACATTTGCCTCTTTACGAAATGTTATTCGCGAACTAGGGTGTACGCCATAAAGGTTCGTCCCATTCATTCATTCTTTTTATCCAATCATTCTTCATCATTTGCTATTTTGTTCATGAGATACTACTTTGATTTATTCATTTAATCATTCCTTATCTCTTGTTGTTTTGTTAAGCCATTCATGACTTTTTTGTTATTCTTGTCGCGAGATCTTCGCGGAATCTCTCGCATTTTCTTGAATGTCGCAAATATCTCGCGAAGAAGTACTTCATCTTGATTCCTTTTTCCTCTCTCATTATTACGGGTAATATTTCTTTAGATATAACCTATTCCATGGTCTATCCAATTTTTGTCCCACATCTCTTCCTTCCTTGGGGTCCATCAATCTATATGCCCCTGTACCAACTACCTCTTTGATGATATAAGGTCCATCCCATTTTCTCGCTTGACTTGCCTCCGCTTTCACGTTGATATATTGGGGTTTCTCGCAACACCAAGTCTCCCGGTTGGAACTCACGTATTTTCACACGCTTGTTATATTCTCTAGCTTGAGTCTTTGTTGATAATTCTCCATGTGTCGCAAGGCCTTTTCTCGCTTTTCTTCCAATTCATCCAACTTGATTAGAATGTTGCCTGCGCTAAGATTTTTATCCCAGGACCTCTTTTTGGTTGTCGGAATCACGACCTCTCTGTTGGGAGTCTTGCTTCAACTCCGTAAGTTAAGCAAAAAGGGGACATTCTGTGGCTTCTCTTCTAGTTGTATTATAGGCCCACACTGCATTGGGTACTTGTTCGCACCATCCCCTGTTGTGTCCTTCCAACTTTTTCTTCAATATATCGGCAATTGTTTTGTTTGTTGCCTCCGCTTGGCCATTTGCTTGTGGATATAATGGAGTTGATTTTCCACATCTTATCTGAAATGCATTGAGGAGTAACTCTATATTTTGCCCTTCAAACTGCTTCCCATTATCAGATACCAATTGTGCAGGGATCCTAAATCTGCATATAATATTTTCAAATATGAAAGTAAAAACATCCTTATCGCGAATGTCTTTGGACCGCTTTCACCTCTGCCCATTTTGTGAAATAGTCCGTTGCGACAATTAAGTACCTTCTTTGTCCTGTTCCCGGTAAAAATGGTCCCACAATATCTAAACCCCATTTTCCAAAAGGCCACACACTTCTTGAAGAATTTAACGGTGCTCCCGGTGCATGTATCTTCTTCCCGTGTCTTTGACACTCTTCGCAGCTGAAAGGCTATTGCTCTCGCGTCCTCATGCATATATGGTCAATAATATCCTTGCGTCTTTGCCTTATATGCCAAAGATCTTCCGCCGCTATGATTTCCGGCATCCCCACTATGCAGCATCTTCAATATGGTTTCTCCTTCTTTCCTCGTTAGACATCGAAGTAAAGGTCCATCAAAAGAACGCCGATAAAGCACGCCATCTCGCAATTCATAATTTGTTGCCCGGCTCTTTAACTTGTGTGCTTCCAATCTATTTCTTGGCACCTCGCCTTTCATTAAGTACGCGTGAAGTTCTACTCTCCAGTCTTCCTCGCGACATTGCATTTCATCTACCACCATCATTATATCTACATCTTGTCCCTCCTCTTTATTAATTGATGGCGCTAGTAGCGTCTGTATTTTGATATTCCTCGCAGCTTGGTCCTGTCATCATACTTGATATAAAGGCAAAAGCGTCTGCGAGTCTATTATCTCTCCTTGATATGTGCCTCCATTTTATTTTTCGGTATCTGGGTGCCGACAACACTTCTACAAGCTTCTGTATTTCGTAGGGATGGATCATTTGTAGCATACTTCTCTCGTTATCCGACAGATTGCCAATTCGAGTCTTTGGTAATCCTTACATTCTCCAATTTCATTTCTATTGCAAATCTTAGAGCATGTATTATAGCTTCAGTACTCCGTTTCATTATTGGTAGACTCAAATTCCAATCTAAAAGCAAAAGCTAACTTATTGCCTTCCGCGAAATCACAACAATTCCCACTCCTTTACCTTCTCCATTGGATGATCCATCCACTAATATTTCCCACCGATCCGCTCGCTTAACAAATCTTTTGGATCTCCATGCTCTTCTTCTACATCCATCATTTCATCCTTCGCTTCATCTTCCTCCAAAGGAAATTCCGCTGAAAGTCTGCGACAACTTGTGACTTGGTTGAAGATAATATTTCATATTTGAGTTTGTAATGGCTTATTTGAGCATTCCATCTTTCAACTCTGCCCGATCTTTTGAATTTTTCATTCTTGACTGATTGGAACCTTCGTTACCACTCTAACAAAGAGTATGTGCACGAAAATATATGCGAAGTTTAAACGACGCATAGACTAACGCTTGAGATTAGTTTTTCAATCTTGAATAATTTCTTTCTCTGACATTAAAAGTTTTTTGATATAATAAATTGGTTTTTCTACTCCTCAGGCCCACTCGCAGCAGAAAACCGCACTTAAGGCATGCGATGTTGTCGCGAGGTATATTAATAATTCCTCTCCCGGTTCTCGCATATGCATAATGGATATATCCATTAAATGCTCTTTGATCCCTTGTAAAGCCTTTTCACATTCGTCCGTCCATTTAAATTTCGACCCTTTTTTCAGAACACTGAAAAAGTGTTTACATTTATCAGATGACCGCGAGATGAACCTTCCTAGCGATGCTAGTAACCCATTCAACTTTTGAACATCCTTCATCGTCGCAGTGTCGGCATATCGCGAATCGCTTTTACTTTCTCCGGTCAACATGTATTCCTTCCTTTGATATACTGTAACCCAAGAACTTCCCTGACGCAACTCCGAAGGTACATTTCTCTGGATTGACTTTGATGTTGAAACGCCTCATTTGTTCAAAAATTTCTTTCAAATCTCGCACGTGATCGCGCTTTTTACTTTTCACCAAAGACATGTCATCTACGTATACCTCTAGTGTTTTATGTATCCATTCTCGCGAATACATTTTCTACCATCCTTTGATACGTTGCTCCAAAGATTTCGCAAACCAAACGACATTTTAGTATAACAAAGGTACAATCCTCTTGGAGCGAAGAAAGCAGTGTGCTCTCGGTCTTCCTCGGCGAGAGGAATTTGATTGTAACCTTTGTATCCGTCCAAATGACGATACTCTTTCGTTCCTTCTTGCCGATTCGACCAATTGCGGAATGTCCGGTAATGGAAAACTGTCTTTAGGGCAAGCTTTATTTAGGTCGGTGAAATCAATGCATCCTTATTCCCTTGTTCTTCTTTGGAACTATAACCATGTTCGCTATCCATTCGAGGATACTTCGCTTGTTTAATAATTCCGCATCCAAGATCTTCTGCAATTCTTCTTCTATCTCTGTGGGTGATATGTGTTGCTATCTTTCTAATTCTTTGTTTGAATGGCTTCACATTTTTATCAATTTCCAACTTGTGACAGTTACTCGATGGATCTATACTGCACTTCATCCATATCCCATGCGAAGATATCTTTATAATTCCGCAATAGATCGACAGTTCTTTTCTCTTCTTCCGCTCCCATGTTAGTTCCAATCTTCAAAGCATCTTGGGTTTCTCCTTAGTTCCAATATTCACTTCTTTAGTTTGCTCGCGCGACGTAACGGCCTTCGGTTCTCCCATAGGGGTTGGTCCTTTCGGTTCTTTCGCGGGATCATTTTCTTCTCCCGAGATCTCGCTAGGTATGCCTTTTCCTTCCTTCGCTTTGATCATGTAAACCCTGAACTCTTCTTCTTTCTTAGCCGCCCTCGCCATCTTTTTGCGGTGCTTAGATATATTCTTTTGCTTGTTTACTTGTTCCTCGCAACATTTTACTTCGTTTTGATAATATATTCTTCCTTTAGCAATATCCCCTTTGATCTCGCCTATTCCAGTTGGCGTAGGAAACTTGATACATTGATGAAGCGTCGACGCCTGACTTTTATTGCATGTACCCATGGTCTTCCTAGTAATAAGTTATACGGTGATTCCATATCTACTACGCTCAATGTCACCTGTGTTTCAATTCTTCCTAATGGAATACGTATTTTTATCTCCCCTTTAACTTTTGTTATGGATTTACCAAAACCTTGAATATTGTATGCCGCGAAGGTCATATTTTCGTCTTTATATCCCATCTTTTTGTAAGCGTGATAGAACATGATGTTCACCAGACTCCCTGTATCAATTAAAACTCCGTTCATCACCCATGTTTTCACCGTGTTCTCCGATTCCTCTCCTTCCTTATACGCGTTAATTGCAATTACCAATGGAGATGTGTGATCCAAATTTTCTTTGGATATTTCCCCCGCCGTGAATGTTATCTCTTGCTTTTCCCAATCCTTCAAAGGTGATGTTATTTCTCTATCCGTAATCTTCTTTCCTTCAAAATCTCGTTTGTGTATTCTTCCTCTGATATTTTCATGAAATTCGTTAACCATTACTCTTATACCTGTGCTGTATGCCATATCTTTTACATCCGATCTAAAATTTTTCTTTCTCATTTTTCTGATTCAAACAATTTTAATTGCAATCTTCTCTCCTTTATCAACGATCTCCCTGTTTCTAGCGCATATGTAGTAGCAGGATTTCCCACACTACACCCCTTACTCGATTTTACTTAATTAACCCATTGAAAATGTAAGATCAAGAATATTTATTGATTGAATTCATGAATTGTTTACACAAGGAAATAGAATTACACTTAGAAATTAATACACTCTTAAACTTTCTCTCTCCTAATGACTTGCCCAACAACTCCAAAAAGATCTCTTCCTCTAACAGATCTATTTAGCCCTTTATATAGGGTAATACATAGTGGATGACAGCTAAGCTCCCCTTTATTTTCGGGAATGTCTCGCGAAGTGTCGCAGATGCATAAACATTTGCTCTCGCGACACTTCTTAACCTCGCCAGGTCTCATGTCTTCTTTATGTTTTGCCTGTCGTTATTCATTGCGTCGTTTATTTTAGCCCTCTGCGACTGCCTCGCGACATCATTATTTATTAACCCCGCGAGCCCTGTACGTTGCGATATTATGGTCCTACATAGATAATAAAACATCATTCACAAGAACTTCGGCTTTGAGATGAAACTGACGAAGGAGTGCTTTCTGATGATTTATGCTTTCTATGTCTTTACAGTCAGACATATAATCGAATCTTCTTTCTGCACGATCACGAGAGCGAGCAAGGGAAGCAGCGAGTACTCCATTTTCTTTGCAAATTTTTGAATAATCAAATTTGAGAGTAGCAATAGTGGAATGAAGAATTTTCTCAGAGTCTGCAAAACAAAAGAACATAGAAAATTATTCAAATTTTTGGAATTCTCAAGGACGATATTATAAAATCATAAATAAACGGATTGAGGTAGTCAAATAATATGACTACCTTCCTTCTGCGAGGTAAGATGTTGGATTAAAGCCGAACAACTATTCTCCAAATGATCCATGGAATTGTCAAAATTATCTCCAATTAAACCTTTCAGTCGAGATCGCAAGCTTTTTTCGTTGGAAATAAGTAAGGAATTTTCGTTCGCAAGGGAAGAATTGGACTTTTCTGACTTGGAACATTGATCCTTGAATTGGTTTGCCTTTACACTCAAGGTTATTCTACCCTGAATAAGTTTATCCTTCTCGGCAGTAACTTCTTCAAGTTGATTTCTCAACGAGCGAAGAGATTGTTCTTGTTCTTTACATAATTTTTGAAGAACATCATATTGTTGAGAGTAAATCGCCACCTTGTTTAACAGATTTCGCTTCTCTTGAGAAAGAGTTCCATTCTCATCTGATAAAGTTTCCAACTCCAAATTAGCTTTAGTCAAACAGTAAGAGAGGCGAGATAAGTCATTACTTAATGAGTCTTGTTTCTGAGCTAAATCAGCATTTTCTTTAGAAAGATTATCTATTTGATCAACAACATATGTATGAAGATTATCTAATTGGTTATATTGCTCCATCCAAGTATCTTTATCAACTCGAACTTCTTCAACAGTAGCTTCCAACTGATATATCTCCATTTTTCGTTTCTGGTTTAAAGCTTGAAGGGCGAACAAGGGCTTGAGATTTAACAAAAAAAAATAAAAAAAAAAATGGACAATATAGAGGCAAGAGTATACCTTTTAATTCTTCATTCTTCTTGCGAAGATTATCACGATCCAGCGAGATATTTTGAAGTTTTTGATTCTCAAGATGGAGAATACTACATTTTGCAGTCATAGCTTGGAGATCATTCTTCAAAGTGTTAATTTTTTTTTCTAAGGATGTTTGCGAAATCCTATCAGGGCCAAGATGCTTGCTTAAAATCTCGCAAATATTAGACTTGATAGGGTCGACAGAAGTCTTTTTAGCATCGTTCACAATATCTGATAGGATTTTGAAAGCCACATCTATTCCTTCTAAATTTTCTTTAGTAAGAGGGATTTGCTCAGAAAAAAAAAGGAAGAAGTGAATCATCTTTTGTTAAAGGAATATCACGAGAAGGAGAAATCTCGTGAAGGTTAACGATTGGAGGAATGGTAGAGGCATTAACAATGGAAGAAGAAGTAGGCTCATTCGTAATGGGACTGTTATGAGGGAGTTGATCTATGATAAATTCAGGCGTAGAAGTGTTATCTTTGGAAGAAACGGTAGGGATATCTTGCGAAGATTTCGCAGTAGGAGTTGTAAGTTTGAATGTAGGAAAAGTAATGAGAAGGCGCATTGAGGTTTAGAATGGCGAGGCTTCTTTGGGGACTTATCAAGCATCTTTGTCATCTGCGAATTACAAGCTAAATAAGAAACGAGGCAACAATATTGTTATTAAAAGAGTAAATGTTTCTTAAATACCTTATTATTATGAGCTTTCTTTTTTAGAGGCAATGGATTTTGGTTGCGAGCCCATGGAAACATTAGGATTTGAAACGGTGAACTTGGTGCTAGACTTGTTCTTGCTAAAATAAAAATGGCAAAGGAGTCATTAAAAGAAGAATAGTATCCAAATAAAAAACTTCAATAAGAGAGATCCATCATGAAATGATCAAAATTAGCAAAATTAACAAACCTTGATGCCATAGAAACAGTAGCAGAAGGATTGTAGCAGAAAGACGATGAAGAAAAAATGGCAGAAAAAAGGTGCAGACAATGAAGAAGATGAAGTAAGAGAAAATAAGAATTTTCATAAGGAAATCTTCTTTAAATAGATGAGAAAAGAGTAACCGGATAACATTAAATGTGCCGGTAAAAAGGGAAATTTTAGATACGTGTAAACAGTGATTCCTAAATTCACGGAATCTCGTCGGTAAAAAAATGGATAGAAGACAAATGATTGCGGCATTTCAAAATGTTGATTCTCATGACATTCTCTTCTTCGCAGAGAAGACATGAGAAGAGGCAAGATGTAGGATCAGAATATCGCAACACCAATATTTTGCGAGATTAATAAACGACAGCATCGGGAAGGAGTCGCAGGGAAGTAAAATAAATGACACAATGAATGACGACAGCCAGAACACGAGAAAGATGTGAAGACTTAGCGAAGTTTAAGAGTGTCGCGAGATTGCATACTTGTACACTTGCGATACTTCGCAGGTCATTCCCGAAAATAAAGGACAACTTAGCTGTCATCCACTGTGTACTACCCTATATAAAGGGTTGAGTAAGTCTCTTGTAGGGAGGGATTCTTTTTGAATGGTTAAGCAAGTCATTAGGAGAGAGAAAATTTGGAGTGATTGTAATTTCTTTAGCTCTGTTCTATCTTCCTTTGTAAACATTTCAAGAAAATAATCAATAAAATTCATAGATATTTATCTTCAAATGGATTAGTTGTGTTAATTCTAGTGAGGGGTGTAGTGTAGGATTTCCTGCAACTACACCGTGAATAAGGAAATCAGTACCACTACCATTCAAGGAACCAGCAACAACATCACCATGCTCACGACAGGCACGACTCCAAACGTAGAGGTGCATACAATCACCACACAACCACATTTGCGACTGTTGAAGAACAGACTCCCAGGATTCATAAATATCACCACTGCTACCAATACGATCTCTGCACTTCACCCTGCAATCATCGGAAGCCAAATGCCGATCATAAAGATGGATAATAAGAGACCCACGGGAAAAACCCCTACCCCTGACACCATATATGCAACCATCGAAGTCCCTAAAGGGGCAGTGAAAAGTGAGGTCGTCCGAAGCTGTAGTAGAGGATGAAGAAGAAGCCTGGGATGGAAGAGATACTGTCCGAGTCCTTGAAATGGAAGAAGAGGATAAACGTGTAGCAGGCATGGCCGAAGGAAAACCCAAAAAGAAAACAAGATGAAAATACCAGGGTTAACAAAGAAAACAACGCGAAAAAGAAGTAAAAAAAAAAAAAAAAACCCGAAAAGATGAAACCAACAGGAAGAGACTAAACTAAGGATTTGTAAAAGAAAGAAAATCAGAGATGGGAAGGGAGAGATTTTCTTGCTTTAAAAAAAAATTACATTTTTTATATTTTTTTTTGTGAGCTTTTTCTTTATTTATAAAATCTACATCTATGTTCGGCTAACAATTTATCAACCGAAACTAAAATTTTAAAACATACCTTGGTTTCGCAGATAAGTTATCCGCCGAGCCTATGTTTTCTGAAAACATACTTAAGTTAACTCGGGCAAAAAATAAGACATCCGAACTTAGTATTATTCTTCATAATAAAATGATGTGCTGCTATCATTTTCATGAGAAATTATCAACCAAACTGTTCATTAACACTTTCAGAATAAAAAAAAAAAGAGTGGTTCAGCTGATAATTTTTGGGTTTGGATTGCTACGTTAGAAATATATTTCTGGAAACCATGAGGTAGATCTTAAGCCACTAGTCGGTCATTTTTTCATGGGATAGATTTAGGTTATATGAAAAAATTTCGGGTGTAGTGGATATTTAAAAGAAAAAGATGTTATGTTTTGATTTTGGGATTAGGTTGTCTACTACTCTAAGAGCAAACTTTAGTTACAATGTAAATTATGCATATTTCTGGAATGCCTTGGGTAAAGTTTGAGTCACTAGTCAATAATTTATTTTATTGGAAAAGAAGATGTATTGAGAAAATAAGAATGTGCAAGTGATTTAACGAAGGTAGAAAAAGAAAAAGAAGAAGCAAAAAGTTACATCCTACTCAAACAAATAGAGTTTCCCAATTATTAAGAACGGAGCTAGAAAAATTAAGATGAACTCTTCAGCCTGATGGACTTTCCCATGCAAAAATTTGAGATTTCACTTCTACACCCAGGTTTGTTTCAGTTTTGAAAGTGCAATTTGTCTCAAAAATTTGATTGTTTCTATTAGACGTATCTATCTGCCATCACTGACGTGTGCGGCCACATCACACCAACTGAGTCTTAGTCTGTTGCTACACTTATGTAGAAATCTGTTGTATAGTCCTGGTCTAACGTTGTAACTGAGTCGTACATACCTAGTCTTGAGTCCTGTAAACTCGTCAATATAGTTGTAGATTTATTCCTTTCATTCTCTTGTAACAAGTATAAATACTTAATGAAAAAGCATCAGTCGACACAATTGTGTGAGACTCCAAATCTCTGTTTCTTAGAATCTTTGATGGTATCATCTTGATCCATCCTAGGACCTAATTCATCTTCCGCAAAGTTTTTCCTTTTACTCTGTATTCTCACAATGGTTGAATCAAATTCTCAAACACCACCTGCAAGTCCTAATCATGTAAACCCACCTGAAACCCAAGCCAATCCAACCTCCGGAAACCCTAGAATTTCTGATCCATATGTTATCCATCCCAGTGATAATCCAGCAACTGTGTTATTTTCTCCATTGCTGCAGGGAGACAATTATGGATCCTGGGTACGGGGAATCACCAAGGCTCTCAACGCAAAAGGTAAGCTTGGATTCGTAGATGGTTCTCTTCCCCCTCCTACTGATGAACTCGCATATCAGTGCTGGAAGAGGTGTGACGATCTGGTGGGAAGTTGGCTTCTCAATTCATGCCAACCTGATATACGGGCAAGCTGTTTATATGCTCCTTCCTCTCATGCAATATGGAAGGATCTGCAGGTGAGGTTTTGTATCTCTAATGCACCTATTTTGTTTCGATTGAAATCTGCAATAGGTGCCATACGTCAAGAATCGATGTCAGTGTCTTTGTATTACACTAAAATCAAGACACTGTGGGATCAATACGATTCGCTTATTGTCGTTACTGAGGTATGCATATGCGGTGCTGGGAAGTCATTACTTGAACGCCTAGAACGTGACAGGGCCATGGAATTTCTTCAAGGTCTGCACGATCGTTTCTCTAACCTCAGAAGTCAGATTTTGCTCATGGACCCATTTCCTACAGCCTTGCGTATTTTCAATATGGTGCAACAAGAGGAAGAACAGCAGCACATTACTTCTAGCCCTCTTCCAAGCATTGAATCTGCTGCTCTGAATACTAATCGTTATGCTGCGCCATCCGCAAGTACTCGTTCTGCTACCAGCCATAACAAACGGCCTCGGCCACACTGTGATTTTTGCAACCGCCATGGGCATGTTCGTGACAGATGCTACCGCTTACACGGCTTTCCTACGCCATATGCTTCACAACCAGTTGCCGCAATCACTACTGCCGTCACTTCAGAGTCCCATACTGCTCATTCCCCTGCGGCTCCTGCGTTTTCAGCTGAACAATATTCTCGCCTGTTGGCTCTCATCAATCCTCAAGCTGAGGATACTCCAATGGAACCACGTGTGAATTTTGCCGGTAAGTTACTTAATACCTTTTTCTTTGAACCATGGTTTGTTGATAGTGGTGCTACTCATCACATTTGTAATTCGTTATCTTATTTTACTTCCTATTCTCCTGTTAAATCATTGATCCAAATGCAACTTCCTGACGGAACTCTCTCTACTTTCAAACATATTGGTGAAGTGGTTTTCTCACCAACTTAGAAATTGTCTAATGTTCATCATATTCCAAATTTTAAGTTCAATCTTTTATCTGTGAGCCAATTAACTCGCTCTTTGAATTGTGTTGTTATTCTTACCCACGATTCTTTCACTTTTCAGGACCTGCTCACGACCAAAGTGATTGGTCGTGGTAAGCTCACTGCGGGTCTCTATCAGCTACGGATTTCTACACCTCCAACAGCATCACCTAGAATTCTTTTCAATAAGACGTCCTTTGATATTTGGCACTGTCGCCTTGGACACCCTAGTTTAGATCGTTTTCGTTTTCTATGTAATTCGCATGACTATATTCAGTCTAATTTTTCTTCCACTTGTGATGTATGTCCGTTAGCTAAGCAGACACGCTTATCTTTTAATAAAAATCGCATTTCTTCTAAACGTTGTTTTGAACTTATTCACTGTGACATATGGGGACCATTTTCTACACCATCTGTCTCTGGTGCAAAGTATTTTCTCACCATTGTAGATGAATTTTCTCGCTGTACTTGGGTATATCTCATGCATACTAAGAGCGAAACATGCAAATTTATTAAATTTTTTACTAGACATGTTGTGACTCAATATTCTACACAACTTCATACTATATCTACAGGTTCATGCTTACCTTTTCTGCCAGTATTACAACGAATCCAATCAGACAATGGCACTGAATTTTTATCTCGTGAATTTCAGGCTTGGATTCATGATAATGGCATTCATCATCAGCGTAGTTGTGTTTCTACTCCACAACAAAATGGAGTAGTTGAAAGGAAACACCGCCATCTACTGACCGTGGCTAGGGCTCTTCGTTTTCAGGCTAATTTGCCTATCACTTACTGGGGTGAATGTATCTTAACAGCCACCTATCTTATCAATAAAATGCCAACCCAAGTTCTCTCTAAACGTTCACCTCATGAGGTTTTATTAGGTACGAAACCAAACTATCGTAATCTTCGTATTTTTGGTTGTCTCTGTTATGCTCGTAATACTAAGATCACAAACAAATTTGATCCTCGAGCTCAACCAGGAGTATTTCTTGGTTATCCATATAACCATAAAGGTTACATCATTCTAGACATTTCTACGAAATCTACTTATGTATCTAGAGATGTTATATTTCATGCACACATATTTCCGTTCAAAGATGCACAGATTTCTAATCCTGATTTTTTACAACCTGTTATTCAGGAAGAATTTTACTATGACGATTCACCTCCTTCGTCATAACTCCAATCGTCTCATCCTCCTTCTCAGACTATTCGATCCATTTCTCAGAATCCACCTATTTCATCACTGCATTCGACGGATATATCCACTTCATCTCCAGGTGCCACAGATTCTTCGGCAGTTTCTTTGCTAACTGCAAATCCTGCTGTTGTTGAACCTACAACTTCTACATCAACTGTTGATGAATCAACAGCTATTTTACGTCGCTCTTCCAGAGAACATCACCGTCCCTCTCATCTAAAGGATTATGTATGCTCTGTTCAACAGAGTACGTCACGCACTCCTTATCCTCTTGCTAATTACATCTCTTTTGATCAGTTTACTCCACAACACCATGCTTTTCTTTCATCAGTTATCACCACTGATGAACCATGCACTTTTACTGAAGCTATTAAAATTCCAGACTTGCGTGATGCCATCATCAAGGAACATACGGCTTTAGTGGAGAATGACACATTTACTCCTACTACTCTACCACCTGGCAAAACTGCTATCGAAATTTGTAAATGGGTTTTAAAACCAAATATCGACCGAGATGGTATGATCGAACGACGTAAGGCATGTCTTGTTGCTAAGGGTTATACGCAACAAGAAGGCATTGATTATCATGATACTTTTGCTCCAGTGGCCAAGTTGGTCACTGTTCGTGTTCTTTTATCTATTGCGGCTATTAATAAATGGCCACTTCATCAACTTGATGTTAATAATGCTTTTTTACAGGGTGATCTCCTTGAAAATATTTACATGAAACTTCCTCCAGGCTTCCAGAAAAAGGGAGACACTCGTGTTTATAAACTCAATAAGTCTCTATATGGACTTAAGCAAGCCTCTCGCCAATGGTTTGCTAAATTTTCTTCAGCTCTACTTAATACAAAGCTTCCATCAATCTCGTACTGACTATTCTCTTTTCACTTTTCATTCGGGAACGATTTCTATTTACGTTTTAGTTTATGTTGATGACATTATTATTACAGGTAATAGTGATTCAGCTATTCAAGACTTGAAGCATAAACTTGAGTCTCAATTTTCTCTCAAGGATCTTGGTCGTTTACAATATTTTTTAGGCATTGAGGTATCTCGTTCTCCAAAAGGTATTTTTCTATGTCAGCGCAAATATATTCTTGATATAGTTAATGATTCTGGTCTTTTAGGCGCTAAAACTTCTCCATCTCCGATGGAACAACATCTTAAACTTCTACCAACTTCTGGTGATCCTTTAACTGATCCTAGTATTTATCGACGTCTCATAGGTCGTCTCCGTTACCTTCAAGTGACACGTCCTGATATCACTTACTCTGTAAACTATCTAAGTCAATTTATGCAACAACCATGTTTTGGCCACTTAGATGTTGCACATTGAGTAGTTCGTTACCTTAAAGGAACTGTTGGTCATGGAATTTTCCTTTCTGTCTCCAGCTCCCTCTCTCTAGTCAAGTTATACCGATTCGGATTGGGCAGGTTGTCCAACCACTCGTCGATCCACGACAGGTTATTTTACTATGTTGGGAGATAGTCCAATTTCTGGGAAATCCAAGAAACAACCGACAGTCTCTCTTTCTTCCGCTGAAGCGGAATATAAAGCTCTTGCACGCCTAACTTCAGAGATGCAATGGTTACATTATTTATTTTGTGACCTACGTATTTCTATTCCAAAACCTATCCCTATTTATTGCGATAATCAAGCTGCTATTCATATTTCTGAAAATCCTGTTTTTCACGAAAGAACTAAACATATTGAAATTGATTGTTATTTCGTACGTGACAAATTGTTATCTGGTCTCATCAAACCTACTTATCTTCCATCGTCATTGCAACTAGCTGATCTCTTCACAAAACCACTGGGTGTGGATCATTTTCGACGACTTGCTAGCAAGTTGGGTCTTCGTCCAGATTCTCCTCAGGCTCCAACTTGAGGGGGGGGTATTAGACGTATGTATCTGCCATCACTGACGAGTGCGGCCACATCACACCAACTGAGTCTTAGTCTGTTGCTACACTTATGTAGAAATCTGTTGTATAGTCCTGGTCTAACGTTGTAACTGAGTCGTACATACCTAGTCTTGAGTCCTGTAAACTCGTCAATATAGTTGTAGATTTATTCCTTTCCTTCTCTTGTAACAAGTATAAATATATACTTAATGAAAAAGCATCAGTCGACACAATTGTGTGAGACTCCAAATCTCTGTTTCTTAGAATCTTTGAGTTTCTTTCTATCCATATAGTGTAAACAACGACAGCCGGAATGAGTTTCCAAATAAAATTACATGTGTTTGTGAAGTTCTCATTGTGCCAACTCAGGGCTAGCATCTTCATAGATACTTGTGTTTGTGAATTTCTCATTGTGCCAACGGCAGCCGAAATGAGTTTCCATAGACCAGACATTACTAGGTAGCACCATAGACTAAATCTCATGTGATATATTGAAGTGAAAGAAGAGATGATCTTGTGTTTCTGTGTCATCACCACGTAGAATACAAGAGTTATAGATATCAATTCATTTCATCAGCATATTATCAATGGCATTAAGCTTTCGTGGATAAAAAACCAAACCAGGAAATTGATCTTTGGAGGGTATGGCTTCTGCCAAACAAAGTGGTGTAGAATGCCAAATTCTGCAACCAACTTAGAATAAAAGGAATTGACAGTAAATAGACCTGAGACATTCAAATACCATCTTCTTGTATCCGGCAAATTGTCTAACGTTGGTGGATTGTTACCATTTCTTAGCAATAAATCAGCAAAAGAATATGCTTCTAACCCAGTTAAATTTTAAAGTTAAATTTAATTTCATTTGAGGTGATCATATCCGCTAATTAATTTGAACACTTAATACATGATAACTTGTAGAGATTGGGAAAATCAGAACCAAGATATGTATTATCACACCATCACTTCATTCCAAAAAGGAATTACTTCTTCCCGAATGAATGATAAGAACAAAGTTTAGACTCACCAGGTATGCAACATCAGCAATTGTTTTCCAACACGATACACCGTGTGATGTTGTAATATTTTCCGACACCTAGCAAGAGTTGCCCTCACCATTCTTATCAACGACAATTCTGTGCCATATATTCTTTAATTGGCCAAACCTCCAACACCATTTTTCCATCATAGAAAGATTCATTATTTCAGATTGGAGACACCCAAACCTCCTCTTTCTTGGCTGCACCAACCATACTCCAATTAATGAGATGAGAAATTTTTGAGCCAGCATCATGCTACCAAAGAAAGTTTCTCGTTTTCCTTTCTATACAGTATAACTTCTTTAAAGTAATACTTAATAATATATTATTTTTGTTAAAATAATAAAATTTCATGGTCCCGACTTGGGCCGTTAGTGCTAAAATAATAAATTCGATAAAATCATAAAATAATACATTTCCTAAGTTTCCCTTAACGATTATTAGGTCCCAAATATTATATAAAATAATAATGCTACTAGAAACATAAAAAATTAATTTCATATATATTAAATTTTCCCAAAATATGATTTAATATTATTTAAAGAAAAAATAAACTCAAATCAAGTTGCAGTTCATCCCCAATAATTCGTAATGCAGTTGTTATACTGCAACAAGAAGTAATTTTGAAATGTCATTAATACTTGGAGTTCCTGTATTTGTATTGCAATTAAACAATAATATAATGCTTTTACAAAATTAGTCGATATTTTACTTTACCTACAAGTATTATTCAACCTCCAAGCTAGGATTTACTTTTCTAAATAATTATATAATATTTAATCATAAAATAATAATTTATTATATTATCGATAATATAATGTTTCTTTAAAATAATAATTTTTTTTAGTCCCAAACCTATAATTTTATAGAAGTTATACTGTACTTTTAATAACTAAAGTCGAAGCCTTAAAAACAAAGAAGTAGTAAATCAGTAATGAGCTAAGAATGCATTTGAGCAGTGAAAGTTTACCTCCTTTAGAGAGTGAAATTTATCTCCAAACTGACAGTATTTCCTCAAACTTCTCAATAATGGGGCCAAATAAGTGTTGGTGTTGCCTTTGCACCGAGAGGCATACCTAGGTACATGAATGGTATGATATCAATAGTACAACCAAATTCAAAAGCCCAAACAGGTAATTCTGGAACATCGCCAGTTGTTATGAGTCTTGTCTTTGAGGTGTTAACCTTTATACCAGAAATGAACTCAAAGCACCAAAGAGCGGAGAATAAGTTATGTAACTCCTCTTTGATGTAATCAATGAGAAATATAGTGTCGTCAGCATAGTGTAAATGATTTATAATAATGCTAGAAGGAGATACAACAAAACCACCAAAGAGGCCATGTTGAGAAACTCTGTCCATATATCTAGAGAAGCCCTTCATGGTAATATTAAAGACAAGAGAGGAGACTGGGAAGCCCGACTAACACCCCTTGAGCTTGTGAAAAATACAAAAGAAGATCTATTAATCAACACAAAGAAAAAAGAGGTTGAGTAACAAAACCTTAGCCACTTGAGCAACTTACTGCCAAAACCAATTTTTTGAAGAACAAACTCCAAGTACCTCCAATTAATCCTGTCAAAATCCTTTTCCAGGTCTATTTCACGCATAATTCATGCCTTTCGGGATCTCAGTCTTGAGTCTACAAGCTCATTTGCAATTATGGTTCCATCTATTATTTTTCTTCCTTCAATGTAGGCATATTTCACGGGGGATATTAGCTTTTCCATGACCAACTTGAGTCTTTTGGATATCACTTTAGCAATAATTTTGTACACACTTGTTAGAAGACTGATCGGTCTACAATCCTTATAGTCTCAATGTAATCTTTTTTAGGTACCAATGTGATGAAAGTAAAATTATGCTTTCTGTAGATTTGACCTGTAGAGCAGAATTCATTCACAGTATTCATCACGTCAGTTTTAATAAAATTACAGCATTTGCTAAAAAAGATGATTGGGAAACCATCTGGACACGGTGTTTTTTGTCACTGCCAACGTCCTGAATAGCATGAACTTATTCTTCTTCAGAGATATTTGCTTTTAAGATTTTACATTCTTGATTGCTTATCTTATTAAAAGCAATGTTTACAAGTTCAGGCCTAATTACCTCTTCTTTTGTGCATAAAGAGCTGTAATAGTCCATAATATGTTCCTGAAGGATGCTTCCGTCATCCACCAGCTCACCATTTATGTAGAGTTGCTTGATTATGTTATGTCTCCTTCTAGCCGAAGCTTTACTCATGAAAAAAGAGCTATTTCTTTCACCTTTTGAAGCCACCGTGTTTTTTACTTAATCGTCCATGAAATTTCATCCATATGTGTTTCTCAAACTCAATCTTTAATAAGAGCATGTTTTTGATCTCCTATTCAGATACAATTTTATCCTCAAGAATATTATCAAGAGAACGGATTTATGTCAATATGCCCTTAAGCCTGGTATTGGTGTGCTTGAAGACTTCCTTGTTCCATATCTTTATCTTTTCCTTGAGTGTTTTTAACTTCAATCATAAAACTGTACTAGGTGAACCTGAAAAATCAAAAGAAACGACCCAACAATTTTCTAACAATTGTATAAAACCATTCTCCAAGAACCACATTACTTCAGAACTAAAAGGATCAGGGGCCCAACTAGGATCAGAGATGTCAAGCAAAATAGGAATGTGGTCAGAGGTTGGTCTAATTTTGGCAAGTTGGAAGATGAAAGGGAAGTGGATTTCAAAAGAAAGGGAGATGAGGAATCTGTCTAGTCTACACATAACTGGATTTGATTGTCCATTGGACCAAGTATATATTGCTCCCTTGAGTGGAAGATCAATAAGACCATGTTGCTCAATGAACTTATTAAACTGAGTCATACTTTTAGTAATCTTGGTGCAAATTATCTTTTTTCATCACATTTTTTGATTGGGTTGAAGTAACCCCTATGCACCAAGGTAAGTCCCATAACCTACAAGCATTATCCAACTCAACCCAAAATTGTGGTCTCTCAACAGGTTTATTGGGTCCATAGACATTCGTTAACATCCACCTAAAGTTGTCTGACTTGGTGGTACAAGATACAGATAAAGTGTATTCTCCCACAATAGAATCATTAATCTCAACAAAGTCTTTATCCCACTAAATTAGCATACCACCTGAACTTCCAACAGATTGTTGATAATTCCATCCCACATTCTTGTAACTACAAATTTGTTTGATATCATAATGGGTGCACTGCATCAGCATTATGATTGGGGCTATGATGAACTCTATCATTTTGTGGACAACAGTTCTTATTGAAGAGTTGAGTTCCCTCACATTCCAGTTTAGAATTGAGAGACTTATTGAGAACCATATTGTCCCTTTGGTTTGACTTCTCTTTTAGTTGTAGGTGTCCTAATATCATTCATAGTGATACCTACCCTTTTCCATTATGTTTTTATTTTTTAGGTATCACTTGTTGATATTTTGTTATTGTTTAAAACACGAAGGATCAATTGGAGTATTTTTGGATGATTTTGTTTCTAGATACCATCGGAAACACTTGATTCTAACACTATGCGGGTTTGCCAGAGAGGAATACATGGAAGTTCCCGAATTCTAGTTCTTTATACACTTAGAGTGTGGACGAGAATAAGTGTGGGGAAATTTCTATGATAATTTCACTATTGTTTTCTTGTGCTAATATTTGTATGGAGTTATTGTTTGCAAAAGCAGTATTATAGGTGGATCCTCAAATTTTCAGATTGTATATGGGGAATGAATCATGCAAGAGGCATCATCGACTTTAAAACAAGCGCTTAATGGGAGGCAACCCATCGGTTTTGTATTTCTTATCCTTTTGCTTTTTGTTATTTCTTTGTCTTATTTCTTATCATGTTAAAATTTCCCACCTTGACTTTACTAGGAGGATTCAATTACATTGAGGACAGTGGTTAAGCATGTTTTTTAAAACAAAATTACAAAAAATGAAAAAATTTTTGAAAAAAAAAAAAAAGAAAAAGAGTTTTTAAAATTCCAACTTTAAAGGTCAGCATACTTCTAGGTATGTTTACATAGAGATTTTAACATAATTGAACTTGGAAATGTTAGAGAACTACATTGATTTCTTGCTTGTTTGAGTGTTAAATAATGGATTTAATCATGTAGGTGATGCGCGGGTGGTCTCGTTATTAGAGTTCTTTGATCAATCATTAGTGGAAACCATAGACCAGAATTCTTCCATTTACTAAGAGCTTCTTTTGAGTGTGTGTGTGTCACGTAAGTAAATTCCGGGTAGAATGGTGAGCTACCCAACCTCCACCACTAAAGCACTACTCTTTGATCTCTTGAGTGCTAATTTTGTCAATCATGAGGGTAGCGTCCATGGATGAAAGCTTCCTTCTTGAAGTTCGATTTATGTTAGCACCATTCTCTCTCTCGACAACAATGGATCCATAGAAACACTCTCATCATCAACAAGGAGCGACATCAAAATCTACAAGAAAGTTGGAAAAGTTTAAGGTTTACAAGCAACGGAATGAGAAAAGAGCAAATTTCAAATTCAAGTAAAAGTAACATACAAAGAGCGGATTGTTACATATATGTTGAAAACTTACACTACAAATGAGGTAATTTTATATCAAAGTATGAAGACTTATTCATGAAAGCGAAAATTAAAAGGTGAGAATTTTTTGAAGTTTATGATTTCAAGACGATACAAGTTGTGAAGAATCAAGTGGTAAAAATCCTTCTCCCACCATGGTTTATTTTGTATTTAATTTCTCTTGTTCAAAAAAAAAAAAAAGAAAAAAAAAAAAAAAAAAAAGAGAAAACAAGAGAAATATTTGTTTTGTTAATAGGAAGTGGGGAAGGAAAATTTATAAGGAAGTTTCAAGCGACAAGGGATATTTAAAAGGTAAAAAGAGTTAAGAATTGTTAGGATCTATGAAATTCAAGGATTTATCATCAATAAGAGAACTAGTTCACGTTTTCATTGGATGCGTGAAGTGGTGTTATCTTAATTGGCAATCGGATGTGAAGGTAAGTAAGTAATCTCACGATAATGGTTGATTTATTTTCTTAGAGAGCACGCGTTTGCTTCTCATTATGGTGTGGTTATTTCTCACTCCATTAAGAAGAATAAGTTCTTAGTATTTCTAACTTCTTATTACTAGAGAAACTCTATGTCTCATAACTCTTTGGATCCAGATACTTTAAGTTGAGTTTTTAGTTTGATTTGCTCGAGGACTAAGTCTAAGTGTGGGGAATTTGATAGGTGTAGAATACACCTAATTTTACTATCTAGTAGTTTAGGCTTCTTTGCTTTATTTTCTTGTAAATTATGAATGAAGAAATCACCCAATTTGAGCTAAAAGGGCAAAAGGTCATTTTTGAGGGTGAACAATCCGGAGCCAGGTAATGGTTAAGGGCAGCTCTTTTTGGGAGGATTACTAAACACCAGTCAGTCAGGTTAAGGGGCAACTCTATTTGGAGGAGTATTAAACAAAGACTAGCTGGTTGGGGATCAATTAGGTGGCCCTTATCCAAAGATGTGTGTTGTTAACACCTGATCTGGGTGGTTTTCTAATTTGGGTGTAAACATCCCCCCAATCATTCCCAACCCTAAATGCCCATTTCTCAATCAATATCTCAGTTTTCTAGTTGAGAAACAAAAGCAGCCATGGCTGCTGTTGTACTTGAAGAAATTGAGAGAAATCGATTGAGAAGTTGATGCTGCCATGAAAGAAAAGGGGTTCGATTAGAGACCTAAAAAAAGCAGCTGGGTTCGAAACAAGCCACTGTTGTGAAGCTCAGGAGATGCAATCGAGAATAATCTCTGGTGGTGCTGTGAGATGGTTATGGTTCCGATTTGAAGACACAGAATTGGTGTTGTTGCTGAAGACGAAAAATGGTTTTGTGGTTAATTGAGTTTCGCCGATGGAGTTGCAGGTGGTGATTTAATGAAAGAAAGAAGGTGGTATTCTGCTGGTGAATGGGTTTTGCTCTAAGGATTGAGAAGCAGCTGCAATTAGAGATCTGGAAAAAGAAGAACACAGAGAAGGTTTTGCTGTTGATTGCCAGAAATTGTAAAGACAAGATTGGCCACTGATACAGGAAGATTGATGGGTGTTGAGAAATGGGGTTTATGAAGACAGAGGCATTAAACTGCTGTCAATTTGATGCAGTGGAGAAATGGGTTCGATTGAAGAATTGAATAGATGAATGATAGGATTTGCACAGGGAGAAGAATCAGCCTGAAAATGGCTTGCAAATCGTCTAAAAACAGCCGAAAAACTTTCCCCCTCCGAAATCCCAACCGAGCCCGATGACCGATTCCGGTGAGCTGAATAGGATTAAGTCAGCCGAGCTGATTCAGTAAACTCATCTGAGTCAGTTAGCTGAGAGCTAACTCGATCACTCCCCTTCCCCTTGACCCGGTTGACTGACGGTTGACCTATTTGACCGAGTCCTCAGAATATTCCGTCGAATATTCTCTCGACGGAGAAATTTTTCAGGTGGCCGGCGGTGACGTTTTCCGGCCAAATTCCGGCCACAATCCCAGTTTTCAAAAAATTCCGGAATTTTCTTGGACTTCTCTCATGGGTGTGAAGACTTGGCTAGGAATTGGATGGAGAGGTGGACTCAAATTTGGAAAGAGAAGGTGGAAGAGTTGAGAAAAGCTTGGATTTGGAAATTGAATTGCAAAAGGAAAAGGGTTCTAATCCTTGGAAGATTTGGAGAATATTGAAGCATATAAATAGAGAAGTTCTACACATCTCTCTACACATATCTTTATACACACAATTCTTTTCTTTTCTTATTCTTTGTGTGAACTCTTTTAACATGAGTAGTTAATTTTATTGATTGAGGATGAAATCCTAGTTTTTAAACAATTTGAAAATTCTAATCTTGAAGTTTTCACATAATTATGATAGGAGTGATCTTAAAGACACTCATGATTGATTGATAGATTGTTTGGGAGGTGGCATCTTTGACTCTTTACATAAGTAGCAAACCACGAGACCTTGCGGAGGGATTAGTGGAGCTAGAAAACAACTTAGCAAGTAGATGAGGTCCCTAAGAAATAAAACTTAATGCAGCCAAGTTACATCTAGGTTGGTATAATAGGTGATTAGAGTGGTAGTAGATAAGGGATTTGTTTCTGTGCTTTACCTACGGTTGGTGATAATTTGTGACTAGAACATAACTTGATTCATTGTTATATGGAAACTTTCATTTTAATTGCTTTGTTTATTTTTAATCAGTGACAACTTTTCTAAAAACTCAACTTGACTTCCATTATATTATTTTTAATTGAGTGGAAATTTTGAATTAATTTGATTGCACCTACGACACGCATCAAATTTTGAATTAATTTGATTGCACCTACACACACATCACTTGTGTTTTTGCTTGCTTTTCTAAGATTTTTCTTTTTAATTACTGATTTGATTTTTGATCTTGAGATTTTTCACATGATTATCCACTAATAACAAGTCTCATACATATTCGATTGTAAAATCTTGCAATAGAAATAAAGATAGGCGAAGTAACTTAATTGGAAAAATACATTTCTCAATCGAGAGAATATTGCCATGACTGGTCACAGGTCTTCGGTTAGTCAACGGAGGGCAAAGGAAGCGAGTTAGATAAATAGATCTGGATCGGGATGGATCGGTCAAGAGAATATCACTCAAAGATCCCGATTTTCAGCGACCAAAATTCAATGACTTTTGTCAAATTTGGAAAGAGAAAGGTGGAAAGTTGAGAAAAGCTTGGATTTGGAAATTGAATTGCAAAAGAATGATTCTATTCCTTGGAAGATTTGGAGAATATTGAAGCCTATAAATAGAGAAGTTTTCTACAACTTCTAGACATCTTTTTACACATCTCTACACACACAATTCTTTTCTTTTCTTATTCTTTGTGTGAACTTTTAACATGAGTAGTTAATTTTATTGATTGAGGATGAATTCCTAGTTTTTAAACATATGATTTGAGTTTTTGTTTTCAATTCTATCGATTTTTTCACAAACCTAATAGGAGTGATCTTAAAGACATTCATGATTGATTGATAGATTGTTTAGGCACTAAATTGATTTGTTAATTTGATCTAAAAATAGGAGATAAGTAACGTTTCTTGACTCTTTACATAAGTAGCAAACACAAGAGGAATCTAAAACAAGTAGACCTTGAGCTAAGAGTCTAACTACTAATATCAACCTAAGAAATTAAAACTTAATGATCAATAGGTTGAGCTAATTCCGGCAAGATACCAATCACGGATGGTGATAATTTGTGACTAAAATAAAGATAGGCGCTTTCAACTTTATCTTTTAAAGTTTATTTTTAAGGTTACTTAATTGGAAAGATAACTTGCGAAGTCAGTAAATTATGGAATAAGAAAAGAGACAGCTGTCTCGACAGACTCCCAAAGTTGTCAGCGAAAGAAAGGGGAAAACTTCATGTAAAACGATCTGGGAGAAGTATAAAGCATCTCCACGAGAACATAACGAAGTAAAATGAGTGTACACCATTGAGAATGGTTAGCCTATAAATAGAGACCTTATGACACCAAAGAAAGGGTCGGATTCATTGGAGAGGGGAGAGCTTTGATGAGAGTGTGAGATTAGGGTTTCCTTGTATTCAAGAACTTAATTATACTTTCATTACTTTGTGGTTAATCAATAAAGAGTTTCTTAACAAAAACAATTATGATGTCTTAGATATGCTTTGTTTCATACTTGGGTGTACTGCTGGATTTCCAGTAGTTACATTTTGGCGTCCAGAAGGAGGGGACTTAGATCGAGGATTTATCCTCATCTAAGAACTTGAGAAAAGTTAAAATCGTCTTAAAAGTTGCAAAGTAAGAGATCTTGGTGAATCATTCTTTGAGGTTAGGGTTTTGTAGATTTTGAGCGGTTTACCTATAACTAAAACCAGAGATTTAAGAGAAAAAGTGATCCCTGAGTGTTGCATCGAGAAGTTGGTTAAAGTTCAGAGGCAGAAGCTAGTTTGGAAACGTCGAACTAAGGATTAATCGATGGCTAGGACACCAGATCGGGCGGCACACTTGATAGAAACGAGAAGAAGCAAACGTTCGGAGGATAAACGAGAGAAAAGAATGGAAAAGGGATGAACATCGTCTGCAGAAGAGAAGCAAGGCATGAGTCAGCGGTAGAATGAAGGGGACAGTAAAGATGACTTCAGGGAGGGTTCTGTACACACTTCTGATACGGACACCATTGCAGGAGAAGAACTGACTCGTGAAGATATGGAGGGGAATATCGGTGAAGAAGATATGACGTTGAAACAGCTAAGGGAGACAATTTGCCTTGAAAGGGAACGAGACATGGATCTAACAGAGAAACATGATCGATTGATAAGGCAAAACGCAAGGTTGGATCCGCGGCTGACGCCATGGACGCAGAAGGAAACATGATATCGTTAGGGGAAGAAGAGCGACGACAGAGGAGATATGCCCGCGAGGACGACGGAGGAAAGCGACGAAGAAGGCGACAAAGGGAAAACAGTGAAGAAAGAGATATGATAAGAGCGTTGGAGGCAACAAGGTGGGAAGATCAAAGACGGAGATATGAAGAAGAAAGGAGAAACAAATAGGAAAGGAGGCAAGAAGATAAAAGACAACACGATGTAAACCGGAGACATGAGGTAGCAATCAGGCATGGAGAAGGAAGGCTTAGCGAGATGAGAGGATATCATCACGAAGAAAATGGAGGAAACTTGAACCAAGAAGTCTTGAACGAACTGTGAGATATGAGGACGTTGATAAACAATTCTCGAAGAGGAGGCAGGGTGCAGCTGGCGGAGGCAATAGAGGAGGTTGACAAATCTCCATTCACCTATGAGATAATGTATGCGGACATCCCTGAGAAATGTGTATTACCAATGATCTCAAGCATATTCAGCGGGTCATAAATTGTTGTTCAACGCTTAAAGCAGTACACTCTTTCGTTGATGCAATGGGGGCGAAATGACGCAGTACTCTGTACGTATTTTCCCGCGAGATTAACCGGGGAAGCGTTGGCTTGGTTTGATGGGTTACCGAAAGGACGATTTAAATCTGTTCAAAGACTCGAGAGGATATTTCTGACCACTTATATAAGTAACAACATGCTGAGGCCGGGGATTGAGACTCTGTTCAACCTGAGGATAAAACCGACGGAAAGCCTTTGAGGGTTGGTAACGAGATGGAGAACAGTATGTAACGAGCTACCAGGGAGAGTTGATGAGAAAATTTTTATCTTAGCCTTTGTAAACGCGTTATTCCCAACCTATCTGCTATACACCCATATATTCATTATCCTAAACTCCTTGACTATGAATGAATTAAGGGAGTATCAAGAGGAGTACATAGTGTTGGAGGAAAAGCATAGGAAAGCCAGCGAAGTAGCACTAATTCCAAATGAAGGAAGGAAGCTCGTGGCTACTACCGAGAACAGTACACAACGTGGAGGGTGATCCAAAATACGAAAAAGGGGAGCCTTCAGCTTCAGTCTCGAAGAAACTTGTGGTCGTGTAAAGTGGAGATCAGGAATGGATCGATCAACAAAGATATGAGGAGTCAAGACGAAGGAATTATGAGCCACGAAGTTATAACGCGGGATATCAGCAAAGAGGCAATCAAGGACCTAGGTTTGGAGAGCAAAGACCAAATGCACCAGCTTTTGAGGATGTAAAGCTTCCTAGACTCAACACAATTGTGGAAAAGGTATGGGAAGCAATAGTATTGACTGATGAAATCCCACCCCCACCGAATTTGGGAAGAGAACCGCCTTCGATTATTAGGAATCATGAGTTCTGCAGGTATCATAGGCTTCATGGACATCCCACGAATGACTGCCGAAACATCCGGAGGATTATACTTCGTATTGTGGAACAGGGAAGCTCGCCCATTTTTTGGATGGTTATACGCCACCGCCGCCACCCCCACCTTGTGATAATCAACAAGTGTACCAAATCAAAATAGATCGCGAAACCAAAAATTTGAACTGTAATTCGATAATACATTAAGCCAAGTGTTTATGGGTAAAAATCGTTTCAGCCGATTTCAGTAAATTCGGTAGGTGAGTGAGAAACTGGTTCAAACCCTAAACAAATATGCTGCACGTGAGCACTTTATAGATTCGAGAGATCAATCAGTACAAGTCCGGCCTAAACCAAGAAATGGCCGTTCCAGACTTGCTTCGGTCACAAAGTGGAGGAGAAGGGTTGATTTGGGGAGGGAAGCAAAGAAAGGTGTTGAGACCAGAGTAGTTCTGAGAGAGTAGCGTCTCGACTTGTATCAGAAAGTGAAAGCTTCGGGAGCTTGCAAGAGGTGGAAGCTTTTTGGGAGAGCTTGCAAAGTTGCCTTTCTGAGAGTGTAGTGTTTTTTCTCCTGACCGAGACTTGTTGTCTGGTGGAAATAGGTAAGACCTATTTATACAAGTCGAGATTGAAACGTACCCTGGCCTCATGAAGGAAGAGAGTAAAGGGTGAAATAATGGGAGGAGGTGGTAACCGCATGGTTTAATGGGTGAAAACGTTTTTCACCATTATTTCCTCTTTTATTTGACCGCTTTATTACTTTTCACGCTTTCTTAATATGAGCGTAGTGTACGTTTGCATGTCAGGACCGCCAAACCAAAACCCTAAAGAAGCATCCCCCAGTTTGTGTTGATGTCTCGAGTGTTGGTTGCATCTTGAGTGCAAGTGGCGCTGCTAGTGGCCCGTGTGGCATGTGCCAATGGCATGTGCGGAATGCCTTGGTGGTAGGTTGCACAGTTTGCAAGTTAGGTTACCAGCGTGTGGGTTTGGCATGTGCCAACGGCATGTGTGGAATTCCTTGGTGGTAGGTTGCGCGGTTTGCAAGTTAGGCTACCAGCGTGTGTGTTTGGCATGTGCCAACGGCATGTGCGGAATGCCTTGGTGGTAGGTTGCACGGTTTGCAAGTTAGGTTACCAGCGTGTGGGTTTGGCATGTGCCAACGACATGTGTGGAATGCCTTGGTGGTAGGTTGCACGGTTTGCAAGTTAGGCTACCAGCGTGTGTGTTTGGCATGTGCCAACGGCATGTGCGGCCATGTTGACCTAGTTGAAAGTCTTGCAAGCCTAGGGCGCTATATTTGGCGTGGGCCAAAGGCATAGCGGCTTGGAAATATGGTTTGCGACACGTGTTGGCATGTGCCAATGGCACGTGCGGCCATGTTGACCTAGTTGCAAGTCTTGCAAGCCTAGGGCGCTATATTTGGCGTGGGCCAAAGGCATAGCGGCTTGGAAATATGGTTTGCGATACGTGTTGGCATGTGCCAATGGCACGTGCGGCCATGTTGACCTAGTTGCAAGTCTTGCACGCCTAGGGAGCTATATTTGGCGTGGGCCAAAGGCATAGCGGCTTGGAAATACAGCTTGCGACACGTGTTGGCATGTGCCAATGGCACGTGCGGCCATGTTGACCTAGTTGCAAGTATTGCAAGCCTAGGGCGCTATATTTGGCGTGGGCTAAAGGCATAGCGGCTTGGAAATATGGCTTGCGACACGTGTTGGCATGTGCCAATGGCACGTGCAGCCATGTTGACCTAGTTGCAAGTCTTGCAAGCCTAGGGAGCTATATTTGGCGTGGGCCAAAGGCATAGCGGCTTAGTTTGGCATGGTTGCCAACGAATGTGATACGTAGTTTGGTTTTAGCGTTGTTGCCCTGATGCGCAGTATGCGGCTTTGGTTTGGCATAGTTGTCATGGTGCGCAGAGTGCGGCTTGGTTTGGCATGGTTGCCATGGTGCGCAGAGTGCGGCTTGGTTTGGCATGGTTGCCATGATGCGCAGTATGCGGCTTGGTTTGGCATGGTTGCCATGATGCGCAGTATGCGGCTTGGTTTGGCATTGCTGCCATGATGCGCAGAGTGCGGCTTGGTCTGGCATGGTTGCCATGATGCGCAGTATGAGGCTTGGTTTGGCATTGCTGCCATGATGCGCAGAGTGCGGCTTGGTTTGGCATGGTTGCCATGATGCGCAGTATGCGGCTTGGTTTGGCATTGCTGCAATGATGCGCAGAGTGCGGCTTGGTTTGGCATGGTCGCCATGGTACGCAGGGTGCGGCTTGGTTTGGCATGGTTGCCATGGTGCGCAGAGTGCGGCTTGGTTTGGCATGGTTGCCATGATGCGCAGAGTGCGACTTGGTTTGGCATGGTCGCCATGGTGCGCAGGGTGCGGCTTGGTTTGGCATGGTTTCCATGGTGCGCAGCGTGCGGCTTGGTTTGGCATGGTTGCCATGATGCGCAGAGTGCGGCTTGGTTTGACATGGTTGCCATGATGCGCAGAGTGCGGCTTGGTTTGGCATGGTTGCCATGATGCGCAGTATGCGGCTTGGTTTGGCATGTTTGCCATGGTGCGCAGAGTGCGGCTTGGTTTGGCATTGCTGCCATGATGCGCAGAGTGCGGCTTGGTTTCGGAATTAGGGTTCTGTGTTGAAAACCCTAATTTGGTATTTTTGAAAAAATACCCCTATTAATTATTTACACCTGAGTTAAATGCTCTTAGTTAATGTGTTGCGGGTAACACTAGGTCATGGGGTTTTACGATTTTAACCCTTGTTTGAAAACCACCATCAACACCAAGACATCCGAAATTTCCATGATAACATACTCAAAAGAGTGTATAAGAGGGACTTTGAAGGACGCGAGGTATTCAGCATAGCGAAGAAGGAGCCATTAGAAGAGTGGCAAAAAAAGGAGATAACGTTCTCAGCAAAGGACGCACCTGAGGGAGGAGCTTCGCAAACATATCCTTTGGTCATAACCTTGAAATTTCGGAAATACTCAAAGTGGGATGAGGACGAAGTCCAGAAAGAAACGATTTGGACAATTGATAGGATCTTGGTAGATACGGGAGTTCGGTCGACATACACTTTTATCATACGTTCAGAACTATGGGATATAAGGATTCTGACCTTGTTCCATCAACATACAATATATATGGGTTTAACGGGGTTGCATCAAGGCCACAAGGATAACTAGATGTAAAAATCTTCGCGGGCGAGTTGGAAACGAAAGTTACAATCTGCGTGATAGATATAGAATCACCCTATAATGCTCTCATATGACGACCATGGATACATGGGATAAAAGGGGTTGCATCTACATGTTACCAGGCCATACGATTCTCTATGCCCAGTTCGATAGGTGAAATCAAAGGAGACTTAAAGGATGCGCAAGATTGTGTCGAAAAGGATCTTCATAATTATGATAAAAGATTAAGGAAAATGATATAACAAAAAAAAGGTCTGCAAAGAAAAGAGGGCGGAGCAGCAGATGGTATTCACAATTAGGGTAAGTGAGGATCAGAATACGACACAGAAGGGCATAGAGGAGGCAGATAAAATGATGGTTGCTAATGAAAGAGTTCGCGAGATAACTCCCGAGAAGGAAGGCCAAGTTGAGATAAAGAAAAGTAGAAAAACAAAGAAAGGAAAGATAGCTGAAGGAAATGAAGTAACGAAAAGTGAGAAAGAAACCCCCGTCACCAAGGAAACACGAAACCCGCGAGGCGGAGGTAAGGAAAATATCTCCTAGCGCAAAAGGACATCGATACAAGAGAATGAGGAAAGTGTGGAATTGCCCGATCCTTCTGCTAAGGAGAAAGAAGCATGTAACGAAGACAAAGACAGGGAACAGTTAAAGGATGATCTCCATCAAGAAAGGAGAAGGAAGGAAGAATTGGTATGAGAACGAATACGGCTAGAAAGGCAAAACAAAAAAAATTTGTTCAAAAACAATCACTTAAAAAGAAAACAAGTGGAGCACAATGCCTAGAGAGGAGAGAATGCATCTGGAAGGAAATTGGCGACTGAAGGGCATCATGAATACTGACGAGCAATAAAGGGGCAATGGGAACGAAATGAGCGAGAAGCTTTAAAGAAAGCCATAGAAAGTAGCAGAAGGGAGATCAGAGAGAAGGAATATCGGATGCAGCAATTATGGGCAACTGTAAGAAAAGGGACAATGAGCAATGACCCAACAGCAGGAAGAAAATCTGGAGTACGGGAGCAGCCAGGAAAAACAAAAAAATATGCAAGAAACGAGCCATGCAAGCCAGAAATAGCGGCACTATTCTTGTTGAAAAAAAGGTAAAATTAAAGCTTGCGACATTTGTGGCAAGATGGGATGCGATTTGTAGAGAACTAAAAGGAAGGCTATCAGAAGAAGATTTAGTATGATCGTTCATCTATGCATTGTTAGCCAGACACCCCTTATTTTCGACGTTGTTCAAGATCAGGAACGAGGTAAACATGAAGGAATTGAAGAGACACCAGTCCGAGCACATCCGCCTGGAAGAAGAACGCTGATTCGAAGGCAGAGTCATAGAGACGAGAAAATATACTTGTGAACTTATCATTTTTCAATGTAACAGATTTACAAAATAATAGCAATAATATTTTGAAGTTTGATGAACCAATTCAAAGATACGGATTTACATATTTATAAGGCATTTATAAAAAACAAAACACAACATAGACAGGTAAGACCTCAGTTTAGGAGGCAAATAAGACCCACGAAATAAATGTTTCCTAGGTAAACTTAAACCATTCACCTAGGATGGCTGAGAATCCCCGGCATACACCCTAATTCGCATGAAAATGCAAGAGGCAGACCTAACGCATGTCGTGAACAACTCTCGGAGAAATAAGCTAGGGGAAATGATAAAACCTATCCGCTGAGGTTCCCTTTTATGATGGCCTTCGGTAAGGAGTGCAGAAGTATGACCAAGGCGCCGACGTATTCGGTTGATCTGCGGGTGCCTGGGACGTCTGGAGCGTTGCCGGCCATGACCGTATGGCAAGTCTTGGCTACAAATGCACTTGATCCCAAAGAAACCTCACTTAGGGTGTGACTTCGTAACCTCAAGCCATATCGGCGAAGGGGATAAAAAGTCATGAAAACAACTGAATGTTGTAATAACTGGATGGGAGGAGACCAATATGCATGTTAGGGTTAACCTCCTTGAAGGGGCAATCAGGGGGAATATAAAGGGATGGCACCCTCCAGATTAGGGAGCTGTGTGACCAAAAAAGACGGCAATGTCATGGGACTAACATTCATGGAAATGGTTAGGCCTGTCGCATTGTCGCGAGATGGGGTTCAAAGCAAATGTTAAGATGAGGTTGATGGATTATTATTTGAAAGAATAATAAGCGCCTGATACTTCGTCGAATTAAGATCCTTCAAAAAGGATGAGGCGCAATAAGACCTTAACTATGAGGAACAGTAAGACTCGGAAAGTAACACACAAATGAACAACAGTAGAACAATATATAAAACAAGATTATCAGGAAGCATGTAAAAAAGATAAGGGCAAGCAAAATAAGGAAATGAAGAAGGGATAAGTGACAAAGGGTGAGGACGACGCGAGAGGCATAGACGGGAACTTAAAATGAGAACACGTAGTGAGGCAAGTAACAAGGTTCAAAGCTTGTGCGAAGTCAAAATAACAAAATATTAATCCTTCATCTCATACCTCGGCAATACACAAAAGAATAAGAGGCAAGTATATACTTTAAATTTTGTTATTCTTTTGAGTATTCCCTCGGCAAGTATATACTCGGCGAAATGGAAAATCGTAGAATTAATATGAAAGTCAACCAAAGTAATACTCAAAAACAATCAAGGGAGTCAAGGTGTTTTTCCCCTCAAGCTTGGGAGCGCCCATAGAGAGAAATTGTTTCCAAAATAGTTAAAGATGAGACTAAAATGGGGAAGAACAAAAACTAATATTTTTGCTGAAGAGGAAAGCCATCAGTAACTGTTGTCTCAGGGATCTCATCACCATCCCCACCAAGACCAGCATCAGTATGTCCATCAAGATTCGAAGGTTTCCCTGGAAAACTCGTGGAAGCAGAGGCTCCCTTGGACTCTTCCTCCTTGGCCTTTGTCTCAATCTTTTACTCCTCGTCACCTTCAGTAAGCCTCTCTTCTTCACCTGAAATAACTCTGCGGTTGACTGGTTGCTCGTCGTCAGAAAAAACTTCCATAGGAAAAGTAGGATGAGGAATGCCATGCTCGTCGTAGAAATTGTTGAAGAGAGAAACCAGGTAATTCTGGGTATTCTTGCGAGCTAATTTTTCTATTGTTGTCGCATCTTCAATCATCTCATCGATGTCAACATTCAAATTCTTAACCTCATCTTTGAGGCGAGAAATCTCTTGGCGAGACCCGTCCCTTTCGTGGGAAAGGTGAAGGACCTGATTCTTATAACGCTCTTCGGATTCTGCAAAAACAAACGAGGTTTTGTCAGAAACTTGAAATTTGACATAACCAATAGTATCTCGCATTACACCTAAAGCTACCTTCCATTTGTAAGATAGTGGTGTTCAAAGTCTCTTGGATATCAGAACACAAATGATCCTGCCGGTAGATTGCTAGATCCGACTCTTGGAATTGAACGCATAACTCGTGATACGCATTGTCCCAACCTTTACCATGACCAGACTTCGAAGTATCCTTACTGGGTTGAATGCCAAGAGCACCCTGGTTCTTTCGAAGATCTTCAGATTTGACTTAGGAGGAATATTTGACAGACTTCGAGCGTGAGGAATTATCCAACTGAGCCTGAAGAAATTCCACCTTTTTCTTTAAACAATTAAACTCCTCGTTTAAACCAACTGCTTTGCTGCGGGATTTACGAAGATCAACCACCACCTGATTTTTTCTATTGATTACGCGCTCGTTATCTTCCTCCATCCTCTTATAAGCAGCTAACGACGAGGAATAAAGATTCCTCGAAGTAGTAAGAGAATTGTTAACCCGTTAAAGTTCTAACTTATGGCGCTCATTCTCATCATGAAGATGGAGATTTAGCTCCTCATTATGAGAACAATCGATAGACAGAAGGTACACCTGCGAAAAAATGGTCTCGACCTTCTCATTCAAAATCTGATTTTCAGACACATAGAAATCATTTTGAGTCATGAGGTTCAGATTCTCGGCACGAATATCTTCCAGCGATGCGGACGCTTCGGAAGCATGCAGATGGCGTTGTATGCATCAAGCTTGACGAAATACAAAATAAGAAAATAACAGAAGTAAAATCAAAGGCCAGGAATGGATACCCAAGGGGAGTTACTCTGAAGCTTCTCTACTTTATTCTCTTGTTTGCTGGAGTTCTCCCTCTCCTCCTTGAGCTCCTTCGTCAGGGCTTTGATATGAGCATCATCCTTCTTCATCTTCTCGCGAATCAGTCTAGCCTCCACTACGCTATCCATATGACGGTTGACTTTCTGTGAATTGACGAGGCAGAACTTAGGGGTGAACCATGAAATACTATAAAGATACAGTTGAAAAGGTATGCAGAGCTCACCAGGTTCATTAAATCGGAATGTTGACGGAGAGTCAAATTCATTGAAGCATTCAATAACACGGAGGAATCTTGAGAAAGAAAGTCGTCAGCACTGAAATTCACCAAAGATTCAAGCGCACGAGACCTCATAGCAGGATCTTCACGATCCTTGATATAGATATCTTGAAGGAACTTCATATCTGGATCATAAATGGGGTTAGACATCACGGAAGAAGCCACTTGCTTCCCTTTTTCACAAGAAGGGGGTTTCGCCGAGGATTTCTCAAGATGCTCGCCCACATGAGGAGGAATAGGAGAGTGATAGGCTTTCGGGATTGCATATATGTAAATAACCGCAATCGCATGGTGTCTAACTAGTAGACAGAGGCAAGTACGGGTCGAACCCACAAGGAGCGGTGGAAATACTCTAATCAATATCTCTAATAGACTAACAAAAATGATGTTTTTGGATTTTTAGAAATTGAAAACAAACTATTAATATCAAACTAATAAAATTGAATCACAGAGAAAGGCGCTAACCAGGGTTTTATGGTATCCACCACTATTTCTATTCAATTACTGAAATGAAAAACAACTCGTGAATATTTATTTACTCTTTGTTCTATTGACATCACCTATTATATGTATAGAGTCGCAAATATCACTAGGACACCCTAAGCATGGCACATCAAAAGACTGAACCCAAGCATGCATCATCAAATTGCGCTAGTGAGAAAAATTATATGAAACTAAATATAGGTTCACAAATAATACCCGGATATTCTAAAGATACCCCATAAAAATATTTAACCCAAGCATGGAATATGAAATAAGTAGACAAATATATTTGTTATCCTAACGATTAGACACCAAGGTTATAAGAAACCGGTGAAGCAAAAACTCATATTTCAATTAAATCAATAAACAATATCAAGAGTTAATTTATTCAAATCATAATAGCCTCACAACCGAATATATTCATATCGAAAGTGGTCTAATGCTCTAAGTGGTTTCAACCATAAAAACACTAGTTATTAAATCTAGCAATACATGAGAATGGATTTCTCAAAACCCATAAAACGAATAAGTCAAGATAGAGAGATTAAACCGAAGGAGTCGTCGTCTCTTCTCTTTGTTATGCTCAAAATCTTTCGCCGCAACACTATTCTTCTTGTCTGCCAAAGAAAACTCGGAACTGTAATCCTAGTAGCCGACCTCCACTCTATCTTCACTCTTTCATCTCTTTTATCAGTGCCCCCTAAGAAGTTCGACTAATACCTATCAGATAAATGCCAAGGCCCAGTCCACTAATAACATTCCGAATTCAGGCCTTTGCCAAAGTCCGGCTACTGCCTGTTTTTGTCCATCCACCCAAAGCACAAACTGCTACGAATGCAACCATCTCGGCCAGATCTTGGTCCGTCCCCATTTTCTTCCTTTTAGTTTCATCCTGAACATCAAATCATTAAAGCTTGAATTCGGCTTCTTTACTGCGAACTATCAACACCATAAATTCATCGAACCCATTCTCGTTTAGTTCATCTCCCAACACCAGCTGACATACGGACCTTGATCTTCATCTTTATATTTTCGTCTCAATACCACTACTGATCACCGCCTGCATCTGCTCTTCGTTCAATTATCACACAACACCAATATCTACTTTTTGTCCATCTAGGTTCAGCTCCATTGAATCACAACAGCAACTCCCATCTTCTTTCTCAGCTACAGTGCCTCTTATTCCTTGTATTCACTGCCATGACTATGGTAACACCAACAGCTCTTCTTCCCTAATTTTTGATACGAGCCAATACTTCCGTCTCCCTGTCGAACGACATCAATTTCTCCTTTCTCCCTTCTTCTCTACTGCAATATGAGTTAACCAACACATACACGGACTTCAGCTTCACTGCCTTTAAAATCTCGTCATCACTTCAATAAATCAAACCCCACATGTACATAGCATCACTTCTTGCAGTTGTTTCATTTATCAAAAATACCATCCATTCAGCCGATTGCAACCTGTTTTAGAACCTAGCTTTGCCTCTGCCAGTCCATCTTCGTGTCTTCATCTCTTAACTCCGTCTTATCACAGCCATGACCAAGGTAACACCACTTCCTTACCAGCTCAACCAACTACCACCAATGCATGCAAACTAACAATACCTTAGAGAGATGGTGATTTTAATTCCGGAGGAGAACTCGAACTTGAAATTCATCCTTCTTCAGATGCTTGATTTTATCGAGCCATACTCTCCCTAATCTGGCTGCTGTCATTATTTGAAAACCCACTAATCCATTGCATAAACGAGAGAACGCCGCCATTGCCTTCACAGATTTTCCACCGCCAGCAATAAATGTTTCGCCAATCCCTTGCAACGGATTAAAATCATTCTACCAACTCCGACACATTTCAGACCGCCGTCTCATTCGAACACAGTGCCATAGAACTAACTCAGTCATCTTCCATTCACGAGCTTGCTTGACCATGCAACTCCAGCATAGCATACTCGCCTCGCTGAGCACACTCGTCAATTAAGTCTTCACAGCCTCGATATCTTTAGTGCCATGGATTAATACTGACAGTCACAGGAAAGATTGATCTCTTCTTCATTCGGTCTAAGATCCCAATGAAACTTTGGAAAAGACATCATCACTGAATGCATACAACCATCTCAACCTGAACCCCATAATTCTCCATTGTCACACCTGCAGAGTTAGCAGTACACTCAAAACTAGTTTGAGAATACGGACTCCACTACTGCCTGCAATCGAACCCTTATTCACCATGGTCTGCAATTCTTCCCATGCATCTTCAGATCCCAGCCTTCTAAATCTCATAACAATATCACCTGCTTGAACACCAGCTGCTCGCATAAAAACTGAAAGTTCTTTTCATTTTGATAAAGATAACTATGCTTCGATACCTTAATAGTTCCACAAGGAAATGTGAAGGAGTAGGTGGTGCCACGCCGCACTACATCTTGGTGCCATGAACTGCAGCACTGGCAATTGTAGTCGCAACCGCCATTTATCTTCCACTTTAGCCGTTTTTGACAATAGTGATCGGAATTGCTTGTACTTTCTACAAAAGCACTAAAATAGTGTTATTATTAAAAATATTGAGTCCTAACTCATATAAATATGGGTATAAAATGTAGCACTTACGTGCTTATCAGAGAGTCAGCGACTTTAGGAGAAGTAGTTGTACGAGGATGGGAAGATTGATGCTTAGGAGGAGTAGGATGACTTGGAGCAGCAAAAGAGCTCCTGCCCGCAGTTAAGCTCGCCAAATCCAAAACCGTACGCTGCCTTTTGGGCTCGCCAGAAGGTGGAGCGTGTAAGGCATCAGTCTGCGAAATAACAAGTTCAATACATTTGATAGATGAAAGGAACGAAGTATACAAGATGAAAATTTGGACTAAGTTAAATACCTGAGTAGGAGGAGGAGGCGGAGTAGGATGATCGCGCCTTTTTCGTCCCTTAGCTAACTCAGAAGAGGGTTGCTTAACAAGGAGAGCATTGTCCTACAAAGAATAAAGGATCAAAATTTAAGGTTATCACGCAGAAAAGAAAGTGGTGAGCGATATGGCTACCAGCTTGGAAGTAGGAGATTCAGCAGTAACATCCCCTTCCTTGCACGCTTTGAGAAAGCCAGCAGCAGGCATCACGAACTAAATAAAGGAGAAAAGGGGCATGAGAACAGGTTGAACCCAGGATGCGGCAAGAGCTTAAAGGATGAAACAATACCTCAGTTGGCACGGACCACCGAAGCTTCTAGGGATCGCAGTGAGAGAGATAACAATATTCGGGAAGAGGAACCTGGCGAGGTATCCCCTTCTCGTCAGTGCCCCAGATGAAATGCCCCTACTACCAAAGGGAACATCGTCTAGTCATCTTCACAAGAAAGGCGAAGATGGTCACCACGCTTTGGCTTGAAGGGATCCACATCTAATATAAGAGCTTTGGTTAGAACATAGACGGTGTTTCGGATAAGCTCAATACCCCACTCCTGGTGTCTCCTCGTGCTCGTAAACCTAGCAGAATAGTTGGCCACAAAAGAATCCACGTTGTAATCACGAGAGTCGAACTCCTCAGCCACTGACGGAACTTGTGAAGTGTCGTTTTCTGAGCGAATCACAAACTCGTTGGAGATTCGGATTGCATTACCAGAAAGCTGAAAAACCCCACACTAAAGCTTGTTCAAAATCTCGACAAAAACAGGGTTAGAAGGATTATACAGGGGAAAGGACAAACCCGCTCTTAACTGGCCGACAGTGACAATCATCTTGTCTGCAGACCAAGTGTCGGACTGAATCCATCTATAGTTCGGCTCCATATCTTGAGTCGCAATAATGGGAGGACTCACGGAAGAATCAACAATATGGGTTAAGGTTAATCCAATCTTCTGGAAATCTCCTTAGAATTCCTCATAAGTTTTGAGAGGAGTAGAGGTCCATACCTTCTATGGAGCCATGATCATAAGATGATAAGATGAAAGATGGGAAAGAAAAGAGACAACAATGGCAGAGGGAGTAACAAGGACAGCAGCAACTCAAATGTAGAGCGGGGAAGAGAGAAGAATAAACCCAAATTAGGGTCAGACTGGATACTTATAGTACGAAGAAGGTGACCGGCCTAACAGGTTGACGGCACGTTCGAGGAATCCTAATTAACCAACAATGACCGGTTCCCAAAAGAACGTGGTCGCGTGAAAACCGGAGAGTGGAGAACGTGGCATCCTGGGAACTTCGAGCGTTTCTTATTCTATTTTCGTATGGCTCGAACAGAATAAGAAAAGGCAAAATTTAGGTACACAAAATAGACTCGTCACGTGGTCATACGGGAGGGCACGAAATAGGTCTAAGAGAATCTCACTCAAAATCCCCGTCAATGACTTTTCAAATCAAATGTCACAATTATCTCGCTACTGATTAATAGCGCAAAGAGCGAAGAGGAGGCATCCTAAAACGAAGTAACGAAGTAACTCGCATAAGGAATCTAAAACACGAAGGATCGATTGGAGTATCCGGCAAGATACCAATCACGAAATAAAGATAGGCGAAATAAGGTTACTTGGCTGGAAAGATAACTTGTGAAGTCAGTAAATTATGGAACAAGAAAAGAGACAGCTATCCCGACAGACTCCCAAAGTTGTCAGCGAAAATCTACGGGAAAAGCTATGGTTAAAGCATAGGTGGAGCAATGGGTGAGGCAATGGTTTAAGCACGGTCGTTTTCAAGAGAGATTTTGAAAGATGTAGGAGGATGAACCACATCAATTTCCATGTCAGCTACCAGATCAAATGATAATTCCATTCCAGGCTTATAGCAAGGATTTATTGCCTTTTTATTGCGACTTACTCTACTTCTGTTAGAGCCATGATGACCTGGTCTTCTAGAGATTTTAGAAGACTCGGCTAGGGGTGTACAGAATGCCCAGAAGCCTGCGGCCTGCCATGTACCGCCTGGGTCCGAAGGAGTCCGTGGGCACCCGGTGGCCCGTCATGGGCTAGCCCGGCCTGCCTGATAATTATAAATGGGAGGACCCGGGTTTCTATTAAAAAATTACAGTCCGGCCTGTTTACCTGCCCAGTAGCCTGTTTAATTACCCGGCCTGTCTGGCTGCCCGATAGCCTGTTTAATTACTCGGCCTTCGTATAACTCATCTAAATAATACAAAAATTATACATTTTGAAATATAATACGTATAAATTTATTGTATTATTCCGAGATCTTACTTTCCCTTTCTCTGGTTATTCTCTCGTAATCTCCTCCCAATACTTTCCCTTTCTCTCATTATTCTCTCGTCATCTCCTCCTAAAAACTCTAGGTTAGAGAGATTTCAGCCAAAATCTTGTCCTACTCTTAGTATAAATTTCACAGAATGAATTGTTATACGCTCTGTAAAATTGTAATCCCTTCTTATCATTCTTCAATTTCGTTCTTAATTTTTAGGTTAGCATCCATTCGTTCTCTACTGTTAATTTTATTTGGAGAAGAAGGGCTGATAAAATCGTAAGTTCTTTTGTTCCAATATAAATCTATTGCATTTCATCTTTAATGAATTTAGTTCTGTTCTATGCTTGTATTTGGATGGTGCTGGAAGCATGATACTTTAGGTATGGGTTGATTTGGTTTTTATGGTCCCGATAGATTGATAGATTGAAACATTAACAAGTGACGATAATTGTTTTAACATAGATTTAGTTATGTCCTGATAGATTTAACAATTATTTTGATAGAATTGTTCAAATCTAGTTCAAAGCAACGTATTAAGTTTTGTCAGTTGTTTGTTTTGTTTATCAATGAAAACATTAGTAAGTGATGACATGATTCTAGGGGTGATCAAGATTTAATATTAATTGATGATAGTGTTATGTGTTGACAGAACAGAAGTGTACTTATTTATTTTATTTTATTTTTTTGTTGACCAGGTTTGTAATTTTTCTCTAATTTGAGGCATGGATCGTTCTGAATCTTCTGATTTGGATTTGGTTGAAACAACACCCACTTCAAATGTTACAAATTCACAATCACCATCCCCTACTACCGGCGGAACTAAAAAAAGAAAACTAACGTCGAAAGTATGGAAAGGCTTTGATCAAATCGAAGAAGTGGATCCAGATGATCCAGAAAAGATAAAGAGGCTGAAGCTTGCACAATGAAAGATATGTGACCGAAAGTTTTCGGGGGATCCAAAACAAGGCACTTCTCATCTCAAAAGGCACATGGGTGTTGTTTGAAAAAGAGCCAATCACTGATGAAACACAGGCATTAATAGCTCAAACTGGGTCAGGTACTTTTACTGCATTTTGATTATGTCAAGCAAGAGCCAGAAAGAATATTATAAAGTTGATTATTTTGAGGGAGTTGCCATTTCAGTTCGTAGAAGATCCATTTTTCCAGTGGTTTATAAACGATAGTTTTCACCCTGGATTTGTGAAATTTTCTCGAACCTCTGTTAGGCGTGATATTTTAAAAAATTTTGAAATGGAAAAACAAGTTTTAAAGAGAACTTTGTTAGAGGCACCTGGAAAAATATCTTTGACATCAGATTTGTGGTTGTCGTGTCAGAAGTTAAGTTACATGTCTATCACTGCTCACTTTTTAGACAAAAATTGGGTCTTGCATAAAAGGATAATTTCTTATACTTTACTTGACAAGTCCCACACTGGAGAACATATTGCTGAGTTACTTATTCAGAAACTTGCCAATGACTGGGGGATTTCTAAGAAGATTTTCTCATTATCCTTGGATAACGCTAGCGCAAATACTGTTTCGGTTGAACGGTTAAAAGTGATCTTTGCTCGACTTGCCATCGAAAGGAGATTTATTTCACGTAAGATGTTGTTGTCATATCTTGAATTTATTCATAGATGATAGCAGGAAGAAAGTTAAGGATTTTCAAGAAATGATTTCTCATGTTAAATCTAGTATATAATTCATTTTTGCTTCATCTGTAAGATATGACCAGTTTCGAGCATTGTGCACATCAATGGGTTTGAAACCAAAAAGCTTGACTAGATGTCAAGCACGTCGAACACCACTTATTTCATGCTAAAAGATGCACTTCCTTATCGTGCTGCAATTTCAAGCTTTTCACTGGGATAGGACTTGTTTTGATTTAATCGATTATGATTGGGATATTCTTTGAATTATTATGCAAGTTCTTGAAGCCTTTCTATGATGCAACCAAAAATTTTTCTGGTGTCGATTATGTGACAAGTAACTCTGTTCTTAATTACTTATTTAGAATTGGGAGGGTCTTACAGAAACACAGGCATATGAATCAGCTCAAGGAGATTATTGTTGTTATGGAAAAGAAGTTTGTCAAATATTGGGGTGAGACTCCTATTTTATTCGGCATTGGATGCATTCTTGATCCCCGTCTTAATCTCAGAGGATTGGAAACTACATTAGCTGATATAGAGAGTTGTTTTAGTACTTCTGCATACGTCATTCGATGTCATGCCGAGCAAAAATCTTTTATAGTATCTAAACTTAAAAGTTTATTTGCAGAGTATACTATTATGTTAAATGAGCAAATGCGAGAATGGTTCTAGTAATAACTCAAATTCTTCTAGTGATCAACCACCTTACTGAGTGTTCCGCGAGATGCAAGAAACAATCTCTCGACGACGAAGACGACTCCTTTTGGCAATCCCGGAGTCGAGAATAGGAGGGATCCTTTCTACAAATCGGAAGAATTGACGAGATACTTCGCGGAGAGCGGAACCCAAGAACTTTTGAAGATATGAAGAATTTTGACATATTGGGTTGGTGGAAAGCTAATGAAAAATGGTATCCAAATCCTTTCTTGCATTGCACGAGATGTACTAGCGATCCCTGTCTCTACGAGTTGCTTCAAGCCTGCATTTTCTCTCGGCAAGCGTGTGTTGAGTGATTATCGCAGTAGCTTAACACCGCAAATGTTGGAATGCTGTGTGATTTTAAAAGATTGGTGGAAAGCTGAACTCAAAAATTGTATGATGACACTAGATCCACTAAATGATGATATTACTCCAGTTGATGATGAGAATGATGTCTCTGAATCATCATGTGTCTCTTTAAGGTAAAATTTATGCAATATTTTATTTACTTTCATGTCTATATATCTGACTGTTCTATTTTCTTATCAACTCTTTAGATACAAGCAGGCTATAACTTGATGCGCACTGAATTTACAATTTGTTCATCGATATTATTGTTTGTGTTTATTTATGTTACTTGAATTGTTGATTAAATTTTTACTCTTCTTGATTTGTGTAGGTAGACGGTAGAGAATCTGAAGTCATGTGGGGAAGAGTTAGACAAAGAGGGTTATCGACATATGGGTTTATTCATTTCATTGTTTTTATTAGTAAGATGGAATAAAGTTTTGGAGTAGTAGTAGTGTTATGAATTTGTTTGCTAGTAGCCTAGTAGTGGTGTTATGAATTTTTGTTGAAGTTTGATTTGAAGTTTTGAACAATCTACAATTTTATGCAATTTACTGATTTTGGCTGAACAAACTACACTAGTTATTATTTTCTCATTTACTGTTGTCAAGCCATGATACCCGCCCGGCCTGGCCTGGCCCGTCCCGTCTTGTTTCACAGGCTTGGACAGGCCATGGGCAGTAAATTTCTGCTGCTGCCCGGCCCGTCCTGGACTGTGAAACTTAATGGGTAGTTAGGTTGCTAAGCCCGTCCAGCCCGGCCTGTGGTATAATCGGACTAGGGCCGGCCTGCCCGGCTCGATGTACACCCACAGACTCGGCTAATGCACTCATTATACACTTACCAGATATAAGGATATCTTTTAATATGGAAGAAGTTACAAGAATAGGTGCATGTTGAGATGTCTCCTCTCCAGAAACTACAGTTCCCTAAATTGTGGGAAATTTCTTTTGTTTTTTCCCTAATCACCTCCATAATATACGCCAAATTTGAAGTACCCTTCTCTTTTGACTTGGAAAGATTCAAATTAGCCGGCGACAAGATAATAAAATTCTGATCAAGAGATGATGACTTTCCAGTAACTATAACATGAGCAATGAACATTTGTTTTTCAGATTGTTTTTTAATAATTCTGGGTATGGAATTTATGCCATTACTGACCTTCAAATGAATGGCCTTTAAATTTTGCAGCTTCAAAGTAGCTGGATCCACTAGGAGAATATCTCTTGCCTAATGCATGGATTACTTCCAATGACCAATATTGATATGGCACTCCATATATTTCAATGTGAAACTCATATTGATGAGAGATAGGTGAACTCCAGATGTTACTATGCCATCTAATAAATGAACAAATCAAGTTATTGGATGTGAATTTGAATTCCAGATTGGCATTGGAGAGTCCATAATCTGCATGAAAGATGGCTTAAACTGAGTTAATAGGGTAAATTGCAAATTGCGACACAATCTGTAATACTGAACACAATTTAGAACCAATACTCTGCTAGTCATGGACATGAACTGGGGCAGAGATGATGAATACCTTTTTCCAATCACCCAAAACTTATTTTTTATCTATGATATTTAAATATATGCCATATTTTGAGTTCCTAGATGAAAAAGTTATAGGTGCAGCAAAACTGTCATATTGAAAGGGATACTTGACAAAGTTTTTAGGAAAAATGGGTTTTATGGGCTTTACAAAGTTATGACTGACAGTTTGAGCTAGCATAGGTTATTGAGGCTAAAGATGGAGGAAATGATATGGATTGAATATATTGTTTTGTAATAGTTGATAATATTTGCTCGATGAAGAAGAGTAAGAGATGATGGATTCTAAAACAGAAGAGACGGCGAATGACCCTTCAAAAATATTACCAGCATGATGAAAAATTGCGATCGAATCTGCTTTGGGATTTAGTCTTGCTACAATAATATTGATGTATAATCCATTAGCATTAGATAATTTCGTAGCACAAAACCAATTTCTATTATCTTCAAACTTCCATACGTTTTTCTCACTATCGCCATTTTTTGCATCTTCGTCGAACATCAAAAGTTGTAGATCAAAAACAATAGATATAGTGAAGGTTGCTCTCGTAGATCCATGAGCATGTTACTCATTTAGGGTTATAATGGAGGATGGGACTGAGTTGCTACATGAAAATCTAAAGTATTTTTTTTATCGATACCGACATACTGATCATTCATGACTGAAAGGAAACCTATTGATCTAAGCGTCAAATTTAGAGTTACTTTAAGGTTTCTCGGGAATTTAAATAATAGGTTACAAAATAAATATATGGGCGCAGTACTAGATTTGGATTTATATTTCATATTTCTTGGTGAAAATAAAAATAAAAAAGATCTTATGTTTCCCTATTTTTTCTTTTCTTTTTTTGGCTTGAGTTGTCTACTACTTGAAGAGCCGGTTTTTGCTCCATTAGATATTATGGATATTTGTGACGGTCCGAGGTAGATTTTTGAATCACTATTAAAAAAAAAACAAAACTCATGCAATAATTTTGAGTTACACGGTAAATTTCTGAGTGTAGTCCTAGATTTAACGTTATGTTGCATATTTCATGGTAAACAAAAAAAAAATCTAATGATTTTGTTTTGGGCTTAGGTTGTCTACTTCTCGGAAAGAAAAAAAAAATATTACATGGAAATCTATGGACATTTTGGATGGTTGGGGGTAGATTTCGAGTCACTAGTCAATCAAAAAATTTCTTCCCCTTCTCGAAGGAACAAAGAAGAACACTTTTTTAAGCCATTTTATTTTGATGAAAACGGTGGTAACAAAAATAAGAGCAAAAAAAAAAAAGCGAAGGAATATTCAGCTCCCCAATACAGTATAACTTCTCTTAAGTAATACTCGATAATATAATATTCTCTTTAAAATAATAAAAAAAATTAGTCCCGACTCGGACCCTTAGTGCTAAAATAATAAATTCGATAAAATCATAAAATAATACATTCCAAAAGTTTCCCTTAAGCATTAATAGGTCCCCGAAAATATATAAAATAATAATACTACTATAAAAATAAAAAATAAATTTCATATATGTTAAATTGTTTCCAAATATGATTCATTATTGTTTTCATTTCTTAAAAATAAAAAAAAATTGTATTTCATCCCTAATAGTCCGTAGTGCACTCAAAATATCCGAAGTCACGTTGTTGTATAGCAAGAAGAAGTGTTGAAGTGTGGTTGATACTTGGAGTAGTTGTATTCTTATTGCAATTAGTCAATCATATAATATCATTACAAAATTAGTCGATATTATATTTACAATCTATAATTATTATTCAACCTCCAAGCTAGTGATTGTCCTATATAATAATAATAATATATTATTTAACTATAAAATAATAATTTATTATATTATCGATAATATAATATCTCTTTAAAATAATAATTTTTCTTGGTCCCAAGACTATTATTTTATAGAAGTTATACTGTATGTGGTGGCATCTGGAATCAGAATAAATAGATTGAGTTTACAAATGCTAGATAACTAGCTGGTCCTAGTGTATTACGTGTGCATATATCTAGGTGGTCTGAGCTCAATACACTGGTTGAGTTTATGAAGAAGTTGTTCAAAAAAAGGATCCAAAGATATAGGCAACGTTCATATTATAGGAAAGCCAAAAACCACATGACTCAAATTATGTCAAATTATATTATAACGTGGTGGGCTACTACATATACGTTCTTTTTCAAGGATTTTAAATGTGGTAAGTTTTTTCTCCAATTCAAATTTTTAGTTTTAGTTAGATTCAATTTTTAGTTAAAGTATTATGACCATGTTATTAATAGGGTTTTCACATAATATGAGGGATATATATTTCCATTTGACCAATTAAAGTGGTGTAGTTAGATGGAAAAATCGAAATAACCATTGTCATTGTACTCAAATGATTTAGAAGGAAAGTTAGAGTATAAAAATTACATCCAAGTGGAATAAAAGTGGTTGAAGATTTTTTTTTGGAGCGTTATTATGAGAAATTGCAAACAACTTTAGAGTGGAACATTAACACTTGTTTCCTGATGATTGTCCTGAGCTTGAACGTATTTTTGTGTTATACATACTAGGACAAATTATGTTCCTCAACAGTAGCTCACGAGATTAGTTGTTTTCTCGAAGCTTTAGAAGATTTAGCAAAAGCACCAACTTATGTTTGGGGTCTGCAATTTCAGCTGAACTTTACATAACCCTTGGCGAATGCTCGTGTACTTATAAGGATAATATGAATGGATTTTTGGGAGTGTTAGAGGTATAGGAACCACAATTTATTTCTTTTATTTGATTTACTATTAGTTTAGTTTTTAAACTGGTAAATGTAACAAAACAACAATGTTTATCAATGTTATTCTTACTATTAGCGGTATACTTGCTTCGATATTTGCGAACCAAATATACACGATAAAATGATTATTTTTCCAATCGTGTACAAGTACAAAGCTGATAATTGGACTACTGGTCAGGTTAATGATGGTCTAAATACTGCTGTAGTTCAAAGGATATAACAATTGTGCATAACAAGTGAAAATACAAATCTAATGTTTGTATATTTTAATTAACGAGCACCATGAAGATACAACCTAGAAAATCCTATGGTAGTTGTAAGAGGATTATGTTTTACGGTCCTATTTTTAGGCATGGTATTTGCTACAATGGTAAAAGCAATCAACCCCTTTTAAGATGGCTAATTTTCAGGATGATTGGAGAAAGCTACAAGGCAGAAGGGTAAAAGCAATCAACCCCTTTTAAGCTCGCTAATTTCCAGGATGATTGGAAAAAGATAATAAACAATCTTTAACCTTGAGAAAAAAACTGAAGACTTGATCCAAAATCCTGAGATTGAATTTGAGTACTCTAGTTGGTTCCAAAAACATTGCAAGCAAAATATTGGATTTTCCAGCACTAGGTAAGATTGCCACTTAGTGATCTTCCTCCCCAAACTCCACCGACGACGAGAGGAGCACATATGTATCCTAGTAGGCAAATGGGTTCTTCCTTCCTGCTACATCGGAGCAGTATCAAAGTGAAATTGAAAAATTTAAGGCATGTTTTTGATGGATTACGGACATTTCATGTAGGAGCAGAATCTCGCAACAGCAATGTTCCAGCGAAGTTTTAATCAACAAGTGTATTCGCAGGCTATTCGAAGAATGACGTAGCAAGTGACATCAGCCTAATCACGAGGAACGTGTGCAGACCTTCCGAGATTGAATAACACGTGCGAAGAAACCGTTATAAGCTTGCGAGAACGACGCAAGCCAGATCCGAAAATAGGGGCCATATTAGCTGTCATCCACTATGTAAACACCTATATAAAGAGAAAGACAGGAGAGAGAGAGGAGGAGACATTCTTAAAGAGAAACATATATAGAAGAGAGAGAGAAAATAAAATTTGGGATTATTATTATTATTTCCTTCTTCTTCATGCACCAAATGAGAGCTCCAAATACACATTAATGGAGTCTCAATGTAATACTTATGTAATTTTAACAATCATAGTGAAGAATCATAATCCTGTGGATGTAGATCACATTGATCGAACCACGTAAATCTTGTGTCTCTCTTTATAATTTAGCACTTAATCTTTATTTTGATTATGAAATAGATTTAGATCTAGAAATTTTTATAAGAGTGTGTTGTAGGATTTCCTGCGACTACACATGGAGCAGATTGCAGATCCAAAAGGCAAACATGTTGTTTAAAATTCCTGCCAATCAACCAGGTTCAAGTATGATGTCATGGGGTTAAATCATGGGGGCGCATGTTTACGACGTGCCGATATAAAAACAAGTCACGTTGGCATGGGTTCAAGCCTCAGTGGTAGCATGCAGTCAAAGAAGTTGTGGTAGTATAAGAAGTCGTTGAAGTCCAAATATATTAGTATACAAGAGACTAAGATAACACCAGGTGATGGAGGCGCTGACATGATGGATATCTAGACTTCCGATAATTTCTTTCATATGGCTCAAAATCAGGTAACTTACGGTTGCTTTAACATTAGAGCATTTTGACAATATACTCTCGGAGACAAATTCTATAAATTAATGTAGTTGGGACCACTAGAATTTATTAATAAGCGAGATATTAATTAAACGATAAATTATTAATTATTAATTTATATATTAATTAATCATAAATTACTAACTTATAATCTAATTTCGATCAACAAATAACATAAGTTTGGACAGTTTTAAATAAATCCAATTTCGATCAACAAATAACATAAGTTTAGACAGGTTTAATGAATGGTTAGACATTGATATGAATCAAAACTTGCAAAATTTGATCGAAAAGTTGGGTTATCGCAATTTAGTGAATGTCAACTCCACCACTAGATGGAAACTGCAGCTCACCTGGTTAAATGGCATATTCACCACTCAACTAGTTTAGTGTGTCACTTTACCATACCCATATTGGTTCTTATGCTAGCCTAAAAAAAACAAGATTGTTAATAGGGGTACCAAACTACTTTGGGGTGTACCAATCCCTTGCCAGTAAATATTTTGTGATATACATTTTGATAGAATGCGCGATTGGGGGATACTTAAACTAATTGGGGGATATAAATTATTTCCCCCAACTAATTGGGGGATATAAATTATTTCCCCCAACCAATTGTGTCTTCTAAGGTGTGTTTTTTTGGGGAATACTAAAATACCCTTTTCCCAAAATAAAAATCAAAAAACTTAAAATCAAAAAACAAAATCATATCCCCCATTTCCCCATGCTCTTTCAAATAAGAATTTTTCCCACTCCCTTTCAAATTCTAAATTTTCCCCACTCTCTTTAAAATTCTCTTCTCCTTCTCTGCCGGCTCCTCACTTTGAAAACGATTTCTTTTTATCATTCGGAAGCGATGAAGACCATGCCGGTAGTGATGAATACCATGCCGGTAAAGATGAGGACCATGCCAGAAGTGATGATGACCATGCCGGTAGTGATGAAGACCATGTCGATTTTTTTACATCGCCGGAAGTGATGAAAACCATGCCGGAAAATGGTGCTGGCATTCTTGGTAGCTAACATTCATTGCCGTAACTAAATGCCGGCATACTCGGTAGAAATATATCATTACCGGTAGTCAAGTGAAAAAAAATTCAATTTTCTGGATACTTAACATCATGTGCCGGCAAAGAAATTTAAGCAACATACTATGCCGTTAGCAGTACCGGCATGCTCGAGAATTAACTGACGGTGCCGGTAGTGAACACATCCTGGAGGGGCTACGCCCCGCGGATAGTGGCAAACATTTATGAAAATTTCTAACAAATTCCGGCATGGATGGACGATCGACAACAACGCCGACACACTGTACTTGGTTGAATATTCCCCGGTACGTGAGAATATGGTGTGCTGGCATTGAAATCACTATAAATACCTTGCCGGTTTTGGTTGTTCCGGCATGATATTCAAAGTTATATCAATGTCGGTTGGATGTTTTGCAGGTACATCCGTGGTGAATTATTCAAAGTTACATTTGGAGAAGATTCAACATAAAAGACATATTTGTTGCTAACGTGAAGACTCAAAGACAACTCTTTGGTCACTCATCTCAACCAAAAATTTTGAACCCAACATTCATACTTTTAATCTCTCCAAATTGATAAAGAATTCTATATCATTTTCAAACTAATCAATTAACATAACTAATTATTATTATTAACCACTAAACCTGATTAATGAGGGGTAGATTAGGAATAGTGAAAATACATGGATATAGGGTGACCTTGATTTACTATTTAAATCCCGTTTTTGTCTTTTTCCTATATCCCCTATTAATAAAAGTATCCCCCAATCACGCATTCTTTTGATACACCTCCAAACAATTTAGTACATTGATAAAAAAAACAAACAAGATACTAGTCATATACACAACTAGCTCTAATAGGGCACCTGCTGTCAATGGATAACAAAATATTCGATATCCGTCCGATTCCGTCCGAATCGTTAGGATATTATCCGAAATTTCGGATAACGGATATCGGATAAGGATACCTTATTGGATATTCTTATCTTAACGAAACAGATACGGAAAAGGCATTATCCTATAGGATAATATCCGGTATCCGTTAAAGAATGCATATGTAAATTTTTTTTTTTTTTTTTTGAGTAATATATTTAGTTGTTAGTATGTGAAGAGTGGTAGAAATAAATATATTATGGAAGAACAAAAACACAACTAGTTTTATTGGTTGTGAGAAAAGCAGAGAATTTTTCAATATTGATGGAGAAGATTTGAGTGTCTTTTAAATCTAATTTAATATAATAATTTTATAGTCAAATTTGTGCATTTATTCAAGGTATTTGGTTTTGTTTAGTCGAATTTCCTAAGGGTTCCTTTGATTTTTTTTTTTTTTTTTTGTAATTTATGAAATTAGAGAAAGACTAAAAAAGAATTTAAATTATTTTTATTATAGAGATTTACTATCGGATATTACCGGATAACCGACATTATTATCGAAACGGATAACGAAAATATTTTTGAATATCCGTCGGATATCCGGTAATCTTATCGGTAACGTATATGGTAGAGGTCATATCCGTTTCGATAGCTACCGTTGACAGGCCTACCTGTCCCGAAGGCCTCCACTAGTTGTAGTCACCCCTTAACAAAAACTACTTTTTAGTTTTCACTCTTCCCTCTCTAATTGGACGAAACTCTGCTCTCTTCGTTCACCCTTTTCTCTCAACAATGATTTTTGGGGTTTCCGGAAACGAAAACCCTAGTTAAACCCTCCCTCTTTCTCCTACTAAAATCCCCTGAGAAATTGGTTCATACTCTTGATCATGGCTACTTCGATCACCCTCAGATCTCTGATTAGACGTGGTCTTTGTACTTCTTCGTCTGCTTTATGCTCTAAATGTGTAAGTTATTTACTCCACCATGATTCAATTTCTCTTATGCTTAGCTTTTTCATGAAAACTAGATTGGGTTTTGATTTTTTTTAGGGTTTTTCGTTGTTCAATTATCTATCATGAACTGGAAATTCAGATCAATTCAGAAGATAAAAATTAAAAAAATTATTTCAAATCTGGTAGTATGAATAGGATATTGGGTGTAGTGATAATTGTCTGATTTTTATAACTATTTGATGTGTCTAATAGAATGCACAGATTGAATCCAAGGGTGAGACTAGTGTGACCAATCCAAAAAAGTTGGTTTTCAATTTCAAAACTTCGGATGATTACAAGTATGTTAAGGGATGCGGAATGCGTAGGATAATTGAGTCACCTAATGGCGATATGTCATTTGAAGACTCTTAAAGAAATGATAAACAACATTATCTTTCAAAATAAAGTTGCTGTGGAGAGAGCTCGTGGGGTGAAAGTGACCAATGTTGCGTTTCTAATACCTCCGTACATCAAAGACTATCAGAAGCAGATTATAATGGAAGCGGCAAATGATGCTGGTTTGTTCTTTGAAAAGTTTATTACAAACATAGCTGACAACCCTTTTCTTAATCGAACAAATGTTCACGAGGGAGAATTCGGTATACTACTTTCTCTTCCGGGTGTGTTTGATGTTCCTATCAAGGTATGTTATAGCTTTAGTTCATTTGAGATTCTAGATTTTATCGATGTTGTTTATGGGCTACTGATGTTTTCTATATCTCTTAGGAGTTCGTATTAAGTGGTGATAAATAAATCTGTGTCAGAAACAATTTTTAGCGAGTTACAAAAAATTCGTGGATATGACTTGAAGCAAGATCCGGCGATGGTCCAAAAGATTAAGGAAGCAGTTGATAGGGCAATGGCACGAATGTCATCATCAAATTTGAAAAAAACTGGTATCAAGCTCAATCTTCCAGTTGCTGCTGGTCAACCCGATGAGAGTACAACAATTACATGGTCAATCGATTGATTCTCGCTTCTCATGAGTAAAGTCTCTTCTCTCTTTTTCTTATCTTTTGAAACGACGAATCAGGACTTACTTTTGGCTGTTGTAACTTGTTACGACTCTTTTGTTGATGGGTATGTGGATAGACTAGCATTTTAACCAGAACTCGAATGAAAACAAAGAAGACATGTTTTGTAACTGTACAAATTTTCACTCTTGTCAGTTGTAGCCTCTAACGCTGCCTTTTGTATCTAATGATATGAATCAAAAAACAACTCTATGTGAGAATTTTCGGCATGGTATGTTGTTATGTTACAAAGACATAGTTAATCTAGCTTGATAGGTGTACTCTTTTTCTCTTTAGGTGTATGAATAGCATGGTTTAAGAAGGCGTTTGTGGGGCACGCTTTAAGGCGCTTTTTTGCGCTTCAGGTCCTAGGCGCTTCTAGAGCGCCGCTTTACGAATTGATTTATATTAGACAGTGAAAAGTCGGCCTTTGAAGCCTAGTAGGGCCTGTTTCACGTTTTGTAACTAAATACTAATAAACCTGATTTATAGGGCATGATGATCATGATGACGATGACTATCTACATGATGATATGAATGATGCAGACATTCGTCGTGTCTAGTATATTTAAATAGCTCTTGGGTAGAATATGCGACATCCGTATGCCATATGCTTAGTTAGACTAATTGTTCCTTTCATTACGTATGAACTTCGTAGTTTTCATAACTTCTTATTTATATATATTATTATATATTTCAAAAAGCTCACTTTCGCTTAACGCTTTCACAGCGCTTTACGCTTTGGTATGAGAGCGCTTCGCTCCACGCTTTCGCTTTTTAAAACCTTGATGAATAGTATTGGATTTTGTGTGTTCTAGCTTATTTCAGTTGAAGTTATGCAGAAGGTTAACATGTTGAACTTCACGGTTCTCATCGAGTCTAGAATTTTCATCTTTTTGCCGACTTATATTGGTATGTCAGACATAACAATATTGCAGACCAGAGATGTCCATGAGACCCTTTATCCTGAATTGCTTGAGCATCATAAATGAGAAATGTAAAGAGCCTAAATTTCCATGGAATATCCTTGTAAAGAGCCTAAATTTCCATGAGCAACTAAACCAGCATTCTTAATCTTTCTTTAAATTTCCTTGGAATATCCTTCATGGAGTACCTGATCAGCTATTCGAATTTTTGAGCCACTGTGAGTAGGCAAAACCATGGCCTGGTGGAGCTGCGGGCATAAGACCCTGTGTTTCCTCCTTTGAGGACGATCAATTTGATCAAAATGGTAAAGATTACATGTATCACTTTAGACAGGTTTTCCTTTTCTTCTATTTGTTTGTTCCATATGCGGTATTCACTATCATAGTCTACATCCAACATCAACATGGTTGGGGATCTGCATTTGGCTCCGCGGCCATAACGATGGGTGTTTCAAATGCATTGTTCTTCATTTTTACTCCTTTACATACGCAGATTTTGCCTTGTGGCGACCCTGTGACTAGGGTTGCTCCAGTTCTGGTAGTTGCCTTTCAGAAGCTACAAATGAAAGCAATAAGTGAATATACTGGCCTTCATAGTTGAAAAAACCTAGAAAGGGATTACTGATGGCCTTGATGTCAGAAATTAAGGTGTCAGCTGGCTTAGATTTCTCTGCAAAAGCTCTATATATGGTTTCACAGCAAATGGACCAGCAGATTGTTGCTGGGATGTTCGGACATGCTAATATTGGCATCCACTAGCTATAGTTTTCACTCTCCCCTCTTTAATTGGACGAAACTCTGCTCTTTTCGCACACCACATTCAAACACTTTTCATTTTCAGTTTTTCTGCTAAATTCACGTAGTGACCTATATGGGTTGTTGAGACTTTTAGCGAACATTGTCCGCTGCCTGGTCATTAGCAAGCTTTTCAACTTAATATAGAATTGATGGACATGTCCTGCACTCCTTACCTGTTACAGTTATCTCTCCAAGTTGACAATAACTGCTTAGTCTTTTTATTATTATCTACTACTGGATGGCACGTCTTTTATAATCAACCATGATTTGGGGGGGTTTGGTTTCGAAATACCCTAGCCAAACCCTGCCCCTTTCTCCTACTAAATTCCCCTGTGAAATTCGTTCATAATCTTGATCATGGCTGCTTCGATCATTCTCCGATCTCTGATTAGACGTGGTCTTTGTACTTCTTCTTCCTCTGCTTTGTGCTCTAAATGTGTAAGTTCTCCATCTTTATTTACTCCATCATGATTCAATTTCTCATCTGCTTAGATTTTTCATGAAAACTAGGTTGGGTTTCAATTATTTTTTTAGGGTTTTAGTAGGTCAATTATCTAACATGAAATGCAATTTCAGTTCAATTCAGAAGATAAAAGTTTTAATTTTTCTTTCTTCAATCTAGTAGTATGAATAGGATATTGGGTGTAGAGATAAATTTTTGATTTTTGTATTGTATTGGTGTGTCTAATAGAATGCACAGATTGAATCCAAGGGTGAGACTACTCTGACCAATCCAAAAAAGTTGGTTTTCAATTTCAAAACTTCAGATGATAAGAGATGTGCAATAAGTAAGATAATTGAGTCACCTAATGGCGATATGTTATTTGTGACCACGAAGACTCTTAAAGAAATGATTAACCTCATTATCTTTCATAATAAAGGTGTTGTGGAGAAACATCAGGGGGTGAAAGTGACCAATGTTGCATTTCTAATCCCTCCGTACCTCAACGACTATCAGAAACAGATTATAATGGAAGCGACAAATGATGCTGGTTTGTTCTTTGAAAGGTTTATTACAGACATAGCTGACAACCCTTATGTTAATGGGACATACATTTGCAAGGGAGAATTCGGTATACTAATTGTTATTCCTGCTGTGTTTGATGATGTTCCTATCAAGGTGTGCTATAGCTTTAGTTCATTTGAGATTTTACTGATGTTGTTTATGGGCTACTGATATTTTTTATCTCTCTTAGGAGTTCATATTAAGTGGTGATAAATCTGTGTCAGAAACAATTTTGAGCGGGTTACAGAAAACTCGTTTATATGACTTGAAGCAAGATCCGGCGAAGGTCCAAAAGATTAAGGAAGCAGTTGATAGGGCAATGGCACGAATGTCATCATCAAATTTGAAAGAAACTGGTATTAAGCTCAATCTTCCAGTTGCTGCTGGTCGACCTGATGAGAGTACAACAATTACATGGTCAATCGATTGATTCTCGCTTTTCATGAGTAAAGTCTCTTCTCTCTTTTTCTTATCTTTTGAAACGATGAATCAGGACTTACTTTTGGCTGTTGTAAGTTGTCACGACTCTTTTGTTGATGGGTATGTAGATAGACTGTATAACCAGATCTCAATACAAAACAAACAAGGCATGTTTTGCGACTGTATAAATATTCACTCTTGTCAGTTGTAGCCTCTGATGCTGCCTTTTGTATCTAATGATATCAATCTAAAAACAACTATATGTGAGAATTTTCGGCATGGTTTGTTGTTATGTGACAAAGGCTTCGTTAATATAATCTATCTTGATAGGTCTACTCTTTTCCTTTATAGGTTTATGATTTGTATTGGATTTTGTATGGCTCATTCCAGTTGAAGTTACACAGAAATGGCCAAACATGTTGAACTCTACAGTTCTCGTCTTTGTAAATGCAATGCAGGAGTCTAGGATTTTGATCTTTGCAGACTTATATTGAAATTTCAGATAAGTCACTAAGGATAAATTAGTGCAGCTTTGATCCTGTAATAATTGACAGGAGTTTTCTGTGCCACTATGAGTGTATTTGTGCGCAATCATGGAGTATCTGATCAGCTATTCCCATTTTTGAGCCACTGTGAGCAGGCAAAACCATGGCCTGGTGGAGCTGCAGGCATTGGACCCTGTGTTTTCTCCTTTGAGGCCGATCAATTTGATCAAAATGGTAAAGATTACATGTATCAGGTCTTCACTATCATAGTCTACATCCAACGGTAACATGGTTGGGGATCTGCATTTGGCTCCCCGGCCACACCGATGGGTGTTTCAAATGCATTTTTCTTCATTGGTACTCCTTTACACAATCAGAGGTTGCCTGGTGACTAGGGTTACTCTAGTTCTGGTAGAAGCTACATATGAATTATAAGTGAGCATCCTATCCTTGGTTGTTGAAACAACCCAAAAGTGGACTATAGATGGCCTTGATGTCAGAAATTAGGATATGAGTTGGCTTAGATATCTCTGCAAAAGCTCTATGGTTTCTCGGCAGATGGACCAGCTAGTCTATCTAAACTTGAGAAACCCATTTAGGTCTAACAGAAAGTCAGTTGAAGAATATTTTTAGGAAGCACCCAACTCCATGAGAGGATGGAGCTAAAGGTTGCCAATTTTATTTTTATTTTTATTTTTTTTTCAATTCAGAGTCCTGAAACAGATCTATCTGGGCAATGTAATAGCAGGGTTTTGTAATTTTTTAGTTTTTTTGGGGGTCGTGAATCTGAATCTGTAACTCTTTATACTCCCTCCGTCCCTAATTAGATGAGCTACTTGTAGTTTGCACAAATTTTAAGGCAAGGAGGAAAGTGGAGTATATTTAAGTATTTTTTACAATTATACCCTTATGGGCAATAATTAGTAAAATTTAGAAACGATTTATCTCTTAAACTATACCACGGTTTTTTATAAACTTTATACCGTTGAAAAACATTTTAAAAGACATACTTAAACGAATATAAACATGACTATCAAATTATACATATTTCTTATAGAAAAAATAATCAATTAAAAGGGTAGTTTTATAAATATCCCCTTGGTTAGTGAAATAGCTCATCTATTTGTGGACAAAACTAAAAATCAAGTAGCTCATCTAATTAGGGACGGAGGGAGTATAGTTTTTCATGTTTTGGTTGTTGGGGCATTGCGTTAGTTTTACTGCCTTCCTATTTGTCCTATGGTAAAGTATATTGAGGTTAGACTGGTAGACATCTGATCCGTTGTAGTCTAGGTGGTCAGGATACTCGGCTCTCACCTTGAGACCCGGGTTCAAGTCCCGGCAACGGAATATTTTTGTTTTTTTGTTACATTTACGTTTTTTTTTTTTTTTTGTTAACTTTAGAACCCTCAAATAAAGAAACAATGATCAGATATTTTTATGCATCTTGATGTAGATACCTTTGATTTCATACTGTTCAGTCAATCCTGTGATACCAACTCCGGACTGTGAACCTCCACCATATCCTTAGGAACGATGGTGAATGCATTCTGCTTTTGCCGAAGTACCCACTATTCTGCGACATAAGAGCTTCTCCAATGGTGGTTGTGTGTGTTTCCTAGGTGGCAACCCAAACAAGACATCCTCATTCAGATTTTTCCTTAAATTTAGGGAGAAAAAATATTTCATCTCCAATGGTGTTGTTGGTGATTTTTTATGAATTAAATGAATTTTTTATTTTTAGTAAATTTTATATTTTACTACAACTAAAGAGGGTTATTTAATATATTTGAATTAATTTTAGGAAGCAAAAGCTTACTAGGATGGCTTGACATTGTCAAGGTGAATGTCTAAAACTTGACATTCACCTTGACAATGTCTAACAAAAATTAAGCAATGTCATCTTCACATTGATTTAAAAAGTTGGGTTGGAGAAAATTTTTAGGGAAAATGAATGTCTATCCTATGTGGACTTAGACATTTATCTTCACATACATTCCATTGGAGAAGCTCTAAGAAATGACTTGGATGACTTCGCATTCTCCTTGAGTTGGGGATAGTAAGGGTAGTACTTCAAATCCAAAATTTTCCATCCATTATGAGTTTTTATGTTTGTTTCTGGTCGACGATTTTGAAGCATAATTAACATGAACTAAAAGTAGATAACATGTCTTATGAAATTATTTGCCACCGAAAACAGGAACAGTTAAGAGACATTCAGCTTTAAATAATAAGTAGATAAACTGTTTATTCTGCTCTAAAGAAAGGACCAAAGATTGGGAAATTAGAGGTAACACATCTCTTCTGCTTAAACAGATACTGATATCATATTAGTCTTTTTTTCCTTTGTATGTACAGATATTGATGTTCATAGTAACACAACATTGGCTATAAATTGTACGTGCATGTGAAGATTCCAATTGTTAGGGGAACAAGGGAACATCGCAGAGCTAAACAGATCTGTGAATCACAAATAATTATCAACCAACACGATTACACGCTTACATTAACTCCATACATAGCAAGGCAGGCTGTCATATTCCAATTGTCTAAACGACAATGCCAGTCGTGCATCAAGAGGAAGCAACAGACACGGACACCATAATATCGGAAGCACGTGAGAACAAAACGAAGTGACCAAGAAAGCCTCAACGGAGATTCTTTATGTCGCCTCGGCTTTGGGTATATAAAGCAATAATATTTAATTTTATAGATCGTTAATTAGGATCGTTGAACTTCATGATTATCATACAATAATATACGAATAGAGTTTATGGAAAATACCTTGTAGCGCTAATCCATCATCCGTAGTTAATTAACCAGTGGTAGTCGTAATACCTTATGGAGGTCTTGGTTTCTCTCTCTTGACCTTAATCGTAATGAGTTGGTAATTCCTTGGATACAATAGTGATGGTTATTGTTTTCCCTTTCATAGGTAGAGAGAGGACCAAGTTCCTAGGGTTTTAGTATTAGCCTTAGATCTCGACCGTCCATCAAAGAAGAGATAATAGGAATTAATCCCCTAGAATGGTAACCGAAATATTTAGCAATATTCTTAATTAACCAAAGTTATTACATGGGCCCACAAGATATTTCTATATTTATAGAAATATTCTTACATTCTCCCACTGGTCCATGTGATAACTTATTTAATGCTTAATTATAGAAAAACATAAGCGCGCATAATTGCTAAACAAATTTAATGGTTAAACGTAATACCTTAACCAAGCAAATCACGTATGTGAGTCATGGCGGTGGCACATTGTCCTGTTATCAACATGTTCCCTTCCATGTACCACAACACAAGCAACTTACTTAATCAGACCTTAAATGGGGATATCATAATGGTCCAGTTATGTCTTCAAAAAGAAAGACAATTTCGTTAACATTCATCCATTCACATAAGTGTATACTAAATATGGATACAGAAATAAATTCAGAAGTACATTATTAAGAGCTCAATTAGTTTTCAAAAATAAGCACATAAATTAGCTGAATTCAATAATCAATTACTCCCACATACCTAAGATTTTAATCTTTTCTTAAGAGGTCTTAAAAGGTAATTGTTCATTAAGTGCATCTCCGAATGCAATTGTGCTTAAGCGGTAAATGGACAACTATTGTTTCTGAATTTCCTAATTCACACATATATACTCAAGGTTCATGTGTTTTGTTCCTTTTGTATTATATCGTGCTTTAATGTTGCGAAGCTAAGACAGTAAATTTCAGCAATGTAGAGACAAACCTTAAGTCTCTAAGTATCATGATCATAAATATTCAAACTCAATTGTGGGACTAGTATTAATGGATTCTTCCTTTATAGAATCCATACATCCACAAAAATTGAAGTCTGAAAACCCAATCAACTCTTGTTGGGTTTGCTAACTAATTATTAGACATAAGTTAAATTAGTATCTCAAAATTCTTGATAGCTTTCCTGTAATTTGTTCTTCGATTCTTTAGGAATTTAGTTAACATATCAACAACTTGTTATAAGTTTCATACTAGAATTAAGACGTAATGAAGATTAAATTTATATCTTCTATCCAACATGAAATAAAATCTGTTAAATATGTTATTATCTCAAAATTCCTTGAATATTCGATATATGCCTTATATGAGAGCTTTAGTAATCCATATGATATTACTATCACATGGTAAGCTTCATTGATATCCTTTCTTTCAAAAAATATAGAGATATAAATAAAGTCAAGATCACTACTCGTACGTAGTATTTCTTAACATACAAGACCAAGAGTATGAATTTCTCCCACTGATCTTGAGGTATATGCATCAATCTGTAATAATTTCATCCAAAACTTGAAACATTTATAGTTTTGTTGAATTTCATATACCATTATGGGAGGCTGCTTAAATTTCATACTTTGATTTTTAAAATTTGTAGACTAAAATTTCCTGGCGAGATTGGGGTATACTCAAACTAATTGGGGTATACCCAATAAGACAAAATCTGGTCATTATGAAGTAAAACCAAGCCACCCCTTAACCTTATTTTTTCTAAATGGCTAATATGCCCTTGGTTAATTAATACTAAAATTCTGATTAGGTTAATTAATTGAGTTTAGATTAAAATTTTCAAATTATGAATACAGTAGATTAACCTTTTCATCCGTCTTATGAGTTCGATTTAGATCCAAAAATTTTGGTTTTGAAAATGCTTAAAGCCGGCAAGGTCGTGCTTTGAATAAGCTTCCGACCAAACTTCCGCCGGAATGGTCAACTTTGAATAAGGTGCCGATCTCTCTTCCGCCGGCAGTGTCAAGTTTGAATAAGCTGCCGACCATATATCCGCCGGAATGGTCCTTGGATGAAGAACATGCCGACTATCTTGGGCAGCAATCTTGCGGCCGGCATGTAAATATTTCCTACCCGTCCGGCTATATTAATCTCGGCATGAAAAACAAATACAACCTTGCCGGCTGACATAATATGGAAGATGTAATTTACTTTATTCATTCAATTTTGGTTACTACATTGATTGAAACATAAAACCTAATCCTTGTCGACGGAAAAACGAATGCACTTAGCATGTGCATCAAGCCTTTGAAACCCTAGGCGACCCTAGTGGACGAGTTATAGTCTCGCGAGGGTTTACATAGAGGTCTACCCACAAAACCTACACTAAAACTTCTAAAGCCATCAATCTTCCTCCTCCGAAGACGATACACCCTCCATCATCTCAGGGGCATATTCCGGGATTTTGGATTCCATGAATTGATAGCTTGCATCAAATGCGAATGCTTCCCCCTTTTCCTCCAAGTAGCGCGCTTTGGCGACTTCATGCTACAAAAAGCAAAACACAAACTTACTTTGTTAGTGCGGTTTAAGTTGGAAGATCAAACAACATGGATCACGTAAAATAAACCACAAAAATACTTACAAATTGTTCAATGGACAAGTTAAAGTGGGGAGCGTTGAAAATTGGCTTTTGGATAGCTAAATAAGCAAGTATCGCATTTTCAATGACTATGTGCCTATCGTGCACTTGTTGAACACTTCTTGAGTTAGGATTCCCACACTCTTGGCTAAAAGTGTTGTGAACCCTAGCCCAAAAGGTTGTGGAATCCACCCTTACGGAGGACTGCCTACGAACTCTAGTCTCCGCATACCAAGCTTTGGTGATTGCCAAATCTTCATTAGAATCAAATGAAGCCATTTCTTGTGTGTAGAGAGCTATTGGGTGAGTTAAATGGAGTGTGTGATGGTATGAGCTTTGGAGAGTATATGCAAATAGTTGTGTGTTGTTTTGTGAAGATAAGTAGTGCATTTATAGGATGGTGCCCAAATTTGGCCGTTATAGTGCCCAAGTACAAGTCAATCAATGCAATTGTACTTGCCAAAAATTTGAATTTTGAACACGCCGGCATGGTCGTAAATTTGCTACAATGCCGGGGTCCCAAAACGGCCGGAATTGTATGGGTTCATTAGCATGCCGGCCAAAATACCGCCGGCATTTTATTGTTTTGCTTCCCTCCCGACCTTACATGATTTTAGGCATCAGAAGAATGGATTATTTTCAATATATGGCTGGCAGGTCTCTATTTTCGTACACTTCCGGCTACAAACACGCCGGCTTGGTAGGAATGGTATTACCTTGCCGGCCCTGGTAACTACACATTTTTTGTTGTGGGGCCAGCGATCGACATTTCACAACCTTGCCGGCCCCTAGTAACTACACATTTTGTTGACAGTCTTAGCGATCGGCATTTCACAACCTTAGGCTGACAGGACAGCCGACAGGGTAGCTTAAAAAAAGCATGCCGGCAAATATATTGACACTTTATAAACAAACCATTCATTCATCCAACATTTTTGTCCAAAATACGAAACATGTCCCATAAACCGTAAAAAAACATTTGTCCACACCATTAACTTAAACATTTGTCCACCACAACATAAAGAAATGAACTAGGAAAGAATTCATTGGCCACGACCACGACTACGACCACGACCACGGCCCCGTTTAGGAACACTACCTTCACCACCACGACCACTGCTGCTACCTTCACCACCACGACCACTGCTGCTACCTTCACCACCAGGAGCACTACGAGTCCTCTTTTTATCAGCCTTTTTCTTGGCTTGTGCATCCTTAATAGCTTTTTCTTCCGCCTTTACTTGAGCTTGAAGTTGCTTGAACAATAGATGGGCATCCTCATTGTCAACATTTCAAGCATAGTCAATGTGCTTGCTTTGCACTGAGTTCTCCTCTATCTTTCGCGCAACATAACACCACGACAAAGGTCTTCAACTGATCCTTCTATATTCAATTAAACAATAAACAATTAATAGAATGATTCGGTAATGCAATCAATCTTAAAATAGTAAGAGCAACTCTAAAATACTTACAAATATCTTAAGCATTGTTGTTGGGTCTTTCGATTCCATCTTCTTCTTACGAGCCAGTTCTTGGCGAGTCATTGGCCTAATCACAGTAGGACGAGCCCAACCCAAGTACCACGCCATGTATTTCTCAGTAGCTTCATGACCGGTGGTCACCTCGTCCAAAAGACTCACATCGATGTTACGGCCCCGTATATTGTCCCAATGTTCTTGAGTTGGCGTTGGATCGTAAGAGACGTTAATAGTTTTTGGGAGGTGGTGCAGTCATCCCGGTTCACGGTAAAGAACGGTTCTTCATCGAAATGAGGTTCTTCTTGGACGTAACCTAATTGGCGCATTACCCGATGTGGATAGTACATTGAAAATCCTTCAAACACAGTCATCAACGGTCCATAGTATTATTTTCGATACGCAAATTATTCCTCCCTAATATTAGTTACAAGGTGAAAAAATTTGATTCAAAGCTCCCGATACGGATCAAATATCACCTCTTCCGAAGTCAATCTGTCGATGGCGGCTCGGAGTTTCATAAAATTTTGCGCCATATCCTTATCCTGAGTACCCTTAAAACTGTACCTTTGAGCTCTTGGCAAATGAACCGAAACACTGTTATCCACTTTGACGTAAGAGTTGTCTTTGAACAAAGAAGGAAAGCGTTCATATATCCAAACCTATGCAAAAAGAAAAAAAAAGTTTAGTAAGAACCCTTATCTTTCGAGATTTGCAAATATAAATGTTTTAAACAATAAAATTACCTGGAAGAGACATGTGTTTCCGTTAACTTGCTTAGTGAATGCCCTAGAAGATTTTGTCAACTCATTGTTCAAGAAGGCAACCACTGCAGTACCCCAAGAATACCCACGCATCTCATGTAAGGGATCCAATAGTTGCAAGTAACGGCCTCGACTTGGTTTCCGGAACTGTCGGAGAAGATACATCTGCCCAGGGTGTATAGCAAATAAGCGGCCGCGGTAGTATTGATTCGCACCGGGTGCACCATTCCTTCCTATCAAGGATTTCTGAGTCTTCCATAGTTTGTCCCTCAACTTCTTCACATTAAACTTCTTAATTAGTCGACCATCCTTCTTGTCAAGAACATCATCCAAATCGAAACGACTCCAACCGAACAATTTCTTGCTCAATTCGTAAATCTTCTCGAAAGAAATGGCATTATCGAATCCCTCGGTGATCTGCTTTTCCATCAACCTCGAGGCCTAGAATTTGTTGAGCATCATCGGGAGTTATCGCCATCTCACCGAATGGGAATAACAGAGTATCGGTCTCTCCATAGAACCGCTCACAGAATGCGAGAGATGGTAACTTTATCATGATTAATATTTGAACTCTCCACCATGACAACAACCGGAGTTCCTCACAATCACTTTCACCTCCTCACATTCCAAGTCAAGATTCCAAGTATGCATCCTTTGAACACGAAGCTTGGCGCCTCATGAGACGGATGGCATGCTTGTGATCCTAAATACCAAAAAAGAAAGAAAATGAAAACAAATACAAACACTTGATGCAAATTTAATTAAGATAGTTACACACTTGAATAAATAACAAAGACGGATTAGGATTACTTACGATAGTATTATGGACCGTACATGCCCATGAGTGTTTGTATCCAAAAACAGACTCCACCATCTGTGGGGTCCCTTTTGGAGGCTCACCTTCTTTCAAAGTGCAACCATCAAGTGTTTGGAAGGCATGTGAGAATCAGCCGGTTTAGTGATCACCCTCTTCTTCGTTCCGGTTGAAGTTGAAGCCGAAGCTTCGGTGGCTTGTGCAATAGCTAGAGTTTGTTCTCCTTCTCCATCTCCATCTCCATCTCCTTCTTCTTCTTCTTGTTCCTCTTCCTCTTCAAGAATTTCATCTTCGATGATATTCTTACCTTTATCTCCATTACCATCATCATCATCACCATCATCATTACCTCCTCCAGCCTCAAGCATGTCTTGATCAACATCATCATCATCATCGTTGTTACCTCCTCCAGCAGCCGGATTGGTTTCATCAACATCATCATCATCATCACCTCTTCTACCAGATGGAATTGATTGGTCTTCATCTAGAGTCTCGTCTGAATCATTGGGTTCAGATAGTGGTTCTAAGACTTTTGTCGTTCCGGGCACAACATACACCCCTCGATGTTTTGAAGACAATAGTTTATCACTAACACGAGGAGGGTTTGAAGGAGGACTAAGAGCTGCTTTCAGAGCTGCTTTCTTCTTTGCCATTCCTTAATACGAACAAGAACAATTCAGAAAAAAACATTACATGCCGGCAGGTTAGATATATTCAACATATCCGGCGGAACAACATCCGGTAAGGTCGACCAAAAGATGACTGCCGGCGAACAAACGCCGGCATTGTATCATCAAAATAGCCTTCCGGCGCACAAAAAAAACAAGAAATTTTCACTATACAGGTCGGCAAGGTCCATTACACATACATAGCCAGGTGACAAACCGCAAGCATGGTTTTATATAACTACCCTTAGGGTTTAAAAACTCTAGGCATCGAAACATTCAACGAAGTAGCTAGGAAGGGTAAAAAACAAAAACCTGCCGGCTTCATTAAAAGAAAAAAAGACGCCGGCAGCGTATACGATTGAATAACTCTGCCGGCCCTGCTAGTAGCGATTCTGAGAAACTATACAGCCGGCAAGTTCTTCAACCTTATACCCTTCCGGCCAAACCCTAACTATGAAATCCCGGAAAGGTCGCTAACCAAAAACCTTGTCGGCGCCGTAACTACCATTTCACAAATTCGATTTTTCTGACCTTATTTGACATGCAAACATGAAATTGAAGTACTAGAGTGAGTTTAAGTGTTCCCTTACTTTCTTAAGCGCACCATTTCACGTGTTTCAGCGGGTTCAATTCCTTCTTCTTCAACCGTTTTTCTCTTCACTTTCTTAGCAACCAAATTTGCAATTCCGGGGTTATATTCATTGGGTTTCGATTAGATTGTTTCATACGAGTTGCCTCCTTCCGTGGTGGATCCATTGATGAAGATTAATCGGAGTTTTCGAATCGACGATTTTAACGAATTGATCGACGAGTTTTGGTGGTGGTGGGGTGATGGAGCCGGTAAGGTAAGGTTGTGGAGGAGAAGAAGAAGAGAAGAAGATGTAATGAAGAAAGAAAACTGATTTTGGTAGTAATTAGAGTTATAATGAGAAAGGGTAATTTTGTAACTTTACCCATTGACCTCCCCCTTTGCCCTTAAAAAAGAGTCTCTATAAAATTGGGTATACCCCAATTAGTTTGAGTATACCCCAATCTCGCCAGGTAAAATTTCTCATTAATAAAGGCTATTTTCACATTTAATTAATGCAACTCTTAGGTCATACTGAGCTACTAATAATACTATGATAATTCTGAATAAGTCTTTCTTTGACATGAGAGAAAAACTTATTTATAATCAATGCGTCATTTCAGAGTAAAATCTTTGGAAATAAGTCTTGCTTTATACCGTTTAAAATTGCTATTACAGTCGTATTAGGTCAGAAAGACCCAATTTCATACAACTGATTTGTGTCTTTCGAGCAATTAAACAATATCCGAGACTTGACTTTCAACCAATGATTTTTGCTCACATAGCATCAATCCATTAATCAAAATTATTACACATAATATTTGTGAACCTAAAACCGAGTCTTTGCCATTCCATATCAAAATGTAATAAATTCTTGTAAGAAAATCACTGAAACAACATGAATAACTTTCTTTCAATCTCTGTTGAGACCTTCTTAATGCTGGTTCATGTTGTTATAAAAAAAAAAAAAAATCTTTATTGGCAGTAGTTATATTATGGAGTATTGGATAAGTAATTTGTGGTCTTTCATTATCTAACATTCTGATAATGAGAAGATTCACAATATCTGTAGAAATCTTAAATAAAGGGATCATTATCATGATTTCTTGAACAGATATATCCACGTACTCCCACTGATTATGCCATCATTAACGAATTTATATTTTCGGTTTCAATAAGTCTCATACTACGGTTAGAACGTTAAAGAATACCATTTGGATCATTTAGGAAAACCAATGAACCAATAATAGTTTCCAAATCCAATTTTCATTCTTAGAAATGTAAGCCCTCACCTCCAAATGAACAACCATATAAAGGTGATTTAAACTAGGTTTCCCACCATTCTAGTCCAAATTGTGTCTTTGAAAATGCTTTACTCGGAAATCTATTTAAATTACACCGTTGTTGAAAGAACATACATTCACTGATATGTGGTCATTATGCATAACTCATCACGCTTCTAACCATTTTCATAAAAGTATGATTTTGCCTTTTGTTATACACCATTATGCCAAGGATAAGTTGGCCTTGTGTATTGAGCAACAAATCCAAAATTTTGGAGATACTACGTAAAAGATTTAGGATATTATCCTGTTTTGTCATAACTTTCACAATATTCACCACCTTTATCAAACTTAATGATTTTTGCTTTCTCTATAATTGCCTCTCAATTTCAATAATGAGTGTTCAAGAAAACATCCACTGATTGAGATTCGTAATGCAATTGATAGATGTACACAGTAACGCGAAAAAATCATCAGGTGATAAACAATTTTATCTTCCAAAAAATGGACCATTAAAAGTCTACAAAATAATCATAATCAACAATTAATAAGAACAAAAGATGAAATTTATATTAGAGATAAATGACAATTAAGCTTACAATAGTTTCATACCTTCAATAAGATTCTCCTGTAGGTAAAACCTTATCAAGGAACAATGTGAGACATGAAAAACATTAGTACATATTTTACCTTCTCATACACACAACATTATGTTTGTTCAATACCACAACTAGAATCACCAGTGGGCAACTCACGTCCTAAAATGTATTAACAAACTCCAATAATTCTAAATATTTTCAACCTAATATAATGTGAGTTGTAGTCACCTGTGGGTGGCTATTATTTCACACGTATATGAAACATTTAGATAACCTTAATGCTTGTTTAAATTTTTGAACCAAAACTACTTGTGAGCAGCATTGTTCTAATCGTTAAATCAAACTGAAAGGACTCAAAATATACAACACTTACCAGATAAGAGCATAGCATCACTGTGGTGATAACTAAACTATCCAACAAACATGTACAATTGCAAATATCACACTAACTTTTCTTGTGATATTGCACAGTCCCACTCAATGATATAGACATACTTGATCTGATCATAAATTTAGTCGCTTATAAACAATAATGAGTAACCCTAAAACATCAATCACGAACATTTATTCAAAAGCATGCCATACATAAATTGCGAAAAAATATCAACACCCTGTAATCGAAAAATATCCAAACATAATGAACTTTTTCTTAAACCAAAATCGAGCATGAAGCAAGTCTATAAATATAATTCAATAATGAAATTTCATTGAAGAAAAATTCTTTGATGCATCGCTCATTTAAATATGATACAAGCTTAAAGATCATGATAAATAACGGATATATGATGAATTAATATGAAAAGTGTTAAATAGTCAATGAATATCATTTTTCAGAAATATGGATAAATTTATCAAAAATAAAACCTCAATTTCATAGAGGATGCAATAAGTTTTGGACAACATAATAAAAATATTCATGAAAATATTAAAAATTCGTAATATGTTACTCAACTCGATAATGAGTTAATTTATGTAAATTTTCTTTTATGCACTTTTAAGAAATAACGTAAAATCATGTGCCAATTATTTAATTACCATAATGTATGATCAGATATTGTACACTTCAATGTTATCTTAAACATGTGAACTCAAATTACCTGTGGGTAATTTGAGTTCTAATACACTTAAGAAAAACAATATTATAAGCACTTGACATGATAACGATTATGACTGAAAATATTATTTGACATCACTGTGGTGATAGCCAAACAACTCAAATAATGCCATATTAACTACTAAACCTTGCCTTTACGGCTTGGCGTATTCGTGCTTACAATAAAATTATTATTATTTCTTAGATAAAACACTCTAGTATCACAGTGGTGATAACTAAAGAATTATGACCTAAGAATCTTAAGCACAATAATTTTATACGTACAATTGAAATTATCATCAACATTGGGAGAAAAGTTAAACGTGAAACATAATGACACAAGACACCCTCAAGATTCAAATCAGTTCATATTCATAATGTATGATCAACAATCATATCAGTTAATGTTTTCTTAAATAAATGAACTCCAATTTCCTGTGGGTAAATTCTGTTCTAATATATTTAAGAAAAAACAATATTACAAGCATTTGATAAAATTGTGATCATGACCAAAAGTGATTTGACATCATTGTGGTGATAGCCAATCAACTAAAATAATGCCATTATCACATGATATCGACAACTGCAAAACCTACATTTTACGGTTTGCAAATTCATGCTTATAATAACATTATGATTATATTGAGATATAACACTCTAGCATCAATGTGGTGATAACTATAGAGTCTCATAATAATTTCAAGTATAATCTCATAAAATCCAAAAAGAAAAATAATAATCTGAGAGAAACTATTCCTTAATGCAAAAGCACACAAACCGTATCATAACGTACACACAAACTTTACAGTGTCAAACATGATTCGAATTAAAATTTTATAACGAATTCGGTAAGAAATCATCTCAGATTATACATTAGTTTTCAATAAAGCGGAAGCATATTAGTTGATTTACATTTCTTTAAATAAAACAATTTTATAATTTCTTAACACCGTTATTAAAATTGATTTTAATTGTAAACCGGTTCAATTTATAAGTTTGTTCGGTAATGAACAAATTTAAATTAGCTTAAGTTTGAACCATAATTGGGTATAACCTTTTAATTACCAAAAAAATAGAATTAAGCTAGCAAAATGGGCAATTTTATCTAAGGCCCAAGTTCTGTAATTTTAAAGACATAACATAAAATAGTTTTATGGGTCCATTTTCTTAAACAAACGAAACATGTCCTTGGATACAATAGTGATGGTTATTGTTTTCCGTTTCATAGGTAGAGAGAGGACCAAGTTCCTAGGGTTTTAGTATTAGCCTTAGATCTCGACCGTCCATCAAAGAAGAGATAATAGGAGTTATTCCCCTAGAATGATAACCGAAATATTTAGCAATATTCTTAATTAATCAAAGTTATTACATGGGCCCACAAGATATTTCTATATTTATAGAAATATTCTTACAAAAGCTTCACAATAGGTATTCATTTCTACATCCAAAATACTGAAATCTAATAAACTTTCATCTTCAACTAATATTCTCAGAAATGGCTTCTTTCCATGTTCGTTCTGCCAGTTTACCTAAAACCTCTCATCCTATCACTCTTGCAGTGGAGGACCAATTGTGCCAACTTAAAGCTACTGAACAAGCTACCTCATCTTCATCATGTTGGATATTTTCAATAACATAGAAAACAAAACGTTTTTCGTTTTTGGTTTGCCACTATCACGGGGAGCGTCCGGTGCCGAATAGATGCAATGGATTTTTGTTGGAGATGAAAAGGCATCTCCAAAGGGTGTGATGGTTCACAAAAGACACTTTCATTCCCATAAGGCACTATTGATGTCTTTTGGTAGTGAAGAGGCATCTCCAATAGGCATGAGTTCCCTATAAGTAGTGATGATTTGTTTTCATTCAAACAATGAAAAATATCAAATACTTTCTGTTTTCTCTCTTCTAAGCATCATCAGAATTCTATTCTTGTGTGTTCTTGGTTGGGTCAAGGGGTACAAACCTTGAATCCAATTACGTTGTTATAGGGCTTCATTGTATCCTGACGGCAATATTTCGCATACCTGTTGTAATCGCCAATTAATATTGGGAGGGTAGAAATAATTGTATAAAATAATCTTAATCGATCCTTGAAGCCGTAAGTACAACATTTCTCTTAGTTTTTTCATCCTCTGTTTTAGCCCAAAATTTCCAACAGTTTTAGACAATTAGTTTCTCGAGAATGGAGGGTGAAACTCTGCTATGTTTAAAAAGGGAAAGGATATACTAGGGTTCATCCGTCGGAAAGATAAAGATGATCGGTGGGATAATCATTCTCTTATCAAATTTAAGATAAGTACCAAATTCCTTTATCTTATGTGTTTCTGTTCTTATGATGATGCTGTGATTCATGCATTTATGAATTGACTAATGTTTTGAGCATTAAAAGATTATGATTTTTTTGTGTTTCCAATAACTAATTATTGGAAATTGAAACCCAAGATTCATGCATTAATTATCTGTATTAATTGACGTTTGCTTATATGGAGACATTGAAATGAATCTGTGATCGGTTAGTCAAGAGATTTTGGCATTTACCAAATTAAATGGCGATTAAATCGTTTGTTCAGTTCGCCTGAATCAACTAGAGATATTGCAAGTAGGTCCCGTAGTTAGATGGATTGATTACTTTTGCAAGTGATGGCGATCCAATTGAAAACTAATTAGTTGGGACGGGATATATGGGTATTCATGTATACTGTATAGAGATAGCTAGGTATTCATGTATAATGCATAGATCTTGCAATTTTTTAAATTAAGCTTGGCACTGGGTTTGTCACCTGATGAATTTTCTTTGATGTACTATAAATGAGTGCAAGTACTATTTTGGTCGCGTGACATTAGAAAAGTATTGTCATGAATGCTCTAAGATTAGAGAACCAAAATGGAGATCACCAATGATTGTTGAGACTTCAATTTTTGGTATGGGTATAATTCTTGCGTTAGGAATTATAAATTTAGAAGTCTGAAATCATCGGTAAATGTTGAGAAACATTTAGATGTGAGTATAATTCTTGCAAAAGGAATTATAGGTTCCACAATATGGAAATTGGAATGTCTTAAATGACATTGAAAGAAAAGTGAAATTCCGGTTAATATGTAACGACAACGTAAACGTATTGGAAGATTGGGTGCGCGACCAAATATCCAACGATGAGGTGTTACGATATTACCGATGCATAAATTACGAACATTTGCATTACATAATGTAAAATGTTAAATAGACATTGTCTATGTTCTTGGGTATAAATTTGTAGAAGATTGGGCATGAGTAGAGGAGTTACTCATCGTAATAATGTGCTTGTTAAAATAGCAAGCAAGTTGCCTACAAATTTTATATGCCTCTAGTGTATGCAAGTCTATAATGACTTCTTGTGAATTAACTGTAAATGTTAATTAGGATCACTAGAGAAGTTACAATTATTTTGTAAAATTAAATAGGAATATTTTTAATAATGTTGTCAAAATTGATTGCATAAATGGATGCAATTAATGTGGAGGAATGGCTTAGAACCTTATTTGTAGAGATCCCATTTTGGAAGAAGCCATCTCAAGCGGTCTTGATTAATTGTGAATCAGGCTATAATCTATAACGTCTCTAACAAAGACTTATAATGAAAGGTCAAGACATACAAGTCTTGTACATTGAACGGTAAGTCAATTACTCAAGAAAGGAGTAATTGCAGTTAGCCATTGAAACGGAGAAAAACTTGGTAGACATATTTATGGAAAGTCTCCCAAAGGAAATGTTTTCAATGAAGTATACGAAATGGGACTAAGGTGCTGTGAAGGAAGGTTGATCACCCATAGCGAAACCCAACCTATGTTTTGAAAAGGATAAACAAGGTTCAATGTGGTACCAACAAGCTATGGATGTGATTATGGTGCACTAAGTAAAAACTTCTCATTTCGTTTAGTGCGAAGGATTAAAAGAAAATAGGATGGATGTAAATCCTTAATGAGTCTGTGATTAGTAAAAGGTGTATCGCGAAACACCTTCGACACTTACCTATATGAGTATATGGAAATCAAGTAGTTTCCTAAGAGAAGAAGACCGTTCTCTAAAGCGAGACTCATGAATCCAGGATATAGCACATGGCCATTAACGTCTTTGAGCTCTGAGAACACACAATCTCTCGAAATCGGTATGTGTGGAGATTAGGTTTTATCACATGGGGTACTTGGTTCAAGACTAATTTCACCACTGAACCTCGATAAGGCTTTGAATTTTTTGCACTAAGTGAAGGTTCAAATCCAAAAGATACCTATCATTTATGTACTGTTTTCAATGATGATGCTTATTTCCCAACTTTGCTTGAACTACGTTGGCTTGATCCCACTCGGGTACGTAGGCAGTCACTTGAGTGATGCAGCCACTCCGGTTTTTGTAAGTTTTACTTTAATTTTCTATTTTGGTTTTTGAAAATAGGGGGAGATTGTTGGATATTTTCAATAACATAGAAAACAAAACGTTTTTCGTTTTTGGTTTGCCACTATCACGGGGAGCGTCCGGTGCAGAATAGATGCAATGGATTTTTGTTGGAGATGAAAAGGCATCTCCAAAGGGTGTGATGGTTCACAAAAGACACTTCCATTCCCATAAGGCACTATTGATGTCTTTTGGTAGTGAAGAGGCATCTCCAATAGGCATGAGTTCCCTATAAGTAGTGATGATTTGTTTTCATTCAAACAATGAAAAATATCAAATACTTTCTGTTTTCTCTCTTCTAAGCATCATCAGAATTCTATTCTTGTGTGTTCTTGGTTGGGTCAAGGGGTACAAACCTTGAATCCAATTACGTTGTTATAGGGCTTCATTGTATCCTGACGGCAATATTTCGCATACCTGTTGTAATCGCCAATTAATATTGGGAGGGTAGAAATAATTGTCTAAAAGAATCTTAATCGAGCCTTGAAGCCGGAAGTACAACATTTCTCTTAGTTTTTTCATCCTCTGTTTTAGCCCAAAATTTCCAACACATCAATCTACCAGAACTTATCTAGTCTTGTAGACTTACATGAGTGTGTCGAGGATTTCCTTTCTACCCAAGATGGGAAATGCTTAGACTCCGGTTTGGATAGATCTATCATATTGTTGGATGTTTGCAGTATTATCAAGGATGTTTTGTCTCAAACAAAACAATCTGTTCAACAACTACAGTCATCCATCCATAGACGATCAAATGAAGTTTCCGAATACATGATCTCAAGAAAGAAGATCAGTAAAGTGATCCGCAAGTGCCTCTCAGATTTAAAAAACAACAAGAAAGTCGATACTGAAGTTACTGTTCTAAGAGAAGTTGAAGCTACTACTCTTGCCGTTCTTGAATCTCTATTGTCCTTTGTGTCTGAACCAAAAAAAAATAAATACTTGATCTCTAAGTTGATGCTAACCAAGCAAGTGTCAAACAAAGAAACTTCTGAAGTAATGGAGGTGGATACCGCGGTAAAAGCCCTAACCAAAGGTATTGAAGTAAACAATGTGCAAAAGACATTGAAAGCCCTTGAAATGACCCTTGAAGATCTTGAAGACAAACTAGAAGTTGTCTTTAGGTGTTTGATTAAAACTAGAGTTTCACTCCTCGACATCCTCAACCAGTAGTAACATCATATATTACTACTATCAGCCATAAGCATTTTTCGCTTTTTATTATGAAAAGTGCTCATGGAATTTTGTACGTACATTACTGTAAATGAAAACAAAGTAAATATCAACACAACAAATTCTTTGACTACATATATCTGTCTCTTCACAAATTATCTCAAGTTTATTTTTACTGGCTCGTCCCAATCATCAAACGAGAAATTTACCTTTTCAAATTATGCATAATGCGCAGCGCATTTTCTTACGATCTAAACACCATTGACCTTAACCATTTCGAATCATAAAAAATATAGCAATGGTGTTAGGTTAGGGAACATGAGATCTTAAAGGTAGGCATATCTTGCACATACATGAACTTCCATATTACATAGAAAGCAGTCTGTCATTATTCCAAATGTTGGCTTTAACACTGATCATATGTGCGTGTGAAGATTCCAGTTTCTAGGAAACAACGGGATATCGAGCATTGATGAGAAAATATGTGAATGCATAAATGACAATCAACCAACGTGATTACACGCTTACATTCACTCATACATATCAAGGCTGTCATATTCCATTTGTCTAAGCGACAATCTCAGTCGTGCATATATATTTATATTTCATACTGACAAAATTTAAGATACTAACGTGGTGATTACCTCCAATTATTATCTGTTATGTGTTGCTTAAATCAGGAGCAACCAACAGACACGGGCTATAAAATCGGAAGCTAGCACATGAAAACAAAAGCAAGTGATTAAGAGAGCCGGTTGAATTGAGATTCTTTATGCCTCCTTCCGTCTTCAGCTTTATGTATATAAGTTGCACAATAGGTATTCATTTTTCATCCAAAAAACTGAATTCTAATAAGCTTTCTACTTCTACAAATTCAATTTCAAAATGGCTTCTTTCCATGTTCGTTCCATCAGTTTACCTAAAAACTCCCATCCTCTCACTATTGCAGTGGAGGAACAATTGTGCCAACTAAAAACCACGGAACAAGCTACCTCATCTTCACCAATCTGCCAAAACTTATCAGGTCTCAAAAAGTTATATGAGAGCGTTGAAGATTTCCTTTCTACCCAAGATGGGGAGTGCTTAGACTCCGGTTTCAGCGGCGGAGCTATGTGCAAGTTTTGGGTGGCCATGGCCACCCCAAGATTAAGGCGATTAAGTAGGGATGTACGCAGATTTCTTCCAAAATTTCCAAGTTAAGTACAACGTGGCCCCTCCAACAAAAGTGAGAAACACATTTCTTCTATGAATAACTCTCACGTTTTTAATGTTTTCCTTAAAATGGTTCTGACTTCCCTTAAATCTAGCTCTTAATATTTTTCAATTTCCTTTTCTACTTATTCTTAAAAGATTTATTAACTTTGATTGGATGCTTTCTTAGGAAAAGAGTTTAGGTCGGTTGTATATATTAGTTAAACCCTAAACAACTAAACAAGATCCTAATTCGTAATAAACAGATTATAGATTGGAAGTCGCCCAAATCTCCCGGAAACGCTCAATCACTAAAACAGGTATACAAGGTATGTACAAACATTTGTATTGACTGCGAGATTGCAAATTTTTTTTTTCCCAGAATACTAATTAGTTATATTATTGTTTAATCTCAAGAGTAATTGAGTCAAAACTATATATTGGATTTCAGTGGATCAAATCCTTAGGAACAAACAGAGAGTTGCACCAACATTAATTCACATGGAAGACAACACCAGAAGCCCTACCGCACCACCAACAGCAACTACAAGTTCTCCTCCATCACCACCACCGCCACCAACATCTCTATATGGCCCCTCCAACATTTAAATCCTGGCTCCGCCGCTGTCCGGTTTGGATGGATCTATCAGGGTGTTGGATGTTTGCAGTATTACCAAGGATGTTTTGTCTCAAATGAAACAATCTGTTCAAGAACTTCAATCATCCATTCGTAGACGATCAAATGAAGCTTCTGAATACATGATCTCAAGAATGAAGATCACTAAAGTGATCCGCAAGTGCCTCTCTGATCTAAAAAACAAGAAAATCGACTCCGAAAGTAGTATCCTAAGAGAAGTTGAAGCAACTACTCTTGCTATTCTTAATTTTTTTTTTTTTTTTTATCGAGAAAAGGGGGTATTTATTGCAGAGAGAAGAAAGAATTACAAATTGCAAGACAAAAAGAGAAAAACAAGAAAAAAAGAGAACAAAAACAGGGATACAGTCCATCATATGTGATGGAAGTAAAAGAGAAACAAACTCTTAACTTACTATGTTAGTGAAACATGCTATCCCAGGAAAAAACACACCAATCAAGCCTGAAGTTAAAGTTTCTGTTGAAGGCGGAACTCCAAGCAAGAATTGATGCTTTCACCTCCACGCTTACTTGGAAGTGAGAAAGAGATTTCTCGTCGAAAATTCTTCGATTGCGTTCATTCCATAAAGCCCATATCACGGCAGCTGGTACTAGGTCCCATATTTCTTTCGCTGGACCTAAAATACCTTTAGAAGACCAAGTTTGAGCTAGTTGAAGAACTGTTAGAGGAGGAATCCACCACCGCGTACCTGGGAGGATTAAGGACCATACTTTGCGAGCGAAATGACAGGTCAGAAGAAGGTGTTCAGTTGATTCACATTCAACATGGCAAAGAGGACATCTGCTTGCAAGCTTGAAGTTCCGATGCTGAAGAGAGTCTTGGGTGGCAATCTTATTATGAGCTGCTGTCCAATAGAAAAAACATATTTTTGGTGGGACATGTGGATTCCAAATGGCCTTATATGGGAAATTAGGAACCGCAACATCTTGAGCATTCTCCACCAAGGATTTATAGGTGGACTTTACAGTGAAAGAACCTGTTGTTGATGGAGTCCAAACTCTTGAGTCAGGTTGACTGGAAAGAGGCGGTGGAGAATCACCTATGGATACAAGCATGGCAGCTAATTGGTTTACTTCAGATTCCTTCAGAATTCTCTTGAAGTGGAAAGACCAACTGGTACCATCCAATGAAATGTGCTCATGAATAGAGCCTTGTTTGAGACCAGCAATTTTGAAGTGTGCTCTTGATTTAAGACCAGCTATTCTTAAATCTCTACTGTCCTTTGTGTCTGAACCAAAACAAAACAAGTCCTTGATCTCTAAATTTATGCAAACCAAGAGAGTTGCACAAAAGTGCGATGAAGAAACTTCCGAAGTGATGAAGGTTGATGCCGCAGTAAAAGCGCTTACCAAAGGAATTGAAGTAAACAATGTTCAAAAAACACTGAAATCCCTTGAAATGACTCTTGAAGATCTTGAAGACAAACTAGAGTCTGTATTCAGGTGTTTGATCAAAACCAGAGTTTCACTTCTCAATATCCTCAACCATTAGTATCATATATCGGTACTGATCGACCATAAGCATATTTCGCTTTTTATTATGAAAATGCTCATGGATTTTGTAAACATTACTGTAAATGAAAAGAAAGTAAATATTAATACAACAAATTCTTTGACTACATATATCTGTATTCACTTATTATCTTTAGTTCCTTTTTACCGAGCAATTTACCTTTTTTAATATATTTTCAAATTATGTAACATGAATCATAATGGGCGAAAAGCATCTTCATACAATCTAAACAGCTAAACACCATTGACCGTTTACCGTTATCATAAAAAATATAGCGATGGTGTTAGGTTAGAGAACATGAGATCTTAAAGGTAGGCATATCTTTCACATGCATGAACTTTCGTATTACATAGAAATCAGTCTGTCATTATTCCAAATGTTGGCTCAACACTGCATGGACTATAAATTGTGTGAAGATTCCATTTGCAAGGACAAAATTAGACAGCACGTTGATAAGCAAATCTGTGAATGCATAAATGACAATCATGCATATATATCAAGGCTGTCATATGACTTGCATTCGACAATGTCAGTCGTGCATATATATTGTACACATTACTGTAAATGAAAAGAAAGTAAATATCAATACAACAAATTCTTTGACTATATATATATTTGTTCTTCACATATTATATATCTAATGTTTTTTACTTGATACAAAATACATCTTGGACATTTGAATTACCTCATACCTATGTTAAATCGCTAATGATAACATGAGTCATCATTTATACTGGGCAGTGCATCATACAATATAGACACCATTGATCTTAACCATTTTGAGTCATAAACAAATATAATGATGCTATAAGATCAGGAAACAAGCATATGTTGCGCATGCATGACAATTTTATATATTCAAATAATTAGAATCAAAACAATTCGAAGTGTTGGTGCACAGCCATTCCATCCGTTGATATGCATTGTTAAGGTTTTGGTTGCTAAAATAGATCTAATGACCCGACTCTGTCTCAATGGGTCGGTGACATAATGATCTGCATGAGCGTGACCCCTATGTGATTGGGTGTGTCACATTGTCTTCGAACATACCTCGTGATTGCGCGAGTCTTCCCAGAGAACATGTCTAGGATGCCCTGCCGAGAAAATAAGCCGGTGGTATATGTTAATCTGACATTGTGCGCTACTACTATCCTCACAATGGATCACACATGAATAAACACTTTTTATGTATCTGGCTGTCAGGCTGCTCTAACTGCTCGTGTATATATGGTGCACATTAGAATAGGGTGTCAAATTGCACCAAGTATCGCCTATATACAGCGGATTTACATGCAAACCTATGTATCTCTTTTTGGTTGCAATGTAAATCCAAGCAGTGACTTGATTCTCAGTGAAGCCAACTATAGCCCATACACAGCGGAGTTACATGCTAATACTGTTTTTCTATTTTAGCGTGCGACTATTTCTGTTGCGGAACACAACATCCATGAAGGTTAAAAATTCATGAGAAGTGTAAATTACATGATTCATATTTTTTGTAAAGGGTGATAGTCAATGTGCCTCCAAAAACTGGCCATATAACTTTATATTATCCATTGAGGAAGGAAAACCATTTCATGGGAGAGTAGAAGATGATTATTGGTCGAAGGCCAGTGAATGTGTAGGATGACATTCAATGCCGGATAAACTTATTACTCAGCATCGTGGAAGACCGCTATAAAAAAATTGGGCGAAGTTATGGTAGAATATCTTGTAGACATGGGAGACAACTAAAGTTAACATGCAGTGGTGAGAAAGAAGCCTCGTGAATTATAAGACATCCGGAAAGATAATTAGCATACAAAAAATGCGGAAAATTCTTATATCAAAACTATAAAGGAAATCAAATATTAAAGAGAGCATGAATAAACATTATAACAAATTAAATTTTGTTTATTTGGTGTTATAATTAATGAAAAAATGTTAAATGAAATCAATGGGTAAATCAAAGATGTTAAATGAAATCAATGGGTAAAATCTCATATATTCTAGAGTCCAATTTTGTGCACACTCCTTTAAGGAGTGTCCACAAAACAAAGCAATCCTATTGGCTCCATAAAATCAGCCGTTAACTAATAAATTTTATTTCATTTTAATTTTATTTTAATCTTAAAAACGGTAACCGTATATATATGATATCTAGTGTTACCTAAAATATAGGATTCCTAAAAAAAATGAAACTAGTGTTACCTAAAATATAGGATTCCTAAAAAAAAAAAATGAAACTCTTAATTTGTTAACATCTCCAAAAACGTGGTGGTGGACTGAAATTGTTACAAAAAGAATATGATGTTGAACTGATCATCATAGACTCCACTTCAGAATTATTGTTCATATCAACAATAAGTGCATCATTTGAAATTTATTGATGGAGTCCGAAGAGGTCGATCAAGTAAGCAACAAAGATGATTTTAATTTCCTAAACAAGGTCTCAATCAAGTAAGCAATAAAGTCTAAGAGATACTCCCTCCGTCCCACTATTAGATGACCTAGTTGAAATTTGCACAATTCTTAAGGCACTGAATGAAATGAGTGTTTTTAAGAATTTTTTACGACTATACCCTTATGAATAATAATTTGTAAATTTTAGAAATCATTTATCTCTCAAACTATACCATAGATTTTCGTAAATTTTGTACCGTTGAAAATCATTTTAAAACACCTACGTAACGAGTATAAACATGAATATCAAATTATATATATTTCTTATGATACCGATAATCAATCAAAGGGGTAGTTTTAGAGATATCCCCTTGATTAGTGAAATAGGTCAACTAATGATGGGACAAGATCTTAGACCAAGTAGGTCATCTAATGGTGGGACAGAGGGAGTACTATTTTTTTATTAACTCGGTAATCAATCAAAAATTCTATACGGCACCGATCCAGGAACCTTCCTAAACAGGGATTCTTATTACTGTATCCGATTACCACCAAGATGATTGTTCTGGTTTAATTTATATTACATCGATAATGAGGACCTGGAGCTTACTACTGCCACCAATACTAGTCACACCCCAGCCACGCACCAATGCAATTCTTGGATACCTCCTACTGTAAATACAGTCAAAATTTACATCAATGCTGCCATTGGTAACTGGTAAGAACAATTCTTCCTGCGCTGCTGTTGAAAGGGATTCTCGGGGAAGATTTTTTAAGTGCAGGCACATCTCTCAGTGCCTCTTTGTTGCAGAAGCAGGTGGTTTCTGTTGAAAAATAAACCCACCAAACCTGTACGGGTATAGTGTTTTAATTAGAAGTCAACACTAATTATCTATTTCCTATTTTAGACATCCTAATTTATTATTGATATTCTGTTACCATTTTTTGTTTAAGATAAAAATAAAAATAAAAACTAATTTTTAATATGCAGTTAACGGCTGGTTTTGTGGGGCCAATAGAAACGCTTTGTTTTGTGGACACTTCTTGAAGGACTGTGTACAAAATTGGACTCTATATTCTAAACGGTTTTACAGAACACGCTGTGATCTTTCAAAATAAATGTCATTAATTGCCACAAATTTTCATAGTGTCATACATTTATGCTTAAAGATATTGAAAAGAGTTATATAAATAGCTCTTTCTAGCCAGGCCCAAAAGAGATTATCTATTTACATCTTCTCCTAATCTAAGGTTTGGAATCATTTTCAATTATCTCTATTTTTTCTTCTGTTGGGTAAGTTGGGATCAGACCTGTGACCTTACTTTCATTTTGTTGTGGTGTTGCCCAACAACTTCCTTTATCAAAAAAAAAAATACTAAGGTCACGATCGGATTCCACCTAACCCTTCAAAAGAGGTAAACACAACATCATTGTGTATTTGGATACTATAAGCAAAATGGTCAATCTCAGAAACGAGAAACAAAAAGATTTAATTTCCATAATCACCCTTTTTCTTCTGTTGGGTAAGTTGGGATCAAACCTGTGACCTCACTTTCATTTTGTTGGGACATTCAACAATTTCCTACGCCAAAAGATGCTAAGGTCACGATTTGATTCCATCTAACCCTTCAAAAGAGGTAAACATGGCGTTATAGTATTTAGATATTAAAAATAGAAGTCAGTCCATAAGTCAGTTCAAGTGGATTTCAAGTTGGGAAGAAGAAAGTGAAGACTAAAATGACTGCATTGAATAAAGCTAAAGCTGCTCAAGCTATGGACCTTGACAAACAGAACTAGCTAGAATTACTCACAGTTAAGTTTTTAGATCTTCTTTTTTGTAATTTGATTGATAATTTGATTACAGGAGAATTGATCAGTTTCGTTAATCCTGTTCTTCAACTATCCTTGCTCCATTAGCCTCACTGTACCGACTTATTTCATTGAATCTGATACTTTTGGATCTTAGGAATCTTTTGCTTTTGATTTCTTGTTTCTGGTTCTTAACTAGTTTTTAACTGAGGAATTTCAACCCTCAACCCTGACTGAGATTTCCTGTTACTGGTTCTTAACTGAGGAATTTCCAAATACTCTCCCTATCTTAAATTGAATGTGGAATTCTATACTAATACCAGAGGGTAGAGACCCATGAAATCTGGCTGCTACAACGACATTAGTAGGAAGACAATACTGCATTTCCACCATCTCTAGTGCAACTGGTTTCAGATTTACACACCCAACGGCGTGTTGTCTGTCATGGGGCATAAGCATCATGACAAAGTAAGCGCAACAGAAAATGGCATCATTCTCACGCCTTTGCCTGGCATGGTAGGGTTCCCGTAGATGTCCTCAAACTGAATATCTTGCAGGATGAGCTCCTGGCGCTAGCTGTAGTCCCTGGAGCCTTTGAGGTTCATTGCTTTCTCTATCTGATCAACCCCTATCCTTCTTCCCTGTTGTTGTATTGAGGATAATCCATGTTTGCAAGAGCTTTACTTTTATCCACCGGATATCTAGGAATCCAATTTTGTGCACATTTTCTTCAAGAGTTAAAATTTATTTCAGTAAATCCACCAGATATCTAGGAACCCAATTTTTGCAGTTTGACATAACTCCCTCTCCATGCCATGGCATGTTCCTTTCCATACATATTTAAGAATTCAAAAAATTTAGTTCCCAACAGAATTAAAAAATTATTTCAATTTTTCTCTATCTTTCAATTTTTATAAAATTATTTGTAGTAGTGACCCAAAAAAAAAAAAAAAAAAAAAAAAGATTTAAAAAGGTATATGGTCAAACGTATAGCGCATACATTTGAGATCTACTTTTGCACACCAGTATAAACATTGAAAAACCAACAGGGATTAGCCCAGTTGGCCAGGGGTTGAACTCCCAAGTTATGCAATGTAGTAAACTAGCGAATGCAATGTCAGACAAATAAGAGTGGCAATAATTGGCAAGAATCAATAAAAAAAAAAAAAAAACTATAAAAATGACTGAACGAGATAAACTATAAAGATGACTGATCACACATGAATAAACTCTCTTATAAACCAGGCTATCAAGATGCTTCTAACCCAGTGCAAACCTATTTTTATCTGGTTTTGGTTACTATGTAAATCTAAGCAGTGACTTGATTATCGGTGAAGCCACCCTATATACTGCGGACTTGCAAGATAATTCTGTTGCAGGAAGTGCACAATAGCAATGAAGGTTAAAAATTCATGAGAAATGTAAATTACATGATTCATATTATTTTTTTTGTAAAGGGTAAGAGTCGATGTGCCTCCTTTAACTGCCCAATAACTGTATACGTCAAGGAAGGGCAACCTTTTCATGGGAGAGCAGAAGATGATTATTGGTCGAAGCCAGTGAACGTGTGGGATGACAATAAATGCGGGTAAACTTATAATAATTTTTGGGCGAAGTTATAGTAGAATATCTTTTAGACATGGGAGACAACAAAAATTAACAGCCAATGGTATTAACAAAGTCTCATGGATCAAAATATTCCAGAAGAAATTTGTATAAAAGAGATGCGGAAAATTCTTATATATCAAAACTAAAAACCAATATTAAAGATAGAAATATGAACACGTCTAAAGTGATAATACTCAAAAGTTTGTTTATTCTGTATTTGATTAATGAGTTGATGTTAAATGAAATGAATCACTAACCATCCGGTGAATCAGCGGGTAAAACTCATCTAGAATACATGGCACAATATAGACAAGTTAGGCAAGATAAAGAGAGTTCCAGATTTGTCTCATTAATTGCTCATAATGATTATTTATTAATTTTCATTATAAATGTCCTCTTAATTAATCTAATGAATTTATATTTCCAAGTAAACATTAAATGTCCTCAATCCAAGATTTATATTATTAATATCCTATTATATTTTACTAATAAATATTCTATGACAAGTATTCTGAAATAAATGTTTCATTAATTAATCTAACTAGTGTCTAACCCGTGCTACGCACCGGGCCGGTGGGATCGGCTAATTTAGCGTGGCGGGGCTTCGCCCCGCACCCGTAGACAAATGCACTAATATTTTTTTTGAATAAATTTTGATTAGTTTTATTTTTAAAGAGATAGGAAACTTTGATACCCATTAAGTGTCTTATTATTCGATGGTTTAAATTTGGTATTAGAAATTTATGTTAATGTATTGGTTTTATGGCCAAATATTAAAATAATTTAATAGAAATTGACTCCATAATTAAATTAAATTTTATTTACAATTGAACAAAATTATATACTTATTTATTTATGTAACCCGTGCTACGCATTGCGTACGATAGAGATTGTATTTTAGGGTGTGGCGGCCCCGCACAATTACATCATAAATTTCCAAAAATCTTGATTAGTAACATTATTTTTAATGGATAAAAAAATTTGATACCCTTTGATAATCGTATATGCATAGTTTACAAAGTAATTTTTATCGCCTATATTTGGCATATATAAAATTTTAATGCCACACCAATTAATGATTCACTTGTCGGTATCATTGTAGTACAGTGGTAAAGTCACTGGGATGATACCAATGACCTGAGTTCGAAACTCTCCAGCACCAACTTTTTTACCGATAAAAAAAAAAAGAATTAATGATTCACCTAGTATGTAACCCGTGCTACACACCAGACTCGGGGGAGATTGCTGATTTGGTGTGGCGGGGCTTCACCCCGCACCCGTGGGCCATATGCATGGGAACATCTTTAAATAGAAAGTGTATTTTTCATTCGAAATACCTAAACAATCGAAAAAGTAATTGTACTTTTAACTCGTGCTACACACCAGGCCCGGTGGAGACTGCTGATTTGGCCCCGCACCCGTGGGCCATCTGCAATGGGACATCTTTAAAATCCACGTTAATGTATCATTTGAAGCTGACAATTCAATCAACTTTAGTATGTAGATTTTTTCTCTTGTGATAATTGAAAGCAAGGGCATGGAAGTTTGGTCTATGTAGTAACAACAAATGTAGTAACTATAGGAATGAGTCAATACTAAACCTAACGTTCTTATGAAGCATATATCTTGGGATTTGTTTAATATCGTTAAGCTTAAACATCATCACTCATCACACAAATAATCATTAAGAGTCTGTGATGATCGGTAAAGCATCGGCTTTCATAATACCATATGGAATACTCCAAGAGTCTTCCCATGATCTGCACATAGATGGTATATATGTCCCTTTCGAGAAGGTAATATGAAATTTCAAATTTTATCTGCAAAATACAGATCATCTTATACATGGTAAGCGACAGAGAAGAAATTCAATCATATAAACAATGCTCTAATATATAAATCCTATATATATGCAATGAATAACACCGCAATGAAAAACAATAACCTCCAAGCGTACACAATATAATCTTAATTACCAGAGGCAGCAAATTAAGGAATTATCAAGGCAAGGTTATCCTACCTTCTTGTTGCAATCTTTGCAAGCCATATATAATACCAATCTTCATTTTCCTGCATTTCAACGATCCTTGCTTCACAGTAGCATGTGGTCTTCTACGTTACACAAACACAGACGTGTTAGTCAATTGATTGTATCATTTCTGGCCATACGGACTTTTGGAACGAATTATTGATGACAAAGCTGAAGTCAAATATTATAAAATGACTATGACCATATCCAGAGGCATGTTACGGAGTACACAACTGAAAATTTGAACAAACAAACAGCTTGAACTGTAAACTCAAATCTTAATCTTAATTTATGGAATTTCATACACCCAAACAGATTCTCCATTGAAAAGAATTTTCTTTGCCAGAATCAAGGTATTCATGGAATCATAGATTATTGTATCTGCTAGAATTCACCAGTGAAAGTGAGATCAATGTGATTACTGGTTTGGAATTCTTTTGTTGTTTTGTAGGTGGAGCATATCACCTCTTACACCTTGTTTCTTGTTTGTTTGCAGCTGACTCATCATCTGGATCTGAGTCAACCCCTGACTCGGGCCGAGTCATGGGTCAGACGGTTTTTTTTTGCATTTTGAGCCAGATCTAACTCGACCTCTGACTCAGACATAATCCATGACTCAGACCCATTTGAGTCACGTAACATAATACCCCTGACTCATGGAACCAAACCACTGACTCACATATTTTGAGTCAGATGAGTCATATCTGACTCAAAAAAAAAACATATCGAGTCAGATCCAGATGAGTCAGGTGATTTCACTCAGATCCAGACGACTCGGATGAGTCAGGTGTAAACAAACATGGTGTTAGTCTCAGGCGTGGACCCTTAATTACTCAGGCGTGGACCTCCATTATATATATTATCCAGCTATCATAAGAGAACCCTTTTTATGCTACGGTAGATGCAATTATAAGTTTTTCTTTGATAATTTTTGCCCCCATTTCACACTACACGAAAAGATACTTGAACATAAAGTAGTAATCTTAGTAAAAGAGAGTCTAAACATTTGTATGCCCAGTTCTTGCAGGTTTGAAACATTCTAATGAAATAAAAGGTGACATTGGGCTTAAGCAAAATCGTTTCTAAATGGAAGCCATCGTTACGCCTCATTTCAAAGGAATTATAACATTTCCATGGGTTTTGTTAATTCTGCAAGTTTGCCAATAAAATAATATTTTAAAATTTGAGAAATGAATGTTTCTCAAAGATAAGGTTAGTCGTCAAAGTAGTATCTAGTTCATCATAGGAAAAAAACTTTTACCAAAAGGGAAGTAGATCTCTCACAGTTGCAGGTGTTATGGAAGTCCATGTCTATTTTGGCAAGAAAATTTGGAAGTGTTACCTACTCATATCAATGAACACAAAAGAGGAAAATATAAATATAAATAAGCAAGTTCACCTAACAAAAATCACTGCTTAAATCAAAGATTGCTTCCATTTGCACTACATGAATATATTTCACGTATACACTTCATTTCCAAAACAACACAAAAAGTAAAGGGTCAAGGATCAGTTTGATCAATTTCTTTGCACTCGAGAAAACCATGAAGGAATCAAAAGCTCAACCTTAAATATCTGCGGTTCGACATAAAAATTAAGGATGAACTTTTGAAGTGTTAAGTGTAAATCCTAGTTTAGTATCTACAACACCAATTAAAACAGCACTATAAAGGAAGCTCTTCAAATTATTAGGCGTTAAGTATGGCATTGATAGTAATGAAGTTTCTGCGCAATATATATCCAACAACATCCACTTTATTTTATTTTTCACAAAATAGCAAACAACAACAAATAAATAATCCTAGATCCACCATGGGAATTGATTTTTACCAAGTAAGTTTTTCTAGCAACTAAGTAACATAGTACTGCATATGGAAGCTCGCCTTTTTATATAATTTCATTAGGTTTGATTTTTCAAAACCAAATATTGCCAGCTATGAGGGTGAAAAGGATCACACCACATGACCAGATCTGCCTTAGCTCCATCATTACCATATTACCTAGAAAGGAAGTAGAAGGAAAGAGTTCAAATAATACAAATAATAGAGAAATATGAAAAGCATCAATTGTTTGGATTTCAGAGGAGAATGAAAGAATACCAAGTCCCACTTTATTAATTCAATTTTCCCGGAGCTATAAATACCCCCTGATAAACATAATTTGGTGTTCCAGAGCCAGAGGTTGTGCGGAGTAAGCCATCTTCCTTTTTTTGAAAAAAATTGACTGCAAAGGTAACATCACATGATTCCCATATTTTGAACACCTAAAAATATTTTTTTCATCAAAATATGATTTATCGTATCATAAATAGAATTAGTTATGATAAATATTTAAATAAAGATAAAAAGTGAGCGCTTTTGCGAGGAAATAACCGTTTGGATGCGTTGAAGTCTTGGCTGGAAAATTTCCTTTGCAACTCAACTTACCCGTAATATTTTCGCCATGTTGGCATAATTTTCCAATTATATATCAACTGGTATTGGTGGAAGTGGTGTGCCATGTGGAAACTCAGTGGGTTCAGCTCTCTCTGGCTCATTAGACCCGTCTATGAAACCTAAAAAACAAACAAAAATCATTAGATAGCTTAAACAACGGAAAATTTATCCAAGTCAGCTAGTTAAAAATCCCATACTCTAACCAATAAGGTCCTGTGTAGAATCCAGTCGATTTCAAAACAGCTATTCCTAGTTTATATGTAACATCGGGAACAAACTGCAGACAAAAGAGTTAAAAAAATTGAGTTGATCTTATTTAGGATCCACTTCTTTAGTACATTTGTTCTTTATTCGTGATCTAGAAACATACCTTGTCCCAACTGCAAATCCTTTCATTCCATACATCAACGATGATATCCAATATCCTCATATCCACAATTATTTTATATTTCTTGGTGCAAACAGAAATGAAGATAAGAAAACAAAAAACAAAATCATGTATATTATAGCCAAGATCAAGTTTCAGTTTGAGTTTTGATACCGCTGAAGGCCAAAAGAATGTCTAACACAAATGAGGCAACTGTACTTGCAATAATTATGTTTCTCAGAAGTCCGCAACCGTTCGGAGCAGTCCAAGCCACCGGTGAAGAAGCATAACTCGCAACCCAAGCGTGTAGAGATTTATCTCAATTTAAGTAACGACCTCTCCAATTGAAAGTCGTTTTTTCGGATCCTCATGGAGCATCCCCTGAATGATTCCATGATTCCATAAATGATTTTGAGCTCGTTGTTCTTGTATTTCTTTGGCCATTGAGTACAGGGTCAACCAAGGAGTTGATATTCCTTGGTCACTTAAGTATTTACAGAATCCTGAAAGAAGGAAAAACATCCTTATTATATAAGAAACAAAAGAGCCATAAAGTCATACAGGTTGATAACTACAACTTATCTGAATGCATGCACCTAAACGGTCCGTTACTACTGAGCCAAACGAAGACCAATTTTAAGAATGCAAACTCCTAAATGGTTCCAGAATGCATACTCCTAAATAGTTCTCTGCTAATACTAACAATGTGCAGTCATTACTGTTTATTTGAGAAAGACCTTACCCCGTGTATTCCAGCATGGCTTTTCTCGTTTTCCAATCTTTAACACCGGCCTGTCACACACATTTCAATAACATTGTGCAATACGTTTGGAGAAATTAAGTAAGACAATCATATGAGCTCAAAAACAGTTTAAATATATTTTATTTATTTTTGGTATAAGTTACAATTCAGAACCATTCCCTTCTGAAGCTAGGATACAGGCTAACAAAGATGAATGAATAAAATTTAATCCATACACATAAATAAAATTCACGTTTTTTAGATGTTGATACCTTCTTGCTTGTTCGAAATCCTGTCGCTTGGGCAAAGTAAAACCACTCCTTCGTTGATTTTTTTTTTTTTTTTTTTTTTGATAGGAAAAAAGATACTTTCTCTATGACTTATATTAAGAATCCTAGTTCTATCTGTACTGTGGAATTTTCAATATTTAGGAAACTGTCGCTCCTTTATATAGTAGGTTTTGAATTCTTGGTTTGCAAGAAAAACTATGGTTAAGAAACTTGTTTATGGTATCCACTAATTACGAAAATTGCATTGTTCCAGGATATCATTTCCTAATATAAACACAGTTATAGTGCTATTGTTTTAGTCTGGAGGACTTTCATATATACGGAACTTTCATCATCCATGTGTACCTGCTGCTATGAAATCAAGTAAAATTTTTTTTGATAGGAAAAAATATATACGGAACTTTCATCATCCATGTGTACCTGCTGCTATGAAATCAAGTAATTTTTTTTTTATAGGAAAAAATATATACAGAACTTTCATCATCCATGTGTACCTGCTGCTATGAAATCAAGTAATTTGTTTTTTGATAGGAAAAAAGTTCCATAAAAACTTATGATTTTTCTTATGTTACGGAAATTCTTGGATTTTTTCCTAAAAAGAATTACCCTAAAGATCTTCTAAGATTTTTTGCTTTGGCATGTAAATCTCGTAAAAAAACTTATATATGTTGATTTTCCTTTTACATGGAAATTCTCGTTTTTTTCCCAAAAAAAAAAACGTCCAGGGCCCTCACAAAAGATATTTGTAGATTTTGCCACTAATCCGAAGGTCCAGATTTCATATTCTATTAAAAATTTACGGCCACGAAATGTAAGGGGGCTAACTTTGATTTCGGCCAATCAGGAGCGAGGGTTCCGTTCACCGGCCAATGGAAGGGGAGGTTTTTGCAACTCTCGACATGGTGTGAGAGATGTGATTGGGTGTTTAGGTTGTTGATATTTTCAGTGTTAATTTTATTTATGGTAGATTGGATTCTCCATAATCAGATTCATTATTATTGCTTGTTTACATATATGAAAGAGTAACAAAAAATCAGATTTTGTTCACGGATCTGCATTGTTATCTGATTTTCCTTTAAACCCATTTAATGCGCAAGGCTGCTTCCTGATAAAAATAAGAAATATTAAAGAAAAAAATAATAATTAATTACCTTGTTGTGGATTGGAGTCGCCATAATTAAATTCATTATTATTACTTGTTCACATATTCTGCAAACACACACTTAAACATCAATGAACAATAACTGGAAAATCAAACCTTGTTCACGGATCATAAAAAAAAAATGAATGTTTAAAAGGTAAGAAACAACTCTCCAAATGAGAGTATGGCTAAGCATCTGCAAGGATATAAATCACAGGCGTAGAATAAGAATTCAGTAACTTTTAATCATTCAAAAAAATAAAATAATATAGATATTCAATAAACCTTGAAACAGTAGCACAACTTCGCAATTCCTTGGACAACGCATCTACTTGCTCTTTTCTTGGTACATATGATCCATTGAAAAATGTGCTTAGTATTTTGATCCTAACGTGCTTCTTATATTTAAGGCAGCAAAGCTTTGAGAACACAACCGTTGATGTTTATACTCCATTAAATATATTGTAAGAATTCATATCAGATACAACCAAAATTAGCTTGTAACACCAGTACGGTTAATTTGGAGAAAACTTCTCAAGCTCAAAAATACAAACCAAATAAGCGGCTAAATAAACCCGCCCAATTGAACATTTTTACATACATGAGTTGGTAGCGAACAAAAACTTTCAAGAGAGAAAGAGAGAGAAATGTTTCAAGGTGTCAACCCACAATAGAAGCAAAAGCTTCCTTGCTATCTCCAAGAAACTTGGTACTATGAGGAAACTTCGCTATCAAGTGAAACTATGTACTATAGGTATATCCTAAAGTACGAAGATGCACAATTACCATCCAAGATTTTGTTCGCAAGAAATGTACACAACTCTTTTCGATTGCCAAAAAGTGAAATCTATATACACCATAAGTCTTTTGGCAGCGACATAGGTACATTCCTTTCATGTGCAATTTTGTGATACTTTAAGGAAGATACAACGACAGATTACTCCACGGAATTCCTAAGAAAGTTACCGAAACAACACATAGTTCATTTATAAAACCACAAATGCGTGTCCACTCTAATTCTCGTCAGAAACCATAGGAAAATTGATAAAATAATAACAAAATTAAAAAATAAAAAGGGAAAATAAGAATTACCCAGATTCCCAAGAATGTTACCGAAACAACACATAGTTCACTTTTAAAACCACAAATGCATATCCACTCTAATTCTCAATCAGAAACCATATGAAAATTATAAAATCATAACCAAAAAATTAAAAAGGAAAAATAAGAATTACCTAGTGAGATAGTATCTGCCATGAGAAGTAAACTCAACATAAGTTGCTTATATGTCAATCTAAGAAGCCAGAATTACCTTAATTTTATAGAACTCCAGCTCTTTGTTGTTGTCAGATGATAATGGGAATGAGAATTTAAGAATACCTGAGAAGAAGAAACCCATAGTAGGATTTTTCTGTGCTACAAAGATTTTGGAAGGAACTTTCATGCCTACTGATTTTCAATCGATTATGACTTAAATGTACTTTGGGTCTCGGGTTGAAAAAAAATTTGGAAAAAATGGATGTATTGAATTTACCTCAATAGGTACGTAGTAAGCTCTTTCGGATTTCTGAACCGAAGTTGGGTTAGTATTTGTATTGCTAATAAAAAAGATGCTTCTATGAGCAGTGATATAAATTACATGTAAAAGTAATATAGCCTACGACCGGGACTCAACGTTGTTCGATTTTTTCTTGTTTTTTGGTCGATTGGTTCATCAAAATTTTGATTAGCTACTTTGTCCCTACACTAACGTTATCCCTACACTAATATCAGTTGTGATTATTGAGCCCATAATTTAGGGCCCGAGACCCCGTATTTTGTTAGTCGGACCAAATTAACCGGACATAGTATCTATAATAAAATTATCCGTGATTATTGAACCCATAATTTAGGGCTTAGAATCCCATGTGTTTGGTTGGTCGGACCGTTTTTTATTCATGCTACTGAGTAATTAGGAAGAATGAAAAATCTAATTATTCATGCTACTGAGTCACGACAAACCTTAAGGTTAGCTGTGTTTGGAGCAATTTAAATTTTGGGATCCACTGTTTGAGCATGAGCAAGAGTGGGGCACTCAGGAATTGTTTGATAATCTTACAGGTCATTATAATCATTCGCGTATTACCGCTAATGCGTACAAATAAAAACTGGTTGTATTCATTACCGACTAAAACCAGACTCTGAAGGAATGTTTTCACTAATGTATTATGGAGATTGAGGAATGTTTTTCCCCCCTCTTCCCTCGGTCTCCATAATACATTAGTGGAAGCATTCCTTTCTTATATCCCAAGCATCCTTGGGAAGGAAAAATCATGAAGTTTTGCATCCATTGTATTTATCTAAGGTCTTTGAAAAAATTAGTCGAGATCGTGGATTGGAAATCTAGGGGCTTTGCTCGTAAATGTATCGATAATCAGGTCAAATTATTCGGGGCCGTGGATTACAAAATCTAATGGTGGGTTTGTTTGTAGAATTCACCTTTCCAGGAATTTATAATCCCATGGGATTACAAATTCCGGGATTTATGTAAATTCTTTGTGTGTTTAGTAACTCAACTAAAATTCATAGGATTTATAGAGTTTTATTGTATTAAAGTCTTTATACGGTTTGGCATTCCCCTAAAATCTTAAAATTGCATATATATGGGATTTAGAGTTAAAAAAAAGTGGATCCATAAATCCCTTGATAAGTTTCCCAGCAAATCTTAGGGGGGAGGGGTCGGACTCCAGATGGAGGATTTGCTGGAAAACTGAATCCCGTAGGAAACATGATTCCAAGAATTCGGACAACCAAACATACAGAGGGAAACATAATTCTACCAAATCCCCTGGACCCATAAATTCCACATTAAAAATTCTACATCCAAACCCACCGTAAGGTTAATCGTAGTCTCAACGCTAAAATTAGTCTTAGTTAGCCAGGACCTGTGGTCCAGTGTTTGCCATGGTCCCTTAACATTTGAGATTGCATGATATCATTAACATTCAACCCCATCACCAGCTGAAGACATTGGAGCTGGTATAATAACTAATCCATATTCAATACATGTTTTAAAAAACATCCATGGTATGACTTTTATCATCATCGAACATAAACTATGACGGAAACCATTGGTACAAAATTTTATATAGGGAAAATTGAATTAGCAGCCAATAAGTGATACATTCCAAGAGTACAGTGAGTATTATATTACATGAGAAATTTGGTACTGAATTACCTGAGAAACCAAGGTGTCAACTGAGTAATTCCAGCAAAAAAAGGAAGTCGTAAATGCAAGACATTGCGGTATTCAATTGTATTCAAATTTGGGTAAGGAGCACAACGTTAAATTCAAATATGCTTAATATCAAGTTTAAGTGACCACACAATATGGAAAGCCGGATTGTTGCTTACATCCGTGTGTATAATCAAATCCAAGGATAGAAACATAGAATCAACTTACCACTGAATGGAGATAAACGACCTGATGAGGGAAAACAAATTCAGTGGTTCCAAGAAGAAAATTGATATTCAATAAAAAAAAAGTTGATGCTTAGATGTTTATCCAGCATGACCAACAGTTTGCTTTTTAATTATTAGTAATACAGTACACTTTTGTATTATTACCACTTAAAGACCTGCAAAGTTATTAAAACTCACACTCATGACACATATTATGCTACACTACTACGTACCAACACTAAGGTTTCCATATGCTTGATTGTATTGGTAGGCCTTGAAGATAGAAACCGGAGAACACAGTGCTACTTCATCCTCTCGTTAATTGAATCCAATCTCCATGATCCAACTTCTTCCTCTACTTCCTTTTCCTCCTTTAGATGCAAAAATTAAACCTAAATCCGCAAAACGGGAACGACAATCAACAATTCCATCCGAAAAATAAAATAAAATTTTTAATTAATAGTAAACACCAGTTAATAATATTTTGAAAATCAACAGTATTGTTTGTTCTTATGATAAGGAAATCAATCATACGACACCAATTCCTCAGAATAAATTTCAATCAATTACCAAAAAGAACGCATTGGGAGCCATGAGACTCGTAAGGAATAAAACCCCTTGAAAACCATTTTGAGAATTAATTTCTATACTCCAAGCCTGATTTCCTGAATCCTTTCAACCTAAAGCTCCGTGCTGAGTTAAAATCTGAGAGATGAAAAGAGATGGTATAGTTAAATTTATTTTTAAAGCAAATAACCACCGAAGGTTTATCATATTAGAAGACAACATAACATGAAAGATATTGTTCTATATATCATAGCCTAGATATGATTTTTAAGATTTATATTGGACCTAAGAGTAAATAGATATGATTTATTTGATGATTATTCAGCAAAGAAGTAAGAACAAATATGTTTTGCTACTGTGTTTGTGTGAACAGAGAGACGAATTTGTAAAAGCGTTTACTCACCATGGACACCAAGAATGCATCCACCTGATTGTACGTACCACTTCACAGACAATACTTCAAGAGGAAGTACAAAGCCAGTGACCAACTAAACCTTTATATTGCAGTGAAGAAAAGAACATCAATCAACCAAAAACCCTAACCAATCCCCAAAAAATAAATAATCATGAAATCAGACAAATAAAAAATTTAGGGTTCTTTGTTGACCTATAGAAACCACAGAACCTTAAATATATATGGCTATAGGAATTGTACAAAATCTTATAGTAGCTCATAGCTATTGATGGTATAGAAATTTTTATTTGGCCCTGTAAATCAAAAACCAAAACAGAAACTTCCAGTTAGAATCAAATATAGAATTAGATAACAATTACACTGAAGAAAAAATAAATAAAGACTAACCAAACGTAATACCCAAACATCAAAAAAAGAACAAAAATAAAATAAAAATCAAACCGAACAAAAAAAGAATAGATTAGAAGTTACCTTGTAATACATCAAAGCAGGGATATCTTTCATATTTTTTCTTCTCAACCGAACATAAAACGACCAAAACGAAGGGGGTTGAGTTTTTCCTCCGTGCTGTGAGATATTTGAGAGACAAAAAGAAAACGTTTAGGGCTAAAAATATTCCCCAACAGATTTATATATCCAGATTTATATATCCACTGAACACATCTCATATACATGGTTACTGAACAACGTATGTTGAGAAATAAATCTTAAACTTCCAGAATTAGCTTCCTCAACAAAACAAAAAAAAAAACTTCTAGAATTAGCTAAATATTTATGTTAATTTAAGAAAACTCCCAAAAATAATTGGTTTGAAAATATTTTTCTGTCTCCCAAATTTGGCAGAAGATCAGCGACATTTAAAACAGGATACCATATTGAATGGTAACAGTTGTTTAGAAACTTAAAATAGTTTTCTAAAATTAGATTAAAGATGTTGTTTTAGTAGCTCCTAGATTTGTTTCTGAATATATATCGAACAGGAAGAGAATAAAAAAATACATGAAGGGAAATAAAACAAAATAAAACTATTCTTAGTCTTAATAAAGATGGAAATGGAAAAACAAAAATTAAAATTTTGATTTAATGATTTGTTCTCCTAGATTGGCTCTCTAAATTAAATCCAGCAGCTGTAAATAAAGTAAAAAATCTAAATTTAGACTTAGAAATATGGTAATATAATAATATTTCTGTATAAACGTATTACAGTTTATTTATATTTTTACAAATTTTGGTTTTAAAAGATCTATTTATAATGGAAGTCGTTTTTTTCCCAAAAGATTTTCACGGATTTTTTAGCACACGCTATATATGGCGTTTTATTTAAAACTAATCCAAAGGCCTGGATTTTATTAAAATCATGTAAACGCGGTGTAAGAAAATCCCAACACTACCGATCAATATGGAGCATCAGATCGAGCCAATTCTATAATAAATGAACGGCCACGAAATGTAAGGGGGCTAACTTTGATTTCGGCCAATCAGGAGCGAGAGTTCTGTTCACCGGCCAATGGGAAGGGAGGTTTTTGCAACTCTCGACGTGGTGTGAGAGATGTAATTGGGTGTTTAGGTTGTTGATAGATATAAACCCATTAATAAATAATTAATTATTTGATATTAACTATATAAGTAGACATTGACGGTGGTTGTGATGGTGGGAGAAGGTGGTGGAGGCGGTGGCGATAATAGTGGTGGGTGTTGGTGGCTGGCGGAGGGGTGCATTAATGGTGGTGATGGAAAAAGTAGTGGTACGGGGCAAAAAAAAGATATCCTAAGGTAGATAAATTATGTAGTTACTCTTCATTAGTTTTTTTTTTCTTTTTTTAATTATGTTTAGTTTATGGTTAGTTTTTAATTTTTGAAACTTTTTTATACAATTTAAAGATAAATCAATGGTTGTGATTACAGACCAAATACAAGGCTATATGCTAATTAATTGTAATCCATTCACTTTCTCATATTTCTCTCCATTTATATTCCCTTTTTGTCTCCTGGACTTCATATGATTATGCTTGAAAAACAGTTCATGGGAATAAGTAAATAGAGATGATGAAGATACAAAAAACGAAATGGATCAAAAATGACATATTATTCAACTTTAGGAAAATGAATAAACAACTTATGTAAATTTAGGACGATTGTATCACCAAAGAGAAAAAAAAGTAAACCCTACAGCTAACAGATTTTGTAAGATTAATCTGATTGATTTTGAAGTAATCTTGGATGCTTTTAGTTTTGTTACAAATTTGGTGAATCGCTTTGGATGATTTTTATTTTATTTTATTTTGAGGTCGGGAAACTTAATTAGTGCACATGGGATTCGCTTTAACAATGAATAATGTTTGTCCTCGGGTTGTATGAGTATCGAATATAATATTAAATTATAAAATCTACAGTTAAAAATAATAGTTTTAGATTAGATTTGAATTTTCCCATTTTCAGATGGACCAAATTAACCTTAAATAGTTACTTATTATTAATAAATATAATTTTAAAAAAATAAAAAACAGTTATTGATCTAGGTTATGGTCAATTACTAAGCGTAACTAGTTGACCGAGAATAACGACCGTAATTAGTAAATTTAATGATAAAAATGTTCCGCAAGTTTTATTGGCATTATTCTCGGTTTATTAGTTATCTTCTTCTCTTTTAAAAACTCTCGATTCATTCCATTAATCGTAGCTAGTCATTATATTATCTTCTTCGTCTTTTTTATTCTCGTTTATTGAATCACAGCTACTCATTTATGTGATTATTTACGGAAAGTCTTTATCCTTCTACAGTTACATCTATCCATGATGTGCACCCTTTTAATTTTCTTTGTATGCAAAGAAGAGTTTTCAAGTGAATCACAGATTCCAACTGTTTTGTTTTTTTTCCAATGTTTGTTTCTTCTGATTTGTTCTAGGATAGCAATTTGTTTTTTTTTTTTGATTTATACTAGGATAGCAACAATTGTTACACAATACGTAATATGATTATGGCTAAATTGCGCAGCCAGTGATATTTTCGATTATCACAACTGTGGATAAATGCCATTTCACTAGATTCGATAAGTAGATGTTGAAAATTGTGATTATCATTGGTAGTTAACTAATGAAAATTCAAGTTTTCACAAAATCAGTACTAAATCCAGTATGTGAAAATTATAATTATTACTAAATTGTGAAAAAAATATGGTAAACAAATCTACTGAAAGTGAAAAATCTTTTGTAGAATAATCTTTAATTATCACTAAATTGTGAAACAGTCTTTCTAAACGTACCGAGCAAAAAACAAATAGAGCAGAAACCGGGCTCTCACATCAACACGTGGGTCCCGCCCTGCTGGGATTAGCAGAGCCCGCTTTTTGGGACCCACCACTAAGAGAGCTGTGAGAGCCCGGTTTCTGCTCTGTTTTTTTTTTTTGCTCGATACGTTAATAATTTTTGATTGTGAAATCTAGAATTTTCAATGATGATAATTGTAAATTTCACAAAATATGAATAATGCCAACAAATAATAATTATAATTATCACTAAATTATGAAAACTAGAATTTTCAATGATCGGGATAATTACATTTTTCACAAAATATAACTAATTCCAATCAATATGAAAATAGAATTTTCAATGATTCTTAAAAAAATTAGTTTTCTGATTTTCAATAAATTCGGTGTATTTCACCAAACACAATTTTCACGGTCAAATAAGCCAAATAAATATCTTTAAAAAAGAAAGAAAAAAAAGGAGTGATTTTAGGAATTTATTGACCCTGGGTACTTGACGTAGATTTTGGCATGAATTTAGTATTTTTTTGCCTTTATATTTGGCACTTGACTTTTTCACCGTTCATTAAATATGGTGATTTTTTTTTAATCAAATATTCGAAAATAAATTACACTAGATGACCGCTGCCACGGTGGGAAGGCCGACCGAAAATATTGACGCAAAGCTAAATTTTGACAAAATAATATATTATCACCGGAATCCGGCCGAAAACTTACAAACCTTAGACTCTACAGTTTTTCTACCTTGTTCAATTATTGCTCTCTTCACATTATTTTCACCAACGACGCCATACTTACGTGCAGAGCCTCGATGTTAAACTTGGTGAGAGGGATACTGCGTAAGCCCTTTCCAAATACAATGAAGCACCTCTAACGAGTGCCTTCTTTGAGAAGAATATGCAATAACCTAGCCTTGGAACTTTGAATTGTCTAACTCTTTAAATGCCCTGAAATGACAAGTCCGATTGATAAGAAACCGAAGAAGAAAAATGAAACGCATTCAAAGAGTTTATGATCGGCAAATCCCCAATTATGAGCACTGTATGGTTAGACCTATAATATGATACAGCTGACTCACTTAAGCTAAAAGTTTTTAGTAATCTTGAAAACTGGTACAATATGAGTATTTAGCATATACTTTCATAGATTATGCATTTTGCATTCCAGAACATACAACTAAAGTATATGGTAACAAAACCTCCACATCTCTGTCGGGAAACGGCTTCGAATTCCCATCTCTATCCCTAACCATTTTCATTTGATCGGGACTCCTATTCATTTGATCGGGACTCCATCGCTCAACTCTTTGTTTTCAATAACACAGTAGAAACCCAAATCCTATTTAATCTCGGCCTCCTTAAATGTATATTCACAGTCAAGTAATTCCTATTTCTTGTCCATTATTAAAGTCTTGAGCCGATTCAGTGATGTTTTACCTAATTATTTCTAAATCTGATACATAGCAATCAAAGTGACCACAACATATTTTTTGAGTATCTGAAATCGATCTTCTCCATATTACCTATCCACAGAGTTAACGAAAAGAAAGATAAAATGTAATCCTAAGCCTTACCGCCTTATAATACTTTGGAAAGAAAATCTCCGCCATATCTTTCCCGGTGTGACCTCTGCCATTGTGTGATTAGCATCTACGAGAACAAAATTAGCTTGAGTCGTAAGATATGGTACAACTCTCATAGTAGTTCAAAGCACTTAAATAATTATACGGTGACAAAGCGCAGTTTGTCACAACTTACAAAAGCAAGTACAATGAATGCTCAAGTGTACCTAATGTTATTTATTAGATTAGCTCCTTTCATGGTGCAACTTTGACGAGGGTGAAGTAAGGATAGTAATTCTAACAACTTCACCGCATACAGACCTCGAGAAAGTCCGTCTCGCTTTGAAAATTAAGAAAAATAACATTTTAGAAACAAAAACTGGTGCATAATTTATTCCGGTTGGGCGGATGATATCCTACAATTTCCATTTTCCATAAATGGGTCCGGGCTTGATGTTTCCCGATATGTAGGTTTATCTAAAGACATTCTCTTCTCGCCGGTTTGGGACCAAAACATGCAAGACTTGAATTTAAGAGTACTTGATATGCAATCGAGTCGGATGCAAATAACAAAAGGACTAAATGAAGCTTCAAGGTTCCCAGTACCACACTAATTTAGCACTAAATGGTCAACTCTAAACATATTCATTTGAGAACTGTTTGGCAAATAGACTAATGATGACGAGAAATAGAAACCTAAGCATTTTACACATACACAGAATCGAGCAAATGACACACGGATATGTTCTCATTCCACTTAACAATCTCTAGGAATAATTTGGGTTCGGGATTAACAAACCAAAATGGGTTCAGGATTAACAAACCAACTAAGAATTTGGAAGAAGCTTTCAGGTACCTTTCAAGTATACTGTATACTCAACTCTGGCAACAGATGACACAAAAATCCTTCTAGGATTAGTAATTATCCACTTGTATTGAAGGTACAAAAGTAGAAGAAGGAATTAATGGTTCTCTTAATCTGCAAAAAAAAAAAAAAAAAAAAACATAATAAATTTCGCAAAATTTGAGTTATTTTTTTCTCTTACATTATTGGAATTATTAAAAAGAAAAAAAGGGGTTATACTTATAGAGGGGTGTAATCCATAAGAGAAGCAAAATCTGAAAATGCAGCATCATCATCATGTCTTGGTGCAGTTGATTGATTTCTATCTAATTTGGGTATTTAGGGTTCCAATTTGTCACCTCTTTCTTCATCTCAATTCACTCGTTGTTTCTCTCTTTTTTTGCGGTTTTGGATTTTTTAGTCGAATTATTCCCCAAACAAACCTTAGATTTCAATGCGTCTTTCTGCTGCTGTTATGAAATTGTCGATTGAGATTGTTGACGTCGTTTTTGGAAGAAGAAGAAGAAGAAAAGGGAAAAAAAAAGAGAAAATTAAAATTTGGGAGGTGGTCGGATTCGACCTTCTAACCTCTATCTTGACTTTTACTAAAACACCCCTCAACAATTAAAATATTTCCAACTTCCGTGTCCTTTTTCAGTCCTCCAAATTTACATCGATACCCTTTATTTTTCATCTTATCTACGAAATCGTATAAAAGAAAAGAAAAATAAATTACATCTACGTCCATTTTGAGGGATATTTTCGGGTTTTCATAAATGGACAGACACCAAATTCAATCTTTTTGTGTCAAATTGGAAAAAAAGTCATGTCCCATGTGACACAAAGTCACCATATATAGAGTCCTCCCTCGCTTCGCTCGGTCGGCCTAATAATAGGTTAAAAGGTTAGTTTAGTAAACTAGTTTTACTATGGGCTTAATATATTATGTATCTTAATGATGGGTTAGAGATAAACAAAAATAAGAAAATGGGCTAGATATAAAATTCCCCGTTTGCTAACCATAACATTAGCACTACATCAGACCAATTTTCCGCAAATAACTGTAATATATTAGAATCGAGGGATACATTTAAACACATATCTTTTCTCGTGTCGTTACAGACAGGGGCGGAGCCAGAAATCATGGGAAGGGGGTGCAAAATTTTGCTATGGGTGCAACCAATAATTTTAGGGGGTGCAAAAATGTGAAAATGGGCTTGTATTTCAAAAAAAAATTCTTTCAGGGCTTAGAATGGGCTTTGGAGCCAGCTGGGCAGGGGGTGCAAGTGCACCCCCTTGCAATGGGCTGGCTCCGCCCCTGGTTACAGAGAAGATAAATCTATAGTCAGTATCCAATTAATTCCTTATAATAAATAATTTATTAATTTTTCATCATAGATGTCTCCTTAATTAATCTATCAATACATATTTCCATCAACAAAGAGTTTTAAAAAAATTATTTCAATAGATATTAATGGTGGCAGTGGAAGAATTAGTGAGTGGTGGAAGCTATATCAGGTGTTCGTAAGTGTGGAGGCGGTTACGTTAGTGGTGGTGGAAGAAATAATGGCGGTAAATGATTTTAGTGGTGGGGTATTATTTATTTATTTTTTGTAAAGCAAAAAAAAAAATGATGGGTAAAATTGTATTTTAAAAAGTTCGTTGTTTTTTTGACATGATTAATAAAGGTATTTACCAAATATTTCGGGGATAATACCAAATCATATAAGGAAAAATGATTATGATCATTGGATCAAATGGTACCCACGTTATCTTTGATAACCGATCGTATAAATTATGATTTTTATAGTTAAAATAAAATTAATTACAAGACAAAATAAAATATAACGAACGAAATATAGTTGAATAAATTAATTGACGACCTAAGTTTGTTCAATCTAAACTTTTACATGACGTTTACAGTTAAAAACTGGAAGTATGCCCAACATCCTACGACGGATGTGGTGGTTTTGTGGTGCTGGCGGGTATTGGTGATTAGGAATATACTATGTTAAATCTGTGCCGCTACAAAATGGGTAACATTATAAACTAAAAGACATGGCTAATTGTCTTAATGCTAAAATAAACTCGGTTAAATACATGACAATTAAAAAAAACACGGGAATGTCACGTTATATAATAACTACTAAAGATGTAATCTTTATTATCAAGATTTCTCATTTCAATAGATAAATCTATAATTGTATTGAGATTCCGAAAGGAGTGCGCAAGTTCGCTCTTGGCTTTCAGAATGATGATGAAAATAATAAAACGCATCCTCTTAATTTCTCCAAACGAAACCGAAACCTTCTCAAAAATAAAAATCAATCGAAAAGCAGTTAGATGGTGCACCATCACCACTACTGTAAATTTATCTGCGCTACATATCCAATGAACTTTCTACAAATTAATGTGGTGATTTCGACCTATCGTAATTATTGATAAGGCATGCAATTAAATCTCTAATAGTAATTTGAAGGCATTTTCCAATTAAGAAATTCTCTTATAAGTTTTGTTTATGCAAATATTATTTAACTCGGGTTCTTTTATGTTTAATTGATGAGTTTTATAATTTGAATACATGTTTAGTTAATAGAATTTGATACATATATGGTATTCTCTTTGTAACACTGATATTAGTCTCTCCCCTTTTCCCGTTGGCGCTCTGTTTTGATCCCGAATTTCTAACCATTATTTGACTAATGTTGGGGTATTAGTTTAATCTAAAGGCCTATTAAACCCAGTGTACATTCTACAAATTGAAGGCAACAAAAGTCTGTGTCGGCTTTTACCCTAAACTATAATGATTTTTCGTCAAAAGTTTAATTGAATTTATATAGACATGGACATCAATATGACTATGTTCTTCATTGTACCAAAATATTTGAGTAACATTAGATGTGAGAACGCCACTCACGCACTACTTAGCATAGTTGATGCGAAATTTTTTATCCACGAATTTGTTCAATTTTATGTTATCAAAATGATTGAGGAAGAAGCTTGCACATGTTTTGATTTATGTTTATAATTTTTTTTCCAGCTCACACAAATATATCTCAGCCTTTCAATAGCCAGGAGTTCTTCATTTTTATAAAACTCTCACATTTGCACAAAAAGAATAGTTTAGTAGGAAAAATAATATGGATCTTCGCTTCACTTCGTAGAGCCTTAGTTATCGGTAATTTTGGAACCCAATATGTATTCATAAATGTCATGGAAATGGGTTGTCAATTTTTCCATATTTGTTGTCAGATGAAATATTCTTTTTGAAATCTAAAATTAGTCTAAGATGAAATAGTAGATATGGACAATATCTATTTATTTATTTATTTTTAATTTTCATGTTGGGACACATTATTACTCCGGCCAAATACTAAATTGAAATAACATGCTTAAGTAAAACAAAAAGGTCAGGTAACTCATCATTTTTCTATCCAAAACTTATTTCAATATCAAAATTATAACCACGGAAAAATAAAACAAACCGAATGTAAACAATATCAAATTAGAGACAAAAGCATCCCGTGCCGTAACAGCACGGGTTAAGCCCTAGTATATTCTAAAGAAAGGTTACTAAACACACTGTGATCTTTCCAAATAAATGTCATTAATTGTCAGATTTTCATCGTATCATACATTTATGCTCAAAGATATGGAGAAGAACTGGCATAAATAAGTCTTTCTGCTAGCCAGTCTCAAAAGCCATTCGATCTTCTATGTCCATCTTCTCTTGAATTAAGACTACTAGTTTGTCACCCGTGCGATGCACGGGTCTTTGTCTTGCTTATGGAAATACTGGACACTTGTTATAATATAAATGATTAACAAATCAGTTAGTAATATCTGAGTTGGTATGTAAGAAAATAAAATGAACCAAAAAGAATTAAAATAAAATAAAATAAAATACAAAATTCAATTTTTCAAAGGCAAATTTTTGGGATTTTTTCCCCCTCTTAGAAATTTGATATTTAGCCCATCTAGGTTCTCAATACTGCTTCCGTCGCTGTGAGGGAGACAACACAATTAAAAAGAACTTCTTGTTAACATTCTTCCGCATCCTCTTTGTCATGTCCATAAATCATTCTTCTCTTTTCTGGTAAAGAAAGATCGTCGTCATGGAGGTAAAACATTCCATTTCCTCGTTATCTTTGTAAAGAGTATTATAATGATTGGTCTTAGAGACCATGGACAGTGGCGAAGACAGGGGTTGACTAACCATGTTCATAAGCCCCTAAAGATCTTCAAAACTATACAAATATCATTCATTTTTCCCGTCTCTTAGCGCTTAGTCGACAAAATATTAGCATTTAGTCCCCCAACATTTGTATAAACTTTTTTAGCCCCTCTTCATGGTTTTTTTCTGCCTCCGCCATTGACCATGAACATGTTTGATACATATTAAATCAAAAACACAACGTATCAAAAAAAAAAAAAAAATCTTGTCAAATAATGCCAAAGCGTGCATCAAAAATACGTCTTGCCATCCAGTCTTCATATTGCATCAAACAGTGCCGAAGCATCTTCGAGATTGTTCCCCTTAACATTATTATGCAATTGTATCATTTCTTTGGTAAATATGATACATAAGCGATGAAGGTAGTACTTATTCGAATAATTGATCTTCAATACCTTTTTACAGAGCTCCTCCATGCTACGGCCCATGAATTCTTCTACTGGTCTTTCCATAAGAATAAAAAACGCATCAGAAATATGATCCATTACTCTGAGATGAATTTTATACCCACATGCAACACTAAACTTGATCGTTTGCACCTCGCATTATTTTCTTATGTTAAGCATATTTTTTCCACAAAATTGGTTAAAAAGATCAAAATCAATAATTCCTGGGTGAAAAAGATATTTAGATTTTGATATTGTTTAAATGGACAAAAATATAAAAATAGTCAGGATGTAACCAGTTTCATCCTTCCCATTTTCAAATACTTTTTCTTATTTTTAATTTACATCAGGATGCATCCAGTTTCATCCTTGCTATTTTTTAAGTTTAAGCCTGGATGAATCCAGTTTCATACTTTCTATTTTTTTTTGTCCATTTCACCCATAATAATTTTTACTCGTCCATTTGAACCATGTTTTAAATTTTTTTGGACAAATGACCCATTTTCCGTATTTTTCATACGTAAAATGGCTTTGTTCATGACACCTAGGCATTGCATTATTGCATCTAACACAGTATGACCAATTATCCTTGCGTACAATTTTCATGTTACATATGTCATCGTGTTCGAAATAATTAATGCCCAAACCCAAACTATTTAAAAAATAACTTGATATTTTCAGGCTTAAATACATCCAATGAGGTGTCAAATTTGGACTAAAATTGAACAACCCTAATTTGCATTTGCTGACAACAAAGATATTAAGTGTGTCGCCTATTTACATGGAAAGAATCTATTTTAAAATTGAACAACTATAATTAAAATTTATGGCAGCTTTCGTATGGGAATAAAAACAGAAGGATTTAGTAAAAATATTTTCTAAGATTTACGGTATTAGTTTGGAAGATTTAGCAAAATAAAATCTTAATTGATAAGTGATACATGTTTTCGTTTTTGGAATACATGATATGTGCATTTGGAAATGGTGTTGGGATACAGCGACACCATTTATTGCAATAGGGATGCTGGCATGAACGCTATATTATACTCATGACTCATGTCTCATGTCTAATTGTCTATCCTCTTATTCAATTGCAGGAGGAGCTGACAAACGACTGATGATGAGAAGAGTGATTGTGCGCAAGGCCTCCCCACTTGCTTTTTACTTTACGGGTAATTTAAGTAAAAGCTTGAACTATATAACCAACATATTTTACCATTCTCAAATGAAACAGATTATTTTTAAATTTTCTTATGGTGCTTTCAGACTCATGTCTTTTTTTTTTTCTTTTTTTTTTTTTTTGTGACTGAAAAATGGCAAATTTTATAAAAGAGAACTTAGTACACACCAAATTAGTGACACCAAGTAAACAAAAGTTACATGGATGAACTCATTACTGCATTCCAATTACATAACAAAGTAGACAAATCAAAACCAGAGAACAAATCAATTTTCTTGCCCCAATTAAACATTAAACATATGATATCCGCTATCATTTGGTTCAAATACTTGTTGCTATTATTATAGACTCTCGCATTTCTTTCTTTCCAAACACACCACCAGATGGCGAACGGTAGAATACTCCAGATTTTCCTTTTCCTGCATTTCTTTCTTTCCTTTGCTATTATTTGAGACTCATATATTTCGGAGTTTCAAATTTCTTCTACTAATGTTCCCAAGCGAAAACAAATTAAAAACTGGTAGACCCATCGAAAAATAATCAGTTACAGTTGTTGATGATGGATTTTCGTTTAAGGTTAAATTTGTAAAAAAACCTGAAAAAATCATGCGCTGACATCTTGTAAAAGATAAAGCCGTTTATAAGTGACGGATACTCCTCACTTAATTCACCAAGAATGGAGCATGTAGCAACAATCCCATTCTGTGAATACATGAAATTCCTCCAGGCTGGAGCATGCAGCAACAATCCCTTCCTGTGAATTTCATATCAGCCTTGTATTTCCTGTACTCATTATCAGTGTGGCATGACGACTGAGTGTTACTCTGTAAGAGTAACACGAACCTCCAAGCACTATAATGAATCCATGTACGAAATACCCGCATGGCTGATTCTCGGTGTGTTATACTAGCCCGAGACCTCTCGGTGTGTTATACTAGCCCGATTGAGCCCCTCTCGGTGTGTTATACTAGCCCGATTGAGCATCCGGACTTGACTGTATCGGTCTCGGATATGATTCGATCGCAGTCATCCAACTCCACAAGCATGATTGGATGACCACGGATCAATTCCATCACCCCCAAGCGGGTATGGAATACACACGGCCTTAGCTTTGCCAAATACGATCGATCGCAGTCATCCAACTCCACAAGCATGATTGGATGACCACGGATCAATTCCATCACCCCCAAGCGGTATGGAATACACACGGCCGACTTTGCCAAATACGATCGATCGCGGTCATCCAACTCCACAAGCATGATTGGATGGCCACGGATCAATTCCATCACCCCCAAGCGGTATGGAATACACACGGCCGACCCACATGGTCGACCATTGGCCTTTGCTTGCCAAGAAACCGTCCATACCAAGCATTATGGACGGAAAACCTAAATTAGGGTTTGCGGCATATTACATGTGCCGCAAAAACGGTCTCAACCATCCATCTTCGCGGTATAGATGGAGGGTGTAGATGTAGACTCAAAGGGCCCGGAGCATGTCGACACAATCACCATGTGACCGCCTACACATTTGGCCAATCGGTCAAAGCCAACCGTGGCTGGTTACAACAAAACCGTCCGCCCAAAAGAGCATGGTAGCGGCTTTGAAAGCCAAAATTAGGGTTTCAAGTCATCACGCGCGTCCATCTTCTCCGGTACGAATGGAGGGTCACAGATTGGATTAACTAAGGCCGGTCATACCAGCATGACCACCGTGGGCCCATCTACCTCCTCTTGCGGTCGGCCAAGGCACATCATTCCGGCCAACCCAAAACGCACGCCCAAACTCGTGCGGTTACACTCCCAAATCCTAAACCGATCTCGACCGCTCAACTTCACCCGGATGATTTGAATGGCTTAGATCACGTTTTCATGGGATAATCAGGTATAGGTGTGAACACCAACCTACCACCTACACGGTAGTGTGATCGACCAAAACCAACCAATATTGGTCGCTTCAAACGCGCGTGCCCAAACTAGGGAAATCACGCCTAGGTTTCCAACTCCTTTGCGGCAAGGGATTTTGCCGCAAACCGATCTCGACCACTCCTCTTTACCGGTCAAATTGAGTGGCCCGGATCGCGCTTTCATGAGGGAACGGAATACGGCGCCTACACCATCATGCCGTCAACACGCATGTATGGTCGGTCTTATCAAAATCCTCCCCATGCTTGGTTTCGACCAAGCTGAAGAGTGATGCTTGCACACCTCTTTAAAAACCCTAATTTCATCAACGGTCGCAGATGAGTGTCTCAAACATCATCTCATCCGTCCGACCTCACCAGCTTGGTTATACAACCCTGGTCAGGAGTTATTTGGTTAGTGGCGGTCATTACACATCACTTTACCACACCGTAATGCAGGTACTGCATTAAAATACACACGATACTGCACAAGTATCGACTTTCTGAATAACGCAGTTATTCAATTCAGCATTACATGCTATCTTTCGTGGACCCACGATCCACATTCCAGACATCAATCATGTCACAAACTGGGGGATACTTATCGGGGTATTGGTCGGCGGTTTACGGCGTGCGGCGTGCAACGCGCCATCACAAGAACGTGTTAGGGAGTCATGGACGGTTAGAGATGAACAGGAAAAGTGGGCAAGACTGGTCGTGCGTTACCGACACACAACTCCACTACTCCATCATTCCACTACCTCCACTTCCCACGAGAAACGTGAATGAGGCTCAATGACTTGTATAAATAGGTTCTCAGCCCTATTTTCAAACAACGATGACAAGGAAAACAAGACAGAAAATCAACATCCAGAGCCTCCTTAAATTAACCGTAAGCCTGCTCACTTTTCTGTCACAAGTCATAAGCAAGCCAACACTTTCACAATCTCAACACCTTCTTCGCTTCCCGCCCTAAGATCAACCCCATCTCCTTCACTTTGTGACCGAAACAAGTCTCGGAACGGCCATTTCTTGGTTTAGGCCGGACTTGCACAGATTGATCTCTCGAATCTACAAGCACTCACCGCAAAGTGCATTTGTTGTAGGTTTAAATTCATTCCTCATCACACCCCAAATTACCAAATTCGGCAGGAGTAATTTTCACCCATCAACAATTGGCGACCACAGTGGGAGATTAATCTCTCGGTTGTGAAATCAATTTCTTCAATACCCAATCCTGCTTGGCTAAGTTCCGAGATGGTTGGTCTTAGCACTTCCTCAACAAATTCAAATCCCGGTCGAAGTTCCTCCAACGAGGATGCCCCTCTTCCCAATGGTGTATCTGCTGGCGCAACAAGAGGAATCCCAACTATGAGCGAGTTGGCCCGGATACTTGAGACTCAGACGAGGAACATGGAGCTGATCAAAGAAGCGGTAAACGGCATACTTGACCTCCTCATCAAGATGACGTCGGAAATGAGCGTGCCGAGAGGCCTTTACACCGGGGACTAGTCCCCTCGGATCAACGGTTTTACTACGAACCGAGGCCAAAAAGAGCGGGGAAGTCTGTGTCCCTAGTGGAAGACTTGTGTGAACTCTTGCACCTCTCAAAAGATCAACGGGCAGAGACGTTTGCTGCAGTCAATAAAATAGCTCTGGACGCACACCTTGCTCCTTCTCGTCCAGGGGTCTCGACTGCAGCGGAAACATCTATAAATAATGTTACGTTCACGGAAGATGACATGATGGCGAGAGGAAGGTCACAACCGAGCCCTACATGTTACCGCACACATCAAGGGTTCGAGTTCCGGAGGGCCCTCGTCGACACGGGAGCATCTTCGAACGTAATTACTCTCAAGACTCTCGGGACAGCCAAGGTCAGCCCATGCAAGATTGTACGACAGCCCACCACGATGACGGACTTGAAGGGAATCAAACCAAGCACATACGGGTATGTCAATTTGAATTTATCGGTAGGACTGTTCGATCACGAGCAAAGTTTGAAGTCATAGAAAAAGAGCCGGACTACCACATGACACTAGGGAGACCGTGGCTTCACCACAACAAGGTCATTCCTTCAACGTATCACCAGTGCCTGAAGACCGTGCTAAATGAGGAGGTCGTCCGTATTCCCGCATCATTGTCTCCGTACGCGCCAATATGTGGAGTAGAGCTATTCGAGTCAAAAGATGCTCCGCAGGGAAAGTCCGACAAAATCATATGCACTCCACTACCCACGTGGGCTTCAATCCAGGAGGAAGACCGACTTACATCGCTGGGGGCCAAACACCACGACATACTCTCTCCGACGAGACGTCCATCTCCAACCGGTGAAACTTCAGCCCATCCTCACGCCAAAAGGGAGCGCTCTTTCGAGGCAAGCCGTGATCAGAAGGGGAAGACAATATACCGCGGCGCCATTGTTAGCAATTAGCAGGAGAGACCATCCGGTCTCTCCGCCCAATTGGATCTTTGCAAGGACAACGGAAGACGGAACCAATTCCACGACCCGACGAGCTCGAGATTGTTAACATCGGGATCGATGAATCTCCCAGGCCGGTCTCTATCAGTTCGACTCTATCCACAGACGAACGTACAAGCCTGGTTCAACTACTCAAGGAATACCAAGATGTATTCGCCTGGACATACGAAGAAATGCCCGGTCTGGATGAAAAATTGGTCACCCATCACTTACACGTCATGCCTGGATCCAAGCCAATCAAGCAACCTCCGAGGCAATTCAGACATGAGGTAGAAGAACAAATCAAGAATGAGATTCGAAGCCAAAGCTAGCCGCCGGCTTCATCGAGACCCATTCATCATCCGACCTGGTTAGCCAATGTGGTCGGTTAAAAAGAAAAGCGGACGGATTCGATCTGCGTGGATTTGAGAGACTTGAACAAGTGCTGCCCCAAGGACGACTTTCCCCGCCTAACATCGACATGTTAGTAGACGCCACTAAGCGGACACGGCATGTTTTCCTTTATGGATGGCTACAGCGGCTACAATCAAATAAGGATGTATGAGCACGACGCAAGTAAGACAACTTTCGAACCCCTCTTGGCAATTTCTACTATCTTGTTATGCCATTCGGTTTAAAGAATGCCGGCGCAACATACCAACGTGCTATGACGGCAATCTTCCACGACATGATGCATAAACAAGTAGAAGACTATGTGGATGATATTGTGGTCAAGTCAAAGGCTCGAGCTGACCACACCAACGTCTTACGGCAAGTATTTGAGAGGTGTCGGGAATACAAGTTAAAGATGAATCCTTTAAAATGTGCTTTCGGTGTCTCCTCAGGTAAATTTCGGGATTCCAAGTGACCGAGAAGGAATAAAAGTAGACCCGTCCAAGACTCGAGCTATCCTCACAATGCCGCCTCCCGAACCGTGAAAGAGCTCCGAGTTTCATGGGCAAGGTAAACTACATTCGACGTTTTCATACCGGTTTAGCCCAACTTACCGCCTCATTCACCCCCTTTTGAAGAAGGAGCCGACTTTGTTTGGACCGCAACCCAACAGAAGCTTTTCGGAAAGTCCAACGAATACTATCATCTCCAACCGTCATGAAATCTCCCGTACAAGGGAAACCATTGGTCCTCTACACCGCCTTGGTGACGCCGCCGTAGAGGCTTTACTCGCTCGGGGAAGACGACGAGGGAATCGAACGTCCCATATACTATTTCAGCCGAATATTGAGAGATGCTGAACTCCGATATCCCAGAGCGGAAAAAAGCGTGTTTAGCTTTAATCCATTCCATTCGAAGTTTAGGCATTACCTGCTATCCAACAGGTGATACTCGTGTCTAAATCCGATCCCCGCAAAGTTCTTGCTTTCAAAGCCGGTCCTGACGGGGAGTACTTTGGAAAATGGCTTCTCCAAATGTCGAACTAGACATAACGTGCGCATCGCCTAGAGCTATCAAGGGTCAAGCGATTTGCGAGACTTACGCAAAGCATTTCCGGGAAGGTACTACGGGACTACATGAAGAACTCCCTGGAGAATTCCCGAACATCTCTATTCTGGAAGAAGAAGTGTGGCTTTTGTATTTTGACGGCTCCGCTACCCCTAGCAGTAATACTGGAGGAGCAGGCGTGGTGTTAGTCTCTCCAACTAGGAGAAGTATTTTCACACTCCTTCAAGTTAGACTTCGAATGCACCAACAATTCTGCAGAATATGAAGCTTTCCTCATAGGGCTTTCAATAGCTAAACAAGCAGGAGTTACACGCCTGGAGATAAGAGGTGACTCCAAGTTACTGGTGAACCAAATGAACGGAGTATACGCATTAAAAGAAGTAACACTGGCCCCGTACCGATCAGAAGCACAGAGGTTACTAAACTACTTTGCCGATGCAACCATAACCCATGTTAGTCGCAGCAACAACAAACACGCCGATTGCCTAGCAACATTGGCTTCCAAGCTGAAGTTCGAAGGGGCGGAAGAAACTTTGACGGTAAAGAGGAGAACCATAGAATCGACATGGCTATCCCAATACAAAGACACCAAGACCGACGATTGGCGAACTCCGATCATTCGAGAGCTCAACAGCTCACTCTCACAAGGAAAGGTCAGTCTCAAAACCCTGCAAAACTTCTTCATGCTTCATGGTATCTTTGTATTATCGGAATCCAGACGGCTCCCTGTCAAGATGTCTGGGAGGTGACGAAGCACAAATACAGCTGGATCGCATTCACAATGAGATTTGTGGACAATCATCGGTGGTAACGCTTTACCGACGACTCCAACGCCTGGGGTTGTCGGCCAGAGATGGAGGCTCAATCCAGACTACTTCAAAAGTCCTGCTCGAATTGCCAGACACCACCACACCAGTTGGAGATTTTTAATGTGAATCGCACTGGGGACTGGAGAGAACCCTACATTAGCTATCTCCGTGATGGGATAATTCCTGCCGGTCAAAAGGACGCTATTAAGATGAAGCAGAGAGCCAAGCGGTTCATATTCCACGAAGGGATCTTATACCGCAAGAGCTTCGGAGGCGATATGCTACGGTGCCTGGCTGGAGGAGAAATCCAAGTCATGCTGAAGGAGAACATCAAGGGAAGAGGAAACTGTTTCTCCAAATACACGAGAAATACTATTGGCCGACCATGGAGGATGATGCAGCCGTTTTCGTTCAAAGCTGCCACACATGCCAAATTCATGGGAACCTTGTTCATACGCCTTCTACCCCTCTGCATTCTATAAGCAGCCCATGGCCATTCTATTGGGGGACTGGACATTATCGGGAAGATTAATCCACCGTCATCGAAGCAGCATGAGTATATCATAACCGCAACGGAATACTTCACCAAATGGGTAGAGGCCATTCCCCTACGAGGGACTACAGGAGCAACAATTGCGGCTTTCATTAAAGAATACATCATTTGTCGTTTTGGCGTGCCCAAGCATATCATCATCGATAATGGCACTCCCTTCGCCAACAAACAGTACGGGAGTTAATGGAGGAGTACGGCATTAAACAGGTCTTCTCCACCGTCTACTATCCTCAAGGGAACAGGCAAGCTGAGAGTACCAACAAGACATTGATCCGGATCATCAGTCGAACAGTACACGACAATCCCAGGGAATGGCATAATCAGTTACCAATGGCACTATGGGCATACCGTACATCACCCAGAAGCTCCATTGGGGTCTCGCCGTACTCACTCGTCTACGGAGCGGACGCCATTCTCCCAGCAGAGATCAGAATCCCATCAGCCAGGATTGCAGCAGCAACCGGGATCCACTGGAACGAGGCCGAAATCTCTGACTCTAGAATCGCAGAGTTAGACACTCTGGATTTTAGAAGGAATAAAGCGGAAGAACGCGCTCGGGTGTACGGGAATCGAATTTCGGGGCATACAACAAAATTGTGAAACCACGCGTTTTCAAGGTGGGAGATTTGGTTTTGAAAACAGCCAAACACATCCAACAAGACATGTCTGCACCAAAATTCTCACCGAAATGGGAAGGTCCCTACGCAGTCACCAAGGCTTACAGTACCGGCTACTACAAGATCATTAAGGTAGACGGGGGCAAGTTTGAAGCAGTCATCAATGGAAGTGGCTCAAGGCATATTACACCGACCACTATCTCTTTGTGTCAACAATACGAGGCATTTATTTTCATTACATGTTTGAATCATCAACTATATTCGAGAGATGTGTCAATGAAAAACCTGTTTCACCAATCAAAACCCAATGCAATTTATTCCGCAAAGATGTTCAAGACTCTTGACATAAACGTCATTAACAATAAGGGAGTACTGACTTAGAAGAGGCCATCTAGAAGATTATAATTCCTTGAGAGCATCATCTGCAGTCTAGCCTCCGATATCTCTCCGTTCTTTTCTTCAAGTCCCGCATGCCTTGCTCCACCTTCTCTGATTCTGCAGCCAGAGCTTTCTCCTCTTCCAAGATAGCTTTTGTAGCAGGAACAACATTTGCGAGGATACCAACTCGATCAACCTTGATGACATCAAGACGTTGCCGCAACCAGCCCACGTTGAACTTCATGGATTCGCAGGTAGATACCATATTCTCCCACTTTTCGAGATTTGATTCGGCAACGTTGCGGATAGAAACACTCTCCATCTCCGCAATCATGGGAAGAAGGCAGTTTACCGCGGTAACCAAGGCAGAGGAGCAATGTCGGACCACATTCCTGGTTGCGATATGACCGTACTTCCTCCACAATTTGGTGTACAAACCCACAAACTCCTTCCGCACCAAGAATCCACCGACATCCTGATAGCTGGAGGATAAGCATTTCATGCGAACATCGAATGAAAGACCTGCATTCGGGTATTCATAAGATGAGACACCCAGCTCAGCATCTTCGAGGTTCGCAGGGGTAGGCGTGTCTGAGTTTGAAGGAAGAGGAATGGTTAAGTCATCGTCGTCAATGACCGTCACACATGTTCCGGTAGGATATCTCTGCAAGAATGAAGGGATTATTCACCTGACCGTTATGAAGAACAAACAATGTTTCAGGAAAGAAAGAAGAGACAAACCGGTATGATCTTCTTGACTCGAAGAACACGAACAGGGGACTGATCATGAAGCTCAGACGCGGGTCGTACATGTTTAACGGAGATCCTGGATGGTATGAAGAAGATGATCCACTTTGTTGTTAGACATGATGGGAAATAGAGTTTTTGCAAGGAAGCTCTCATCGTAAAAACGGATCAAAAAATCTCTTCACCCGCATAAATACCGAGGAAACCCTAAGACGATTACGGCGCCCGATATATGAGGATTCAACGCCGACTAAGTCAGGATTTCTAGACACAACAATTCAACCGGCAATGTGCAAGCACCCACGCCCTAAATCCGGTAGAAGAGGAATCCTATCCCCGACTCAAACACCTGAAGGAGCGGCCGAGCTCATACATGTACAAGAGGAAACAAAGCGACTCACCGGATCAAGTCCTGCTTCCTTCGCATCCTTAATCAAGACCGACCAGTTCCAGGGAAACGCCTGACAATGTGAAACTATCCTAGTAAATATGTATTCACTCTAGCTTGGTCATTTCTGTATGTCACCATCTCATGCCTACCACACAATAATGTAACCATTATGTGCTAGGCAGGGGACTTAATGTTGATGGTGGATTTTCGTTTAAGGTTAAATTTGTAAAAAAACCTGAAAAAATCATGCGCTGACATCTTGTAAAAGATAAAGCCGTTTATAAGTGACGGATACTCCTCACTTAATTCACCAAGAATGGAGCATGTAGCAACAATCCCATTCTGTGAATACATGAAATTCCTCCAGCCGGAGCATGCAAAAGAACAATCCCTTCCTGTGAATTTCATATCAGCCTTGTATTTCTGTACTCATTATCGGTGTGGCATGACGACCGAGTGTTACTCTTCTGAGTAACACGAACCTCCAAGCACTATAATGAATCCATGTACGAAATACCCGTGCATGGCCGATTCTCGGTGTGTTATACTAGCCCGAGACCTCTCGGTGTGTTATACTAGCCCGATTGAGCCCCTCTCGGTGTGTTATACTAGCCCGATTGAGCATCCGGACTTGATCGTATCAGTCTCTCGGATATGATTCGATCGCATTCATCCAACTCCACAAGCATGATTGGATGACCTCGCAGATCAATTCCATCACCCCCAAGCAGGTATGGAATACACACGGCCTTAGCCTGCCAAATACGATCTGATCGCAGTCATCCAACTCCACAAGCATGATTGGATGACCACAGATCAATTCCATCACCCCCAAGCAGGTATGGAATACACACGGCCTTAGCCTGCCAAATACGATCTGATCGCAGTCATCCAACTCCACAAGCATGATTGGATGGCCACAGATCAATTCCATCACCCCCAAGCAGGTATGGAATACACACGGCCGACCCACATGGTCGACCATTGGCCTTTGCTTGCCAAGAAACCGTCCATACCAAGCATTATGGACGGAAAACCCTAAATTAGGGTTTGCGGCATATTACATGTGCCGCAAAACGGTCTCAACCATCCATCTTCGCAGGTATAGATGGAGGGTGTAGATGTAGACTCAAAGGGCCCGGAGCATGTCGACACAATCACCATGTGACCGCCTACACACTTGGCCAATCGGTCAAAGCCAACCGTGGCTGGTTACAACAAAACCGTCCGCCCAAAAAAGCATGGCCGCGCGGCTTTGAAAGCCAAAATTAGGGTTTCAAGTCATCACGCGCGTCCATCTTCTCCGGTACGAATGGAGGGTCACAAATTGGATTAACTAAGGCCGGTCATACCAGCATGACCACCGTGGGACCATCTACCTCCTCTTGCGGTCGGCCAAGGCACATCATTCCCGGCCAACCCAAAACGCACGCCCAAACTCGTGCGGTTACACTCCCAAATCCTAAACCGATCTCGACCGCTCAACTTCACCGGATGATTTGAATGGCTTAGATCACGTTTTCATGGGATAATCAGGTATAGGTGTGAACACCAACCTACCACCTACACGGTAGTGTGATCGACCAAAACCAACCAATATTGGTCGCTTCGAAACGCGTGCCCAAACTAGGGAAATCACGCCGGTTTCCAACTCCTTTGCGGCAAGGGATTTCTGCCGCAAACCGATCTCGACCACTCCTCTTTACCGGTCAAATTGAGTGGCCCAGATCGCGCTTTCATGAGGGAACGGAATACATGCGCCTACACCATCATGCCGTCAACACGCATGTATGGTCGGTCTTCTCCAAAATCCTCCCCATGCTTGGTTTCGACCAAGCTGAAGAGTGATGCTTGCACACCTCTTTAAAAACCCTAATTTCATCAACGGTCGCAGATGAGTGTCTCAAACATCATCTCATCCGTCCGACCTCACCAGCTTGGTTATACAACCCTGGTCGTGGAGTTATTTGGTTAGTGAGCAGTCATTACACATCACTTTACCACACCGTAATGCAAAGATCGCATAAAATACACACGATCATGCTGCACAAGTATCGACTTTCTCGAATAACGCAGTTATTCAATTGCATTACATGCTATCTTTCGTGGACCCACGATCCACATTCCAGACATCAATCATGTCACAAACGGGGGATACTTATCTGGGGTATTGGTCGGCGGTTTACGGCGTGCGGCGTGCAACGCGCCATCACAAGAACGTGTTAGGGAGTCATGGACGGTTAGAGATGAACAGGAAAAGTGGGCAAGACCGGTCGTGCGTTGCACGACACACAACTTCACTACTCCATCATTCCACTACCTCCACTTCCCACGAGAAACGTGAATGAGGCTCAATGACTTGTATAAATAGGTTCTCCGCCCTATTTTCAAACAACAACAGCAAGGAAAACAAGACAGAAAATCAACATCCAGAGCTTCCTTACATTAACCGTAAGCCTGCTCACTTTTCTGTCACAAGTCATAAGCAAGCCAACACTTTCACAATCTCAACACCTTCTTCGCTTCCCTCCCTAAGATCAACCCCATCTCCTTCACTTTGTGACCGAAACAAGTCTGGAACGGCCATTTCTTGGTTTAGGCCGGACTTGCACAGATTGATCTCTCGAATCTACAAGCACTCACCGCGCAGTGCATTTGTTGTAGGTTTAAATTCATTCCTCATCACACCCCAAATTACCAAATTCGGCAGGAGTAATTTTCACCCATCAACAAAGTATTTTGAAACATAAGAGAGTGATGCAGAACCTTATATCAATGCATTTAGGAAGTCAAAGGTCCTAAAGGATGATGTGAAGGGACGAAGGGTGATTACACTATGATCAAACTATTTTTGTCTATAAAGAATCTTTTTCTCTTTGTAGCTTATCGACATCCAGGTGTTTTTGGTCATTTATGTGACTATATAGATCATCCAAGAGATATTTGTTGGTCACTTTTGATTAAAGTAAAACAGTAACAATGATGGAAGTTGGAACTAATAAATCTGTGACTTCTAAAAAATCTATCAAAAGAATACCTACAAAATCAAACAAATTTAATTCCTAAAAAATAAGAGCAAGAATAAACGAAAATTTCTAAGTATCCCAACTGCAAAAAAATTGAAACCAACAATGTAAAATTCTACTAACCATTCTCATGTCGATAGGTTAGTGCTGGGAGAATATGGTCTATATAGATCTTGAATTTTGAGGAAGGTGTTGACGCAAAAGTATTTTGGTATATCCATTCGATAAATCATTCTTCTTGATGACATTTATTTATTTAAAGCTGCATAAGTTTTTTTTTTGGGCCTTGTTTTTTTGATGGTCCATAAGCTGCATTTAAAATGTCCAATGGACATTAGATTTTCGTTCTTATCGAAAACTTAAGTAGAATCCGTCTAAACACTATGACCAAAGACGTGTTCATGTGCATTACAAAGATTTTTTTTTATTGGAAATTGACTTTCAGTGTAGATTAATTACATTCCTCCATATCTAGTTCAGTGTAGTAATCACAAATCAACAAACTAATTAATTACAAATTTTTTTAACAGCACACGTTTATTGCAAGTAAGCTGGTCGCACATCTTCTTGGTTGAACCATTTCAACAATATCTGGTTCCTGAGATCGCAATATATGTTCCGGACGCCTCTGTTTAACCATTGGCTAAACCATTTCAACATGGTGATGCAAGACACACCAACATATATATAACATAAGAATTACTTCATTGATACACACGCCCTATCAAGTTAGATAAGACAACAATGGCAAAGGAGATTAGCATAGACATAGTACTTGAAAAAGTGAAAAAAACTATTAATAAAAAACCTCAAGCTCTAGCAGACACAAGAACCTTGCTCAAGAACCATTTTTCAAGTGACGGAGTCAGTCACTACAAATATTTCGAATATAATGAGCGTAGTTTGAATAAAGAAACAAACACCTTTGCTCTTTAAAATAAAAATGAATGATTATCCTTTTACCTTACAAAAAAGAGTTAGTCGACACAATCCGCCTACAAAAAATCAACAACAAAAGCACCTACAAAAATTCAACAAAAGCATCGGATGTATTTGTTAATTTGTAAATTGACGTGTGTTGATGAAAAATAGATAGCAAATCAGGAAGCCTTCATATTCCTTTGTATTAGTTCCCAGTATTTAAACCTTAAAGAAAACATGGGACAAACTCACACAACATAAGGAGGAATACAAATGCTAGAAGATGAAGAACCAATTTTCAGTTGTCTAGAAATGTGAGCTCATGCTGATGAAACGATCAACAACCGTGAAACAACACAATATACCCTAACACAATAATCTGACATAAATCAAAAATACGAAGGATAGCATTACTTCAATACAATGGAATGAAACCTTCAATACAATGGAACAAAACCTAAAGTAGCAAAAATACAACCAAGATAGAACACCACCTCTATGGGCCTTTGAGATCAGCTCCAGCATAACAATTTTTTCATTAGCCTGATCTTCTTCAACCCATTTCTAGGCTTCCGGCTAAGAAATTACAATACCAATTCAACAGATCGCACACATTAGCAAAACACATTTTAATCGTCATCAAGTTTATCCACCCTGTGAAGAAAAAATAAAAAAAAAACACCCCGGCAAAAATCTCTTTTGTTACCTAGATCTTAGTCGACCAACCATAAAAAAACATAAAAAGAGAAAATAATAACAGTAATAAAATCGGACGAACCTTTATTTCCTTATTTAGGAGGTGAAACAGCGATAAACAATAATAAGAGTTGCAAAACTCGTTTCGATGCACCAATAAGACCTGCAAGAAAAAACAATCCTGGTGTTTGATACCGATATTTGCAAGAATCTATGAGTTTATACCTTGAAATTTCTTGACATATTCCCCGTTACGACAGGTGCATGATCAAGAAAAAATCAGTTTATGATATGTGCATGATCGAGGGTACCAACACAAAAAAAAAACAATGTTTGATACGGATATCTGCAAGAATCAAGGAGTTTATACCTTGAAAATAATGGAAACAAAAATTGGATAGAAACTTGAATCATTCATTAGAGCTTGATGTTCTACTACGGACTGTAACCTTTTCAAAAATATTATTTACAATACAATTAGAAGGAATTGAGCAAATCACCTAAGCTGATTTCGAATGAGAGAAGCAGCGTCCGTTGTGTATCGTATTATTTTATGACCTGCAAACATAAACGACAACCACAGATCAGGCAAAAAAAAAAAATCCGTAAGCAAGTAGAAGAACAAACCCTAAGAACAGGCACCGTAAAAAAAAGAGCTTTTGCTTTTCCCCAAGCATTTTTATACAGGTGAAATATTATTATTTATGGATTTATGCCTTATATTTATCAAGAAAACGGCAAAAAAAAAAATCCTTCTCTAATTTGAGATGAAATTTAATATTTACTAAAAAAGTTTAGGAAATGAAATTTTAAAATTACCAAAAAAAAATTCTAGCAAGATAGTTTTGTTTTATCTACCGGTTTATTTTAGGAAAATATATAAAACAATGAGGTATTGTTTTTGGTTAACTACTATATTAAAGCTTTTTGATATTCATGGAAAATATCTAAAATATTATTGTTTTTGGTTAATTATATGTCTTTATTTATGGAGTGATTTTTTTTTTCTTATTTTTTTTTCTTCTAATAGAACGTATAATGCAAAAGAAAAAATGTTTTTTTTTTGTTTTTTTTTTTTTGCTGTTCTTCTCATGATTTTTTGTGTTTTTTTTTTTTTTTTTTTTTATAGGATTCATGTTCAAAGTTTTGTTAACCGATTCTTTCTACGGAGAAAAATAGTGTATTCGGATCAAGGGTGATCAAAGGTCCCTAATTCCAGGTATTTTTACTTTTAAATTTCAAATATTGGTATAAATTTTATTAATCTTAATTTATCGCGATCGAAGTTGTAATTGTAATTTTAATTTTATCTGGATTAAAATTGTAAGATTGCAATTATGATTAATTTAGTTAGCAACAACATGGAGTTGCAATTATAATTATGTGATTTTAAGAATTGTGACAGAACTTTGGACATTGGACTTTCCTTATTATTATTATTTTTATTTCATGGTTGTTTTAACCCTATGATAATTAAATCATGATGTATTATAATTCATTTTTTATTTATTTATATTATATGTATGTTAATGTTAGGATTCAATTCGAATTAGTTGTTTTTGGTAAAAATTTTATTGTGATTGTCTAGAAAATATATTGTGGTACAAAATAATATTTTCTTAGATATTTTTTTCAAAAATTTTATAAAATTAACAAAAATAGATAAATGGTGGGGCCAGAATCAACCAGAAGCTCCGATTAACCACGTCGCTCGAAAAAACTCTGTTTTTATATAGAGAATAAGTTTATTTTCTATTATCTCTATTTTTTCTTCTGTTGGGTAGGTTGGGATCAAACCTTGTGACCTTACTTTCATTTTGTCAGGGTGTTTAACAATTTCCTATGCAAAAAAGGCTAAGGTCACGGTCTAATTCCATCCAACCTTTCAAAAGAAGTAAACGCGTTGGATATACCCGAGGCAAAAAATTAATTCCAAAAGTCAAAAGCAAAAAAGATTAAAATCAATTTTCGTAATAACTCATTTTCTTTTGTTGCGTAAGCTGGGATCAAACCTGTGACCTTACTTTCATTTTATTGTGGGTGCTTAACAATTTCCTATGCCAAAAAGTGCTAAGGTCACGATTTGATCCCATCTAACCCTCCAAAAGAGGTACGAGGTATAATGTATTTGGAAACCAGAAGCATAAGACAATTCTAAAAATCAGAAGCAAAGCATTGCTTCGTAAAAACTTGATTTTCTTGTTTCTAGAAATTATTTTGAAATTATATTTTTCGATTTTTAGGAATCGAAAATTACTTTTCAAGGCGTATCCAAGTACGGATAAATCATCGCTATGGTCTATTCCGCTATGGTCTATTCCACTTGGGATGCGCTCAAATAAACCGAAAACCACACGCCGACGTCAAAATCAAGTATCCAAGTCACATCCACCTCTCTTCTCCGACTCCTAGCCACATTAACCTTCTATCCACCCATATGGTGTGACTGGGCCCAACAAAGTGCACAATAGCTATGGCCATGAAGGTTAAAAATTCATGAGAAGTGTAAATTACACGAGTGCATGTGCGGATGTGCCTCCAAAAACCGGCCAATAGCTTTATATCATTCATTGAGGAAGGAAATCTTTTTCTTGCAAGAGTACAAGATGATTATTGGTCGAAAGCTAGTGAATGTGTGGGATGACATTACCTGCGGGGAAAACTTATTACACAGCATTATGGAAGACCTCTATAATAATATTTGGGCAGGAGTTAGGGTAGAAAATCTTGTAGACATGGGAGACAACTAAAATCAACAGGCAATAGAGGTAGGGAAGTGTCATGGATGAAAAGATGGTTGGAAAAGATGGTTGCATACCAAATATACGGAAATTCTTATATTAAAACTCCCCGGGATAAGAATATTAAAGATTGTGACAAGTAAAAACATAACTTGAGAACACTTTGATATTTGTTTATTTTGTCTTTGTTAAATGAAATGAATCACCAGATCATTTGTAGAATCGGTAGGTATAACTCAAATATTCTAAAAGATATGGGTTACAAAACATGCGTTGTGATCTTTCGGAATAAATGTCGTTAATGGTCACAGATTTTCGTCGTGTCATACATTTATGATCAACAATATTGATAAGAATTGATATAAATAACTTTTTCTGGACAGTTTCAAAAGCCATATTCCATTATCTCTGTCCATCTTCTCATAATATAAATTTTGAAATATATTTTTGATTATCACCTGTTTTTCTTCTGTTGAGTAAGTTGGGATCAGACATGTGGCCTTACATTCATTTTGTCAGGGTGGTCATGATCTGACTCCATCTAACCCTTCGACGTTAAAACATATCTGGATATACCAGAAGCAAAAGTAAATTCCAAAAGTCAAAAGTAAAAAATTCAGTTAATCACTTTTTTATTTCGGTCGGGTAAACTGGGATCAGAAAACATAAGACAATTCTAAAAATCAAAAGCAAAAAAATTGCTACGTAAAAATTTAATCTCCCTTGTTTCTAAAAATCATTCATATTGTAAAATAGAGAAAGAGAGAAAGAGACACAAAGTAGAGGGAAAGAAGAGATAAAAAAATTCGATTTATCAGTGTGAAATACAAAGGTTTAGGACTCTATTTATAGAGTTTACATACTTGGTTCCCAAGTAATAGGGTTCCACTAAAGTGGGCATCTATATAATAAACTGCCGTTTATAAAACTCCCCTTAGATGACCACTGTTTCTAAGCTAATTGCCTCGTTAAAACCTTTGTCAGGAAAATCCAAAAGGGACAAAACCTGATCGAAGGGAAAAGAGTACAATTGTGATAAAACTTTGAACAGAGTTGGACATGTATATGTTGCCTCGTTAAAACCTTGGCAAGGAAAAACCCAGTGGGATGAAACCTTGACGAAGGAAAAAGAGTACAACGTGATAGTCCAATTAAATACCTTTTATTACAATGCTCCCCCTGATAAGTACTTTAGTTAGATCTTGGCTTGCAAATCTTCGAGTCGAGACTTCCCAAATTTGATCATCGAGTTTCTTGAATGTAGAAGATTAATGTTTATTAGCGAAGAAAATTGCTCGTTCGTGAAGTCTTCTTTTGTGTTAGTCTTCTAATAGTAGTGTTCTCGAGTCTTCATGCTTCTTTAAATACTTTGAGGACTTGTGTCTTGGATTGTCAGCTTCTCGGAGATGGTTTGCATAAATAATTGATGTAGTTTCTTCAACAAAGTGGCAAGACGAATACCTTATCATACGTGAACAAAAATCGCATTTGTGAGAAGGAAATCCAAATTCTTAGGCATGTGGGCATCCACTAAACAACTAAAATTGATACAACTCCCCCTTGGATGACCATCATGTTGAATTAAGTTGTCTCACTAAAACCTTGCCAATAAAACCCAATGGGAAAAAATTTGGACGAAGGAAAAAGAGCAAAAATATCAACATTTTAATTAAAATAATTAAACGTCTACGAGATGTTGCCTCATTAAAACCTTGTCAGGAAAACCACATGGGAGAAAACCTGAAACGAAGAGAAAAGAGTACAACTTTTAACGTTTTATGGATGCTAAGCCAACTATATGAGTTTTACAAAAAAACAAGCATCAAAATAATAACTCTAGTCTATCTCAAAGACGTTAATCTAGCATAATTCTAACTGCAGATTTAAGAAAGAAAAGAAAAATAGAACTTATGCTGCTAAAGCGTGGATTTTTGTGTCTTTAAGGACTCCTCGAGAGACCTATAATTAATCCGGATTTTTGGTTCATACCAAATTTCTAAAAACACACAAAAAAAGGATTGTTAATCCTGACATAATCGAGTCAGGTGGCTGTCTAAATATAATTTCAATCCTACAAGGATTCAAAAATTGAATATGTTCCCAACCATGTACATGTACTTCAAGGACTACCACGCCAAAGGCATCATGTAAAGAGAACAATTATTGAACCAATCCTCGGGTCTGAGCAACAATAAAACCCTCAAATCGTTTATACAACTAACTTATTTCTCCTATAACGCATTATGACCACACCAACCTCTAAGTAATAGGCTTGGCAATTTTAAGGTGTCAAGTCTTGGATCCAAAATTGCGTTAATCGATAAATTGTAATAATCCAATCTAATATGGATTACATGCCAACCAATCACATATGTCGATTTTCCTCTACAGAGGGGTTAACAACCACCATCTTTTATTATTTCAGTAGCTACTATAAATTAATATTCGACAATGTTAAATAACTATGATCCCACACAATTCTCAAGTATATGCATATTTTGACAAAATACAGAAATACTGGTACCAGCGCCCACGGACATTATAATCTCCCCATCCTCCAGTGAGGACATATGAAATATGAGAATGTGGATCTTGTTTTGATAGACTATATTGAAGTTCTATCTATAGCTTATTCTAAAATGCTACTTTTTGTTATATGTGATTGGATTTTCCTTTTCAAACGGCATAAGTTTATTTGAAAGAAATACGAGATTTTTCACGCCTCTTTAATGGCAGCCTTTTTTTGATTTGATCATGATGGGAAAGAAGTGATATAACCTTTAAGTTAATTAATGCTAATCTCTAATAGCATAGAGTCTCTCCCTGATTCCGGTGGAAATTGTTATCTCATAAACGAAAACAAGTTTCGAAGAGTATTATCCGATTAAATCAAGGACATGTACTCATAATAATTTTTGGATTTTAACAATACCAGTTGGAATGTAGATAATGACTTTAAAAGTCATAAAACAATTGTCCAAAAATTATAGTTTATACAATTTAAACATCAACCACGGATTTTATTGTCTACAAACAAAAACATATAAAATTTGTAAATAAATCTCCAAATAATTGCGTGAATTCCGAGGCAAACGAGATAAAGATTTGTATTGAGATTATTGACACGTTATTTTCCAAAAAAACTAAAATTTTAAGATCAATTTAGTCACTACAAGGACTAATGATATATAGGCTAACAAGCCGGGTGCGCACCTATTGATCTTTTGTGTCAAACTATATTAATACCAGCTGCAAGTGGAACGGTCCAAATATTGGAGATTATTACGGCGAGGAAAGATAAAAATGTCTCAATATCCCCTGAGAATGTGCAAGAATTGTTTCATTTACTGGTATTTGCAAATATTATGAATAACGATATTCAACCCTTTTGGGATTGATTGAGAGAAAGTTTCTTTTTAAGAAGATAAAGAAATGGTGAATCGTTATTTTTCTAGAAAAAACACCTTGTGGTTGATAAATAGTTTCTTTGAAGGAATAAAAACCAATGGTTCATATATAAAACCATATATATTTGATCGTAAAAATTTGTTTGAAACGATCATCGCCAATCTTTCAGAATGGACGAAAAATCACACTATCATTGGAAAAATTTTAGAAAATATGCCAATCTAGTTTCTCTCATCTTATAATGAAAGAGAAAAATTAACATAAAGTGGTTTCTACAATTAATCAAACTTGTATGACAAAATATTGTCGTTTTAGTCATCGCACGGGAAACCTACTTTGAGGTTGACATATGGTTTTTTTGTTAAAAATAAAAATAGAAACCATATGTATCACATGATCCTCATCTAAAAGACAAGGATACCAGATTCATTTGGCCGTAGGTTTTTCAACCATGCATGTGATTAGATACCGTAAGGTAATTAGATCGCGATGATGCTAATTTTGTGTGATTAAAGTTTCATTAAATGAATTGAAACTTTAAACCATCTTTCGATTGACTTTTTTTTTCCCTTTTTTTTTTGTTCTACATGAAAAATTAGAGAAGAAAGAAAACACCAATTTTTGGTGATTACGGTTCCACTAGAAGAAAAAAAACTGTAAACCATCTTTCGATGGATTTTTTTTTCTTTCTTTATATAAAAAATATTAGAGAAGAAAGGAAAATCAACTTCTTTTACAAAGTTTATTACCTACACCCTTGAAATATGGATTCACCAATGGACAGTAACTACACCCAAATTAAAGGATAATGGGTTTTAATAATGTTGGTGCTGAGGATGTAAATAAAACCCACCAACCATGAGATCTTACACTCCGTGAATAAGATTCACTGATTTTACAGAGCCAACATCGAATACACAAATAATACAGCACTAGAAGAGAATAATATAAACATCAATAAAAGAATAGAACGAGCTATAGATGTTTTCTTTGGTAACGCTTACAAACCTGCACATCCACAAAGTGATAACTTCTGTGCACAACTACTTAGGTTACTGTGTTACCACCACCTTTCAAGATCAAAAGTCGGTGCCGGTGGACTCCATATAGTTTATGTAGCACAAACCTATATTAAAGAAGATAAAACCATATCAGAAATCTTTTCAATAAATTAAATAAAAGTAAAAAAATCAAACTAAACCAAAAAAAAGAAGATATAATCAGTTTTTTATTCTTATTCTTTTATTGGTAGAGCAACGTGTGTGATAACGTATTGTAAAATAGAGAAAGAGAGAAGGAGACACAAAGTAGAGGGAAAGAAGAGATAGATAAATTCTATTCATCAGTGTGAAATACAAAGGTTTAGGACTCCATTTATAGAGTTTACATACTTGGTTCCCAAGTAATAGGGTTCCACTAAAGTGGGCATCTATGTTGGATATTTTCAACAAACCCTTGAATTGAAGGCATTTAGGCAGCTTCCGGGGTTCGACCTATATTTTCAACATCAGATTATCAGACAATTACTCAAAAGGGGAGTAGTTGCAGTAACCTATATTGAATCGAAAAAGAACTTGGCAGACCCTTTCACAAAGTGTCTACCAAAGGATGTGCATTCAATAAAGTGTAAGGAGATGGAACTTAGGTCTGTGAAAGAAGTTTGATCGCCAATAACGGAAACCCAACTTATGTTATATTTTGAAAAAGATAAACTTAAGTTCAATGTGGTACTAACAAGTTATTGCAGTGGTTATGGTACACTAAACTAAAATTTCCCATTGTCCTTCTAGTGTAGTGATTCTGCATGATCATAGGGATGGATGAAAATCCTTAATAAGTCTAACTTTTATCACAAGGTGTCTCGCAGAAACACCTTTGAGACTTACCTATATGAGTATTTGGAAATCAGGTCGTTTCCTATGAGAATAAGACCGTTCTCAGAAAAGGACTCATGAATCCAGGAGAAAGCACAGGGCCATTAATGTGCGAGCTATGGAACACACTACTTCCTCAAATCAATATGTGTGGAGGTTCCGGCTTTATCACAAGGGGTACTTGGTTCAAGATAAAATTCACCATACGACCTCGATGAAGCTTTGAATATTTTACACTAAGTGGAGGTTCAAAGCCAAAAGGTACCTATCATTTATGTATTAGTTTCCACGATGATGCTTTATCTCAACTTAGCTTGAACTACGTTGGCTTGATCCCACTCTGGTACGTAGGCAGTCACTTAGGTGATGCAGCCACTCCAATTTTAAAAACCTTTTTATTCTTTATTTTGGTTTTTTGAAAATAAGGGGAGAATGTTGGATATTTTTTTAACAAACCCTTCAATTGAAGGCATTTAGGCAGCTTCCGAGGTTCGATCTGCCCGGTCAGGTCGCTGGGGCTCTAGGGGGCAAGGGGTCCCCTGCAGAGTGCGAGACAACGTCTCGTTGGAAATTTTATGTTCTAACGTTTCTATTGTCAGTTAGAAAACCTGAAAAGAAAACTCGTTTCACCAATGGACGCATTGAAGGAAGAGACACGCCTGTTTAGTCTAAAAAGATGCCTGTGGAGATGAAGAGTCATCTCCAAAGGGTGTGATTTCCTCTTTAAATAGGAGACTTGTTTTCATTCAATAACATCTTTCAACTCTCTCTGTTTTCTTTCTTACAAGCATCATCAGAAACAAAACCAGTGTGTTCTTGGTTGGATCAAGGTCGTACAAGATTTGAATCCAACAACTGTTGTGGGGCTTCAAGTATCCTGACGGCAATATTCAATTGACCTGTTTGTACTCGCCAATTCAATTGGGAATAGGTCGAATAATTGTCGAAAAGAATCTTTCATAAGAGCCTTGAACCCTAATTCAACATTTTTTCTTCACCCTGTTTTACTGCCAATTTTCCAACAGTTTTCGACAATTATATCGACATGGAGGGTGAATCTTCAATGGCTTCTGCACAATCACTGCAAGTCATGAATCATACTTTTAATAGGTTAGAACGATTTGAAGGAGATGGGTTTACTCGCTGACAGGAGACTCTCAAATTCAATCTTATGTTTCTGAAACTTTGGTACATTCTGGAAGATGGGTTAGAGGCCATTCCTACTGCTACTGACAATATGATGAGGAATTGAATAGAAGGCGAAAGAAGCGTTAAGAAGATGATTTCATGTGCCAAGGTCACATTCTGAATCTTTGGGGTTGAACGTTTACAATGCTTATCGTACTTATGGAACTGCGAAGGAACTATGGACTGCACTGGAGAACAAATACAAGATTTCTGAGGCCAGTAACAAAAAGTTCCCGATTTGCAACTTTATGGATTGGAAAATGGTTTACAGTAAGTCTATCATTGCCCAGGTCAGTGATCTATTGCTTATTGTTAATCATCTTAAAGATGCTGGTATTGATCTTGTAAATTCATTCATTGTTGGGGTTATTATTTCTCGTCTCCCCCCATCATGGAATAGTTACAAGAAGAAACTTAAGCATCTTTGAAACCGACTATGACTTAGAAGGCTTGCGGCGTCATCTTCGCATTGAAGAAGATGCTCGTAAGCGTGAGATTAAGGATAGTCACAAACCGAAAAATCATTCTAAGATTAATCATGTGCAAGAATCGAAAACTTCGAATTCTTTGAAAGTTCAGAATGATTCTCAGTTTAAGAAGCAAGATCCAAACAAGAATGGTAAGAAGAAGGGCCCTTGCTACTTTTGTAAGAGACTCGGCTATATTGCTCGTGACTGTCGTCAAAAGAAGAAACAAATGAATAAGGAAGCAAATATGGTCGATGATTCTAAACTTGTCATTGTTGTGCAAGAGGCCAATCATGTTGCAGATCATTGAAGTGGATCTTTGATGCGATCATTGGTGCAACCATTCATATCTCTGTAAAGACCGAAATCTTTACAAGATATATGAGCCTGTCGTCGGAGAAGATGTGATTTCTGCAAATCATCTTTCTAGTAAAGTACATGGCAAAGGCATTGTTGAACTCAAGTTTACTTCTGGAAATATTGTTACCCTTACCAATGTATTACATGTCCAAGACATATGTAAAAACCTTGTTTCTGGAGTCCTTGTTAACAAGGCAGGTTTCGAGGTTAAGTTTGGATCTGATAAGTTTGTACTGTCCAAAAACGGAAATTTTGTTGGATAAGGATACCCTTGTAACGGAATGGTTAAAATTAATTTAATGAATAATGGTTCTGCTTATATTGTTGACTCTATTAATTTATGGCATGCTAGATTAGGACATGTTAATTATGGTTCTCTTAGAAACATGAACAAATTAGGATTAATTTCCAATTGCAATTTTGATAATGTTTCTAAGTGTGAAATATGTGTGCAAGAAAAGATAACTAGGATATCCTTTAAGTCTGTTGTAAGAAATTCTTCCTTACTTGAATTAGTGCATAGTGATGTTGGTGATTTAAAAAGTCATGTTACTCGTGGTGGAAACAAATATTATGTTACTTTTATTGAGGATAGTACTAGATATGCCTATACTTACTTGATGAAATCTAAGGATGAAGTCTTTGTAAATTTAGAATTTACAAAGCCGAAGTAGAAACACAATTAGAACAGAATATTAAAGTGTTACGTTCTGATCATAGTGGTGAATATTATCCTACTGAATTTACTGTATTTTTTCAAGAGCATGGTTTAATACATGAATTTACTGCACCATATACACCTCAACAAAATGGCATTGCTGAAAGAAAGAATAGGACTTTGATTGACATAGTTAATGCTATGCTTATTAGTTCTGGTTTGCCTAATTCTTTGTGGGGTGAAGCCATGTTGTCTGCATGCTATATTTTGAATAGAGTACCTTTGAAAAAGAAATATGTTTCCCCTTATGAATTATGGTTTAAGAGAAAACCTAATTTGAAAAGACTAAAAGCATGGGGTTGTCTAGCGTATGTTAGAAAACCCGAACCTAAAAGACCAAATTTAGGAAATAAAGCTTATAAATGTGCTTTCGTAGGATACTCGCTTAATAGTATCACTTACAGATGTTTAATCCTTGACACTTTTGAGATTATAGAATCTGTAGATATAGAATTTTTTGAAAGCATGACAAGGACAAGTTCTCAGACACTACCTACTTAAAACCCATTGTTACCAAGTCTAGAACCAATGGAGACTGATAACAATGATGAACCTTCCTCTTCTACACAAAACAATGATATATATCTCAGTTTCTACTGAAGATATTGAACCTAGAAGAAGTAAGAGGGGAAGAATAGAGAAAAAGCATGACTCAAATTTTAAATATTACCTTGTAGAGGGTGATAAGAATGAAATTCTTAGCACTACTGTGTATAGTATGCATGATGAAGGTGATCCTAAAACCTATGCTGAGGAAATACGCTCCAGAAATGCTTATTTCTGGAAAGAAGCTATCAATGATGAAAAGCAATCCCATATGACAAATGGAACTTGGATATACTGTGATTTACCTCCTGGTGCTAAGGCAATAAGATGTAAATGGATATTCAAGAGAAAGTTGAATGTTGATGGTACCATTGATAAATTTAAGGCCAGATTGGTTGCTAAGGGTTACAAACAACAACATGGTATTGATTACTTTGATACATATGCACCTGTTGCACGAATCACATTTATTCGTTGCTTGATTGCACTAGCTTCTATTCATAAGCTAGTTGTACATCAAATGTATGTCAAAACCGCTTTTTTAAATGGTGATTTAGAAGAAGAGATATATATGGAACAACCTGAAGGTTTCATATTGCCAGGCCAAGAGAAGAAAGTGTGTAAACTAATGAAATCTCTTTATGGCTTGAAGCAAGCTCCCACGCAATGGCATGAGAAGTTCGACAAAGTTGCTTTGTCATATGGTTTTGTTGTGAATGATGCTGATAAATGTATCTATAGTAAACAAGATAAATCTGAGTGTGTGATTCTATGTTTGTATGTTGATGACATGCTTATTTTTGGGACTGACTTGTCTATTGTGGAACAAACTAAGAAATTCCTTAGTTCAAACTTTGACATGAAAGATCTAGGGGAGGCTGATGTAATATTAGGAATTAAAATCCTAAGAAAGGGAGATGAATTGGTCTTAACCCAATCTCATTACATTGAGAAATTTCTCAAGAAATATGGTTATTTTGATGACAAACAAGCACCTAGCCCTCTAGATCCTAGTGTGAAGTTAATGAAGAACACTGATAGAGCTCATAAACAACTTGAGTATTCCAGTGTTGTTGGTAGTCTTATGTATGCTATGACTAATGAAATTGCAAATGGTGATGTAGCTGTGACTAATGAAATTGTTAGTGTGATGTTGGTGGGATGATGCAGTGAAGAACTAGTGGTAATTTAATGAGTTACAGAACTATGAAGATGGTGGTATGCAGTGACAGTGGTGTTGCAGGGAGTTATCGTGTTGTTTGCAGATTGTTGGTGGTATTGAACTGGTGGTGTTATTCTGAAGCTAAATTATAGTTGAGGTGGAACCATAATGTGTATCAAATTAGTACAAGGGTTGCTGGAGTTACTAGTGGTGCTGGTAAAGGAAATTGTAGGAAATATGAAGTGAGTGTGATCTCAATTGAAGTGCAGATGGAGTCATAGTGTTATGGTATAACTGAGTTAGTAACACTGTTGAGGTGAGTGAAACTTGGATTGAGTTTGAAAAGCTGTTATTGCAAGGACATAAGTTAGATGTGTTGCTTATGTTGATTTATAGATATGGCTTGGTACTGCAATTGCAGGTAAATCTTAAATTTCAATTGTATATTGAATTATGAGATTTTGCTGAAATGAATGTATTGTTGAGGTGTAGATAAGAAGAGGAATCTGAATTAGTTTATGTTGAATTGAATCTCCTCAGTGGAAGCTTGCAATTGCATTGGCAGGTAAAGCTAAGTTTGTAGTTGAAGTTAAATTATGAAGTTTGATTTGAGAATGTGTATTGTTGAGAACTTTGGTTGTCGATAGTTGTAACTTAATTGATATAGATAGTGTTGTTGTTTATAAATAGAGATGAATGAAGTTTATAATAGGGTTTTGTCCTATAGAGTTTGTTACTGTTACACCCTGATGGTGCAGCAGAATGTTTGGCCTGAGAAAGTGCCTTGGTTTGTATAACATGAATCAGTCTTGTTGACCGAGTCGACTCACCGATTTTTTCCCAGACTTGACCTGAGTTGGATCCTTGAACTGATTTGACTCAGTTGACTTTTTTACCAGGACCTCGACCTTGACCAGTGGACCACTTGACTTGACTATTGACGTTGACTGTAGTTTGACCTTGTTAGGCCAAACGTTGACCGTTAGTTGACCAGTTAGACCAGGCATTGTGTAATGTGCTTGTTTAGTGGACTTGGGATTAGGTTTAGTTTTCCTATTTTGATGGATTGGACCTTTGTGGTCTGAATTAGCCTGTAGCTTCTTCTACAAAGTTGTAGATATTCATAAGAGTTAGCTAATGGACTTTAGAACCAACCTAAAAGAATTAGTAAACCCTTATATGTTCTAAAGATAGATAATGAAAAGGTGTAGAACCATAAATGAGCTTAGAACCATTAGATAGAATTGTATGATTCTTGTGTGAGCCATTGTGGTTAGATTCTTAGACTTCTTGTGTGATTAAAAGTTAGTCCTTATTAACAACGATCGATTCAAAGGATCAACCAGTGGATCATGGATCTCGAGGTAGGCGTTGCTTGTCATCAAAAGAGGTGGGAATTTACATTTAGCTCTTTTGAAACCATTATTGTTTCTTTTACAAAGATTTATGTTTATAAACTCATGCATTGTCTGTTAATGCATTCCATGCATTGTTTAGTTTGTGTTATGATTGTTTTGTTGATTCTTTTAATCTTTCCATGGTTTGGAAAGGATTTTTAATGTTTGACTGTCAATATGAATTTTTACGGGAAATAAGAATTTCCACTTGTGGTATATAGGATACGCTCCTTCACATTTATACCTGGAACTTTTATGACACTAGTGGAAAATGGAAGTTAAAACACTGACAGGACATGAGGTAATATAGCAAAAAACAACTGTGTTCATCAGCTCTAATTTTAAAGTGGTTTTTTCAGAAACGACTGTTTTTCACATATGTTTAATTCTTTAAGAAAACCACTTTCTTTAACAGTTAATTGATAACTCTGATGAACACAGTAGTTTATTTTGATTATATTCTATAAAAAAAAAGGATTTGATTCAGCTAAATCCTATGCAGATTCAAATGAATCTTAAGCTACAATCAATAGTAAGATCAAACTAATTAAACAGGAAAGGAAACCCAAATAAAGATTTATATTGAAAGATAATTTCAATGTACAAATTCAATAAATTAAAATCACCCAAGTTTAAAATACGAAAATTTCAACACTAAGAGCAATGTTAAACCTCCCTTTCTTTTACAAACTTAACCAAAATTTTCAACAATCTTCAATAAGTTTTTCATTTAACCCTCAGGACTGCGCCATCTATACCAAGCAACATGAGAGAAATAAAACTGCAAAAAGGTACCCAATAGAAATGTGAAATTGGATAACTGAAAGCTCCCATTTGAAGCTAACCACCATGACTAGCTTGTCTTGCAGAAAGCTTTGACTGCTGTAGCTGTGGTTATGATTCAACAATTGCTACAACTCCTCTTAACCCTTTCTGTTTCATTCTACATAGCAAGCTTTGCATTATAATTCTTCAAGTGGTTGCTGAAAATAACCGTCAACCAGACCACTGGATGAGTTAGCCAGCCAAGCTACAGATCAGGATGCAGTTACGTTGAATAACCTTAGACAAGTCCCATAATCATGTATACCTATTAAAATCCACAACATTTGGCATAGGAAAACTATTCTTCTTCAAGCCCTAAATAAGCAAGCAATGGCTCATTAATATACATATCAATTCATTTGATCACCAAATTAAAGAAATAAAAGGGAAAAAAAACTGAGAAGTAAGCATTCATGATAATTCACCTGTTCAAAAATGTAAGCAATTCCCCGTGATTGATCATTCAAAAGCTTTTCCAACTACGTAATTGAAAGGCATAGTTTGCTAGCTTAATACAAGATAAACTAGATTACTGCAATCAACAACTACAAGTTGCTCAAAATTTATGCCAAGTAGATGGAATAAATTCATTAATAAAGATTCATGAAACACTTACAAGCCATCTTATATATACAATCCGCAAATAAGGATCCTCACATACATCTTCCTGATCCAGCAAGTGAGAAGCATACGCGACTTATACATACACTAAAAAAAATCAATCTAATTATGTTTGGCTTTCATGTTATGATATACCTTCTAGTCATACATATGATATACCTCACACATTACATTGCCAGGCACTATGATGTTCTTTCAGTTAATCATAAATTACCCAGACCCAGTTAATCACATGATAATTTTAGGTTACCTGAAACTGAATCCCCTTTTATAGCTCTCTGTGCTTGGTTTTGAATCCATGGAGGAATAAGAAGAAAATTGAAACTCCTTGTGTGTAGAAGTTGAGACAAGTAAATCCAGTTATAACTACCGCGGTGCAGTAAATAGTCACACTTAGCTTCGACATCCCTGAAAGAGACTTTATCAAACCTAAGCACTTCATTTTCATTATTATACATCTCATGTAGCCACCTCGCATACATCTTGCACATAAAAATAAATAAATTAATGGTGTGTTACGAAAATATTGGAAACAAATAAACCAGACACTACTCTATTGTAGGAAATAATTACATCCCTGCTAGGGAACTTACCCAACTCCTTTCAAACAACTATTACTACTTTCAAGCAACTAATTACTCTTTACATCCCTGCATAATCAGGGATAGACCAGAAAATACTATGCCCTGGTCATCGTACCTCTAATTGAACCTCATGGTGACTATTAGTACTAAACTCAAAGGTTCACCATCTTCAAAAAACAAAGAGATAAATGACTTAAGGTAGAGATACAGTGACGAGATATTCAACTTCAACAAAATAAATAAAAGGAATTAGCAGAAGCCCTTTTACCAGTTAAGCTATAACCTGCTATCATTTTTTCTTCCCCTATCGTCTCTTTTTCACCTGCACATCATCACGTAACTGAATTTAAATCTCTAACCATCACATCTAAGTAAAATTGAAAACATATGTAAGCAAAACTGCATGCATGTAATCACCTCTTCTTCTAGTAACATGTCTTGAAGAGTTCGAACAAAGAGTCTCATAAATCATATACAGTCTAGGTAATCATTTGGAAGCAAACATTACACCATTACAACTGAATCATAAGCCAATACAGAACCTACGGTACCGCACAATAAGCAACAACAAAAAACATTGACCTCTATTGATTTTGTGAAGAACTTGGCCATGAAATGATGACATTAGCTTATCCTGAAGCAGCAACAACAACAACACAAACCCAAATCAAATCAGCACCCTTCATTCAAAAACAGAATTAAAAAACAGTGAACTTACCCTGTAAAAGTCGACACTCGCTTTAAGATCGTACCCGCATTCTCTTCTCTCCAAATACTACACAAAGATAAAGAGACACGTAATCATTATACAAATAAAACTTAGTTGTAATCAATTTGATCCCATATTTACAAAGTTGTAACTCTTTTAAAAATGAACTTACCTCTATTGCTAGTCTTTCCTTTTCAGGACCTCCTTTGACACAGAACGCAGCACCCCATTGACAAAGATTTCAAGGAAAAGTGTTAATAGAACAAAGAAAACAACTTGCAAAAACAATAACTAATTATTAGTACGACGAAAGCATGAACATTAATTGTCAATCATCCAAGATTCTACAATAATTACACGAGTATTAGTTTGAAAAATCAAAACTTCCATCAACAAAGTCCAGTTCGTCTTAATTACGAAAATATGTCTACAATAAATACATCTTATACAAGATAGACCCATTCAATGTGATACTAGATAGACCCTCAATCAAAACCTAATATAGGTAAATGTTCAAATTATACTTACGCAAATTTCGCCTTCGCCTGCCCCCAAGGTACATGTTCTTGCTGGATGTTCAGGGGTACCACTACACCAAATTCTGGGATTAGAAATAGAACCATGCCGTTATAAAAACGGGTTGTAACGGCCCTCGCCTGTTGCAAAAGTGGGTGTTATATTTTTTTTGTAACGGCTTTGTGGCCGTTACACTTTTTTTTTGTAACGGCCCTTGTAACAGGCTTGAGCCGTTACGAATTTGCCAGGTGGTAACAACTCGGGGCACATGAATTTTTTTTGCAACATGGATGTTGTAACAGCTTAGAGCCGTTACGAACTTTTTTGTAACAACAAAAAAATTACTGCCAGTCAAGGCTGACCGGCAGTTCATTTTCTGCCGAAAATAAGTCGGAATTCCAAAAAACTACCTACATACACCTTTCATTTCATCCTCCACAATCAACAATATTTTCTTCAATCAAATTCATCTCACATTCAATCAATTCTTATCACATTCTAAGTATCAAAAATTTTGTTAAGTATGAAATACTAGGGGGATACTAAGTATCATTTCATAGAAATTCTTATGTTCACAAACTCATCTAACTTATAAACACATAGAAACTTACAAAACTTGCATCTGCTCTCCAACCTAATGACTGCCTTGTTCTCCAACATTTCTGCTCCAAACTTGCAACAAAGCATCAATTCAATTAACCTGCAAACACAAAAAATATCTATTTAGATGTCGGAAGTATGCACAACAAAACTAGAGGGGAGAAATTATGAGGTTACTGCTGCCAAGTAGTAAGAGAGGTGGAGCAGGCAACTTACGACATCAGCACCAGCAGCCACAACTTACATGAATTCTTTAGTTCCAGACCTTGCAATGGTACCATGGTTGTTCACCAAATCTGAAACAGCCAATAGTAAACACCAAATTATCAATTTGACTATTTTCGGTTAAGCCAACCGCAGACAAGGTGTGACATAATGATAGATCTTTACCATGCAATCTGTGAAGGTATCTGAGCAATTCATGCTCTGTGTGGTACCTGAAATCAAAGATAAAGGTCAGATGAAACCTATAGAACAAAAAACTTCCATCCTTCGGAAAAGCAAGTCAGTGAAAAGGGGCATACGAGTTGAAGATTGGGTGGGTGAGATAAGATCTCTACCTAACAAGTCCTGCTGGGATCGCATTCTGAACCTCCGGTGCTTGTGATGCAGCAGTAAAGGCATTTGGACATCAGGCTGCAACAACAAAATCCAAGAGTTCATTAAGTAATGCGCTTAACTGCCTAAAACACCACATAATGTAAAACCAAATCATACAAACCATATTAAACTAACATGTGTATTGATAAAAAAAGAAAATTAGATGACGAAGATGCAAGTATAAATACAAACCATCTTTATGTGATGCTAATTACCTGCCTGTATGAACTAAAAACCTTCCATTGGGGCTGACATTGAGCAAATACACAAAAAATGATCAGAGTAAAGTTAAGAAGAGATTGTTTAATGATGTTAAAAAAGTCACTACACTCACTTGATCCCAGGCAGTACAAGGCCTTGACACATAAATTGAGATAATGACACAGCCATGCCTAATGTATAAAACTATCAAAGTCACTGACATCTTATTGATTTTGAATCCTTACACAAAATATCCATCTCACCTTCTTAGATCAAAAACAATACGATAATCAGACAAAAAAAAAAGAGCGAGTTTACCAAATTTGGTCGTGATTTTGAAGCACTAAGGACAGCGTGGAGACTTTACTATAAATTCACAATTCAGAAGTGATCCTCCTGTTGATTGTGGGGGGCTTAACAGGCTTAACAATACTAATTTGGTTAAAATCCATGTAAGCTTGAGTATACCTGATAAGCACTGTCAAAGAAAGGTAGCCACCCTTGCGATCTCATTGCCTGATTTGCTCCCACTACTCAAGGGTTGGATCAACAGATAACCAATACACACAATTAAAAAAAAGTTCTCAAAATAAAATTCAAGAAATAGAAGCTAGGGTTTAAGATTTAACCGAAATCTGAGAATGACCCAATTGCAAACATGAACTTCCAATAATTCTTCTCACAAATCGAGCATAGATCAACAATGACTATGCTCATTGATGATAAGCATACCATAGACAATGGCAGCAACTGTACGCTCATTGATGATACGCATAACATTAAGACCAGCAATCCCACAATCCCACATGAGAGAGAAAGAATTATTATCTGGAGAAAGAATTATTGTTATTCCTCTAATACTTTCCGGTATGAGAGGACAGTATGAGAGGGAAAGACTTACGAGAACCATCCAATACCATAGCCATAAAAGACTCATGGCAAGAGATTTTCTTTAACTTGGTCCACAAAGACACTCAGTTCATACTGCTTCTGTATGTTACAAGTTGTTGCTTTATTGAAAAGCAATTGTCACCCTACAATTCAAAGTTCGAACCACATCTGGCCTATCTGACATTCCTCCATTCTCTTTATCCTACAATTTTTGGAACACAACTATGATCATTTTGACAAACAACACAGAACACCACCAGATAAGAATTTTGTACAGAAATCAAGACAAGATAAGATAAAGCCCCACAAGAAACTGAGGTAGGTACCTGAAAATCTGAAATGAACCCAACAAGCTTGTCTTTGCCTATCCAATGAACTCCATCGATCAGAATTAGGCTAGAAATAACCCACATAGAGTAGCAAACCTGAGAAGTAGATAAAGATTATTCTTGAGGCGAAGGAAAACATGCTAAAGAAAAAATAAATATTTAAAATACTTACATCATTAAGCTTCTCAGGTCGTAATTACAAGGTGAGCAGATTTAACTTCCATATAGCCCCTTGCATCAGTCCATCTGAGCTGGCCTGTAATTCCATTTGCTTCTCTCGCCATCATATAGTAACAGTCCTTCAAAAACTCATTTAACCCGAGTGGTGAATTCATATTTTAGATGAGAATGGAAGGTCTTTCAGCAAATTATTGTAAATCCATTAACCTTGAACCGTCGGCACTATATGCCATTATTGTGCAACAGAGACCGGGGGCATCATAATCCACTCTAGATCCCAAATTATTGTAAATCCATGATTTTATCTTTCCATCCACTGCTGTTGAGAAGATAAACTGTACATAACACCATTTGGAAGAGACAATAAGAACTAGCAAGGATTTCTATAAAAAGAAAAAAAAATACAAGAGGCACAAAAGAAAGTATGATTACTCAAATGATTCTAACCCGAATGTTCTCCTTGTAATGAGGGCGAGACAAAATAAACAGAGCCTCATGATTCTTATGTAATGTCAGCATCTGGAGGAAAAATATCTCTATTCAAAAGTTCTTCAAAGTTCCTCAAATCCTAAAATCAAAACAGATTAACAGATTTAGCAAATGATTGGATAAATATATTCACAGATTAACAAATCGCTTTAGAAAAAAATCCCTAAAATCGATTCGCATTAAAAACTTTAAAAAACAGACGATGAAAACAAACCCTAAAATCGAATGATAAAACACTTACCCAATACGTTAATCGATCCAGCTGATGTTTGAAACCATGAAATTTGTTAATCTCTTTATCGATTCAGCTGATGATTCGAGTGTAAGGGGAGAAGAAGATTTTTTCTTCTGAGGAAAGAGAGACTAAAAAATAAATGAAGAAGAGAAGTTCTAATGTGGAATCGATCGAGTATAAGAGGATAAGGGGAGAAACATCCTACAGTCGATTTGGTGTGGGGTGGAAAAAACTGTCGCGTGTGTGATTCGCATGCCCCAAATCTGCAGGTGTTACGACCTAAGTGTGACCAAGCGTGTGAGTGGCACGCCTATTAAAAATTTAGTATCAGCTTGGCCTCATATTTAATTTTTTAAAATTTAGTAACGACTACGGCTGTTACTTAATTTTTTGTAGCGGCCATTTGTAACGGGAAATTTGTAGCGGCCCATAAGCCGTTACGAATTCCTGTTACTAATCCGGGAATTTGGTGTAGTGCCTCTATGATCAATGCATGCTGAAATCCAAAACATAGACAATCTAAATAAGTCACAGTAAAAAATACACTCCCAAATCAATCACATAACACTACAAGAAAATGAGTCTGTTGCTACACTTCTTTGCCACACATCTACGAATAATGTGGCAATAAGTGGGATTTAGCCTCACTATAAGATAGGTGTGGCATTAAGTAAGAAATTTTGCCACATCCATGAATTAGTGAAGCAAAAGATCAGTTCTTGCCACACATAAATAAGTGATGTCGCAGTAAGTGAAGTTCTTGCCACATACATGTGGCTACAAGTATAAATAATATAATTATTAAAATTTTGACTCTCATTTTGCCTCGAATTGTGATGAAATAATTTCTTGACACCCCGTAACTCCCAGAAAGAAAAAAAAAAAAAAAAACTTCCTGTTTCTTCCTTCAATCTCCTTGATTTGTCCGGATTTGATTTGATTTTTCGAATCTTCCTGGCAAATCAGGGTTCTTTCTCTTAGGTTTATGTATATATATCTAATAAAAAGTTGTTGTTTCAACAATTCCAGGGATTTTTCTCTTTGTTTTTATAGATCTAATGGTGTTTCAATACCATTTAGATTTCTTATATGCTAGCCATAATGGCTTTTTCTGGTGGTGCTACTGCATTGTGATCAAATACGTTATGAAAGACGACGATCTACTTCGGAAATTAATACCGATATTGATCGTGATGATGTCAATTTGGGCTTATTACTTCTCTACTGTGGAAGCATATAACATGTATGATGTTGATGATCAAGAATCTGAATATCAAGATTCTAAAGATCAGGAATCAAAATGGTTTAAAATTATAACCATTAGGAAGATATCAAATTCGTCGATGGAATGGAGAATAGTACAATTTCGGGTTTTCTTTTTAATATTTGAAATCTGTAATGTTAGTACTAGTTGTTTCTTTCCATTAATTTATGATGTAATTGTTCATGTAACCAAAATTTCATATCAATGAAATTTTCAGGCACTGCCTTTTTTCCTTCAAAAAAAAAAAAAAGACTCTCATTTTGCCTCACATGTGAGGCTACAGATATTAATTGAATTACTTTTTTTTTTTAATTTTATCAACTAAATCAGAAAAGAAATGAAAAGAAGTTATTTCTCGCATATTACGTGCCTCCAAAACCGCCTGTACATCTTTCCTTATTCTGGATCTTGAACCATAAACCTTTTTTTTCCACAACCAGAAACTTTATGCCTGCACGTCCATTTCTCAAGGGTAAACCAAGTAATTTTTTTCTCTCCATGGAAGCCTCCCCCTCCCTCACTATAGAAACCTAGAAAACTAAGCCCTATAATCTTCTTAAAATTTTCGTCGCTCTCAAAACCCTAGAAAACGAATTCACATCGTCTTAAACAATTTTTTCACTCTCGAAACGATCAAACGAACTCACAGTTTCTTCTCTCAATTTAAAGCCTCTAGTGACTAGTATTTCTGGTTTGATTTTTCTCAGAGACTTGTAACCCTGTGTTACTGGTTGTGATCAACGTAATTGATGTGTTAGTTTTATCTATTGATGATTCAAGTTGGGCTTAAGAACATTGTTATTAATGTTATTATGGATTTAGGGTTTTAGCTTTTATGTTTTAGTTTTTCTTCTAATTTTTATTTTTTTTTCTAAAACTTAGGTATGAGATTTAATTAGGGCTTTCCCTTTAACCAGTGAGGTCAAAGATTTGGATGTAACCTTGAACCAGAACAAGGGAACTAAGGTAACTCATTCGTTTTCACTATGATTTTTATTTCACTATATTCTAGTGCATTAGATTTTTGGAAAGATGTTATGTTCCTTCCTGTTTTGGTGGATTTGATTGTTATTGAGTTTGTCTAATTATCTCTTATAAGAGCAGTGAATTGAATGTATGTTGTAGGTGTAAATAATCCACAGGGACAGGTGGAACGATCCTAAGCCATGGCGTACCGGAGCAAGCATGCATCTAGAGTACCGGATCGCCTCTCCGAATCTGGGCGTGAGGAAAGAGGAGCCGAAAGTCGGAGAAAAAGGGAAAAAGTTGTGATGCGATGGACATCGGGCACTGGAGCCATAAATGCGCTGACAAAGTTGGTGAAGAGATAAGAAGGACTCGGTCAGGGAAGGCTCGGTCAAGGATCCCAAGGGCGACATCGGTTATTCCCATCGAACGGGCGACATCGAGTGACGAGTTGGCGTAGCGAGGCATCATTCGGCTCGGCGTAGCGACCCGAACAAATAAGAACAATCGGTGGGGCATCGACTGATCGCTCGGGAGGAACATCGAGGAAGCTACACCAAGCCTAACACCGTAGTACTGGATGTATCACCACTTGTAACTATAAATAGAGACCATGTAGAGAGAAAGAACTTAAGCAAGAAGTGAGGAAAGTGAGCATACTAAAGCATTGAGAGAGATAAATCCGCCTTGTAATCTTGAGTCGAGTAATAAGATCTTCTTTTACACCCCGTGGACGTAGGTAATCATGCCGAACCACGTATATCTTGTGTTCTATTACTTTTCTCGTTCGTTTCGCTTCCTTGTGTATGTGTTTAGTTACTTTTGGATGTAGTGGTAGGCTTTTCCACTCCTACATTCTGGCGCCGACTAAGGGGATCGTATAACATCTCCGGATACCTTGAAATCGGACGCTAAAAGGGGAAACTCCGAGCTCCTAAGCCACCTTGTGTGCTGGTTGACGCTGAAGGAGAAAACCCTTTCGTCTGCTATCTCTGTTTTCTTTCAGTAATGTCCTGTTGAAAGGGAAAACTCCGAGCTCCTGAGCCACCTTGTGTGCTGGTTGACGCCGAAGGAGAAAACCCTTTAAATCTCGTTATCTCTGTTTGCTTTTAGTAATGTCTTGGTGAATTGATAGAGGTTAACTTTGTGTTCTTGCTTTGGTATCTTCACCTACGTAGCAACATCTTGTCGAGATTGATAAAGTTAGCCTTGCATTTTTGCTAGTTATCTTCCTTTGTTATCTTCGTGTCGAGCTGATATAAGGTCGTTTTGTGTTTTAAACCGGAAGTCTCCATTTTTCAAGCAAAACAAGTTTTCCGCTTAAATTAAGTCGCTTTGTGTGTCTGTTTGAAACACCTCAGAGAGTCATCGGATGACCCGTGAGCTCCCTAAATAGCATCTTTCGATGTGGGTAGAAGCTAGAAGGGAATCCCATCTCGATGATTATGATCTGCGGCTCCAAACCCCGTTGCAAGGGAGATTCGACAGCTCCTATCGACGCTTAGTAAGGATAGTTGATGCTAAGCGAAAAACTCAAACAAACGCAACGCGTAGGTTACTGGGACTATCTCCTAGGCAGAAATGCTGTTGCAACTATCTACATTTTACACCTGCCTTCTAGCAAGGCAATTAAAGCACGATGACGGTGGAAACGGGGCTAGTCCAGAATCGTTGAAACTAGTCCTTGGAAACCATGGCCGGAGGGATTATGATGAATGGCCAGAGTCTCACCATAATCCTACGCTAAGGGCCTCACAGCATCAGTGACGAACTGTAGGAAACTTGCGGCCATCGGCACGCCGGTTGTTAAGGGCCGCCGTCGCCGCATGTCATCGCCATGAAAGAAATCTTCCGATTCAACGCACGAATGATTAATGACTTCTGGCGCTAGGAATGTTAGGACAAACAATAATAAATGCATAGGAAAGTACCGAAAGCGACGGGTCGAGACAGCTTTCCAGAATTTGTCCTTTGTGGCGAAAGCGACCTGATTGCTGAGACCGACGCGCTAGTACAGGTGGAAGCGTACTATAGAGACCTTTTTCACTCTGCACTGAACTGCTGTACTCCATCCTTAACTTTTTCGAAAGCAGTTCGAAGTAAGTGCTGTCCCCTTTTGCTGACGTAGGAACGAACGGATAGGCGAGCTGAGGAGCGAGGACGATAGCAAAGGCAATGGCAAGTACCTCCAGGACGAGCAGGATCCTGAGGAACCGAGTCACGGCGGGATCCAGCGGGCAAGAGGGACTCACGGATTCTCAGCACGGAGATCGTCGACCCAACAACCGGGGCGAGACTCAGGCGTTGATCAAAGGCATGACCACGGTCGACGAGGAAATCGATCTGGGCCGAGAGGACGACTTCCCACCCGAGAGATTGAGGATTAACCCAAGTCAGATGGGGCCGAGGAACGAGGGCAGCATGGAGGACGGGAGAACTGCATCGGATACCGAAGAGGAGGAGGAAGTCCAAACTATACACGAGGAACAAAGAAGGGAGAGACAACCTACAGAGCACCAAAGAGATTTAGAACGAGAGGCCGAAAGGCTTAGGCGAGTACACTTGGCAGGAGGGAACCCTAATCGAGACGTCCCCCCAGTAACGGTCAACCGCCCCACAGCTCCGGTTGTTCCCCCAGTAGTGACCAATCACCCAACGGCTCCGATCGTCCCTCCTATCGCTCCCACTGCGAGACCCCCAACCGCACCCCCTAACACAACGGGACACCAAATGAACGGTCATTCTAGCCACGAGAGCACCGACCCGATGTTACTCGCCATACTGGCAAGTCAGAGAAGACAGGAGGATCTAATGAGAGAATTGCAGAGGAGAAACTTGGCACTAGAATACGAGAACCACCAACTCCGCAACGGGAGGACGGGGTCGAGGGGATCATCAAGCCGAGGTGCCTCCAAAGAACCACACTCCACCAAGGACGCCCCACCCCCTTCGCCAAGCCGAGGACGAGTACCCGACCCTAATCGATCAAGAGAAGGGTATGGGCCGTCCGAGGATTCTTCGGCCGATGAGGAAGTAACCAACGAAAGTACGGACGCGTCCACCAAACAAAAGATTGAACGGCTTGAGCAGATGGTTAAGAAACTGACTGGAGATGGCGAGGATGATAAGTTAGCAGAAGTAATCAACGAAGCCCAGAAGACACCGTTACTGCAGAATCTGGACCAAACACCATTTCCACCAAAGTGCACACTGCCAATCTTCCCATCTAGGTTCGATGGCACGGGCGATGCGGGAGAACACATCAAGATGTACGGCATGTCCTTACTACAGTGGAAGAATTACGATGTAGTCATGTGTAAGTTCTTCCCTGCCAGTCTTGAAGGAGAAGCGAAGAGTTGGTTCTACACCCTACCTGATAAATCCGTTGGGAGCTATGCGGTTTTGGTGGAAACCTTTCTCGAGACGTACATGCATAACAAAGATAGCTCGGCCCGTAGTCGACAAGTTATTTACCCCGGCACGAAGACCGAGGGAACCGCTGCGTTCCTTAACGGATAGATGGAGGAAGTTATGCACGGATATAGGGAAGGCACCGGTCGACCAGCAAATATTCGGCTTCGAGAACTCGCTAAGAAAGTCGGACCCCATCTGGGTGGCGATGTACACAGAGAAGCCCAAGACGCTAAGGGAGATCCGGAAGATGCAGGAGCACTATATAGCCTTGGAGGAGATTCAGGAAGGAGCGCAAGACAGGGGAATACAAGAGGCGAGCACCACAGAAGAGGCTACCCCGAGAGAAGCCACGAAACGATCCGAGAAAAGGTCCGGTGCCCAGTCCCAGGGCGAAAACAAGAAGGTCTGGGTCGAGAGGGGAAAGAAGCCTCGCCACGAGCCAAGATCATACACCCCGCTCAATGCACCCTTGGAAGAAGTGTTCAAGGAAGTGGAAAAATGAATGATATCCGTTACCCCAAGACTCGGGGAATCCAATTCGACGGGACGAGGAACCACCCGGAGTTCTGTCATTATCATCGGCCCGCGGCCACTCAACCAACGATTGTAGAGAAGTGAAGGACATCGTCCGAAGACCTGATCCGCGATGGGTATCTACGGCATTTCGTCAAAACACCATCGACACCGGCCCAGCCCGAGGTCCCAATACACCAAATAAGAATCAATCGCGGCGCTCAGTTCACTTGTAACACCATATCACACTCAAGAACACAAGGATACGATTTAGGAACCTAAGATCACCTCGAGAATACACAAGAGGGATAGATCGGGCAAAGAAATCTTCAGCGTGGCCAAGACCCTCCCTATGGAGCCGTGGATGATGCAACCGATTACGTTTTCGGCGAAAGATGTCCCATTGAACGGACAAGCGCATGGAGATCCCTTAGTAATAACCCTGATGATTGAAGAATGGGGCGTCCGCAGAATATTAATGGACAGTGGTAGCTCAGTCGAAGTTTTGTTCTATGACACTTTCAAGAGGATGGAATTGTCTGATGACATCCTGATCCCATCGACTTATCGAATTTACGGCTTCAACGGTACGGTGACGGTGCCAAATGGAGAAGTCACTCGGAGTCTCGGATGGGGAAGGGTTCCTTGACACATTGACCACCTTTTGCGTAGTCGATGTCGCTTCACCATATGAGGCGATCCTGGGACGACCTTGGATCGCAGGGATCAAGGGAGTCGCCTCGGCCTACCATCAGAAACTGCGCTTTCCTTCTTATCGTGGAGTAGTAGAAGTACTAGGCGACCCCCAAGCGGCAAGACAATGTGTGCAAATAGACATCCAACAGAACGAGGAAAGACGGTCGAGGAAACGCCAAGAAAAGAAGAAGTCTAAGGAAATGGAAGCGGGAGAGGAATTGGAAAAGGTGATGTCACAAGCCATCGCCACCTACGTTGTGCGATACAGAAGTCTTATAGCAATCACAGAGCCTAAGAAACCGTCGGCGAGCCAAAGCAAAACTTTTCGGCCCTAGAACCAACTCGGCAAGTTAACTGGGCACAGAGGAGGAACCGAGATTGGTGAGAATAGGGTCACGCTGACGAATGAGCAATCCCAGCAGCTGATAGCCCTCCTGAAGGAGCACATGGATGTATGTGCCTGGCAGATGCACGACATGGAAGGCATCGATCCAGAAGTTTGCTCGCACCATCTAAGGATAGACCCCAAGTTCGACCGATCAGACGTAAAATGAGAAGAATTGCACCCGAGCTACAACCCGGTAGAGGCAGAGCCGAAGAAACCGTACGCAGCAGAATCATCCGAAAGGCCCAATATCCGCAATGGATATCTAATATGGTGATAGTCCCCAAGAGGAATGGGGGCGTCCGAATTTGCGTCGACTATAGCGATTTGAACAAGGCATGCCCGAAGGACAGCCTTCCCTCTCCCAAAGATTGACCAACTAGTGGAATCCATTGTCGGGTATCGCGATCACGCTCATGGACGGGCACTCGGGGTATAACCAGATCCCCCGGCCCCCGAAGATCGGAGCATACATCTTTTTCACGCCAAGAGGACTATGTTGTTACACTAAAATGCCATTCGGACTGAAAAATGCGGGCGCTACATACCAGAGGCTGGTGGAGGACATGTTTGAAGAAAAAATACACGACACCATTGAAGTATACGTGGACGACATGCTGGTCAAGAGCAAAGTGGCCGAAACCCACGTCGACGACCTTAGAGGCATCTTCCAAACCATGAGAAAGTACAAGATGAGAGCGAATCCGTCCAAGTGCACCTTTTGGGTCACCTCGAGCAAGTTTCTAGGATACATAATCACCGAGAAAGGGATCGAGGCAGATCCAGATAAAATCAGAGCCGTGACAGAAATGCCTTCACCTGTAACAGTTAAGGACGTACAACGGCTGAACGGAAACCTAGCGGCTTTAGGACGATTCATCTCTCGATCGTCGGACAAGTGCAAGGATTTCTTCGGGACGCTAAGGAAGGGAGAGAAGTTTAAATGGACCGAGGGATGTGAGGAAGCATTCCAGAAAATCAAGCAACACCTGGCAAGCCTACCAGTGTTACAAAGACCCGAGCCCGAAGACGTACTGACATTGTACCTCGGGGCAACCAGTCACGCTATCGTATTTGTGTTAGTCAAGAGCGAGGAGCCGAAGGCGTGGGGTATATTTCATAAGCAAGACCATGGGAGGCGGAAAAGAACTACACGAATCGAACAACTCATACTAGCGTTAGTGTTTGCAACACAGAAGCTCGAACGTACTTCCAAACTCACAAGATCCGAGTACTCACCAAATCCTCTATAGAGTCAGTACTTGACAATGCAGCCAGGTCGGGGCGGATCTCCAAATGGAGCGCACAAATAAAGCAGTTCGATATCTTTTATGAAATGAGGACGGCGGTGAAAGCGCAGGCAGTGGCCGACTTTTTGGCAGACTTCCCCCTCAGTGACGAGGACGAAGTAGAAGACATTCCCGGAATGGAGGAAGACCAAGAAGATTCACCCGATTTACTCGAGACCTGCAGCCCGACACGATGGGAGGTTTTCGTCGACGGGTCACCCAATAAAGATGGGTCGGGTCTAGGACTGGTCTTTACGACACCGAAGGGCAAAAAAATGGTCCACTCTTTTAGGCTTGAGTTCAAAGCAACCAACAATGTCACGGAGTACGGCGTAATACACGCCCTACGCTTGATTGTGGAGATGGGCATCCGGGAGGTACGATTGACAAGTGACTCCCGGCTAGTTGTGCGGCAAATCACCGGGCAATATGCCATACATGACCCTTTCTTTTGCAAAAATACCGGAGCTCGCCCAATCCTACATCGGGCAAATACCAAGCATCAAATTCCGACACATCTGCAGGAAAGACAATCGGCACTCGGATGCCCTGGCATATATCGCTTCCATGTTGACTGACTCAAGCGTTGAGGGTATTCGCGTAATGAGAATCCTAATGCCTTCAGTACCCGAGGGCATGGACATCGGCGCACAAGTTGCGGCAACTACTATCGATCAATACCGGGCCGATGATTGGAGAAAGCCGATTCATGAATACCTCGAAACAGGAAAGTTGCCCAAGGGAAGGCCTGAGATTAATAAGATCAAGAGCAAAGCCGCCGCGTACGAACTTAGGGATGGCACCCTATACCGAAAATCATACCTAGGACCATTGCTAAAATGCCTAAGTAAGGAAGAGGGGCAGATGATCCTTAACGAATTACACTATGGGGCAGCGGGAAACCACAGCTCGGGCCGCAGCCTAGCGGCACGAGCTAAAACCATGGGATACTTCTGGCCGTACATGAATGAGGACGCGAAGCATATGGCCACCGTTTGCGACGAGTGCCAGAAGTTCGGGAAGAAGATACACGCGCCGGCTGTAACATTAAACTCCGTCATCAGTCCCTGGCCCTTTGCTAAATGGGGAATCGACATCGTGGGACCGCTACACGTTGGATCGGGACAAAGGAAGTATTTAATTGTGGCCACCGACTATTTCACCAAGTGGGTTGAGGCCGCTCCGCTAAGGCACATACGGGATAAGGATGTTTTTCGGTTCATCTGGGAACACATCATATGCCGCTTTGGGGTCCCGGCAAAGAATCGTCTCTGACAACGGGAAACAATTGCAAGGCAAAAACATCGACCTACTATTCAACACGTACAACATCCGAAAAAGCAAGTCCACGCCCCTATACCCCCAAAGCAACGGACAGGCCGAGATCACAAACAAGACCATCGCCGATAACATGAAGAAGAAACTCGACGGAGAATATGGGGAATGGTGTGAAGAACTCTACAATGTCTTGTGGGCATACAGACAACTCGCGGGGAGGCAACGGACTGTCACCCTTCATGCTAACATACGGAATGAAGCCATCCTACCTACGGGAGGCGATGATACCTACCACCAGGACCGAAGCGTGGAGGCGAAACATCTCGGCGGACCTTATCTTGGCTAAACTTGACGATTTGGAAGAAACGAGAGAGATGGCCCTACAAAAGATGGAAAATTACCAACGAAGAATCCAGCGGGAATATAACAAACGGGTCCGACCAAGAGAATTCCAACCGGGGGGCAGGCTGGTACTAAAGCTCCTACCTAGCTATGAGCGTGACAAGAAGGGCGGTAAACTTGCACCACGGTGGGGAGGACCCTACACGATAGTTGAGAAAGATGGAGAAGGGGCATACAAGATACTGAAACCGGACGGAAAACCCGAGCCACGGCCGTGGAACGCGACGCGACTAAAGATCTACCATCCGTAAGATCAGGTAAGATATCTTGTCATTTATTTCCGTGAAAAGCCGCGTGGGGTTGGAAATATGACAAGTGCGTCTGAATGGTCGTTTCGAACCCGTGGCGATGGCATTGTGCAAGTGCCGGGGCGACTTACACTAACACGGACTATTCGAACTCGGGGCGACGGCATTGTGCAAGTGCCGAGGTAGTTCAGGGGCCCTGGTGGTTGGAAACCAGTGGCCGATTGTCGAGGCATGAGTACTCGACAGTCGAGCAGACAACATTGCTCTCCTCGCAAGTGGCCGAATCACTTGCCCAAGAAGATTAATCGATAACTTCTTGGGGTATCGATCCCATAGAAACTAGGCAAGACCAACTCCCCTTCCACCAGATCTCGAAAGACGGTGATGAGATGCCTCAGTCAGGACATGGCATCGGGCCCGATGACCCTCCTTGTTGAGTGTGTTCGAATGTAAACGGCATTTGTGACTAACCTGTTTATCTATGCAGGCATAAGAAAGAACAAAAACGAGGCTACAACAAGAAAGCCACACACGGGCGACCCAACATAAAAAAGAACAATAACGTCAGTAGTGTAACAACATCGAAGAGCAAGAACAAGAAATAAACCGGCGACGCAAAGACCCCATAACAAGTTATGCAAGAAGTTACCAAAGTGTTCAAGCGAATTACAACCCGAGGAAAAGGGCAAGACAGCGACGCAGCGCTACAAAAGACAGGATCACTCTTTGGAGGAAGTAGAACCCAGGACAGCCCCTCTTGGCGGCAAATCGGCTCCGCGTTTCTTATCAAGCACCGCCTTCACACCGCCTTTGACCTGCAAGACGAGTTCCTCACCGAACTTCGCTTTTCGGCAACAAGATCCCGCGCTAGTTGCTCGACGCCGCTTCCGCCGGTGGCCACTGATCGAGCAGATGAGCCTCCTTCCCCGTACGAATATTCTCCTCCTCCAACGATGCCACTTTCTTCTCGCTTCTACTGCCAAGACAACAAGAACGGTCAGTCACACAACAACAAAGAACAAGATAACAACACGCAAGGCACGACACAAAACACACCACCTTCTAACAAAGGGGCAATTATTCTAACCGACTCCTCGGACTCGTGACAAAGCTACACTCGAGGGCCGACACCTTCAAGAAAGTTCTAGGTATCGCTGTTCATTAAACTCATTAGTGGGGCAATACTTCTTGTGATCACTCCATTCCTCCCTCTGTCGAGAGTGGGCAGCCTGCAAGCCCGACAATTGAGCACGCACCCAATCCAACTCCTCAGAAACCTTTCTAAACTCCTTAAGCTTCTCAAGGGCCTCTTGGCTACGCTTCTCGCAGCATCCCTCTCCCCCAAGATCCGAAGGCGATCTCGCATGCGAGATCTCGGACCAAGTCTTAGCCTACCACATTGAACTTCTAAGTTGTCGGCTAATAATGTTTTCTCGGCCGCTATACCCGGAAGTGAGATAAGTCCGCCCTCAAATTATCTATCTCCGGGAACATACTCAAACGTCTCATACCGATAAAGTTTGGATTGAAGATCTTCAATATCGGTTTCCAGACGGTCAATTTTAGCATCCTTATTGACTATTCTCTGTTGTAAGTTCGAGACATGATCTCGTTCTATGTTAGCTTCCTCTTCAACAAACGACATCTTGTGAACAGCATCGGCCTCCGCAATAGACGATTCGGCTAAGCAGGGAGTACTAAACTCAGGATATTGGCACTATGAGATCAATCACAACTAGCTGCGGAAAGAAAAATGCATACCTTGGGTTTTGGCCAACTCCTTCTCCAGCCCTCGAGACCGTTCACGCTCCTGCTGCAGCAAGTGACGAAGATTCTCCCCTCGATGGCATCTCGACGTTGAATGGCAAGCACTCAATAGCGAGCGGTTGACATCCTAAAAACAATGCCAACATAGTCAGCCCTAAACTAGTACAAAAACGCGACACCCGAGCAGCTCAACTCACCAGGAGGTCGAAGGTACTTTTTAGGCCAGCCTCATACAATGCGACGGCATTGACCTTCTCTTCATCGGACAAAGAGGCGAAATCGGGAGAAATGAGCGCCCCAAGCGAGTTACATATAGGGCCCGAGATAGTGAAGGAGGTACTGCTACTGGGATTAGGAACCACGGTAGGGAAAGCCTTCAGCGGTTGGCCATCGACACTCTCCATATCACGGTCAATCAAATCGCCCCCACCGCCACCCGATTTTCCCGCCTGACCCAACTCCCCCTTATCGCAAACATCGTCCTCGTCGTCAAAAAGATCTTCCTCATCATCACCATCAGACACAACATACACAGTGCCATCGGCAAGCACAATCCCTTCACCAGTCACTTCCCGGGGCACATCCTTCTCCGGGGCAGGCACATCCCCCTTAGGTTCTTTACCCCTACCCTTAGGCTTCCCACCTACAAAGGCAGATGAATCATCAGATGATTTAAGAGGCGACCTCCCCAGGAAATGTGACAAAGGTAGTCGATCATCGGGATCCTCACCATCCTTCGTCGAGGTACCAAAGAACCTTGTCAACCTTCAACTTCGCGTATCGGCCCGACGTCGATCCATGCAAGGCAACAAATAGGGGCACGTACATGTACGTTAAATAAAAAACAATGAGTATATTTGTTACCTTCCCTGTATCCTCCTCGGCTCCGCCAATCCTATCCCTCTTCCGATGAACGAAAACCTCAGAAGGAGTACCTTGGGACTTAGTCTGAAAAACACCACCAAAACAAAATACTACCCCGTAAGTCTCCTGATCCGATCAACCAAACTAGAGAAACAGAGAAATGCACCGACCCGATCAACGTTGACTACCCAGAAAGGATAAACTTCGGCCGGAGGAGGGAGCTTGCCACTCAAAAGAGGGCCGGAAATGGCCAGCGGAACACGGTCCCAAGCCGTATCATTGGTATGACGGGCGTGCTTGTTGGAACTCTTCCCCTCGGGGTCCTCATCCAAAAGAAGTCTCCTGACTCCCTCGGGAAGGGTCTTATGACGGTGAGGGCTGGCAGCAAATCCGGCGAGATCGCCGTTAGTAGTGGTCCCGCTCCGATAATTGTCGGCGAAGCTGGCAGGAGTATAGTCACTCGCCTGGGAAGGATCGTAAGTGGACCAAGCAGTAGGAGAACACTCGCCCCGGCTGCGCCTCTCCCACTCGGACAAGATGCGGAAAGTATTGCCATTCCACTGAGCCAAAGCGCGACACGGGCGAATCTTGGAGAGAGCCTCGTACCAAAATGGACGACTAGGATCATACAGGGGGAAACGCAGTCCGAGCTCCAACTGGCCCCCGGTAACAATGGTCGCCTCAGCCGAATGGGGAAACCTCAGAACATCATCTTTTCTCAAGACACCCTTCTGGCCTGACAAGAGCCTGACGTCATATCCGTGAAGATCGAACTCGCTCTTTAACTGATGAACATACTGCTCATCCGACAGATCCTTAGGAGCCCTCTTGTCAGCCCTACAAGAAAACGAAGATGAGTTATCAGGAAAGATAGAATCAAGAGCGCGGTAATCATACTTGGAAGGACTCTCTATGACGAACAAGGAATCAAGCGATACGCCGTCGTCATCAGAAAACACATAACTCACACACCTTCTTTCCGTCATTTGAGGAGTTGAAGAGGCCATGCAAACTGATAATAAAAACGGCAGAAGAAGCAAAAGCACGACCGGAACCGGAGAATGCAGCGGCGACGGAAACGGAGAAGACGACGGATAACGGAGAAGGAAGGGAAGAAGTTTGTTAAGGAATTAGCCGGAGGAAAGATGAAGACACAAAGGAGATGGAGACGCAGAGAAGATGGAAAAAAGGGGATGAAGTTGCAGAGGAAGAAATAAGAGGGAAACTAGGTTCGAGCGCTGGATTTATAAACCCCTCCCGTGGTAACCGGCAGAGAAGGTGAACCGGTTGGAGTAACTGAAGCGAGTGGGGAACAGCATGCGTGAAAACCGGCATGATCGAGGACGTGGGAAGACGAGGCGGTTATTCTTCCCCACGTGTTGACTACACGAGTGAAAGAAGGGGCATAAATGTAGGTGTAAATAATCCACAGGGACAGGTGGAACGATCCTAAGCCATGGCGTACCGGAGCAAGCATGCATCTAGAGTACCGGATCGCCTCTCCGAATCTGGGCGTGAGGAAAGAGGAGCCGAAAGTCGGAGAAAAAGAGAAAAAGTTGTGATGCGATGGACATCGGGCACTGGAGCCATAAATGCGCTGACAAAGTTGGTGAAGAGATAAGAAGGACTCGGTCAGGGAAGGATCGGTCAAGGATCCCAAGGGCGACATCGGTTATTCCCATCGAACGGGCGACATCGAGTGACGAGTTGGCAGAAGCAGGCATCATTCGGCTCGGCGTAGCGACCCGAACAAATAAGAACAATCGGCTGGGGCATCGACTGATCGCTCGGGAGGAACATCGAGGAAGCTACACCAAGCCTAACACCGTAGTACTGGATGTATCACCACTTGTAACTATAAATAGAGACCATGTAGAGAGAAAGAACTTAAGCAAGAAGTGAGGAAAGTGAGCATACTAAAGCATTGAGAGAGATAAATCCGCCTTGTAATCTTGAGTCGAGTAATAAGATCTTCTTTTACACCCCGTGGACGTAGGTAATCATGCCGAACCACGTATATCTTGTGTTCTATTACTTTTCTCGTTCGTTTCGCTTCCTTGTGTATGTGTTTAGTTACTTTTGGATGTAGTGGTAGGATTTTCCACTCCTACATATGTTGAGTCAGAAGGTATGTCAGTATGTGGATACTTGAACATACTTTCCTACATAGTATAGTATATATCAAGCTTTTGCTAAATCATTGCAAAACTTAATTTTAGCATTTATGTTTGTTTGTTTTGTGTGCCACATGATTTTGTCTGTGTGACTTAAGTACATGACAACTTTTTGTTTTATCTATTTAAGAAGTTGTTCATTGTAGATGATGAACATTATAAGAAGAGCTACCCGTGGAGCTAGCAGCCTAACAGATCCGCAAATTGATCATGTCGTTTCCTTAATGTTTAATTCATACAATTTGACAATATGTCACCGTGATGCAGATGCTTAAAGAAAAGAAGATGCAGCAAGTAATGCTCCATTTCCATCTCCATCAAATGTTTGTATTTTATAAATCACGAAGCTTCAGCGGTAGTGCAAAAATTACTAGTTAGCGCAAGTAAGGGGTCCTTCGAAAGATATTCTTAATACTAAGCATTTCATGGTACTATGCATGATAAACAAAAAGCGGCTAACACATTTTATCTTTTTTCTTTACCAATGATACGCATTCTTTTATTATTTTCACCATACAGGCACTTGATTATATCCATCCAATAGTTACGATCAAACAGTCTACCATAACCAGGGATGTGAAACCATTCAAGCATCATCGTGTAAACTTATAGTAGGCATATGCAACCCAAGTGGTACATAGATACACCTGTAGTAAACTTGTCTGCTTTTGTTTGTTTATTACACACACAAAATTCTGGCAAATGTTTCTCGAATATATAGTTGAAATTTGAAACATCAGTCGCACTACTCGAAATGAAGGGGTTGTTATTTCTTGGCATGGCAGGTGGAAGAGTGATCAAATTTTAAAGCATAAGTACCCAGATTTGTACAAAAAGTCTAGAAACAATTCAGTGAAGGATGTTTTCTCGCTGGATGACAATTGGTCCCTGCTGTTTGCGACTACTCTGAAAAGTGAGGAAGTCGCAATGAAAGAGGCTTTTTCACAATAACTTGGTATTTGTTCTTCCCTTGGTACTGGTTTTGATAGTGTCTCATATTTTAGTTCTTCGAACAGTAACGAATTCATGTTAGTTATTCACTCTGTAGAAAATTTGCACTTCTTCTCAATGTTAGTTATTTTGACAGTTTGCATAGTCCTGGAGATGTTCCCGGAACAAAATCTTGCCGACTCTTACAATGATGCAAGCTCGAGGAATTAATGTTTAAATATTTCGTGTAAGTTGTGTTTGTCGGAGGCTGAATTTATTGAGCACAATGTTGTACATTGGGGTTTTGCTGAAGTAATATGGTACTATTCCATTAGTGCTTTTAAGGTGAAACGGTGTTTACCTCTAACGCTGACTTGGGTGCGAATTTTTTTTAGCCCGGCCCCGATAGATTTAGAATGGAATGTCTAGTTTGAAGTCTAAAGTTTCTTTCCTATCGAGTGAGGTTAATGTTGAGAGTTGGAAATTGTGTAAATTGATCTTTTTTTTTCTTTTTCTTTTGGTTAAGTTAGATTCACCACCGTACTTTGTAACATATATATGTATACGTTTCGTAATAATTAATAAATTTCGCACTCTTAGTTTCATTTCTATTTTTTTGTATGAACTGCTTGTATGAATTTCTGTTACTCTGTACCAATTGCATACTATTCGAGTGGCCCATAACATTTTGAGCACGTTTATGCGGCACGCAATATGCTTTCTTGCTGCACTCATGCGACGTAGCAAAAAATGTTCTCAAAGCAAATATAATTGAAAATAAAAAATTATAAAAAAAACTGTTATGCCTCACTTTATTGCCACACCAGATGATGTGGTAAGAGATTTTTTAAATAAAATAAAATTCAAATTCAAAATAATAACTAAATAAGAAAATACCTTTTCGCCTCATGTAATTGCCACACCATTAGATGTGGCAAAAAACCTAGTTATTGCTACAGTCTATTAAAGGCGTGGCAATAATTTCTTGCCACCCAGGTTGTTGTCACAGGTGTGGCAAAATATTTTTACGTGGCAAAAGGATTTAGCCACACGAAATATGGGCTCTTGCCACATGAATGATATGTTGCAATACACCACATTTCTTGTAGTGTAATGAAGCTTTGAATGCACTATTTATTCCATAATAGAAAAAACTTCATACCTAGATCAAATACACGCTTGTGACCTTTAATGAAACCTACAACTTTCTCATCATAATCAAAACCAAAGTTGTATACCAATGAACCATATCCAAATACCCACAACACCATTTTTTTAAATTATCTGCAGAAAGACCAAAAATAAAATAAAATTAGTATTAAATTTCTATTTAAAGGAGAAAAGTTCGAACTTTTAAGAGAAAAGTCGGAACCCTAAATCCTGAAAAGGTCTAGATTCTGAAACCCACTTTTATAAATACTTTGAAAAGATTATAACAAAAAAATGAAGACAACCCATGATCAAAAACACATGATTTTAGGTGGAATCAATCAAATTTCTGATCAGACCTAGAATTAGTGAAATAAAAAACACCTGGTTTTAGGTGAAATCAATACAATGTCTTACCAGTGATTCAAGTATCGGAGCTGAAAAATTAGAGCAAAACCCAAGACAGAGAAATACAAGTAGATAGATGTACCCCCTATTGTAAGGATTGAAAATTTATCAGAGTTTTGTCGAAGCTTTTGAAATTCAAATCTACAAAACAAGATAACCAACAAGATTTGCTCGATCTTCAGCACTCAAAGCTTCAGTAAAACAAAACTAGAGCAAGGTTTTCAAATACTATAAACAAACTCAAACAATCAAATAGAGTAAAGGGCTTTCAAGATTATTATTACCAGCAATACAAAAATATTCAATTGTAGATTTATGGGTTTTATTTCTTACACTAGGAGAAGAGATCTTCAACCCACTTGACTACTTGAGGAGTTTAGGAAAAAAAGAAAACGAAACACCTTACTGCAAAAAACAAAAACGAGAGAAAATAAAGTGAAATTAAATCGTTAATAACACAAATTTTTATCAAATCAAACAAGAACAAGATTGATTTACCCTGATGATTTCAGGAGCAAAAAAACCAGATCCAAGGTTACAACGTTTGATTTTTGTTGATACAAGCTTTCTGATTTTGAGATAGGGTTTTAATGAAGCTAGAATAATGATTTTTCTTCGATTTCTAACTTTGATTTTGAACTTAATTATTGAGAAAAAACTGGATTTTTATTCTAGGGTTCTTCGAGGTTTTGCTGAATTTGAGGATGAGAACAAAATAATGATAAACTTTGTTAAAATTGAACTGCTGATCAAAAAAAAGAGTTTATGATGATAAAAAATGAAGAACGGGATATTATCTGTGGAAGAAGAAGGGGACGTCTGTGAATGAACTTTTGTGAATGAACGAGATCGAGATACGAAACTGAAGAGATAAGGTAGGTGAGGGTATTATCGCCTGAAACTGGGGCCACAGAAGCTAGTTTCTCCAACAATAGTTCTTATACTCTATTAGAGAGTACTAGTTATTTATAAAAATATCCCCTAATATAACGACTGTGGCTGAAACAAGTTTAATTTTTATTAAAATTACAACTGTGCTTCACAGCTCGTCTACTTACTACAAGCCCAGGGGAGTCGTTTTTTTAAAGCCTAGGAAGTGGTTAAAAATCCATTTTCCACTAGTGTGATATATTGGTCGGCAATTTGCGAGTTTGGAATTGTCGACATCCATACATACGATTAGGTGTGGATTTGCGAGTTCGGAATTGCACAACCATCTTATACATTGTTTGAAGAAGGACTTTGTTCATATACATGTTTGTTTATTTCAGTGACTTGGTCACTCTTTTAATGTTTTGGGAAAAAATGTATTGTTTTCCATGTCTTTCCATGATTTCTTGAAAGTTAAATGTTAGTTCTACTGGGCACCCCTTTTAGGGATGATGTGCTCACCCATTCCCACTTTCAGTTTCAAAGACAGATCAGAGTTGCGCAGCGAAAGCTTCGAGGATTTGAGTCCGTTAGTTGGTTAACTTCGGTTATGTTTATTATGATGTATAATCTATTTGTAAACCAAATGACTATTGTATATGTATCATTCGAGAGGAGTTCTTGTATATTTATATTTCTGAGCAGGGCTAGTTTTGGGTTAAGCTTGTAGCAGATTCCTTAATTGAATGGTTAAGTATATGTTTTAGATTTTAGTGCTTCTTTGTTTAGTTAATCTCTCGGATTAGTTAACTGCTAGCTTTGGGGGCGCTACAGCTACAGTAGTATAAAAAGCTCTTGGTATGGAAAATAGGCAATAAAGTGTAAGGACGACCAATTTTTTTTTTGTTTGTAAATATTTACCTTTTGAAGTTTTAACTTCCATGGAATGTTGTTTTCTTGTGTTTATGGGTAAAAATCGTTTCAGCCGATTTCGGTAAATTCGGTAGGTGAGTGAGAAACTGGTTCAAACCCTAAACAAATGTGCTGCACGTGAGCACTTTATAAATTCGAGAGATCAACTGCACAAGTCCGGCCTAAACCAAGAAATGGTCGTTCCGGACTTGCTTCGGCCACAAAGTGGAGGAGAAGGGTTGATTTTGGGAGGGAAGCAAAGAAAGGTGTTGAGACCAGAGTAGTTCTGAGAGAGTAGCGTCTCGACTTGTATCAGAAAGTGAAAGCTTCGGGAGCTTGCAAGATATTGAAGCTTTTTGGGAGAGCTTGCAAAGTTGTCTTTCTGAGAGTGTTGTATTTTTCTCCTGACCGAGAGTTGTCCTCTGGTGGAAATAGGTAAGACCTATTTATACAAGTCGAGATTGAAACGTACCCTGGCCTCATGAAGGAAGAGAGTAAAGGGTGAAATAATGGGAGGAGGTGGTAACCGCATGGTTTAATGGGTGAAAACGTTTTTTACTATTATTTCCTCTTTTATTTGACCGCTTTATTCCTTTTCACGCTTTCTTAATGTGAGCGTAGTGTACGCATCTTTGTGACCGCCAAACCAAAACCCTAAAGAAGCATCCCCGGTTTGTGTTGATGTCTCGAGTGTTGGTTGCATCTTGAGTGCAAGTGGCGCTGCTAGTGGCGCACGTGGCATGTGCCAATGGCATGTGCGGAATGCCTTGATGGTAGGTTGCACGGTTTGCAAGTTAGGTTACCAGCGTGTGAGTTTGGCATGTGCCAATGGCATGTGCGGAATGCCTTGGTGGTAGGTTGCACGGTTTGCAAGTTAGGCTACCAGCGTGTGCGTTTGGCATGTGCCAATGGCATGTGCGGAATGCCTTGGTGGTAGGTTGCATGGTTTGCAAGTTAGGCTACCAGCGTGTGTGTTTGGCATGTGCGGCCATGTTGACCTAGTTGCAAGTCTTGCAAGCCTAGGGCACTATATTTGGCGTGGGCCAAAGGCATAGCGGCTTGGAAATATGGCTTGCAACACGTGTTTGACATGTGCCAATGGCATGTGCGGCCATGTTGACCTAGTTGCAAGTCTTGCAAGCCTAGGGCACTATATTTTGCGTTGGCCAAAGGCATAGCGGCTTGGAAATATGGCTTGCAACACGTGTTGGCATGTGCCAATGGCACGTGCGGCCATGTTGACCTAGTTGCAAGTCTTGCAAGCCTAGGGCGCTATATTTGGCGTGGGCCAAAGGCATAGCGGCTTGGAAATATGGCTTGCGACACGTGTTGGCATGTGCCAATGGCATGTGCAGCCATGTTGACCTAGTTGCAAGTCTTGCAAGCCTAGGGCGCTATATTTGGCGTGGGCCAAAGGCATTACGGCTTAGAAATATGGCTTGCGACACGTGTTGGCATGTGCCAATGGCACGTGCGGCCATGTTGACCTAGTTGCAAGTCTGGCAAGCCTAGGGCGCTATATTTGGCGTGGGCCAAAAGCATAGCGGCTTGGAAATATGGCTTGCGACACGTGTTGGCATGTGCCAATGGCACTGCGGCCATGTTGACCAAGTTGCACGTTTTGCAAGCCTAGAGCGTTATATTTGGCGTGGGCCAAAGGCATAGCGGCTTAGTTTGGCATGGTTGCCAATGAATGTGATACGTAGTTTGGTTTTAGCGTTGTAGCCCTGGTGCGCAGTATGCGGCTTGGTTTGGCATGGTTGCCATGGTGCGCAATATGCGGCTTGGTTTGGCGTTGTTGCCATGGTGCGCAGAGTGCGGCTAGGTTTGGCTTGGTTGCCATGGTGCGCAGAGTGCGGCTTGGTTTGGCATGGTGCGCAGAGTGCGGCTTGGTTTGGCATGGTTGCCATGGTGCGCAGTATGCGGCTTGGTTTGGCGTTGTTGCCATGGTGCGCAGAGTGCGGCTTGGTTTGGCATTATTGCCATGGTGCGCAGAGTGCGGCTTAGTTTGGCATTGTTGCCATGGTGCGCAGTGTGCGGCTTGGTTTGGCATGGTTGCCATGGTGCGCAGTATGCGGCTTGGTTTGGCGTTGTTGCCATGGTGCGCAGAGTGCGGCTTGTTTTGGCATTGTTGCCATGGTGCGCAGAGTGCGGCTTAGTTTGGCATTGTTTCCATGGTGCGCAGTGTGCGGCTTAGTTTTGGAATTAGGGTTCTGTGTTGAAAACCCTAATCTGGTATTTTGAAAAAATACCCCTATTAATTATTTATACTTGAGTTAAATGCTCTTAGTTAATGTGTTGCGGGTAACACTAGGTTATGGGGTTTTACGATTTTACCCCTTGTTTAAAAACCACCATCAACATTAAGTCCCCTGCTTAGCTCGGAACAGGGGCTTTGTTGCGAGGTAAGCATAAGATGGTGACAAACTATTAACAGCAAACCGTAAAGAGAATTGGAGAGGCTTGTCTGACCTTTTATAAATAGGATTTGGAATCCTTGCCTCTGGTAGTTTTGTACAAATCGGGAGGCTGGCACAAGGTGTGCCCGGTGCGGCTTGGGCGACGTTGGGAAGTCGGCGTGAGTTGGGAAACTGAGTGTGCTAGCTGGTGGGACCGGCGTAAAGTGTAGAAGCCGTGCGTGCTTGCAGGCGTGACTTGGGCGGCCATTGGGAGGTCGGCGCAATTGGTGGGGCCGGTGCAACTTGGAAACCGTGCTTGCAGGCGTGACTTGGGCGACATTGGGAGGTCGGCGCAATTGGTGGGGCCGGTGCAGCTTGGGCGACGTTGGGAAGTTGGCGTGAGTTGGGAAACTGAGCGTGCTAGCTGGTGGGGTGGCCGCTTGTCAGCCGACACAAATATAATTACACTTTCTTACTACTCAAAATATAAATATAGCAAGGGCAAGAAAGGATCGATCCCACAGAGAGGTCTAGGTTGTCAAATTGTTTAGGTTCCCTATAATTAACACCGGTAGTTTTGTGATTTTTATGTAATAAACTAAACAAAAAAAAATAAAAAAAAATAAAGCAAAGCAAACAAATCAAATCAAGGATGAGAAAGTATTGGATATGGATTTCGTTTTCATTCACTAACATGCTTTTCACAATAACTAGAATTGATTTTTAATCTCAACTTTTATCAAAGACCCTAGAATACCTTGATCGCAAGAATATCCCGCAAACCTCCTCATGTCATCAACAAACACATTAAAAGATGCGAATATGAATTCTACCTAAAGGAACAACCTAACGTGTAAAAGAACTAATCAAGTTTAATTCCCTAGATGCGTTAAGTTCTATGAAATCAGGCCAATCAAAGCAATTGAACGTGGAAAGCGCACTAATTCAATTTAACAAAGGTTACGATTCACATATGATCATAAGAATATATCACTACAAACCATAATCATATTATGCTACTTGTATTCAAGGAATATCACTTTTACGTATAATAAACCCTAAACTAGCAATAGATGTGATTAGAAGTTCTATCAATTTGCAACTTGACAAAACAATCAATTCAATCATAAAACAATATTTTCAGAGAATTGCAAACGATAAATATGAGACAAAACTAATATATTGAATCAAAGAATCATGCTTTGTGAAATCCAACTATTCCATAACCAATAATAAACTTAGGTACTCATGTTAATGGAGTTCATAACAAGAAGAAAGAGAAGAAACTTCATGGTTGTAAAAACCCTAGAACAAAGTAGAGATAATAATAATACATGGTCTCAAAAAATTGTAGAAGTCTTCCCTTTTGTAGTCTTTTTCTCCTTCCAAAACTAGGTTTTGTCTTCAAAGTCCATTAGTTGGAAATTCACCCGGCCCACGAGAGAGAGAAACCCGTGTAGAAATTTTGTCCCAAAAACGCTCGCCGGAAAACTGGGATTGCGGCCGGAAATCGGCCGGAAAAGTGGTCGGAAATCGGCTCCGGTGACCGGCAAAGTCAAACCGGCCACCGGTCAACGGGTCAGAACGGCCGAGTCAACTCGGGTCAAGGCAGGTGAGTCAAACCGGGTCAGATCATTGAGTCAGGTGAGTCAGGGTCAGGTCAGGGTCAGTCAGACCTGAATTGGCTGAGTGAGCTGAATGGCTCAGGCCATTGCACAGGCCAGAGTTCTGTTGCACAATCATTACGCTTCACAACCCTGCACATCAATTTTGTAGCTCATTCACTTCACTGTACCAGTTACACTTTAACAACTTCATTCCCTAACTTCATTCGCACTTGATGAACAACAAACCATCACCAAAACCTTCTTAGCAACACTTGTCATATCTTTGTCTGCTCTTCTAAATCTTCTCAACCAACTCCAAGACCACCAACACCCCTGCAAGTACCACCAAGTTTGAACACTGCACAGCCTTGCTTCTCTCTGTAATATCTACTTCAGCTGCAAATTGAGCTACAGCCCTAGCACCTGTAGCAGCATCGACATCATCGCACTCTCCATTTCAGCTTGACTCCGAGCCAAAACCCAATTTCTCATCCTCCATCCATCCAATTCTCACTTAGTTCGAACCCTCCTTACAGCTCCTGTAACTCTCCATTAGCACCACCACCATACCTGACCTTCACTTTATCACCACCAGTCTTTACCTCCAGTTTCTCAACAGCTTCAACATCAAAAACCCATCTTAAGCACCTGCATTGCAGCCTCATCACAAAGACCACCGCCATCAAAGCCAGCCATTTCCATTACTCGAACCATTCGGTCATTCCCGATTGTGTACTCCGCTCATCTTGCTCGTAATTCATCTCAGCTTCCTCTTGCTCAAGCCATGACCATATGAGCAGCAACACCAATTTCTGCAGCTCATTCTTAGCTTGCTTCATCCCACCAGTTTCATCTCCATTAGCAGCCTCATGCATCTTCCACAGTGCCAGCTCTGCCAAATCATCCAGCTGCAACACAACATCCATTCCATGACTCAAACCATTTCAGCTGCAACCCTTTGCAAATCATTGAATCTGTGTATCACCTCCTTCCTTCTCAGTCAAGTCCATCCATCTCAAAATCCATCAAAAACTACTTTGCTACTGCAATCTGGATTGAACCCCAATCTCAAGCATCAACACTGATTTTCAATTTCTGAATCAACCCCAGACTGTAATTCTTAATTTGATCATCAATTCCTTCTTTCCTTGTTCTTGGCAGCCTCAGACTCAATATAACTCTCGCTGCTCATGATTTCACCTCTCACAGACAACATCCGTTCTCATCCCTGCAGACTCTCGGAATGGTTCTCGATCCAAACGGCAGCCATTGCTAACTCTTCTCTCTCAGTTTCAATTCAGAAGCTATCAATCTTCTACTGCAACTCTGTAGCTCTGAATTCATCACTTTCAATCGACTAACAGAACCCTAATTTCTTCTTTGTCTCACGATCTGCTCTTGATTTGAACAATAATTTTAGATCTCATAGCTGCTGTGTAGCTTTTCTTCCTTCTTATCTCGTGTAATAACAAAAATGAATGAAAGATGAGTTCTTTAGGGATGGGACGATAGGTACACCCCACAGATAAATGCACCCACTGGTAGATGATAAGGGGTACCCTGATATCAACACCCCTTATCATTGACTGGGCCTGGCTTTAGTATTCCTCCAAAAGAGCTGCCCCTTAACGTACGGTGGGGTGGCAATAGCACTTGGCCTATAAAATGACCATTTTGCCCTTTTAGTCTTTCGAGTTCTTCTTTTGCCCATAACTTCTTCATACGAACTCCGAATGACTCCGTTCTTTCGCCATTGTCTTCATCTTCTCGTCCTCTACACAATGAAAAGTAGAAATCCTGCATTTGAACGAGTTCCAATTGGTCTTATTGCTCCAAATGACTCCATTGCACCTAATAAACTCAAAAGCACACATAAGATACATAATTTACAAGAAAACTCGCAAAGAAAGCATAAATACTAGATATTAAATACGGTGTATTCTACACCTATCATGGGGCCGGCGCGACGTGGAAGCTGTGCGTGCTTGCAGGCATGACTTGGGCGGTCGTAGGGAAGTCGGGCACCCTTGTGGGCCCGTTCCTTACACGCAAGATTTTCGACAAAAGGAAGTCCTTCCCTATTTCAGAAACTTCACACCCATATATATAAAATCCCTTGCACTTTGTTCTTTCATCTTTTTATACTAGCGGCAAAGAGAAATCGGCTTCTAGGTGTGTCTTCCAGTACTTTTCTTTTCCCCTTTTCACGTAGGTGTAAACCCTAAGAGTAGATGCTTTCACAATCTTTGCACATGATTTCTTGGCGTGCCTCTTGTAGAAAATTTGTATGTATGCAACCAAGGGAAATATTGCATATATTATTCGAACCCGTAGGAAATATTGCATATATGAATTTTCGGTCCTGAAAGAAGTATTTGAACCCTGAAGAAAATACTGCGTGTGTATTTTGAACCCGTAAAGAATGCCTCGTATATAATTCTGAACCCGAAGAACGATACTGTAGGCGTATTTGAGCCTGTATGAAATACTTCATGTGTATTTTGAACCCGTAAAGAATGCCTCGTATATAATTTTGAACCCGAAGAATGATACTGTAGGCGTATTTGAGCCCGTAGAGAGCACTGTATGAATCCCGAAGAAAAATACTGTGTATAGGCTTCATATGACTTCGATCCCGCAGAAAATATTGTATATATGATTTTTCGGTTCCTGAAAGAAATACCGCGCGTGCAGTTTTGAACCAGTAGAAAAATGCTCCATATATAATTTTGAACCCGAAGAAGGATACTGTAGACACACTTGAACCCGTATAAAATACTGCGTATATAGTCTCGAACCCGAAGAAAATACTGCGTATATAGTCTTGAACCCGAATAAAATGCTGCGTATATAGTCTCGAACCCGAATAAAATACTGCGTATATAGTCTTGAACCCGAATAAAATGCTGCGTATATAGTCTTGAATCCGAATAAAATACTGCGTATATAGTCTTGAATCCGAATAAAATACTGCGTATATAGTCTTGAACCCGAATAAAATATTGCGCATATAGTCTTGAATCCGGAAAGAATACGCCCTCCTCTTTTTTTTTTTGTTGTTGGGTGCGATTATATGCCAGGGAGATAACTTCGTCTTTCTCTGTTTGTTTTGCGCAGATATCTTATTACCAAATTATTATACAAGAATCTGATAAGATGTTACCTGAATCAAATTTCACTGCGTCAAAGGATGCTCATAATTCCAAACCGAACACAGATGATGAATTCTTCGCTAGAGCCCTCGCCCCCGCTCGGAAGAATCACCTGTAAGTTTCGTGCCAATTTTGTTAACCGGTGGTGAAGATGAAAAGAAGACACGTTCGGTTCGCCTGCAGAGCACCATACGATTTTGTCTTCATAAAGGGGTATATTCTTCTTCCAATATTGATTTCAAGATGTGTCAAAGCCCATTGCGTTCTTTTGATAGATGGGTTGAGTTCATGGTGAGCAAGGAGCACATACATACCAACTTGACTCGAGCGCAGGTCATTGATCTTTGTCGAGCTTCGGTAAATCTCCAGATTAGGAAGGATATCCCAGGCTTGGTTGCTTTCATCTCCAGATGGTGTTCGGACACCCATACAATCATATGTAGATGGGGTGAGATAACTTTCTCCTTGGAGAGTGTGGCTCTCTTGCTGAATCTTCCGGTAACTGGGAACCTTATAATCCAATTATCTGAAAGTGAGGTGAAGATGCGGGATGACCTTGCCGCTAAGTTGTGGGATTTCGCTCGGAAAGACTCCATTGCGAAGTCGAAGGACTCTGCCCGGAAAGAGGATGAAAGGTGCCCTTACGGTTGGTGGATATCTCAATGGTTTCCGGACGAGTTGGAGCCTGAACAGAAAAGTAGTGATCTCCATGTCGCAGCATTTTTGGATCTCTGGTTGTCTAGAGACATTTTTGATGACGGTTCTGGCAAGAAGGGAATAAGACCAGAGTTGTTAGGGATTGCTGTGAAGTTGGCAAAGGTGAACTTCTTCCCATTGGCAAGCTGTTCCTTGGTTCCCTGTATGTGTATCTGGATCACCTAGTTGCGAACATGCAAGTTTCGAATGGTTTCATGAAAGTGGATTCATATGTGCACGTTGCTTTTCTGCAAGTCTGGCTATGGGAGCACTTTGAGAAGTATGCTCCGAAACCGTTGCCTTCGCTTCCCGTGAGTTGGGGAGGCTCCCGAATTCTTCGATGGGTGAACAGGCGTCCAAGAGTCGGCATGAGCTTGGTTAGTCTTCTCGATAAGTCGCATGAAATCAATTTTCGCCCATGGGAGCCGGTCCATAGGTCAGTGACTCAAATTGACACCTTTGCTTCTGCTCCGATCATGTGCTTGTCTTCTGATGGCGATTTGAGTGTTGGTGAAAACTTGTTTATTCAAAGCTGCATGTCTGGTTATATGCCGTCCTTCTTCATGGGGTCTTTCCAGATAGCTGCTTACAATATTGACCGTGCCGCTCGTCACATGGGTTTCGATCAAGGGGTGCCTCTTGTTTACCGGTCGGTGATCCCTAAGGATTCATTGCGTGTCGCCCTTGACGGCAGTGCCCTTGAGCCGGGTATCCGCCTTCCCTTCTTTCAAATGGGAAGAGTAACTTCGACGACCTTCGGCTATAATGAGTTTTGGTGCGACGAGTTTATTATGATCCGAGATTTTGTGAATAACGTGGTGGAGAACGTTCGTTGTAAACCTTCCCCAGCAGTTTTGAAGAAGTACCCAATGTTGAGAGATCCCAAGCGAAAATTGCCTAGCAAATCGGAAAGTCCCCAGGCCAAGGAACGGAGAACGAAGAATAGTGCTGGCGGGTTCCGGACGGTTTCAAAAGATCCTCCCGCGGCTCTTGTGTCTTTCAGTTCTTCCAATAACCAGGTATGTGTAGCCTCTTCCTCGGTTTATCTCAAAAAACGTGAATTTTGGCTGAAAACATGTGTCTTGTTTCCTTCAGGGCTTCGGCAGTGTTAATGCTTTCGCTGCCCTTGCACGTCGCCAGGAGACGGCAATTTCTTCAAAGGATTCCAAAAAGACCGAGCCTTCTCATAGCGATGATGAGTCAGAGAAAGAAGAAGGTTCGACAAGTGAGAGTGATTCCTCCGGCAGCACTGGTTCTGTTTCGGGAAGTGGTTCGGTGAGTTTCGCGCTTCTCTTCTTTCCTCTTTTGTTTCCTCTTTTGGAAAAAAATATCTAACTCAACTTCGCAGGAGGAATCCGGTTCGGAGGATGATCCTGGGGTAGAGCCGCACGAAAACTTGCCTTTGGTGACCGCCGTTGGTGACTTGGAGATGGGAGCTAGCCGATTGCCGGGCACAGATGTGGTTCAAATGGTGGATGATTCTCGGATGATTGTTGCCGTAGACATGGAAGAAGACCCTTTGCGAGTCGTGCGGCCCGTTGCAGGCGCAACTTTTGATCCCTCGTACTTGGTTCCTTATCCAGGCCATGTGTTGGTTGGCGGCTTCAGCGTGCTGGCTAAGTATGAGGCGTTGTATACCAGAATCTGGGAGAAGTACGGACATATGGCCACAACCAAGAAGATCACTAGTCGATTTGCGCTAGTTAAGCGTGTGGAGGAGGCTTTATCTTCCATCGAGGATATGCGCGAGGTGATCGGGGTCACTTGTTTCGAAGACGTTATTGCCAACCGGGAGCACCATCGCGACGTGTGTGTGGCAAAGGAGTTCAACACTTCGTGGTTCGTCGAAGGCATTGCTGAGATCCAAAAGTTGAAAGATGTAGCAATCGAAAGCCTCTCCGCCGAGGAGATTGCACGACAGGAGGTGGAACTCTAAAAGCTTTCCAAGACGTTGACTATGAAGAGAGCGGCTCTTGAAGATGCAAAGTTGATTTTCTCAAAGAAAGCGGCATTTCTCGCTGGATAATTTTCCTTGAATGTTTCTCTCGTTAAATTTTCATTTAGGTTCTTCTCCTTTTTTTTTTTTTTTGAAAGACATACTGGATGTCTGATTCAAAGTTTGACCAGTTTTGGTAGACAGCTGGTAGCTTTTGAGGATATTGGATTATTTCTGGGATGAATGGTTTTGATAGCATGACTCTGATTATTTTTTGAGAAAGGAATATTGTTTTTATGAAAGTGTGTGCTAGCAATAGGCACAAGACTCAATCTAAATTTACTCACTTCATAGGTTTTTTCGAACATGCCTCTCTCCATGTAAAAGGCGGTTCTGCTGGTAGCATCGCCAGCAAGTCTCCAATCGCTGATAACATCCTCGGCGAGTCCCCAGTTTTATCGTGCAACCTTTACAAATGGTAACCGGGTCGCCTGGCAGTCGAGCCGGATCGAGTAGTAGCATCTTCAGCAAGTCCCCAGTTTCTTGTGTAGTTTTTACAACTAGTAACCGGGTTGCCTGATAGTTGCGTCGGATCGAGTGGTCTTCCCCTACCATCTTGACATCTGGGTCGAATAATGAGATTGACAGTCTAACATCGTAGCCGATAGATCAATCCTCCCGCTGTGGTCGCCAATTGTTTATGGGTAAAAATCGTTTCAGCCGATTTCGGTAAATTCGGTAGGTGAGTGAGAAACTAGTTCAAACCCTAAACAAATGTGCTGCACGTGAGCACTTTATAGATTCGAGAGATCAATCTGTACAAGTCCGGCCTAAACCAAGAAATGGCCGTTCCAGACTTGCTTCGGTCACAAAGTGGAGGAGAAGGGTTGATTTGGGGAGGGAAGCAAAGAAAGGTGTTGAGACCAGAGTAGTTCTGAGAGAGTAGCGTCTCGACTTGTATCAGAAAGTGAAAGCTTCGGGAGCTTGCAAGAGATGGAAGCTTTTTGGGAGAGCTTGCAAAGTTGCCTTTCTGAGAGTGTTGTATTTTTCTTCTGACCGAGAGTTGTCCTCTGGTGGAAATAGGTAAGACCTATTTATACAAGTCGAGATTGAAACGTACCCTGGCCTCATGAAGGAAGAGAGTAAAGGGTGAAATAATGGGAGGAGGTGGTAACCGCATGGTTTAATGGGTGAAAACGTTTTTCACCATTATTTCCTCTTTTATTTGACCGCTTTATTCCTTTTCACGCTTTCTTAATGTGAGCGTAGTGTACGCTGCATGCTGTGACCGCCTAACCAAAACCCTAAAGAAGCATCCCCCAATTTGTGTTGATGTCTCGAGTGTTCGTTGCATCTTGAGTGCAAGTGCGCTGCTAGTGGCGTGCGTGGCATGTGCCAATGACATGTGCAGAATGCCTTGGTGGTAGGTTGCACGGTTTGCAAGTTAGGTTACCAGCGTGTGAGTTTGGCATGTGCCAATGGCATGTGCGGAATGCCTTGGTGGTAGGTTGCACGGTTTGCAAGTTAGGCACCAGCGTGTGCGTTTGGCATGTGCCAATGGCATGTGCGGAATGCCTTGGTGGTAGGTTGCATGGTTTGCAAGTTAGGATACCAGCGTGTGTGTTTGGCATGTGCCAATGGCATGTGCGGCCATGTTGACCTAGTTGCAAGTCTTGCAAGCCTAGGGCACTATATTTGGCGTGGGCCAAAGGCATAGCGGCTTGGAAATATGGCTTGCAACACGTGTTGGCATGTGCCAATGGCACGTGCGGCCATGTTGACCTAGTTGCAAGTCTTGCAAGCCTAGGGCGCTATATTTGGCGTGGGCCAAAGGCATAGCGGCTTGGAAATATGGCTTGCGACACGTGTTGGCATGTGCCAATGGCACGTGCGACCATGTTGACCTAGTTGCAAGTCTTGCAAGCCTATGGCGCTATATTTGGCGTGGGCCAAAGGCATAGCGGCTTGGAAATATGGTTTGCGACACGTGTTGGCATGTGCCAATGGCACGTGCGGCCATGTTGACCTAGTTGCAAGTCTTGCAAGCCTAGGGCGCTATATTTGGCGTGGGCCAAAGGCATAGCGGCTTGGAAATTTGGCTTGCGACATGTGTTGGCATGTGCCAATGGCACGTGCGGCCATGTTGACCTAGTTGCAAGTCTTGCAAGCCTAGGGCGCTATATTTAGCGTGGGCCAAAGGCATAGCGGCTTGGAAATATGGCTTGCGACACGTGTTGGCATGTGCCAATGGCACGTGCGGCCATGTTGACCTAGTTGCACGTTTTGCAAGACTAGGGCGCTATATTTGGCGTGGGCCAAAGGCATAGCGGCTTAGTTTGGCGTGGTTGCCAATGAATGTGATACGTAGTTTGGTTTTAGCGTTGTAGCCCTGGTGCGCAGTATGCGGCTTGGTTTGGCATGGTTGCCATGGTGCGCGAGATGCGGCTTGGTTTGGCATTGTTGCCATGGTGCGCAGAGTGCGGCTAGGTTTGGCATGGTTGCCATGGTGCGCAGAGTGCGGCTTGGTTTGGCATGGTTGCCATGGTGCGCAGAGTGCGGCTTGGTTTGGCATGGTTGCCATGGTGCGCAGTATGCGGCTTGGTTTGGCGTTGTTGCCATGGTGCGCAGAGTGCGGCTTAGTTTGGCATTGTTGCCATGGTGCGCAGAGTGCGGCTTAGTTTGGCATTGTTGTCATGGTGCGCAATGTGCGGCTTGGTTTGGCATGGTTGCCATGGTGCGCAGTATGCGGCTTGGTTTGGCGTTGTTGCCATGGTACGCAGAGTGCGGCTTGGCATTGTTGCCATGGTGCGCAGTATGCGGCTTGGTTTGGCGTTGTTGCCATGGTGCGCAGAGTGCGGCTAGGTTTGGCATTGTTGCCATGGTGCGCAGAGTGCGGCTTAGTTTGGCATTGTTTCCATGATGCGCAGTGTGCGGCTTAGTTTTTGAATTAGGGTTCTGTGTTGAAAACCCTAATCTGGTATTTTGAAAAAAAATACCCCTATTAATTATTTATACCTGAGTTAAATGCTCTTAGTTAATGTGTTGCGGGTAACACTAGGTTATGGGGTTTTACGATTTTACCCCTTGTTTAAAAACCACCATCAACATCTTGCTAAAAGGAGCATCTTTTCTTTTCAATTGTATCAAATATGTATTTATCTCAAGATTTTCTTAGGTTTAATTCTGTTACTAACTAATTTTTGTTCCGAATACTTTCATCGAAAATCAATTCTGTTACCAACTAATTTTCGTTCTGATTACTTTCATCAAAAATCAATCCATGACCAAAACATTATATGGAATGGACTAAAAGTAATTTATCTCGTGACTTAATATTTTTCTCAGGATATCTTTTTTTTTTCCATTAGAAAGATTCAAAATAAAAATCCAAAAATTAGACTCAGTCATATTAAAATATTAGGTCGCATGTGAGGCGTTACATGCGAAAAATTTCTTATTATTACTTTTGAACTATTATTTTTTCATATATTAATTTTTTTCTCATACATATTTTGTATTTCAAGAATTCAAATTTTGTTTATTTTCTCGAAAATTTCAAAAATTTCCCAACTAAAATCATTTTTTCTTTGGGTTATCTTTTTTATTTTCATTTTTCTAAAGATTCAAAAAGGATTCCCAAAGTCAAACTCAATTGTACATGAATACTATCATGGCTAATTTAGTTTCTTCTTAGTTGCTATCGATTTTGAAATTTCTTTCTAATATATTAACCCTTTTTGGCTAATTTCTTTTGAATATTATTTTTGTTCCTTTCCTGGAAAGTTAACACTGTTTAAGCCTTCAAGGACTTCCCAAATGATGTTTTTTTTTTTTGTTTTTTTTTACTACTGTATAAATAATTAATTCTTCATCTCCATTTTATATCCTACCCGTTTTACTTTCAATTGTAAACAATAATCTAATTAAAGAAAACATAGTCTTATTGATCAAAACCTCAATTTCTCCTCGTTCTGCTTCCATGCAGGCCAGTTTAACCTGGCCTTCTCAGGCCAGTAGACGAGGGGCAACAGTGTGTGAACGTAAGTTGGCGGCTGAGTAGGTCACTTGTGGTGCCGTGCCACGCTTGTTAAAGTAGCATTTGGCTGTAAATAGCAGATCTAGCTAGTTCTGGTTAGCTATATTCGACTCTCGATCATGAGAAGTGTGAAAATGCACAGTTTAGGGCCTGCTGTGTGGATATTCTTTACCAAGTTGTGATGGAGATTTGTCTGACTATTCAAAACTTTGACTCATAATGAAGTTGTGGTCCAAAATAATTAATTGTTGAATTCCCATTTCGATTCTCTTGATTGAGAGTTGAAGAAACCAAAGAATTTGATATCTATCTTAGCTGCTAATTCATATCCCTACTGAAAATTCAAAAACCAAACAAAGATTACTTCCATTTGCTCTCGCTTGGGGTGTCAAAGATGAGTTGGAAATACTTAAAAGAACGTTGGAGACGATAGCAGCTGTAACAACAGATGCTGAGAAGCAGCAAGGGGAATCTGATTTGGTGAGAATTTGGTTAAATAGGCTCAAGGAGGTTGTGTATGATGCTGATGATGTTATGGACGAGTTTTCTTATGAAGAAATCCGTCGATCTGAACTATGTGGCACCAAAAATAAGGAACGACATTTTTTTTCATCTTCCAGCCCACTTGCGTTTCATTTTAAGATGGCTCAGAAAATCAGAAATATTAACAGGAGACTAAATGAAATTTCTGTCGATATGGCGAAGTTTCAGTTTCAAATTTTTACACCAGATAGTTACACTCGTGATCGCAATTCTGTGCAACAACACCGACTAATTAAATCCCTTGTAGATGAATCAAGTGTCCTAGGAACAAATAATGATAAGTCAACCATAATAAATATGTTAATTTCAGCTCAGGAATCATCAGCATCATTGTCCATGAAAATGTCTGTCGTCTCTATAGTGGGTATGGGTGGAATTGGAAAAACTACAATTGCTCAAATGGTCTACAAAGATAACTCAATAAAAAGTTTCTTTGATATAAGAGTTTGGGTTTGTGTGTCTGATGACTTTAACATCAAGAAGATCTTAGTGAAAATAATTGAGTCAGTTACTAATAAGAAGTGTGATGATATGTCAAACGACACAGTCTTGTTTAGTAAGGTTCGAGAAGAGTTGAGCAACAAAAAATATTTACTAGTACTCGACGATCTGTGGAATGAGGATGCAGAGGATTGGGATAAACTTAAGGGTTTGCTAAATGTGGGTGATCATGGAAGTAAGGTCTTAATCACTACTCGTAGCAATGTGGTTGCATCAATTGTCCGAGATATTACCTCACCTTACATCCTAAAAGAGTTAACAGATTATGTTTGTTGGTCCATTATCAAGATGAAAGCATTTTCCCCAGGTGGAGCATTAGAGACCCCAAACATGACATGCATAGGAGAGAAAATTGCAAAAAGATGCGGTGGTTTACCACTTGCTGCTACTGTTCTGGGTAATGTTTTACGCATGCATAATACTGAGACTGATTGGTTGTCAATCCTAGATCATGATAGTTTGAAGACCATAGGTGCCAAAACTAAAATCATATCTATCTTGAAATTAAGCTATGATAAGTTACCCTCCCCTTTGAAACTTTGTTTTTCTTATTGCTCTTTGTTCCCAAAGGATTGGGTCATTCAGAAGAAAGTTTTAGTTCGGTTATGGATAGCTGAGGCCTGAGGGATTCCTTTATCCATCTCATGGTCGAAATCAAATATCACTGGAGGATGCTGGCGACGATTATTTCCATAGTTTAATAGCTAATTCGTTTTTCCAAGATGTGACAACGAATGAGTTAGGCAACATTGAAACATGCAAGATGCATGATTTGGTACACGATCTTGCCCAGAGTGTCAATGGTGCTCACGGAATCAAGACTGTGAATTCCAGCGAAATGGAATCTATTTCTGAGTTTCGTCGTTTGCATTTAGTTTTAGACAAAAAAAAATCAGTAACAGCTTCAAAAGTACTCTTAGAAAGAATAAAAAGATTAAGGTCCATTTTTTCACTTGAAAGTGATCATTTGGGTGGTTTTTCGCTTGAAAATGATCATATGGGTAATTATCTTGGCGAGAATCTGCGGGTAAATTGTTTGCTTGGTCGGCATGATCTAGACATTCCTTGGATATTTAAGCATAAGCATCTCAGGTATCTTGACCTGTCTTATTGTTGGTTTGATGAAAGACATGATGTGTCCATTCATCGACTTTACAATTTACAGACATTAGTGCTTCATAAATGCGTAAATGTTAGTAGAATGATTCTTCTAAGCATTGGGTCATTGAAGATGTTAAGGCACCTAGATCTCTCGTTGTCGGATGTTGAAAGGTTACCTGATCCTGTCGTTCAGCTTACTAATTTGCAGACATTGGACTTATATCGGGGCTACAGATTAATAGCGTTACCTCTAGATATTGGGTCATTGAAAGATCTAAGAGAGTTGAAACTCGGATACTGTGAAACTTTAACAGTTTTACCAAGAGAAGTTGGAAGATTGACACGAATAAGGAGCCTAGATTTGTCCAAAACTAGGATTGAAGTATTACCTGAGTCATGCATCAACAACCTTTGCAATCTGGAGTCGATTCATTTTGGAAATTGTAAGCTTCCCAAAGAAATTAAAAATTTGCCAAAACTGAGAATTTTTACACATTGGAGAAAGAATAAGGAAGATGAAATGCCTAGAGGTATAGAAACTTTAACCTGCCTTGAAGTGTTAGAATCTTATTTGCTGAAGAACAGAGAAACCATCTCTTATAGTAGTGGTGGTGACAGTGGTGGGATTGTAGAACTATCCAATCTAAATTCTTTACAAGAGTTATGGATTCACAATCTGGAGTCTGTTAGAGGTGGTATTGATGCAGAAAGAGCAAAGTTAAAAGATAAGATAAACCTTGGTTATCTGGGTCTGAAGTTTCCGAGATGGATGGGTTCATCGACCTGCCTTCCGAATTTAGTCGAAATAATTCTTTGGGGTTGCATTAGATGTGAGAAACTACCGGCGCTTGGTTTACTTCCATGTCTTAGGGTTCTTGAGACTTGGAAAATGAGGTCAGTCAAGTGTTTAGCCCACGAGTTTTATTACCAGCAAGAAGAAGAAGAAAGAATCAGGAGTTACAACAATATTCTTGGTGGTAGAACTGAAAATGCTACTACAATGTCATTGTTTCCTTCGCTAATTAATTTGAAGCTTTCAATGGAAAGTTTAGAAGAATGGGTGGCTCCTTCGCTTCCAATTTATAATTCGTTTTCTTCCCTTGAGAAGCTAGAAATCAATTGCTGCCCAAAACTGACAAGCACACCGAACTCATTTCATTTTCTCAAGGAACTGGAATTATTCGACACCTCATTCTTTGCAACTGGAGGACGACTTGGCTCTCTCACGTCCGTTAATATATCACATTCTCCGGAGCTAATATATATTCCAGTGGATGTACTACTCCAAAATGTCACTCCAATCTTCAACAACTGTCCATCAAATATTGCTCTGGTTTTCAAGGTTTTCTTGAAGACGATGATCTAAGAAACTACTACAATAACAAGGATGGTGATCACGAAGATGATTTCTAGTCAACACAGTTTCTTTCATGTCCCAAACTCAACTCCAACTCCAACAACATCAGCAATTCTCTTCGCTCGTTAAATTTGGATGGTTTTCCTGTTTTAACGTTACTCCCGGATTTAGGATCGTTCACTTCTCTACAGAAATCAATTATATGGAAGTGCGACAAACTGAAAGAGTCGATTCCTTACAATCTCAAGAAATCTCTTATGTTTCTTGACTATCTGAGAGTTGATTTTCAAATGGAAGACCAGCATCTAGAGGATCCAGCTAGCCGATGAATAAAAGTTGTTTCACTTGATAGTGCATGAATCAGGAGAAGAGGTAGATCTGTTTGCGGCAATTTATCTACAAGGTCTCTCCTCTCTCTCTTTGAGCTCCTTCTTTTGATCATTGCATCATTTTACCTTCTTATTAAACTTACTCTATTGGTGGACTAAAAATATGTAGAATGCGGGTGACAATGGTGTAAATATGAAGAACCAGAACCAAGACGTCGATCCAGAATTTCACCTACGGTTGAATCATTTGAGAGCAGCTGAGGACAACCTGAGTTCTGCCACATTTGGTCCTTTTTTTTTTTTTTTTTTTTATAGATGACGCTTTTGTAATAGTGGGAATATTATAAATACCCTTACTCCTAGTGACCTTCATAAATACCCTCAGTCAACCATAATTATACCCCTGTATTCTAAAACCGAACTCCATTTTTCTCATTAATACCGAATTACCCTCATGTGCTAATAGATCTGAAAGTTTCAATTGCCAAACAAAAATCCGAGAGAGATAGATTTTTTGACTTTAAGTTTTTCGTTTCTTCTCTTTCTTCCTGTTTCACCCATCGCCGCCGCCTCCATTACCACCATCGTTTCTCCACCGCTTGTTTTCTTGTTATAATATGAGAAATCAGACAGACTCAGAGAGATATCTTCGTTGATAAACCGACGACAACAACATAAATTGATAGTTCATCATCTTCTTTTTCTTCCCTTTTTATCACTGAAGTTTTCAATATCAGATTCAGATTATCCAGAGAAATTGATTTTAGGTTTTCTTTTTCACGTAATTTTCGATATGATGATTTTAGTTCATTTTTCAAGATTACTTTATCCATTTCTAAAACATGTATGATTTAGTTTTGTTTTGGGTTTTTATTTTTGATTGTGGTGTATGTTGTAGATGTTAATCACATTTTTGTTAATTTCTGATGTTCATGAATGTGCTGGAATTCGAAATGGATCCGTTGTTATTGTCTATTACAAGTTTTTGTTTCACACACTTCAAATTGAACCGGTGGTTTTGAAGTTAGTAGGGGTGGTTCTGTCGAAGCTGGTGGTTGTAGTTGGAGTTGTTACTGTAGTCGGTGGTGTTCGACAAAATCAACATTGTCAATACAAGCACTGTATAAAACTGCCACGCGAAGCACTCCTTAGTATTAAACTATGTTATTTGCGAGTTGCACTCCACAAAATAAAGCATCAGCCAGCAGCAATGCAATGCAGTGCATGATATGTCGGCCACTAAACTAATCAGAAGTACTCTTTATCTCTATATATAGCTGATTCATTCACTTGAATCTCTAAACTTATCCACTGTGCTTTATACTAATTCAGAAAATACTGAAAGTTTGAATACCATAATGGCTAAGTTATTTTGTACTTCTCCCACTTTCGTTGCTGCTTTTGTCTTGGTGTTGATTAGTGTATCCATTTCTTCTAGCACGTATACATATGTGTTTTTTCTCCCTTTTATATGCATTTGGTGATATTAGGTAGAAATTAAGATTATTGTACAACATATGCAATTTTTGATTTTCATTTTTATGCTGAATTTGTGGTGCAATGGTAGCACAACTAACTCCAGGTCAGAAGATGCGTGTTCGATTCACGTCAGGTTCACTGATTTTAGTACATTAATTTTTGGGATCAACTTTGGTTGTTGATACCTTATTTTGGGATCAACTTTGGTTGTTGATACCATAAATAATCTGACATTTTCTGAATTTTTTATTTTTGGGATCAACATTGGTTGTTGACACTAGATATTGGGGTAAATTTTGGTTGTTGATACCATTTTCTGGGATCAACTTTGGTTGTTGATACCATAAATTCTGAACATTTTCTGAATTTTTAATTTTGCGGATCAACTTCTGTTGTTGACATTATATTATTTATTTATTTTATTTTTTGTTTTTTGTTTTGGGAATCAACTTCGGTTGTTGACATCATATTTCTTTTTTTTTTTTGATTTTTGCATTTGGGATGAACTTCAGTTGTTGACACTATATTATGGTGTCAACTTCGGTTGTCGACACTATATTATTATTATTATTTTTTTTTTTTGATTTTTTTTTTGGATCAACTTCGGTTGTTGATATCATATTTTGGGGATCAACTTTGGTTGTTCACACCATATTATTTTTTATTTATTTTCTGATTTTTTTTTTTTTGGGATCAACTTCGGTTGTTGACACCACGGGCGGTGGTGGTGGACTAGCGGCGGCGCCGCCGGCAGTGGTGGTGGTGCTGGTGGCGGTGTGGACCGGTGGCGGTGGTGGATTGGTGGCGGTGGTGGCAGTGGATTGGTGGCGGTGGATTGGCGGTGGCGGTGGTGGTGGTGGTGGTGGAGTTGGAGGTGGCGGTGGTAGACTGGTGGTGGAGTGTTGGTGGTGAAATGAGAGAAATATTTTTTTTTTAAATGAAAAGAAATGTTTGTGTGATAAAATAAGAAAAAAATTATATAATAAAGGGTATTAATGTAATCCATCTTTAAATGGATAAGGTAAGGGGTATATTTATTATGTAGTAGGGGTATATTTGTTGGTCATGAAAACTAGGGGCATATAATTAATATACCCTTTGTAATATACTCTCGACATCTTATGCCTGTGCAAATGATTGGTGGTGGTTTTTCATGGCGCCAACCTAGTTGGGATGGCAGACACCATATATATACATATGTTCTTTATTTCTATTTTTTGTTGTCAATGTGCTTTGTTTTACTTTGTGGTTTTCCCCGTTATATTTTGGAACTAAAAGTATCCATCTACAACTAGGTAATCAAGTGGGTAGTTTTAATTTTGTTTTGTAATCCTGGTGATGTGGTCTTTATGGAACCCACGTCCGATATCCTATCACTTGGCGGGCATTTGAAGCCAATTCAGTAACCTTAATCAAGCGTGTGTACTTTTCTTTGAGAGGATCCACTCAATCTATTCTTCCATGAGTGTGAACAATTTCTTGTGAAGAGTGTAGCCGACGTGCTACTTCCTGGCGTCCTCTTTGATGTGGAAATATCATGCCTTATCCACGTCATATGAGTTTCATCGTAAATACAGTATTTGACAACATACGTACCTGTATTACGAAATATTTGACGATATCCAAATCCCTTTGAAATCCCAGAAATCTGTCTTAGACGTACAACCCTATCGTTTGGGTATAAATTCGGATTTATAACCAACAATCAAACATCTACGCCTCTTATTCTCTTTCGTTTCTTTAAGTATAAGCTTCCATTATTCAATCTCTTCTCTGTTCCATTACAGAGCACGCCTTCTAACTATATGTATATTGTTGTATTGTTTTGTGGCTGGTTTAATCTTCCTTTTTATCAAGCCAACAGGAATCCAAGGTAATGATTTCTTTTCTTTCTTTTAAAGTTTTTCTAATTCTTCTGTCGTTACGTTGTCCTCCTTTAACCTTACCGTTTTGTTTTATTTGTAGCTTGGTTGTTTAGTCTTCCTCTGCTCCAAACTTTAGCAAGGTAATAACAAAGTGTTATACGTATATAACTTCTCTTTCCACAACTTTTTTATTTTTATTTTGATAAGTCAAATAGAAATTTCGTTGATAAAAGGTATTTAAGGGAGTACCTTAACCCAAAGAATACAAACGGGACAAAAAAAAAAAGGAACCGAAAAGGGATTCAACAACCCAAATAATAAAAAAACACGAAAATTTATGGTGGTTGGTATAATGAATCGCATAGAGAAATCAACGTATTTCCACAACTTTAAAATACTCTCTCCGTCCCTATTATAAAGGTGGAGAAGTAGAAATCTCTTCAAATAAGAAAAATTTTGGTTTTCCTAAATTTACTCACTGTACCTGATTTTCCCATATTAATTATTATGTTAATTAATGAATATCCTAATTCAAGGAGTTTATGTCCCACTAAACAACATAAATAAAGGAAAGAATTTAGCTAAACAATCTTGGGAATGACCGTAAGCAATAACTTGGTTTTGGTGATACCCATGTTTCCATTTTTCAAATGAGGGTATATAAGGAAAAAAACTCATTGGAAAGTGTTTTCTGCCTATACAAAGGGACTAGAAAATTTTACTTCTCCCCCTATATATAGGGGACGGAGGGAGTAGATAATTATATTAATACCTTCTTTTTGATATGCACAATCATGATGATTTTTTTTTTTTTTTTTGAAGCATGCATTTTATTAATTTAAACTGAGATTACACGTGGGAATGTTATGCCCATAGAGTCTGCTATTACAATAGAACTTATATGTGTGGGAATTACATTATCCCACACTGTTGTTGCAAGCTTTCCTATAGAGCAATCATCTGCCGCTCGATTTGCCAGACCGTCTGCTGCTTGATTTCCTTCTCTGTAGACGTGCCTAATGGTATATTGCTGAATTTGGGTAAACCTATACTTGATTTCTCCAATCTGGTTGGAAATATACCATGGAACTTCGGCGTCCGAGGTTAGAAATATCGTTAAGTTCTCCGAGTCTGTTTCAAATTGAAATTTTGGCCATCCCCATTCCTTTTGACTAACATATACCGACTCTGTTTGTCATGATGATGTTTGTCACCATGTCGCCTCCTTTTGACTAACATATACTGACTCTGTGTATTTCTTTAAGCTTCTTTTATAACTGTTTAACTAGCTTGGCCATTTTTTCAAAAAGAAAACTAGCTTTGCCTCCTTAATAAATATAACATGTAACATGATAGGTGGAAGGTCGGGCTTGAGAAAGTGTTATTGCTTGAGCCCGACCTTCCACCTACTGTGCATAGTCCTACTTTTGCGTCTTTTTCGCTCTCCATTTGTGGCTTGAATGTTGTCAGTAGCAGAAGGGTTCGGATTGTTGGGAGAGGACATTCTATAATATACAAAAAGCTACATATTAGAGACGGAAAGAACATGCAGTTATATATTAGAGAAGTCATACTAGAAGTCACTTAAGCAGTTGCGTGTGATGAATGAACATGTATTAAGGATGCAAAGCTAGTAAATCAACTATGAAAGAAACTTTAAATATTGGATGGATATAGAGAGTCGGTATCTTTTAATCAAATGGAGGCGACATGGCAACGGATATTTCACAAGCATAGTGATTGGTGCAAATTTACCTTTCTGATTTAACTTCACTAGAAATAGTTTTTGATAATATGATTGATGTTGAATGGTGGGGCATACCTGCAAAAACATTTCCATAAAGTTGTTGTAATTTCAGCTCCTTAATCAACAAATTTTATGCATAAACATGTTATAAAGTACCCATTAGCTGAAATAAAGATAACTATGGCCTTAACATGTTCTACAACAAAACATCATGTATTTTAAGTTCATAAGCTGCTTATACAACACCACAATAACAAACAGTTCATGCTAATCAGATTTGAAGAAGAAATAGAAAAAAAAATCACATCATAAAGGAAATGCATGACATGTTATCAACTACTATTTCCTCACCTCCTTAATGACGGATGAAAAACAAATTTTTCTTTTCAAAACAAATGAGGCTAGAAGTGAGTCCTTGTCATGCTAGCCACATGTCACTCCAACCTTTCCATTAGTGGCGGAACCAGAAAATGAATGTTGGGGTGGCTTGAAAACAAATTGGCTTGACTTGGGTCAGCTTAAGCCTATTGTTTAGGCTTGATTTTTTGGAACCAAACATAATTGCACTACAAAATGTGACTTCTTTTTGGACTTTGGGCAAGTCACTACATAGATCCGCCCATGTTCTCCATCATGAGTTGGAGAACACCTCATGGCTTCAATGGACATCACATAGGACAACTCATGTAAAGATTAGCTTAACAATAAACAAGATTATATACATGATTAGGACATATAATCATACCATAATCTGTGTTACACTAAACTGGATTATTTTAAACTAATTAAGAATTACCTTAAGCCAAACATGATTTGTTACATAAAAAATCTAATAAAAGTTAGAGAGTTTTTTAGCAAGTGTATTGTGTGGAAAATGATTAAAAATTTGTACCATTTGAGTTAGGATTTAGCCTTTACTTAGCTAGAAAGTAGATCTTGTTTTAGGGGTTAATAGTTTATGATAGAATTTGATGTTCCCTCGCATACTTATCGTAATCCTTATTTATTTTCAATAATTATTAATCTTTTACAAAAATTATATTCTAAATTCTTTTAATATATTTTTTTTTAAAATATTTTTTTAGTTTTTAGTTTTAATTTTATTATCTTTTAAGAAAATTCATAAAACTTTTTTGCAATTGTCATGGTCATGGGCTCATGGCTACGATTGTTGGTACATCGTGGACGTCCTAGACCTTGTTTGATAAGGAAATAGGGGCTGATATATAACCTGGCAAGATTAGGGTATACCCAATAAGACAAAATAGGATCATTTTGAAGTAAAAGAGGTCACCCCTTAACCTTGTATTTTCTAAATGGCAAAAATGCCCTTTTATAATTAACACAAAAAAACTGATTAGGCTAATTAATTGAGTTTAGATAAAAAATTTGAAAATGAAAATTCAGTAGATTAAACCTTTAATCCGTCTTGTGAGTTCGATTAAGATCAAAAATTTGGTTTTCAAAAATGTCAAAGGTTGGCAAGGTAGAGGTTTGAATAAGGTGCCGGCTATATATGGCCGGCATGGTCTTTGTTTGAATAAAATGCCGACCAATTTTAGCCGGCAAGGTATTTAAATGAAGAACATGCCGACTTTATTTTTTTGACACACATGACAGGGCTATTGAAAAATATTAGTCGGCAAGGTCTACAAGAAAAATACCCCGCCGGCGGTATAAGTCGGCAAGGTCTTCAAAAATACCTATACATTTGTTGAAAAAATTTGATCGTCGCCATGGATGTTATGAAAAGTCGGCAAGATATGCATGTTACGACCTTGCCGACCAAAAAAAACAGAAATCATAATTTTCGATTTCCAACCTAACATAACAATCAATCACACAACACAGTGATGGGTTTGAGTTTAAACATCATTTATAGTCTTCTTTTCGCTGGTAGAGTCAACAATTTTTTTGGAAAATCAAAGTTGAAGATTTTTATATGACTTTGGTTGATGGAAGATGAAGATGAAGATGAAGAAGAAGAAGAAGAGAAGATTAAGAGTTGTTTAGTTTTTTAATTTTAGGGTTAATGAAATTAAGAAATGAGTTTATTTTTAAGATTTAATTAGTTCAAGAGTATTAAAGTAAAATCACCCTTTTTAAGAATGACACACCATGTCCCCATGAAATTAATCTGGGTATACCCCAATTAATCTGGGTATACCCCAATCAAGCCAGGATATATATATAACCTTCAAAGATATATCCTTTTTTTTTTTTTTGCTCTTTGTAGCCAGCGCCACGACTCTTTGCTCTTTGTAGATAACATTTACCATTAACTGGGAATGCCGAGTAGAATAGCAGACTTTTAAAAACCAAGATAACCTCCTAACTGACAAAAACATTCTTGCTACACGCATATTTAGCTAAAATATATGCGCACTTATTAGCAAGTCTATCATATCCTTCGCCTTGAAATGACTCTATCCCAATGATTATGCACTTAGAGCAACCACAACGGGCGACTAAACTCAAATATTTGGTAAAAGAACGAGACGTAGTGGGACGTACTATCGACTAAACTCCGACTATCGATTATATCCCAGATTATATTTGGTCTGGGACCAAGACCAAACCCAAATATATAGTCGAGCGAACGTATAGTTAACGTCCCACACCAGGCGAACGTATAGTTAAGGCCCCACAACAGGCGTACATAAAGTTAACGCCCCACACCGGGCGTTGACTATACCTCCGCCCCTTTTTTTTTTTTTTTTTATAATTTGTCTTTTCCACCATCAGGTGAACTTATAATGCACGCTCCACCATCGGGCGAACTTATAATGCACGCTGCACCAAATTTGGTCTTTCTACCGTAGAGTCACAACACGGACTAAATCCAAATTTTGATCTTTTTTTCCCTCTTTGGTCTTTGGTTATACTCGCACCACTGCAGTTGCTCTTATAGCCAAGAGAAAAAGCCCGAGAAACAGCCTCCAACGTAACTGAGCACTCCAATGTAGCTTTCACATTTTGATCCCAAGTGACTATCTCTACGAAGTAGCTCAAAAGAGAACATACTGAGGACTTCAATTTTTTTGGTGCTAATCGCAACAAGTAGTGATGGGCTTCATGAAGAGATGAAATAAAACAGCATATGAAAAACTTTTAACAGCCGCGAGACCTTCAATGATGATCTCTTTGTTGCTGCCACTGATTATTATTAGTCCATATCCAGCCGTTTTGGTTTCATAACAGAAGAATGCATCACAGTTTATTTTAACATTCGATTCCTATTAGATCCATCTAGGAACTGAAATTTCAAAAGGAGGTTTTTATTTTTTAATTTTTTAATTTTTCGAGAACAGCATAAAGAACTAAAAAGAAAAAAATACTCCCTCCGTCCTACAATTAGATGACCTACTTAGTTTAAAATTTTGTCCCACCATTAGTTGACCTATTTCATTAAACACGAAAATATTTCTAAAATTATCCTTTTGATTAATTATCGTTAGTATAAGAAATGTATATAATTTGATATCCATGTTTGTACCCGTTACGTAGGTGTTTTAAAATGCTTTCTAAATTGTTCTTGAGATGGAGCTTGGAGAAAGTTTCTAAACGAATAAAGATGATCTGGCATCTTATTCCCTTTGCAGTCTGTTGGGAGATATGGCTAGAAAGAAAAAGGCGAGTACACGGAGGAAGGGTTAAGGACAAGGAAGAGTTGGTTCATGCTATCTTACTACATATTCATCTTTGGAGCTCGACTACGGACGTTTTTAAAGATTTCTCAATCAACCAGATTCTTTACCACTGGGAAGACATAATTCATATGTAATTGAGGTTTTTTTTCTTTTTGTTTGATTTGGTCTCTAATGACCATCCTGTTTATACCCTGTAAATAACATTCTTTTCTTTTTCAATATATCCTTTTTTCCTCAAAAAAAAAATGATTTCTAACGATACAAAGTTTACGAAAATCCATGGTATAGTTTGTAAGATAAATCATTCCTAAATTTTATAAATTACTATCCATAAGGGTATAAGTGTAAAAAATACTTAAAAATACTCCTTCTCATTCCCTGCTGTTGATGGTGGTTTTTAAACAAAGGGTAAAATCGTAAAACCCCAAATAACCTAATGTCACCAGTGACACATTTATTAGGACTTTTAATGCATGTAGTCAGTAATTAATAGAGGGTATTTTTCAAATTAGGGTTACAACGAACAAAACCCTAATTCCCCTCCGTGCCAATGGCAAATCATGCCAGCCACACCTAGCCCAAGCTAGCCGCACCTCTATGCCAATGGCAAAGCATGCCAGCCATACCAAACGCGCTGAAGCATGCCAACCATGCTAGCCGCACCTCCGTGCCAATGATAAATCATGCCAGCCACACTTAGCCCAAGCTAGCCGCACCTCTATGCCAATGGCAAATCATTCCAGCCATACCAAACGCGCCGAAGCATGCCAACCATGCTAACCGCACCTCTATGCCAATGGCAAATCGTTACAGCCATACCAAACGCGCCGAAGCATGCCAACCATGCTAACCGCACCTCTATGCCAATGGCAAAGCATGCCAGCCATACCGAACGCGCTGAAGCATCCCAACCATGCTAGCCGCACCTCCGTGCCAATGGAAAATCATGCCAGCCACACTTAGCCCGAGCTAGCTGCGCCATGCCAAACACACTCTGCCTTGGCCCTAGCTACGCTTGTCACGCCACGCCAAGCCCAAACACCAGCCCAGCCATGCCAAAGTAGCGTCTGCACCTAGGCTTGCAAACCATGCAACCAAGGCGCGACCCAAATTGGCCACGCATGCCATTGGCACATGCCAACACGCTCGCTGGTAGATTTTTCTACCAGGGCGCGGCCCAAATTGGCCACGCATGCCATTGGCACATGCCAACACGCACCGCTGGTAGCTTTTTCTACAAGGGCGCGGCCCAAATTGGCCAAGCATGCCATTGGCACATGCCAACACGCACCGCTGGTAGATTTTTCTACCACGGCGCGACCCAAATTGGCCACGCATGCCATTGGCACATGCCAACACGCTCGCTGGTAGCTTTACCTACCAAGGCGCGGCCCAAGTTGGCCACGCATGCCATTGGCACATGCCAACACACTCGCTGGTAGCTTTTTCTACCAAGGCGCGACCCAAATTGGCCACGCATGCCATTGGAACATGCCAACACGCTCGCCGGTAGCTTTTTCTACCAAGGCGCGACCCAAATTGGCCACGCATGCCATTGGCACATGCCAACACGCTCGCTGATAGCTTTTTCTACCAGGGCGCGGCCCAAATTGGCCACGCATGCCATTTGCACATGCCAACACGCTCGCTGGTAGCTTTTTCTACTAGGGCGCGGCCCCAATTGGCCACGCATGCCATTGGCACATGCCAACTCGCTCGCTGGTAGCTTTTTCTACCAAGGCGCGACCCAAATTGGCCACGCATGCCATTGGCACATGCCAACACGCTCGCTGGTAGCTTTTTCTACCAGGGCGCGGACAAATTGGCCACGCATGCCATTGGCACATGCCAACACGCTCGTTGGTAGCTTTTTTCTACCAAGGCGCGACCCAAATTGGCCACGCATGACATTGGCACATGCCAACACGCTCATTGGTAGCTTTTTCTACCGGGCGCGCGGCCCAAATTGGCCACGCATGCCATTGGCACATGCCAACACGCTCGCTGGTAGCTTTTTCTACCAGGTCGCGGCCCCAATTGGCCACGCATCCCATTGGCACATGCCAACATGCTCGCTGGTAGCTTTTTCTACCAAGGCGCGACCCAAATTGGCCACGCATGCCATTAGCACATGCCAACACGCTCGCTGGTATCTTTTTCTACCAGGGCGCGGCCCAAATTGGCCACACATGCCATTGGCACATGCCAACATGCTCGCTGGTAGCTTTTTCTACCAAGGCGCGACCCAAATTGGCCACGCATGCCATTGGCACATGCCAACACGCTCGCTGGTAGCTTTTTCTACCAGGGTGCGGCCCAAATTGACCACGCATGCCATTGGCACATGCCAACACGCTCGCTGGTAGCTTTTTCTACCGGTGGCGCGACCCAAATTGGCCACGCATGCCATTGGCACATGCCAACACGCTCGTTGGTAGCTTTTTCTACCAAGGCGCGACCCAAATTGGCCACGCATGCCATTGGCACATGCCAACAAGCTCGCTGGTAGCTTTTTCTACTGTGGCGCGCCCAAATTGACCACGCATGCCATTGGCACATGACAACACGCTCGCTGGTAGCTTTTTCTACCAAGGCGCGACCCAAATTGGCCGAGCATGCCATTGGCACATGCCAACACGCATCACTGGTAGCTTTTCTTACCAGGCCACGGCCCTAATGGCCGAACACGCCATTGGCACTTGCCACACACGTCACTAGCAGGCATTGCCACTCAACGTAAAACCTACCACCAAGGCATTTCGCACATGCCATTGGCACATGCCACACACGCCACTAGCAGCTCTGGCATTGCCACTCGCACTCAAGATGCAACCCGCAACAAAGGCATTCCGCACATGCCACACGCGCCACTAGAAGCGCCACTCGCACTCAAGGTGCAACCAACACTCGTGATATCAACACAAACTGGGGGATGCTTTCTAGGGTTTTGGTTTGGCGGTCACAGCTTGCAGCGTACACTACGCTCACATTAAGAAAGCGTGAAAAGGAATAAAGCGGTCAAATAAATGAGGAAATAATGGTGAAAACATTTTCACCCTGCGGTTACCACCTCCTCCCATTATTTCACCCTTTACTCTCTTCCTTCATGGGGCCAGGGTACGTTTCAATCTTGACTTGTATAAATAGGTCTTACCTATTTCCCCAGACAACAAGTCTCGGTCAGGAGAAAAATACAACACTATCAGAAAAGGCAACTTTGCAAGCTATCCAAAAAGCTTTCATCTCTTGCAAGCTTCCTAAGCTTTCACTTTCTGATACAAGTCGAGACACTACTCTCCCAGAATTATTCTGGCCTCAACACCTTTCTTTGCTTCCCTCCTCAAATCTACCCTTCTCCTCCACTTTGTGACCGAAGCAAGTCTGGAACGGCCATTTCTTGGTTTAGGCCGGACTTGTACAGATTGATCTATCGAATCTATAAAGTTCTCACGTGCAGCACATTTGTTTAGGGTTTAAACCAGTTTCTCACTCACCTACCGAATTTACCGAAATCGACAGAAACGATTTTCACCTATAAACAATTGGCGACCACAGCGGGAGAATTGATCTATCGGTTACAATACCAACTCCGACTCCTGATTTTTTTTCCCGAACGTCAGATCCCAACATGGTGGAACTCAGATCCGGAGCGACTGCTGAGAACACCAGCACAGAACGCATCCCTGATGATAGCGTCTCTCCCAATAACGTTGTTGCATCACCGGTGACAACAAGACAACATCGAATGCACTCCCTCAAGTGTAACACCGCCAATCACCAGGGCCAGAGCCGCCGCCTCCTCTAGTGTCTCTGCACAACCCTCTAATCATGGCAACGAAAATATCTCTTCGGGTGTCACGCCACCAGCCACAGGGCTAGAGCCGCCGCTACGACCCCAAATACTTCGTCTAGCATGGCGCCTCCGACCACAACTAAGGTTCCAACTATCCCGCCAACGGGACGAGAGACCGGAGGGACCAGAGGAAGTCTTCCTTACGCCACCATCGCTGATTTGATAGAACGACAAGAGATGCTCGCCAGAGCCCAGACGGATATGGTTTCAACGCAGAAGGAGGTACTCATCTTTTTCAAGACCCTGACAGAACGGCTACCACGTGAGTCGCGTCCTCCAGAGCCATTTAGGAACGTCTCCAACAACCCCGACGCCAGCACCTCGGCGGAGCACGCCTCCACGGATGAGGAAACTCGCACTAGAATCCCGTTGGAAAGAAATCAGCCGCCCAACTTCGTCACAAGGGAAGATTTGGAACAACTCATCCGCAATCGAATCAAGAGTGATGAGTTTGACGTGCATCATCACCAACCCCCTTACCCATCCGAAATGCAGAGAATCCCTCTCCCAAGGGGGTACTCTTCTCCTTAATTTACCCTGTACGATGGTACCGGGAATGCACGTGAGCATGTCTCTCGTTTCCTGGAATCCCTAGGTGAACATGAATATAATCACGTTCTCCGGGAATTCTCAAAATCACTTACTGGAAGGGCGTATACATGGTATAACAGCATCCCACCGAACAACATTCCCAACTAGAGTAGCATGGTCAATGCGTTTTACAAGAAATACTTCTTCGTGTTTGAACAAGTTACTTTCTCAGACCTCGGAAGAATGTACCAGTGGGATAACGAACATCCGAATGATTTCGTCAAAAGGTTCAGGGTTCAAGCACTCGACTGTCACGACCCAAACGTGACAGAGAAACAACTGGTGAACGCATGCATCAATGGTATGGTTCCAATTTACCGCTCCCTGCTAGAAAACTTGCGCTTCCAAATGTTCTCCGAACTCCATGAAGCCGCCAGACGATCTGCAACAACATCACCAACATTACTGGAAAGAGCTAGGCCAAATCGATCCGAAGACACGCATGAAACTCGCGGGAGTAGACGCCTCATCAGCAAACAATTTAATGCCGGCTCATCCTCCGTGAACATAGTAAACGAAAGGGGAAAAAGGAAAGCCCCAACTACGAGCCACCAGCCAAAACGTGAAGCGCCGGCGCAACGGGAACCCCCGCCACGAAAGACCGTCACTAAAACTCCCATGCAGCATCATGAGACCGAAGGAAATACCTTTGATTTCCCGTTTCCAATCGAGGAGGTGATTGACCTCCTAGAAGCCTGGGTTCAAGATGATATTATTAGACTGCCACCTCCCAGACGTCCACCAACTGAGGCTGAGATGGCGAACCCCAAGTACTGCCACTACCACAGGTTCGTTCACCACCCGACTAGCGATTGCAACAGACTAAATCATATTTTCAAAGAAAGGATATAAGCGGGAGGACTCCAACCATGAGATGAAAGAGTGCATCGGGACCCACTCCCAATAAGAAACTGCGGGTCCTCTGGGGACTCCGTGCACGAGACTGTACAATCCATGATGCAACATGTATGCGAAATTCTCTATCGTTCCAAGGTGCAACGCCAAGATATTTTCGCAGCTCTCAATCGTGTTGTATCCGGTAAACGACTTTTCTCTCCTCGGAATCCACGCCAGGGGCCCAAGCTTTCCAAACAGGCGATGCAAAGAAGGAGAACTGGGGACTGCTGACCACGTCCCGTTTAAGAGGTAACGAATTTGACGACACTCTCATCGACACGGCCTCTGACTACAACATCATTACTTTCAAGACACTAAAGGCAGCAGGATTTACAAAACAAGACGCTACCTATTCCCCGTTTGTGATTAAGAGCTTGAGAGGAGAAACTTTGAACGCGCATGGCTACATCAACCTAGAGATCAAGATGGGAGACGCTATAACGCATAGCAAGTTCCACATTGTCAATGAACTAGATCATGAAATGATATTGGGACGCTTATGGGTGCTCGACAACAAAGCGAAATTGGGTGTACACCCTCTGCCGACGTCCACGCCCGAAGGAATTCCCAACAAATCATCCCACGGGTTATCGCATCAACGAGCTATTGAAGGAACCCAGGCATCCGGAGAGGACCCATTGGCGCTAGCTCATGATTTTCAAATGCAAGTAAGTCTGACCAAGCAACCTTTTCTGCAACCAATCTTTCCTTCCCCCATTCCTTCATGGGGACTCGGCAAGGACATCGCACAAACGCTTGTCAAGAAATGTGAATGGGGAGCTGGACCATTTGAACACTTTGCAAGAAGCTTGGAAACTTCTATTGAAGCCAACGAAGTCAAGACTCAAACGGTTGCACGACGTCTGAACCCGTTTTCAATAGGAGATGTAGTGGTTAAGGAAAGCTCGTTTCAAGTTGGGAAGATGACAGTAAAAATGGATTTGCCCAATGAAGGAGAAGACGAGCCGTATCTAGTTGCGGGTACCCTTTTGGGAGGATATTGCAAGCTCATCAATGCAGACACACCTGAAGGCGTGATAATTCACTCGCGATGGCTTAAGGAATCCAATCCCTAAAATGTTGTACTTCCCAATCACTCCCCCTTTTTTAGTATTTCCTTTAACAATTCCTCTTAATATTTGTAATTCCCCAAGATGAATACACCGTTTGTATTTTTCCCTAGGGATTCCCTTTTTGTCAAAAAAAAAAAAAACAAACATAAATACATCTCTTTCCAAGCGAATCCTCCAGATATCAGAGAAATACATCAGGTAAACCCAGAAAACCATTGCAGAGCCATCATACCACAACCTCTTTCAAAAAATATATATGAAGCAAAATGTTGACTGATGAAGAAGAAGGAAAAGACGAGTTTACAAAAAAAAAAAAAAGAGGGGGGACACCAGGGGAACCAAAACAGCTAACAGGAATAACAAAAGGGAAGAAATAGCCCTCGAAGGACGGAGTACAAGTCCCCTCGGGTAAGACTATCTTCAAGCACTTCCCCCAAAGAATCCCTCGGGCAACAAAGGTTCCATTCAACGGTGTTAGCAGCAGAGCAACCTAAATATCCCATCCCGAAACAGACCACGGCGGCAAGCGATGTCCCCACCAATGACCGGTCCAAGATACGCCACCATGACCCCTCGGTATCACCAACGACACCTTTGGCATCAACTTGAAGGTATCTCGTTTCTGTCATATGCTCCTTCGAAGGTTTTCTCAGCGATACTTCAGAGAAAGTTTTTTGATTCATCCACATCAGAGTCAAGAATCATGGTGCTCTCCTCCAAGACCACCATACGTTCACTTTTCCGTCGTTTCAACCTAGAAACGGTCCGATCCGCCCCATACCCGGATCGAGGAAAGGCTTTGCCACACTGAAACCTCTCAACATTCCAAGACTCTTCCTTGTTCTCTCGCCCCTCCTCCATGCTCACTGAGCCCAAGAAAGTCCGAACATGCACCTGTCCTTTATGGGGATAGATGGAAGGGAGGTCCTTAATGATTCCACTAGCTTCGTGGAATGGAGATTCAATCCCAACCAATGCCTCCTCAAGAGAAGAAGATCGATCTCCGCCAAGTCTGAAGCCCTTCTCCAAAGAGTTAAAGGCGCAGCCATCCCTGGAGGGTCCCATCATATGCTGCAAAAATATGGGGAAAATGATCCAGTTCCATCATATCTATACACATATAAAAATAGGATAACACGAACGGATAAGAAGAATAAAAGATACCGGTATGATCTTCTTAGCCCGAATAACCCTAGTCGGGGTGCTTTTGCAAGAGTCAGACCTCGCGCCTTCACCTGGAGAATCTGGCTGGTTAGAAGCAGATTCGTCTCTGTGCGACATGACGAAGAAAAAAAAAATTCAACAAGAAGAACCCTTTCTTAAACGAGGGAGATGATGCAATTACGTTGGTTATGAATACGGAAACTTGAAGAAGGAAAGGAAGTAATGATGGGAGTAACGCTTCCAGATTTTTGGCATGGGTGATGCCCTGATTGAAGCCGCGCGTGAAGGAAGGAAAAATAAGGAAACTTTTCTATCTGTAAGAAACACTTACTCCCTCCTTGTTTTCACCGGCCCTATCAAGTTGCACCGGTCCCACCAATTGCGCCCAACTTCCCAATGCCGCCCAAGTTGCACCGGTCCCACCAATTGCGCCAATTTCCCAATGACCGCCCAAGCCACCCCAGCAAGCACGTTCAGCTTCCCCACCTTGCGCCGGTCCTACCAGCTAGCACGCTCAGTTTCCCAACTCGCAACAACTTCTAGATGCCGCCCAGCTTCCTGTCTCTCATGACGCTAACTTCCCAATTGTGCCAGCCTCCCGATTTGCACAAAACTGCCAGAGGCAAGGATTCCAAATCCTATTTATAAAAGGTCAGACGAGCCTCCTCAATTCTCTTTACAGTTTGCTGTTGATATTTTGTCACCATCTTATGCTTACCTCGCAACAAAGCTCCTGTTCCGATCTAAGAAGGGGACTTAATGTTGATGGTGGTTTTTAAACAAAGGTTAAAATCGTAAAACCCCAAATAACCTAATGTCACCAGTGACACATTTATTAGGACTTTTAATGCATGTAGTCAGTAATTAATAGGGGGTATTTTTTCAAATTAGGGTTACAACGAATAAAACCCTAATTCCCCTCCGTATCAATGGCAAATCATGCCAGCCACACCTAGCCCAAGCTAGCCGCACCTCTATGCCAACGGCAAAGCATGCCAGCCATACCAAACACGCCGAAGCATGCCAACCATGCTAGCCGCACCTCCGTGCCAATGGCAAATCATGCCAGCCACACCTAGCCCAAGCTAGCCGCACCTCTATGCCAATGGAAAATCATGCCAGCCATACCAAACGCGCCGAAGCATGCCAACCATGCTAACCGCACCTCTATGCCAATGGCAAATCGTGCCATCCATACCAAACGCACCGAAGCATGCCAACCATGCTAACCGCACCTCTATACCAATGGAAAAGCATGCCAGCCATACCGAACGCGCCGAAGCATGCCAACCATGCTAGCCGCACCTCCGTGCCAATGGCAAATCATGCCATCCACACTTAGCCCGAGCTAGCCGCGCCATGCCAAACACACTCTGCCTTGGACCTAGCTACGCTGGTCACGCCACGCCATGCCAAAGTAGTGCCCGCACCTAGGCTTGCAAACCATGAAACCAAGGCGCGACCCAAATTGGCCATGCATGCCATTGGCACATGCCAACACGCTCGCTGGTAGCTTTTTCTACCAGGGCGCGGCCCAAATTGGCCACGCATGCCATTGGCACATGCCAACACGCCATTGGTATCTTTTTCTACTGTGGCGCGGCCCAAATTGGCCACGCATGCCATTGGCACATGCCAACACGCTTTTATTTGGTAGCTTTTTCTACCAAGGCGCGACCCAAATTGGCCACGCATGCCATTGGCACATGCCAACACGCACCGCTGGTAGCTTTTTCTTCCAAGGCGCGACCCAAATTGGCCACGCATGCTATTGGCACATGCCAACACGCTCGCTGGTAGCTTTCCTACCAAGGCGCGACCCAAGTTGGCCACGCATGCCATTGGCACATGCCAACACACTCGCTGGTAGCTTTTTCTACCAAGGGGCGACCCAAATTGGCAACGCATGCCATTGGCACATGCCAACACGCTCGCTGGTAGCTTTTTCTACCAAGGCGCGATCCAAATTGGCCACGCATGCCATTGGCACATGCCAACACGCTCACCGGTAGCATTTCCTACCAAGGCGCGACCCAAGTTGGCCACGCATGCCATTGGCACATGCCAACACACTCGCTGGTAGCTTTTTCCATCAAGGCGCGACCCAAATTGGCCATGCATGCCATTGGAACATGCCAACACGCTCGCTGGTAGCTTTTCTACCAAGGCGCGACCCAAATTAGCCACGCATTCCATTGGCACATACCAATACGCTCGCTAGTAGCTTTTTCTACCAAGGCGCGGCCCAAATAGGCCACGCATGCTAATGGCACATGCGAACACGCTCGCTGGTAGCTTTTTCTACCAGGGCGCGGCCCAAATTGGCCACGCATGCATTGGCACATGCCAACACGCTCGCTGGTAGCTTTTTCTACCAAGGCGCGACCCAAATATGCCACGCATGCCATTGGCACATGCCAACACGCTCATTGGTAGCTTTTCTACTGTGGCGCGCCCAAATTGGCCACGCATGCCATTGGCACATGCCAACACGCTCGCTGGTAGCTTTTTCTACCAAGGCACGACCCAAATTGGACGAGCATGCCAGTGGCACATGCCAACACGTATCGCTGGTAGCTTTTCTTACTAGGCCACGGCCCTAATGGCCGAACACGCCATTGGCACTTGCCACACACGTCACTAGCAGGCATTGCCACTCAACGTACAACCTACCACCAAGGCATTCCGCACATTCCATTGGCACATGCCACACACGCCACTAGCAGCTCTGGCATTGCCACTCGCACTCAAGATGCAACCGCAACAAAGGCATTCCGCACATGCCAATGGCACATGCCACACGCGCCACTAGCAGCGCCACTCGCACTGAAGGTGCAACCAACACTCGAGATATCAACAAAAACTGGGGGATGCTTTCCAGGGTTTTGGGTTGGCGGACACAGCTTTCAGCGTACACTACGCTCACATTAAGAAAGCGTGAAAAGGAATAAAGCGGTCAAATAAATGAGGAAATAATGGTGAAAACGTTTTCACCCTGCGGTTACCACCTCCTCCCATTATTTCACCCTTTACTCTCTTCCTTCATGGGGCCAGGGTACGTTTCAATCTCGACTTGTATAAATAGGTCTTACCTATTTCCACCAGACAAAAAGTCTCGGTCAGGAGAAAAATAGAACACTCTCAGAAAAAGCAACTTTGCAAGCTATCCAAAAAGCTTTCATCTCTTGCAAGCTTCCTAAGCTTTCACTTTCTGATACAAGTCGAGACACTACTCTCCCTGCACTATTCGGCCTCAACACCTTTCTTTGCTTCCCTCCCCAAATCAACCCTTCTCCTCCACTTTGTGACCGAAGCAAGTCTGGAACGACCATTTCTTGGTTTTGGCCGGACTTGTACAGATTGATCACTCGAATCTATAAAGTGCTCACGTGCAGCACATTTGTTTAGGGTTTAAACCAGTTTCTCACTCACCTACCGAATTTACTGAAATCGGCAGAAACGATTTTCACCTATAAACACCTGCCTTAAGAAAGATCTTTGAGTAATATCTAGCTTTCACTTAATTGGATCGATATAAAGAGTGTTCAAGAATATCTTTCTTACTCATTGGTAGTCCAATATCTTTAATATGTACTGTTAGGCTAACCATGTTACTTTGGCAGGCAAGCTCTAACATAACACCCACACTGGAACTGTCGTGTCCAGCTACTCCGCTAAAAATACACTCATATTACAATGTCCATTAAATTATATAACAAAAAAAATATTGACGAAACCCACAAGTCCGAAAAGAGTATGGCGCATACGTTGAGTAAACAGTGTCGACATGCGAAGAAACCAGGATCGCAGCAACATGTCTTTTTGGTTTGTACTTGTATGTTAAAGCATAGTAGAGATCGAGCATTTGGAAATATCGGTACACCAGACATATCGAAGGATATGCTCAAAATGCATTATTTGGTACCTCGTCCCAGCATAGAAATTTCTATCTTAGGAACAATCGGTTACATTATTTGGTTTATGTACCTGTATAGAAACTGACATGTACTTGCATGGTGGTGTTTGCTAACGTCCATGGTGGTATTCCAAATTTCCAAATACTCTTAAATATGTGTGAAAACCGGCATGCAATCTTGGTTTGAATACCACGCCGGTATGTTCTTGAACGGTTGTGGATATTTTTCCTAAGATACAAAGTTGTATGAATACAATGCCGGTTATAGAGGTTCCGGCGTAGTATTCATACAACGAGCATGCCAGTATTAAGCTTTTTCAGACAGAAATGGCGGTTTCGAAAAAAAAAATCAAATTTTCGACCTCTTTGAAGCATTACCTGTGTGTTGGGGTTGCTTGTATGTTGAACATGTTTACTTTCTTGAGTTGGTTCTTCACAAAACACTTCATGGTCACGAAAATCATGATTCAAAGGTGTTGGTTCATCATATAACTCCAATTGTGAGTTGTTATCATACAGAAGATTGAAGATATGATTGTTGTAGTTGAGCTAAAGATTCATTCTTTGCAATTCTCTTATCACAATCATCTTCCATTTTCAAAAAACAAATTCCACTCAAATTTTTTTCCTCTCCTTCTACTCCTCACTCACACAAATTAAAATAAAAAATCAAACTAATATATCCCCCAATACTTAAGATTTACTAATTAAAATTAATCACTAATTAGGATTAGTGAGGGCTAGATTAGGAATTAAAAAAATAATTACATAGGGGGTCACCCAAAATTGCTATTGGGACACCGTTTTTGTCCTGTAGCTATATCCCCCAATTAATTATTCCTTAAGAATTGTGCAAACTTCAACTAGGTCATCTAATAGTGTGACGGAGGGAGTAATAATTAAAACTTAAAGAGAAAATTCAGAAAAATAAACAAATATTATTTTTCTTAAAATTAAAATTAATTAAAAATATAAGTGTAATTTAGTCATTATAAAAATGTAGAGATTCGGCGGTCCTTCATTTTACTTCATTATATCCTTCTATCTTAGTTGGCTATATCCTTGAACTCATAGAGAAAAAACAATAAAAGGAGGAATACCCAATAGAAAAATGAGGAGCCCTCAAAATGGGTAGAAAGTGGAAAAGTCGCTATGGCATTGGTCAAATATTGGCACCAGAAGGTTTTCAGCCGCCTAAGAGCATCTCCAACAGAGGGTGGAGGTTTTATTTTTTCACGACACATAGGATTTTAGACCCTCATTTACATTAAATTCATCTCCAACAGTGGGTCATAGAAAATAAGAAGGGTATTAAAATAAATATGAAGGTCTTGGAGAAGGTCTTATTTAGACCTTGGAAATGACCTCCACATCATCATTTTAACTATATTTTAATTTTTTAATTTTTAAATAAATTGTTATGAACCAATAGGAAAGAGGAAATCAATTTTATCATTATCCAAAACAACAAATTTTAAAAATAAGAACCCATACTATTGGAGATGGTTCATGAACAAAACATTATTATTTTTGCCACATACATATGACCCCATAAATAAGGATCTAAATAAAAATTCCACATATGATTTTTAGCGCCCACTGTTGGATATGCTCTAAGAAGATAGACACAAAATTAGCACGTATTTTGGAAGAACCCCAGCAACCACTACGAATTTTAAAATACAGACTTTTGTTATAGTAAGTAGATATAAGATAATAAACTGCAGCCAATGTCCTATCTTTTTTTTGCTTGTAATACTTATCCCAACGATAACACTTGGTCAGCTAATCTCCATGATGATATTCTGACTTATTCAAGATTTTGAGACTATAACAACTCTGTAGTTCCTATCCTATGTTGCAAAGGGAAAACTAGCTAGCTAGTTTGCTATCTTCAATGTTTATTGTCTTTCAATGAAAAATAAAGAAAAAAGCCGCCTGTTTAAGTTCCTTTATGAACCAACGGCCTGTTGATAGCTCCCCTTTTACGTTAGCACAACGTGTTGAAAGAAACAAAAATATAATAGACGAAACAGTTTAACGAAGACATTCTTATTATACTGTCTAATTGTTGTTAAAATCAATATATATTGATTTTTTGGGTTGCTATATAAAGAGAGGTTAGTTAGCATTACTTGATCATCATCATCATTCATCAATATAACTTAAATCATCGACGAACGCCACATACAACAACACTTGTAAAATCGTTCATCCAACCATGGCCAAGACTAGCATGTTCCTCGGCTTCTTTTTATTCATCTTGATTGCCATGCCAACTTCTTCTTCCAGCAGTAAGGCTACTTTGTTCCAAATAGATGCATAGTTCATTAATTAAACAAATTTTGTCAGTTTATATAATTATTAATTAACTGAATATCAATCAGGAATGCTACTCCACGAGGTTCAGGAACTAGCACCTTTCTGCGCAGAATATGACCCAGCTTTAAGATGCGCTACCCCCTGGGACCCAGAATTTACATGCCCAGAAGGTCAGCATCCTTGCAGGAGCAACTGTGGCAATTCAAGATGCCTCGCAAATTAACCACTTTTCGTTCATTGTAACGCGGTTCATAGATATGTACCTTTATGATTGTTGTTTGCGTGTGGATGGTATTGTGCGTTTTCTCCTCTTAATAATTTGATGTAGATTATTAGTATATCATAATCTTATGTACCCATGTTTGTATTTTCTTCCCTAAATTTGAAGTGGCCGGCGTGTTATGTTGTGCTTGAAAAATTGAGCGTCATTGTGCAGACATATGCATGTGGAAGAGTTCCTTTCAAACCACTTTTGCCGTTCTTAGAACCTTGATCACAACGGTATTTCATTGTTTTACACTGATTACAATACTGTAGATGGTGATTTCTGACGAATGAAAATAGAGGGAAAAAGAGTCAATTTGGGCATTAGCTTGGCTCAAGCTCACCTCATCAGGGCACGATTAGTGCTACACTGATTTCACTCTCGGTCTCATGGGAACGTTCACCATTGACTCCATGAGTCTGAGTCTCATAAGCGCGACTCATAACCATCCTTGGTATCTTGCAAACACGACTCTCACTCTGCTATATAGGGTAAAACTAGAGTTTAAAACCCAACCATGAAAATCTAGGACATGAGACTCGATGAGAGAGCTTCATGATTAGCTTCTTATATCCAAAATACTTATTAACTGGGAATGCCAAATAGAGTAGCAGAAGTAAAAAAACGATAATCTCCTAACCAACTGACAGCAACGTTCTTTCTACAGGCGTATTTAGCTAAAATATCTGCGCACTTATTAGCAAGTCTATTCTCCAATTCTCAAAATATTAGATAGTAACTAAGATCTTCAACAATTCATCAAAGCTCCATCCATGGAACATCAGATCCCTTGCCTTGAATTGACTGGATTGGGCTGGGGTAGCCTGTCTCAAGATTATGCACTTGTAGCCTAGAGAGAAAGCCCAAGAAACAGCCTCCAACATAACTAAGCACTCCAACTCCAAGTGTTCAGGTCCCAATGCACCAATGTAGCTTTCACATTTTGATCCTAAGTAACTACCTGGGAAGTTACGAATTATTAGGCCCATATTCACCAGTTTTTGTTTCATAACAGAAAAGTGCACCACACTTTATTTTAGCATGATTCTTATCAGGAGAGATCCATCTAGGAACTGAAATTTCAAGAGGAGGAGAGAAAGTGTTCCTGATAACACTTTCTGAATCTTTAAAAAAAATACGTGATGGCTTGAAATTTATTCTTTGGAGTAACAAATTTATTATAAAATACCATGGTGCATCTTCCTTCCAAGAGATGTTGCAAGGTAGGCATTTGGAGGATATGGCACACAGATAATGGCATGGCAAACAAGGCAGGATCATAATTGGTGCTTAGTGCAGCTACACTAGAAGTCTAGAACACGTGGTGCATATTACTAAAGTGTAGCTTAGTGCATTGCTTAGCTTTCATATTACTACTTGTAAGTATTCATCCGCGATTAAACTGAACTCTTTACTCCAACTAAATGAATCGTCTTCTTTTTTCTTCAATAACCAGACATCAGAATTTTTTCCGCCATTACTAAAGTGTACACCACAATAATGACCTCCCAAAACCCCACCCCAAAAATCCGCATTATAATTTTCATCTAATTCTATAAAAATTTCATTAGCCAAATCAAATGCCCTAATTCTCCCCTTTCTGAAATTCCAATAAAGAAATCCATCAACAAACACAGCATCTTCTCTAGGCATGGAATTCGAAACTTGGATCTTCCCTGCATCTCTCCATCCATCACCACTGCCGAGAGTATAAACCTTAATCCGTGCAAATTTGGATTTTTTTCCGTAAAGTGTACAGCCTAACAACTTTGTACTCATTAGTGGAAGCAACGTAGCCAAATCCAGACGACATGAAATCAACAAGATGATAATATTTGAATCTATCAAGTTCTGGAACAGTGATAGATTCTCCAGTGATGGGATTATAGATACAAGCAACATAAGAAACTACTAGACTCATCAATGGTACAATGACTAGGTAATCCATCTATACAGATCAAACCGTTGCATGACCCAAGGATACTGTATAACTCAAACGGAGGGATCCAATCCAATTTCCTAATTCTATAAGAAGAAACCTCATCATCATATTCTAAATAAGTTAACGAAAGATCATTCATCCTGCAAATAAACCTATACTTCAGTAGAATCAAGATTACGAAGGAGGAGATTTGAGTGCAGTTGATTGAAGGATAGTTGGTAACCAAGTGAATATGTCCAACATAATCTCTGCTGGAAGATCACTGAAATTCCCCATGATAACTATCTGTTTAGGAGGACAACAGAATTAAACAGGATATAAGAATTTAGGGTTTTGAGAAGATGGTGATTGAGATGAACAGCAGGAAATTCAATTAGGTTTTTTTTTTTTTTTTTTTTTTTTTTTTTGTGTTATCTGAGATTCTGAAAGGAGTTTTTATCAGAAAACCCCAGTAAAGAGGGAGGGCAAAGTCGTCGACCCACCGAGTCATGATAACCTTGTTGGAAATTTCCCGACGAGCATACCCTTGTCTAAACGTCCCTTCCGGTTTGATAAGTCCACTTGGAACCGAGAGGTACCCCTTAACCATAGCATATGTCCCAAACCCAATTTGCCTCTACAATTTTCTATTGGGATGTGGCCGGTTATAAGTTGTATGCGCATGTCACAGGCTTCCACGCATGCCAGAGGAAGGAGTTGGTTTTAGACAGTTATAAAGTGGCTTTATAATCGAGTTTGACATTCCCTAATATTCGAGGACAAACGCAACATCAATCTGCAAGCCAACACAAAAGCTAGTAGTTCTAAGGCATTGTTGCGGTTAGGATAATTGCCTATAGGCAGATTAGCTTTTCAGAGGCTCCGCAATTCAGTTGTACCCTGATTGGCTGCGAGTGCAAGTCTTCAAGTGTAGAGGCATCAATTGCAGTAGAGAGTGATTTTTAAGCTTAGTTAGAAAATAAGCTTTGTAATTCGATTGGTTGGACAATTTTTTTGTAGTCTTCACCTAAACTAATGAAAATGAGTTTGTTGGCCTAAAATTGTCTATATGTTCTTGACTAATTCGTAAAAGTACTTCCCAAATTCTGTGAAGAGCATAAGCATGACATTAACCCCCGTTTGTAGAATGGGAAACAATTGAAGGAAAAGAGAAAATCAAGTTAAGCCATCCATTGCATAACTCAGCGGAGTGCCACTGTTTGCATATGTTTAAACTTATAAGGCTAAAGTAATCGTAAGTGACGCTTAATTCACTAAACTATAATACTGTCAGGTCATACGTGTGTCAACAATTACAAGGTGCATTTACGGGGGAGACAACTAGCATGGTTTTCACCTAGAAGCAGAAATTGTTTTCGATAATCAACATAAAAAGTAATCTGTTTCACTAAAAGTATACATTTTTGTTTCAATAAGTTAGTATTATAAAACTTTTGTTCCGAACCTATCACTGATAATATTTTTCGTAATTGTGGAAAAGTTACTTAAGGTGTAATTAAACATCCTCCCAATATGATGATGGACTGCAAACTAAAAATCTATTAACTTGATCAAACTTCTTTGTTAATCGGTGAATTTAACTAATAAATAGAACAAAATTAAACCTAACTACAATAATCGACATTTTTGTTAAAATGGATATTCTGCAGAGTATTTATTAGTTTATTTTTATAGAAATTGTTAAATCACAAGCCTCTAACCTAGAATGTCATCAAAGCTTACTAGAAGATCCCTGGAAATTTCATACCCCTTTTTACCTCACTCACAAAAAGGCCTTCAAAGCATCAACAAAGAAAGATGACAAGGTGGCAGAGCTGATCACTAATGGAGCTTGAAATCTTTAACTCTCTCAGCATCCTAATGAAGAGGTTAGAACAGAACTTCTAAACCTCTTAAGCTTATTAGGAGATGCACCCTTGCTGTGGGATTTGTCAGACCCAATCAGCTACAAGCTAGCATCCAGCTACAAATCTCAGGAAGGCTATAAATGGCTCATGCAATAACAAGCTGATAACAATTCAGATTACAAGCAAGTTTGGAACAAAAAGATGCCTCCCAAAGCTCAATTGTTAGCCTCGCTAGCAATTCAAAATGCCATCCCCACAATAGATGAACAGAAAAGGGTGTAAAATACAATCAACAAGTTTGTTGGAATATTGTACGTGTGAGACTCCAAAGTTATCGTACTTGAAGAGAAGACCGAGTCATGTTTCCAACTATCAAGGACTGAAATCAAGATAAATGTAGACTGAGTCGGAACTGTTAAGATATTGTTCGATCTAGTTAGATTGCCTATCAGTTAGCTAGTCAATAGGTTATCTCATCTCTTATCACTATAAATAAGAGACCTCAATGTAAATGTAACTATCCCAGTAAATTAAGTCTGGAGATCAATTTAATTCACCCTACGAGGTTCTTTCAGTGGATGTAGGCGTTAGTGCCGAACCACTTTAATTCTCTTGTCTTGTTTATTCATGTTTTGATTGATTTGCTTAATCGATGATCCGTCTCGATACCCATAATTTATTATGGTATCAGAGCGGGGAGATCCGCTCAGATTGCTTCCGCTTTCAATTTTTTTTCTTTCTCTGGCTAGTCTTCAATATTAGTCCAGAAGATTTAAATTCATAATCCACATTTTTATGAATTCTATTCAAGTCTAAGACCTACAGTTGTATAGGCTTTCCTCTATTCACATTCAAGAAATTGTTTTATGAAATGACCGACTCGTTGTGTTGATCAGTAAAATAATATTGTTTGCTGCTCAAACTTGGTTCATTTTCTCAACTTCATCGATCTCTCTTATCATCATGAATTCCTTCTCATATTTTTATGACTATGGATATCGATCATAGTTTCATGATCTTGTGCAGAAGATGGTAGTTTCATGACTTTTTTTTTCCTGCTCTTGTCGCCAAGATTCATGGAAACTCAATCATTTCAGAAGAGTATTCCATTTTCAGATATCTTGTTATCGCTTTTAACAAGTTTATCTTATTGAGGTTTTGCTTTACCAAGACCTAATATTTTCATGTACTCAGTTGGATTCTCCAATCTATATGGTTTCATTCAATAGTTCAAACTATGGGCTAATCTATTCTTTCGCTATGTCATGTCGTGCACATGATATTCTATCAATATCTTGCCATTGTTCAGGGCAAAACATTTCTCTTAATATCAAATACTCTATACCTTAAAGCTTTTATGGTAATTATGGGTATTTCAATCAAGCACATTCTGGATGATCAAGTATACATCCCCTGTAATTTACTATTTATTTTTCCTTGGTTTTTCTTTGCCAAGAAGAATTCAATCCCGAAAATATTTCCATTTCCGAAATAGGATTTCTCCACGAAGGTCTGGAGATAAACTTGCCAAAATCTGGCGAATCAATTCATTCATTATGGACGTTTCCATATTTTCCATCTTTTACGAGATATCCATCCTTTATTTCCGAATATTTAAGGAAAATATTATCTCATCTAAGATTTGGTAACATCATTTTGTTACAATAATATTCTCTTCTTCTTTTTTATGTTTCTGGAAAACATAAGTTTCCTTCGGTGAAACTCATAGCAAAAATTTTTTTGGTGTTCTTCGCAAGCTAAAACGTTGAACTATCAGTATCAATTACTTTTCTTCCACCATAGATACGCGATGGTTCGTATCTATAGCCATTGCAGTGGTTATTTTTGGTCAATGAAGGATTGTTTTCTCATTGACAAACCAGTCTTTATCTTAACTCATTCAGGAAAGATGCTATCATGATCTTCTTGTCCGGTATATCAACCATTAACCACAGCAGATGCCATGATCCTTGGCAGTATGCTTTTGTTATTCATGATCTTATTATTCACGGGCATCATACACAACGTTTAAGTTGTTGCTTTCTTCCGTCAACAGTATGGCCAATATCACGCGGAAATCTCCCTCAATATCAGGAGTTTCCTCTTCTAAGATCATCATTTTCCTGATCTTATTTCTAACGTTAGTTTTTCATCCAAGAAAACTATCTTACACGTCCATCTCTGTTTATCAATATGGACGATTTTTTATACAAGACTACAGGTTGTTTGTATGTCTTACCTGAGTTATCTTTGTTTCTCGTCAACAAACCAAACCCATATCATTCTTCTAAACAATCTTCAAAGCCCGTTATCCAATCAAGTCCATTTTACAACCACAAAAGTTTCGGAGACGACCATCATTCACTGTTGTTGGTTTGTCTATCCTGTATTGCCTTGGTTATCAACAAACGAAGCACTCAACTAAGCCATTTTGAGCCCCTCAGACAATAAAGACTACATGCTGATGTTGAGAAGGTCATTTTGCTGCTCTGTTACAATTTTTGTTCAAGTGGATGTGATTAAAGATCAAGTGCCCGTGGTTCATAATTGAAGTTTGTATTACAAGATTCTTCCAAGAGTTTACCTTAAGGGATCCGTTTTAAAATTTTCAAGTTGTACACTTCAGAAAACTTCCGTGTTCAACTTGAGGGGGGTGTTGGAATATTGTACGTGTGAGACTCCAAAGTTATCGTACTTGAAGAGAAGACCGAGTCATGTTTCCAACTATCAAGGACTGAAATCAAGATAAGTGTAGACTGAGTCGGAACTGTTAAGATATTGTGCGATCTAGTTAGATTGCCTATCAGTTAGCTAGTCAATAGGTTATCTCATCTCTTATCACTATAAATAAGAGACTTCAATGTAAATGTAACTATCCCAGTAAATTAAGTCTGGAGATCAATTTAATTCACCCTACGGGGTTCTGTCAGTGGATGTAGGCGTTAGTGCCGAACCACTTTAATTCTCTTGTCTTGTTTATTCATGTTTTGATTGATTTTGCTTAATCGATGATCCGTCTCGATACCCATAATTTATTAAAGTTGCTGCTTCTGCAATAACGAAGAAGAAGAAGTGAAACAAATTCTGCTGCAATGTCAGTTCTCTAAAAGCATATGGAACTATTTCACATTATGTCTGGACACATGATGGGTTCACAAGCCTAGATTCAAAGACCAAATACTACGATGGCATTCTGACTCCTGCAAAAATCTAGCAAATAAAGTGTGGTACATTATTCCTTTTGCGATAAGTTGGGCGCATTATGGAACGAACGAAATAGGAGGGTAATGGCAAAGAAAAGAAATCGCGATAAGAAAATGATAATCATTGAGGTCAAGAGATTAATCTTTCAATGGGGGGCTGTATTTTTGGTTCAAAAATATTAGTTTTCATGACATGAGAGAATAGGTGTTTAATTTTTAGTCAATCGTATAAATTAAATTAATCTAGTCAATCGTATAAATTTGTTTGAAAAAGGAAAATAGGTTGATAACTTGATATTACTAGTACAACCGTTACCACGGTGGAAGGGCCGACCGAAATTTTTTCTCTATTATTGTTACTTTAATCCAAAGAAACTCAACAGTTTCTTGCTATCCATCCAACACACACTTGTTCTGTAACTTCACATCAACCGGTAACAACTACGTCGCCAAAACATTCTTTGCTTTCCTTGCTTCCACCAACCCATATTCTCCTTTCAGCGTTCAGACATTTAACAGCAGCAACATACACCTGCAAACTTCTCAAGCAACCAACACCTGCAAGTTAGCTACAAAACCACCAGACTGCAACCCTAACCACCTGCAAACTTCTCAAGCAACCATTTCCATCATCTGCCAGTGCCATTTCAGCTTAGTTCAGCTGCACATTGGCCTACACTTTCACACACAACCACGGCAACAAACTCTGTACCTGCGATCTTCATTCCATCCCTGTCCTAAACATACATCTATTTTATATATACTCTTCTCCTTTCAGTTTTCTGCAACCAGCTACAATACCAGCAGCTCAACCTCAACCACCCTATTTGATTACCAGCACTATCTATAGCTCCACAGCCAATCCTTTTCTACAACCATTTCAAACTGCATCACACTTTAACTTCAAGCAACATCACCCATTGAACAACATCAATACCACCAACGAACACCCATCACCTGCCATTCAAAATCAATTTACCCATACACACAGCAACATCCTTTTGAATTTGACTCAACCCTAACTTCAATTTCACCATCTACAACTGATTTTTTTCCCGGATTCAATACCGCTGCCACGGTGGGACGGCCGACCGAAAAAATTGACGCAAAACTAAATTTGTACTCGCAATTTAGTTCCGCCGTAATGGTATGGAGTCGAACTTGTAAATTTGGAAAGTGAAATTTTAAAGCAATAATTTTATAAACAATCTCCTTAATCACCGGAATCCAGCCAAAAAAGCACCTGAATATTCTATCTGTCAACAGAAGATTCCGTTACGATACCGTCAGAGTTAACGGTCAAACTAATCTCAAAATCTAAACCATCTCAAGACTGTTACAAAAGCTAATTTCTTCCAAAGAGCAAGTTTTCGGAAAATGTATCATAAGATCAGGTTTGAACTTCGATGATGGTCATATTACAGAGACATTAGGATTCATATTTAGTTGCTACTTTTGATCCTTGGTCCACTTAATAAGTTGGATAATTGCCTAAAAAGGAATACCGTGTTAAGGGACTACATTTTTCTTCAACATCAAGGTACGAGTAACTTGTCTGCAAGAGTTCCACAAAGATATAATGTTTCAGATATGGGTGATCGAATGAGTACATTTCTCGTGTCGTCAACAAAAAATATGCAAATGTTCTAACTTCTCTAAACAGTAAGTCAGTAATACTGTGCAAGAGAAGAAATACCTCGAGATGTTGCTCAACAGGAAAAGGAATGATAGCAGATGGATCTTTTGATCCCTCGGGAAACACCACCTGATGCATAATGTATATACAATCAACCGGTACGTAAAACATGTAATTGTACGTCTTTCATTTCCATATCACTTAATAGATCATGGACGAAAGGAACCAATAAGAATAAAATTAAGAATCTAACACAACTATATATGATATTATTTTGTACCTTCATGGTAAATTTGTCAACCACGGTACTAACAAGGGGACATCCGAAAGTGAAATTAAGGTAACGCTTGCCATCAGCTGACTCGAAAAGGAAGTCCTCCAATGGTAGTCCATACCCAATAACAAAAGTGGCTTTCCATCCTCCAAACAATGGATAACGTGGCTCTATTTCAAGCTCAGACTGTAACAGCAAATTCCAGTTAGAGTAATTTATTGAAGAATCCAATGAAACAATTTCTTAGTAAGAAATTTGTGCAGTACATGTAAGATGTTTAAGAAACCTTTGAATTACTAGTACGCAAGTGTGATGTTGAGATGTTCCCAATCCCATCGCGATAGTAGACGGAGTGCACTCGAGGGGGAAGTCTTGAAATTAGCTTCTTAAATGAGGATACGCATCGATGGCCTAGATTGATATTCAACCCTGGAAGAATGAAGAGTTCAAAGGATTAGGAAAGATAACAATTTAGAAGTAGAAATAACACAAACAGCCGCAAACCAACAGTGTAACAAAAGTAAACTGAATTTCTTTTGAAACATTAGAAGACTTCATAGGATGTTAGATTATCTGGCTTCATGAAGTAAACATGCCATAATACAATAAGCTAAGGGCATTTAGAGTGCAATAATTCCACCGATACTTACACGACAATTAATGAAAACCTTTTCTTAAACTAATAACTAACCTTGAGAAAACGCCCTTATGACATACACCAGCGTGGGCCAGAGCATAGTGCTCTGTAATCTGTAGGCTTCCCCAGTGAGATATTTTAACCTCACGTACAAGTTACTAAGCTGTAACCATTTTTGCTGTTTTTTCTTCTTTTTAACCGGGAAAAGCTTCTATAATTCGTCATTTGTGGCGAAGTTAGCTCATCTCTGGCAAAATTGGCTCATATCTAGGCGTTCTATAAACGGTAATGTTTCATCTCTGGCAAAGTTAGCTCATAACCTTGTTAAACTAAATAAACAAAAATCAATCTTCATATATGGCGAATAATACAGATCAAAGTACAACCTCAAAAGTACATACTACTCCGAATGATCATTTACACACAACCTAGCTCTGAATCAAAACTATACATGGACAATACACACACGCAACATACCTCCAAATCGAAACTATACATGGACACAATACACATGTTTCTGGGCGGATCAACTCTCAGCGGTATATTATTCCACACTTCTTAAGAATATGTGGAACTCAATGGTACAAAGAGCCCAAAACTTAACCACATACAATTACTACAACCTGAATTTAAGCACACCCATGAAATAAATCATCAATTCATACTCAATTTCAAATTAAAAGAAAATCAAATAAGAAACCCTAAATTACCTTTGATTCTGAATGAAATTGACCCCACGATAACAATTCAATTGACTCCACGATAACAATTCATCAGCAACTCAATAGGGGATATGCGGCAAATAATTAAACAAAAAGACAACGCATCAATAGGGGATGTAGCATCCAAAGCAGAAAAAGAGAGATGTAATTCCATTTGAGATTCCTTTATCACATTTATACTTCATCTATTCATGTTACTAAAATTCTGTTAGGCATTTATACAAACAACCAGTGTTCACAAAGATTTCATGCATAACAATTCAGAAAGAAAGGAAAAATTGAAAGAAGAACTCATTTTGGAATTGACCCATTTTGGAAGTAGTTCTTACCAATGTCAATCAGTCAAAACCCTTGAAATCCATCTCAATCACCAACTTGAATCCTTCCTTTCCAAACAGCAACAGACCCATCTTGATTTGCAGCATCAATTTGCTTCTCTATAGATTAAAGTATCTCAATTGAAACCCTAATGAAGAAGATAAACACCCAACTAATTTATCATCAATTGAACCACCATCTTCATCAATAAAACCTCAAATTAGGTCACTGAAATTTCCCAATTTCAATCTTTAAGAGGGGAATTAACTTGAAAGAGGAAATATATCTGGTTGCGGTGATGGTGATGGTGGTAGTGGTGCGGCAAGGTGGAGGAGGCGTTTCGAGTTTCTCTGTTGGAGTTTCTCGTCACAACAAGAAAAGAAGAAAAAACAACGAAGGAGAAGGAAGGAGAAGGAAGGAGAAGGAAGAAGAAAAAAAAAGAAAAAAAAGAGGTGGCCGGGATTCGAACCCGCGACCTTTGGGTCATTTTACCACTGGTTTTACTAAACTTCCCCTAAACAATTCAACCATTTCCAACCTCTGTGTCCTTTTCTGCCCGTGAAATTTACTCAATTACCCTTCATTTTGTGTCATATTTACGCCAATTTTAGTGAGAAATTGAAACATGGAGGGGCTCTTTAGTCATTTTATTGTCGATTGAAACCAATTTGGGACACCAAAATCCAATCTTTTTGTGTCAATTGATCACTTACTATTGACAAAAAAAGTGACCATATAAAGGTCCTCCCTCGCTTCGCTCAGTCGGCCCAATAAAAGGTTAGATTCCGAAAACTAGATACACTAAAAATCCAAAATATCCTCATATTCAATTTTAAATACAATATTACCTAGATTTACGTTCAAACACCAATTTTAAAGATATTTATGTGTAAACATTAATCAAAACTAGTGACAAAACACCTAGGTGACCAACTTTATGGTACAAAAAATCCAGGCATATTATTTTTAATAAATTAAAACAATTTCATTAGAAATTGGCACAAAAACCCCAGGTCAAATATTTATGAGCAAATTTAGTTTTTGTTATTAAAAAAAAAAAAGCCAAACATACCCTTTTACATTCTTCTTCTTCTCTCATTTCTTTTTTTCTTCGTTTTTCCGTCTCCTTCTCCCCACCACAATCACCACCAGCAGCAACTTTATTCTCCTCCGACCACACTACTGCACCTTTGTATCTCACTACTACCACCACCCTCCTCCGCCTCCTTCAATTTCTTCACCACCAACACCATTACTACCACCGTAAACATCACCACCCCAAACTCCTCTCAACGTCACAACAACCATAATAAAAACCCTAACCATAGTTTCATCTTCAAATTCAGAATGAAATACAGGTGGATCTGGTGATGTTGTGATGTTTCTGTAAGATTAGATGAAGAAATGGTTGAAATTAGGGTTGCGACTGTAACTGCAATTGAAGAACAAGAAGAAAAGAGATGGGTTGGTGACGAATTGATGATTGAGATCGATTTTGAAGGAAGGGATGGTGAAGTGGTGATGTTCCTAACAAGGGTCTGAGGAATTGGATCCAACAAATTTTTTCAATTTCATGCCCTAAATTTACTTTAATCTTGCCTTCTGCCATTGTGACCACCACCCTCCTTCTTCACCACCACTAATAACAAGCAACACTGTTACAGACAACTGAAAATGAAACAGAAAATTGGTAAGAACTGAAACTGGATTTGTCAAAATTGTCTTCACATTAACTTTGGTTTGATTTCAATTAATACTAATTTCGTTTTCATATAGCATATGTGTACCTTCAGATTTTAAAGGAACTGGATGAATCTTCAAAGACATTGGTAAGAACTATTTCACAATGGGTCAATTCCAAGCCCTAATTGAAAATTTTGCTCAATTTTTTCTTGCTTTCTGAATTCTTATTGTGTATGTTTTCCTTTGCTATACTCCATTTTATATGTAGTATTATTGGAGATTTAGTCAATTTTAAGGTTACAGCAAAAAAATGATTCATTTTTATATCTAACAACTGCACCTGCATCTTTGCAACCTAGATTAACATTGTGCTTTCCACAAGTCTTTTTACTTTTGTGGTCATCAGCCAGATGAATATTTCGCTTACATTGCTACTTCTATAACAGTTCTGTAATAATTGCAAGTGGAGATCATTCTTTTGAGATCATTAGCTTGATCCTGTTTGGCAACATTTCATGGTGCATCTTGTTTTTCTTTTCCCATAGGTTTTTGAGATTGTGACATTTTATCCACCGATTGACTACCATTTCTTTGTAGTGTAGTGGAGACATTACAATGTGCACTTTCATGAAAAAACTAAAAAAGTACATCCCTTAGGCATGGATCTGACTAGCGTCAGGTCGCATAAAGTGGGATTCTAATTTATGATGTTTGCATTTGATATTTCTAATCAAGTTGCACTTTCTCTAGCTCACACACACAAACTCTCTTTAACTTGAACAGGAATGTCTTCATGTGATGTAGAAGGCTTATTTTTCTTTTTTAGTTCTTAAATTGTGTGCTTTGTTGTTGTTTCATGATAGAGTGAGGACGTTGAGTTGATATAGATATCATGGTTATGAATACTACCTTCATGTTTGTTATGTATAGGTGGCAGGCCAATGAAAACGGCGGTGTGCTAGAATCTCTTGGATATAAAGAAGGTTTCATAGTTGATGTTGATGTTCCAGATGTCGCATGGGCAGAGGCTCCAAGCTTCTGTGATATTCTTATCTTAAATACCGGCCACTGGTAATCATTTGTCTCTGTATGCCCCCTATCTTATCGTGTCTTTGTTTTAAGTAACACTTGCTTAACACTCTTTTTCACCAACAGAGTGTTGGAAAGGACAGTTGCATAGTGGGATACAGGATTTTCCTGATGTAGTTATTGTGTTCGTATGTGTATCCATTTATATCCAATGATTGCAGGTTCTTGGAAACAGTGTTTCATCTTATTTATGATGAAACCAAAATTGGTTTCATCTAATTTTTGTCGATTTCGAAAAGAAGAAAACTTTCAGTTTTTGAGGCTAAAAATGGATTTGTTCCTAACAAGATTCTGTTGATTGTGTAGGCACAACATGGTTTCTCAAGGTCTAGTACGTGAAGATATTTTAGTTAAATCGAGATGCCAAGAACGAGGATAAAGGCGATATAGTCTTTTGGAGGTGTAGACCCAAAGCACTATAATTAGTGAAAAGGGATACTGGCAGGTGAGTGAACGAAATCATTCTCATTTGAATAATCATAAGCTAGCTATGTATTCTTAAAACTTATTACACTATTTTATTTAAATAATATAGTTTCTTGGTAGAATGGTAGTGTATGCTCCCTATTATTTTATTTTTCATAATTGTTTGGGGAATCCAGAAAATTGCACCAATTGCATTTCTGACATATATAGGCACTGTGTAATTTTGATTGAATGTTATAAATCATGAAACTCGATTACCAGTGAAGATGGACAGTCGCATTTGATTTCATGATTTGTTAAAATTGCAAGTTTGGACGTGGGATTTTTGGGTTTGCGAGATGGTTAACTTTAAGAGACACTGATCCATAAACTTATTGCAGTAAAACTTGTAAATTTTGTATCATAGGTTTTTTAATTCATGGGTAGAGGTATTTCAGTAGTGATATATCTTAACTTTATATATTTTGGAACCTGTCTCTGGATTAGGGGACGAGAACTGTAGTACAAAGTGGAAAAAATTTATCATTTGAGGACACTAGACTTGTTTTATCAATTTTTTAAACTTGTTTTATAGTACTGGTAAACATGTATTATCATTTTTTTTTATCTGACTTTAACTTTTTTTGTTTGTATTTGCAGCTACATACTTTTGACATCAAGATAACAACAAAAGAAGGTAATAAATTTTTGCTAATTTTTGTCGATGAACTGTTATGTTTATATTGTGCACAAGTATGTTTATGTTGTGTAGAAGAACCAGGAACAAAAGTGAAAGAACTAATGGATTCAACTTGTTATAATTTAGCATAGATCAAATATAGTGATGGGGTACTTAATTAATAATACAGATGTTTCATTGTTCTAGTTTTTAATACAATTACCGTTATATTCGCTTAAATATCCATGTTGAGAATTTGCAGATTACATAATTCCAGTGTGAAGTCATACAACAAGAGCTGATATACTGAGTGGAGGAATTAGATTTGATCATTGGAAACAGGTAAATACAAAATCCTTTATTATTCCTATTTTAATTTTAATGACAATTCTGAGTACATGTTAGTTTGGAATTACACAGGAAGCATTTACTGTAAATTTCTTTACATTGCAGGCACTATGTGAAGTTCCCTAGTAGAATTTTTGAGGTGAAATTTAACGGTAGTGGAAATTTTTGTGGACGAAACCAATTGGTGATATGAGAATTTTCTTTTTATAAATTGGGTTTAAAGCTCAATGATTATATTAAAGTTTAAATCTCAAAGAGGTTTACTACCTGCTAATACGAGAATTTTATGTTGAAACAAATTTTGGTTTTATGTTTCATATTTGTCGACAAAACCAACACGTAGTTTATTGTTGGAATCAATTTTGGTTTCAACATATTTTTTAATTTTGTTGATGACACCAGTTTTGGTTTCATCATATTTTTTTCATATTGTTGATGAAACCAGTTTTGGTTTCATAAAATTTTTACTTATGGACATGATGGTAGTGGTGGTTGTGGTGCTACTGTGGTGGTGATGATGTCGATGGTGGTCGGAGATGGAGGTGGTCAGTGGCATTAGTGGCAGGTGTCGGCGGCTACGATGGTGATGGTGGGCGGCAGTGGTGCTGGTGGTCGGTGGTGGTGGGCGGTCGTGGTGCTGGTGGGGGTGCGGCATGTGTTGGAGGTGGTGCTGGATGGTGGCGGTGGCGGTGGCCGATGGCAAAGACTGTAGCGGCGCGATGGTGGTCGGTGGCGGAGGCGGTGGTGGCGGCGATGGTGGGTGGCGATGGCGGTGGTGGTAGGTGGCGGCGGAGGGAGTGGCGGTGGCGGCGACGGGAGGTGGTGGGAAGCGGCGGTGGGAAGTGGCGGCGACGGAGGTGGTGGAGCGGTGGATGTCGGAGGTGGTCGGTGGTGTTGCTAGTTGGTTGTTGGTTGTTGGTTGTTGCTTGTTGGTTATGAAAATATAATAAAAAATAAAGGAGGGGTTGATTTTTATTTTTGTTGGTGTGATTTAAGCTAGAAGGGTAATATGGATAGTTTATGTTAAATGGGCTTTTGTGAACAATTTGTTTTGTTGGAGTTTTTGTGTATGGATAGTGACACCTTTGGGGGGGAAAAGTTTTGCACTCGCAGTGCGAGTTCAAATAGCGAATTCGCAGCATCACAGCCTTTGGATGTTACAGATATGACATCATGACTTAACCACAGTTATGAACTTATGTCATATCTACAACATCCAACGACTGTGATGTCATATCTGTAACATCCAACGACTGTGATGCTGCGAATTCGTTTTTGAACTCGCACTGCGAGTGCAATTTTTTTTCCCCTTTGGAGTTATAACTCACAGCCCGTTTATTAAACCATGAAGTGTGTCGTTGGCCACGTAGCCTATTTTGGATCTCTTTGCAATAATTTGGTGACATGGTAGAAGGTGAAATTTTTTGCAGGTTTGGGTCGTAAGGTAAATGTCCGCTCAGTATAAGCATGTTTTGGATCAGACAACATAAAATTTGGGTATCAAGGAAAGTTTTGAGTTGCGAGCTCCACTTGGGTGTCAAGTAAATGTTGGAGTTGTCGGTTCTCGGTGATGGGGTAGTCGGAAAATTTTGGATCCCGAGAAAGTTTTACGGATTTGAAAGTACGAAGCTGAATTTTGAGTCATGATGAGTCTGATCGAGGAAAATTTGGGTCACGAAATAGTTTTAAGTCATTTTGGGTCGCAATACAAGCTAAAAGAAGATTTCAATGATGGCATTGATTTTTCGAGACATCCGGAAAATTTAACGACAGCAGGGTCACGAAGCGAGATTTCAAGTGATGCATATTTTCTGTACATCTGGGAAGATTTCAAGTGATGCCATGACGGCGTAAAGTTTGAATAGATCACTGTGCAAATTTTGGATTACAAGCTAAAATCTGGATGGGGTAGAAACTGTAAAATGCGCAAAGTTTTGATAGATCATCGTAGTAGTAGAAAATCCCACTACTACACCTCTTTGATAATCTATATAATAAACTAGGAAACCATTGTGAAGAACACGTAGAAGAATTTTTTTAATTAAGTTTAGAAATCAATACAATGAAAAAAAAATAAAACCCTAACTTGGGAAGCAAATAACTTTCTCTCTCCTAAAGTTCTATCTCAACTCTCAAAAGATCTCTCTCCCAACACAAGGGTGGTTGGTCCTATGTATAGGAATTTTACATAGTGGGGGACAACTAATAAAGCCCCTATTTTCGGATCTGGCGTGCGATGTCTTCGCAGTTTGTAGTATGATTGCTCGCATGTGCTCTTAATCTTCGCACAACTTTCACACTTTACTCATGACTTTGTGACGTCACTGATTCCGTCATTTTGGGTATGCTATGTGTGATCGCCATTCGCTTCTTCGTAGTACAGTTGCTTCGCATGATACCTACGTGTGCGGTATTTAGCCCCTACATTTTGCCTCTTCTCTTAGCGATCTTTGTCGAAGGAAGAGCGATGAGAGAAATTTTTTCTTAGTCACTTTCGCTCCTTTACATGATGCCTATCGCACCCTATCAACTTTCCATATTCTTTAACTGACAATATTCCGAGATCTCGGTCTTAATTACTCCACGTGTTGTTGTCATCGTCTTATCTTTGGACACGTTATGGATGATATCTGCAACCGTCACTTTATATCTTCTCACCCATTAATGCTTTCATAGAAGCGAATTTCACAGAATCCTTTATATATCCCCTCTCATTTTCATCTCTCTCTTTTTACTCTCTTCCTTCTCCTTCAACCTCTGCAACTTTCTTTTCTTACTGTTGTTATTGTTGTTCTTCCATTTGACCTTGATTCTTGACTTTTCTTCGCTTCAATCTCCCATTCCCCATATTACTTCGCCTTTTTGATCATCTTAATTAACCGTTATTTTTCCCTCTTAATCATCTTAATCAACTTGATATTTATAATCCCATTCTGTTAGGGCAATCAATGGGGCAAAAGGCAGGGTGGAAAATGGTCCAATATTTTGAGAAGCTTGAAGTTGAATTCAGAGATAAAGGTTTTAATTTATCCGTCCCCCCTTCATCAGGACCTACCCTGACGCTTAACCCTAAATGGGTTGAGACTGATCAATGGAATGATCAAAGATCATCGTTCCCTGGGGCAGCTTCTCGCTGGTCTCCCCATTAATTCCTCTTTTTAATCTGCGAATTCCTCTATTTTACAAAATTTTATCTCATGATGATTTCAAGCGAGCGATTTTCCAGTTGAGTGGGGTAACTATTCGAATTATGTTGGAGTTCACTCGTCGTGAGGCTGGATTAGGATCCCTTTACCCTAAAAATAAAGGAATCCAGCATACGCTGAGCTAGAAATTATTCCTTATGATTATACTGTTGAGAGCTTCTTTGATAACTACAAAGTCGCGATTATGAAGAATGAATCATCTCGCTTGGCTTTTCGTCTGGCCAGGAAAGATGGCGTCGCAGGAGATAAGAAGATTATGCGAGATGTTGATTTAAATGATAAGACTAACCGCACCGCACGGAGCTCTAATGACAATCACTAGGACGTTTATCCTGTCCTTCTTGAGGGTCCTTACATCGCTGGTTTCGGTGCTGATAAGTTGGTAAATCCTCTCCCTGAGGGTTTTTTAGTCTGTTCCCCTTGGGTATTCAATTGGCATGAGCAAGTTGTTGTGGTATGTTTTTTCTAATTCTCGCTTATTCTCTAGCTTTACTCCATTTATTTTCTTTTCTTCGCTTCATTAATTTTCTCACCTCCAGATTGCCAAGTTGAAGAAAGATTTTAAAGATCATGGGAGGCAAGGCACACTAAACGCGCTAGGTTCGATCACCGATGAAGTAAGAAATACTTTTTACTCAAAACTTTAACAATATTGTTGCCTCTATTTCTTATCTTTATCTGTGTGCGAAGGTGGACGGGTTGGATATTGGTGGTGCCGATGATGAAGATTCTTCTGATGGAGAGACTTCTACTCGCGCGAAGTCTAAGGGCAAAGTCATTGCTTCCAAGTCCTCTGTGAAGAATGTCAACAAGAAGGGTAATCCTAAGAAGAAGAGAAAGATTACTTCTACAACCTCATCCCCTACTCCTTCAGTTCCTCGCTCTCAGGGAAATGAGTTACCGTTCCCTGATGAGTCTACTTCTGCTTCTCCCATGACCCAATTGTCTCATATCTTCAAAGATTCCTTCTCAGCTGTGGGTGATGACAACTTAGTTCTTCCATATGTGATGCCCCTACCTTGAGTCATGAATCTCTGCGAGGATCTGCCTCAGCCATATCTCCGGAGTTTCTATATGCTATGGGCTCCATGGTATGTTTTTTATTTCTCTTGTAAGCTGGGGTGAGTTTGAGCCAATGCCTTTTCTTTACAACTTATTTATTTTGAATTTCCTTGCTTTTTCGTCCTTACAGATGGCGCGAGCTTCTCATGAAGTAGCCTCTGACTCGCATAGGAAGAATCACTCCTTAGAGGTTGAGTGTGCGAGGCTTAAAGGGGAACTTTTAAGTAAAACACAGGAGGCAGATACACTTCGCCAAAGAAATGATCAGCTAATAGGTGTGCCTTTTTTTGCTCCCTCATACCTTATTGTCTTCGCTTTATCTTCCACTACACGAAATCAGGGATTTTGTAGTAACGTTGAAAAAACGTTAGTATCTATATATTGTAACGTCAAAAAAACGTTGGAAAAGTGTCGTTAGTATTAGTGTTACAATATTTTATCAACGGTTCATTTCGTTACAATAAAAGTTTATTAAATAACGGTTTCATTCGTTGGGATAAATACACCAAAGATTATCTAGTCAGCACAAGATTTAACTGATGTCACTTTGTTGTAACAGATAGCCGTTATTGTACAGATCTTAACGGTTAGATCAGTAATGATTCGATTATAACGATTCTGATATGACGACTTTGTGTGTAACAGTTGACTTATTGCCACATGTCCTTCCTTGTAACATCTAGCAGCAACGATTTTTATCGTTACTTTGTTGATTGTAACAGATTGGATTTAACAGTTATTGTAATGAATTAGAACCGTGATAGCTCAGAGTAACGGTTGTCGTCCGACACGTGTCAATTATTTTTTAACGTGTAAAGTAACGACTTCAAACGTTGATGTTTCTTTGTAACAGTTTGGATATAACAGCTTGTTGTAACAATTCGATTCCTAACAGCTGACTGTAATGTTTGTCGTCTTCCACGTGTCCATCGCTTGTAACATATAGACTAACGGCTTTAGACGTTGACAATTCATTGTAACAGTAATGAATTTGCCAGGTGTTTGAATTACTAATAGATATTATAGTGTTGATTCGACGTTGGTAAAAAAATATAGTTTTCAAAAAAAAATAATAACATTTATTTACTGTTATAAATAAGCTCCCATAATTGGACCCTGCAATGCAGTCCATTTCTGAAATTGCAATACAATTAGTTTCCGAAGCTGCATTGCAATTCATTTCTGAACCTGCAATACTGAATCTGAAACCCATAATTCAATCTCATTCCGCGGTACATACATTCTCATTCTAGGAGCACAAGGAATTGATTCATTCAATTATTCTGGAATTCAATCTCATTCCACAATACATACATCTCCCCTCCTTTAAAACACTAAGTCATATGAGCTCCCACGTCGCACGGTGAGTGTGACACCCCTCTCAAATTAAATTAGATAAAAGCTTTCACACAGAGCAATTCTGGAGAGGACAAGTGGCGGGACTCTATTGGTCGGAGCATTAAAATTTGAATTACACTCTGTTTACACCTTATATTTAACCGGCCGTTAGTAACACCGTTAGCGAAAACGTGGGTAGACAATACTTCTGTCAGCTTTTGTGCCTAAACAATTACTTACACTTGCTTTACACCGAATATTTAACTGGATGTTATTAATTCTGGTTAGGTATACAAAACTTCCGTCAAAATTAAACCCTTCCGTCAAACTTTAACCCTAACTGAGATACCATTTCGGTCGAGAGAAAGGAAATAATTCAGCTTTTTTTTCTTTTCTGTTCTTCCACAATTTCATCCCACTGCTGCAGAATCTGAAATCGAGAATCTGCAGTGATTGTTGGATCTGGGTTTTACTGCGTTCGATCTGAGATAGAAATTTGAGGTCGCGGCAGATGTGTTAGAGGATTCTAAGTTTAATTGCACGATGCATAATCTACATAGGTTAGGGTTTCTATGCTTTGTTTTGATTTTTTGAAACTATAATCTCTTGATTTATGATCATACTGGCTTGGTTAGGTATTTGAAGAATCAAGGGTTTACTGCAATATGAGTTTGCGCATAAACTCTATCTATTTTATGTTCGATGTTATGTTTTATTTTACTTTTATCTGTTAGCCAATATGTTTACCTGCAATTTCGCAACTTTTATAAACGAGAAGTCAGTTAATAAGAGGAGTTACAGCTGACGGGTCGGTTGATTAACATGGAAAAAATTTGGTTTCCCTGTTTGACTGTGGTGATAAATGATGCAGATTGATTGATGGCTGATTTGAGCTTTTTAATGAATTAGGATTCAATTTGGGTTTAGATGGATTTGATTGTTGTGCAGGGAAGGATACAATCTCTTCAACTCCAACAGAGTACACATGCAGTGTTTGAAAGAGATTGTACAGGAAGGACGTGATTGTGAAGAATTTACTGGAAGAGAGAAGTTGCCAAAAGTTTTTATGGGGAAGGTACCGATTATGTTGTTGTCACAGTACATTGATACTAAGTGCTATAGTTAGTATATTTTTAAAGGATGTCTTATAACTTTAATTGTCCAATAGCGGTGAGCTGCATTTACTTTGGCCAATTCTGTATTTCATGATTGTTTATTTGCTTTGCAGGATTCACGATTGTTTGGAGCAGCAATATGAAAAAGACATTGCTACAGATGAAACACATGAATTTTATGGGGCTCTTCAGATAGAGGTAAATGTTTTGAAGATTTTAGATTAGTGTCCATTGCCAGAAAAAAGAATGAGTTTGCTTTGAGTTCTCAGTTAATTATCTTTGAATATATCTAGAAGGTATAACTTATTTACTATAGAAATTATATTGAGTCTGACCTCTTTGATTTATTAGGTTTGAAATTTAACTCACTCAAACTCTATAGATTGTTGTTAGCTAACTGATAATTAGGCACTAGTTGATGTTTTGTTCACTGAAGTAATAATGCAGGTCGAAGAGCAAATACGAGTTAACCCATATGAAGTTGGTACAAATGGATCACATTTGGTGTAGTATTGTGGTATTACAGATATAGGTAGTTAGCAACTCTAAATTGTTGCCTTATGAGCCAATTAAAAACTTCTCCATTAACCGGGTGTAAATAACACAGTTAAAAGTAGCATGGTAATTTTTTCACCGTAACATATATCTATTAAGGGAATCACTGGCTGAACATGTTATAATTTTATGTATTGCCAGGTCCATGGATTTCACATTATCTTTATTAAAGAAATTATGCAAGGAACCAGATGGAAATCTGAAATAGGCAGTTAAAGAATCTTATGAGGTCACTCTGAAGTCATGGAAGTTGAATGGATATCAACCGCTGCATACCAAGTAAGCACAAAATAAATGTCAATTGAAATTGGAACTGTTTAGTTTTAGCGGCTTCCACTGCAGTTTGTCTGCCCAACCATATGGAACACAGAAAATGATTTATTTGTATACCATTATTTTGTTACAAGTGATATCCAGCAACAGTACAATTGTACTGTTCATTGTGGATGACAATTGAACCTCAGTAGTATATTATCCTTTTAGCTATTTAGCAACATTAGTTTGCATTTATGCATCAATGATCGTTTTTTTCATTGCAACTAATGTTTATAGAAGAAATACTAAGCTTGGTTTCTTTGCTTAGGCCAATTCTAGATTCATTGTGTTCTGGTAAGTTATCCAATAACATTTGCATATATACAGGTAAACATTTGCATTACAAAAATAGGAAAAAAATAAATTGTAAACTGTTTTAGATTGTTCGATAAGGTTTACACTATTGTGGATTATGGCATGCAACTATTTTACGATATATATCTATGTAGATAGTAAAGGACTAAAGGAGTTGATGTTATTGCAGTAGAATTGTCTCCGACCAAATTAAGTCACTATTTGTAATTCGAATTCTTTGTTGTATGTTATCTTTACGTCTTGACCAACAAGTTTATGTCTTTGGTTTACATTCGTTGGAGTCTCCTATCGATAGGGAAAGGTTGCTAGAAGGCAGAAGCTCAAGTATGTTGCAATAAGTCCAACTGACATTGTGGGGGTGGTGGAGGAGGGCCTGAACGAAGAGATGGGGTTGCTGCCATCAGGGAAGTCGGCGGTTGGGATGGTGGTCTTGGGGCGAGTAGCCGTTCGGTGTTGGATCTGGTGTGGGTCATGGCATTGGATTGTATTTGGTGGTAGTAGTGGCGTCTTAAGTAGTTGCATAAGGAATTCCATTTCTTTATTTTCAACAATTTTATGTTTAGAATTAGCAAAACCTGTGTATACATAAATTCTATTCATCCATGTTAATATTTGTGATTCACCCTTTTATTTTTGCACGCTGATGTTGATCACTAATTCTTTTGTTTTATGAGCTAGCTTTTGTTTCCTTTCTTCCTTTTTGGTTGCACGAGTTGGCAAAGATTTTTGTTTTGATGACGGGTTAACGAAAATTCATAAAAATATATATATACGGGTTCAAATGGGTATGTAAGGATACTAGAGGGGCTTACTGAATTATACCACTAAGGGATCAACTAGAGAAAATCATGAGTCACGACAAACCCATGCCTCATATAATACACTTCTGCATCTTTGTATCATAATATCCCTGATGTGCTAAAGACTTTGCATCGTGATATGAGGGGGAGAAGCCGAGCTACACAAAATCCATCATGACGGGGAGAAGCAGAGCTACACAAAATGCATCGTGACGGGGAGAGGCAAAGCCGCGCAACACCAAATAAAAAATCCTAAACATGCATCGGGACAGGGTGAGGCGATAGCGAGTCACCCTATCTGAAAAAACCTAAGCATGTATCAGGGCGGGGCGAGGTGAAGCCGAGCCACACCAAATCAAAAATCCTAATGCAATGGACGAGGCGAAGCCGAGCTGCACCAAATAAAAAATCCTAAACATGCATGGAGACGGGAGGGGACGAGACAATGCAGTTTTGGATCCGCTTGATGCGTAGCACGGGCACAAAATTTAGTTCTCTTTATAGCAGCATAAGGAATTCATTGATTCAATTATTTTGGAATACATACTCCTCAATCATTCAATATGTAAAGTATATATGAGTATCATCTTTACATTGGAAGAACTTCTTAAGCCTAAAAAATACATGGTTCCCCATATGGTTATAATCAAATGAGAAGGGTTGTGTTTTTAAGCAGCTTCTAAATATTAGCAAGTGTTGTTCTGCATTATATATATACCTTGGTTGAAAAAAGTTGTTATCCGCCAAAAGAAGTTGTCCATTGAGATCGTAGTAGCCTTAACCAGCTCTTGCCATCAATTCTAATATCCTGACAAAACAATAAACAAAACAGAAACCAAAATTAGAAACAGATCTCATAGGAGAGAAAGATTCATTTAGTAATTTGGACATATTGTTTTACATGATTCTGCAAACAATAAAATTAGTGACAATCAAATTGGAAACAATGTTCGCAGGAGAGACAAAGGATCATTCAGTTACATGTGCATTGTCATTCTGGATTTCATACATTTTGATTGCTGAATACCATTCAATCATAATAATTTGAACATTGACAACCTAAGTATCAAAAGTTTATATTTATTTGACAGAATTGTAACTTCCAATTCACATACACGGTTCATATTAAAAAGTCTGAAAAGTTGTACTAAGAGGTTACTCACCATAAGAATTAGAGACAAGAATGTGTTACTTCTCAGTTAATTGTCTCATATCTTCCAACTTGTCTACATGTCCAGGTATTCTTGCACATCAACAGTTCTAATTATATTTCTCTATTAATGTCCAGCAACGCAAATACAAGGGCAGGGATAAACTTAATTCAAGAATTTTGATCTTGGTTACATGTTAATCCCTTCGCTTGTACAGCTTTGCAAGGCCAACATGGTCTCACTTGTTCATCATTTGTCCAGCTTCAGGTGTTTGCATCAATGAATCCTCAAAAAGCAAAGAGAACGGTAGTATGAATCAACCAAATTTTTCATTTAGAGGAGACCATAATAATGATAAGTAATGCACATAACTTTAGTGTGGTAAGAGTTTACTCACCAACTGGAATTAAGTAGGTTGCTTATCAAGCTTGCTGCATCATCAATCTCCATAAGGTAAGCATTATTTGTGCCAAGAGAAACAACGCATATCCTACAAGACATGTTCATGAAGTCGAAATAAAATCATTTGAAGCAACTTCATTTATTCCAGCTCTTGAATAGCCTTGCATGAATAGAAAACGGTCTCTTATCTTGTTCTTTACTTCAGATGGTACCTCGACACTAACACATCTCCAACTTCAAGTCTTCCGGTCAATGAGTCCTCAGAAAACAAAAAGAGAATGGTAGTATGTGAGTATTTCAGTCAGGATAAAATAATGATAAGGAAAACTAATTATCATGAGAGTTTAGTCACCAATGGAATTAGAGAGGTGTTGATGGTGGTTTTTAGACAAAGGGTAAAATCGTAAAACCCCGAATAACCTAATGTCATCGGTGACACATTTATTAGAACATTCAATGCATGTAGTCAGTAATTAATAAGGGGTATTTTTTCAAATTAGGGTTACAACGAACAAAACCCTAATTCCCCTCCGTGCCAATGGCAAATCATGCCAACCACACCTAGCCCAAGCTAGCCGCGCCATGCCAAACGCACTCTACCTTGGCCCTAGCTATGCTAGTCACACCAAATGCGCCAAAGCATGCCAACCATGCTAGCCGCACCTCTCGTGCCAATGGCAAATCATGCCGCCCACACCTAGCCCAAGCTAGCGCGCCATGCCAAACGCACTCTGCCTTGGCCCTAGCTATGCTAGTCACACCAAACGCGCCAAAGCATGCCAACCATGCTAGCCGCACCTCCGTGCCAATGGAAAAACATGCCAGCCACACTTATCCCAAGCTAGCAGCGCCATGCCAAACGCACTCTGCCTTGGCCTAGCTATGCTAGTCACACCAAACGCGCCAAAGCATGCCAACCATGCTAGCCGCACCTCCGTGCCAATGGAAAAACATGTCAGCCACACCTAGCCCAAGCTAGCCGCGCCATTCCAAATGCACTCTGCCTTGGCCTAACTATGCTAGTCACACCAAATGCGCCAAAGCATGCCATGCTAGCCGCACCTCCGTGCCAATGGCAAAACATGCCATCCACACCTAGCCCAAGCTAGTCACGCCATGCCAAACGTACTCTGCCTTGGCCTAGCTATGCTAGTCACACCCAACGCGCCAAAGCATGCCAACCATGCTAGCCGCACCTCCGTGCCAATGGCAAAACATGCCAGCCACACCTAGCCCAAGCTAGCCGCGCCATGCCAAACACACTCTGCCTTGGCCTAGCTATGCTAGTCACACCAAACGCGCCAAAGCATGCCAACCATGCTAGCCGGACCTACGTGCCAATGGCAAAACATGCCAGCCACACCTAGCCCAAGCTAGCCGCGCCATGCCAAACACACTCTGCCTTGGCCATAGCTATGCTAGTCACACCAAACGCGCCAAAGCATGCCAACCATGATAGCCGCACCTCTGTGCCAATGGCAAATCATACCAGCCACACCTATACCAAGCTAGCCGCGCCATGCCAAACGCACTCTGCCTTGGCCCTAGCTACGCTGGTCACACCACGCCAAGCCAAACACCCTTGACTTGGCCCTAGCCGCGCCATGCCAAAGTAGCGCCCGCGCCTAGGCTAGCAAACCATGCAACCTAGGCAAAATTGGCCACGCATGCCTTTGGCACATGCCAACACGCATCGCTGGTAGCTTTTCTTACCAGGTCGTGGCCCTAATGGCCGAGCGTGTCATTGGCACATGCCAACACGCTCGCTGGTAGCTTTTCTTACCATGTCGTGGCCCTAATGGCCGAGCATGCCATTGGCACATGCCAACACGCATCGCTGGTAGCTTTTCTTACCAGGCCGTGGCCCTAATGGCCGAACATACCATTGGCACATGCCAACACGCTCACTGGTAGCTTTCATTACCTAGTCTTGGCCCTAATGGCCATGCGTGCCATTGACACATGCCAAACACGCACGATGGTAGCCTAACTTGCAAGCCGTGCAACTTAGGCCAACTTGGCCGTACGTGCCATTGGCACATGCCAAAACCCACGCTGGTAGCCTAAGTTGCAAACCGTGCAACCTACCACCAAGGCATTCCGCACACGCCATTGGCACATGCCACGCACGCCACTAGCATATCTGGCATTGCCACTTACACTCAACGTACAACCTACCACCAAGGCATTCCGCACATGCCACACACGCCACTAGCGGACTCTGGCGTTGCCACTTGCACTCAAGGTGCAACCCGCAATAAAGGAATTCCGCACATGCCATTGGCACATGCCACATGCGCCACTAGCAGCGCCACTTGCACTCAAGGTGCAACCAACACACGAGACATCAACAAAAACTGGGGGATGCTTTCCAGGGTCTTGGTTTGGCGGTCACAGCATGCAGCGTATACTACGCTCACCTTAAGAAAGTGATAGGGTGTAGAATACATCATATTTACTATCTATTGTTTATGCTTTCTTTGCTATTTTTCTTGTAAATTATGTATTTTACGCTTGTTTTGAGTTTTGTAGCTACTTTGGAGTCGCACGGAGGAAAAGAAGAAGAAATCACCCAATTTGAGCCAAAAGGGCAAAAAGGTCATTTTACAGGCGATTGATATATGGAGCTCAGTAAATGTTAAGGGTAAACTCATTTGGGAGGATCACTACAGACAGGTCAGTCAAGGTTAAGGGGGCTGGAAACTTGGCTAGCCCTTATCAAAGCGACCACCTGATATAGGCACCCATCAGGGGTGGTTCTTACGTTGGGCATCTTAATCCCAAATCATTACACAACCCTAAGAATTAAAATCTCATTCACTCGTTTTTCTCCACACCTGAACCGAGAGAGAAGAGCAGTCATGGCTGCCGTTACCATTCGAGAGCCAGAGAAATTGAGAGAGCAGAATCGAGGGAGAATCACAGAGAGAACCGAGTTTACTGTTGCCATTAATGGTGTTCTTGAAGTTCGGTGAAAATAGGTGTCGCTGCTGAAGAAATTAGGGTTCCGATTTGAATACGAAAGAGATGGGTTTGTGGTTAATTGAGTTCCGCTGATGGAGATGAAGAAATTGATGAACATGGCTGCCGTTTGGGATCGAGAACCATTCCGAGAAATTCAGGGATCGAGACAGCCAGGGGTTTCTGAGACAAATGTTGCTCCGATTAATGGTGGTATCGATTGGCTCGACTGAGAAGGAAGATTGAGAAAGAGACGGTGACGATTTGTTGAGTTCTGAAGGTGTTAAATCTTGGCAGAGCTGGGTTAGATGGAGGCAATGAAATCGATGGATTTGAAATGGGTTCGAAGCAGGGAGGTGATGCTGCTGAGTAAACGATGTGTGTTTAGATTGAAAGATAGAGCTACAATCGTTGAGTGAAGCACTGAATGGAAAATGGGTTTGAAGAACTCAGGGAAATCGAGCTCGGTTTGAGCTGTTATTCAACACAGGAAGAAGTGTTTTGATGCAATGGAGTTTGAGTCTGCAATGGGTTTAATGGAGTTTGAAGTCTGTAAAGAGAATGAAGCTGCAATTGGAAGATTGAAGCAATGCTGAAATGGAGTAAAACTTAGATGTATGTGTAGGACTCTTAATAGGAATTGAAGCAGAAGTGAGGCCTGAATTTGGCCAGGAAAGCCCTGAAATAAACGAAACTCGGCCGTTTTTCTGCACCGGCGAGTCAACTCGGCGATGACCGATCCAGAGCCGATCCGTCCATGTGACTCAGTTGAGTAAGACGATTCAGACCAGTCAGATGTCTAACTGACTCGGCTAACTCCCCTTCTTCTGACCCGATTGACTAACGCGATTGACGGCTTGACCCGTTTGACCGTTAGTCCTAACGATGGACTCGACGGAATATTCCGTCGAATATACCGATGACGGTGAAATTTTCGGGTGGCGTGGCGGCGACGTTTCTCCCGGCCGGATTCCGGCCATAATACCAGTTTTCCGGCGAGACAAAAATTCCAGAATTTTCTATGGACTTCTCTCATGGGTGTGAAGACTTGGACTAGGAATTGGATGGAGAATGGGCTCAAATTTGGAAAGAGAAGATGGAAGAAGAGAAAGACTTGAATTTGGAAATTGAATTGCTAAAGGAAAAGGATTCTATTCCTTGGAAGATTTGGAGAATATTGAAGCCTATAAATAGAGAAGTTTTCTACATCTTTTACACACCTCTCTACACACACAACACTTGTGTTTTTGCTTGCTTTTAAAAATTCTTCTTTTTAATTATTTGTGTGAACTTTAAAAATTCTCCTTTTAATTATTATTTGTGTGAATTTCAAAAAACATGAGTAGCTAATTTTATTATTGATTGAGGATGAATTCCTAGTTCTTAATATATGATTTGAGTTTTGTTTCAATTCTATTTTGAAGTTTTTCACATGATTATCGTTTGTTTTTACTAATAGGAATGTTTATTCATTCATGATTGATTGATAGATTGTTTAGAGTGCACGCTAAATTGATTTGTTAATTTGATCTAAAGCTAGTGAAAGTTAGGGGATAAGTAATCGTTTCTTGACTCTTTACATAAGTAGCAAACACGAGACCTTGCGGAGGGATTCCGTGGAGCAATTGTGTGTGAAAACAACGTTAGCAAGTAGACCTTGATCTAAGAGTCTAACTACTAATATTGACCTAATAAGTTCATGAATCTTAATGCGTTTATTTAAATTACATCTAGAGTGATCTACTACTAGGTGGTTTGGTAAATAGAATCCGGTAGTCGAGAACTTCCGTATCTGTGATACAAGGGATTTAGGGGTTTAACACCGATCTAGTTTGCTTTACCTACGGTTGGTGATAATTTGTGACTAATAACAAGTAGAAAAGAACATAACTTGATTCATTGTTTCGTAACGAAGAAGGATTCCTTGATCTTGTCTCTCTTATTGCTTTCAACTTTATCTTTTAATTTCTTTGTTTATTTTCTTTTTGCTTTACACCCCCCTTTTGTGACAATTTTTACAACTAGAATCTCTTGCTCCTCGTGGGAACGAACTTGACTTCCATTATATTATTTTTAATTGAGTGGAAATATTAATTAATTTGATTGCACCTACGACACGCATCAGAAAGCGTGAATAGGAATAAAGCGGTCAAATAAATGAGGAAATAATGGTGAAAACGTTTTCACCCATAAACACCATGCGGTTACCACCTCCTCCCATTATTTCACCCTTTACTCTCTTCCTTCATGAGGCCAGGGTACGTTTCAATCTAGGCTTGTATAAATAGGTCTTACCTATTTCCACCAGATAACAAGTCTCGGTCAGGAGAAAAACACAACACTCTCAGAAAAGGAAACTTTGCAAGCTCTCCAAAAAAGCTTTCATCTCTTGCAAGCTTCGAAGCTTTCACTTTTACGATACAAGTCGAGACACTACTCTCCCAAGGTATTCGGGTCTCAACACCTTTCTTTGCTTCCTCCCCAAATCAACCCTTCTCCTCCACTTTGTGACCGAAGCAAGTCCGGAACGGCCATTTCTTGGTTTAGGTAGGACTTGTATATTGATCTCTCGAATCTAGAAAGTGCTCACGTGCAGCACATTTGTTTAGGGTTTAAACCAGTTTCTCACTCACCTACCGAATTTACCAAAATTGGCGGAAACGATTTTTACCCATAAACAATTGGCGACCACAGCGGAAGGATTGATCTTTCAGTTACAATATCAAATTCCAGTTTCCGTCCTCAAATTTCACGCAAGCATGGTCGGTTATCAGGCTATCTCCACAAACATTGATCCCTCTCATGGTCATGATAACTCGTCAATTTTTGGAAGCAATATGACCAATGAAGAGGTCCCAAGACTGGTTGACCTGATGCAAGCTCAGGAGATCCATGCCAAAAACATGGATCTAATGAAGGATGTGATTAACAACATACTCGACTTCCTCATCAGCCTAACATCGGAGCTAAGTGGTTCATGTTCCCAGGAGATCAAGAGCAGGGGACTAACATCCCGAATGAGCATTCTCAAATCAATGGTTTCGTCACTGACTGGAAGCCAGCAGACCAGGGGGAGACCATGTTGGTAGAAAACTTATGTGAATTGCTACACCTTTCCAAGGACCAGCAAATAAAAACATTCTCTGCAATTAACCGAATAGCACTGAACGCACCACTAGTTCCTGCACCCACGGGGACTCCAAGGATCCTGGAAGATCCACCAACAATATTGTTTTCACCGATGACGACATGATGGTAGAAGACGGTCACAACCGGGCCTTGCATGTTACGGCTCTCGTCAGGAACATAGAGTTTCGAAGAGCGCTCATTGACACGGGCGCATCTTCCAATGTCATCACTCTCAATACACTTAAAGCTGCCAGGGTGCGACCTAACGAGATCGTACGACAACCCACTACGATGACAGATTTCGAAGGCAACCAAACTAGCACATACGGCTACATCAACTTGGAGCTGGCAGTAGGGCCAATTCAATCAAGCGTAAAGTTTGAAGTGATTGGAAAAGAACCAGACTACCACATGATACTGGGAAGGCCGTGGCTGCACAATCTCAAAATAATTTCTTCAACATACCACCAATGCCTGAAAACAGTACTGAACGGAGAAGTTGTCCGCATCCCCGCGTCATTGTCCCCCTATGCACGAGTATACTGCGTAGAAGAACATGGGCCGAAGGAGGGTTCAAAAGGCGTGACGAACAAGATTCACAGTTTTCTGCTACCAAAATGAACATTGCTCAGAGATAGCGACAAACTGGAGATACTCCGCAGAGGAGACCGCCCTCCCACCGTCTCCTCAGAAGGAAGACCCGCCAGTCTCCCACCTCCGGGCGTAACCCGTTCCCGCACCAAGCGAGAGTGCACCCTTACCGCAGGACGAAGCAAAAGGGGAAAACTCACACATTACCACCGCTGTTAGCAATTAGCAGGGGAGACCATGACCCGGTCTCTCCGCCCGAAAGAATATTTTCACAATAACCAGGAGGAAATTCCGGATGCCCCTCAGATTCTGCAAGACGGGACCGACTTAACCACATACGAACTCGAAACTGTCAATATATGGAATGAGGAATTCCCGCGACCCATTCTGATCAGTTCGACTCTACATTCTGCAGAACGCTCAAAGCTAGTCGACCTACTCAAAGAATACCAGGACGTGTTCGCATGGACTTACGAAGAAATGCCTGGCTTGGATGAAAAACTGGTCACCCACCATCTGCACGTGATACTCGGATCCAAACCAGTCAAGCAGCCTCCAAGAAAATTCAGACACGACGTAGAAGAACAAATCAAGGCGGAGGTCCAGAAATTACTAGCCGCTTTTGTCAAACCTAATCACCATCCCACCTGGTTGGCCAATATCGTTCCCGTTAAAAAGAAGAATGGTCAGATCAGATATTGTGTCGATTTCAGAGATCTGAACGTGTGCTGCCCTAAAGACGATTTCCCGCTCCCTAACATCGACATGCTGGTAGACGCTACCAGTGGACATGGTATGTTCTCTTTCATGGATGGATATAGCGGCTACAACCAGATAAAGTTGTATGAGCACGACGCGAGTAAGACTGCTTTCCGAACCCCTCTCGGAAACTTCTATTACACCGTAATGCCTTTCGGTCTGAAGAACGCTAGCGCTACTTACCAACGCGCCATGACTACCATCTTCCACGATATGATGCACAAGCAAGTCGAAGATTATGTAGATGATGTGGTGGTTAAATCGAAGACTCGAGCGGATCATCCGAAAACACTACGATAAGTGTTCGAAAGATGCCGCGAATACAAGTTGAAGATGAATCCTTTGAAATGCGCCTTTGGTGTCTCTTCGGGGAAGTTCTTAGGATTCCAAGTAACGGCCGCAGGGATAAAAGTTGACCAAGTCAAAACGCAAGATATCATCACGATGCCACCACCGCGAACCTTAAAAAAGCTCCAGAGTTTCATGGGCAAGGTAAACTACATTCGTCGCTTCATACCGGGGCTGGCACAGCTCATTACTGCGTTTACCCCTCTGCTGAAAAAAGGAGTGAATTTCACATGGACTACGTCTCAACAAGAAGCGTATCAGAAGATCCAGCAAACGATGTCCTCCACGACCGTCATGAAGCCTCCTATGCAGGGGAGACCACTATGTCTTTACACAGCCTTTAGCGATACTGCCATTGGAGCCCTCCTCGCTCAAGAAGACGACGAAGGAATTGAATATCCCATATACTACTTCAGTCGAACGTTAAGAGACGCTGAACCCAGATACCCCAAAGCGGAAAAGGCGTGTTTAGCATTAATTTATTCCATCCAGAAGTTCAGGCACTACCTCCTCTCTAACAAGGTGGTGTTAATATCCAAATCAGACCCTGTAAAGTTTCTCCTCTCGAAACCTGCCCTGATAGGGAGGCCGGCTAAATGGCTCATGCAACTGTCAGAGTTCGACATAACGTGCGCTTCACCGAGGGCCATAAAAGAACAGGCTGTTGCAGACCTGTTAGTAGCATTCCCAGGAGAAAACACCGCGGAGTTACGAGATGATCTCCCGGGAGACCTTCTATATATATATATATATATATATATATATATATTCTTAGTCAAAGAAGAGGCATGGCTGCTGTTCTTCGACGGCTCTTCCACCCCCAGCACTAATACCGGAGGAGCGGGTGTGGTACTAGTATCTCCTGCAGAAGAAGTCTTCTCGCACTATTTCAAGCTAGACTTTCCATGCACCAATAACTCAGCTGAATACGAAGCCTTCCTCATAGGAATATCACTAGCTAAACAAGCCGGGGCCACGCGTTTGGAGATAAGAGGAGATTCCAAATTACTCATCAACCAGGTAAACGGGATTTATGCATTGAAAGAACTGACGGCACCATACGATGGTGAAGCACAAAAACTACTAAATTATTTCTCCGATGCAACCATCACACACGTCGGTCGTAGCGAGTAACAAGCATCTTGTTGCCCTAGCTACATTAGCATCAAAGCTACGGTTCGAAGGATCGAGGAAACCCCGACGATAAAATGGCGAACCATAGCTTCAACATGGCTTTCACAACTCGAGAAAGCCGAAGACGATGATTTGGAGAACTCCTATCATTCAAGAACTCAACAACTCACTTTTCCAAGGGAAGGTAGACCTCAAGACTTTGCGGAATTTCTTTATGCTTCAAGATGTTCTGTATCATCGAAACCCAGACAGCTCTCTGTCAAGGTGTCTCGGAAAAGAGGAAGCGCAACAACAACTTGAAAATTAATAAATAAACACCCTTGTCTAGTTTTGTGTTTAAGACAACTACATCTAGCTGTGGTTCAGGTTCAGGCTCTATAACTGGGTCCAAATAAAATATTTTCATGGGTTGGATTTCCTCGTAGCTAAGATCCGGTTCAGGTTTAAACTCTGTAAAAACTCAAATAAGAACTTAGAAGCACATAATAATAACCTGAATAATTGCGGATCCTTAAAGTCAATCGGTTTTGACTCACACAATTGACCACGATGAAACTGACGGTCAATCTTAAGCAAATGTGTCGGTACTAATTTCCTAAAGTACTTAGGCTCAGTCTCAGAACTTAATAACTGACACATTTTAAACTTATATGTTCCCACTGGTTGAAAAATATTTGGTGGGAAAACAAAGTCAATCTGGGTATCATAGCCTGAATAAACCACATCAACCAGAGGATGGGTTTTTAATAACTGAACTTCCTTATGGACATCACTAGGTTCAGGAAAACGTGTATGAAGATCATCTTTTAAAATGGTTGAGGCACATATGTCAAGTCCCAAGTGAGGGACTTTTCTAAGAGTTAAAGCACGTGGAGAATGATAATCACCCCCAAACTTAGAGTTTTCAGTGTCTCTAGAAAGACTAGTCACAACTTCCCTAATTTCAAGGTCATCTAATTCCTGAAAATGGTCAATTGATTCTTCTAAGTCAGGTTCATCCTCACTCATCTCTACGAGTTTATTTTCTTTGTCTAAGGCTAATGTTTCTAAATCGCTAGACTTTAAAACAGTATTCTTAGAATAAACTCGTTCCTAAAAACTGTCATCAGCTTCGTAATCATAAGGAAATACTACATCGTCTAAAACGGGGGTATCTCTAGTCCAATCCTCGTCCTTTTGAATAGGTGAATAATTATTAAAATTATTTGGATTTGAACTAGAAACATTATCATTATTAAGCTCAATTGGAGTAACAAATTCCTGATCACTGTGCCTACTTATTTCGAATTCTTGATCAACACTATCCTCATCATAATCATCATTATAATAACATGAAAATGGCCGAACCTCATCTAAAGTAGTGTTACCAATTCTATCCTTTTCATCTTGATTATGCAAATAACTATCTTCATTTTCAAGGGTACTATTGGAAACACTGTATTCGAAATTAAGATTACTTTGAGACAATTTTTCTACAATCCTATTTGTACTCTCAGTATATTGCTTAAGAGTTTCTTCTAAAGACATCTTTGTTGACTGCTCTTCTGAAAGAATGTTACAGGTTTTCTTCACAAATAAGGTATAACTCTTGAGAGCCTCTTCTAGAGAAATAGAGGGATTGTTTTGCTCGTATGACTGGTGGGTGTGCGAATAGTAATTGGTCTCACCCTGGTATGACCCATAACCTTGAAAAGGTTGGCGTTCCCAAACACTATTCACACTGTGGTCATAAAAAGAATAATGTCCATTTTGGAAATCAGTCGGATATTCATTGTATTGGCTATTGTAATACCAGTTCGACATAATATTGTGCACGTGCAAATGCAAGGTTGACTAAAATGGGTAAGCTCGGGTTACCTACAGCAAAATATACCCAAAGGTACTAGGCTGAGGTTTGTGAACTTTCAGCTGGTAACTCCCATAAGGCCCAAGGCACGGGTTCAGCTTACTAATCCACGAGTTTTCCTAAATTCGTTAGCTTGACGATGCAATTGGTGTGTGCATGTTTTTTTTTTTTTAATAAATAAAATACTAAAAATAAACAAACAATATGTACAAGTCCAAAAGAAATAGAGAAAAACTAACGTAAATAATATCTCTGGTTTCCTCCTTTTTTGGCAAGTTCGACTTTCCACTTTTAGCTTCGAGTCAATCCTGCAAAACAAAAACAAAAATACCAAAACGTAAAAAAGAACAAAATATATAAAATAGTAAAATAAATATACAAAACCTAAAGCCTAAACCTAAATACAAGTCCGCGTCGGCGGCGCCAAAAATTGATGTGATTTTAAATTGTTGTAGAAAGTGGTAAAAAGAGATTCGTTCAACTCAGACTTGTAAAGATTTGATTTCAGACTTAAAACTAAAATATATACACAAGGTTGTTACAAATATCGAGAGATACTAGGACTCAGGATTCCACCAATTCTTATATTCATGTGGTTCAACTAATAATTCTATACATTCATAGCTCAAGTAATTGACTCTAATTTATTGCCGAAAGTAGATTTTGAAAGTAGTGATTGTATATCTAAAGCATGAGACATCAAAACACTTAAGAAAGCATGACCCATCAATTAAAATCACAATCACTCAATAAAAATCATATATCAATTAAAAATCAATGCAATAAGTCATAAAAGAAATAATAGAATTACCACATGCATGAAGAATGGCTTCCTCCGTCGTCCCAGTGTTGGGGTTTAGCTCCTCATGTCCAAAACACACCCAAAAGATGGAAACATGGCTCAAAAGGTGTTTTTATTGGAAAATAATATAATGCAGCGAGTTTGTAACAGAGATAACTGTTACAAAACCAAGCTATTCTGAGAGAAACCCTAGCGATCTTGTTGCGAATTCGAAATAATTGTTGCAAAAGCTGTTACAAAGATAATGAATTTGAAAGATAAGGTAACACTTTATGTGACTGTCTTTGCATGTTGTTCTTTGGTTTTCTTCTTCTTCTTTGCTGGTGAAGAACTCGACTCTGCAACTCCTTCTGTTCTTCACTGCAACTTCCCAATCGGTCCCCTCAACTCCCCAAAGTCTCGACTCCTCCCCAAGGACTCGAAACACCTTTTTATATACCCACATGCCGATTACAACTCCCTGAAATCTTCCAAATATATTATTTTTCTTCGACCGAAAGTTCCGATTTGTTCTTCACGTATCTTTCCTGGTTCATCCAAAAATATCTCCCAATCTTTCCTTAGATTGAATCACACCTCGGAGAAAATATCTTCTCCCAAACTGACCACGTAACTTCTAAAAATAAAACCAAATATCGGACTTTCTCCATCTCCATGTTTACCGAGAATCAATGCAAATCTTTCCCTTTATGTGATTCTAAAAGATATACCTTTCCTGTATTGTCGAAACAGGGTGAACCCAACTCATTTCCATGAAAAACTTCAGCTATAATCTCGTCCAAAATTCTCCCATGAACCCGAGAAAAGTTCAGCCCATGTTTGTCGAGAATCCATTGGAACTTCCCTTTTTTACGTGAAAAACTCTATTATCGTCCCTGCTTTCTCGATACAGGCTACTAGTAATCCAAACCCATAGAAATCCCGGCCAAAATCTCTCCCATATTATCTCGGAGATTTATGCAGCTGACTGAGTATTGTTTCCCGCCAAAATGAATTCAAACGATGAAGATGGATGCCCCCTATCCTATGATGGGGTGTGAATAACACTTTGTGTGTCCCTTAGTAATTAGGTTACCCATTATCCAATTTGGAGGTCCGTATAGTAATTTTGTCCCACGAGCGCAAAAACCACTTTTCTAGCCAAATTCGCCACAAAAGCTTATTTCTCCAAAAACACCTACAAAGACGTAAAATAACCAAATAAGTACAAGATCGAGCACTAACAATATACATAATTTAGATCCAAATAGACACATAAATGCGTCTATCACCATTGAGGGTCGAGGATGTGGGTCAGGAAAACCCTCTTTTCCACTAGTGGGGTAGGACTCCATATCTCTCTGCTTTTCTTGAATATACTCCTCCTAGTATTCGCGCAGTTCTGCCATCGTTATTTTGTCCTTCATCCTGAATATCTATGTAAAAAACAAGTCAGTTGGAAACAATGCGTTGATGAATGCTAAGATGAGATTCCTTTCATCCACTCGTCCTGCCATTTCGCTACTCATTTCCCTCCATCTATTGGTCATATCTCGCAGACTCTCGTTCGTTCTCCTTCGTAGACTGAATGCTTTCTCAATTCCTAGTCTTTGCATACTGGTGCTGATGTATTGTCCCAAGAACAAACTCTGCAAGTTCTCGAATGATTTTATTGTTCCTACTGGAAATCCATCGAACCACTTCAAGGCTTCTCCTGCGAGGATGGCTGGCAAATATTTGCATAAGACTGCGTCATTATCCTCATATTGTAACAAAGCTAAGTTGTATGTCTTTATGTGCTGGATTGCGCATGTAGATCCATCAAAGATGCTAGGAAACGTGGGTAACGTTTTCTTGGTATCGTCACTAATTATATCCGACGTGCGAAGGGTGTCCTTGCTACTTCTTTTATCGCTTCCTCTAGCTGTCGCCTTCCTCCATCTTTTCCAAAGGCGCCTGATTGACTGATGAAATTCACAAAAGGTCCCGGGGATTCCAAAGGCGCCCGGTTGACTGACAAAAGGTCTCAGGATAGCCAAAGGCACCTGATTGACTGACGAAATTTACAAAAGGTCCCGGGGATGCTAAAGGCGCCCGGTTGACTGACAAAAGGTCTCAGGATAGCCAAGGGCACCAGATTGACTGACGAAATTTACAAAAGGTCTCGGGGATGCTAAAGGCGCCCAATTAACTGACAAAAGGTCTCAGGATAGCCAAGGGCGCCTGATTGACCGACGAAATTTACAAAAGATCCCGGGGCTGCTAAAGGCGCTCGGTTGACCGACAAAAGGTTTCAGTAACGCCAAAGGCATCCAATCGACCAATGGGCACGAAAAGAAAAAACGGGAAAAGGCGCGTTTTATCAACGCCTGCCAATCCAACATCCCTCTGAATAGAAGGAAACAAAAAAAAAAAGGGAGGGTGTAGGCGCGTTTAACTAACGCCAGCCCCGCCCAACATCCCTTAAGGGGGGGAATAGGCTCGTTTAACTAAAGCCAGCCCACCCTAAAACCCTCTAAAAACAATAAACAAAAAAAAGAGGGGAGTAGGCGCGTTTAACTAACGCTTACCTTACAACCCAGCAATCCTTTACTACGAACGAACATAATAACGAATACAAAACAGTACATCAAGTATAAACAAAGATCAAGTCCAACAAAAGAAAAATAAATAAAAATCAAAGCTTCTCCAACTCCCGCCGTTTCTCCTCGAGCTCGGCAATGATCTCCGCTTTGGCAGCCTCGGCTCACAATACCTCGTCATTTTCCAAGCCAACATCTGTAAGCAACAGGTTCAACACCACCCTCTTACTAGAAGTCGTCTTCGAGCACTTTTGAAGCTTCCCCTCCAGTTGAGAAATTTGGATGGTAAGACGACCGTGAGGATCATTGCGACTCTTCACCTTTACCAACAGCTCCTTCAGCCACACCACGGAAAAATTGACATTAAGCAAAGATTGTACAGAAGCCTCCCAGCTACGCAGCCTTGCCTTGTCGACAGGATCATCTCCTACATGTGCAAGTTGGTCCGCAATCTCCAGGAGTTTCCTAGTCATGTAGCACAAGATGGGAATACCCAATAGACCCACCTTCGCCATATGACCTCCGCCGCGCTCGACAATGTCTCTATAAGTAGCAGCAAGAGTAGTTGGAACCCAGAAGACGTGAACAAGAGTGTGGGTAGAAGGATCCACCCTAGCCTCTGCAATACTCACCACCAAAGGGAAGCGAAATTGAGCGTCCTCTGGGTCTGCCGTTACAACACGGCTGGTCGAAGCGTCAGTAGGAGGAACGTTAGCCTGCTTCTTTGTAAGAACAGACGAACTACCATTATCCACTTTAGTGCGCTTAAAGGACCCATCGCCACTAGGGACCATGCGCCTGCCAATGTCCATGTCGGGTTTCGCGGCCTCTTTTTTTTTCTTACCCATGTCCTAACACCAACAACAACATGTCAACGAAAGGAAGGGAAAATGACAACAAAAATGTAATAAATAACAAGGGAAGGAGAAAGGAGGAAAACCAACCTCGGGTATCGACGAGCCTATAGCGGAGTATCATCAACTTTAGGATGAGACGCGGAGGAACTTAAGGAAGATTCAGAGTCACTAGTGGAACCTGACAAATGAGAAATGAGCACCATTGAAAAACCAACTTAGATTTATATGAAAAAGAAAAGAAAAGAGAGGTGATTAGAGGAAGGTAAAGATAAAGGAATGACAAAAACAAAGACACGTATTAAATAGGAAGCTACCCGCAGGATTATTAACATCTAATGCCACGTGGGATGAGAACCCACCAAAAACTGACCGACTAGACCCAGAAGAGCTCATTGATTGCAAAACGGAACTGGGAGACACCGGAAGTTCACCCCTTTCACGAACAGTTTCAGCCCTAAGAGGGTGAATTGATGATACGTAAAGGCGCGGTGATACCCAGCCAACCCCTGTAAGGAGGGTAACCCCAAATTTTTCAAATGGTCTACAAACGAGGGAGTTGGGCTGCCGCTCACATCCCTCGGTGGTTGCGGTGCGCTCCTCCTGTGACTTTGACGTGATGAAAAGGCGCAGTATTAGCAGAGAAACAAGGGCGCGGAGCAGAAGACTGATTCGCCTCCCACCTGGCTTTCTTCTTTAAACTACTCTCATTCCAATCACATTCGGGCATGTTTAAGTATTTCTCCATCACGTAAGAAGGGGATTTCCACCCTAAGCGATTGGAAGGAGGAGCTCCTTGGGGAAGTGATTTCCGCCATCCATCTCAATCAAAATAAAGTGTGGAAACATAATGACATAAAAGAAAAAGCATAAAAATATATATATAGCAAGTACCTGGGGCGCCAAAGGACTAGTGGACGTCTTCAAATTTAATCGCGGAGGTTTTCGATCAGAAAACGCCCCTTTCTTTGGCTTCGCAGGTTCATGACCATCGGGCGGTGCCCAAGAGGTCACCACAGGATCTGAGCGACCTTTGTTGGTAGGAACGAGACGATGCTCAGCAGCCACGGCATCATGAAGCTTAACCCGACCAGACGCATGAAGTTCTCGAAGTTCTTGGACAGTCAGATCACGAGGGGGAGAAGACTCGTGCAAAAGAAAGTTCAAAGCTTGACGCCTTAAAAATTCATGATACTCGTGGGCTCTCTCGGTAACCGCCAGGGGCCGCATGGAGATGGGTTGCTTGAACAAAAAACTGATCCCCCGATCAGACAAGCAAGTCGCCCCTTTGAAGACATAGCGGTTGAAGCTGGCGACGATGTCTTCAACGTTAGAACTATTTGGAGGAGGAAACCTAGGAGGAACCCCCTGATCAAACCCAACTTGTCGAGCCGCGCGATCAGGATTATATGACATAAAAATGAATTTACCGGCATAAAAACCAGGGAGATAACCAGGTAACACATCCATCACCGAATCAAAGTCCGTTGCCGATAAAGGCTTTGAGGAATCCAACTCAACATCAAAAGGAACGAGCAAGTTATAATGCGCCGTACCTGAACGATCAACTTGGTAAGGAAATGGTTCGAAATCCTTGGCTATATCCAGATGCTTGCCTAAATATCCCTTCGGTATTTTCCCCTTTATGTTCCACAAAGCCATCCGCGGGTAGCTATAGAGGACGGGAAGCTTCTTCACTGAACCATCACCCTGTTTAACATCTTCTTCATGATGGATGACGAGGTCATTTAGTTCCTGCGCACATGGGGGGACGTGTTCCCAGTACTAAGCCTGCATAAAGGAAGTAGGGATGTAGGTCTCGATCTTGTGGGATGAGCCCACCGTCTGGAGATCCCGGCAGAACAAGTCAAGATGGCGATACAAGACGCCTAAAAATATCGGTACGAGTGGAAAAGAAACACCGCGGGATAACAACACCGCCATCGGCACGAGATCACCTTTAATGGTATCTTGGGAACTGTACTCAAACACATCATGGCAAAACCATAACTGGATAAAAGCGGCTAACTCCGCGCAGGGATTCTCCTTCTTACGCTTGCAGGGGAACGCTTTCTAATCAACTATCTGGGGAGCCCAATACTTCAACCATAGAGGGAAAGAGGCACGACGGTTGACCTTGATAACCTACTCGGGATTAGCTTCCAGTGGATCGCATGGACCATGGATTGCCTCATGAGCGCAAAAAGAGCTGGACATCAGTCGATCGCCGGGCGAGCGTTTAGGAGGTTCCTTCTTCTCCTCTACCCACTTGGCTTTCAGTTTCTTGGCTGACGAGAGTGTCTCCTTTTCGGGAGCATCCTCTTCACCTTTAGCCTACTCCAGAGGCGCTTGGGTCTTTCGAACCAGTTCATGACGAGAATCATCTTTACACTTCAGCAGATAAGTACACAATTCCTTGTCTTCATTATTTAGCCCTCCGAAAATAGCCGCCTCCTTATATGAGTGACTACCATGGAGCGGCAGCCCTGTAAGGGCGACTACATCCTCTAAAACGATGGTCGCTTCTCCCCATGCTGTGAGAAGGTATGAACCGGAGGAGTCCAACGACAGAAGAGCCGCGTTATATCACGAATGCACCTGTTTACTTCTCGCTTAAGAGACGAAAGTATAGCTTCCTCGATGCTGGCCCGCTGGAGTGCAGCGACATGGTCGGGGTTAGAGCGTATACGAGCTGCCCAATGTGGCCACACCGGATGAATTTTCGATTTAGACCGAATATCGATAATGAGATTGTAATCGCCGCGATGAATAGACATCCGTGAGATATTTTTAAAAGCAAAAGTATCCATGCTCTCCGATTCGGTTTTCATAAGCCATCCTGGAGCAGTAGGGTAAGGCAACACAGGAGGGTTTAAAAGGCGAGAAACAAAGATATCTTCTAAAGGAAAAGCGCATTTACCTCCGCGGAATTCCCTTAACCTCAGCAGGCTCTTTAAAGCGGGACCACTCGTGAACTCGGCGATTGTATATAATCTGTCTTCTGCTGGAGAGGGCAAGATGATTTCTTCCTGGTTAAGATGCTCTGTTTCTTCAGAACCATCGTTATTATGCTGTTCGGACTCATTACTCTCGTCGGATGATGGACCGCTAGAGGAACTACTAGACATGGCGAGTATATGGGTATGTTCAGAAGGAGGAAAGAAGAAAAAGCATTAAGGGGAAAATGGATTGACAGCTCTATATATAGGGGGCTTTGAGGTCAAACGTGGCAGTTACTAAGGGTAAGTGGTAACCGTCAGCAACTGAAAAGGGAGAAAGGTTTTGCATGATGGGAAATCAAAGAATCGCCCACGATCGCAGATTTGATAAAACAACGAAATCTGCTGCGAAAGCAGGAAGGCACCTAAAGGAGATCCTTTTGACTATTGGATCATCTGATAATTGATCCAATAGTCAGGGGACAAAAGTTGATACATGAAAAAATATCCCCTTAACGAGTTGGAGATGCCCCTAAGAATAGAGGTGAACTTTGGTTAAGATATAGGACTTGGGGACTAAACCCAAGCCCAAATAGAAGATACCCATAAAAGATGGGAGGATAAAGGAGGAATTAATGAAGAAGGAATAGGTTATGTTAAAGAATGGCATTAAGGGTAATTAAGAGGTATTATGACATGTGTCATGAAGTAGTACAAAGAGGGGCTTTTAGGAAAGCCTATAAAAGAAAGGACAAGGTACAATTGAAAGAAAACTCTCTCTCTTGCTATTATTGGAATTGTGAGGTCATGTGTAATAGCTAGTACAGGTAGAACCTAAACTGAAATTCACCCCTCAACACTTGGAGAACATTTATTTCCTCTGGTTGAGCGCATTGAGCATGACCAAGCCATAAATACCAAAATTGATGCTAAATTTTGTACAAAATACCATACAATTCATCAAGTAGAAAAAGCTTAAAAATAGACACCTAGGGCCTTTGTTGCATAGCAATCCAAACAGTGTCTCTCTTAGGCTTTTAGGTTGCGGAGGAGTTTTCTGGACACATATTTATAACTCTGTTTTACTTATTGTCTGTATTATTTTTTTGAATGCTCGAGATCTAAACTATCATTGTTTATTTGCAGGAAGTACCAAGGAAATATGAAGTCACTGGTAATGATGATTGCTCAGATAATATAATCTGAATCCAACTGCATCTATCCAATGTGGGAAAAAAGCAGACTACAAGTTATGGAGATTCAAGATTTGCTGGTTTTCTTTACACTTGTATCTAAGACACATTAGAACCTATTAGCTAGGACTTGTAGACTTGGATATTTTTTCTAAAGTTAAGTGTCTAGCTGAAGAATTAAGTTATGAATTGTACAATGAATACTAATTTTTAAATAAATGGTCATTTGAATTTATGAATGCAGGTTTCATTTCATTATAGTTTAAATAAATGGTCATTTGAATGAATGTAAATGTGTTACACTAGCAGGTTAATGTGAATGTGAAATACTTTCGGCAATTCGGTTTCAGCTATAATTTTTTTTTTTCAAAATAATTATATGCACACAACTTCTAATAAGAGTTGTGTTCCATATTTCAACTACACAAACCAAAGGTTGTGAAAGAATGTCTTTACGACATAACTAGGTGTTGTCCAACATAGTTCTACAACTCTAAAAAGTGTCCTGCAAATCTTATTCATAATAGTAATAAGAGTTGCTAAATATTTCTACAATACACATTCTAGGTTGTCTAAGATAGTCCTTCAACTTATACAAGTGTTTTGTTACATATTTCTACGATACGCATCCTTTGTTGTGCAAAGTAGTCCTACAACACAAGCAAGAGTTGTGTTAGGCTTTCAAAAAAAAATCGAAAGAGAATCACAACTTTGGAAAAATATCGTCGAACCATGAATCAAATCACCCTTTAAAACTCTTAGTCAAGCATTGTAGAAAATCTTGGACTTTCTACAATACCCCCCTTCCACAATGCATAAAATGGACACTATAAAAAAACTGATCAAAGGCTACTTGACCAATGGTAGTGGCTTATTCCAATATTTAGTTGCCAATAACTTTTTGCAATTAATGTTAGTTGCCCAACCTTAGTGGCGGAAGGGGATGTTGTCTTATGTTTAAGGCAACAAGTGCGCAATAGTTAGTTGGGGGCCACGTCTTAAGCTACTAATTTGGGTAGTTGACAAACAGTCGTCACCTAATAAATGAGACCACTAATTTGTGTAGTTGTCATGCTATTAGCGAAAACATTAACACAACTAATTTTTCGTCAGTTGTTTGGTTGATTTTGCATCTAGAAGTTTTCCCAGTGGCCTACAACATAAAACCACTGGCCATTGTGGTAGCTGTTTTATTTGCTCAATTACTTAAGCCACAAACTTTTGCCTAGTTGGTTAACGGTTTACAGACATAAGACTAAAACATATACAACTACTGTTTTAGTGGCTTAACTTTTACGGCCATTAGTATTTCCATTAGGATAGTAGCTAAACAGTTAAATCTACTAACATACTTTAGTTAATTGCCATATTTTTTGCCGTAATTTTTGCGATCAATAATACTTTGTTTCCAATTTGGTAGATCGGTGCCGTTATTATCATTTAGCTAATTGCCTTATTTTTGACCATAATTTTTGGGGTCAATGGTATTTTGTTTCCAATTTTATGTTCCACATAAATGAAAATGCAATTAATCAGGAATTTTATTACCTTATTTTTCACCATAATTTTTGCCGTCAATAATAATATTTTGTTTCCAATTTTATAGATTTACATAAATGAAATTCCAATTAATCAGGAATTTTATTAATTAACAACCACGAAACAAGGAGGTTTCTAAGGATTATTGTAAAATTCTAGATTTTTGAATCTGATAAATTATGTATTTCAAAAAAATTAAAATCATTGTACTGGGTCATGACACCAAAAATTAAATCTTTATAAATCTGTAATATACTACAACGATTATAATTACCAAAATAAAAACAAAAATACAATGACATCAATACATTAAGTAGCATTACATAAAACACGTGACAGAACTGTGTGACGAACAAGTCTCATCAATAGTCACCATGTCGCTTAACAGATGTGGTTTCAATATCCTGCACCAAAAGATAGATGAAACCAACGAAACGAATAAAAAACATTCAACTCTAATTATGTTCCATTCATTTGCCAAATCTTCAAAAGAGGGAACCACATCTGCATTGGAGATAGTCTCTTCGTTAATTGTGCTTGTAAATCATCTAGCAAGTGGACATGTAAACCATCAAACAGCCAGACAATCGAACATGAAAAAGGGAAACAGATTTAGAGTCCCAAGCAGTAATTACCAATCTGACAGTAGGTTCATCTAATTCCGTATAACTTGCAAGTTTCCCAATTGAAATGGTATAGTATAATCTTTCGGTAACTTCGAACTCCTGATAAAATTGTTAAAGTTCACATCATCCATCAACAGCTTTGTGCTGAAGCCTATAAGCATCCTACAACAATGAAAAGAACATTATGTTGGCGCTCCTCCTCCTCAGCCTCCCCATCTTTATTCTTGTCTTCAAATTCCGTATCTAAATTCTCCTCGTCAACTTCTTTTTGATCATCTTCAAAGGCATCTCCATGTTCATGAATTCGACTGCATGGCATATCAGCATCTTCATCATCATGTTCAGCTGATAATTCCATGGTCGGCAATCAGATGTACATATAATGAAAAGCACAGCATCCAGCTACTCATATTATACATGTTAAAATAATGCACCACAAATACAACCAGAAAAAGATCTATAATCAATAGAATTTGCATTTCACCCTTCTCTCGATCCATACTATTTCTTAGGAAAACTTGATATATTCCTAGGTAAACGGATCATAAAATCTTCACATAAAGCTCAATTACTATACAAACAGTAAACTTGATAATAGATCAATGGTGAGAAATCAGTAAATATAAAAGACATTGTCAAACTAGAAAAAACCCATTACTCATCTAAACAAAACAATCAACTCAGCAAATCACTACAATAAATTGTAGCAAAGTCAGCTGGGTAGAGAATAATAATGGGTAGGAAAAAAAAATGTTATTCTAATAGATGGATAGATCTTCCTACTCAAAAGACAATCTTCAATAATTGAAAAAATATATATCTTCTTTTGGCTATACAAAAAGAGTTGGAACAAAGAGAAAATAGCTCCCTAATAAGTTCAAGAATGGGTCTGATTACTGACTCGCAAAACTAGCATAACCTGATAATTGTTCATGCAATGTTGTGGAGAGAAAACTCAAAGCCCCTATAACCTAGAATCAAATAAGCATTTGAGAAGCCAAAGAGTATATTTGGATTATATAGATGATATTATTACCTAAGCAACATTAGCATTAGATTTTAATACTGTTGGTAAAGCTCGTCATCCTTCATTGATTAGATGGTTGAAATTTCCCTCACTTGTTGGAAAATCAATTCAAACATTTGCAATCTGTAAAAAAAAAAACACTCAGAATTAGATTTCAACAGCACCAACAGGGAAACAGGGGAGATACCTATTAATTTGAGTAATGGAGAATAAAAAGATTATTGCATTTCCTAATACTGTCTTGTAACCAGTCTGTTTTCATGAATCTGATCAATATCAAAGCTAAAGAATCAACCAAAAAAACAAAATCCAAAATCAAAATCGATTTAACCTTGAGGTAAAGAAAGATTTGTGAGATATGGTTGAAAGAGATAGAAAAGGAATACGGGAGTAATCATGTGATGTAGTATAGATGACGATGATTGTTTCTGTAACTTCTTCTGAAAAGAGGAGGAGGACGGCGGCGGATCGGGAGAGAAAGGCATATATTAGGGTTTTAACTTTTAATCAAACCTCATAAAATTTTAATTTTTGTTGTACTTGTTGCATCGAACATCTGATGATTTAGCAGTTAGGTAGCCAACACGCTCTATTGGAGCTACTTGGGGCTTCGTTTTTTATGATCAGAGGTGTTAATCTTAGCACCATGTTGGTGGTCTATTACATGCGAAGTATCTGGTTGTCCCTTAGCCTATATATGTGACACCACTTTACAGGGTCCATATACTATGGTACCGAATGTGTAATAAAATGACTTACTTATTTTTACGTGTATCATGCTAATTTATGTTCAAATTTTGGTATAGTTTACTAGACTGGAAATTTCTGAGGAACCCAAACTTGTCTCCTCTCTCTTCTAGAAACCCGTCATTAAGATGTCTTATATTTATAGCCCAACGTACAAAGTCTACGGTTAAGATTAACAGTTATAGATTAGATTTAAATTTTCACATTTTATACAAGACCAAATTAACCTTTATAAATTACATAATATTACCAACCAAAATAATAGGGAAACAATTACATTTGGCCGTTTTTTGAGGATGAAAGTTTCTCTTTCTAGGTAAAACAAGAAACTAATTAACTTATGGCATTATTTTGGGCGGTAGTTATGCTTACTAACTTAATTAATTGCATGAGAATCGGACCATAGTTAATCTCTCTTAAAAAAAATTATAGGATAATTCCCAATCATTACGGGTGTTTTGTTAGGGGAAAAACTTAACCGTTCGTGAATCTTCATAAATTCATATCGTTAGTTATTTTAATTTTTTACGGCTTCACCTAGTGTGAACTGGTGATAAATAATTATCACTTTTTAAGTAAAATAAAAATTTTCATGAATCTATTTCGGTGAAAATCGCAATTTTCCTTTTTTCTTATCAAGTGAAAAACATAGTTTTCGTATCTTTCTCAGGTGAAAGTTCAAATTTTCACTTTATTCTTACGTGAAAGTTGCAATTTTCCTTTTTTTTATCAAGTGAAAACTATAATTATCATCTTCTTTTTCGTGTGAAATATTCAATTTTCACGTTGTATCCGAGATTAATATGGTGATAATCCAATTTGTTTTTCCCCATACGCTATTAAATTTATTTTTATTGTGGTGTAATTAATAGGAGTTATTTTAGGGGTGTTTGCATTATTTTAGGGATTGGAATTTATTTTTATTGTGGTGTAATTAATAGGAGTTATTTTAGGGATGTTTGCATTAATTTAGGGATTGGAATTTATGATAAGGATTTCAAATAAAAAAACGTTTTTGGTTTAACAAACATGCAACGGTTTTAATAGGAGTTATTTTAGGATAGTATAACGGTATCAAAAATAATTATTAATTTAAGTTAAATTAAGGAAAAAGGTTATTTATGTAATCACGTCTTATTATAAACTAATTATGGGTTCAACATATTTGAAAACTTAATGGTGGGTTTTTAATATACAAAAAAACAAAATTGGGCTAGAGATAATTTTCCCCGTTTACTAGATTGTATCTTTGTTCATCGCCGTAAAATACAATTTTTGCGTTATAATGAAAATTTTTCTTGTTAAATGTGGATACATATTAAATCAAGAGGCCAATATCAGGTCTCTTGAGAAATTATCCGCCCCAAATTTTCTACTTTTTTTCTTTGGTCAATCAACAATTTCGATTTATTCATATCAAAATCATGATTACATGATCGCTTATATGAATAAAAAAACATCAATATCAATATACAAGATAATCAACACCCTAATACAAATAAATATATCAATTACAAGTAAACCGCGAAGAGAAAGAGCCACAAATGGTAACGATATCCAAATTTTGTATATGCAGTAGGGAAGAATGTTGGTATATCCGGATCGATTCCGACCGTTTATTCTGATTTTCTTCCTCTTCAACAAGAGATGTTCCTAAAAGAAATGAGTAATTTGCCCATAATCTCGTAGATCCAAACATATCCGGATGCCCTAAATTTATTTGATTGAATATGGATTCAAAGCAATACCATATTGAATCAACAATGTTCTTGAATCGAGAATAACAAGTGACGAACCGGTGATCAAGGTTTGAATAAATCGCCACAAATTAATGGCGAAAAAAATTCGCTCCAGACAGCAAAAAAAATATTTCAAATGACATAAAAAACAAAAGAAAAATAAGTTTTATTCAAAAGCTAGCGACTAAAACTTAAAAGGAGAAAAAATCTTGCCTAGTACGAAAAAGACCAAATCTTAGCAAGATGGTAATGGAGGCTAGGGTTTTTTTTCTTAGAGAAAAAAATATATGGGAGAGAAGTTCTTGGTTAATTTAAAAATTCACAACCGTTATTATATTGTCTCGGAGCCAACAAAAACCAACTCACAGAGATGATGAACTTCAACCAAAATACCCTTACTCTCTTTTTATGCATTATTAAGGAATGGGTATTTGGATAATTAGGTTTTTGAATTTCTGAGTAGTGTTGTAAAAGTTTTAGGATGAGAAACAATTAGGGGTTTGTTGTTGATTAGGTTTAGAAGAGATTGCAAAGTTTAGGTTTAGAAAGGTTGCATAAAGTATGTGAAATCACGTGGAAGACGAAGTTGAGCAAATTTAATCGCCGGCAAAGTGAAAACAGTTGGCTGTGATTTGGTTTTTGAACTTCATGACTTGAATAAAAAAGCAGATAACAGTATGGTTTTTAAGGGATTGGATAATATTTTTGTTACATGGATTTCAGATTTGATTTTAGGGTTTGAGTAGGTCACAGGATCGGAGAAATGGCTAGGGTTTTTCCCTGGCTCTTGATGCCATGAAAGAATATTTGGAGAAGGTAAAGTTGTATTACATTAGGTTGAAAAGATAAGATGTAGGGCTGTCCTTATATAGACAAGACCCTGATACAAGATAAACTAACACTCCTATTACACTTAACAAAACAGTTAAAAGATAAATGGTAATATTAGTATATTACTTTAACAGTATCCACAAATTTTACCAAATCTTCATCGACTTCTGTCAATTTTACTTGTTATTTCTCGATCTCACCCAGTTTGACCACTACACATTGGTGTACCCCGTGAGCCATCAATTATACCCAATGTTGCTTGACCTCACTTGTCATTCATCGGTCTTACTCGTAATTCTTTGATTGTACCGATTATTCATTGATCTCTCCCGTTATCCATCAATTTTACCATATATACCTCGACCTTGCTCAATTTCATCCGCGATTTATCAACCTCTTATGTTTGGTTCATGTGGCGTAATTTGGTTCGCGTGAAATTAAACTTATTATTTGGTAATTTTTGGTTCGTGCAGCGAATTTTCAGTCAATTTCAGTTTTTAGTTATGAAATAAGAATGAACCTCGAAATTAGAACTGGCCTTCGCCATATATATATATATATATCAAAAAATACATAAAAATAGTGAAGATGAATCAATAATGCGCTTCCATTATAATCTAAAAAATCGACCTAAAAGATTAGCATATTCTTAGACGTATGTGTATTATACGATTTATGTCTAATTTCTGCAATAATGTTTTCGATTTGCAACAATGTTTTAAATAATACCAATTTTTTAATCATATGTGATGTGTTTTGAAGTGGAAAACCAAATTCCTTTTGGTTCGAAGCATGATCTAAAGATTTTAGGTGAATGTTTAAATTTTGCGTTACAAATATGCTTTGGAGTTAATTGGTACCTACACCCAATGTGTTTAACCCACCGATATTTGAAAGTAAAGACTCTAAAATTTGACCGAATTTTTCCTGAGGATAAAGTTATCTCGGTCTCTATCGAGACCAGATCGAGATCCGAAATTCACTATATTTCCTACGCCAAAACAAGAATTATCTCGATAAATGTTGGACACTTAGCGAAATTTGGATGTTATAAAATATTTGGGCATAACCAATGTAGTAAATTTCGACAAGACGAGATTTGGCCGAGAATTTATCGAGATGCAGCCAAGATCTCGCCGAGACAAGCTTAAAAGATGAAAATTTAGTAACAAATTATCTAGTTCGTCGTTAAAAAACTTAATATTTTTAATTTTCATAAAATTTGGTTGTGTTATTTGTGTCGATATACTAGCTTCACATAAAATAAAGACTCCAAAATTTTACTAAAAATTGAGTTTGCCGGGACCGAGATAAAATCGAGACCCGATATTCAATATGTTGGTCACAACTTCACAACTTACCGAGACCCGATATTCAAAAACTAATCAAGCTTCAAGAAGAAATACAAAAACTGACGATCCGTATCGTAAGTATCCGGCCAATAGAAAACAAGAGTTTTTGATCGGACAAATATAAATCAAATTACAACAAAACACACGGATAAGTACCTTATCCAACGGTGATGTGATTGCCGCCAAAGACATTTGGGGTAAAATAATTCGGCGGGAATTTCTGGCGCCCAAATTTATATCTGCCGCCAAAAATATTTTCTTGTTAAAATCTAAAGTTTTTGTTTCTGTAGAAACTTAAAATCGAAACCTAAACATGAAACCCTGGCCGCCCACTCGTTTTGAAGCCTATGTCTCTCAACTCTCTGAAACCTAACTCCCACACACCTTGTACAAAGCTATGCTGAATCTTAGAGCTTCTCTCTCGTCTCGTGATGTCAGTCTCAATTCATCTGAAAAACTATCTTCCCTCACCTCATGAGCCTATTGAATCAAGGAAAGAGTTTCTGCCAAATAGAGGTAAAACTTCTACACAATTTAGTTTTTTGTTTTGTTTTGTTGACCGAGTAATCTGAATGTTTAATTTTTCTAAGTCTCTGTTTTAATTCTAAGGATGAGATATATTCCTTGGCCAGATCGGGAGATTGTAGTTCAGATCCGAGATTTTCTTTAGTCATACAATTCCAATTTTTGTTTGATTAATTGATTTATCTATGTAACAAGCTCTGATCTCAATTTCTCTCTCTTTTTGAAATCGAAGATCCGAAAGAGAGAAATTAATCAATTATGGTTATGTATGGGAATGGTTGTAAGAGTTTGAAATTGGGAAATCTTGAGTTTTGTTCTCCTTGAATCAGGGCTAAGGAATTTCTCAACTTCAGAATTATAATAACTTATTTTTACTTTGCAATAATCTGTTCTTGTCAAAGGGTAGGTATTCATTTGATTTTGGGGTTTCTCGATCAGTGTCACTTAATTCGGAATTTTTAATCAATTTGTTACTTCGATTTTATGCAGTTTATGTTGGAATTGCTAATTGAAATCGCATGGAATTGGGTTCAAACATTTCAAAAACAGGTGAGAAGGGTGGTGATATAGTCTTCCCTGACTCAAGGATAAAATAGAACCGCACTTCTCTGATTTATTGTTAATGTCAACGACAAAACATTCTTCGTATTCCAGAGAAAGGCATCTCAACCGAAGGATGAGTCTTGGTCTAACTGTGCCAAAAACTGATCTTTCCATGTGTGTTGGATTTGTTACAGGAATTGTTTAGTTTGACGATAGATGATATTGAGGATTCGAGTTGCCTGCTAGCGCGGGATAGAAATTAATCAGTGGTTGAAATGCTCGTTGCAAGAATCTGTGGTCTTGTAAATAAAATTGTCTTTCATTGCTAATTAGTAAGCGTAATATTACTTCTTCCCTTTGGAAACCTTAATTTGTAATACAATTGAGAAAATATGGATAGGAATGAACACAATAAACAATCACAGTAATTGCACAGAGCTTTAGATCAACGCCATGTGAGGATCGGCCAAACTAATTGCAACAGATTAATATTAATTTTATATCTTACCATGAGGTTCATGTTGTAATGTCATATCATTGTGATATTCCATGTCTGTTTTTACTCAAGTGATCCACTTGTTACAGCTGTGATTAATTTGTTGATACTAATTCTGTTCTTGGTACATTTTTGATTCGTCTATGTTTTTCTGGATTGGGATGCTTGTTTTATGTTGATGTTGGAAACCTTTAGAGTTTACTGATGCCTTGAGTCAACCGTGCAATAATGAAACAAGTTACAGGAAAAGTAACCAGCGTTATGTTCTTGGACTCAATTAGGATTACTTTATACACTGATTTGCTTAAATCTCTTGAATTAGGATTACACAGCGGGTCCCAAGCCTGAGTAGAAGAGGAGGGAAGAAGGGATTCACCAACATTATTTAAGATGAAGCTCTTATATACAGGTATTTGCTATTTGTTTTAAATTTAAACCCTTTTTTAGATATCGGTTTTTGATTGATTGTTTTAATAAAAGTCTGTCAGTATTGTTGTTTTTTGGGTTGATTGGATTTGGTATGATGATTCGGTATTGGTTTGGGTCTCTCTTGTTAATTGAAATCATGTATTAGGTTGATATGTAATTGTTTTGTTGGAGATGACCAATAGATTATTTGCGAATAGAATGTAACTGTGTTCATTTTGTTCTGGAGTCTTCTTATGGTGTATGCTTTAATTTAACGTTCTTATGCTGTATTTTACTGGCCTTCTTTCTATAAAATTCTGGGTCATTTTGTTAATAAGGTTTAGTTTCTTCTGATTTAATATTCAAATTTTAGAACTTGTTCACTTGATGTCTTTCTGAGTTATGCAAATCGTACCAGTTTCAGACTTAAGGGAAGTGATGGTGGTGAAATTGATTGAATTTGGTTAAATTTGGGGCTCTTTGGTCCTGACAATTTTGCAACTCCTGCTCTTGATTGGAATACTAGTAAACCTAATTCTTTGCTAGCTGTATTGTCATTAGACATTGTTATCATTGTAGAAGTCTGATAAAACATCAATACATACTTTGATTTTTGCATCTTTTTAGCTCTAGCTAGTAAGAAGTAGTTAGCAGAAGTGAAGTGTAGAGGAAATCGTAACATTTTTCAACCCATCATTGTTGTGTTGGTGCACTGCCTGTTATGTTGGTGCAGTGCAATTTGTTGGTTTCACAGATAATTGCTTAATTTTGTGAATTATTCTCTAATTGGGGGATCAACAATGTCCATGATGTTATTTTCCAAGGTCAAGTCGATGTTGAACTTCCAAGGTCCATGAACTCTTGTGACACCTGAAACCACTCAAAAAAATTTTTTTCTAGTTGCAAGCAATTTGTCTTAAGGTTTAAATTTGCCGCAGAGCAATCCTAGTCATGTACTTCACCCTTGAATAATTACCTCCTGCTAGTGTCCCTTGTTTCTAGCTTATTAGAACATTTTTTTTTTCTTCTAAATAGCTTATTAGAACATAGATATGTGCTTATATATAGTATTTTTGCTGGCATCTAATTAGGATGGGTCTCACTCAAACAAGGAGTTGACTACCTATCTAGCTAGTGATACTCGTTCTAATATGCATACGACAAATTTGTTTGCTTACTTTGTCTTCCTATTGACATATAATTCTTTGGTTCGTAGTCTTTGTTGCATTTATTTTATAGGAAATAGGAAATAGACGGGGACTTTATCGTTGTTTCTATCTTCAGTGTGATTCAGATGAAACTGCAATAGTGGAAATATTGAAAATCAGGCAATTTTCTTGGAGCCAGAAGACGAAGTAGAAGGTTTTCTTGGAGAACATTAGAAACGATTAAGAAAGCATCACAGGTTGCACTTTAGGTTTGTTCCATTCTAGTTTTTTTTTTTTTGCTACTGAAATCATGTATGCTTGTGTTTCAATTTTTTTTTCTAACTACAACATCCGTATTGCAATGGTTTCTGACTCATTTATTTTCTTGTGGGTCAAAAGGTTTGTTGTTACTATTGACCAGGGAACCAAAAAGTAAGGCTACAATTGTGTTTGGTGCCTGCAGTATATTTTATTTTGGTGCCAGCAGTATACTTTGGTTTGGGCCCCAAAACCATCAGCCATGAAGAAGAGATAGCAGTCATCCAAAAGTTGAGGAAGCTGACAGTGACGCAGTTTACACCACTGACTAATAGTCTGCATTTGGGGAAGGTGCAGTTTATGCACATTGTTCACATGAATACATTAGCCAAGTTTTTATTTTTGTTTACTACGAATTTAACCCTTTTGTATCTTGTTTTGTTGTATGGAACTTTTGAACTATGGAAACTGAAAGTGATGCCCAGCTAGACTCTGTGAAGTACGGATACTTATCTTTTTAAGCAAATTTTTTTACCACTTTAGTATAAAACTGCATAGTATTTTGTTTATTAAGCTATAGTTACAATGGAGCATCGTTTGTGTTAACTTTTTGTGATGAAAGTTTTGGCCTTAGCCTTCATTATTCATAAAACAAACCGAGTTTTCTTACGATTGGCTTGGTAATTAAATGTTAAGAAACTAATTTTGCATTGACGCGGAGTGTTCTATATGTAGTCGATACACTTTTTAATAGCTTAATTACTAAAGTACTCTGAAAATACCTCATCTGTACAAAATTAAACTGTGATCAGATTAACCTATTTAGACTATTGAGTATAAGTGCTCAACAACAAGACTTCGATACACCAACAACTTAGTCACTCCCTTATTAAATTAATTATTCCTCTTAAGTTAAGTTACTAAAATGCTTAAGTTGGTTCCCAAATGTAGCTCAATGTACATGCCTACTGTAGTTGGCATGGTTAGTTCCCAAAGATTTAATCAACTAGGCTTTCTGGTAGTTGCTTTACTTTAGTGGCGGAATAGAGGATTGGGCAACTAACACCTTGTTGTTGGATTTTTCCAAGTGGTCGAATATCTCAAACTACTAGTGCATTTGCTTAGTTGACGCACATATATTGCTGGTGAGTTTTAGAAACTGTAGTTGCTCACCGTTGAGTGACTTAAATCATTACGCACCCCCAGTTGCCTTTCCTAGTGGCTTAAACAGATAAGGCAACTAAATTTTTCTGTTGTTGCAAATTTTTAGTAGCCTTTGGTCAGTTTTTTTGTAGTGGGAGTTGTCGTATGGGTACTACAACTCTAATCTGTAGTCGTCAATGATGATTTCCCGTATTCTTCTCATGAGGTTTAAATATGAGACTAGGGTAGTCAGCAAAAAGATTAAGATGAGATTTAACAAAAATAAGATCAGAAATTAGTTTAAACCAAGTCTTGCACACACACTTACATGTAAGTAATAACTTCACAGGTAGCCTTAAAAGGATGTCTTGGTAGAGCTTTTCCAGGAGGCTAGACATTGCTTCTTCTCCTTTTGCTTGCGATTTGAGAGACAAAACAACTAGGGTTTGCTTTTCTCTTTTTAGCTTAGAGAACTCTATATATGGGAAAATATTGCCAGAGTTTATTTTATTTTTTTGATAAAGAGAGAATGATTTTATTGCTTAAGTGGAAGAAGTGTTAATGTATCTTGCTAGGAGACTACAAATATCCTCAGTAAAGTTATTTAAAAGATTTATATGAGTAGCTGATTCTCTAATAGATCTTGCAAATGCATCAGCTACTCTATTATCATCTCTACTAACAAAGGAAAAACTACAATGATTAAAATTGGTACTCAGACTCTTAATCTGCTTCAAAATGTTCATATTCTCCTACTGAATAAGAAGAACATTATCAGTGATTGATTGAACTACTAGCTTTGCATCAGCTTCTATGTGAATACTTGTGAAATGCTTTTCTCGAGCCCACAGTAGAGCTTCTCGAATCGCCATGCACTCTCCAGCCTCCGGACTTAGTGCTCCATCTGAGTAGAATCCTCTGATCCCTTAACAGGTTCCTGCATGAGTGTGTAAGACTATGCCAATGCCAAGCGTGTTAGTTTCCTCATCAAATGAAGCATTTACATTAAATTTTAATACATCTTGCATGGGAGGATTCCATTGAGAGTGTGCATATGAACTAATAATGCTTGTATTCATGGATGTGTTATGTAAATGTGAATGCAGGTGATATTGAACTCTATGCATGGTATTAAAAGGGTTAAGTTTTACTCCTTGAAAAACCTTATCGCATCTGTCCTTCCATAGGATCCAAGCAGTTATCATTAGGGTGGCCAAACATCTGTCATCATCATTATGATTAATGTGTAAGAACCACTTCTCGAACCACTCTGAGACACTGCCAAAACTTCTTTGCACTTCACAAATATCAACATTGAGCAATCTCTAGACAGTTCTTGCATGCCTACAATGAAACAGAATATGTTCCATTGTTTCTTCACTGTGACCACATATTGCACACTGAGAATCTATAATGGGATTATATCGAGCCAGCCTACTCTTTGTGGGATGTGAATCATGAATGCATCTCCAAGCAAACAACTTAATTTTGTGTGCTGTGTTACTCTTCCAAAGCCTTTTATAGACATTGTTTTGAATAATCCTTCCAATTACCAAAGCCTCTGAAGTATTCATAGTGAGTTTTTTATAAGTACTTTTTATTGAAAATTTTCCATATCTAGCAGGCATCCAAACCATGATGTCTTCCTTAAAAGTATCCAGAAATAAATTCTATATTTTCTGAGAAGTATTACTGTCAAAAATCTGATTAAGAAGTTCCACATTCCAGTTGTTGGTGTTTGGAAGAATTAATTCATCAATATCTTGATAGAATCTATGAAGGTCATTAATTGGCTGAGGAGGTGTATTATCACCAGGAATCCACTTATCTAACCAGATTTTTGTTCTCTTTCCATTGTTTACTTCCATAAAATAGTTCTGTTGGACAACCTGCAGTCCCTTGATAATTTCATTCCATGTATAAGAACAATTTTTTGCCTTAAGATCTTGATGAAGTATATTTCCATGTTTGAAGTATTTACTGCTCATAATTTTTGTCCAGAGAGCTTCTGACTCAGTAAAAAATATCCAAGCCAACTTAGTGAGTAAGGATAAATTTAGTTTTTCAAGATCTTTGAAAGACAACCCACCAAAATCTTTGAATTTGCACACCTTCGCCATCCTATTGGATTGTATCCTCTATTAGAGTTATGACCCCAAAAGAACTTCCTCTAAATGGTTGAAAGTCTGTTGAGCAAATGAGTAAGGAGCTTAAAAGTGCCCATTTGATAGACTGGCAATGAATTAAGAACATATTTTATCATTGTAGGTCTACCAGCTTGTGTGAGTGATGTACAAGACCATATAGAGTATCTATTTAAAAAATTCTCTTCAACAGCTTTAAATGCTTCTTGTTTTGAATGAACTAGAAGAAAAGAAGATCCAAGATATCTTTCTTTGGAATTCATTGTTTTGACACCTAATATGTGCGTGAGGGTTTCAGCAACTTCAGGTTTGGTTTTCTTGCTGAAATGCACCGAGGATTTATCAAAATTGATCATTTGGCCTGATTGTGTGCTGAAATTATGTAATAACTTCAAGAGGTTGTTAACTGATGAAAGATTTGCTTGAGTAAAAATCAAGCAGTCATCTGCAAAAAGAAAATGATTGATGGTTGGATAAGTAGCAGCCACTTTAATACCTTGAATTGATTTATCTTGTTGAGCTGAAACAAGATGTCTTGAGAGAAATTCCATAGAAAGAATGAAAAGATATAGTGATAATGGATCACTTTGTCTGATGCCTCTTGTTGGTAATTCTTCACATGGAGATCCATTGAGCATAACTGACAGAGAAGTAGTACTTATGCATTGATATATAAGATCACAAAATTCTTTACTGAATCCAAAGTACTCTAGAAATTTTAACAAGAAACTCCATTCTAGCCTGTCCAATGCCTTAGACATATCTAGTTTTAGTGCCAACCAACCAATTTGACCTCTTTTCTTCTTCACAGAATGTATTATTTCCTGAGCAATGACTGTGTTGTCACTTATAAGCCTGCCAGAAACATAAGCTGCTTGGTAAGGAGGTATAATTTTCTCCATAAGAGGCTTTAATCGTGTGACAATAATCTTGGAATAATCTTGTAAGAAGTATTACATAGACCAATTGGTCTATAATCTGCATCACAAATGGATTTCTTCTTCTTAGGTATGAGTGATATGTAGGTTTTGTTAATTTCTTTTACCATGTGCTTGGATTCAAAAAACCTTGCACCATCTGAATTACATCATCTCCAATAATATGCCACTGACTTTTATAAAAGCCAGCTTGAAAACCCTCTGAGCCTGGGGCACTCCAATTTTCCATCCCTTTTAGAGTATCATGAATTTCTTGATGAGAAGGAATTTTAGTCAGCAATTTATTATCATCTTCAGTAATAATGGTTGGAAGAAGCAGGAAAAGACCTTCATCTTGAACAAGTTGAACAGACGTACTTATGCCTTTGAAATGAGTAAGATGATGAGAGATTTCTTCTCTAGTGAGTAACCAATTATTAGCATGATCTTGTATAGCATCAATATTATTCCTTACTCTTCTTCTGTTTGTTTTAGTGTTAAAATACTTATTGTTGTTGTCCATATCCTTGATGAAGTGATCTCTAGACTTTTGTTGGTAAAATTCACTTCTTGTTTTGTGCCACTTATTAAGATCTTTGTTGATGTAGAGAATCTTATTGTGATTGTCATCAGATGGAGGAAGAGATTGTAAAACATCAAGTTCATTTTGCAGCTCCTCAACTCTTTGATTTATATTGCCAAAGTGTGTTTTGTTCCATATTGAAAGTCTCATCCTAGATGATTGAAACTTCTTAACCAATTGAAAACCAGGTGAACCATTAATATCAATGTTTCAAGCTTCTTCAATGACCGAAGTACAGGTTTCATCCTCCAACCAAGTTAGGACTATGGTCACTACCAATTTGGGTAAGATGTAGCAGTTTAGAGTTTGGATAGTTGTGGTTCCAATCAACATTTCCTAAGGCCATGTCTATCCTAGACCTTCTAGTACCAGAGCCTAGATTGTTCCTTGACCAAGTGTAATCTTTTCCAACAAAGCCTATGCCTAGATTTTTCCTTGACCAATGTTATTAACTAAACCATCATCAAAAAAAGAAGAAGAACTATTTTTGATGTCTGTAAGATGAAAATTTAGATCACCAATAATGATCCAAGTACCTGAATGGTTTTCACTAATTTGATGTATAAAATCCCATTGTTCCTTTTTCTTATTTAGTTGGTACAGCCATACATACATGTGAGTAGGTATATTCAGTTTTACTAGGATCATGCTGAACTGCTAGGTTGAAAGTGTTAAGTCTAGATTCTAACAATTCACAGATGAACCAATTCTTCCAGAGTAACACTAGTCCACTAGATAATCCTACTGGCTCAATGAAAGCTTGATTTGGGTATTGGTAGTGACTTAGCAAAGGCTTACTCTTTTCTTGCTTGATTTTGGTCTGACACAGAAAAATTATGTCAGGATTTTGGATTCTGACAAGATCATTAAGATGATACGAGTTTCAGAGGTTTTCAAACCTTGAACGTTCCAGGAAAGAATTCTCATGCTGACAGATAGATTCAGAAACACTATTAAATTTGCAGTTAAAATTCAAATTTTCAAGTAAAAGTGTAAGAAGAGGCCCCTGTATAGCCAAACCACCATTCGCCATGCCGAAACTCTTGTAAATTAGCATACTATAAAGATTAAGATTTGCAATCAGAGAAAACAAGGAAAGAATTTGGGAGAATTCAGGATTTTGTTTACCTGGATTCCTTTGGTTTTTCAGTTGGAGCAGCAGTAGAGGGCATATCGATCAAGAGAGCTAGAGGAAGAGGAAACACAACCAGTCTTCAAATGGGGGTAAATGAAGGCCAAATTGAATAACCCACTTCAAATTTTCTTCAAATTTCTGAGGAACATGTAAAACATGTTCTCCATAATTGGATTTTAGGCCTACAAATTGAAAAAGCTTGAGAGCAAGGGTGCAGAAGTTTTTCCTACCGACCATAGATGGACCATATAATTATGAGGAACGAAATCAACTAAATATTAAAAACTTACAATAAAAAAGATTCAGAGGACTAGTAGCAACTTCAAAGATGACCAAAGACCGAAGGAAAACCCTCACGAGAGAATTAGGAAAAGAGGTTTTGGCGAAATTAAGCCCTAATTAAAGGGACTCAGACACTCAGCGATAAAATACAAGGAAAACGGACAAAATAGAGTTTGGTCAAGACACTCATTGACCAGGATCAAATCTAACAGATGAAAGAGATTACAACAGATGGGTGGCCCTAATACTAAGAATACAACAAAGGACACCAGTAGGGCTGCACAAGACCCACCCACGATACCCATACCCGCCCGTACCCGCTAAATCCGTGGGTTTTTGTCCATACCCGCCCGTTGTGGGTGCGGGGTTGGTTAAGAAAAAAAAAACCCGCTGTATGTGGGTGCGAGTTTGGTTTTAGGTCATACCCGCCATACCCGCCCGAAAAACCCGCTCAATATACACCGTTGATTACAGCTAATCCTTCACTGGCCTTGAGAAGTTAAAGCTCGCTCCCTAGACCACCTATTTTGTCCCTTTCTCCGAGAGACTTCACGTTTTCAATGGTTGTTGGTGTCTTGTGTGTGAACATATCCACAGAGGTGCCAATTTAAGAGCTGGCCTTCTTAACGTTCAGAAATAAAACAGAAGCGTATTCGATTTGCTATCACTATAATTAGCTGCACGCGTCATGAAATATATTAAAGCGGACTCCATGGATTGTAATCTTGAAAATTTCAATGTGGTGCAGCAGATTATAGCGAACTCCTCCTCCTCCTGATCAGTATATCTAATTTTTGGATTACATCTAATTATTACGGGTTTAAGCGGGTTTAAACCCAAACCCGCCCTACCCGCAGCGGGTGGGTAACAAAACCCGCCCGCTGTTTGTGGGTGCGGGATTGGTTATGAAAAAAAAAACCCGCAGGATGTGGGTGCGAGGTTGGTTTGAGCTTATACCCGCCCATGTGCAGCCCTAGACACCAGGTTTCAAAACAAAAGCCTTACATATTTTAGGAAACAGTTTGATAAAGAAACCTATTATAGGGGCTCCAAACATTTGGTTTTGAGGGCTCACAAGATGATAAAATCGGGTTATGAAATAGTAATCAACAAAACCCCATATCTAACTATTTTTTGTAATGGCTAAAATACCCTCCATGAATTATAAAATTAAATTTATTATGTTTTCTTTCTCTTTTCATTCATAAATCATGATGAAGATGATGATCATATAAAAAAAACTAAATCTATTGTCTTCTCATTCTCTTTTCATTCATAAATCATGGTGAAGATGATGATCATAAAAATAAAAATCTATTATTTTTCTTTCTCTCTTCTTCTTGTCCGTCGTGATGAAGATGACGATCATAAAAAGAAAAAACTAAGAAAACCCATCACTTATTTTTGCAAAAAACAGTTTCAGTACTGTCTACGGTTGGGAAAATTCATATTTCCCCACCGTAGACAGTCTACGGTTGGGAAAATTCATACTTCCTAACCATAGACAGTTCAGTCTACGGTTGGGAAAATTCATATTTCCCCACTGTAGGCTGTCTACGGTTGGGAAAATTCATACTTCCCAACCGTAGACAGTTCAGTCTACGATTGGGAAAATTCGTATTTCCCCACCGTAGACTGTCTACGGTTAGGAAATTTTTTATTCCCCAACCGTAGACACAGTTCTGAAACTGTTTTTTTCAAAAACCCAATTCGATCGATTCCGCTCATCCATGCATTGAAACCAATTAAATAAAATGGGTTTTTGATTTTTACCTTATTGAAGTCATTGCGGATGGATTAAATGGTGTAAATCGATAATGAATTATTTTGAGAATTGACGATTAATCGAAGAAATAAGCGATGGAGGTGATGGGAAGAAGAAAATGGAAGAATTAAAGGAGAGAAATGAAAACAAATTAGTTTTAGGTTTTCAATATTTAATTGGTTAAGAGTATTTTAGTATTTTTCTTATGAATTAGGTCCCCTTATCTTCATTGTAGGATATTTGAATCCTTATGAGCCCTCAAAACTCTTTTCTTGGAGCCCCATAGGTTTCTTGATAAAAACCATATTAATCTCGACAAGATTAAGGACCCATCATACAATTACATTTTAACAACCGGATTTGACAAAAGGTCCAGCGACCTTGATTTGAATTTTTCAATTTGAATTTTTCAATTTTTATAACTTCAACATTTTCACACCGTTTTAACAAATAAATTTACAAGATCCAACGACCTTGATTTGAATTTTTCCTTTTTAACTTATCATTTTTAAATCATTTTAACAAATTGATTTTGAAACAAGGTCCAACGACCTTGATTAGCTTTTCTTTCATATTTTTCATTTTGACACTAGGAATCTAGCACGCACCTGGGTATGAACCAAACCCGAGACACCGGATCCACCAGAAAATCGGAATCAAAATTCCTGAAGAAAATTCAAGGAACGCAGACGAGCGAAGAAAACGAACAATACCAAATTTTAAAACTAGAATTCAACGAAGAACTCCCATTGAAACAACAGAAACTGAAACCAAAAAATGAAATAAATGCCTAATTGACCACCACATATATAAACCCCTTAAGAATCGGATTTTTCTATAACTCCCTCAAGATCCAATTTTTTATTTTGATTTTTTGATTTTTTTCCTTTTTCTAGATCTACTCTATTAACTCCTCAGGATCCAGACAATCCGATACAATCTTTAAGTTAAAGGGAAAATAAGAATGCAAAGAAAACAAGATACAGATTCACGTTTAAGATAAAACATTCTAAGATTGAGCTCGAACTCAAAAGAAATTGTCAACCAGTTTCTACCCATAATGTAACAGGGTCTCAAAGAACTGATGGATGTTGACCCATTTCAATCTAAGAGGAGCGAAAGGAAACACAACTTGATTTGCATGCATGGTACCTTGATGATGGAACAATTATTGGTGACACTCTCGAGGTGTCTAAAGCTCTGAATATCATTGAGTCTGAGGGGCCTGGTAGGGGCTTACATCTCAATATAAAGAAAACACAGATCTTTTGGCCAACTGCTGATCCTAGAAGCTTTGATGATGATATGTTTCCTCCAGATATTGGCAGGCCAACGGTAGGGGTTAAACTTCTGGGGGGGCCAGTGAGCCTTGATTTGAACTTTATCAGCGATATGGCGGTGACTAGAGTTCATAAGACTATCCAGTTAATGTCTTCCATCAAAAAACTCAGGGACCCTCAGAGCGAGATGTTATTACTTCGCAATTGCACCGGTGTGTCCAGATTGTACTTTGCTATGCGCACTACCAACCCTGCAGCTTTACAAGAAGCCCTTTGAATTATTTGATGATCACTTATTTCGGTACTTGAGACTCTTGGTCACAGGAGATGGTGCAGGTTTTGGGCCGCTGCAGCGGCGTATCGCTACTCTTCCTCTTAAGGAAGGTGGACTTGGCATTTACACTATGGCGGACACCCGTAATTATTGTTACCTGGCTTCTCAGAGTCAAACGGTTGCGGTTCAAAAGGTGATTCTTGGCAATTTATTCTCTTCAGACAAAGGTTCTGCTTATCAGTCGGCTCTTCAGAACTTCATCCAGGTTTGTGGTTTACCTTCTAACTATTGTGTTGATGATCTCGCCCCCTTTCTATGCACTCCCTGGCAGTCACCTATTTCGACGCAGTTAAGAAGCAAATCCCAAACCAATTTTCTATGTCGCAAGAGATTCCATTTTGTGGAAGTGTAACCGTGTTAAGCACGCTCAAGATTACCTGTTGGCTGTACCCATTAGTGGCATGAACCAATGCCTTGGTCCAAGACAGTTTCGTGCAGTTGTTTGTTACCGACTTGGTATCCCTTTGTTCGCTGAGGGAGGCCTGTGTTCCAGTTGTAACAGACCCATGGATATTTTTGGGGACCATGCTCTTCATTGTGCCAAGGATGTTGGGATCAAATATCGTCATGACCAAGTACGTGATGTTGTCGTTGACATTTGTCACAAAGCTGATGTGCCTGTGCGTAAAGAAGCAGCCCTTGGGCTTTTGTCTGATGATAATAGAGACTTACGCCCTGCGGATATCCTGGTTCTTAATTGGGAAAATGGGCAAGATGTTTGTATGGATGTTACGGAGTCTCTCCATTCACCGGTGAAGGTATTCGTAATTTTGTCCTGTGTCAAGCTATTTCTAATGTTGTTATGCGCAAAAGAAACAAGTACTTGGATCAATGTACTTCTCATGGTTATGGTTTAGGTGTCCTAGCTTTTACCACTCGGGTGAACTTGGTGATGATACTTTATGTTTTTTAAGAGATTGAAGAATTGTATTGTCGATGAACGATGTCGTAGGGGTGTTGGTAAATTTCTTTTTTATAGGCTAGGTGTCGCTATTCAGAAGGGGGTTGGTGCTCAGCTTGTTGCTAGGCTACCAACTAAAGTTCTGTATGACTCTATTTAAATAATAATATATTAAAATTAGAAATAAAAAAAAAAAAAAAAAAATTATATAAAAAATTAAAAAAATAAAACCCACCAAGGGAATCCAGAAAGGGAGAATAAGTTTGTTTGTACCCCTAATATTTTACACAAATAAATGGGCTAACCTAGGCCTCCAAAACTCATACTAGTGGCAAAAGAGGGTTCATTGGGCCTAAGGTGCTTCCCTTGTTTACCCAAGAATGGCTAACTAGGCCTAACAAACACCTCACAAGGAATCCCATGTGCATAGGTTCAAATCAAGCGACTGGGAGCCCGATCACCTGTGCCACATCATCACTAGGCTCGACCAACCGGCGACCGCCACGTCAGCAAATGTGACACGTCATCAAAGTATCACGTCACCAGGTGCCACGTCAGCACAACAAGCACCACGTCAGCACCATATACGACACCTAAAGTGCCACGTCAGCACTAATGACGTGGAAGGCGACACGTCAGCAGGACCAGGGTCACGTCAGCATGCAAGATGACGTGGCAGGCGCCACGTCAGCAGGGCGAGGCCACGTCAGCGGATCAATTGCCACGTCAGCAGCAGTCGGTGACGTGGCGGCTGGCGGCCCAAGCGAGCGGCAATCGGCGATTAATTGGTAATTTGATTCGGTGTTGCGCGATGTAGGTTGGTCCCGTAGTCCCCGGATATTTGCGCCCCAGTCGTATTTCTCTAAGGATATTTCCGCCCCGTTTGCTTACACCCATTTCTCTTACATCTTTGGTTATCCACACCCCATTATAATTCCTTAACCATAATGAAGTTTCTGGAATATTCTGGGAACCATGCAGGGGAAGCCAGGGCATGCAACCATGCAGTCATGCAGGCATGCATGTGTATTATTGCAGGGAGACATGCAGGGACTGTTATTGCAGGGAGGCATGCAGGGGCTGTTATTGCAGGGAGGCATGCAGGGGCCAGTTATGGCAATTGATATCTGTCATAATATCAAAGAAATAAAACGGAAATTCGCCACATATAAAAGGAGAGTTTGACAACCAAAAATGGTAAGCAATCTTCCATACCAAAAATTCCTATGAAAAATCCAATACTAACTTTAGCATCGGAGGGTTTTTTGCAGGTACCCCCCCCCCCCCCCTTTCTCCATAATTCAATTGAAGATCCAGTCCACGAATCAATTATCAGCAAAATCATCGTACAAAAATTCTGTGTTTGGGGTAGGAGTAATTTTACCTTACAAACAGTGGCGCCGACTAAGGGTTTCGAGAAAAGATAATTGTGTTTTACCAAATCGAGTCATGGCAATAATTAGACAGATTGCACGAAGGTCTGATTCTACCAGCAATTCCCAACTGCGAAGGAGACGCGAAATTGAGAGGAACGAAATTGAGGTTCAATCTGCACCTGCTATACCCACTGGAAACAGCCAGGGTCAAGATCATACTCGTAACAGATCACTGGATCGGGGACGAGATCGAGATCGTTTTCGTGACAAAGCTCCAGATCTGAATCGGAGAAAGGAAAAACAACGGGTGATCGATAACGAAGTTATTGACGTTGATGAGGAAAACCCAGATGTTCGTGAAAACAAAGGGTATGCGTTCGACAGCCCATCTAGGAGGAATCGCAATCGACAGGATCTACGTGATGGCCGCACCGCGACTCCCAGTACAGAGGAAGAACAACTACTGAATCGGCTAGACGAGCTAGAGAAGGAGAATGCTCTACTGAGATTAGAACGTGAAAAACAACCTAGGTCTGGTGTTTTGAATAATCAGAGGGTACAATATGTATGGCAACGCCTTGGAAGTCGGATTGAACCACAAGTCGCAGATTCTAACAGAGATGTGATCAATCTTGATCGACCATACAGGAATCTATTGGTCACTGGAGAATTACCGAAACGACCTAGGCGAGTAGGGGATCGGACAGCTGCAACTCAACAGAACGCAGCCAGAACTACGTCTCATTCAAAACGGCTCAGGAATGACGAGAATGAAGCTCGAGACCAACACGACGAGAGCGAAATTTTGGATGATTACTATGATCGTTCGGAGCAAGGCAGGGATGGCAGAGAGACTACTCTGCACCTAAGAAAGAAAATGAGATCGGATAATCATATTCCAGAGGACCGGGATTATGAGCAGGAAGGCAGTTCCTCAGATAGCGACCTAGACGCGATAACAGAAGCTCGCCTTGCCAAGATGATCGAGAAAGTGATGATGAAAAAACAATCCCGAGAAGAAAAGATCGAAAGGCTACATCGAGCAGCAGGAGGTCATTTCAAGCAGAATATCAGAGAATTCAGGTCGCCAATAAATTTTTTAGTTCCAAAATTACCAGAATTCGATGAGAAAACCGATGATCCAGACCAAAGACGTTTTACACTATGAGATCGCCATGTCCTTGTGGCAAGACATCGACGAGTTGATGTGTAAAATGTTTCATAATCATCCCCGACGGGAGGAGCTATAATGTGGTTCAATCGGCTTCCAAAGACAAATCGATCGGGACTTACCATAAGCTGATCGATGATTTTTGCTCTAACTATAAGTACAACAAACGTGACCGGAAAGGATGCCATTCACTGTTCCTTTTAGGAATTCGGAAGGAGGAAAGCATAAGAAAATTCACTAGGCGTTTCAAGCAAGAATTAGCGGACGTGGATGGAGCCAACGACCAAGTTGTCATTGCGGCATACAAACAAGCTTACCAGCATGATCAGAGAGATGTGTACGGTTCTTTGGTCAAGAGACCACCAAAAACTTTGGAAGAACTATATGATCGAGTAGACGAGTACGCCCGAGTGGAGGACGTATCTAAAGCTCGAGAAGAAGTTCACAAGTCATCCAATCATCCAAACGATGGTAAGAGAGAAAAATCCAAGAAACGTTCGAACGGACAGCATAATGATCGTGGGGATGTTCGAGAGAAAAATCAAGGTGAACGCATGGAAACTGGGTATCAGAAATTTCACGATATGAAGCTGACCCCGCTGAGCATAAGTGTCACAGAGTTGTACGAAAAAATACACAAGGATTTGATCCCCCCACATCCTTTGGCAGCAGAAACACGAGATAAACGTGATAGAAGAAAATACTGCAAGTTCCATAAAGACCATGGTCACAAAACTGAGAACTGCCGCTCTTTACAGATCAAGATTCAGCGAATGATCGACGCTGGGAAGCTGCAACAGTACGTGAAAAAGGACTTTGGAAAAGGTCCCGGACAGTTTGGCACGACCAACGTGATTAACGCACATGTGATTAACGTCAGCCACGCCAGGATCCATTCAATGACCAGGCGGGCATCAGAAGACGAAACCGGAAGGAAGCTCGTGCGGTTGAAAGAATGGTACTTGAAAAATCACATCGATTTTGTCGGTAATGGAGCGTAAACTCGGGAACTTGGATGCACAAAGATCGAGTTCTCTGATGCAGACATGATAGGTGTATATGCTCCCCACAATGATGCTATCGTTATAACTGCTTGGATTGGCATGTTTCGTGTACAATCGATTCTAGTTGATACAGGAAGCTCAGTAAGCGTGCTTTTTTCAGGAGCTTACTCCTCTATGAATCTCCCACACGACTTGATTGAGGAGGATGAAAATCCAATTATCGATTTCAGCGGCGAAGTTACAAAGGCGATTGGAAAAGTGAAGATACCTATAATAGTGGCTGACAAATCCGTCTTGGGCACTTTCTTGTTGTTGGATTGCCGAGCACCCTACAATACGATTGTAGGACGAGATTGGCTGCATGAGATCGATGCAGTCACATCATCTAATCATCAATGCTTGAAGTTTATTACCCAAGAAGGAGTCGTGAAAGTGAGAGGCGACCATATGGCCGCCCACAAGTGTCATGAGAGTGCAATGGACTAGTACAACAAGTCAGAAGTTAGCGGAAACCAGATCATGCGAGTCGAGCAGAAATAGCAATTACAGAATCCTCTCCCTCCAAAATCATATAGGGGAGAGTGATGAGTGCCAAATATTGCATATTTATACACCTTTTTATTGGCACTTTACTCATCTTTTGTGCTCATAAATCAGATATTATCCCAGCATTTCGTATTTTCTTTGTTTTCAAGAATAAATATTTGTATTAATTAATTTTGTGTTTTTAGGTAATAAATAAAGCTCGGAGAATCTGAGGAGCCCAAAGAGCGAAGAATTGGAGTCGATCATCTATGGAGCAGATAGCCAAAGCCCACGCGCGAATCAGTTGCAACCCAACAAAGAAGACATGGGCTAGAGCTACCCACGACCCGGATCCGAGCCCGTACACTTCAAGCCGTCAAGATCTCATCTTGCTGCATCCTACGGTCGCTCCCTCATGCGCATCGAAGTTTGCTGCTTCCGCTCAACATCGAATCACTCCAATACCGCTTACCATTCTCGGCCGTCGATCTCCATCACTTCATCCAACGCTCGGTGCGGCGTTCTCATCATACCGCGACCGCTCAACAAATGAAATCCCTAACCCTATACCCCTAATCGAGCAGACCATTCCTCTCTTCGTCTTCTCTTTCTTCTCCTCTCCCGTCTCTATCAGTTGCAGAGCAACTCATCCCCCCCATTCCCCGACCATCTTCTGCAACACCACCTTCTCTTCCATCACCACCTCACCAACAACCCTCCTGACACAGCGCCACAACCACCCTCTCTAGCTTCACTTATCTCTCGCCTAGCCTCTCTCGAAACCCTAGAGGCTATGTAAGAGATGATTGAAACTAGGGTTACGATCAATCAACCCCAAAGATGGAGTTCGAGACGATTAGACAAGAAGGAAGCTCGAGTCGAGGTTATAAGAGTATGGGTACTGTCTTTTCAATTAATTTCTATTTTATAGAATTAGGGTTAGGTATTTTGGGGTGAAGCAATTGTATGTATAAATAGAAGTGTTGGATGTTCATAGAAAAGACGCCCGGATTAGCCCAAGGTCTTTGTCAATTAGGATTTATTTTGTTCTTTGTTTGTTTTGTATCATGTTTTAGTTCAAATTTCTAGGGTTGAGATGAAACCCATAACTGTTGATAATTGTAGTTTATATTTTGATAATTGTTCTTGATTGTGCTATATACTTTAGGATATATAATCGTAATACCTTGCATTTTGCTTTCACAAAGTGCATACCATGTATGCACTGTAGTGTTATCACTATGTAAATGTATTGCAATTCACACTTCATTGTTCTGTTATTGATCCCCTGACTAGTTGTACCTCGAGAAGACAGCTAGTGCTTAGGAGAAATACCCTAATTGTGATTAGATATCCATCTTAGGATAAGTTTGATCATCTAAGTAATGAAAGTGATTTGTGATTAGTTGTACTTGTGATAAGACAACTAATACTAGGAATTAGCTAATTGCTTTGGTTGATAACAAACCATCCTTAGAAACCCCTGGATGAATGGCAGCCTTGCCATTACAAGGGACGAGAACGTTATTGAAGGTGAACTGAATTAGCTCAGATTAGGTGGTGAAGTCGACACCCTAGTGCTTTTATATCTCTGCCTTAGTTTAGAATCACACTACAAACTCAGTCGCTTCGACAACTCCATATTTGTGTTACACACTTGCTAGGAAATCAGTTAGAAGCCTTTGATCAATCAAGCACCACAAGTCCTTGTGGGATCGACCCGTATTTGCCACTGTCTTCATTGAAGACACCGTGCACTTGCGGTTTAGACATAGTCGTAGGATAAAATACACTTTTAAAATCCTACCAAGTTTTTGGCGCCGTTCAAGGGACTTGCGCGTGCCCTTTTGATTTTCGGCTAGACTTAACTGTTTCATTCTCATCTCTGTATATATTCTTTTGCATTCTTTGCTTGTCTTCTTGTTTTAGTATAACTTAGTTTAAGTTTTTAACTTGCATTTGTAACTTAGCATTGTAAGTTTATTTGTCTGCATTTCTCCCCTGTACATTTTCATTTTGTATTCCCTGTATTTGCATAAGCATGATAACTTAGCTGTTTTCTTTCATTTTCATCTCAGTTCATCTCAAGTCATCTCAGTTCTTGTAGCTTCTTGTTTTCTTGCATCTCAGTTCATTAGGGCATATTTCATTACCTTTGGTGTATCCTCATTGCATCTTTAGTATAACTTGTAAATAGCCTTGCACTTATAATCATCATAACTAGTGCTGTCACTTAGTGTGATTATCACTTTGCATCTGAGCTACAACTTAATAAGTGACTTTGTAAGCATCACTGCCTTATCCTGATCTCGTCCAAGTTATTCTCGTGTACTGTAAGTCGTTGAGCAGTGCCCAAGAAAGAAAAGGTGCTTGTTGTGCTTGCCAAGCCAACCCAAGGCAGACACAGTGCTGCAGACTTGCGATACTTGCTCTGCTTGCTGTGAGGCTGTGCTACTCACTACCCTGTGAGTAAGGTAAGCTCACCAAATACTATATTTTGTGAGTCTGTGGAGCATTGAATGATTGCCCTGTGAGCATAACCCCTTATGCATGCTGTGAGCTGCTCTTAAACCTGCCCTGTGCTTGTGTGAGACCCTGTGTATTGCTTTGTATGAAACGCTTTCATAGCATACATGTGAGCTAATCTGTGTTGAAAATATTGATTGTGTATAACCTGAGCATGCCCTGGAAATCATTGAAATATAAACTAGTTTCCCTGCTAAGTCTTGCTTGCACTCGAGATAGATGCTGTGAGCATTCTCCAGCCCCTGTAGCTGTGAGTGTGAATAAGTATCCTGAGAAACCAAACTGTGTTGTATGCTCTGTGTGTTTTGAGCACATAAACCACCTTGCTAGCCCCTGAAGCTGCAAGTGTTGGGTCATAACTTGGAAGCCAAATTTGCCGAGCATCCGCCCGTCACCACCCGTCAACCCCTGTGGCCTTTGTGAATTAGTTTTAACATTGTGTGAACAATCGAGCCATAATCGAATAACACCCGAGCTCAGCCCGCTCCCTTGCTAGCCCCCGAAGCCGCAAGTTTGCGCTGATTGCAAACCCCGCTACCATCATTTGAGCATAACCTGTCTCACCCGAGCATGACACCCCGATAATCCTAAAATCGAATGATTGCTCGCCGTGAATGTGCACCCGTGTACCTTGAGCTTGTATTGCCTTGAACTGGTAGCCAACCGATAGCCAACCGTATTGCCTTGTGTGACTCGCAAACCATCGACCTAGCCTCGTGCATGAGCTCGTGCTAGCCGCTTTGCCGAGCATTGTATAAGCCGAAATTAGTCCGTGTTTAGCATAATCATTGTATATAAGTCTGTAGCACCTAAACTTGTGCATTCCTCTCGTGTGTCCGAGCACCTAGTCGTCTTGTGCATGAGCCGAACCCTAACCAGGGCTCTCGCACAAGCTTGTCGGCCAAACTAAACCCAAGACCGGCGGGCCGCTAACTTGCCGCACAAAACCGAAGCCTCATACTGGGCCGACTAACCACACCAGTGGGCTCATTGAACCCAACCTGGGTTGCAAACAAACTTTAGCCCAGTTCACCTGGGCTAACACAACCTGGGCTCTACACACAGCTAGCCCACTTAACAAAAACCAAACCTGGGCTGTTAACATACAACCAATCTGGGCCATTTAAACTGTTGGGCTTAACACTTTCACTGGGCTAACTCAGCCTAAGTTTTGCAAACACTTTGGGCTGCAACCACACATAATCCCAATAAACCAAACTGAAGCCCAATCAACCGAAATCAAATCCCAACAAACCAAAACCCAACAAAACCAAATGAAACCCAATAAACCAAACCAATCCCACCAAAACCAAATTAGATTGTGAGTTCAATTTGAGAGCTAGACCATGTCAGGATTTTGGTCTGCATCTGGGGATGGAACAAATAAATCCCTTAGAGAGCTTGCTTACGGGCACGCTTCACAGGATGAACCCCCCACATACCATAGTGACTTTAGGGAATTTTATGCGCCCTCTCAGGGCCCTGACCTCACATACCCTAATCACTATGAGCCCATGTATCATCCATCACAGGTTGAGAATGAACACTCTCCTCATACCCAGTCATCACTTTTAGATCAATTAGAGGCTCGACTATCTGCTTTAAAAAGGCAATCTGTCGAATCTAATTCCTCTAGGCAATATATTTATGCTTGCACCTTATGTGGTGGCTTAGACCACCCTGATGATTACTGTTATATTTTGCATGCTTATAGACAGTCTAGAAAACCATCCAATGTACGAAGTGTCTAGAAGTGACTATTGGGACCATAATCAACCCGCACACATGCATCATTCACCACAAGTGGGGAGATGAACAATTTTATACTCCCCCAACTCCTAGTTTGCAATCAGCAATGGAAACACTCATGGAGCAAAATGCTAGGCTTGAAATGAATGCAATGCATGACCATCCATATAGCAACATGTCTGAATTTCCCTTCTCTAGTGAACCTCATGCACAACCATACAATGAATATCCATATGAGGAATGCATACCCACTAGTGAAAACTTTCCTTTCATTGAACAACATAATAAACTTCTTGAATTTAGTCAAAACCTTGAGCAAAACCTTGAGCAATATCAAAAGTCAATGACCAAAGGTTTGCGAGCTTAGAACTCAAATTGAGTCAAAACGTGATGCACTAAATGAGGAAAGGGAGGAATTTCAAGATGAAATGAATGTTAGGGAAATGCATTTGTGCTATGATGATGATGAGGATGAATATGATATGTTAGAAGAGCATGTTTACACCGAAAATGTAGTAGAATCTTTTGGTTCGCAGACGTTAGGCGTCTCTTCGTGAACCCTATGAATGATGCCTCTTCGATATTCATACATGTGATGTTGATGTGGAACCTGTGGAATTTCCCCGTGAAAATGACCATGATTTACCCTCTTTTGACTTTAGGAAAGTATGTGATGGTACAAATGATTTTAAAAATGAAAACAACTTAGATGTATCTAACCTCTCTCCTGAGTCACAAATTGAAACTCCTTCACCCAACCTAGGTGTAGTTTGTCACAAAATTGCAAAACCAACTTTTCTGAAAATGCCTAACTTAGGCCTAGAACTTTGTGCTTCCCAAGTCCTCTTGGACTATTTTGCATCAAAGTATAACACTCTTAAGGAGCCACAGTTGGAATGTGTATGTCCTCGTAATTAGCAAAACTCATTTTGAGTTAGACCTTTTGCATGATGTACCTTTAAAATTGCAAGATTTTGTTCTCACAAACACACCTGTTCACAAGTTTAGGTTTGGGGGAAACTTCTTCACATCTACAGTCTTACTTGCACTCTCATGTTATATTTGTGTAAGATTGTTGATGGTTGTACATATCGTCTTTTGGGTTGATCCTCAACTCTTTAGACTGTTGGTTTATGGTGCATTTTCATTGTATATATCCAGTAGGACTTGTTAAATTTTTCTTTTCTTGATTCGGTTGAGTCTTCTTGCACATATATTATGCTAATCCGATATGATCTCCGTTGAGAATGTTGGATTCTAGCCTTGACTAAAGAAGCTCAACCTTGCTCCCGCCGACATACCGGTAATCTCTTCCCTTTTATCTTATCAGCATAGTTCTCGTGGTACGTGACTGTTTAAATTTTTCCTATCTGTGACACATTGAGGACAATGTTTGATTTAGGTTTGGGGGTGCATTTAGAGTTTTTAGTCTTTTATTTTACCTTTTATTTTCAAAAAAAAAAAAATAAAAAAAAAAAAAAAAAATAATTCAAAACTCTTTTTGTAAAACCTCCAACTTTAGAGATTTTAGAGTCACTAGCATGCTTTTAGCTATGTTTACATAGAGATTCTGACCGAAATAACAGAAATTGGAAGTAGGAAAACGCAATCGGGTTTCTTAGTCGATTAGAGCGTTAAAGTTGGATTTAACCATACCGGAGGGGGCGAATTAGGTCTTTGTTTAGATATTCGGTAGTAGAATTGTGATCAACCATAGTGGAGACTACCCATTTTACATCAAGCGAGGTACCGACCTTCACTCTTTGTGACTTTCTAGAAAAGCTTTTTAGAGTGTGTGTCACCGTACGTCAATTCCGGTAGGAATGGTGAGCTACCCAACTTCGCACCACTTTCAAAGACTACTTTTGATCTCTTGAGTGCTAATTCCGTCAATCATGAGGGTGACGTCTAAAGATGAAAACTCCTTCTAAATACCGATTTGTAGTTAGCATCACTCTCTCTCAATCGCAAGACCCATAGAAACACATCATCGTCAGCAACCGGAGCAGAATCAGAATATTGAAAGAAAAGTTGAGATAGTCCAAGGTTTATATGCAACAAAACAAAGAAAAGAAAATAGAATGAGAATTAATGAAGTTTGTGAAAAATTGAGTTTATCGTTTTATTGTAACTTAAAAAAAATAAAAAAAAAAAAAAAAAAAAAAAAAAAAAAATTATTATTAAGTTTTTGTGAAGTTCGAAGTTCGTCATCAATAGTCATGACCGAAGACCGAAAGACCGAAGATTGAAGACGTTTCTATGGTTTCTTATGAGAGAGTGATATTAATTGCCGATCGGGTGAGAAGTGAGTGAGTACTCCCACCCTTGCTAATGGTTGATTTCCTTTCTTAGAGATCATTAGAAAAAGATTCTTTTTGTCCACACTTCGTGGAGTCTCCGATTTCATTTTGGAAGGTTCTCCTTCTTACCTACAACGTGTGCAGGATTTCTCTCTTTATTCCCGCTTGCACACATGAGAGACTAAAAAAGCGATCTTTTTGAGTGCAATTATCATAAAACCCTAATGGTGAGGCAGAAGTCGAGGCTTATGATCACAATCGAACCCGGATTCTTTCATATGGTATGGTTACTTCTCCTTCAAAGACTTAAGGATGAGAATGCGTTCTTCGATAGTTCTAACTTCCGTTACTAGCATACGAAACTCTATGTCCTCATAGCTTCTTGGAGGCTTGAGACTCTTTTACACTCGAAGTTGGAGAAGGTTTTGTGGGTACACCTGCGGTAAACCCTCACGAGACTACAACTCGTCCACTAGGGACACATCTAGGGGTTTAAAGGCTTAGTGCATACGCTAAATGCATTCGAGAGACCTACGACAGGTGGTATAGTTAGGATTTCTTCATTTTTGTTTCACTTGAGGACAAGTAAAATTCGAGTTTGGGGGTATTTGATGAGTGCCAAATATTGCATATTTATACACCTTTTATTGGCACTTTACTCATCTTTTGTGCTCATAAATCGGATATTATCCCGCATTCCGTATTTTCTTTGTTTTCAAGAATAAATATTTGTATTAATTAATTTTGTGTTTTTAGGTAATAAATAAAGCTCGGAGAATCGAGGAGCCCAAAGAGCGAAGAATTGGAGTCGATCATCTATGGAGCAGATAGCCAAAGCCCACGCGCGAATCAGTTGCAACCCAACAAAGAAGACATGGGCTAGAGCTACCCACGACCCGGATCCGAGCCCGTACACTTCAAGCCGTCAAGATCTCATCTTGCTGCATCCTACGGTCGCTCCCTCATGCGCATCGAAGTTTGCTGCTTCCGCTCAACATCGAATCACTCCAATACCGCTTACCATTCTCGGCCGTCAGATCTCCATCAGCTTCATCCAACGCTCGGTGCAGCGTTCTCATCATACCCCGCTGTGACCGCTCAACAGCGAAATCCCTAACCCTATACCCCTAATCGAGCAGACCATTCCTCTCTTCGTCTTCTCTTTCTTCTCCTCTCCCGTCTCTATCAGTTGCAGAGCAACTCATCCCCCCCATTCCCCGACCATCTTCTGCAACACCACCTTCTCTTCCATCACCACCTCACCAACAACCCTCCTGACACAGCGCCACAACCACCCTCTCTAGCTTCACTTATCTCTCGCCTAGCCTCTCTCGAAACCCTAGAGGCTATGTAAGAGATGATTGAAACTAGGGTTACGATCAATCAACCCCAAAGATGGAGTTCTGAGACGATTAGACAAGAAGGAAGCTCGAGTCAGAGGTTATAAGAGTATGGGTACTCTGTCTTTTCAATTAATTTCTATTTTATAGAATTAGGGTTAGGTATTTTGGGGTGAAGCAATTGTATGTATAAATAGAAGTGTTGGATGTTCATAGAAAAGACGCCTGGATTAGCCAGTGCTGTCAATTAGGATTTATTTTGTTCTTTGTTTGTTTTGTATCATGTTTTAGTTCAAATTTCTAGGGTTGAGATGAAACCCATAATCTGTTGATAATTGTAGTTTATATTTTGATAATTGTTCTTGATTGTGCTATATACTTTAGGATATATAATCGAATACCTTGCATTTTGCTTTCACAAAGTGCATACCATGTATGCATTTGTAGTCGAGTTATCACTATGTAAATGTATTGCAATTCACACTTCATTGTTCATTATTGATCCCCGGACTAGTTGTACCTCGAGAAGACTGACTAGTGCTTAGGAGAAATACCCTAATTGTGATTAGATATCCATCTTAGGATAAGTTTGATCATCTAAGTAATGAAAGTGATTTGTGATTAGTTGTACTGTGATAAGACAACTAATACTAGGAATTAGCTAATTGCTTTGGTTGATAACAAACCATCCTTAGAAACCCTGGATGAATGGCAGCCTTGCCATTACAAGGGACGAGAACGTTATTGAAGGTGAACTGAATTAGCTCAGATTAGGTGGTGAAGTCGACACCCTAGTGCTTTTATATCTCTGCCTTAGTTTAGAATCACACTACAAACTCAGTCGCTTCGACAACTCCATATTTGTGTTACACACTTGCTAGGAAATCAGTTAGAAGCCTTTGATCAATCAAGCACCACAAGTCCTTGTGGGATCGACCCGTATTTGCCACTGTCTTCATTGAAGACACCGTGCACTTGCGGTTTAGACATAGTCGTAGGATAAAATACACTTTTAAAATCCTACCAGAGAGGACGCAGCTGAACCCCAACAGTTGAGAAACTGTTCGAGGTCCAGATTGGAGATGAGGAGCACAAAACAACGTTCGTAGGGGCAGATCTGCCTGCACATGAACGCGATGGTCTGATTACGTTGCTAAGGGCAAACACCGATGTTTTTGCATGGAGTTTTGCTGAGATGCCAGGGATAGATCCGAATGTAGCCTGCCACAGGCTAAACATCGATGAGAATTTCCATCCTGTTCGACAGAAAATCAGGAATATGGCACAAAGTAAAAAGGATGGAGTTACCGAAGTCGAAAACTGTTGGAAGCAGGCTTTATTCGACCAGTGCAATATCCACGTTGGCTGTCAAATGTCGTACCCGTTCCGAAGAAGAATGGTAAAATTCGTGTATGTATCGATTTTACCGATTTGAATAAAGCATGTCCGAGTGATCCGTACCCGCTGCCACGGATAAGAGATTTGGTGGATGCAACCGCAGGATATGGGAGACTGTCATTCATGGACGGGTTTTCTGGCTATAACCAAATACCTTTGTTCGAGGACGATCAAGAGCATACTGCGTTCGTAACTGACATAGGAGTCTACTGTTATACTGTAATGTCGTTCGGGCTAAAGAACGCAGGGGAAACCTACCAGCACTTGGTGGACCATATGTTCAAGGATCTAATTGGGAAGTCGATGGAAGTATATATCGATGATATGGTAGTGAAATCCGAGCAAAACGAATCGCATTTTCTTGATCTGCAAAATACATTTGATATCTTAAGGCAATATCGTATGAAGCTCAATCCGGCAAAATGTTCATTCGGGCTGTCATCGGGAAAATTCCCTGGATACTTGATGACGCACAGAGGAATTGAGGCGAATCCGGAGCAAATCAGAGCCATCAGAGAAATGCCATCCCCGAGAACTAAAAAGGAGGTCTAGAAGCTAGCGGGGCGATTAGCAGCTTTAAACCATTTCATTTCACGATCGTCGGATCGATTCAAGCCATTCTTTGATGTTTTGAAAAAAGCAGTGAATTTTGGTTGGACGGATGAGTGCGAAAAGGCTTTTGATGAGATCAAGAAGTATTTGTCAACTCCCCCAGTTTTGGTGAGTCCAAAAACTGGACAACCTATCAGAGTATATCTGGCTGCAACGGAGAACGCTGTGAGTGCAGTGCTGTTTGTTACAGACCCATATGAGAAACTTGTTTACTTCGTCAATAAATCCTTGACGGGGGCGGAAACATGGTATAAGAAAATTGAAAAGATAGCGCTTGCACTTTTTCACGCATCTCGTCGCCTCAAGCCTTATTTCCAAGGAAGGCAGATCGTAGTATGCTCGGAATACCCGCTGAAGAGAATCCTGGAACGTGCTGATGATTCCAGTCGTCTAGCCATATGGTCAAATTTTCTGGGGGCGTATGAAATCAAGTACGAAACCAGAACTGTAGAAAAAGGACACGCCCTGCTGCTAGCAGATTTTCCTGTGAACGATATAGAAACGGTTGCTGGAGAAGAAGATGAGTTGTTCAAACCCTCGAGCGGGCCACTCGATCGACTGGGGGCGAGTCTGCAATGGAGATCGATACACCAGAAACATTATGGACTGTATTAAACGATGGGTCATCAAACGTTGGTGGTGCTGGAGTTGGATGCGTCATCCTTACCCCCGAAGGTTCGAGGATCGAGAAAGTGACCAGGCTGGGTTTCCAAGCATCAAACAATGAAGCTGAATATGAAGATGCAATAATCGGTTTAAAAGCTGTCAAACAGTTAGATGCGAAGTACGTGAAGCTGGTCACTGATTCCATGCTAGTGGTCAACCAGTTTCTGGGGACCTACAGAGCCAAGGAAGAGAGAATGGCCCTGTATTTGGATTATATGAAAAAGCTGGCAAATGAGTTCGACCAATTCTGTATTGGGCAGAGACCGCGGTTAGAAAACATGCATGCAGATGCTTTGGCATATCTTTCTTCCGCAGTTGAAACTGACTCCACCCGTTTCGTTGTAGTATATTTCCAAGAGTTACCTAGCATTTCCGACAGCCGATTTGTTCTGGCTCTCGAACACGCTAGTGGAGGCGAGAGGGAAGCTACATCAGCACATGGAGATACTGAGAACATCGGCAGCAATATGGATGTTGACAATCCAACGACAGATAATTCTGGCAATCATGTTGAAAAAGTTGCAGACTGGCGCCAACCTTACATTCAGTACCTGACAACTGGCAAACTCCCTGAAGATGAGAAACTTGCTGCAAAGGTGAAAAGGAATTCATGGAGATACTCAATGATCGAAGGGTTGTTATACCGCAAACCTGTAGCTTTGGAGCCATTTTTGCGATGCGTATCAGCCGAGGAAGGACAACTGATACTGGCAGAGGCTCATGAGGGAATATGTGGTAGCCATTCTGGAGGGCGCAGTCTCGCGCACATGATACTTACCCAGGGGTATTTCTGGTACATGCAGAAAAACGCTAAAGAATATGCGCAGAAATGTGTGCCATGCCAAGAACACGCTTCAATTTCGAAAAGACCCGCCAACGAATTACATCCAATTTTTAGTCCCTGGCCATTTTCCATGTGGGGATTGGACATCGTCGGGCCGCTCCCCAAAGCTCCTGGAGGCATCAGATTCGTACTAGCCGCTACCGATTATTTCACCAAGTGGGTCGAAGCAGTGGCACTGGTACATGTCACCAGACATGATGTGAAAAGGTTCATATAGGAGAATATCGTCTGCAGGTTCGGTATCCCATACGCGATAATATCAGACAATGGGAAGCAGTTCGATTCAGGAGTAATCAAAGACTTTTGCAAGGGCCTGAATATTCGCCACAATATCTCGTCTCCTTACTATGCTCAAAGAAACGGGCAGGCAGAAGCAACCAACCGAGTTATTATGGACAACCTCAAGAAACGGCTGGAGAAGGCGAAGGGAAAATGGACTGAAGAATTCCCCGGAGTTTTATGGTCCTATCGAACAACCCCGAAAAGATCCACCGGATTTTCTCCATTTACATTGGCGTATGGGACAGAGGCAGTCATACCCACCGAGGTACAACTCAAGACTACCAAAACTCGTGCTGTCAAGTCCGGAAAAAATGACAACATACTGGCTTTGGATAAAGATTTCTTTGGAAGAACAAACGAAATGACCTTGCGCAAAGAGGTTGGTCCGATACGAGCAGACAATCAAGCTGGGATATGATCGCAAGGTCAGAGAACGGTCGTTCAAACCAGGGGAATATGTCTTGAAGAAAACCCGAGCCGCCACAATGGAACCGAACTGTGGGAAGCTCGGAGCAAACTGGGAAGGCCCATACATAGTGGATAGACCAGCATCTCGTGGGTCCTACTACTTGAGGAATCTCGGCGGAACTGAGGATTCGAATCCATGGAAGCCGTGGAATTCGTTCCACTTGAAAAAGTTTTATCATTAGAAGTAGATTCAAATCCTGCTGTGCTGCACTCTTTTTCCTTTTTGATGGTTTTGTCCCACTGGGTTTTCCTCTCAAAGGTTTTAACGAGGCAGCTGTGGTCAAAGCAGTAGGTATTTATCTTGTTATTTCAATTTAGAAATTTAAATTCAACATTATTTTGGTATTCCAGACTTTATCGATATTGTTCGTGTTAATTATAAGCTGCTATAGATGATCGAATCCACAGTCAGCCCTAACTGACAAAACAGTACAGTTCAAGTCTACTGTCAGCAACGTCTCTGACACCTCGTAGATAGGGTGAGTGCACAATTCGAGCATTTTTACCCTATCTCAATTTTATCCCCATCGTATGGGCAAAGAACAAATGTGGCGAACATTTTCATCTGTCGTGCACGTGAAAATGTACACATCCCAAACTCTGCGCACATCTTGAATAGTAGAACCGGCCCCCGCGCAAATTCAAGATAGCAGAAAAACTCAACTTTTCATTCCATGCGCAAGCAAAATGCAGCAGGGAGGTGCACCCCTGCGCGAGCATTGAGAAGCATGACACAAAACATACTGGGGGCGAGTTATATGTCACCTCAACCACTTGGGGGCAAGATATGTAACACTCCAGAGCAATCAACACATCCTTTGGGGCGAGTTGTGTAACACTCCGAACAACACGCTCGGGGGCGAGTTATGTAACACTCCAAAAAAAAAAAAAAAATGCAAATCAGAGGGGAAACCGAACTTCTTAACCCATAACAGGTTATGGATTAAGAGGGGGCGATGTTTGTACCCCTAATATTTTACACAAATAAATGGGCTAACCTAGGCCTCCAAAACTCCTCCTAGTGGCAAAAGAGGGTTCATTGGGCCTAAGGTGCTTCCCTTGTTTAACCAAAAATGGCTAACTAGGCCTAACAAACACCTCACAAGGAATCTCATGTGCATAGGTTCAAATCAAGCGACTGGGAGCCCGATCACCTGTGCCACATCATTACTAGGCTCGACCAACCGGCGACCGCCACATCAGACGCCACGTCAGCAAATGTGACACGTCATCAAACTGACACGTCACCATGAGCCACATCACCGAGGATGATGACGTGGCATGTGCCACGTCAGCATAACAAGCGCCACGTCAACAGAATTGATGATGTGGCAGATGCCACGTCAGCACCATATAGACACCTAAAGTGCCACGTCAGCACTGATGACGTGGCAGGCGACATGTCAGCAGGGTCAGTCGGCATGCAAGATGACGTGGCAGGCGCCACGTCAGCAGGGCGAGGCCACGTCAACGGATCAATTGCCACGTCAGCGGCAGTCGGTGACGTGGCGGCCGGCGGCCCAAGCGAGCGGCAATCGGCGATTAATTGGAAGTCGGCGATTAATCGGCAATTAATTGGTAATTTGATTCGGTGTTGCGCGATGTAGGTTGGTCCCGTAGTCCCCGGATATTTGCACCCCAGTCATATTTCTCTAAGGATATTTCCGCCCCGTTTGCTTACACCCATTTCTCTTACATCTTTGGTTATCCACACCCCATTATAATTCCTTAACCATAATGAAGTTTCTGGAATATTCTGGGAAGCATGCAGGGGAAGCCAGGGCATGCAACCATGCAGTCATGCAGGCATGCATGTGTATTATTGCAGGGAGACATGCAGGGACTGTTATTGCAGGGAGGCATGCAGGGGCTGTTATTGCAGGAAGGCATGCAGGGGCCAGTTATGGCAATTGATATGCCATAATATCAAAGAAATAAAACGGAAATTGGCCACATATAAAAGGAGAGTTTGACAACCAAAAATGGTAAGCAATCTTCCATACCAAAAATTCTTGTGAAAAATCCAATACTAACTTTAGCATCGGAGGGTTTTTTGTAGGTACCCCCTTTCTCCATAATTCAATTGAAGATCCAGTCCACGAATCAATTATCAGCAAAATCATCGTACAAAAATTCTGTGTTTGGGGTAGGAGTAAATTTACCTTACAAACAAAGTTATTAACAAGATTAACGCAAAGGTGTTCTTTCTCGAATCCAAAAGAAATGATCGTGAGCTTTCTATCCATAGTGCAACAGGATCTTAAAGCATAGTGATGATTGACGACAATTTCAATCTAAAAGGGGAGACAAGCAACACAAAGGATAGGCCTCAAGACAAACCAGGAACTTAATGTTGCTCAAAAGCAACATCATTAAAGGATCACAACAGAAAATAAGAGAGAAAGAAAAAAACAACACAAAATTGGTCAAAAAGACCAAAATCAACAATTCCTGGGTGAAAAAGACACTTAGGTTTTGATACTGTTTAAATAGCCAAAAATTAAAAAGATACTATTTAAATGGACAAAAATTTAAAAATAGGCAGGATGTAACTAGGTTCATCCTGTCCATTTTCAAATATTTTTTTCTTATTTTTATTTTTTACAGGATGCATCCAGTTTCATCCTTGCTATTTTTTAAGTATAAGCCAGGATGAATCCAGTTTCATCCTTGCTATTTTTTTTTTGGCTATTTCACCCGTACTTTTTTTTTACTCGTCCATTTGAACCGTGTTTTAAATTTTTTGTACAAATGACCCATTTTCTCAAAAAACAACTATACTAGTAACAACTACACCCTCAAGGGATTACCCCACTGGTCCACTCCCCTACCTCCCTTATTGATGATCGATCTACATCTCTGCTAACTCCTCCTTACTTTACCAAAAGAATCCAGTTATGGGTTGCCAGAGTTTAGAAACCTATCTAAACTAGGAAATCAACCAAACTAGTAAAGAGAACTTATTAGGAAAAGACTACTATATTGCTTTTGTACCCACTTAACCGACAAACGAAAGTGGAACTTCTTGTTCTCGGTCGTTGTTGACAACCTTGAACCACCAACAACTGTTAAACTACTTACTTCAATTAACAACATCAAAAATTTACTACCCAAAAAATAGTAATGGAAGAAACAAAAGTTAAGGGGAAGAAGAAGAATTCTGCTCCTAAGCTTCTCTCTGTACCACGTTCTGATGATGTTTCATTAATCATTTGCCAAATTCTTGTAAGAATTTTTAATCTAGGTATTCATATTTGCTCATCGTAGCTAGGCATGTTACAATAATTAATCTAGGTATTCATATTTGCTCTTCCATTCACATAGGTACCAGAGTTGAAAATTCTAGGTATTCTATGTTTGAGACTAGGGTTGCACATGGGCGGGTTTGGCAGGTATTAGCTAAAACCAACCTCGCACCCATAGACTGCAGGTTTTAATTTTCATAACCAACCCCGCACCCACAAACAGCGGGCGGGTTTTGTTACCCGCCCGCTACGGGTTGGGCGGGTTTGGGTTTGAACCCACTAAGGATCCTAATTGTTCTCCGAATCATAATGCATCTCTAAACTTTAGAATACTTCAAGGACATTAATTATACAAAGTCCGATCCTATAATCATTCTCCACTAAGGATCCTAATTCTTTTTTTTTTATGCAAAACGGGGGAATTTTTATTAACTTTGAGAAACTGGAACAAAAGTACTCATATCCTCCAATATTGCACTTGCAATAAAACTTGGAGGATAATTATACCAAGTTTGAGAAGTACTATAAATTCTAGCATGTTTTGCCAGCCTATCTGCTGGCTTGTTTATTTTCCTACTAATGTTTTTACATATCCAAGATGGATGAATTTCAAGCTTAGTTTTTATATCTTGTATCAGAGTTTGGTTTTCCCAAGCAGCATGATGTAGCCCTTCATTTACTGCCTTGATCACCAACTCTGCATCCATTTCAAATACTGCAAATTGAATATTCAAATCTTCTGCACACTGCATTGCATACAAAAGTCCCCTGCATTCTGCTGCTTCAGCACTTAAGAGTCCATCGGAATAGCCGCATTTTGCTTGGATGAATTCTCCTGCAAAAGAACGACATATTAGTCCCCATCCTGAATAAATCATCTGATTTATAATTTTAAAAAATGCATCACAACAGAAGGAAATGTAAGGAGATGTTGGTGGATTCCAAGTTTTTATTGTCTGATGCACGCAGGGCCGGCCCTAAGGCAAGGTCAACGAAGGTTGACTTTGGGGCATCACTGAAATAGGGGCAACAAATTTAGTTTTTGTATAGGGGTGGTTTGTGTTAAAATAATTAAAAGGAGGTTTGAATCGTAATTACCAAAAATAAAAGGATATATTCCTAATAGATTTAGGGGCATATTGTAAATAGTTAGTTACTTTAATGGCTTATTGTTAATTATAAAACAAGTCTCATATATTATTCAGAGACCAATTTTCTTTCTATCTGACTCTCTAGAAACCTTGGTCTCCTTCTTCCTGGTTCCTAGTTCTTTCCCTACACCACTGCGGCTTGAACCCTCAATTCAATAATAAGAATATAGATCGTCATGTATATTCTAAGATTGATTTTAAGTTTAATCTTTTGATTTTTCGGTTAGTATTACTTGATTGTATTTTTGGAGAAAAAAATTTTAGGCCCCCAATTCAATCAAATTCATGCTCTACAATGTTCTCAAATATAGTCTAGTAATCACACATACATATGATAGTTGCATCATCCAAGTAATTTATTGCTTATAGAATTATAATTCTGGGTTATTTTGACGAAAACAAATTGTTTGATGTTTTTCTTTGTTGAATCTAAAGACCATGCATATGTATCGTAAGAAGACATTGGATCTTTACTTTTGGGTCTAATAACTTAACATTCATCTTTTGGTATTGTAATTGTTGCTAATGTTGCTAATGTTTCTATAGTTATTGATTTTAGGAATCAGTTCAACCTTTGAATCCTCTCGCTTGGTTATGCAATTGTTGTCTTTTGGTACTTTCTTGTATTCTTAAGCAACATTCAAAAGACCAAAGGAAATTCATTGTTTCCTTTCAGTTAAAAACAGAAGAAAACAATCGATTTTTGGTGTTTTTTTTTTTGGCTGTTTCTTATTACTGGATACTAGGGAATATGTCTTTACTTCTCCCACTAACACTTATGCTTAATGTGAATTACTCCTTTGGTGTTACTTGATCTTTTAGTATGAACTTAATAGTGTATTTCGTCACTATCACTTGATCTTAATATCATGAATTATGTTTTAGCTGTTACCATATGCCTACTTTCACTTTGAAATTTAGGATTTCTAATTATGTTTTAGAACTTAGATGGATTAGAAATGATTATTTTAACGCAGTATAAATATGAATAAGGTGAGTCTTGGCTATATATGCTTTATGTACTGTGAAATGGGGCAACAATATTACTGCCACTTCGGGGCAGTAAAATCTCAGGGCCGGCCCTGGATGCACGCTGTTGTTGCCATTGTGATGCTGTTTCAGCATTTTCTTTCCTGTAGAATCTATTAGATGATAATGCATACTAGAAGAGACAAGATTTGATTAGTAAAACCCGGATCCTAATTCCTAACCCCATAAAGTTCTTTACTGCCTGCCTCTCATTCAACTAAATGACTGAGAAACTTCCGCATCATTTTCACTTTAATAATTTAATTGCATCGTTACTCTTTAGCTTAAACGCCAATATGGTGGTGAAGGTCTAATGGTAAGTTGCAACTACAAGAAAAATTATGTACACACAGTAATAAACCAAATTTGGGCACAGCCGTGGTACGTATGCGAATGGGCACAGATGTGGTATGTATGCGAATGCAAGCAATACATTTTTACTTTAAAAACAAAGAAACAAGTGGAGCAAACTAAATTCAAACCATAAATCTCCGCATGATCTTTTATCTTCATTCTCTACGGGTTTTTCGGGCGGGTTTGGGCAGGTATTAGCTAAAACCAACATCGCACCCATAGACAACGGGATTTTATTTTCATAACCAACCCCGCACCCACAACGGACGGGTTCGGATTAAAAACCCATGGGTTTAGTGGGTACGGGCGGGTTTGGGTATGATGGGCGGGTCTTGTGCAGCCCTATTTGAGACTAAATTTTTTTGGTTTTCTACAATGTTCTGAAAAACGGCCCGGACGTCGACTCGGAAAAGTTACCGGGTCAGGGTCAAAAGGTTCAACCAGTGATTCAACCCGGGTTCACTGGGTCACATATATTATAAGCTTAACAAGTTAAGAACCTGTTGTAAACCTGTAACATGACTAACATCTCTACAGTGTACACCAATTCCATAACAATTGTTGCATATTGAGCTTAAAATCTTGAATTTGAAATATAAAAATAGCAATCCAGAATCCAAATAGCAATCCAAAATATAAAATTCAAACAATAAGTAAACTAGAAACTAGCTGACCAAGGTAGCGCCATAACGCTTAAGATCAATTCTAAGTTTTATTATTGAGTTTTAACTTCTAAACACGAGCAAAATCAACGAGGGAAATCATTCAAATTGAAATGGCTATCTGAAGAACCAACATCTTGATAACCAACATTATTCAGGTTGTGGCGTTAAAACATCCTATCATTTTCCATCTCCATATCATTGTCATCAAGCTCATTCCACTCTCCAGCAGCATTTCCACTAACCTCATCTGTCAAACAACACAGCTATTTAGCAAAACAAACCAAAGTTAAGCAGAATAGTCAAATAATACTAAATCAATCAAGTACCTGCTCTTGCTTGTGGTAAATTATGGTGTCTCCGAGTTTCATTTTCAAATATTGGAATTGTCAAATCAGTAGCTATAGCTTCAAGGTCATCAATATTAATCTGGTCAGGATCATCGTCTACTACCAAATCCTCCGTCAAATCGATTGCATCAAAATCTATAGGATCATAAAATGTTTTTTTGGTCCTATTCCTGAAATTAAAAGTATTTTTAGCTTAATTTGAAGTATGGAAAGTACCTAAGATGACAATCACAATAGTACAATAATGTAAAGTATGTGAGGTACCTAAGGAGACAATACACTAATACATAATATAATGTAACTAAGGTATGTGAAGTATGTTGCAGAAGTACCTCATCTTTAAACGGAGATTGTAATGAACATATACCCCATCTAGCTCTTTGCTTAAGGTTATATAAAACTATATTATCGCTAAGTTGCAGTAGAATCTCACCGTTATTAAAAGACAGCAAAATCTTCATATCAGCCCATCTACTAATTCTGTTATCGGCAATATCCAAGATTTCAACGCAAACATTATAATCCTTCCAACGTCCCGACACTTCGAAATAATCTGTTATTTTCTGGTATTTCTTTTCGCAGTTTTATTTCTTCAAATGTATCATCACTAATGTCCAACCTCATGTGTGCTACTTCTAAGATGTCTTGAACATCGTTTTAACTAACCAATGAAAAACTCCATTAACAAGCATCCCAGCTGTATGAACCTCAAACTTAAAAGAGTAGATTGATTGAATGCTCTTCCATGAATCCATAAAGACGGATCTCATATGTTGGAACTTCATCTCGTAGTTCTGGTATTTCTTTGAATTCTCTTGTAGCTGGGTTCCAAATACAAAAGCATCCTTTATTACCACGATAAGGAACCCATAATCAAACAATTTAACCATTACAAGAACCCAACAACTCAATATAATCTAAAGATGCGAACGGGTAACAAACAAATCTTTCGGATATACAAGATGTTGAAAATAGTGAATGATAACTGCATGGTGCATATTACTTCACGCCCCTTTTTATAAGAATTAAATATAAGACTAGGGTTGTTTGTTTGAACAGCAAGATTAAGGTTCTTTCTCCTTTACTATTGTAATTTCAGAGGCAAACCGAACTAGGGTTTGATTTTTTCGTTCTTTGCTCAGAATGATTTAAAACCTATATAATGTGACAGACTTAGTTCATGAAGGCCAAGTAAATTGTTGATCCAAAAACTTTTCTGTGTTAGAAAAAACATCGTAAAAAGGTTGTGATAGCAGTGTGCACTTTCTCTGACATAGAAATCAAAAATATTTACTTCATTGTATTTCAACATCGAGATAATTATCAAACAAAACAAAGAAACTTCAGTTTCGAGACAGTAGCTTTTTAGCGATGATAATCAATACACAAGACGGAATAATGATATTCCATGTTTTTTTTACTTAGGCATGCTCCCATGATTCTATCAATCGTTCTGATTTTTGTTCTTTCCTTCCAAGTAGGTACCCGAGTTGAGTAAAACTAGGCTTTCAACATAATTCTCAATCCCATACGCTCGCTTTATACATTTTAGTTCTCTAGCGGTTCCATGCACCACTAAATTAAATTTCGAAGTAAATAGAATCTCACCATTTTTGAAATACCACATCAGCCTGTAAGGGGACTCTATTATTCCGCCATGGGCAATGACGTAACGTTTGGTCCATGATTCTTCCACTCCATAATTTTGCATCACCCACACTTGACACTTCCCAACGAACCTCAAATATATTCACAACTATACTAAGATATCCTTCCAACACTACCACCTTCATAAAAAAGTTAGGTACTTTTGGCAGTTGCAGTTCTACGAATTCCTCGTTGCTAGTATCCAAAGAGATTAGTATATGTTCAGGAAAGTCTTGGACCCGGGTTACTAATAAATTGAAAGTTTTGTTGACAAACACCCCTTCCCCATACCCACTCTTATAAAGGTTAGTCTGAATGCATTTCCATGAATTAGATCTTAACGTGTAAACAGCGACAGAAAGGCATTCACTCACACTTACAACCAAATAATCATCAACACTATAATCATAACCAAAAACATACGCACCCTTCTGCTTAAATGGTGGATCAGGTATTGCTTTGTACTCTGTTGCAGCTGGGTTCCAAAGACTAAGGAATCGTTTGTCATGACCCTTATTTAACCATAACCAAACCAAACCATTACAAGAACCCCATAACCAAACATGTTTATAAAATTTTAACGGGTGATCCAATTCAACACAATCATCATGCAAATATTCCGTAGAAGATGATGATAATAATGAACGGTAACTCTTGGACAAAAGTCCATAACTTTTTCTATCGTCATAATATCGAAATATGAAACTAGGGTAATCGACGTTTTTCTGGACAGTAAGATGAAGTTGGGTTTTTACAAAACTGGAATCAGAAATTAGTTTAAACCAAGACTCGCAAACACACTTACATGTCCTGGTGGAGTTCCTCTGGAAGGCTAGGCATTGCTTCTTCTCCTTCACCTTGCAATTTGAGAGACAAAACTGTTGCGCCAAAGCCTGCGGAAGCGTTAGGTTTGCACTACTACGAGGTATCTCAATGTCGCCAAGAACACAAGAAGAACAAGTATTTAACGAGGTTGAATCTCGGGAAGGGATAAGCAATTTTATATATCACCGTATAGGTTGGAATATACAAAGCCTAAGCAGAGAAGAAGAGAACTCTTACTAGTTCTGGTGTGTTTTCTCTAGTTCTCTCTATGGCTATTTATACACATCAATAGGACTGGACACATTCCTTAACAAGGATTACTTTCCTACAAGTATAGGGTTTCCTAACTTATCTCTAAGAGACAAACCCTTAAGTTTCTATACTTAGGACACAAGTACTTGGTTTCCTTAACAAACTAGATTTCCTAATCTAGACCTTGACCGACCTACCAACAATTCTCCACCTCGGATCATGCATTCATGCATGAGAAGATCAATAGATAAAATCACCTCCATCTTCCAACGTCGATTGAACCATCACTGGCTACCTACGTATCCTCAATAGGAATCAAACCCGACCGTAGTTCTTTCAAATTGCCTTGCTAGAAGACCTCCACCAGGTTCCTAAGAACCTCTACCCCAAAAGGAACTTTCACCAAACCGGAAGGATGTGGATCAATTTCGAACAATGTCGAAACTCGATCCCAGGTACTACTTTAGTCAACATATCAGCTGGATTGTCTTTGGTATCGATCCTCACAAGTAGAATGTCTTCTTCTTCAAGAATTTCTCTCACAAAGTGAAACCGTACGTCTATATGTTTGGTTCTAGCATGATGAACTTGATTCTTAGCCAAATAAATTGCACTTAGACTATCAAAATGCACAGGCAGTTGGTCTTGCACAACTCCTAAGTCATCTAGCAAACCTTGTAACCATAAAGCCTCTTTAAATGCCTCACTGCCATATACTCCGCCTCCGTAGTTGAAAGCGCTACAGTAGACTACAATATTGATCTCCAACTAACTGGTGCTCCTGCTATGGTAAATACATACCCAGTAGTTGAACGTCTCTTGTCCAAATCACCAGCATAGTCAGAATCCACATACCCAACACACAACTGATTGTTTCTTCTATCCTTCACAAACTCCAAGCCAACATCAACTGTACCATAAAGATACCTCAAAATCCATTTCACAGCATGCCAATGTCCCTTATCAGGACAATGCATATAACGGCTGACCATACTAACTGCATGTGAAATGTCCGGCCTTGTACATACCATCGTATACATCACGCTACCAACAGCCTCGGCATATGGGACTTGGGCCATATACTTTCGTTCTTCTTTAGTAGTGGGAGACATACGAGCATTCAACTTAAAATGAGCAGCCAGGGAGTACTTACGGATTTAGTTCCTTCATAGACACCAAACTTCTGTAACACTTTATTCAAATATGCCTTTTGAGACAAACAAACCTTACCCTTCTCTCTGTCACGTTGAATCTCCATACCAAGAATATTCTTAGCCTCTCTCATATATTTCATCTCAAACTCAGATGGCAACTTGCACTTCAAATTATCAATCTCTTTCTTGTTATTCGATGCAATCAGCATATCATCGACATACAAGAGCAAATATATGAAAGACCCATCACGTAGCTTCTTGAAGTATACAAAATGGTCATAGTGACTTCTTGTGTCTGTTTGGCCTATCATAAACTGGTCAAATCGCTTGTACCATTGTCTTGGAGACTGCTTTAGCCCGTACAACGATCCATTTAGTCTACATACACAATATTCTTTTCCATCAACCTTGAACCCACTCGGATGAGTCATATAGATCTCTTCTTCTATATCACCATGTAAGAACGCCGTCTTAACATCTAGCTGAACTAGGTCTAAATCATATTGTGCTACCAAGGACAACAAAATACGGATTGATGAGTGTTTTACCACCGGAGAGAACACCTCATTGTAGTCAATCCCTTCTCTTTGGGCATAACCTTTTGCAACTAACTTTGCCTTGCAGCGTAATTGATTCACCGAAGATCCTTCTTTCTTAGCATATACCCACTTGCACCCTATGGCCTTCTTACCGTTTGGAAGATTCATAAGAATCCATGTGTCATTCTTGTAAAGAGACTCCATCTCGTCCTTCATTGCTCCTTCCCATTCTTTACACTCTTCACTGCGTACAGCTTCTAAATAGGAAGTAAGAGTACCATCTTAAACAACTGGTAATGCATAAGCAATGTAATCATTCATCCAACCAGGCTTCCTGATTGATCTTCTCGGTTTGCTGGTTGATATGGTCTCCGTGACTGTAGCTTCTATATCTTCTACTGACTCTTGTTCCTCTTCCTCAATAGTGTCACTATCATTTGGAACTTCAATAGTTACCTCTCTTGCAGAACCAATGTCTTCAGAGGTATTCTGAACAGATACAGACTTAACTGGATTTTGTTGAGTTTCATCAATCTCCACCTGCTGCAAAGGCTCATAAGTATTGGTGCTTCTGTTCTCCACTTGTCGTGAACCCCAAGACTTTACCATATACATCTCATCAAATGTGACATCTCTACTCATGACTATCTTCTTCTCAAATGGATTCCAAATTTTGAACCCTTTCACTCCACTTTTCATACCCACAAAGATTCCTTTCACGGCACGGCTATCAAGCTTGTTTTCACTAACATGATACCACGCAGGACAACCAAAGATATGAATTGAGTCATAATCATAAGCTGGTTTACCAAACCACTTCTCCATAGGAGTTTTACCTTCTAATGCAGTTGATGACAACCTATTAATGAGGAAGCACACATATGTAACTGCCTCATCCCAAAATGCTTTACCTAATCCAGCATTAGATAACATACATGCGTTCAGCTACCCCATTCTGTTGCGGTGTCTTCTTAACTGTGAAGTGCCTCTTTATCCCCTCATCCTGACATACTTGCAAGAATGGATCACTCTTGTACTCTCCACCATTGTCCGAACGTAGTACTTTGATCTTTATGCCAGTTTGAGTCTCAGTTGCCTTTTTCCACCTCACAAAGATTTCTAGGACTTCATCCTTATGCCTCATGGTGTACACCCATACGCGCCTAGAATAATCATCAATGAACGACACAAACCAATGTTTCCCTCCCAATGATGCATTCTTGGAAGGACCCCAAAAATCTGAGTGAACATAGTCAATAACTCCACTAGTATTATGGATAGCTGTGCCAAAGCTTATTCTTGTTTTCTTGCCCTTAACACAATGTTCACAAAATGTTAACTTGCAGGCAATAGCACCTTTTAACAAGTCTTATTAAATCAACCTATGTAACGACTTCTCACCTGGATGTGAAAGTCTCATGTGCCATAGCTTTGTTTTCTTGGTAGATGCACTCTCGATGTGTTCAGAAATAGACACATCTCCTGTTGTTATACTCCCAATCAAGTAGTACAAGTTATGATGACGTGTGCCCTTCATGATTACCATATATAGATCCAGAGATTACCTTTAGAACACCATTTTCAGTGACTATGTTATAGCCCTTAGCTTCTAAAGTTCCGAGTGAAATCGATTCTTCTTTATGGCGGTACAAATCTTACCTCCTTGACTCTCTAACCATACCATCATGCATCTTGATACGAACACTACCAATCCCAATCACCCTGCAGGTATGATTGTTTCTCATACGTACTTCTCCATAAAGCTCTTCAAAACTTGAGAACCAGTCACGATATGGACATATATGATATGTTGCTCCAAATTATCTAATACCCATGTACCATCCGTAATAGCACAAGCGATCTTTGTCTGATTAGCGAGAAATCGAAGCATCATCTGATTATTCATTACCTTTTGCAATGTTCACCTCGGTCTTGTTGTTATCTCATTCTCTTTCCTTACGCTTAGGACAATCCTTAGCCCAATGACCGAAGTCATGACACCAAGCACACTCATCTTTCTGCAGTCATGTTCTACTCTTAAAACGTCCTCTACCTTTCCCATAACTACCAGTCTTCCTTCTCCTGTCTATTGAACGACCTCTTGCAAGAAGCAAGTCATTGTTAGCTTCACTTGCAAGGTCTTCACGATCCATCTTCCTGAACTCCTCACTACGCAATCCTGTAGTGACCTCTGCGTATGTCATCTTGCCCTTGCCGTGCATTAATGCTTTAATCACGGGTTCATACTTTTTAGGAAGAGAGTTTATCAGACACAAAGCTTGTTCCTCGTCGTTGATCTTCTCATCGTAGTTAACCAACTCATCAAGATGTTTATTATATGAATCTAGGTGCTCGGTAAAGGTTTCAACTCTCTTCATGTTATAGCGATACAAATTCCTTTTAAGATGTATCCTATTGGCCACGTTCTTCACAAGGTATTCCTTCTCAAGCTTTTCCCAGAAATCCTTAGCTGAAGTTTCGTGCTGATAATTAACACTTACTGCAGTTGCTAAACACCCTCTTATCGAAGCAAGACATAATTTATTCATCTTGTTCCACTGCTTTTCAGACATCTCCATTGGCTGACCTTCTAGAGCTTCTTCTAGGTCAATATGAACAAGAGCATCCATTACGTCTGTTCTCCATAAACCAAAGTTATTGGTTCCTGTAAACTTTTCTACCTTGAGTTGTGATCTATGTGAATGAAGTATTTCTTCTTTTGTGTCTTTATCTTTATTTGTGGGATCCGAATGTTCTCCTAAAGGATTTTTCGGATCTTCGTCCCCGTCAACCATTGTTCACAAATAACCAAATATAGATAAAAAACATAACCTTTGAGATTAGTATTACCTCAAGCAATCTTCAGAAAAAAATACCTTCACTTCAACTGCAATCTGAGTACCCATATCCAAGAGCGTCTCCTTGCTGTGATACCAATTGTTGCGCCAAAGCCTGCGGAAGCGTTAGGTTTGCACTACTACGAGGTATCTCAATATCGCCAAGAACACGATCACACACACAAGAAGAACAAGTGTTTAACGAGGTTGAATCCTCGGGAAGGGATAAGCAATTTTATATATCACCGTATAGGTTGGAATATACAAAGCCTAAGCAGAGAAGAAGAGAACTCTTACTAGTTCTGGTGTGTTTTCTCTAGTTCTCTCTATGGCTATTTATACACATCAATAGGACTGGACACATTCCTTAACAAGGATTACTTTCCTACAAGTATAGGGTTTCCTAACTTAGCTCTAAGAGACAAACTTCTTAAGCTGCTATACTTAGGACACAAGTACTTGGTTTCCTTAACCAACTAGATTTCCTAATCTAGACCTTGACAACTAGCTAGGGTTTCAAACAACTCTCTTTAAAACTTGGGTACATTAATTATATACCCCTAATTTTCATGACCAACAAATATACCCTTACCACACAATAAATATACCCCTCACCTTATCCACTTAAAGATAGATTACATTAATACCCTTTAGCATATAATTTTTTTCCTATTTTATCACACAAACATATTTCTCCATTTAAAAAAAGTAAAATATCATTTCACCAGCAGTACTCCACCACCAGTCTAGCATCGCCACCAACTCCACCGCCGCCAGCTTACCACCACCGCCAGTCCACCGCCACCACCGCTAGTCCACCGCCACAACAACCGCCGCCAGTCCACCACTACCATTTTACCACCACCATCACTAGCAGCAACACCACTTCCGGTGGCGCCGCCGCTAACCCGCCGCCACCGCCACCACCTACGGTGGTGTCAACAACCGGAGTTGATCCAGAAAAAAAAAACTGAAAAAAAATAAAAAAAAATAAAAACTAAGGTCAATTTCTATTATTTGTACACAAATATTTGTTGTTGACTCCTTACACTAAGATCAATTTCTATTGTTGATACACAAATTTGGTTGTTGATTCCATTTTTCCATTGTTGATACACAAAACATTGGTTGTTGATTCCATTTTTCCATTGTTGATACACAAACATTGGTTGTTGACTCCCTAAACTAAGGTCAATTTCTATTGTTGATACACAAATATTTATTGTTGACTCCTTACACTAAGATTAATTTCTATTGTTGATACACAAATTTGGTTGTTGATTCCATTTTTCCATTGTTGATACACAAACTAAGGTTGTTGATACACAAAATATTGGTTGTTGACTACCATTTTTCCATTGTTGATACACAAACTAAGGTTGTTGATACACAAACATTGGTTGTTGACTCCCTAAATAGTTGATGGAGTAGTATTCAACAAATTGTCGTCCAACCTCACCACCACCACCGCCAGCAGCGTACAACATTTCCAACACCACAAACAACAGAATCACCATTATCTTCATGAACAACTTTAATTAATCATTCCAACCACAACCAACACAATCTCCATCATCAAAATTCATCGTCTAACCTCACCAAAGATCACCAACACCACCAAAGACACACGTAATATCCACCAACACCACAACAACCATAACCACCACAATATTCATGGTGATTTTATCTACATACTACCACCACCGCCAGAAACTCATCTCTGTGAAATTAAATTCAAACAAAACCTAACATCATTCATACTCACCGACTCATTCTTCCTTCCGTCATGTCTGTGAATCAATGGCAAAGCAAACCCATTTTCTTCCCTAAATTTTCTCGATAGAAACTAAATCCGCTCTCCATGAAATCAATCAAACGTTGCTTCATCTCCTCAATTTGAATCTTAGATCACCTCATTCTTCAATTCACGACAGATGAGCAACAGATGAGTATCTACCCCTCTGTCAAGCGGCAATGAGATGAGAACGAGAGAGAGAGAGAGAGATCTTCTTTCTTCGTTTCATGAATCCTAAGCGCAAAACCATCGATCTCTCTTCTTCACCATCCGTCGTCACATGGGATAGCAGTGGTGGTGGCGATGGCTTTAAGATATTTTCCAGATCTGAAATTGATTTTTTTTTTTATTGATTTTCCATTGTATTCTCCATCCGTAGTGGTGGTAGGTGGTAACGGTGGTGGTGATGGCGATGGCGGTGACACTGGTATTTGTGTTGGTTGTGAGATGGTGACGGAGATGGTGGTGGTAGTGATGGAGACGGTGGTGGTAGTGATGGAGACGGTGTTGGTTGTGAGATGGAGACGATGATGGTGAAGTAAAAAAGGAAAGAGAGAGAGAGAATTGAAATAAAAGAGGAGATGATATGGATGTAAGGGTATATTTGTAATGTTGTCTAATCCTTAATGGACCCCTGATGGGCTTTGGATGGAGAGGGGCATTTTTATTGTAGGATAAGGGTAGTTGTGTAGCCCATCAGAATTGAGGGTAATTATATAATTCCCACTTAAAACTTCATCATTCGGGTTTATGGTCAGTTTTAAACGGACCGACTAAGGTTGGAGGAAATTATGCTTAGGCCCAACGTACCCATTGATTACCCATATATGTCGACAAGTCCGAAAATTAAACTATGATCTCTTATAGTTTTAGTAGCATAATCTCCATCTCCCTAGAACTGAAGTGAATGAAAGCGAAACCCCGTGGCTCCACTAAGAAGAAAACATCTTGATCAAGACCGCCCTGCGGTTAAAATTGAGTGAGTGGGAGAGAACCTTGCGGTTATTAACAGGATCAAGTCGGTCAACAATGCCAAGATACGAGGAAAGTAGCTAGATAAACATGAAGGATGAATAATTATGACCAAAATAGATAGAATATCAGTTTAAGTTGATGATGAGAGCCTTGTAATACCACGGTTTCCATCGACTATAATTTAAATCCTTAATGCATGATATGAATAATATAACTATTATTTTTCAACATTATTTTAAAATCTGTCAATATTTGCTCCTCTTTTGCAAAATTATATTTCCTAGAACATAATAGGCTTGAGACTGCATTTGTCATGTATACTTGCATTGAAAAACTAGAGGTATATCAGGTGAACATGACAAGGTCTTTCGGACACCTACATATGCAGAGAATGATAACGAATTTATAAACATGACCTGATATTGTTATAAGAACTTCGAAGGGTGGAATAATAACAAGAATCATATGAAACAAAACAAAGAATATAAATTGTGAATTCTTCTTCCATGCTTTGTTAACTATAGCTTATTGCACATTTAAAGATAATGTTTTTCTGTTCAGTGCTTTCGTGTTCTGATGGAATCTCTCTTTACCTCTTTTACTGTAAATTTCTGTTATTTAAATGGGTTTAGAATCTTTAGACTAGTAGTAGTATATTCTATGGGGATCTAATCCATGATCTCTAGCTAAGTGGTTGTGGAGATACGGAAAACAAAAAAAATAGTCTATGGCGTAGAATCATTCATGAAAAGTTTGGAGGTGACAAAGAGGCATGGAATGCACCACAAACAAATCAGACTCAAGGGTGTGGGTTGTGGAAAAACATTCTCAAGCAATCGATAGTCTTAAAAAAGGGGACAAAACAAGTAGTTTCGAATGGTAAGAATATTCGCTTTTGGGAGGATAGTTGGAAAACAACGCAACCCTTGAAGGATCTTTTTCCTAAAATCTGGAGGAAGTCAAGCAAGAAAGGAAGAGTGATACGCAAAATGGTGAACAACAATGGGTCACAAACGAGTTTTAGAGAAGAAAATATAAGTGAGGTTGCTGGTTTCATTGAAAGAATTGGGGACCCTGGTAATTTAGGGAGAGAAAAGGATACAAGGTCATGGATTGCAGGGACAAATGGACATTTTTCAGTCTCTTCATGTTACGAAATGATCGACAAGCAACAAATACAACATGGACAAGCTGAAGCCATACAAAGAAGAATGCCGTCGAAATATGTTTGGAATGCAGCCATCCCACCAAAAGTTTCATTCCTAGTTTGGGCAGCGCCAATGAATGGTTTATCAACTATTAATCGTTTATGTCGAAAAGGTATGTCATTTACAAATATCAGCTGCCATTTGTGTGGTCAAGAACAAGAATCAATATCACACATCTTTATTCATTGTGCATTTGCAAAGAAGGTGTGGGATCATTTCATAGACCTGTTGGAGTTTCAATGGCGACCACCAGATTCGTGTATGGATCTCCTTGTGTCTTGGCAGTTGAAACTCAATACTGAACCAGCTGAATTTCTTAAGTTTTGCTTGCCTTTCGCGATTATGGCAGCAAATCTGGGAGGAGAGGAACGATAGAATTTTTCGCAACAAAGAAAAAACTGAAGAGCGGGTTATTCTTCTAGTGACTTGTTTATTTAGTTGGGTTCCTTTAAACATTTTAAGTTTCTGGATTTTATGCATGACTGGGGGCTTTTAAACGGTAATTACTAGTTCCAAGATGTAAGCGGGAAAGGATTTTTGCAGCTTCTGTACTCTCCTTTGCTGGTTTTCTGATCTTCTTGTATTGGCGGATGTTCCATTCCATTGTTACTTTGGTGCTAACTCAACACTTATTTTATTGAATGAATTTTATCTTTTCCAAAAAAAACCCATGATCTCTAGCTTTGTACGTAGACCAGCAGCGCCTAATGCATTTATTTGGCCCATAAAGTTTTTCACCTACTATCCACTATATGTTGCAATGTTCTTGCTCTATGTCTTGAAATATTAGGATGACGTCCAGATAAACGTAATGGCCTCTAGTAGCAGCTTTTCCTTTGTGGACAACCACAGAGACCAAATCATAGAGTCCAGTAGGAGCTGCAATAGGATCCTTGAAAGTATTCATTTGACTCATTTCGATGATACCATATGTGCTAAGTGTTATCACCTGCGTCAGTCTCAAAAGTGGGTCTGCTTTACAAATTTTGCAGTTTCTGCAAACAAAAGTGTTTGTGACAGACTTAGTTCATGAAGGTCAAGTAAATTGTTAATTAAGCCAATTTCAAGTAATCTTGGTCATGCCAAAAGAGATTCTGTGTTAGAAAAAACACCATAAAAAAGGTCGTGATAGCAGTGTGCGCTTTCTCTGACATTGGAATCGAAAATGTTTACTTAATTGTATTTAAACATCGATCGAGATAATATAAAACAAAACAAACAAACTCTCAGTTTTCATCATCGCATCAGTTTAAGGTCGCATTCTTCAACATTTTGCAAGGAGTTGACCTTCGTGATAAAATCGTTGTGAAACCTTCGGTGATAGATTGTTCTGAAGCGGCTTGATAAATTTCGCAGTAAAGCTCTCTTACAGAAGGAGATAGCAGAACCTATTTCAATAACTTATTAAACTGCTCATGGAGGTTCTGCCTCTTTTCACCGTAACTTCATAACTGGTGCACACCAGTGATAGAATTCAGGATATTGTCAATGACAATGAATTAGCAAGCTTATCCGCCTCTATATGAATCAGTATGCAATTGGCTTCCCCGAGGAACTTGAGATGGAGGCCTTCCTTCAGTGTGTTAATTAGACTGACGTGATAACCAACTAAACCATGTGCATTTTCTAGCACTAATTCTCAGCTTTTAAGCTCCAATATATTAAACCATGAAGTTTGTCGTTGGCCACGTAGCCTATTTTTGATCTCTATGCAAAAATTTGGTGACATGGTAGAAGGTGAAATTTTTGCAGGTTTGGGTCGTGAGGTAAAAATGTCCGCTCAGTAGAAGCATGTTTTGGATCAGACAACGTAAAATTTGGGTACCAAGGAAAATTTTGAGTTGCGAGCTCCATTTGGGTGTCAAGTAAACGTTGAAGTTGTCGGTTCTCGGTCATAACGGGTGATATGGGTTATTGGAAAATTTTGGATCCCGAGAAAGTTTTACGGATTTGAAAGTTTGAGTCATGATGAGTCCGATTTTTAGTTCATGAGGAAAAATTGGGTCACGAAATAGTTTTAGGTCATTGGTTCATTTTGGGTCACAATATAAATATAAATTTGGAAAAGCAGATTTCGAAGATCCCACTGATTTTTCGAGACACGGGAAAAAATTTAAGGACAGCAGGGTGTCACTAAGCAAATATTTGGTTGCGATGCATATTTTCTGTACCTCTGGGATGATTTCAAGTGATGCCATGACGGCATAAAGTTTTAACAGATCACTGTGCAAATTTTGGATTACAAGGTAAAATCTGGATGGGGTAGAAACTTTAAAATGCGCAAAGTTTCAATAGATCATTTCAGTAATAAAGTCATTGGAGAAGATCAAAACTGAGGGTCTGACTCTAAAGGATGCACTCGATTAAATAAGAGGAAACGTGCAAGCCTAAAAAATAATTTAGAAATGATGGATAAAACTCTACTAGAAAAATGAGTTGCACTCTCTAATCTTCAGTAATAAAGTCATTGGAGAAGATCATGCGAGACTCTATATCGGGAAACTGAGGGTCTGACTCTAAAGGATGCACTCGATTAAATAGGAGGAAACGTGCAAGACTAAAAGAATACCCCGTTTAGAAATGATACTAGCAAAATGAGTTGCACTCTCTAATCTCCGGAGCATAGATAGTATCATCCTAATCAAATATAGTCCATATGAAAGCCAGAGCATAATCTAAGACAAGCATGTGTTAATTATGTAAAAGCGTCATGCTACAGCATATGCCCAAAAATTTTGTGGACTTCTTTTTGGATCGTGGAATTTTCCACCAAAAGCTATGTGGTTTATGACTTATCTATTGCTTAATATACAGACGTTTTATGACTTAACTATTACTTCATATACAGATTGATTATTGTTTTCAACTAAACTCGGGACTTGTAAATAAGAACATATGCAGTGTCCTTGCCTTCTATGAACTTCTTAGGATCGTCACATTTGCGAGTGATGGCATCATCAAACTCCACCCAGGTACCTGCAATTACACATCAAGTAAGGTGGTACACAACAGAAAGAAGACGCACATTTCAAAATTTAGATAATATAACACCACTCTTGGTAGTTTTTTACTCACCATCCGCATTCTTCACAACGGCAAAGTAATGGCCTCTAGTAGCCTTCAATCCCTGGTGGACTACCACAGAGACCAAATCATAGAGTCCAGTAGGAGCTGCAATAGGATCCCTGAAAGTAAGCACTAAAAATGCAAACCAAAAGACCAAAGAACACACTAAATGCAGTTCATTGGTTTTGTTTTACCTTTCCTGGATCCATCCGAAGAAGATGTGCACTTAGATGTAGCCTTCGCTGCCTTGATATTACTGCCAGATCTAGGTTTTCTTCTTCCCCACCCTAGAAGATCTTTTGGATCTTCTTTCTCATTCAAAAGCTATTAACAATAACAATTGACATCAAGATGATGGTTCATGACCGAATAAAATCACTACGAAGAAGGGTAGTGATAAGAAACAGCAATGACGAGGCAACAGAAATATTACCTCGCGAGCGACATCCAGCTCCTTCTGTAACTTATCCGAGCACATGTGGTACAGATCAATATCCAAGGGGTACTCAACTCTCTGCAGGGGAAAATAGATATAACTCGGGGATAATTTTAGAGTGAGAGGGAGATACAATTTACAAGAAACCAAGTTTGAGATTACCTTCAGAATCTTAGTGCTCTCTTCCTTTATGCTATTCCAATCAAATCGGTACACCTGGACCGTTACGTAACTGCACAGACAGCACATGTTACTTTATCAAGCACAGATCTTGCAGCAATATCATCATGGAAGACAAGCAAGTTAACTTCGGTAGGTAATTCTTGCCTGGGTAAGGAAAAGATGCGAGATTCTCTGAGAAACTTAGTAAAGCACCCCAGAACCTTTGATTTCTTATTGTCCTCGCCAGTCAAGCTCTGCAAGAATTAGATAAACACTTGGGGACTAGAGAAACACTCGAACTGAGGCCTAAAACTAAAATGGAAAAAGAAAGAGAACAAACAAGTTGAGTCAAAATACATGTAACTACACACTTACGCTTCTTAATGCCTCGTCTAAGTGGGTAATTTCATCATCTGAGATGGGGCACTTGAGCGCGTACGCAACCTCAGTTTCTGAGTATTCCTCTTTAGTTGGTTCACATAGAAAACTGGGAAACAATGTTCCAAAAATGTAAGTTGTAGACTTGGTGCAGAACAAAAAACTCATAACAATGTGCTAAATATCAAGTAGTACCTGTGACTGAATCCTATCCCAAACAGTTCTTGCATAGCAAAAGGAGAGCTGCAAGGAAATAATAAACAATTTCTTGACCATATTGCATAATCAAAACCGAATAGAAAGAAGCACATAAAAACATGAAAAAAGATTAATTAAGGAAGAGCATAAGAAAGTTGATATACCTTGTACCAGATGATGAGAATGACTCCAAAATGGAATTCATAAATGCTTCCCAGCACTCCATCGCATCCTGTTTTCATTTCAACAAACCACATCAACTGGTTAGAAACAGTTTATTTGTGGGACTTGTATCTTCATAGGGAGAAACCAAATACCTGTTCTTGAAAGGAACCATTCCTCCTTTTGTCGAACTCAGGCACCTTTTTGCGCAACGCCTGGCAAAAATGAGAACCGTATGACACATTGTAATAAAACAGTCTTCTCCAACGAAACCAGGAATATCATCAAGAAACCAGAAACTCACGCTCCAAAAGTTGTCTGGGGAGACAGGCTGCTCAGCACCATCAAGCTCGGAAAACAAAGCTCGAGCAGCAATCGTCAGTGCGTCTGAAAGCTTTTCAGAATCATTTAAGCTGCTACTATCTCCACACTGGTACTCGGCAAGCAGAGCTCTAAGCTCGGGAATGGATTTCGCGCACTGCACTACTGAGTTCATATAGCAAGTTCTCGCTATATTTACCAGACCGGGTCCATGCCCCTGAAAACAAATTAGGTATGTTAGATCCAACCATGCTTACATTGGGACCAGTAATGTGCACCATTGTTCAGGAGAACAAAAGAAAATGAATCGGAGATTCTCAGGAAACTATTCATGACTATTATAATCTTACAATCACTTCATTAACTATTCACTGAATCAGATACAGGACACAATGCCCATCCAGGGAATGCACCCTGCTCAGTTCTGTAGAAAACTAGATGCGCGTCTTTAGGGTAAGACAGCAGCATATTCATGTCTCCTACATTTTTCATTCCAAATCTCTTTGGGTAACAATGCACAATATGGGCGACAATTTTGTTATAGGATACATGACACGATATGTTAAATGAATTTATTATGTTCAGGTACAGGACACCATATGTTCACTGAATCAGATACAGGACACAATGCCCATCCAGGGAATGTACCCTGCTCAGTTCCGGGGGGATGGATATGCGTGCACCAGATGCGCATTTACAGGGCAAGGCTGCAGCATAGTCATGTCTCCAACATTTTTCAGTCCAAATCTCTTTGGGTAACAATGCACAATATGGGTGACAATTTTGTTATAGGATAAGTAACGTTTTCGATCTGAATCGCGTCACGAGGCAGGTAGAGGACACAATATGTTCACTGAATCAGATACAGGACACAATGCCCATCCAGGGAATGTACCCTGCTGCTCAGTTCCAGGGGATGGATATGCGTGCACTAGATGCGCATTTACAGGGTAAGCCTGCAGCATAGCGATGTCTCCTACATTGTTCAGTCCAAACCTATCTGGGTCACAATGCATTATGGGTGGCAATTTTTCTGTAGGATAAGTAATTTATTCGACCTGAATCGGGCCACGGGGAAGGATATAGTTCCATCACCGTATTATATGAACTAAAGCAACGGAGTGTTGGTGGTAAAGAGAGGAGGCCTCACTCACCGCAGCAATGGAAGAAGGCTCGGCTTCCTTGTCCTTTCTCAGCTTAGCCGCTCTGGTTCGACCCTCTCGGTCCTTTAGAAGTGAAGTTGGAAATCAGACAATATAGTGATGTCATATAACGTATGAGATGCTGGAGATTCATGTCAAACACAACGAGTATATTGTATCTCAGAACCAATACGCGTGTCACTCACCACAGCAATAGAGGAAGAAGGCTCAGCTACCTTGTCCTTTCTCAGCTTAGACGCTCTGGTCCAGTCCTCTCGCTGCTTCAGTAAAAGTGAAATTGGAAATCAGATGATATAGAGAAGAGATGTCAGGTGCAAATACAACAGACGAGATGCTGGAGATGGATGTCAAACACAACGAGTATATTGTTCCTCATAAGCAATACTCGTGAAACTCACCGCAGCAACGGAGGACGGCTCTGCTTCCTTGTCCTTCCTAAGCTTAGACGCTGTGCTCCGAACCTCTTGCTCCTTGAGTAAAAAGTGAAATTGGTAATCAGGTAATACGGTTATGTTAGTATGACAGAGGAGATGCTGGAAATGGATGACAACCACAACAAGTATATGTATGATAGACGGATTAGCACAGAATGCATCTCAGAACCAATAAGCGTGTCACTCACCGCAGAAATGGAGGAGGAAGACTTGTCTTCCTTTGCGAGATGCTTTTGCCTTTCGACCAAAATCTGGTTTGCCTTTTGGAGATACTCTTCAATTTGCCGATCCTGTGCAAGGATCAGATCTCTTATATTCATGGTTGTGGCCCCTGCGACTTTCTTTGGAGGAGGTACGGGACGAACTGGGTCATCAGGCTTCTTAGCAGGAGCATTGGTAGGATTGTCCCTGCGACGCACTTGGGCTTTCTTCTTCGGATCCTTGTTGGAAGTTTTCTTGGGACCCTCTTGATCAGCATCGGGAGTGTACTTGGTGTTCTTCGGTTGAGGTAATACACCTCCAGCTGGATCATCAGGCTTCTTAGCAGCATCCTTGTGAAGAGCGTCATTGCGACTCACCTTGGCCTTATTCTGATCCTTGGTTGCAGTGTCCTTTGTAGTCACATTTGGAACCTTGTGTTGAGGATCATTAGGCTTCTTAGCAACAGCCTTGTCAGGAGTGTCATTGTTCTTGGGAGCCTTGGTTGCAGTCACATTAGGGATCTGCTTTAGAGGTAATTTACCAGGAGGTAGCACAGGCTTGTTACTAGGGACTACTGCCTTCTTCTTTGGCACTTGTGGGTTGCCTTGGTAGAATTTCTTCTTTTGGCATGCAATAAGCTTGAGCTTGGGGTTTTCCCTTGTGAATCGTTCATTACTGAAGATAGGAGGGCGACTGCTGACTTTCACTAATTTCTGAAACCAAAGAAAGAAAGAAAACATAAAATTAAAATCAAAAAAAAGTTGAAAAACCCTAGCACCAGTAGAATAGAAGATACGATTGAATAGTTTCCCTAAAATTGAACCAAAATAAAACACTAGCACCAGTAACAATGTAAAATAAAAGATTAATTGAAACTTACGTATTTTCGGAGCTGATCGATTAGAGATTTAAAGTTGGCAGCAAGAATATTAGAATCAGGATCCGTCAAGAATGAGTCCCTCAATTTTTTGTAGGAATCCAAAGAGTGGAAACGAATACCACCACCAGGAGCAAACGAGCAGTACTGATTTTGTTCAATAGAAACAAAATCATGTAGTTTACTAACGAATCTGAGAGCGGCTCTGTTGTTTTGGTTAAGCACAACAGAATCTTCCAACTCCTGCTCATCTGGAAGAATTTCAATTCTCTCCTCGTCCTCAGATGATACAGGTAGCTGAATTTCATCCTCCTCCTCCTCATCAGACGATCTCCTCTCCTTCACATTTTCATCTCTTAAACTAGATTCAGACGATCTTCTCTCCTTCTCATTCTCATCTCCTGAAGTAGATTCAGACGATCTTCTCTCCTTCTCATTCTCATCATCTCCTGAACTAGATTCTGTGATTAGAGTCACCTCTTTTTTAGATAGATCGAATTCATGGTTTCGCTTTTTTAATGGAAGTTTCGTCTCCTCTAATGGAGAGGAGGACATGGTGATTGAAAGGAGAGAGAGAGAGAGAGAGAGAGAGAGAGAGGGGATGATGGCGGTGGAGTGAAGAAGAGGAAAACACTGTGGTTAGGTGAGAATGAGAATGAATAGAAATAGAAATAGAAATGACCAGGTCTTTGTAAGATTTGGATAGGAGGTCGGCGCACAAAAACACCATAGTTGCGGAAAAACTGATAAATTAGGTCATCAAAATAAAAATACTAAAAAAATGGAATAATAATGCATCACTGGCCTCTCTCGTGCACTCAATCCATGCGCATTTGATATCTAAACCCCGCTATATGCTTCTGAAAGAAATGGATATTAGAGCTAGAATGTATGTTTGTGTCACTGTACAAGCTACTAAACACACTGGTAGAGAAAAGTGGGAATCGACCTCATATCTATTGAGGGAGTGCCTGACTTGCTTCTTTTTTTTTTTCACTCTTATTATATACTATATAGAAAGTTAGGAAACACAACATTTCATTTCATTCCCACTCTTCTCAATGAAAAATACTACTAGTATAAAATAACTACTGAACCTCTGCTACCTACATGATTTTAAAGAAACCCTCAACCTCATTGAACTTCATCAACCTTCTCAGGAAAAATAAAAACTTCATCGATGATTTCGCTCATCAGTTCAACATTCTAAGCCGTGCTGCTGGCTAGGTTCTCCTAATAAGTAGTCTAAAAGCAAACGCCAAGATATTAACTTACTACACGCGCTAATTAAAAGAAGGATAAAACACTCCCGAACCTCTGTAGATGAACACATATACCGAACATGGACCGTCTTCTCTCTCCAAATCTAATCCGCGGAAAACACCAGCACCAACTCCTTGCACTCCTTCTGGTACGAAGCTTTCCAGAGAAAGGAGGTTCTCCTCGTGTCGGTGCAGCTGATAATCCACGTTGGAGCAACCATCACCGGAGGATTCCAAGACGTGCCGCGGTCCTTTCACCTTTGTCCGAAAGACGGCACCCTCTTCACCTCTAGGCAGTACAAGCTCAAACCTTCCCGTACGCAAGTTGTAAACTTGAAGATACTTCCCATTGTTCAGCCAGTAGAGGAACATCTGATCCGAGAAACTCAAGATGCGAGTCGGAGGCCTAGTAGTACTGCCGCCCAAGCAAAAACAGCAGGGATCTGGTGCCAGCTTGCCAATGAATCTCAACCATGCAGGTGTCGAATTTATACAAACATCAAAACTCTCCTCCCTAACCCAGCCCTGCTCGACGTGATCCTTGAGTATGTACAGGTGAACTTTACAGCAACAGCAGCAACAACAACCACCGCTACCTTGATGATCATCGAGGCAACGGTGACCATAACCACTTCCACTCCAAGACATTTTCTCTATACGTGCAATACAGGGAGACCCCTTGAACTCCAGAAGATGAGGATAATCCACAAGCAACCGCTTCTGCTGCTCGTCACTTTTGCGCTCAGCTGGTAGCTGGATGAACCGAAACTTCTCATCATGGAGACCGAACGACAGCAGCATCTCCACCTCGTCAGCACCAGCACAAGTGCCATCGCCATGCTTGATTTCACCCGATCCTGCTCCCCCCAAGGTTGCTGCTACCTTCCACACCAAACATCCGCCGCCGCTGGTGGCACAGTAGACGGCTGATCTGTCGCTACCCATGGGGGCTCTGATCTTTGCAGCAGGACGACCGCCGTGAGCTGACATGGCCGTGGTTGCGGCAGTGACGTTCCTCCACGATTTAGTTCCCAACGTAAATACCGCAAAGTTGAGCTCCTTTTCAGCGCTACGAAAAACACTTACCACCTTGTACTCGTTCGCGAGGGATCGAACCCAAATCCGTGACAGATGATTTCGGCTTCCTGGGTGTATATCCCTACGCTGGCCGGATAAAGATACACATAAAATCCCTCCTGTTTGGGTCCAAAACCACGTAACCAGATGAGTAGTTACCCGCATGTGACATACAAGGTAGACCGTTACAGTAACCAACCATTTCCCATACATTAGGGTGACCAAGATGATTCGAAACTTGTCAAACCTTAGAACATTGTTGAAACAGTAATCCGAAGAAGTACCGGCAAACTTGAAAAAGTGACATCCATAAGTAGGAATACCGGTGTTGGTTTTAAACACCTCCCTAACATTTAAAAGGCTAAGGACGACTTGGGGCTGTCTCTGTGATTCAAGGAAATGAGAATAAGTTAAGCGCTTATGATCAGTATGAATGCAGTTGTACCAGAGTTTGGACACCAGAACAGACTTTAGGAGGGCCGGGACTGGAAGCTTGGTTAGTATTTCTTCCAGAATCAAATCATGAGGAAGGCCCTTCTTTCTTCGGTATGGTCTTTTCTTCTTCTCCACCACGGCTGGAGTATTTGTACCGGTAACACAATCTTTTCTTCTATATGCTCTTTTCTTCTTCTCCATCACAGCTGAAGCATTTGTATCACCTCCACAATCTTTTACTTTCTTCGCCTCCATCGCTGTTGACGTATCAGTATCAGCACAATCTTTTCTCTTCTTCGTCTCCGTGACTGTTGAGGTATTAGTCGCGTCAACTCCGCAATCCCTTCTCCTGCATGCTCTCTTCTTCGTCTCCGTGACTGTTGAGGTATTTCTTGTATCGCCTCCACAATCTTTCCTCTTGTTGGTCTCCGTCGCTGTTGGGGTGTTAGTTGTATCACCTCCACAATCTCTACTTCTGCATGCCCTCTTCTTCGTCTGCGTGGCCGTTGGGGTGTAAGTTGGATCACCTCCGCAATCTTTTCTCTTCTTCGTGTCCGTATCACCTCCACAATCTCTTCTTTTATATGCTCTTTTCTTCTTCCCCATCACCGCGGTGGTAGTATCGGTGGTTATATGATCACCACAACCAATTCGGTGGGGTTGTATGATGCTCATGGTCGGCATAACTTGAATAAATTATTAGCTGCTAGTAGTTGGTTCCTCCTACAGTGAATGTAACTTGCTATTCTTATTTGGTGATATATATATGTGTGTGTGTGTGCAATTTGATATGCTCAACATAGAGGAGATGCCAAAAAAATAATAATAATAATAAGAGCTCATTAAAGGAAAAATTAGAGATTACCTGGGACTTGGAAACCAGCTGAAGTAAGGAAATCTCCTCAAAGGAGTCTTATCTGAGAGACCCTAATTACAAAAAGGAATTAGCTAAACAAATTTAGATAAAATGCCATTTCAGTGAACCCTAAACCTAAAACACATTGAAATTGAAATTCAACCTGGAATTGGATTACCTGGGAGCTGAGGAACATTCTCTCTTCTCTTCAAACATGCAATAAGAGCATCATCATCATTTTCATTTCTCCACTGCAAAAATAACTCAGACACAACCCTAGCTATTTCATTTCTGAATCGTTTTCATTTCAATCTACTGGAGACAATTTATCATTTCTATCGATGTCCCTTGTGTATAATGTTGAGCACCTCATGACTTCACGATGGACACGCACCTCACTGCCGTCAGATCTTGCTATAAAGTGATTAATGCGAAATCCAACGGTGAAGCTTCGTTGTGTTGTTATGCATTCCAACGGCATGGCAGCACCGCTTTCAAAATTGGGTAAGGAGGAGGAGACAGCCGGGTGCACTGCACACTAAGGGCAACAACAATGCTTTACATCCCGGGAGAAAATCCCAGGATCCATACCGTGACTCACATAAGGCGGGACCCACTTTTGCCCGCTTATAATCCCAATGTCAGAGAGCATTACTCTCATGCGTTTGATCCCATATTTCACGGTTTTTTTTCGCTGTCAACGTATTATCACTGCACTAAGGGCGATTCATATGGCAATCGTCCAAAAAAAAAAAAAAAAGGATTTGTTGAACCGGCAGGTCGATGAGTGAACGTGATTTTGGACTACGAGAAATGCAATGGTCGGATAGAAATTAGACGCGTGGATTTGGTAAAACCGTGCGGGCAACAGATCTGCTGGTGGGTTATTCTTTTTCTTTTCTTTTTTTGCCCCTAAGAGCCACTTTTCAACACTCACCGAAACAGGTACTTTGTACCCCCAATAAATACTACTCGAGTTTTATCTCCCAATTCACAACAATCTTCCATCCAATCAATCTTTTCTCAATTTCAATCGCCTTCAATTTTCAACCATGAATGCTGATTTTGGTTCATTTGAGGAAGATATTGAGATGGATAAAATCTTGTATGAAGAAGAAATGTTAATAGAGATTTCGCGTCTAATGAAAGAAGAAACAATTGAAGATAAAAGTAGGCGAAATTTTATATTGTCATTACAATTAGGGATGATATATATCAAAGCCTTTAGAACCAGAAGAAGTTATCACTAAAAGATGGACGTAGCGAGATCGACATTTTTACCACAACAAGATGATTCATGATTTTTTTAATCATGGATATCTTTAGTTTCAACCTAACATGAATTAGCTAGACATGGATTTCTCAAAAGCCATAAACAAATCAAAAGAAAAAACGCTCACTAATCAAAAATGGGAAAAAAATCAACTTCAAACCATATTCTTCCCCTCGCGGCTCTGTAGAAAGCCTACGGCCGTCAACCTCCCCACCGATCCCTTAGTCTTTGTTTCAGTTCGTTTTTATATGTGTTGCTGCGAAGAAAAGACCTAGCAAAAACAATCCAATAGGCCCAATCCACTGACCACCAATGCCGAAAACGAGAGTTTGGCCACTGCCTAATTCAGTTCGTCTAAACACCCTCCTCTTTGTCCTTGCACCGAGATATATCAGCTCAATCAGTTATTATGTAGCTCTATATCCACTCGATACAAATCAATGTAGTATATAATCTAGTTCATAAACGCAGCTCAACCAGTCAGGTGCGTAGTGTAGATCGAACACATAATACCAGTTCTATTTTCTATCTGTGTTCAGATATATGACCAACACCACCAGCTCTTCCAATTACTCTACGTCGCTTCAAAACCACCTATATCGAATCCAAACCCATTTCAACATACATTTGAGATCCATCTTCTCGCGCATCTTTATAGTGTTGAATCAGCATAATCCATTACACTTCTGCCTTTACTTTCTGATTAGCATTAATCTCAGACCAAATACCAAAACCATCTCAACTCGAACCACAGCCTTATCTGAATCAAACGAGTCGGCAATCAATCATTCTCCTCCCTGGTTCTTGGCAGAATCCAGTCACCCTTCAAAATCTGACAAACACCTAGGTCCCAACACCACATTCTTTTCCACTCGAATAACAAACCCATTAACACGTACAACACTATCAGGGTCGTTCTTGTTCTCTGGCCAACTGAACGTCAACTGGTCCATCCACATCACCACTGCCTACACTCAGCCAACGTCATCGATTGCAGCAAACACAAGCACTTCATTTATGAATTCAACTGTGAACACTTGGGAATATGATGGCATCCCCATGTTCACAAATAATATTCGCATTTGTAAATGCCGACGATGCGAGACTAAGAACAAAAGTGGAATATTGTTAAATACGATGACTCATTGACTCGAGTCTTCGGACTCGTCATTGTCTAATAAAAAGGGGGAATGATTCAGCGATTCTACGTGGTTACGGTGCACATATCGTAAAGTATAATACTAATATCAAGAAATACGGTCTTTGAAATGTAAATAAGACAATGATTTACGTGGTTCAAAGACTAAGGCTTACATCCACGGGGTTGGTGTTTCACTATGTATTGAGGAATTACAAGGGTAGCCAAATGACTTTAAGTGAATAACGATGCTCAAAGGGTAAATATCCTTCATACTTACTCTTCATATCTCTCTTTCCTATAATCTTCTCTAGTTAATCGAAACTGGTCCTCCCCCTTCTCTTGGTGAAGAGGAGTATTCATGGGGAAGATATGTGGGGTCCATCGTCAGAGACCGTTTGAATATTATCTTCTTGTTCTCTGTGCCGATCCCGCTGATGTCTTCGCTCTGTACCGATGTTCCCAGCGGTTACTCTTGATCACGTTGGGTCGATGCTTGATCTTCCACAAGTTACTCGACACGTACCCTATGGCTAGGGTACTTAATGCGGGTGGTTGAGCTACCTGCTCGTGTCAGACAGCTGTCTGCAGTTCCCATCACATCCGTGTCAGCTATGTTAATCCTCACCGTTGAACTTAGATCCTTCTCGAAATGGAGTAAAGTTAAGCCTTTAGTATTCCTTAGTGCTTCGCGATAGTTCGTTCCTTTTGGTGCTCCCTGATCTCTGGCTGTCGGATTAGCTCGATGATGATCATACACCATCGTTGGATGTTCTCGTGTGTTGGCACGTGGCATCGTGTTTTGAAGTACCCAGCTGTGCCTCCTCCATGTGTGTTTTCTTGGGAACGTGTCGAGTGAGGAATTATGTGTATACATCAACTATACACTTCAACTGCTATATTTTACTCGGACCCAATTTCTGCTCGATTCAGAAATTTCCAATTTAAATTCATGTCAATATAAATTCCTGGCATCGTGTTTAGAAGAGACCTTGAAGCTGACTTCGAAGTTCATGATGGTTTACGTGAGTTGAATGCGTGACTACGCCGCCTTTTAATGCGGTGAGGCCTTGAGTATCAAAGCTCCACGCAGCTTCCCTCGCTTCTATTCAACTTACTTCAACTCGGATTGATTACGGAGGGGTGCGCTTAAATTGTAACGAATTCCTTTTGAAGGATTAGAAAAGTGGTCTAGAAACAATGTATTTGATAGAAATCAGTAGGTTTGTTGTGGTCGAGTCAGCCTTTTTTGTGTTTGTGTAGAATTCCCTTGCAGTTAGGATGTCAAACTGGTATTGTAACAACCAATACAATGATTATCCAACTGAACATTATGGACATTACTCTTTTTATGACCATAATGTAAATAGTGGTTGGGAACGCCAATCTTTTGAAGGTTATGGGTCATACCATGGTGAGCCCAATTACTATACACATGAGCATCGATCATTCGAGCAAGAAGATTATAGTACTAGTTCTTCATCTCTAGAGGATACAATCAAACTTTTGAAAAGTAGTCCTTTTTATGATCCTTCTGTTCCCACTTCTTCTTTAGAAGAGTCCCTCAAGGATTTAGCTAAAACGACATATAAGTTAGCTGAGGTGAATAACGTAGTTATGGACGAAAGGACTGCAACAATGACTGAATCTTCTTTAGAAGACATCCTCAATAGATTAACTCAAAACTTAGATCCAACACTAAGGGAACTTTCTTTGGAAGAGACCCTTGAGAGGATTTGAGTCGACACGTAGACTTGAGTTAGAGACGAACGAAAGTATTGCTCGAAATAAGCTGGAATTGCCAATATAGTGTATCCAATAATACCCTTGCGAATGAAGATAGTTATTCGCATAATCAAGATGACGAGGTTAGAATTGGTAACACTACTTGTTTAGATGAGGTTCGATTATTTTCATGTTATTATAGTGATGATCATGATGTGGAAAGTGTTGATGAAGAATCTGAAGTTTTTAGGCATAGTGATCAGGAATTTGTTTCTCCAATTGAGATTTATAATGATAGTAATATTTCTGGTTTAAATCCAAATAATTTTAATAATTATTCACCTATTCAAAAGGATGAGGATTTGACTAGAAGTATCTCCGTTTTAGACGATGTAGAATTTCCTAGTTATAAAGTCGATAATGGTTTAGGGGGAACGGGTTTATCCCGAGAATCTTGTTTTAGAGTCCAAGGATTTAGAAACAATAGTCTTAGATGAAGAAGATGAAATCGTAGAGATTTTAAATATGAGTGAGGATGCATCACCTGAGTATAACTTAGAAGAAGCAATTGACCATTTTCACGATTTCGATGATCTAGAAATTAGGGAAATTGTAGCTAGTCTATCTAGAGACACCCAAAACTCTAAGTTTTGGGGTGATTATCATTCTCCTTGTGCCTTACCTTTAGCTCTTACAAAGATCCCTCACTTGGGACTTGACATATGTGCCTCAACCATTTTACAAGATTATCTTCATACACGTTTTCCTGAACCCAATAATGTCCAGAAAGAAGTTCAGTTGTTATAAATCCATCCTTTGCTTGATATGGTTAACCCAGGCTACGATACCTCGATTAACTTTGTTTTCCCACCAAAAACTTTTTCTCCGATTGTGGGAACTTATGAAATTCAAATGTGTCAAAAATTAAGTTTCGAGACTAAACCTAATTACTTTAGGAGATTAGGGTCGACATATTTGTTTAAGGAAGACCACCACTCTCTTTGTGGTCAGCTGTGTGAGTCAAATCTGATTGACTTAGAGGATCCCCAATTACTCAGGTTATTATTATGTGCTTCTAAGTTCCTACTTGAGTATTTCCAGACTCTACAACCTGATCTTAAGAATCCTTCATTTGAGGAAGTCCAGCCCATGAAAACATTTTATTTAGACCCGTTTATAGAGCTTGAACCTAAGCCACAACTCGATATAGTTGTCTTAAACAAAAAGTTAAATAAGGGTATGTTCGATATCTTCATGGTATGTTGCAATTTTCTCTTCTTTTGGGTTATACTTTTTGATCCAGATGACCCACAGTTATTCCGGTTACTGCTATATGATTTTGCGAGGTGACTAGTTCTTTCTTAGTCTGGCTGAAGATTTTAAACTTATCACTTCTTAGGAGGTAACCCATGCTCATGCAACACGGTAATATCTTTTCTTAAATCTTTTGCTTCAAGTGGTAACAGTTTCTCCTTGTTCATACTTTTAATTTTATATTTAGAACATTGAGGACAATGTTAGATTTAAGTTTGGGGGTATGGGAGAAACTTTTTAGTTGCAATAAATAAACTCCATAGCTTAGAAATTTATGCTTATTAAGGATAGCACTAACCAATCTAAGTGGATGGAAGCATCTTGGTTATAGGAGTTGAGGAACCAATCTGATTAGATGGAAACATCTAAAGAGTCTATTCATAAAAGCACAGAGCTCAGGTGTTAGAAAAAAAACATGCTAGTTTCGCCATATCTCGTGATGGAAATATCGAAAGAATCCTGATCACTTCTTTTTTCTTTCTTTTTACCATTGATAGGGTGAATAGAATGGCTGAGATAAAAAAAAAAAAAAAAAAAAAAAAAAAAAAAAGACCACTAGACCAACCGGAATAAATACAATAAATTCGACCACTGGTACCCTTGTATATGCCACTGTGAGTTGACCTAGAGTTAGGATTATCGACCACTTGGTTCCCTTGTATATGCCGGTGTGTTGATATTAGTCCAGACCAGTATCTCAGTCCATTAGGATAGGTTCACCTTAGTCAACATCATCCACGTTTTTCTCTACATCCATCTTCTTAATCTATCCATGTGATTGGTTGACTCCGGTTTATGATGTCCAGAAACTATCTGAGTAGAGCTCTGTTACTTTATATGAATTTTAGTATGCTTGAGTGCAAACTCGTGTACAACAATTGGAATTTCGCATCAGGGTGCTTCCTCCTGTAGACAATGATTGTATGCCAACCAAGAAGATTCTTTAGTGCCTTCCAAGGTTCCGCGTAGATAGTTAGGGTCTGGAGTAAAGGTTTTGTGGGTACACCTCTGGTAAACCCTCATGAGATTAACTCGGTCATTGGGGCCACCTAGTGAGTTAGAATTTTATTTTCTAGATTAGATTTGCTCGAGGACTAGCAAATAATAAGTTTGGGGGTATTTGATAGACACATTTTTGTGTCTGAATTGTCCTCAGTGTCTCTATTATTAGTGCTTGATTTTGTACTTATTATGGTGTTTTTATGTGTGTATGTGTTTTTGGAGAAATACACTTGTGTGGAAAAAGTTGCTCAAAAAGTGTTATTTGGACCCCCAGAGAAAAGTACTAAAAGCACCCTCACTTTGGATAAGGGGCACCTCAGTTGGGCACCTGCTATTCGCACCCCCAGTTTCGTTAGGGGGACACCATCTTCTTCACGTTCAAAGTAGAAAAAGGCGGGAAAATGGTTTCAGCTGCGTAAAATTTCTGGGTCAGGTTTATGGATTTGGCTGGAGTTTTCTCAACTGTTTGGATTCAGACCAACCTGTTTGGGTAAAACAGGCTTGGTAATGGGCATTAATTCAAAAGACAAGGGTTGCATCACGTAGCTTGGATAAAACAGGGAAGTATTCTTGTGAGAATATCTCGAGTTTATCTTTTTTGGTGTTATAAATGGGATATATTTAGAGGATTGTGGAGAATATACTATTTGCATGACTTCATAATATAGTTTGAACAACGGAGCGTAGAAAGTTGTTCACGAGATAGAATAGGGAAGAAAATAAACTGGAGATACTCTGTTTTAATGAATGGTGTTATTTTGGGAAGCTGGCGAGTAGCTGCTGCGTGTTTAACCTCACCAGAGTCGAGTAATCAACGTGCTTGGAAGAAATCAACGCAAGAAGAGGCGTGAAGGAGTTGAAAAAAGGAAATTATTCCCGTGACTATGAAGTAGAGAATACGAGTAATCAATGAAGATGATATGGAGTTTATTACGAAGATATTTGGGTGTTGTGACTATATAAAGGGTGTCAGGACTCACAGGACGAGGATGGAGAGTTAGGGGTGAAGTGCTGGTCCATAGAAGAAGTTGCAGACGAGTTCTGCACTTTCAGGCGAGGAAGAAGAGGATGAACACTAAACATCACATTTAGACAGTCGCAGAAACTTTGTAACAATTTCTGTAACAATTATTTCGAGTTCGCAACAGTCTGTTAGTGTTTCTTTGTAACATTGGGTTCTATAACAGTAATATCTGTTACAAACATGTTGATTTATACTATTTCCTCTTGCAAACAACTTTCTGAGCAATAAAAAATTCCTTTGAGTGTGTTTTCACCATGCGGAGCTAGAGCCCATCACTGGGACGACGGAGGAAGATGAATTTCATACATGGGTAAAATTATTTAATTCTTTTTAAGAATTTTGCATTAATATTAATTGAAATATGATTTGATTTAATTGGTTGTCATTTAATTTGATGAGGTATGCTTAGCTTAAATGTTTTGATACATCATGCTTAGGATTTACAAACAATCTTTTGAGAATCTATCTTGGCAAAAATAAGAGTCCATGTTTTTATTTGTTGAGCGATAATTGTTAAAATAATTAATATTTGAACCTTTTGTTATGAGTTTGGCCGAATCCTGAGTCCCAGCACATCTCTTCATTCTGTGAAAATATTTTGTGTACATATCCTCTTTACTTCTCAACAAGTCTGAGTGAACGACAACCTTTTCTTACTACAACTCAATTGAAAATAACATCAAATTCTAAATTTCTTTATTTTTTAAAGAAAACAGATTTCCAGTATGGTTGTTACAATTTCGACCATGCCATTTTTGAAAAAGAAAAACACAATGTTTCATATAGATTAACCAATATATTATGTTCTAAGCCAAAAACAAATGAAATCAACATCTTAAAAATTTAGCAAGACACATAAAATAACATAAGCAAAGACTAGATTGTTTAACAAACCATTTGTAAAGTTAAGATGTTCCAAACCGAAAACAAATGAAACAAATATTTCAAAGTTTAGAAAGACACACACATAAACATAAACCGACAGTAGATTGTTCAAATACATATGTAATACTATAAAAGAAATATTAGCAAACATCTTAGATCACTCGGTCCTTGGCTTCTTGTGAACCCTCTTTTTCTTTGGAGTCCACAAGTCCTTTGCATTTGGATCTTCAATTTTGTCTATCTTCTCATCAACTGTCTTCATTTCTTCCGGGGTCAGCACCCCTCCTTTCTTGATCTTGCATTTAAACCAGTTTCCCAATTTTCCTATCCGCGAACACTGTTGTTATATATTTCCATTAGTACATTATCTTTTATAAGTTTATAGGTATACATTCAAACAATAGGAAGTGAACCAGAATTACGTACTAACAAAAGGAGAGTCTTTTGAAGTACGGGTACAGTAGGTTATTCAAGAGTTTCTTCTTGTGGAGGCACTGTTTCGTTGGTCGGGCGTACAATATAAGGATGTGAGTACCTCCAATGACCTCTGAGGAAGCTTGGTTCCGACTCATAACCATTTTCTGCAAATTCCCAACCAGCCCTGTCCAGTTGTTGTTCTTCCCTTTCATTCCAATATGCAACTACAGGAGTTGGTTTGTAAACTACCAGCGTATCTTTGTTCACCTGATACGCATTGAGGTAAGACATGAGAGAATTTGGCATCAGATTCACCCTTGAATGTTTTTTGTTTGTACCCAAGTTAGCGCATCACACGGAGAGGGTTATGCATAACAAATCCTTTTGGATGAAACAATGGTCCGTTGTAAAACACTAAATTTTCATGCCTTGGAAAGTGAACTCCTCTTTCGTTCTTATATGGGTCAAACACAATATCTTGGACATCGATAGAGTCCAAAGCCTCCCTCATGGTGAGTAACCGAGTTCTGTTATTGAGCTTCGGTTTATTGTCAAAAACGTATTTCTTGGCTATAGGAGTCCATGGATCCAAACCATACGTTGCCGACTCCAAATATTTGTACTCATTGAACAATGTTGGGAAGTGTTCATAAGCCCACACCTATGCAAATGAAAGATTGTTCCAATGAAATGTATGTATAAGAAAAGAACTAATAGAAAAACAAAATAACTAGTTCACATTACCTGTAATACAGTGAAATTCCCATTAAATTGACGGCAAGTTGCCTTAGAAGATCTACGCATCTCCGCCAAAAAATATGCCAAGAAAGCAGTGCCCCATGAGTACTCATGAACCTCCTCCAACGGATCCAAGTATTGTAAGTTATTCATATGCACCAAGTTACCATTAGAGTCAGGGAATATTGCGATGCCCAAGAGGAACAACAGATAAGCAGCGCTAGTTTGCTGAATTTGTTCGGCATTCAATTCCTTGCCCATCGTATTCCCAAACAACTGTTTGAGCTTAACGACTTTAATAGTCCTTGTCATGGTATTCTTTTCACGTAAATATTTGCTTTTGTCGTTTCCTCATCCTAACCAAACAAGATCATATATCTTGGACCATTCTAGGCTCTTACCGTCGTCATCTTTGTTAACGGCTTTTCCTCGGATCTCTAAACCCAATATTCTTTGGACATCTTCAGGCATAATGGTAATCTCTCCAAAAGGAAAATGCATGGTATCAGTCGAAGCATAAAACCTCTCCAAGAAGCAATTTGTCGCCACTTGATCAGTGGCCACATAGTATTATACCACGGGATATAACCCAGATGCTCTTATTGCCGCTTGAAACTCTAGACACTCCCCGTCCAAATCCCATATATCCATTTGTTAATGGAGGAAAACACGGAAGGCTTTCTTGTGGTCCTATGAAAACAAACCAAACAAACTTCAATTCACCTGATCATATATAAACAATATAATAACAAGATGCAAACGTCTTACATAAGTTGAATAGATCCCACGAGCCTAAGAGTCCTTGTAGTCAAATAAAAGTTTGGGATCTCTCGGCTGACCGCAGTGTTTGCCATCACTGCGTTCTTGAATCATGTCATATAGTTTTGGGAGGTGCTTTGGTGGCTTTTTTTCATCTTTGTCATCGTCTTCAACTCCAGGTTGTCCTAAGCCATGTGAAGATGAGCCACCTGCTGCATCAGGAGGTACATAATTCTGCCACTGAGCAGCATCATCGTTGCTTGCGTCTCCCTCCTCCAGTGGATTGTCCCAGATCGTGAGCTTACGACGTTTCGGATCATATCTACTACGTCGAGATCGAGAAGACTTAGGTTTTTCTTCATCAACAGCTTTTCCCTTTCCTTTCTTCATTTTTGGAGCTTTTGACCTACTAACAAAATGAGTTTTAAAAAATAAGGAAACAGATTTCCGGCATGGTAAATGAACATAACGAGTATGCCGGCACTAATCCCGGCATTGTATACTAAATGAGTTTTATGCCTGTTTATCAGTTCCGGCATCTTATGTAAATGAAATACCATGCCGGTATCAAGATAATTGTCTACAAAGATTTAAAAAAATAAGGAAACAAATACCGACATGGTCGATGAACATAACGAGTATGCCGGCACTTATCCCGGCATTGTATACTAGATGAGTTCCATGACGGTTTACCAATTCCGGCATCGTATGTAAATGAAATCCCATGCCAGTATTAAGAGAATTGTCTACAGAGATTTAACAAAATTTGGTAAACAAAATCAAACAATATAATCAAAATCAATTTCAACAATATAATCAAAATCAATTTCGACCGCTCGCCCCAGGGAGCCAATATCAATAAAAAAGAATCAAACAATCAACCGCTCGCCCCAGGGAGCCAATACCAACAAAAATAATCAAATCAATTAACCGCTCACCCCAGGGAGCCCCAGCTGGGTTTAGGGATTACTGCCCTAGGATATCTCGTATCCCATCAAATATGCCTTTAGGGATTACTGCCCATGGACCGCAACCCAAAAATCATAAACATACATTGTATATCATCAATCACACCCAAATCATGAATCAATAATTTCGAAAATATTTAATCAAAATAATTTTAAGAGTTGGTGTTGCGCTACCTCGAATCGCAATCCAATCAATCATAAAGAAAAACAATAAGTGCGAAGAGTAAATCCTTTACGAGAACGGTCAGCCTTTCCAAATCCGTTTCCACCGATTCCAAATACTAGGTTCATGTTCTTTTATTTTTGCGGCTAAGGAATAAGCGAACACTAAAAATTCTATAACCCTAAAACAACACGAGTCTCAAATACTCCCTCCGTACTAGGGGTGGGACTTGGGTTGGTTGGGCGGGTTAGAAGGCTTGGCCAAGGTAGATCCGAGCTGGGATTTTTTTGCCCAGATTGCCCATCGAACCCGTGGAACCCATGGAGGTACTGCCCAAGTCCGCCCAAGTTATGTTCCTCGGGTTCCCCGGGTTCCTCGGGTTCCCCGGGTTCCTCGGGTTGGCCCAAGTTTCCCTAAACATACGAGTTTGTTAATATGATAATAAATGTTTTTAGTAATAATAAGATTTAATTGTTCCATTTATCTTAAATTTCCAAATAACTGAAGATTATTTGCAATAACATAAACTTTTTTCATACTGAATGACTAATGAGATAAATATAATTTATATTTTCATTAGAAGACTAGAAGATAATATCTAAAATTACTCTAAATAGATAATAATACCAATTATAAAAAATAATTTTACATAACTATATCATAGTTCTTCGGGTTGGGCGGATTGCTTGGGTTAGAAATATTTGTGCCCATGTTTGCCCAAATTTAACTCGGATTTGTAAAAATTTTGCCCAAGCTTTCCCAAAGTTTTGAAATACGTTGCCCATATCCGCCCAACGATCGGGTTGGGCATGGGTTGGGTGGGTTAACCCAGTCCAAGTCCCGCCCTTACTCCGTACCTATTATATAGGCGGAATATGACATTTTCTTTGTACCATTAGATAGGCGGAGTGACAATTTCAAGATAGTTTTTATCCATTTTACCGCTATTTATGTTGCTTGGTTATCCTCATATTTAAGTTTATGTTTCTAACGTAGGGAATATAATAAGGGGTAGAACAGGAAAAGCCATGAATATTTATGAAATCAAAAAAGAATTCTTAAGAGATTTGGTCCTTCCGCATAGTACGGAGGGAGTATATATATAAATTCGGTGGATACTAATTAATCCTAGTCAACCCCAAAAATATTCCTTAAACCTAAGAACTCTACTTGACTGCTAACGAATGCCGAGCTAACCATGTTTGCGAAAACTATATGGTGAATGATCCTAATCGTCTAATTAATTTACCAACCAACAACGAGACAAGTGTTAAGTATTGCTAATTGTTTTCTTCACCACGTCCACTAACTTCGATCACCTAAGAAAGGAATCTCCTCCCACATGAGCTAAATCCTTGTAAACTATATTTGTATTCAAGCCTTCCTGATATATATAAGATATGTAAAGGAATTAATCCTTGCTTAATTAAGGTAAGGTCTAATCATCAATACCATGCCGCCAAGTGTCAAATTTCTTAATTACTAATGTAAACTTTGTATCATAATTCCATTTTCATTTTCAATTTACGATCAAATCAAACAAGAAAATATAAAGTCCCCATATTTTCTCTAAGATCATGCAAAAAGGTATTCCTATTAAGGAGTTTGAGATTTCTTAATTTAATTAACTACAAATTAATTAACAACCTAAAACAAAAGAACAAGTGTGAATTCTAGATATGTGGATATGCACACTCTTTAACGAGTTTCTCTTGTATATTTCACAATTTAATCTCAGCTCGCCCGTTTCTTTTTGATTTAATTTCAAAAAAAAAAAAGGAGGAGTTATGTAACGAGGGTCGTGATTCTAAACATGGAGGGTAATAAGAGCCATCTAAACATTAAATAATTAACCAAACAGAAAAATATGCGAAATATACACTCGTTAGAGGAGCGTGAACAGATTCAGACTCAAAACGAGCAATGAGTTATTAACAAATATAGTACTTTCCTGGGCTAACCAAAACTATACCCTATCACACGAGCAAATCAAAGTTAAATTCAATCATCATATATTTTCTCCAGCTCAATGGAAACAAATTCCCTATTCTTAAGGCAAATTTCCTAATTTTATTAAAATTTAAAGTTTACACCAATAACCAAATGCCAAGTGTCCAACTTTGTCAACTAATTATAATCTTCTCAAACTTAGTCGAGTGCGAATTCGTGCACACTCCTTAACGAGGGTATATTTCACATTTTACTCTCTACCCTTGATTTAATTTAGGGAGTTATGTAACGAGGGTCGTGATTCTAAACATGGAGGGTAATGGGGTCATCCGTTAAATAATCAACCAATCGAAGAAATGTGAAATATACACTCGTTAGAGGAGTGTGAACAGATTTGATCAACTTAGTCTATCATAATATTCATTTTTAGTTGATTTCATGACTAGAATTTCTTAGGTTATAAAGATGTTAATTATGAACGCGAAATTGGGGATATAAAAAGGAATTGAGGGATATAAGAAAAGGACAAAAAATGGATCCAGATATCAATTCGGGGTCACCCCTTATCTAAGTATTTTACGTAATACCTAATCTACCCCTCACTAATCAGGATTAGTGATTAACAATCATTCGTAAAATCATAAGATTTTTGATAAATGATTAGTGTGTGTTTTTATTTGATTTTAGGTGAGTGAGGTGAGAGTAGAAGGAGGGAAAAAGTATTTGAGAGGGAACTTTTTTGGGGGAAAATGGAGGATGATTGTGAAGAGAGAATTGCTGCTGAAAGGTTGAAAATTTGATTTTTTTTTTCTTTGAATCCACCATTTTTGTAGCTGAAAAAGCTAGGTACCGGCATGAACGTGGTATGAATACAATGCCGGAACCATTCGTACCTGGTGATCATTCATGCCAAGTAAGTCTCTGGTCTTTCGAAGAAATAGATCCTCAATTTCATTTCTCCAACAGGCATCATTGTTCAGCAAAATGTATATGGAACTTGGACTATGATCCTGCTTATATACAGCTAAGTAACCCAAACAGAAATCCTCATACATTTTGTAGTCTTGTTTATCTTGAGTTCCAAGAGAATTGAGATAATTCAATATGTTAACTATCTTTTCCTTCCATAGATTCCAAAAGTAAGTCAATGTCTGAATGGAGACCCAGTTCTTGGATATTGTGTTCTCTACATGCTCTACTGTGTTCAGGACCACATTATCCACCCAAACGTACTCAGAGGGTGCTAAATTTAGATGGTAATCGATGATTTTCCTCAAAGAAATAATTTCACCACGCAGACTCTGGAAACTTTGTGAAGCAATAAAACAGTCATTCATCTCAGACAATCTACCGTTGGTGTCTGATAATATGCTTGCCTCTGTACTAACAGATTCATAAAAAAAAATCATCTTTGCTTTTCGCCATCAACTTAACTTTGGCTAAAAGTTTTTCTTTGTTCAGAAAGTTTTTTAAGGGCCAACCTTCGTTTCCATTTGCCCAAACAGAATTGCCAAGAACATAAAGTAGAATGACCTCAACTGCGTCTACTATGTGCCCAGCCTTCTCTAACATATCTGCCTCAAGAAGTAGATCCCCTTTCATTCTTGCAACAGCGGCAGCTTCCATAAAATTTTCAGAACCCGCTTCAAGAGGATAAGCTCATCAATATAATCATGCGACCTTAAAAAAGTTCTTATCATGTCCAACGAGTTAAAGGATTTGATAAACTTCATCATATTAATAGTATCTTTCTGTTTATGATAATGAAGGGCACATCTCTTGAGAAAACACTGTTCTATATCGATCAGATCTTGACTTTTGGCTGTATCAGGGTTTAGCCTTGCACTTTCTTTCCAATACTCTATGAACTGAAGACCGGTTTCAAAGAGATTACCATTTGTGCAAACTAGCAAGCACTTGGAAAAGCAGTTACACCTAGAATACACATCAGCTGCAGTAGACCAACAACCAGCAAGACTAAAACAGTCGCCGGCATCTTCTAGCCTAGATTCCCCACAATTTTCCAAAAAAATCATACCTGTTGCATAAAAAGAAGTTAAAATATAACCTGAACGGCAGGATGATTTCAGCACCATACACAGGCAATCACCTGATCAGTGACTAGCAATCAAAATTCAAGGAACATGAGTGGAAAAGGCTTGATTTTATTAAACTTATTAAACTGTAATGTAGATTCAATATACAAGTTTAAGGCAGACGAGAAACAAAGAAACTTGTAGCGTATGTCTTTGTGATACTTTAGTGAATAAAGCCTAGTTATTGTCCGGGTGAATTCAAACTCTAGTTTCAAGATTTTCAGAATGGACCTTTTTGATTTCCAAGGTTCTTTCTACAATTCTTGGGTGTGATACAAACTATTCTGATCGAAATTGACAAGCACCATTGTTTGAATCCTATAAGCAAGATTGTTATAGCATCTATAATGATAAACTGTACACATACAAGTGAAACTTTGCAACATGTTGTGCAGTTTGCAAACACATGTACCGGATTACTAGTAAATGTTGCTAAAAGTTTTGCATTATTTGGGGTTGGGTATAACTAAATACATGGTTAGATGACGAGTTATGGGAATACCCGACCGACCTCAAAACTACTGCGAGTCTGTGACTTCCATATAAACTTTCAAGTGGAAAAATGATGATCGTACTGGCTTTCCAGTTATAGACTTATAGTATCAATTTAGGTTCAAATTGTTTCACTTATGTTGTTTATAGTTTATTTTCTACAAATATTACATACAAAGGAGACGGTATACGAAAAAAATCCTTAAAGGCTAAAACAATTTCTATCCTACTAACTGCTTATAAGTCGAGGTGTGACAGATTGGTTCTTTTGAGGTTCATCAAAGATGAATCAGGGATTGCACCACAATTTAAAAATCAAATGATGAAACAGTATACATGTTCAAAAAAGCCAGATTTCCAGACACGTTTCCTAAGTGCAGAAATTACAGAGGTAAAAAAACTAATATGCATATTGTACAGAGGAAAATAATCTATACCTGCTCTTTTGAAATCTCTCAACTCCATGAAACATTTGGCAGCAATATCAGCCTTGCCTATTGATTCATAAATCTCAGCTGCCTCAACAAGCGCAACGCGAGCTAGTTCAGCATTAGAAGCAAGCATGTGAACACCAGCAGCTCTAAGACCAGAAGCTTTAGCGAGTTTCTCCAGGAATGAATCACCAGCTCTTTCAAAGCACATTGTCGCCATCTCAAAATTACCTTCATCCAGTAACTGCGTGAAAATTAAGCATGTATAAATTTCAGAGATTGGGTAAATTTTAGGAATCTAGATAAATGACCGCACAAAAATTGGTTGTTTTCATGAATGTGTATAAAGACATAAAGTTCAAATTTCAACCTTGATACCACGTGAACTCCATTCCTCTTTGCTGCTTGTAACCTGCATCGTCTGTACAAGTGATTCATCAAGTTCTCTCACTTGAACAAGACATAACTTCTTCCAGTAATGAAACATAGGCTTCGAAAAATCATCTACGTTCTCACAGATCCACAGTCTCTGCCTAGTACGAGTAATGGCAACATACAATTGCTTCAGCTCAGAGCAGAGAATTTGGTGTTTCCCCTTGCTAAACATTGGAAATTTGACATCATTGGAGTCTGAAAACATTCAATCCTAAAGAAGATATGCCCCGATTCTTCAACCCTTGAAGCAAATAATAAAGGCAGATCAAACGATCACAATAAACCCTAACAACTCGTATAAGTAGGAAAGTTTTGCTCCATCCCCAGTGACTTTTTGAAAGAAAGAAAAAAAAGAAATTGACTATGGTTTCAAATAATAAAGGGAGATCTTTCTCTTTGATTATCATCAAGCCAAGAAAGATTTCAACATCTTCAACAAAAACAACAATATAACACACTATGATTTTTCCTCTCAAAATGTAAAATACAAGAAAACAAATGAAAAAATGCAATGTCAGGCTGAATTCTACTTTGTAGTGTACATTCACGAAACACTATAAATAATACTAGATAGAATCTAAGATGCTTGCCTCAAAGAACTTAGACAACTCAAGTTGCACCGTGTAAACCAAATTAACTATAAACTATCATTCAAAAGAAATGAAACACATTTCAATGATCATCGCAAAGTTCAATATGCGACGAAAAGTCGACAATAGCTAATTAAAGTTCCCGTTAAGGTCTCAACTATTGATCGAGAGTTCCAAGTCCAACTCACATTCAAACATAAAGAAGTTCCGCCTCATTAAAATTATAGGAAAATTGAAAATTTCCCCAGCTTGAAACGAAAATAAACATTAAACATGGAGAAAACTAGCACGCTGGTGTAACATAAAATAACTTGAATGTTTAAGCCTTGCAATTAGATAGTTAGCGAGGAGGCAATTCCAGATCAAGTATTCCCGCAGTTATTCAAAGGAAATGAAAGACAAACAAGAGCTTAAGAATTAAAATATAAAAAGGAATACCCTAAGCCACTATCGTGTACCTGAAATTCTAAGCCCTTGCATTCTGCTATAGTCAAAACAAGAGCTTGTTTTCCAATATGCTCAGCAATTTCCTTCCTCACAGAATCATCACGCACCAAAATGACTTGTTCTGCACCAAATCCACTCGTACTCTTACCAGCATTTTCATTTGCCAAAAATAGTTATAATAGCAGTCATTTCAGAGCCAAATTGGTGCTTCTCCATAAATAAGGCTTGTTTCGGGACTTAAATGGTCAATATGGAGTGGGAAGAATATTTGCAGAAGTTCAATTACACTCTGTGACAAGTTAAGAACACCTGCATGAGTACGGAAGTTCTGGTTCAAATGATAGATGTCTGATATACGAGATTGATCCATGCATTTTGCATTTCCCATGCCATCACTTCCTGAATCCAAAATAAACTCGTTGTAGAACAAAGATCTTGCATCTTGAAATCTGAAATCAACCCCACCAGCAATAGTTTGTGCAGTATCACCAGAAAAAACAAATCCTTCAACAAAATTTCTACAAATATATCTAAAAAGAACAATCTGTCTCATGGTGAGATCCTGTACTTCATCTATATACACGAAATCCATCTCCTCGCCCCTGTAACATCCAGTTTTCAATCGACGTTGAAAGTCGATGACAAAATCAGCCAAATCAAACTCATCATTAAGTATTTTCTTCTTCTCGTATTCAAGGAAAATATCATAAATAATCTCCCTTCTTTCTTTCCTGCTAATGGATGATACCCGTCCCTCGGATAGTAATACGTAGTCCTCCTGACTAAGTTTATCATCAGGTAGCCTTCCAGCAAACAGCCCACCTTTTATGTGTGAAATTATCTCGGTAAAGACCATACACGAATCAAGCTTCTTGGTCATCTGGCAATTAAAATGAGGCCAGTAAAATGAGTTGAATCTTTCATAACTGACCTCTTTCGTCCTTATAAGAGCACGCAAAACAAATGATCTTGATGTTGTTGCAATTTTAGATTGGGAGAGTTCCCTTATATCACTGAATCTATCAAAATACGAATTTCCCATACTTCCATCAAGCATCATTAAGAATTTCTGAAATGTTATGACAAGTGGATAACTTTCTGGTGGATTGTCTTTAAGAGAATCTGGTATATCTTGACATTGAAATGCATCATCGAAATAAGGCAACTCCAAGGAATTATGTTCTGCTGAGGTCCTGCCACTGCTGATAAAGCTGTATTAAAAAGTGCAAGAAATTAATTGGAGTACACAAATTACTAATAGAGAAAAATACATAATCCACAAAGACACCACCATTTTTAAAACTAACATACAAAAATAAATAATAGAGAAAAATACATAATCCACAAAGACACCACCATTTTTAAAACTAACATACAAAAATAAATAATAGAGAAATTTCAAGGCTGACACTAGAAATCTGATACCTTTTCAAGTTAGAAATTTGGGTTTTAACGGCAGAGCATAGTGTTGGGCTAACTGTTACGAATAATTGCCGTAAGACAGTACCATTTTTCTCATTCCCAACCACTCTGCACAAATTCCCAGTTGGAGCACTCAAAGAAATATCTCCCATGGCTCCCACAAGTCCTTTAGAAGAAAAGTAGTGTTGCTTCTCCTTTTGAAACAATTTCATTGTCAAAACAGTGGTTTTCCCTGTTCCAGACCTGCCAAGAATAAAAGTACTTCTAGGGAATAAAATGATTTCTAATTCTTTATCTGTTACTTCAAAAGGAAGATCGAGCTCTTTTCCATCACTTCCCGAGAGCAAATGGTTCACTAAACCAGTTGATAAGGAGTAGAACTTCATGAGTAATAGACTATCTCTCACTTTTGCATTTTCAATGTAACATCTTCCATCTGATACCGCATCACTTGAACTATCTACTAAGTCAGCGTTGTTGGTAGTCTTATATTTAACAATCTCTTCATCTATTCTCCAGGTAATTGGCACAACCAAATTTCTGCAAAAACAGATTATGAAAAGCATGTGCATATATAACTAAAATCCATAGTAAAAAATATTTTTGGCGTTCGCTCGGTAAAGCAACATTGACATTAAGAGTTGACCAATATTCACCATCTAAAGTTGAATGCAGAATTAAAGAGACGTCACAGCAAAAATACTGGTGTTTGTGAGATCAAAGATAACATACATACCCCTCAATATGTTCCAGCTTACAGCGGTTGAGGTGATCGTCAGTGTATATCGAGAATATGCAGCCCAGACTCTTAACTAGTCTAGGTATTTCCTCAAGCGGTAAAATATCCCATATCTTTAAAACTTGTGTGTAACATGAGTATTTTGCAACATCAACTCTAGAAATAATATAAATCCTCCCAATCTTATACTGTTTCACAAGCTGGTCAGAGTTGCCACATAAAGTTTCAACCTTAAACTTCTTCGGACGCCAACCATTTGAAAGTTTAACCAATAGATTAACGACAGACTTTTGTGTTCGTGGTGACTTCAACTTCCCAAATGACTTCCTAAAGTTATTGCTGAACAAGACCTGTAAATTCGAGGTAAGAGAAATGCATAATGAGTACCAACGCACAAAATGGTAGACATTTCATATGAACATGTTTCCACAACAGAATAAGTTTTAACCTAAACTTAATGCTGGATTATGTTAACATATGTTACACCAAACACCCATATAGGCACCTCAAAATTGCTATCAAAAACCAAAAAGATTAGCAAGTAGCTACCAATCCCGTTATTCAAGTCTACTGGGCGTATTTGCATTAAGAGTCTAAGAAATGATTTTAGTTTAGAGGACTAAAAATTGGTTAGAAGCTCCCTAGGTACGTTAGTCATTCCAACTAATCCAATAACCGTGACCGAACCAACCTTCCGCTGTATGGAAGGCCTGAAGAAGACCAATAAAAATCAAGTTGTAAAAGTCGAAAGTGAGTCAAGGAATGACCAGCCAAGTCTCCATTTGGCATCTAATGTCCATGTTTCAGCATATATTTAGCTATTGTTATCTTCACTAAGTAAATTATCTAACTGATCAAGCTCTTTGTTGGCCTTAATCATTGCTTTCACTAGCTCTTCGTCTTCATCAGCACTAAAAAAACATCCCCGCTGCTTCGCATCGCGAATTAAATCTTCCCAGAAACATCCAATTTTACTCAACTTTTTGTCATTCCCCAAAATCCAAAGGCAGTGCCTAAAAATTCAACAAACTACAAGTTAACAAAGACTTAAAGATGTGTAATCAAAATTAGCACATTTACAATCTCTAACAATATAATATACTAGTTGTACCTAGCCCGTGTAAGAGTGACATTAGTACGTTGAGGATTAGAAAGGAACCCATCTGATTCCCTATGATTAGACCCGACAGTCGATATTATGATGACGTCTTCCTCACCACCATAAAATCCATCTGCAGAGTTCACCTTCACTACAAAGTCTTTTAGCTTCTCATATTTGTGACCAACTTTATTCTCTATTGCAGCAATTTGGGCAGCGTAAGGAGATATAATACCAATGGATAAGCTACAGTTTGAGCCAACCCATGCTGTGAACGGTTAAAAACATCCTTTATTAGTAGAATGAATGAATGGAGCAATCATGATTTAACAATTCAACAATTGCTTAAACAAATTCTACACATTACATCTGCAGTTGGAAACCGTACTGAAAATTGAATCCTTAAGCTATACCAAAACTTGTTAAATAAAAGTCTGCTGGTTTACATAGTCTATGCAAAGGCTAAAAACAATGTCCCAAAAGACAGGAAACAAAAATAAACGCCCTGAGCCTGTAATTTAATAGTGTCCTACGGGTAATGATAATGCGGAGTACACTGAAATGTTCAGAACTCTGATGACAGTTCATTAGGTCACCTCAATCTTGTTGAAAATTCTTATAATTTTTACATCGAATAATATTTGCGGAGGTATACGAGCATAGTGGTGTTGCTCGTATGGAGCTCCTAGGACTCCAGTAATGAAGGTGGAAGCAAGGACTTTGTCACTTGTAATTGTATTGATCGAATCTTGCTTGCTTACAAATGAGTGTACATCATGCCTATTTATAGGCATCATAAACCGACCTCGGTTCTTTCCATACATTTCTAGAGTTCTCTTATCTAGAAAACTCTTTTGCAACATGTCGGCAAGTACACTGCCATTTTACAACCGTATACACTAGTTTCCTTTAGATTCTTTTTATATCTAGAACATTCTTCTGGACCTAACAACTTCTAGTCTCAACCTAGTATATTCTAGAAGTATTTGTTTATTTTACATTTCTCCAAATTTGTCTAGAAGATTCTAGACTATTACAAATTACATGTTCCAACACCCCCTCTTAATTTGTAATGGTCTTTGATAATGATCTCACCTGATCTCTGCTCGCCCTCGCCTGCTTATGCCGGTAGCAATCATTTTTTATTTTATTTTTTGTTGAAGCCACGTCGACATCGTCTCATCTTAATTTCGCCGTGTACTCGTCTCCATAGCTTTTGTATGTCTTCTTTATCTTTATCTTTTGTATGTCGTAGATTCAAAAGCTCCACATGTGTCGGGTTTCTCCTTCTCCTCACGGTATAGACCGAACTTGACCGTCTTAAATTCAGAGGCTTTGCCTTCTGTTGATATTCCTCGCCTTTCACGAAACTTAACCATGGTAGGTTCAGAGGTTCCGCCCACTCAACTTTGTGAGTAGAAGAGTTGTACAAGATGGTTCTTTGCCATCGTTGTCATGTGAGGAGGCATTCTTGATGCTCTTTTCCCTCAATGTTTTTTATAGAAAATGCACTCTTTGGTGCATCTCTTTGCGAGAATGGAAATTTTTTCTTCTTCTTCTATTTTTCTTTTAATTTTTTAACGGAAGGAGCAGATTTCACTTGAACATATAACAAATTTTGGTGAAGGCAGTCACTTGACTTGCTCTTATGCTCACTTGATTTTCTTACATTTCTTCTTATAATATATGGAGACATTTTCACTTTGACGTGTTTTTTTTTTTTTTTTTTTGTCATAATTTTATAAACTTAGAATTGGGTGATAACTAGATTCTATTTGGGGTTGTAAAGAAAGTAGGAAACTTGGATAGTTGAGACGTACCTTGGGTCTTCTCATCTTCTTTGAATTTCATTTGTGCGGAATTATCACCTTCAGCTCGTAGCGGAAGCTTTAACGCCCATTTGGATCGAACCCGCTCTGATACCATGTTGAAAATTCTTATAATTTTTACATCGAATAATATTTGCGGAGGTATACGAGCATAGTGGTGTTGCTCGTATGGAGCTCCTAGGACTCCAGTAATGAAGGTGGAAGCAAGGACTTTGTCACTTGTAATTGTATTGATCGAATCTTGCTTGCTTACAAATGAGTGTACATCATGCCTATTTATAGGCATCATAAACCGACCTCGGTTCTTTCCATACATTTCTAGAGTTCTCTTATCTAGAAAACTCTTTTGCAACATGTCGGCAAGTACACTGCCATTTTACAACCGTATACACTAGTTTCCTCTAGATTCTTTTATATCTAGAACATTCTTCTGGACCTAACAACTTCTAGTCTCAACCTAGTATATTCTAGAAGTATTTGTTTATTTTACATTTCTCCAAATTTGTCTAGAAGATTCTAGACTATTACAAATTACATGTTCCAACAAATTAAGAAAGAAAGCTTCTCGTTATAGACACTTTCTCAATTTTATTCTACTCTATAACCGAGACCTCATGCCCAATTTAGTGAACTTACACTAACCTTATACAGCTATTGATTTCAACTTCACGGATGCAAAAGATGGAGCTAAAATAATCTTCACACATCTATGCATTTGTATAGTATACAACAATGGTATCTTCAGTGAAGAAGCCGAGGCATAAGATTAGACGAACAATAAAATGTAAAACTAAAATGAATCATCTACCCAACCATATATAGCATAAGAAGAAGCTATTGCAATTCATTAACTAACATTGATCATACCTTTATAAAGGTTCCGCACTATTGCCACTACAACTGCCACTTCAACCATATTTTTTAAACCATGCCCAGCTTCATCTGGCTCCTCCCTTCCATTTGAAATATTTATGAATGAGTAGGGACCAAACATAGCTCCTGGTAGATAGCTTTTTTGATACTTTTCATGAAGAACACTTGGAGCATCTATAATCCGGTCTTTATAAAATCTACGATTTGGGAAAGAGCTTATTTCAGGATGCATTCTGTACTGCATGTTCAGAAGGTCCTCCGAGTGCCCAAACAAACCCAGCCGTTCAAATAGACTTCTCCCAAAGCCAGCTTCATCAGACACCTAAGATTACAATGAACTGGAAAAATATTAACAACGAAAACATTCGTGTTAGAGCGAAGAAATTGAAGTCATACTTACCCTGCTTTTGACCCTAGTTTGTGGATGGCACTCATCGCCAATTAGGACAGCGTGTCTCACAGATTCAAGCTGCATGGGAATCACTGATTCACACTCTTTCAATTGAGCAGCTTCATCAATTACCAACAAATCCAGTGGTTCTAGTTCTACCTCATGCAGATTATATGAGCTTGACACTGTGGAAAAAATGAGGGATGAGTTTTTCAAACAGAACTTTGTTAAGAAACTTATGTTGGTGGAACTTGGAAGGCGATCACCAAGTGAATGACTGACGGATCTTAAAACTTGCACAGTTTCAATCCTCATCTTGTGTAATGTGGCTGAAGTATAATTAAACGCCCGACTTCCTTCTGCCTCCTTGGAATAATTCTCTTGTCGTGCAAAGAGTTCCTCTAATTCCTTGTCAGACACCCGACATTGAGAGAGCAAAATTTCAAAAGATTCAAGCAAACCACAAAGGGTAAGCATCTTTTCGAAATTATCCGCCAAAATAACTCTAATAGGGAGATGGGTGCATAACAATCTGATGCTTCTTTTGAGTGGTACCGCTAAAGCTCTGAATCGGTCTTTTGCAAACTTGAGAAGAGACTTGTGCACTTCAGAATTAGTTCCAATTTTCTCCAAAAGCAAACGATACTGATATACACAATCTTCAAGAAAATCCACCATGGAATTGAAATGTTTCTTCCAACCAGTTAATGGAGCAAAACACTCGACAAGACTGTCCACACGATCATCCACATAAATCTCTCTAAGATCACCACATAACTCCAATCTATCCATATTCCCAAACAAGAGAAAGTCCCCTAACCAACATCCTAACTTGTTCTGATTCGCAAGCATCTTTGTGAAGGTTTAAAATACGTAATGCAAGTTCAGCAACTGCTACATTCTCTGGGGCACAAGCAAGTGTTCTGCAGTTCATACTTACCAAGCAATGTAGTAATATATATTGATGGTTTTGGTTTTTCCTGTCCCAGGTGGACCCCAAACAAGTTTCACAGAAGACCTATGTTTACATTGCACTGTAGATATAGTACCCACTATCGCTGCTACTTGAGATTGTTGGATAAATACCTTCGTTACCGATTCTCCAATAATACAACTCGTGTATTATCCACCGATCCGTTACAACTTTTTGTAACACGGTTTTCATCTATGTATTACGTTTCGTAATACCAACAACAAAACAAGAAAAGAAGGATAGAAAAGGATGATCAATCACAAAACTTAAACAAACTTACTTGGGTGTATTGAGGCGAGTAATCTCTTTGCTTAAGACATTTGATGCCCTGTATATAATGTTGTTACAGATTTAGCGGCACATGTCTCCAACATTCAAGAATACCTCGATGTTTTTCGCAAAGACTTCGATAACACCGAACAAATGAACGCGAATGGATGTAGCACAAACTCTTCTTTAACTCTTGAAGACACATGCAAACTCTTAAATTTCTAGTACTAGTTTTATGACTCTAAAAACACACACATGCAAAAGAGAGTGAGTGGGGTTTATATAGATGCAAGGTGACTCTTGGAGAAATCTTTTCGTGAAGAGTCGCATCCTTTCTTTGAAAGACACATCCCTTGAAAGGGTTTATATGAATAGACACAACCCTTGAGTTGTAACTAACTTAATTTCTATTCAAATTTCCAACAATCCCCCACATTGAATTGAAATTCATTTAAATCTAATGCAGACACTAGAAAGAGTTTGTGCGCGGAACATCACTTGCATCGGGAGAGATAGCTTTTGGCTTTGAATCTTCCGTAGTGAATATCTACGGGTTTACTAGTTGTTCGGTGAACGCGATGTCTTGAACCGCCCAACTTTATGATGTAAACCGATGCAATAGATATCACACAGTTTATTTCCTTACATATCCGGTTCTCGGTTGTGTTCATTTCGGCCCTGAACGATGTTGGTTTTTCATGAGTGCTCTAGATTAACTTAGCCTTATAGTTATCATAAAATCGGAACCACTTCACACTCATATAGGTGATCTCCTATTTGAAAGTATCCTGCCATACTTTTCTTAGTTAAACTAAGCCATAGGAATCATTAAGAGAAATTCTCAACCTCTCACTTGACAGCAACACTTTGTTTCATCATAGAAATGGGAAAGAGAGTAAACTCTCACAAGTGTTTTAGGTGAGTATAAATTTATAACTTGGTTGTCCCTTTTGAACCTAGATAACCATGGGATCTCCAATCGCTAGGTTGGGTGTCCGCTATAAATACTACTATATATAGGCTATCCCATTTCCCTCGATGATGCAATTATATGCTCTCTAGAATTCATATCATTTGCCGGCTTGATACAATTCACATACACTATTTCTTTTCGATGCGCGCATTTGAGAGCAATTGCTTTATGGTACTATATCGTCGATCTATTTATCGAGATCGACATACCATAATCTCAAACTATGTGTTTCTTCCAAAATAATTGTTTGATCAAAACAATCTATTTTTAGCATACATACATATACTTTGGCCATTAGTATATACTCAAGGAAATTCCAAAGTCTCTTACTTCTAATCCGACTTTGCGTCCAAAGTCCGGAATCCATAGTTGATCTCGTTTATCAACCTTCACTTGAATTTCCTTGTTACTACATTTCGTTTTACACCGAACACATAGTTTCCTGTTTGATGACTTTAAATCACCACTTACTGACCACCAGTTAACCATTGTACTAGTTGTTGGCACCCCACAATTTTTCAAACCAAGTAACCCCCACAAATCCGAGGGTATACCACTGTGATTCGAAATAATCATCATTTCTTTTAATGATCGTAGTTCTTCCTTCATGAACAATATCATTCTAAATCTATGTGCAAAACCAAAATTGCAAAGGGGTTCAAGCATAATCTGGTACATGGAGATTTCATTATGCTTCATCACAATCGGTGCCAACGTCATGTCTCAGTTGTCATCCATAATAAAATCCCGTACGCCGTACACTTTGCCTTGTCCTTACCCTTCAAGACACTACACCACAGCTCCTGTACATGTAGGCCATTTCTGTGATTGTACTTGCAAATTAAAACGGTTTCGAGAGACCTCCACATTTCATGAATATACTAAGAAACATTCTTACCCACAAAAGGATTTCTCGTTGGGTAACTGGCTACGAGATATTTTCATCTAAACAACGTACCCCCACATTTTGAAGGATATACCAGAATAATTCATATGTGATGCATTCCAGTTCTAAACTCAAAATTTAAAATTTTCAAAGTTTTGCCAATACGTGCATCAAACTCCTTCGTCATTTTTCAAACGATCACATTTTGATTAATAGTCAGTCCGTCCAATTATAAGACCCACTTGTAACTAACTTAATTTCTATTCAAATTTCCAACAGAGATTCATTAAGAGCCTGTAATAATTGTGAATCAACATTTCTGACCCGAATCCTATCAACTTGCGCAGAACAAAGACCACAACTTTCCTTTACCTGCATTACCATAAAGCAGGCATTAAAATATCTAACTACTATCTTGTTTCCCATATCTATGGTATAAAATATAAGAGAAAGGATAACCAAAACCAACACAAAAACCAACTCCAAAGATGGAATTGGCACACAGAACCATCAGTATCTTACTACAATTTTGTTTCCCATATCAGGTGTACTTCAGCGTGAGGTACACCTGACATAAACTCCATTTGTGAACATATCTCCATGTGAGTTTCTTCCAGCAACGGCATAGTATAAGTACCAAGATAATGTTGTACCGACTCAAACTGCTTTGGTATGGTTTCCACCTGAAAAACATACACAAATTCTAAGTTTAAACAGGACATATAAATTCAACTGATCATCCTACAAAATCCATGTATGATTACCACACCTTAGTTAAATCCAGCAATGAGAAGTTACAAATAAACACGGAATATCATTCAAAGATGTAAACATAAATATAAGATAGATCAAAAATTGGAAGTAATATCAGCCAATAAAGTAGATCGGCCTAATCAGTTCAGGAATAAGAAAATGAGCAGTTACAAATGAACTGTAATGGAAAACACTGTAGCCATGGTGATTACTAAACTTAGGCTAAAATGTCACAATTAAGCATACTTAGTTACCTGCAGATTCATATAATTGCAGCAGTAAAACTTCCATAATGTTTGATGCAGGAATCAAAATGCAATTCATGCATTAAATCCTAATTTACGCATTTTGTTAACCGCTGTAAAGGAGGGTCCTCGTGGGTTGTGGCCAACCTGTGAGGACTACTTATAGCAATGCAACTCTACGGTTTGACCCACGACGAGCCTTGACTTTTGACAGACTGACTAGTTGACATCTTGATTATGTTGCACTTGTTTGAGGGAACATCGAAATTACAAAGGGAAAATAACATCTAAAAATTTATAATTACATTGCCTTAATCAAACTACAGTTTGTTCATAATAGCAGATGAGAAATGGTAAAAATAAAATTGTATAGCATATATAAACCATTAGGTATGAGGGGTCGTGATTAAACCCAAAAATCAAAATTCGAACCCCAAATTGTTCAAATTGAATATCCTACTTTCTCTAATCAAAGATGCATAATCACGTAGATGAAATATCTTTGGGGAAAAGGGTTTAAGCGAGAACTTCTAAGGCGCGTTTGGCGTGACACTCGAGGGAGACTCAAGTGTAACAGGAAAAATTGGAGTCCGGCGGCGATCTTAGATAGGAAATACCAATAGGTCCTAAAAATAATATATTAGAGAGAATTTGGTCCAGTTGACTGAGTCAGCTATCTTTTTGGTCCATTTTCAAAATATATTTTTTAATTTGGTCTTAAAAATAATATATTAGAGAGAGTTTGGTGCAGTTGACTGAATGACGCCATGGATGATGTAATTGTCATTGTGTGATGACAGAAATATCCTTTTAGGACCACATATATAGAAAATATTTTATTTTCAGATTTACTTTCTTTCTTCCTGATTTTAGATCTAGTTTCTCTCCTTTTTCCATTTTTTTTTCCTACGAATGATGAAGAAGATGATGAACGATTCTCTCTTCTCTCCATTTTTTTTCTCTACTAGTGATGAAGAAAATGAACGATGATGGTGATGAATACGATGAAGTTTTTTTTTTTTTTTTTTTTTTTTGCTGTTTTGATGATAAAGACGGTAATGTTAAAGATTCTGCTGCTATTTATGATGATGATGAACCTTTATCATCTTCACATGCTTGGGTAAGTTTCGGATCTACAAAAGAACCTTGAAATCCTTTGTTTTCTTCATCTTTTTCTTTTTCTTCATCACCACTTTGGATCTTATGTTCTTGATTTTTGGATCTCCTGATGTTGTTGTTCATGTTGTTGTTGAAGACGATGAAGATGAGTTGCTGCTGCTGATGAAGAAGATGAAGATGACGAAGTTAATTTCTGGAATGAACTCTGGTTTGTGATGAAGATGAAGAAGTGGTCTGTTGTTGCTGCTTGTAGATGGTGGGTTTTCGACAAAGGCTAAAATCGTAAAACCATAATTGTACATATTCCTGATCCAGCAATCAGATGAGTATTGAGGCTCATGTCTCTCATTGAAGCATGAAAGCCCATGCCACAAGTGTCTCTGACTGAATTTATTGTCTCTCGGAGCATACGTGAATATGCAATCTCTCAACTGAGACAACGGCATATTTCATGAATACTGAGCAATTTCAGTAATTACTTCTATATAGAATCGAACGATTGGACAACTCCTAGACAGCGTGCCTGCTAGTATAGAGCAATAACGTCTTCAGGATATAACAATGTTTTCCCTAACTATATAAAAGAAATATGACGTTTCAACAAGCTCATATCGCTCAATTCTTGAATAATTAATGCTCCTAAATGATGCGTGTCGTAGGTGCAATCAAATTAATTAATACTTTACTACCTAATTAACAAGTAATATAGGGTAGTCAAGGTCGATCCCACGAGGAGCACGAGATTCTAGTTGTAAAAATTGTCACGAAAGGGGGGTGTAAAAAGCAAAAGAAAATAAACAAAGCAATTAAAAGATAAAGTTGAAAGCAATAAGAGAGACGAGATCAAGGAATCCTTCTTCGTTGCAAAACAATGAATCAAGTTATGTTCTCTTCTACTTGTTATTAGTCACAGATTATCACCAACCGTAGGTAAAGCAGCTAGCTCAGTGCTAAACCCCTAAATCCCTTTTATCACCGGACACTAAGTTCTCGACATCGGATTCTAATCACCAAGCCACCTAGAATTAGCTCAACCTAGATGTAACTTGGCTCATGCATTAGGTTTTATGAATTTCTTAGGTTGATATTAGTAGTTAGACTCTTAGCTCAAGGTCTACTTGCTAACGTTGTTTCTACACACAATTGCTCCACGGAATCCCTCCGCAAGGTCTCGTGTTTGCTACTTATGTAAAGAGTCAAAGAACGATTACTTATCCCCTAACTTTCACTAGCTTTAGATCGAATTAACAAATCAATTTAGTTGGCCACCCTAAACAATCTATCAATCAATCATGAATGTCTTTAAGATCACTCCTATTAGTAAAAACAAACGATAATTATATGAAAAACTTCAAGATAGAATTTGAAAACAAAAACTCAAATCATGTTAAGAACTAGGAATTCATCCTCAATCAATAAAATTAGCTACTCATGTTAAAAGTTCACACAAAGAATAAGAAAAGAAAAGAATTGTGTGTGTAGAGAAGGTGTTGTATAGAAGTTGTAGAAAACTTCTCTATTTATAGGCTTCAATATTCTCCAAATCTTCCAAGGATTAGAATCCTTTTCCTTTTGCAATTCAATTTCCAATTCCAAGCTTTCTCAACTCTTCATCTTCTCTTTCCAAATTTGAGTCCAATTCTCCATCCAATTCCTAGCCCAAGTCTTCACACCCATGAGAGAAGTCCATAGAAAATTCTGGAAATTTTGGCTCGCCGGAAATCGGGATTATGGCTAGAATTTGGCGGAAAACGTCGCCGCCGGTCACTGAAAATTTCTCCGTCGAGACAATATTCGACGGAATATTCCGTCATCCTCTTCCGTTAGGACTAACGGTCAAACGAGTCAACCGTCAGTCAAACCGTTAGTCGCCAGTCAAAGTAGAAGAGAGTCGGCCAATGAGTCGGTGGTCGACTCGGTCTTAGTCTACCGAGTCACCGAGTCAACTCGGGAGTCGTAACCGAGTCGGTGATCCATTTCAGTCCAGACCACTTTGCACAGCCCTCTTGTGTTGCACCGAGGATGGTGCATCATCGTCGCTCCCAGCCATAAAGGCTTCTCAACCTGCAATTGCTCGGCTTTTTCTAAATGACTTGCCGTGCCAGCGTTCACTAGCATACACCAGAGACAATCACCGCCTAATTAAGCAGGCTTCAATCAACTCTACAATCTCATTCTCAAGCCACCATCCCTTGTATCCTGTCAACCTAGTGCAAACACCACCATCATTCCATAGCTTCTCAACTTTTCTCAAAGACACACCATTCACAGATTCTCCAACTCGCCGTCAAAACCCATTTTCCTTAAGCCATACTCGCGCCCGCAACTCATCACTAAAGCTGCAGTTGACTGACCCGTAGCAAAAACAGTTTGCAACCTCGGTTCCCTTAAATCCATGTGTAACTACACCTGTGTCATTTTAGTTCGGGCCAAAATGGCAAACAACACTTCAGACTCTCGGCAAGCACCATCTATCACTACCCGAGATGCCTAACATTCATCTAACACTCACTCAATTCCATCTCGGGCCACCTTTGCTCCATTGCACTCACCTCCACCGCAATACCCTTTCTCTATCCACCACCGACACTTGAATACCACCACCTGCTTTCTCATCATCACCAGCACTTCCAACTTGCCCGTAGCTCATTCAACCCCCGCCTTTTATCTCGGTTCCATTCTAGTTCTTCAATTGATTGCCATATAGATCCTGCAGGTGCCTACGGCTCCGCCAAGATTTAACACCCTCAAAACTCAACAAATCATTGGTTCATCTCTTTCTCAATCTCCCCGCAATCGACCCAACAATTCTTCCTCTTATTGCTGCCATTGCAATCCACCATCAACTCATCAAACATACACTTCTCCGATTCGTAATTTCCATCATCGAGTCATACCCACAACCTCATCTCTATCTTGTAGTTTGAGCAACGAAAGCAATACCCAATCTTCATTATCATCTTTCTTAGCTTCTCAATCTTCTCCCCGAAACACGGTTCATCACCACACCCCGCAACTTGATCGACTCGAGAGACCACCAACATCATTGTCATGATCTAAATTCTCAAACCCCTCTTCTCAATCGAATCCGACCTCATCCCCATGAACATCAACAACCCATCTCTCGATTCCATCTTCTCCAGTTCTTCTTCGGTTCTCGGTGCAACTCCATATTTACTTCCTACTTCTCACCATCAATGACTCTCGATAGCGGCGGTTGGAGATTCTCCTGTAAACCCATCTTTCTTTTAGCTTCATCAATTCTCCCCGTTCGTTAATCGCCTGTTCTCTCAATCAATTCACAGATCCATCTCCCGAGATTCAATCATTGACTCGATTCGAACCCTTGTTACATTCAAACTCCAAACTGATTTCTTCACCACGAGCTCACCTTTGTTTCATCATCCATTTCCAATTTCGGTTCCATGACTGCCAATACTCTCGATCACTCTCTCGGTTTTCAGACACAGCCGTTGTCTGATTTTATTTCTCAATGATTATTGAGTGAAATGAGAGAAAGAACTCTCGAGTTTAGGGTTGGGTTTTATGGGGCGGATTCGGGTACGGGTGTGGGTCTCCGGGTTTGGGTTTATCAACCATAACCCATCCAAGTACCACTGATAGTAGCACTTCATTTTCGGATAAGGGCTACCCGGTTTAGCGACCCCTTAACTTCAATCTGTCCTTTCTCTAGTGCTCCTCCAAGAGAGTAGCCCTTAACCTTGGCTGGTCTGTGTTTAACACTCCTCAAATTGGGTTGCCCCTTAACCTTAACCGGGCTCCATATATCAATCGCTCGTAAAATGACCTTTTTGCCCTTTTGGCTCAAATTGGGTGCTTTCTTCTTCTTTTCCTCCGTGCGACTCCAAAGTAGCTATAAAACTCAAAACAAGCGTAAAATACATAATTTACAAGAAAAATAGCAAAGAAAGCATAAACTACTATATAGTAAATACGGTGTATTCTACACCTATCAAATTCCCCCACACTTAGACTTTGCTAGTCCTCGAGCAAATCAAACTAAAAACTCACAACTTCAAAGCGTTCAAGCGTCACAAGCATCCAAAGAGTTATGAAGACATAGAGTTTACGCATGCTAGTAATAAGAAGTTAGAAATACTAAAGAACATATTCTCGTTCTTAATTGTTGAGTGAGAAATAACCACACCATAATGAGAGAATGCGTGTTTGAGAAACGATCAATAAGCATTTCGCCTCGACTCGCCTCACCAAATAAGATTTTATGATAATTGCACTCAAAAAGACGGCTTTTTATGGTTCTCACATGCGTGCAGGTAGGAATGAAGAGAGAATTCCTGCAACACGTTGAATGGTGGGAAGGATATCTTAGAAATTTTTTAAAAACCCACATCTTTTAATATTTTGAAAAACCATTTTTCGACGATCTCTAAGAAAGGAAATCAACCATTATTATCGAGGATGAGATTACTTACTTACCTTCACATCCGATTGCCAATTATGATAACACCACTCTCACGGCATCCAATAGAAACATCTTCCGCTCCTCGTCTTTCGTCTTGGTCTTCGTCCTTGGTTTCAACTATTGATGATAAACCCTTGAATTTCATAAATCCTTAACAATTTGTAACTCTTTTACCTTAAAACCTTGTCGCTTGAAACTTCCTTATATATTTTTCCTTCCCACGGCTTATACAAATATTTCTCTTGTTTTCTCTCTTTTTTTTTCTTTTCTTTTTCTTTTTTTTTTCAATTTTTTTTTTTTTTTTTTTTTTTTTTTTTTTTTTTAAATTGAAAAAAAAGAAATTAAATACAAAAATAAACCATGGCCGTGGGAGAAGTATTTTACCGCTTGATTCTTCACAACTTGTATCGTCTTGAAATCATAAACTCCAAAAATTTTCACCTTTTACTTTTCTTCGCTTTCATGAATAAGTCTTCATACTTGAATATAAAATTACCTCATTGTATTGTAAGTCCTCAACATATATGTGAATTCCGCTCTTTTGTATGTTGCTTTACTTGAATTTGAAATTTGCTCTTTTTCTCGTTCCGTTGCTTGTAAATCTTAAACTTTTCCAACTTTCCTTGTAGATTTTGATGTCGCTCCTTGTTGATGATGAATGTGTTTCTATGGATCCGTTGTTGTCGCGAGAGAGAATGGTGCTAACTGCAAATCGAACTACAAGAAGGAAGCTTTCATCTATGGACGTCACCCTCATGATTGACAAAATTAGCACTCAAGAGATCAAAGAGTAGTGCTTCTATTGGTGGGAGGTTGGGTAGCTCACCATTCTACCCGGAATTAACTTACGGTGACACACACTCAAAAGAAGCTCTTTAGTAGATGGAAGAATTCTGGTCGGTGCCTCTCATGATGTGAATACGGGTAGTCTCCACTAATGATTGATCAGCAACTCTAATAACGCATTTCTCCCTGCACCAAATTCGCATCACCGGCATGATTAAATCCATTATTTAACACTCAAACAAACAAGAAATCCGAATGTAGTTCTCTAACATTTCCAAGTTCAATTATGTCGGTCAAAATCTCTATGTAAACATACCTAGAAATATGCTAGTGACTCTAAAATCTTTAAAAGTTGGAATTTTTATGTAAAACTTTTTTTTTTTTTTTCAAAATTTTTTTCATTTTTTTGTAATTTTTTGTTTTAAAAACATGCTTAACCACTCCCCCACACTTAAACCTTACATTGTCCTCAATGTAATTGAATCCTCCTAGTAAAGTCAAGGTGGGAAATTTTAACATGATAAGAAACAAGAAAAAGAAATAACAAAAAGCAAAAAGGATAAGAAATACAAAACCGATGGGTTGCCTCCCATTAAGCGCTTGTTTTAAAGTCGACGGCCCGACTTGGCTCTTGCAAGATTCATTCCCCATATACTAACAATCTGAAAATTTGAGGATCCACCCATAATACCTGTTTTGCAAACAATAACTCCATACAAATATTAGCACAAGAAAATAATAGTGAAATTATCGCTCGATAGAAATTTCCCCCACACTTATTCTTGTCCACACTCGGAAGTGTATAAAGAACATAGAATTCGGGAACTTCCATGTATTCCTCTTGGCAAACCTGCATAGTGTTAGCATCAAGTGTTTCCAATGGTGGATATTTAGAAACAAAATCATCCAAAAATACTTTCGAAGCACATACATTCAAACCAATAAGAGGTAAAGGAGAAGAATCAATAGGCAAAGGGTTAGACAAACCTTTCAAAAATTCTTGTATTATAGAATCCTCTTCATCCTTAAAAAATTCAATTGAATTACTTACCTCTTGTATATCGTGGTCCTCTATTAAACCTTGCAACCATTCTTCGTCGTTTTCTACCTTAACCAAAGTCTCGGCATCATCATAATCATTAGCAAGTTCAATTGGGTCTTCCACAAAATCAATGAATGTGGTTTCATCCTCTAGCATCATCTCTTCAACATTCTCATCATCGGAATCGGGCCATTCACTAAAGTGATTCTCATCGGTATAGATTGTAAAATCTTCTTGTGCGGGTGTTACACCGTTTACAACAATAGGTAAGTCACACCCAATCTCCTCCTTTTGAATAGGTGAAGGATCGTTATTATGATCCGGAGTTGGAATAACTTCCTCATTGTCGGAACACTCATACACTTCCGCGGACTCCCATCTTTCCTTAAGAAAGTTTTGCCAAGCAATAAATGCATCTTCCTCAAGCTCGTCCTTTTGAATAGGTGATTGATCATTATTAAGATCAAGGCTCGAGTAAGCTACACTATCGTCATCAAAAGTCTCCAAAGGTTGGTTAATTAGTTCGTATATTTTCTCCGAATTCCTTTGAATTTCTCGATGTGATTCTTGCATCTTTTGTTGAATATCCCCAAGATCCCCAATCATGGCCAACATCTTATCTGCAAAACTAGAGAATTTCGATCATAAACAAAACTATCCTCCCATCCTTGTGATTGTCCACTTACATACCCGTCATAAGGTTGTTGATATGTATGAGAATATCCATAATGTTCCGTAGGAATTTGATCATAGCCAAAGATTGGTTTTGATTGTATCCGAAGGATGGTTGGAAGTTGCCATAATGTTGAGGTTGAAAACCGTATTGATTGTTGTAATATGCTCGCTCTTGTCCACCGTACATGGAAAACCGATACCTGAAATAAGATTCAAAAACCAAGTTAGATACGGAATAGAATCCAACAAAGCAAGAATAAAGCAAAAAGAAAAATAAAAACAACTAAAATCATCCGCTGCTCCCCGGCAACGGCGCCAAAATTTGATGCGTGTCGTAGGTGCAATCAAATTAATTAATACTTTACTACCTAATTAACAAGTAATATAGGGTAGTCAAGGTCGATCCCACGAGGAGCACGAGATTCTAGTTGTAAAAATTGTCACGAAAAGGGGGGTGTAAAAAGCAAAAGAAAATAAACAAAGCAATTAAAAGATAAAGTTGAAAGCAATAAGAGAGACGAGATCAAGGAATCCTTCTTCGTTGCAAAACAATGAATCAAGTTATGTTCTCTTCTACTTGTTATTAGTCACAGATTATCACCAACCGTAGGTAAAGCAGCTAGCTCAGTGCTAAACCCCTAAATCCCTTTTATCACTGGGACACGGAAGTTCTCGACTACGGATTCTAATCACCAAGCCACCTAGAATTAGCTCAACCTAGATGTAACTTGGCTCATGCATTAGGTTTTATGAATTTCTTAGGTTGATATTAGTAGTTAGACTCTTAGCTCAAGGTCTACTTGCTAACGTTGTTTCTACACACAATTGCTCCACGGAATCCCTCCGCAAGGTCTCGTGTTTGCTACTTATGTAAAGAGTCAAAGAACGATTACTTATCCCCTAACTTTCACTAGCTTTAGATCGAATTAACAAATCAATTTAGTTGGCCACCCAAACAATCTATCAATCAATCATGAATGTCTTTAAGATCACTCCTATTAGTAAAAACAAACGATAATTATATGAAAAACTTCAAGATAGAATTTGAAAACAAAAACTCAAATCATGTTAAGAACTAGGAATTCATCCTCAATCAATAAAATTAGCTACTCATGTTAAAAGTTCACACAAAGAATAAGAAAAGAAAAGTGTTGTGTGTGTAGAAAAAGGTGTGTAGAAGTTGTAGAAAACTTCTCTATTTATAGGCTTCAATATTCTCCAATTCTTCCAAGGATTAGAATCCTTTTCCTTTTGCAATTCAATTTCCAATTCCAAGCTTTCTCAACTCTTCATCTTCTCTTTCCAAATTTGAGTCCAATTCTCCATCCAATTCCTAGCCCAAGTCTTCACACCCATGAGAGAAGTCCATAGAAAATTCTGGAAATTTTGGCTCACGGAAAAGCGGGATTATGGCGGAATTTGGCCGGAAAACGTCGCCGCCGGTCACCTGAAAATTTCTCCGTCGAGACAATATTCGACGGAATATTCCGTCAGTCCTCCGTTAGGACTAACGGTCAAACGAGTCAACCGTCAGTCAAACCGTTAGTCAGCAGTCAAAGTAGAAGAGAGTCAGCCAATGAGTCAAATTTGGTGCGACTCGGTCTTAGTCGGCCGAGTCACCGAGTCAACTCGGAGTCGAACCGAGTCGGTGATCCGGCTCGGTCCGGACCACTTTGCACAGCCCTCTTGTGTTGCACCCGGATGGTGCATCACTTTTGCTCGACCATAAAGGCTTCTCAACCTGCAATTGCTCAGCTTTCTCTAAACAGCTTGCCAGGCCAGTTCACTAGCATACACCAGAGACAATCACTGCCTAATTAAGCAGCTTCAATCAACTCTACAATCTCATTCTCAAGCCACCATCCCTTGTATCCTGTCAACCTAGTGCAAACACCACCATCATTCCATAGCTTCTCAACTTTTCTCAGCACACACCATTCACAGATTCTCCAACTCTGCCCTGTAAAACCCATTTTCCTTAAGCCATACTCCCTGCCTGCAACTCATCACTAAACCGCAGCCTACTGACCCAGCAGCAAAGCATTTGCAACCTCGGTTCCCTTAAATCCATCAAGAACTACACTGTGTCATTTTAGTTCGAGGCCAAAATGGCGCAACACTTGACTCTGGCAAGCACCATCTATCACTACTGCGGATGCCTAACATTCATCTAACACTCACTCAATTCCATCTCAGGCCACTGCTCCATTGCACTCACCTCCTTTGCAATACCCTTTCTCTATCCACCACACGACACTTGAATACCACCAGTGCTTTCTCATCATCACCAGCACTTCCAACTTGCCTGTAGCTCATTCAACCCTGCCTTTTATCTCAGTTCCATTCTAGTTCTTCAATTCAGTGCCATATAGATCCTGCAGTGCCTACAGCTCTGCCAAGATTTAACACCCTCAAAACTCAACAAATCATTGGTTCATCTCTTTCTCAATCTCCCCGCAATCGACCCAACAATTCTTCCTCTTACACTGCCATTGCAATCCACCATCAACTCATCAAGATACACTTCTCCGATTCTGTAATTTCCATCATCGAGTCATACCCACAACCTCATCTCTATCTTGTAGTTTGAGCAACGAAAGCAATACCCAATCTTCATTATCATCTTTCTTAGCTTCTCAATCTTCTCCCCGAAACCTGGTTCATCACCACACCCCTGCAACTTCGGTCGACTCGGAGACCACCAACATCATTGTCATGATCTAAATTCTCAAACCCCTCTTCTCAATCGACCCGACCTCATCCCCATGAACATCAACAACCCATCTCTGATTCCATCTTCTCCCAGTTCTTCTTCAGTTCTCAGTGCAACTCCATATTTACTTCCTACTTCTCACCATCAACAGCTCTCGATAGCGGAAGTTGGAGATTCTCACAGAAACCCATCTTTCTTTTAGCTTCATCAATTCTCCCCGTTCGTTAATCGCCCTGTTCTCTCAATCAATTCACAGATCCATCTCCTGAGATTCAATCACAGACTCGATTCGAACCCTTGTTACATTCAAACTCCGGTGATTTCTTCACCACGAGCTCACCTTTGTTTCATCATCCATTTCCAATTTACGGTTCCATGATTCGCCAATACTCTCGATCACTCTCTCGGTTTTGCACCACAGTAGTTGTCGATTTTATTTCTCAATGATTATTGAGTGAAATGAGAGAAAGAACTCTCGAGTTTAGGGTTGGGTTTTGTGGGGCGGATTCGGGTACGGGTGTGGGTCTCCGGGTTTGGGTTTATCATCCATAACCCATCCAAGATCAGTGATAGTAGCACTTCATTTCTGGATAAGGGCTACCCGGTTTGTGACCCCTTAACTTCAATCTGTCCTTTCTCTAGTGCTCCTCCAAGAGAGTAGCCCTTAACCTTGGCTGGTCTGTGTTTAACACTCCTCAAATTGGGTTGCCCTTAACCTTAATGGGCTCCATATATCAATCGCCCGTAAAATGACCTTTTTGCCCTTTTGGCTCAAATTGGGTGCTTTCTTCTTCTTTTCCTCCGTGCGACTCCAAAGTAGCTATAAAACTCAAAACAAGCGTAAAATACATAATTTACAAGAAAAATAGCAAAGAAAGCATAAACTACTATATAGTAAATACGGTGTATTCTACACCTATCACTAAACGATCGTGTTAGTATAGAGCTATCAATAAATTATTCCTAAATCACTAGATTCATTAACTGAATCCCTAGAAAATATTCTATGTTCTTCATAATATTTCATTACTTCAATTCATGGTTCTTCCTGAGAATTCCATGGGTTAGTGATAAATATTCAACGTACGGGCATCTAAGCCGCTATCGAGTAAGCCCCGACAAAAATGACGCAAGTGTGCTCACCAATAATACACTAACGAGCACTTGAATGCACGAACGAGCATTCAAATATACGAAGGAACGATGAACCTATGCAAAATAGCAAGAAAAATAATAATAATAATAATAATAATAATAATAATAATAATAACATGGAAGAACGGGCCCTAGCTCAGCTGGTCATCCTCGTTCCCCGAAGTTTCATGCGTTTCAGGAGGTCACAGGTTCAAGTCCCCAATGGCGTAATATTGCAGGAATTAACATGGAAGGTAGTGTTAGTTTGCCCCCCTTGTGACACAATCTCGCCCCCCCTCCCGCTTCGGCTCCCCTTGGCAAGGTTACCCATGAGGCTCATTTGGTAGGCTAGCACAAAGAACTTTGTTCAATTAATGTAGTAGTATGTCGTTGGAGCTTAGCTTGTTAGGCTTCCAACTAGTTAATGTAATAATCGTTATCTAATAAATAATTAAAAGAATTTCAGTTTATAATAATAATAATAATAATAATAAATAAAACGGGCCCCTAGCTCAGCTGGTCATCCCCGTTCCCCAAAGTTTAATGCGTTCCAGGAGGTCCCAGTTTCGAGTCCTCAATGTCGTAATATTGCAGGAATTAACATGGAAGGTAGTGTTAATTTGCCCCCCTTGTGACACAATCTCGCCCCCCCTCCCGCCGTTTCGGCTCCCCTTGGCAAGGTTCCCCATGAGGCCCGCTGGTAGACTAGCACATCAACCTGTTCAATTAATGTAATAGTATGTCGTTGGAGCTTAGCTTGTTAGGCTTCCAACTAGTTTCATGTAATAAATATTTAATCTTAAAGTTATAATAACAATAATAATAATAATAATAATAATAAATAAATAAAACGGGCCCTAGCTCAGCTGGTCATCCCCGTTCCCCAAAGTTTAATGCGCTCCAGGAGGTCCCAGGTTCGAGTCCCCAATGGCGTAATATTGCAGGAATTAACATGGAAGGTAGTGTTAATTTGCCCCCCTTGTGACACAATCTCGCCCCCTCCCGCCGTTCGGCTCCCCTTGGCAAGGTTACCCATGAGGCCCGCTGGTAGACTAGCACATCAACCTGTTCAATTAATGTAATAGTATGTCGTTGGAGCTTAGCTTGTTAGGCTTCCAACTAGTTTCATGTAATAATATTATTGATTCAATTGAATAATAATAATAATAATAATAATAATAATAATAATAACATTTGGATAATGGTTATAACATTACGTTATTTTTAAATAGTACATCAATTTAAAAATTATTTAGTTATAATAATATAGTTTCATTTAGAATTAAAAATTGATTTCATTAAAATAAACAAATAATAATAATGATAAATAAAAAATAAATAAATCCAGATGACTAAATTGTTTAAAATGATGTAAACTATTTATATCTATATCTATATATTATAAGGGATAATGGTGTTTTTCCCTATGGACGGAGATCTGCAGTTTGGACACATAAAGGATGGCCCAGATTGAGATACATATTTAAGTTATTCAATTACATTTGTGGCATATAAAGAATGGTCCAGATTGAGCTAAATATTTAAGATTTTCAATCCACATTTTCTCCCTTATAAAGCATAGCATGGACAACTTAGCCTAGATAAAGAGCGGTCAGGATGCATTCTGGGGAAAACTAAATCCATGGTTGTGGTTTGCTCTAATTAAAATTAATCATTATGAGTGTTTTATTAATTAGTGTCTCATTAATCTCTCATGATTAATTATTAAATTTCCATTATTAAATGTCCTCTTAACTAATCTAATAAATGTGTATTTTTTATATTAATAAATAATTTTAATAAAAATTATATCAATAGAAATTAGTGGTTAGTAGTGGAAGAAGTAGTGGCTGGTTGTTTACATCATTATTGTATCATCAAACATGATACGATAATGGCATGGGAATAATTTTTATATTCAGTTTTAGAAAGCATGGACAACTTAGCTTAGGTAAAGGACGGTGAGGATTGAGTTTTAGAAAAGCGAAATCTATGGCAACGGTGAGGAGGCAAAAGTGTCATATGTATTTTTTTCTTGCAGACAACTTACACGAGAAATAAATAAATTCTGAATAAATATCGCTAAGGTCTTTCTTTAAATAATTCTTGGGATTTTTTTATGATACAAGCAGGGTTTTAGTTTCCTTTCTATTTTTGGTTAATAGGTTCATATTTCACTAGCGGGTGATGTTCATATTTCACTAGTGGATAATGGCATACATTGTGACAAACATCAAACCAATTTGGTGTAGTCGTGCATCACCATGATATCTTCGATTATCATCGATTAAGATCAAGTCTAAACTGTCTCTTCAAACAGCTTTAACTTGACAATATCGATGATAAATGTAAGGGTTCATATACGAAGTATGGGTTGGAAATATCTTGCGGGGATTGAAGATCGGGAGTAGAATAGCAACGACGATATGATTTCGAAAAAACACAACAAACTATATTTATAATATTCGTAAAAAAAATAAAATATTATATATATATATATATATATATATATATATATATATATCTGTAATATATATTTTGTGGTTTGCATGGACAACTTAGCCTAAATAAAGAGCGGTCAGGATGCATTCTGGGGAAAGTTAAATCCATGGTTGTGGTTTGCTCTAATTAAAATTAATCATTATGAGTGTTTTATTAATTAGTGTCTCATTAATCTCTCATGATTAATTATTAAATTTCCATTATTAAATGTCCTCTTAACTAATCTAATAAATGTGTATTTTTTATATTAATAAATAATTTTAATAAAAATTATATCAATAGAAATTAGTGGTTAGTAGTGGAAGAAGTAGTGGTTTGGTTGTTTACATCATTATTGTATCATCAAACATGATACGATAATGGCATGGGAATAATTTTTATATTCAGTTTTAGAAAGCATGGACAACTTAGCTTAGGTAAAGGACGGTGAGGATTGAGTTTTAGAAAAGCGAAATCTATGGCAACGGTGAGGAGGCAAAAGTGTCATATGTATTTTTTCTTGCAGACAACTTACACGAGAAATAAATAAATTCGAATAAATATCGCTAAGGTCTTTCTTTAAATAATTCTTGGGATTTTTTTATGATACAAGCAGGGTTTTTAGTTTCCTTTCTATTTTTGGTTAATAGGTTCATATTTCACTAGCGGGTGATGTTCATATTTCACTAGTGGATAATGGCATACATTGTGACAAACATCAAACCAATTTGGTGTAGTCGTGCATCACCATGATATCTTCGATTATCATCGATTAAGATCAAGTCTAAACTGTCTCTTCAAACAGCTTTAACTTGACAATATCGATGATAAATGTAAGGGTTCATATACAGAAGTATGGGTTGGAAATATCTTCGCGGGGATTGAAGATCAGGAATAGAATAGCAACGACGATATGATTTCGAAAACACAACAAACTATATTTATAATATTCGTAAAAAAAATAAAATATTATATATATATATATATATATATATATATATATATATCTGTAATATATATTTTGTGGTTTGCATGGACAACTTAGCCTAAATAAAGAGCGGTCAGGATGCATTCTGGGGAAAGTTAAATCCATGGTTGTGGTTTGCTCTAATTAAAATTAATCATTATGAGTGTTTTATTAATTAGTGTCTCATTAATCTCTCATGATTAATTATTAAATTTCCATTATTAAATGTCCTCTTAACTAATCTAATAAATGTGTATTTTTTATATTAATAAATAATTTTAATAAAAATTATATCAATAGAAATTAGTGGTTAGTAGTGGAAGAAGTAGTGGCTGGTTGTTTACATCATTATTGTATCATCAAACATGATACGATAATGGCATGGGAATAATTTTTATATTCAGTTTTAGAAAGCATGGACAACTTAGCTTAGGTAAAGGACGGTGAGCATTGAGTTTTAGAAAAGAGAAATCTATGGCTACGGTGAGGAGGCAAAAGTGTCATATGTATTTTTTTCTTGCAGACAACTTACACGAGAAATAAATAAATTCTGAATAAATATCGCTAAGGTCTTTCTTTAAATAATTCTTGGGATTTTTTTATGATACAAGCAGGGTTTTTAGTTTCCTTTCTATTTTTGGTTAATAGGTTCATATTTCACTAGCGGGTGATGTTCATATTTCACTAGCGGATAATGGCATACATTGTGACAAACATCAAACCAATTTGGTGTAGTCGTGCATCACCATGATATCTTCGATTATCATCGATTAAGATCAAGTCCAAACTGTCTCTTCAAACAGCTTTAACTTGACAATATCGATGATAAATGTAAGGGTTCATATACAGAAGTATGGGTTGGAAATATCTTCGCGGGGATTGAAGATCAGGAGTAGAATAGCAACGACGATATGATTTCGAAAACACAACAAACTATATTTATAATATTCGTAAAAAAAATAAAATATTATATATATATATCTGTAATATATAATTTTTGGAATTGGTTGAAGAGAATAAAAACCTTAGTTGTTTACCGAGAAGATGAAATTTGAGAAAATCTACGTGGCAGAAGGACCGAGGTTTAGCTGCGTTGCCATAATGAAGTTCGATTCATTGCATTTGGTCCCTCCAAATTAGACAGAACGTTACAGATTAAAACATTTATATATATATATATTTGAATTATTTTAAATGCTTTAAATTATATGTGATATGAACAGTAAATAGTGAATAGTGACCTATGAACAGTAATTTACAAATAGTAATTTATAAATAGTAAACTACAAACATAAATATAAGTATAAATATAAATAAAAGAACAAAGATAGAGATTAGAGATACTCACAAAGTATTTATTTATTTATTGATAGCACACCAAAGCAGACTTGAAATCACACACAAAGATAGAGAACACTCTTACAAGGAAAATACTCACAAAGTTTTCACACTCACACTCACACTCTTAACAGACTTAAACTTGGAACTTTAAAAACTCGAAAAACTTCCCCTTTCCCCTTTAGCCTCCAGAGAGTATATATAGGGGGAAAAAGACTAAGAGATAAGATTTCTTGATCAGATTTCTTTTATCAAGAATCTTCTAAACACCAATAGGAGAAGGATTCGTGGAAGAAATAAACCACGTCAGAAATAAGATAAGCCAACTTTTCTAAAAGTAGAAAACGTGTCCAAAGGGAGTGACCGACATAGCGAAAGAGATAAGATCCAAAAAATATCTTTCTTCTAGAAGAGCCCATATGTGTCCTGGATAAACAGTGGAGTCTACCTTGCTCTTGATTAGCTTCTTCATTAGATTAATCCAAAACAGTCATCGCCATTAGCATTTAAATCTTCTGCGCTATTCTCTGTCTTGATTTCATCTTCCTCCATAGATTTTGAGGACGAGGGTTGCGAGCTCAATTCTTCATTGTCTAAAATTTGCAAAATTTGTTTTTTGAAATCTTCTTTAGAAAGATTCCCATACTCTTGTTTTAAGGCCAAAATATGTGTAGAAAACTCCATAGGAGAAACCAAAGAGGAAACTGAAACCAGTAACTGAGGTGCCACAAATTGAACAACAAAGTTACATGGTTGCAAATGAGCAGCATTATACCTATCCCACCATTTAATAAATAATTGCCTGTCTAAATAGGGGATATATTCCCAATCAGAATCATCATCTGTGTAAATCGAATAATTCCATCGTAAAATCCATGGGATTTCATATAAGATAAAGAACCAAGACATTAATCTTCTCTTATCATAAGAATGGCAATTAGCCTTTATAAATTTTTCTAAAGCTTCTGATATAAAACCAGGTAAAATATCTTTAGTAGGTCCCCATAGACCCAACCATGTTCGGAACCAATTAGGAAGGTCTTGAATTACCTTCAATTTAAAACCAATATACCACGAATGGGAAAATCTCTGATTTTGAACACAGAAAGTATGTGTCCATGCCTTGATATAATCAGTATAATTATATGACCTAGGCTTTATATGAGGGTGGTTCATAAAGGGTTTAGATTCATGGGGATTCATTCCCCAGTCTCTATAAGAAAGAACTTTTAAAATCTCCAATTTGGAGAAGCCAGGGATATTATTATTATCCAAAGCCCTATGATGGATGAGGACTGAACCTGTCTCCAAAAGAATTGCTTCATAGAAATCTCTTGACTTACCATAATGTGGTAAAATATGATTTTGGAGGTACATAGAGGCTATTTCTGCTGGATCTCTATGAGTATGTTCAGTTTCAATAGCTAAAAGAGGAAGTGACATAGTCATCAAATATGGGGATCTTTCCTCCTGATAAGAATTTTTACCTCTATTTTGGTCTGATTTGATTTGGAAAGGATCATTCCTTTTATTATAAGGATTATTCTTTTTGCCAGAGTTTGAAAGAGCAGGGGCTTTACCCTTAATTAGGTAGGATTCCATTTTTTCCCTGCAAAAATTCACGAGTCAAAAAATCAGGCAAAGAGTTAGTATCTCCTTTTATATATTCAATTTTAAAATCAAATGCTGAAAGAATAGCTTGCCATCTTGCAAAGATTTGACGAGATGCTAGATTTTTAACATCCTTTACTAACACCTCTTTTGCTGCTTGGCAGTCTACCCGAATAAGAAATTCCTGATTTAACAAATCTCCTTCAAATTTAGTAACACAATGAACTATAGCCAAAATTTCTTTCTTGATTGTTGAATAATTTCGTTGTCTTTGATTTCACACACACGGATGTATGTCGAACTAGTTGTTCTTTTTTATTAACTAGCTGTTTAAGAATTCCCCCATAACCAATATCAGAGGCATCTGTTTCTACTATTTTATAAGCTGTGGGATTAGCTATATTGAGGCATGGTAGTTCTTTAGCCTTAGCTTTTATTTTTCTAACGGCGTTAGTATGTTCACTAGTCCAATTAACAGGATTTTTCCTTAGTCTAGCGTATAAAGGTTTACTATCTTTTGCTAGGTCTTTATAAAAATCTGTTATATAATTGAGACTTCCAAGGAACCTTTGTAATTGTTTTTTATCCCTGATTTCGTCTGGGAATTTATCAGCAAAGGCTATAGCCCGATCTATAGGTATAATAGTACCTTTATCAATATTATGCCCAAGAAACCTGACTTGGGTCTGAAATATTTTCATTTTCTTTGCAGATACTACCAACCCGGCATGCTTCACTACCTTTAAGAAAGTTAGTATATGTTTAAAATGTTGCTCAATAGATTCTGAGTATATCAAGACATCATCGATGTAAACAATTGTAAAGGTTGAATATGGATTAAATATATTATTCATGATATGCTGAAATTCTGATGGAGCATTCTTTAGCCCAAACGGCATTACATTCCATTCATAATGTCCGAACGGAACTGTAAATGCAGATTTGTATTTGTCTTTTTCAGCAATCTGAATTTGCCAATATCCAGATTTTAAATCGAATTTTGAGAAGATGACAGCATTATATAATCTATCTAAAAGGTCTTTTTTATTAGGGATGGGGTACCTAATCCACCTTAAAGCCTTATTCAATGGTTTATAATTTATTACTAATCTTGGAACTCCTCTTTCTAATTCTGCTGCCTTTTCAACATAAAAAGCTGGACAACTCCACGGAGAATAACTTTTTCTAATTAGTCATTTATCTAGTAACTCCTGAATTTCAGACTTACATATTTCAAGTAACCTATTATTCATTTGGATTGGTCTAGCCTTAGTTGGAATCATTTTTTCTGAAAATTCTGGTTCATACGGTAACTCAACTATATGCTGCTTTCTTTCCCAAAACGCGTTAGGGATATCAGCACAGACTTCTTTTATTAATGTATTATTAATATCTTCTATTTGTTTTTGGAGCTTTGGACATTTTAATTTTTCTTCGATTCTTTTATACTGAATTTCTTCTTTTAAGAAGTATAAAAATTTTTCTTTCCGTTTAATTTTATCCTGAATATGATTGATAAACTTTTGTTTTGGTTCAGAAACAAATTCAAATGTAATTTTATGACCTTGAATAAAGGCGTCAATTCCGGCATTACTGATTTGTAATGGATATAGCATATTCAAAAATGGGGTTCCTAGGATACATGTCTGAGATAAATTTTTAACCATAATAAATGGTGTTTCTAGACAAATACCATTATTACAAATTGCAGCATCTGATAACTTGTAATTAATTATCAGTTTATTCCCATCTGCAGTATTAAGAACTTGGGTAGTTTTACTAAAATATTTTGTTGGTACTAACCCTTCATTTAGGCAATTTAAATCCGCACCTGAGTCTATAAGTGCCATGGTCTGAAAACTATATTCTTTTCCTATGATTAAAGTAACTAAAGTATACTATTTTTGAACTACTACTTTATCAATTATATTAATAAATTGCAAATCTTCTATTTCTTGGTTTGTTTTAGAAGATTCTGGTTTTTCAACATTCTTTTGTGTTGATACTGTAGCCTGATAGTTTTGTAGAATATCGTCAAAGGAATTTTCTTCCTGTGAATCATATTCCCCATCTACAGGTTTATGAAGTTCTAATAGTTGGATTCTCTGTTTGAGCCCTCTCAATTCATTTTTAACCTGATTAACTTCAGCCTGAAGTTCACCAATTGAGGGTTCTTTCTTAGAATTTCGATTTTCTATTCTCGCTAAAATCTCTTTGAAACTATAAGGTTGTAAACTCTTTTCGGTTTTATTTACCTTTGGAGCATGCTTAGCTACTTCAATGTATTTTTCTAAGGCTGCACGTTTTGCATTAGGATCACTTATTTTATCTATCAATTCTAGGATAAAATTTTCCTCATTGGTAAGAACATTGATTTCTAAACCTGTCATTTGTTTATGTAAGCAATTCTTGCAGGAGCAATTATCATCACAATCATCATCTTCTAGCCCAGAAATAGTATCCGAAGATTCATTAGACTCCTCTTCAGAAGATACTTCCTCAGATTCATCTGAATTATCAGATTCCATTAAGAGGACTTGACTTAATTGTCTTTTAAGCCCTTCATCTATGTTCAGCTCATTTATTTTTTGTTTTGTTCGACATTTATTTTGATAATGTCCGATTTTTCCACATTTGTAGCAAACTGGAGGTTCTTTTTTATTATTGTATTGTTGTGATTTCTTCTTATTTTTCTGAAAATTGGGCCTTCTATATTTTTGCGGGTATCTATTATGCTTGGTTGTTCTTTTACCATGAAATATACGAACATTTTTCTTTTTAGATTTTATAGTTGGTGGAAAAGAATTATAACCAAACTGTTCACAGAAATCTCCTAATTCCTCTCTCCTAGTTATTTTGTTCTTTTGTAAATGTCTATGAAGCTTTATATCTGAACATAAAGCTAACCCTTCTGACATAATTTCAGAAGATAATTGCCCAAAGGTATATTCATTATAATCTATTCTTCCTTGGGTATTTTTAGCTTTAAGCCTACTCCTAACTCTCTCAGCAAATAAGGGAGGCAAACCAGACACAAATTTTTCTTTCCAAAACTCAGAATCTGAAGAACAATCTTCTCTGCTGAATAATTTGGAGAAGAAAACATCTCTATACCACCTATAATGAGAGATAGTGGGACATTTCAGGTTGATGAGTAATTCTCTAGATCTCTCCATTTGCTGGGAGTTTGTCCCTACAAAATGTAGACCAATTGTATACAATAATGTATTTACTGCATCTGCCTCATTTTGGACATACCCATTTTCTAATTTTACTTGTCTGACTGCATGCTCTATACTCCATTTAGCCTGATCAGATAGATGGAAATCCCACCATCCTTTAAGCTGACCAGTAAATCCTGAACTATGGCTTTAAAGATTTGATCATCGGGATTTTGAAAATTAATTTTTGAAGCAGAACTATACATGGTCATTTGCCTAATCGTATTTAATATATGATATTCAGTCATACCATCTATATTCCATTCTACTATAGATCTTCCATCAAAAGAAACCTGGTTCCAATTTTAATCTTCTTCCAATTGTAAATCTACTGGTGTAGGCTTTGGGTAATAATTCCTTGTAGTAGGGTATGTTTCTCCATATTTTTTACCAAAAGATATTTTATTAAGGGTATTATGTTCTGGTGTTTGAAATATTTCTTCCAATTTATCTACATCAATATTATTGTATTGTTCTTGTTTAGATAGAACATTAACAGTTTGAGATGCTTCTTTTGAAGTTTTGGGTATTTTAGGAGAAGATAGATTGAGGGACTCTAGTTTTTCAACTAAAGCATCTACAAAGCTATTATCAGGATTAGATAGTCTAAACACTTGTCGATTAATAATTGGGGCTGGCTTAAATAAAAGCCCCTCTTGATCTGATCTATTTTCTACTGGTTTCTTATCATTAGTAGTTACCACTTGCTTCTTGGTATCTAACATAGACTCTATTCTGGTTGTTTGTTTACCTAATGATTGCAAGCATAAATTCGTATAGTTGCCTAAATGTATTAGCTGGCCAATATCCTTTTGGGTTGCTGCTGAATTAGTTTCTCTTGATTCTGCCTTATATGGGGATGTTATAGCTCCTTTAAACGTTAAGACTGTCTCTGGAGGGTGTATACTCTGAATAGGCTTTCCTTCCCTCGTTTCATATGTCTGGAATGGAGTTTCTAATGTATTAAGAGATTTCTTATAACCTTCTAAACCATGATTTTTAATTAAATCATCTAGCCAATCAAAAAATGGTTTTTTATCTTGACTATGCATTAAGTATATACCATAGGTTTTATATATTTTTGTCTTTCGACGAGGGGAGAATTTTGAACTAAACCAGGCTCTCTTATTTGTATTTTTCGAGCTATGATATTCTTTTTTTAATTCTTCTATGTCATTTAAAGGTTGTTGAATCACATTTACCTCGAAATTCAGATCTGAAAATGTCGGTTCGGGTTGTTCAGGGATGTTTCTATTACTTGATTTTGGTGTATCAACCCTATAATAAGGTTTATTAACCTAGTGTGGAGTCTGTTTGACTCCCTCTACTGTAACATCATGTGAATCATTTATAAAGTTATTTATTGGATCTATATAGGAAGATGAGGACACAGAAGGTCTTGGTGTACATCCTTCATCATCCATAAATTTAATCCTTGTTTTTCTAGAGGATGTAAATTGTATTTCTACATCTCCATCCTCATATTCAATGATTTGTTGAAGGTTTTGGTTTTGACAAGGTTTTGTGGGTACTTCAACTTGCAAAGTCCATTTTTCTGGAAGGGTAACCTCATCCCATTTAATTGTTCTAGGTATCACAGTATGAGCTTTACCTATGTTTGTATGAAAAAGGGTTGTTTGCCCCTTGGTATCATAAGTTTGGGAATTTGGACATAAGGTGTTCATTACCTTATAATAAATTCTATAGACAACTGCTAAATTTTGAGATCCTGTGACCATATCAAACCCCTGAGTTCTAACATTTAAAGTTAGAGCTCTAAGGAGTCCTGGATCACTAAGGGATACTGAAAAGTTTGGGAAACAATTAAAGTATATTGGACCTTCACATAATGTAGATTCAATAATTCCCAACAGCGAATCAGTAAACTTATTGTGCCTACAATCCCTGACACATAAAAGTACAGAATTATTTAATCCTGTCCTTGTTAATGGTTTAACTGCTATTTGAATTAACCCAATATGAAGATAATTAAATCTCTTTTGTTTATGGTCTTCAATCATTCTAGGAGAGAAAAGCTCAAAATTATCATTAGAATCTATTATTGATATTGTTTTCTCTCTTTGTCTTAATTGCATAATCAGTTTTAAAATGAAAAGATCCTTTTTATAAACCTCATTAACAGGAACTTTAGGGATGTTCCAGCTTTGTAATTTTTCTCAATATCATGCATTATGATTTCTTCGAATTAAGAGTTATTTTATTTTTTTAAACTGTTTTTTCTAGAAAACGATCTGACAAAACTGGCCATGATTAGGGATCATAAAGTTTAAACGGTCAACAGGAATCAGTGCTCCACCTTCAAACGGAAACTTCCTCCTAATTGGTTTTACGAGCTCACTGCGACTAATATTTAACACTCTATCTCTCCCTGTGAAATGGCTCTGATACCATACGTGTCCCAAAATTTTAAACAGATTTAATATTATAAGATTTGAATTATTTTATATATATATATATATATATAGATATATATTCTTTGGCCGTTATTGCTCCTAAAATATTAGAAGCCAATGAAAAAGGCCCTCATTTCTAATTTTTTGGGATCAATGGTTATTCTTGTTGTTTCTTGAGATATGCCATCATGTTTTTAGCAATGGTGCAGTTTAGCTACGGTGACACAATGAAGTTGGATGATATTGTGTAGGTATGTGTTGCCGGTGATTGTATGAGCGACTTTGTAAGGAAAGTATATGGTCTTGCAAATCGATTGCTTAACAAAAATATGATTATACGATGATAGAAATTAACCAACGTCAAGGCCCGTGCCGTTACGGCACGGGTTAAGGCCTAGTAGGCATATAAAGAAGGGTCCAGATTAATACATATTAAGTTTACTTAAGACAATGAATGTCGATTTTTAATGTCATTTATTTGGGAGTTATTACCCCCATTTAATATAAAACCATTTCTTTTATTTTATATATATAACTCTGTTCATCATTTGCACAACTCTATTCTTAAGGTATGTTTCTCTTTTGTTTTGGTTGATTGAGATAATTTTTGTTATCTTTTCTTTTTAATTTTTGTTAATTTTTGTTAGATTTTCATCCTTTGCACAACTTTATTTCCAAGGTATGATTCTCTGTTATTTTACTTGATCGAGATAATTTTTGTTAGCTTTTCTCTTTAATTTTTTGTTTAACATGAATGGATTCATAATGCCTTGCACCTAATATTTGTGTCATCTGTGCAGTTTAATTTCTCTAGATAATTTTTGTTAGCTTTTCTCTTTAATTTTTGTTAGCTTTTCATCCTTTGCACAACTCTATTCTCAGGGTATGATTCTCTGTTGTTTTTCTTGATAGAGATAATTTTTGTTAGCATTTCTCTTTAATTTTTTGTTTAACATCAATGGATTAAGGGTGCCTCGCGCCTAATATTTGTGTCATTTATGTAGTTTAATTTCTCTTTGTTACTTTTCATTAATATTGTATTTTGTTATCTCGATTTGTTTTTCATTTGCAGTCAAAAGATACTGATCATATATGATTGCTATCTATTCATTTTTATTCTTATGTTTAGTTCTTTTTAATACCATACCATTTAATTTCTATTTTTTTACACTAAATTTTTTTATTATTCTCTGGACAAGAAATTGTCCAATTAGACTTTGACTTCTTCGGGCCAAAATCAGAGGATTTACATGGAGTGAAAATAAATGAAGAAGAAAACGATGGTTGCATTGTTATGCACTTAACTTGGGTCGGTAAATAGCATTTTTTTAACTGTATTGCTACTGTTGTTAGAGAGTTCATACTCTTTGTTGGATTAGAGTCATGTACATGTTCGTATCAAATGGATTAAAGTTTCTTGATTATGTGTGTATGTCATTCTTCAAAATATTTGTATCATGTGAAACTTGAAATTACATTTCTTCATATTTATGACCTTTTGATGGTTTACAAAGTGAGTATTTTTTGATGGTTTACAAAGTGAGTATTTTTTTTATTTTAAATTCTTCATGCATAGTCAAATAATATTTATATGCAGTTGACATCTAAAAATAGGTATTCTCTTAAAAGATCATCTTAAATTCTTTATACATAGTCAACCATCTTGCTAATTCTGAAATTTAAGAGCCTCAAAACAAGCAACGCGGACTGGCTTATTGAAACTCACCTATAATCTTTCATTTTCTGATTTCAATAGATTATTTTTAAGCAATGAAGAAAGCGGTTTAGGGAGCAATACAATAATACATTTTTTTTTCTGTGGGATGCGTCACTAAATCTATATGTATCGGGACTACACAAATTTCATTGCATGCATTTTATCATTGATGCAAATGAAGAAGTTTTGGTATTCCAGAAAGGTACAAGTCTAATTTTTTCTAGAAGATGTGGTTCATATGCACATATGTGATTGAGATGACTAAATTGTCGAGTTTTTTTTAAAGATTATATCTTGGTTTAAGAGAGCTTAGTGCATAGGAACTCATCTATATTTTTCATCTAAAGATACCATGACTAATAATTGATCCATTACCTATCTTTTACTATGTGGATATCATCTAATACTTGAGATTCTTTTATTTCATTGACGATACCAAGTAACCAAAGTCGGTACAAATATCTTACACTTTATAGAAGTTGATTTAAAAAATACTTTAATATTCAATTGTATTGTCATGTTCATTTTATGCTAGCAAATTATAAAATTATGAATGTTTTAGGTCTCTTATGTACTCTTAGGTTAAAGTGTAATATCAGTTCCATTTGCAAGTTTTAATACCATTCATATTTAGAATGGGTCTCTTATTTACTTCTAGGTCTCAAGCGCATATGCTGATAAAGAGCAACTCTCTTATACATGTATCATATTAGAGGGGGAAATGTCTTTTCTTTGGATATGCAATTTTATTTAACGCGAGTCTTTCACTACTTAGTTCATTTTTCACCGCTAAGAAAGATTCAAGGACGCTTTGAATCACTAATATCCAAGGGAATGTTGTAGGATTTAATGTTTTAAATTTTATTTATTTATTTTTATTTTTTTGTGACGCTGTAAGCTGGGCGTTTTTCATATGTTAGTTTAAACCATAAATGTATAGTTATCATTCTTTATCAAGAGGTTTCATATTACAGTATAACGTCTCTCAAACCTAGAATATTTTAGGGAATAATGATGTTTAATGGCCGTAAAATGACTGGCCGTAAATTATATTATCCCAACCGATTAATTTTTTATACCATGAGTTCAAGTATTACTAATGTGTAACCATGCCAATTATACATTGATACAAGCACAAAGTCAATATTCGTATTTTAAAACTGTTAGCGGTTCCAAAAATTAATGTAGATATAACACTTTTTAAGGATATGAAAGAAGGATTCCCAACTCAGATTCAACTTTTTGAATTTCGAAAAAAAATTACTAAACCTTTTTTGAGAACAAAATGACAATCTATTTAAATGATGACGGAACTGCATTTATAATTTGGAATGCAATCGACAAGTTACTTTTATTCAAACTTGGAATTTCTACGTATTCCCTCTTGGGACATTAGGGTTTCAAGTTTGTTGGTATTATTTGCAACAACTATGAATGGATGGTTATCTCAATTACCATAAATGAAAACGGGTGCAGATCCCATTGTACACACTTACATTGGATATCTTAATCACCACAAAAAATATACTTTCTGATGTATATATGTCAGTGTACATTCATGTGGACATCATAATCCCCATTTAACAAGAAACCGATCTGGTTGATGTTAATAGTATCGATCAAAGTTTCGAATTTAGTTTGAGAAGGATTACAGTTCCCCCAGGGTTCCCACGCTTAGCTCTTGGTAGTCTCACAAGAAAAAAAATATCTAACCAACACAAAAACAACTCATAGCCCCGTGCCGTTACGGCACGGGTCATATCCTAGTATTTTACGAAGTAAATTTATTAGACTTACACCAGTTACGATAAAAGTCTACAGACTAATTAATCTTGATAAATTAATACTTAGTTAATCATAATAAGTTAGCACATAGTTAATCCAGCATCGGGGAATAGTGAAGGTTGTGTTTTCTCTGTTCTTAGGAAGGCATTGTTGGGACTGGCCAACCTTGACAGGGCAACTGCATTCAGAGAGGACCGATCGTAGAAGTATGTTGTACTTTAATTTAGAAAACCAATAGATGTAAGTTCACTTAGAAAGATTCGTAGGATTCTTCTTTGAAGTTAGAGACAGATATATTATAAAATAGAAATTATTTTAAGAAACTAGACATCTCTATTTGATAGTTATTAAAGTTAGTATAGTGGAACCTAGAGCTACAAATTTTAAATCTTAGTTGTAGAAAGCCATATAAGTTTGTGTTTCGTTTTATGTTGTTGTGCGCTTAGACAAGAGATGGGATTATTATGTAAGGCGGGTAGTTTTTTGAAGACCATGAGGGTGGTTTGATTTTCGAGGACGAAAATGTATAAGGTGGGGAGAATGTAAAGACCATCAAGCTCGTCAACGCTATTAGACTAGTCAAAAGACGATTTAACCGATAATAACTCGATTAGTTTAACGCGAACGTTAATTATTAGGAATTAATCTAACAACGAACTAGATACGAAACTAGTCCCGATAAATAGAACTCGAATAGTTATGTGAATTGGACTACTTGAACGTGTCATTCGGACACCGGAAGAGGAAGATATCATCGGTTTTGTTAAAAGGGAGAAATAATCATTTTGTAGTTTACCGCCTTGGAAGCCCTTATCCAGATCGCGGGTGCCTTTATTTATTTATTTATTTTTCTGAATCACATTTAATTAATTGGAAACAAAGAGTTTTGAAAGATTACAATTGAGAAAATAAAACACAAAAAATCCAACTACATAGGTTATTTGTTAGACAAATTTAACAGATTCTATAATACTCTACATTTGGTTGCTCTACACTAGCCAGAAAACTAGGACTTCCAACATAGACTCTTCTTTGCCCTGCAGCCAATCTAGCACCTTTTTTTGTTGTTGTATATGCAACAAAATTTATTTCCTTGTAGATGTGTAAGAATTGGATATACTGAATGTGTTTCATTGCCTTATGCCATCTCATTCTCACAAACCAGGGCATCTTATTGTTTTCAAATTCAGTTATGACTGTTCTGGAAACTGAATTTAAAATTACCTTCTGCACCCCCCATTCAACTGCCAGTTCCACTGCACTTATGACTGCATACACTTCTGCTAAGTAATTTGTAGCAATACTAATTCCACCAGTTATAACCACCAACACTTGACTCAAATGATCTCTAATTACTACACCAAAACCAGCAAATCCTGGGTTTCCAATTAATGCACCATCACAGCAAAACATAATAAAACCAGGACAAGGTGGACTCCAGAAGCAAATTTTAATACTTTGAAATTTGATTTTTCTTGGCTCAAGTTTAAAGTACAGGATTACCTGAGTATCAAAGTCAGAATTCCACTTGTTGCTTTTCATTCTGAGGCTTCCTTCATAAATTGTTTTTTTAATTCTTGCCTTGAAACTTTGAATATTTGGCTTTATCTGCTCAAACCACATCTTGTTTTTCTGGAACCATAGATCTTTTAAAATTATACAGGCTGCAATAATCCAGCATTCTTTGATGAAAGAACTTTTATCTTTTGCACTGCTCCACACATCTTCAAAGGATTTTGGAATTTGAAAGTTGAACACAGAGAACATCCAATGCCAAATCTGCTTACTAAACTTACAGTCCCATAACAAATGCTGCATATTATCTTGCTCTTCTTCACAAATGCAACACCTGGAAGCTAATTTAAAACCCCTTTATACCATTACAGAGTCATCAACATATACTCCTTGGATGATTTTCCATATGTTGCTTGCTATAGAAGGATGCAAAAATGAATTCCAAATCTTTTTGTAGCATTGCAAAGGCTGTTCTTTGTTTCTTATTAAGTTGATTGCAGAAGAAGTGGTGAAATTACCTTTGATTTCTCCTTTCCATACCAAAATATCATCACCAACACCAATTTCAGGTAGAGTGTAATGTGCAATAATTTTTTTTAGCTCTTCAAGTAAATTCCATTTTCCTTCTAGAATTAAGTCTGAAACTTTTAGGTTGATATGCTTTTTGACATACTTTGTAAATCCAACCTCTTCAATCATAGGAGCATTGCTAAGCCATGAATCAAACCAGAAAGATATTTTCTGCCCATTTCCAAGGCACCATCTTATGTTTTCTTTCAAGTGATTCCAAGCCTCTTTCAGTCCTGGCCAAATAGATGAAAGTTGCCGGTTGCATTTCCATTGATGTTGTTTGTCTTGAAATTTAGCCTTAATAAATAAGGCCCATTCAACTTCTGAATTTATTACTCTCCATAAGATCTTCATGAGAAGGGCTTTATTGAAAATTTCCAATCTTTGTAATCCTAGACCCCTTCACTGTAAGGAGAGCACACTTTCTTCCAAATTAAAGAAATGATGCAAATGGAAGTGAGTTGTTTACCTGATAAATATTTGGGGGTCATCTTACATTCTGGCAGAGTAAAAATTGCTACAGTCTGGCCTATGGTGGAGATGATGCAAAAGAAGTTGGCTAGATGGAAAGGCAAACTGCTTTCTTTTAATGACAGACTTGTCCTGATTAAGTCAGTTCTTTGCAGTGTTCCAATTTACAGCATGTCAATTTATCAATGGCCAAAATCAGTGAGAAAAATTTGTGAAAAAATTATTAGAAATTTGTTGTGGTCTGGAGATGGTGATATCAAAAAATATAAAACTCTTTCCATCCACAAACAATTTACTCTTAATTTTGTTTATCACTTGACTTGAACTGTCTTGATATACTTCCAAAAGATTCATCATATTTTGAATACTCTTTTTTGCTCCTTTGCAGAAGATAAATACATCATCTGAAAAAAAAACATATGAGAAGGATGAATTCCATTCCTTATGACCATAGGACTAATCTTACCCTCCATTACCAACTTTGTAATATTTCTACTCAGAACATCCTCCATCAAAACAAATAGTAATGGATATAGAGGGTCTCCTTGCCTTAACCCTCTGCCCACTGAGAAGAAAACATTTGGCCCTCCATTTATCATAACGTAAATTCTTGCAGACTCAAAAAGAATGCCTAGCCATTCAAACCATGTATCTGAGAATCCATATTTCTTTAGAACTTGAAAAAGAAACTTCCATCTCACAGAATCATAAGCTTGAGATATATCCATTTTGAGACCAATATTGCCATTTTTTGTTTTCTTTTTCATTTCATTGACCATTTCAGAAGCTAAAATAATTTGATCTTGTATGTTTATTCCTTTGATGTATGCATATTGATGAGGTGAAATTAACTTATGCGTGAGACTTGACATTCTTGATGCAATGATTTTAGTAAAGATTTTGAAGCTGACATTGCTTAGTCCAATTGGCCTATATTGCTGAGGACATCTTGCACCTTCAACTTTTGGAAGCAGCACAAGGAAATTAGAGTTTAATCCTTTTGGAATAAATCTTCTTTTCCAGCAAAATTGGACTGCATTGACCACATCATTCTGAATTATCATCCAACATGCCCTGTAAAAGCTACCTGAAAAGCCATCAGGACCTGGAGAGCTATCCGGATCCATTTCAAATACAATTTGTTTAATTTCTTCGATAGATGGGATAACATCCAACATAGCTTGATCATCAGTTGTTATTAATTTTGGAATTACTTCAAGCAATGCTTCTGAAATATTCACTTCCTTGAATTTGAATTTTTCTTCAAAAAGTTTTATAAGCACTTCTGCAATTTTACGTACCTTGATCTGTAATGATTTCATTGTTACTATTCTCCAATTCACAGATTGAGTTTCTTGCTTGCCTTACCTTGAGCTTGGTATGAAAGAAATTAGTGTTTGCTGACCCTTCTTTAACCCACTTGGTTCTAGCTTTAAGTTTGAGCATTGTACTCAACTGCACTTCTTTTGCATTTAACTTATTTTCAGTTTTTACTAAGTTTTCCAATAACTCCTCATTAAATGGATTGTCATCAGATACCTTCATTGCTTCTTGAACTTCTTTTGCAGCTTCCTTGATTTGTTCATTTACTTTACCAAACACTTTCCAGTTCCATTCCACCAAAACCTTTTTTTAACTTTTTTAATTTGCTTTGGAACACAAAAGCTGGATCTCCTTCTACCTTTTCAGTCCAACACTTAGTAACAACTTCCATAAAGTTAGGATGCTCAATCCAAATTTTTTGAAACTTTTGTGGGACATTTTTTGGTTTAGGACAGCTTACACAACCACCTAAAAGAGGAGAATGATCAGAAGTTATTCTCAAACCAACTTTATAACTCCAGCCTGCATACTTTTGAATCCACAAATTATTAATTACTGCCCTGTCAAGATTACATAAGATTCTTTTAGTACCATGTTGACAGTTAGACCAACTATACTCACAACCAGATTTTGAAGCTTGCTGTAATTCACATTTGTCAAGACGATTATTGAATTCAAGCATATTTCTTGTATTAGGAGCTCTTCCTCTAGATTTTTCTTCTGCAGTTAGAAATGCATTAAAATCACCAATGACCAACCAAGGAAGATTTAATTCACTAATTACCTCCATCTCAGGCCATAAATTTCTTCTTTGCACTGCACCAACATGAGCATGAATACCAGATTGCCTCCAATGTTGACTTGTAATCATTTGAGTTGACATTGAAACCACGGTTGGTGTAGGAAGATGTTTGTTCCAGAATAACCAAATGTCTTATTTAATGGTGAATTATGAATTATCATGTTTCGCATCCTGTAAATTCAACTTATTGCAAAATGCCGCATTGCAGCTTTATTTTAGGCTCTGCTATAAAAACTATCGAAGGTTGAAATTGATTTATTAAAGACCTTAATTTCTCTTGAGCCCTAGGTCTTCTCAGGCCTCCGAGGTTCCGGAAAAAAAAACTCTCATTGTAAAGATTGGAGGTCCCTAGTACCTCCTTTTCCTTGATTCTTTCTGGAATTATATTTGTTGTTAACTTGCTGAGCTTTTATCTTAGCTGGAGCTTCTTTTTGTTGCATTACTGGAGTTGGCTTTGTACATGAAGTTGAAGGTTTTTGAATTATTTTTGACCAAGTTGTTGTTGGAATCATTTCCTCTGAAATTGACCCATCTTTGCCATTGATAAAGTTGATAACAACAGAGACCAAATCATAGAGTCCAGTAGGAGCCTATTTTTGATCTCTATGCAAAAATTTGGTGACATGGTAGAAGGTGAAATTTTTTGCAGGTTTGGGTCGTGAGGTAAAAATGTCCGCTCAGTAGAAGCATGTTTTGGATCAGACAACGTAAAATTTGGGTACCAAGGAAAATTTTGAGTTGCGAGCTCCATTTGGGTGTCAAGTAAACGTTGAAGTTGTCGGTTCTCGGTCATAACGGGTGATATGGGTTATTGGAAAATTTTGGATCCCGAGAAAGTTTTACGGATTTGAAAGTTTGAGTCATGATGAGTCCGATTTTTAGTTCATGAGGAAAAATTGGGTCACGAAATAGTTTTAGGTCATTGGTTCATTTTGGGTCACAATATAAATATAAATTTGGAAAAGCAGATTTGAAGATCCCACTGATTTTTCGAGACACGAAAAAAATTTAAGGACAGCAGGGTGTCACTAAGCAAATATTTGGTTGCGATGCATATTTTCCGTACCTCGGGATGATTTCAAGTGATGCCATGACGGCATAAAGTTTTAACAGATCACTGTGCAAATTTTGGATTACAAGGTAAAATCTGGATGGGGTAGAAACTTTAAAATGCGCAAAGTTTCAATAGATCATTTCAGTAATAAAGTCATTGGAGAAGATCAAACTGAGGGTCTGACTCTAAAGGATGCACTCGATTAAATAAGAGGAAACGTGCAAGCCTAAAAAATAATTTAGAAATGATGGATAAAACTCTACTAGAAAAATGAGTTGCACTCTCTAATCTTCAGTAATAAAGTCATTGGAGAAGATCATGCGAGACTCTATATCGGGAAACTGAGGGTCTGACTCTAAAGGATGCACTCGATTAAATAGGAGGAAACGTGCAAGACTAAAAGAATACCCCGTTTAGAAATGATACTAGCAAAATGAGTTGCACTCTCTAATCTCCGGAGCATAGATAGTATCATCCTAATCAAATATAGTCCATATGAAAGCCAGAGCATAATCTAAGACAAGCATGTGTTAATTATGTAAAAGCGTCATGCTACAGCATATGCCCAAAAATTTTGTGGACTTCTTTTTGGATCGTGGAATTTTCCACCAAAAGCTATGTGGTTTATGACTTATCTATTGCTTAATATACAGACGTTTTATGACTTAACTATTACTTCATATACAGATTGATTATTGTTTTCAACTAAACTCGGGACTTGTAAATAAGAACATATGCAGTGTCCTTGCCTTCTATGAACTTCTTAGGATCGTCACATTTGCGAGTGATGGCATCATCAAACTCCACCCAGGTACCTGCAATTACACATCAAGTAAGGTGGTACACAACAGAAAGAAGACGCACATTTCAAAATTTAGATAATATAACACCACTCTTGGTAGTTTTTTACTCACCATCCGCATTCTTCACAACGGCAAAGTAATGGCCTCTAGTAGCCTTCAATCCCTGGTGGACTACCACAGAGACCAAATCATAGAGTCCAGTAGGAGCTGCAATAGGATCCCTGAAAGTAAGCACTAAAAATGCAAACCAAAAGACCAAAGAACACACTAAATGCAGTTCATTGGTTTTGTTTTACCTTTCCTGGATCCATCCGAAGAAGATGTGCACTTAGATGTAGCCTTCGCTGCCTTGATATTACTGCCAGATCTAGGTTTTCTTCTTCCCCACCCTAGAAGATCTTTTGGATCTTCTTTCTCATTCAAAAGCTATTAACAATAACAATTGACATCAAGATGATGGTTCATGACCGAATAAAATCACTACGAAGAAGGGTAGTGATAAGAAACAGCAATGACGAGGCAACAGAAATATTACCTCGCGAGCGACATCCAGCTCCTTCTGTAACTTATCCGAGCACATGTGGTACAGATCAATATCCAAGGGGTACTCAACTCTCTGCTGGGAAAATAGATATAACTCGGGGATAATTTTAGAGTGAGAGGGAGATACAATTTACAAGAAACCAAGTTTGAGATTACCTTCAGAATCTTAGTGCTCTCTTCCTTTATGCTATTCCAATCAAATCGGTACACCTGGACCGTTACGTAACTGCACAGACAGCACATGTTACTTTATCAAGCACAGATCTTGCAGCAATATCATCATGGAAGACAAGCAAGTTAACTTCGGTAGGTAATTCTTGCCTGGGTAAGGAAAAGATGCGAGATTCTCTGAGAAACTTAGTAAAGCACCCCAGAACCTTTGATTTCTTATTGTCCTCGCCAGTCAAGCTCTGCAAGAATTAGATAAACACTTGGGGACTAGAGAAACACTCGAACTGAGGCCTAAAACTAAAATGGAAAAAGAAAGAGAACAAACAAGTTGAGTCAAAATACATGTAACTACACACTTACGCTTCTTAATGCCTCGTCTAAGTGGGTAATTTCATCATCTGAGATGGGGCACTTGAGCGCGTACGCAACCTCAGTTTCTGAGTATTCCTCTTTAGTTGGTTCACATAGAAAACTGGGAAACAATGTTCCAAAAATGTAAGTTGTAGACTTGGTGCAGAACAAAAAACTCATAACAATGTGCTAAATATCAAGTAGTACCTGTGACTGAATCCTATCCCAAACAGTTCTTGCATAGCAAAAGGAGAGCTGCAAGGAAATAATAAACAATTTCTTGACCATATTGCATAATCAAAACCGAATAGAAAGAAGCACATAAAAACATGAAAAAAGATTAATTAAGGAAGAGCATAAGAAAGTTGATATACCTTGTACCAGATGATGAGAATGACTCCAAAATGGAATTCATAAATGCTTCCCAGCACTCCATCGCATCCTGTTTTCATTTCAACAAACCACATCAACTGGTTAGAAACAGTTTATTTGTGGGACTTGTATCTTCATAGGGAGAAACCAAATACCTGTTCTTGAAAGGAACCATTCCTCCTTTTGTCGAACTCAGGCACCTTTTTGCGCAACGCCTGGCAAAAATGAGAACCGTATGACACATTGTAATAAAACAGTCTTCTCCAACGAAACCAGGAATATCATCAAGAAACCAGAAACTCACGCTCCAAAAGTTGTCTGGGGAGACAGGCTGCTCAGCACCATCAAGCTCGGAAAACAAAGCTCGAGCAGCAATCGTCAGTGCGTCTGAAAGCTTTTCAGAATCATTTAAGCTGCTACTATCTCCACACTGGTACTCGGCAAGCAGAGCTCTAAGCTCGGGAATGGATTTCGCGCACTGCACTACTGAGTTCATATAGCAAGTTCTCGCTATATTTACCAGACCGGGTCCATGCCCCTGAAAACAAATTAGGTATGTTAGATCCAACCATGCTTACATTGGGACCAGTAATGTGCACCATTGTTCAGGAGAACAAAAGAAAATGAATCGGAGATTCTCAGGAAACTATTCATGACTATTATAATCTTACAATCACTTCATTAACTATTCACTGAATCAGATACAGGACACAATGCCCATCCAGGGAATGCACCCTGCTCAGTTCTGTAGAAAACTAGATGCGCGTCTTTAGGGTAAGACAGCAGCATATTCATGTCTCCTACATTTTTCATTCCAAATCTCTTTGGGTAACAATGCACAATATGGGCGACAATTTTGTTATAGGATACAAGACACGATATGTTAAATGAATTTATTATGTTCAGGTACAGGACACAATATGTTCACTGAATCAGATAGAGGACACAATGCCCATCCAGGGAATGTACCCTGCTGCTCAGTTCCAGGGGATGGATATGCGTGCACTAGATGCGCATTTACAGGGTAAGGCTGCAGCATAGCGATGTCTCCTACATTGTTCAGTCCAAACCTATCTGGGTCACAATGCATTATGGGTGGCAATTTTGCTGTAGGATAAGTATTATATCCGAACCTCTTGCTCCTTGAGTAAAAAGTGAAATTGGTAATCAGGTAATACGGTTATGTTAGTATGACAGAGGAGATGCTGGAAATGGATGACAACCACAACAAGTATATGTATGATAGACGGATTAGCACAGAATGCATCTCAGAACCAATAAGCGTGTCACTCACCGCAGAAATGGAGGAGGAAGACTTGTCTTCCTTTGCGAGATGCTTTTGCCTTTCGACCAAAATCTGGTTTGCCTTTTGGAGATACTCTTCAATTTGCCGATCCTGTGCAAGGATCAGATCTCTTATATTCATGGTTGTGGCCCCTGCGACTTTCTTTGGAGGAGGTACGGGACGAACTGGGTCATCAGGCTTCTTAGCAGGAGCATTGGTAGGATTGTCCCTGCGACGCACTTGGGCTTTCTTCTTCGGATCCTTGTTGGAAGTTTTCTTGGGACCCTCTTGATCAGCATCGGGAGTGTACTTGGTGTTCTTCGGTTGAGGTAATACACCTCCAGCTGGATCATCAGGCTTCTTAGCAGCATCCTTGTGAAGAGCGTCATTGCGACTCACCTTGGCCTTATTCTGATCCTTGGTTGCAGTGTCCTTTGTAGTCACATTTGGAACCTTGTGTTGAGGATCATTAGGCTTCTTAGCAACAGCCTTGTCAGGAGTGTCATTGTTCTTGGGAGCCTTGGTTGCAGTCACATTAGGGATCTGCTTTAGAGGTAATTTACCAGGAGGTAGCACAGGCTTGTTACTAGGGACTACTGCCTTCTTCTTTGGCACTTGTGGGTTGCCTTGGTAGAATTTCTTCTTTTGGCATGCAATAAGCTTGAGCTTGGGGTTTTCCTTGTGAATCGTTCATTACTGAAGATAGGAGGGCGACTGCTGACTTTCACTAATTTCTGAAACCAAAGAAAGAAAGAAAACATAAAATTAAAATCAAAAAAAAAGTTGAAAACCCTAGCACCAGTAGAATAGAAGATACGATTGAATAGTTTCCCTAAAATTGAACCAAAATAAAACACTAGCACCAGTAACAATGTAAAATAAAAGATTAATTGAAACTTACGTATTTTCGGAGCTGATCGATTAGAGATTTAAAGTTGGCAGCAAGAATATTAGAATCAGGATCCGTCAAGAATGAGTCCCTCAATTTTTTGTAGGAATCCAAAGAGTGGAAACGAATACCACCACCAGGAGCAAACGAGCAGTACTGATTTTGTTCAATAGAAACAATATCATGTAGTTTACTAACGAATCTGAGAGCGGCTCTGTTGTTTTGGTTAAGCACAACAGAATCTTCCAACTCCTGCTCATCTGGAAGAATTTCAATTCTCTCCTCGTCCTCAGATGATACAGGTAGCTGAATTTCATCCTCCTCCTCCTCATCAGACGATCTCCTCTCCTTCACATTTTCATCTCTTAAACTAGATTCAGACGATCTTCTCTCCTTCTCATTCTCATCCCCTGAAGTAGATTCAGACGATCTTCTCTCCTTCTCATTCTCATCATCTCCTGAACTAGATTCTGTGATTAGAGTCACCTCTTTTTAGATAGATCGAATTCATGGTTTCGCTTTTTTAATGGAAGTTTCGTCTCCTCTAATGGAGAGGAGGACATGGTGATTGAAAGGAGAGAGAGAGAGAGAGAGAGAGGGGATGATGGCGGTGGAGTGAAGAAGAGGAAAACACTGTGGTTAGGTGAGAATGAGAATGAATAGAAATAGAAATAGAAATGACCAGGTCTTTGTAAGATTTGGATAGGAGGTCGGCGCACAAAAACACCATAGTTGCGGAAAAACTGATAAATTAGGTCATCAAAATAAAAATACTAAAAAAATGGAATAATAATGCATCACTGGCCTCTCTCGTGCACTCAATCCATGCGCATTTGATATCTAAACCCCGCTATATGCTTCTGAAAGAAATGGATATTAGAGCTAGAATGTATGTTTGTGTCACTGTACAAGCTACTAAACACACTGGTAGAGAAAAGTGGGAATCGACCTCATATCTATTGAGGGAGTGCCTGACTTGCTTCTTTTTTTTTTTTTCACTCTTATTATATACTATATAGAAAGTTAGGAAACACAACATTTCATTTCATTCCCACTCTTCTCAATGAAAAATACTACTAGTATAAAATAACTACTGAACCTCTGCTACCTACATGATTTTAAAGAAACCCTCAACCTCATTGAACTTCATCAACCTTCTCAGGAAAAATAAAAACTTCATCGATGATTTCGCTCATCAGTTCAACATTCTAAGCCGTGCTGCTGGCTAGGTTCTCCTAATAAGTAGTCTAAAAGCAAACGCCAAGATATTAACTTACTACACGCGCTAATTAAAAGAAGGATAAAACACTCCCGAACCTCTGTAGATGAACACATATACCGAACATGGACCGTCTTCTCTCTCCAAATCTAATCCGCGGAAAACACCAGCACCAACTCCTTGCACTCCTTCTGGTACGAAGCTTTCCAGAGAAAGGAGGTTCTCCTCGTGTCGGTGCAGCTGATAATCCACGTTGGAGCAACCATCACCGGAGGATTCCAAGACGTGCCGCGGTCCTTTCACCTTTGTCCGAAAGACGGCACCCTCTTCACCTCTAGGCAGTACAAGCTCAAACCTTCCCGTACGCAAGTTGTAAACTTGAAGATACTTCCCATTGTTCAGCCAGTAGAGGAACATCTGATCCGAGAAACTCAAGATGCGAGTCGGAGGCCTAGTAGTACTGCCGCCCAAGCAAAAACAGCAGGGATCTGGTGCCAGCTTGCCAATGAATCTCAACCATGCAGGTGTCGAATTTATACAAACATCAAAACTCTCCTCCCTAACCCAGCCCTGCTCGACGTGATCCTTGAGTATGTACAGGTGAACTTTACAGCAACAGCAGCAACAACAACCACCGCTACCTTGATGATCATCGAGGCAACGGTGACCATAACCACTTCCACTCCAAGACATTTTCTCTATACGTGCAATACAGGGAGACCCCTTGAACTCCAGAAGATGAGGATAATCCACAAGCAACCGCTTCTGCTGCTCGTCACTTTTGCGCTCAGCTGGTAGCTGGATGAACCGAAACTTCTCATCATGGAGACCGAACGACAGCAGCATCTCCACCTCGTCAGCACCAGCACAAGTGCCATCGCCATGCTTGATTTCACCCGATCCTGCTCCCCCAAGGTTGCTGCTACCTTCCACACCAAACATCCGCCGCCGCTGGTGGCACAGTAGACGGCTGATCTGTCGCTACCCATGGGGGCTCTGATCTTTGCAGCAGGACGACCGCCGTGAGCTGACATGGCCGTGGTTGCGGCAGTGACGTTCCTCCACGATTTAGTTCCCAACGTAAATACCGCAAAGTTGAGCTCCTTTTCAGCGCTACGAAAAACACTTACCACCTTGTACTCGTTCGCCGAGGATCGAACCCAAATCCGTGACAGATGATTTCGGCTTCCTGGGTGTATATCCCTACGCTGGCCGGATAAAAGATACACATAAAATCCCTCCTGTTTGGGTCCAAAACCACGTAACCAGATGAGTAGTTACCCGCATGTGACATACAAGGTAGACCGTTACAGTAACCAACCATTTCCCATACATTAGGGTGACCAAGATGATTCCGAAACTTGTCAAACCTTAGAACATTGTTGAAACAGTAATCCGAAGAAGTACCGGCAAACTTGAAAAAGTGACATCCATAAGTAGGAATACCGGTGTTGGTTTTAAACACCTCCCTAACATTTAAAAGGCTAAGGACGACTTGGGGCTGTCTCTGTGATTCAAGGAAATGAGAATAAGTTAAGCGCTTATGATCAGTATGAATGCAGTTGTACCAGAGTTTGGACACCAGAACAGACTTTAGGAGGGCCGGGACTGGAAGCTTGGTTAGTATTTCTTCCAGAATCAAATCATGAGGAAGGCCCTTCTTTCTTCGGTATGGTCTTTTCTTCTTCTCCACCACGGCTGGAGTATTTGTACCGGTAACACAATCTTTTCTTCTATATGCTCTTTTCTTCTTCTCCATCACAGCTGAAGCATTTGTATCACCTCCACAATCTTTTACTTTCTTCGCCTCCATCGCTGTTGACGTATCAGTATCAGCACAATCTTTTCTCTTCTTCGTCTCCGTGACTGTTGAGGTATTAGTCGCGTCAACTCCGCAATCCCTTCTCCTGCATGCTCTCTTCTTCGTCTCCGTGACTGTTGAGGTATTTCTTGTATCGCCTCCACAATCTTTCCTCTTGTTGGTCTCCGTCGCTGTTGGGGTGTTAGTTGTATCACCTCCACAATCTCTACTTCTGCATGCCCTCTTCTTCGTCTGCGTGGCCGTTGGGGTGTAAGTTGGATCACCTCCGCAATCTTTTCTCTTCTTCGTGTCCGTATCACCTCCACAATCTCTTCTTTTATATGCTCTTTTCTTCTTCCCCATCACCGCGGTGGTAGTATCGGTGGTTATATGATCACCACAACCAATTCGGTGGGGTTGTATGATGCTCATGGTCGGCATAACTTGAATAAATTATTAGCTGCTAGTAGTTGGTTCCTCCTACAGTGAATGTAACTTGCTATTCTTATTTGGTGATATATATATGTGTGTGTGTGTGCAATTTGATATGCTCAACATAGAGGAGATGCCAAAAATAATAATAATAATAAGAGCTCATTAAAGGAAAAATTAGAGATTACCTGGGACTTGGAAACCAGCTGAAGTAAGGAAATCTCCTCAAAGGAGTCTTATCTGAGAGACCCTAATTACAAAAGGAATTAGCTAAACAAATTTAGATAAAATGCCATTTCAGTGAACCCTAAACCTAAAACACATTGAAATTGAAATTCAACCTGGAATTGGATTACCTGGGAGCTGAGGAACATTCTCTCTTCTCTTCAAACATGCAATAAGAGCATCATCATCATTTTCATTTCTGAATCGTTTCCACTGCAAAAATAACTCAGACACAACCCTAGCTATTTCATTTCTGAATCGTTTTCATTTCAATCTACTGGAGACAATTTATCATTTCTATCGATGTCCCTTGTGTATAATGTTGAGCACCTCATGACTTCACGATGGACACGCACCTCACTGCCGTCAGATCTTGCTATAAAGTGATTAATGCGAAATCCAACGGTGAAGCTTCGTTGTGTTGTTATGCATTCCAACGGCATGGCAGCACCGCTTTCAAAATTGGGTAAGGAGGAGGAGACAGCCGGGTGCACTGCACACTAAGGGCAACAACAATGCTTTACATCCCGGGAGAAAATCCCGGGATCCATACCGTGACTCACATAAGGCGGGACCCACTTTTGCCCGCTTATAATCCCAATGTCAGAGAGCATTACTCTCATGCGTTTGATCCCATATTTCACGGTTTTTTTCGCTGTCAACGTATTATCACTGCACTAAGGGCGATTCATATGGCAATCGTCCATTAAAAAAAAAAAGGATTTGTTGAACCGGCAGGTCGATGAGTGAACGTGATTTTGGACTACGAGAAATGCAATGGTCGGATAGAAATTAGACGCGTGGATTTGGTAAAACCGTGCGGGCAACAGATCTGCTGGTGGGTTATTCTTTTTCTTTTTTTTTGCCCCTAAGGGCCACTTTTCAACACTCACCGAAACAGGTACTTTGTACCCCCAATAAATACTACTCGAGTTTTATCTCCCAATTCACAACAATCTTCCATCCAATCAATCTTTTCTCAATTTCAATCGCCTTCAATTTTCAACCATGAATGCTGATTTTGGTTCATTTGAGGAAGATATTGAGATGGATAAAATCTTGTATGAAGAAGAAATGTTAATAGAGATTTCGCGTCTAATGAAAGAAGAAACAATTGAAGATAAAAGTAGGTAAATTTTATATTGTCATTACAATTAGGGATGATATATATCAAAGCCTTTAGAACCAGAAGAAGTTATCACTAAAAGATGGACGTAGCGAGATCGACATTTTTACCACAACAAGATGATTCATGATTTTTTTAATCATGGATATCTTTAGTTTCACCCTAACATGAATTAGCTAGACATGGATTTCTCAAAAGCCATAAACAAATCAAAAGAAAAAACGCTCACTAATCAAAAATGGGAAAAAAATCAACTTCAAACCATATTCTTCCCCTCGCGGCTCTGTAGAAAGCCTACGGCCGTCAACCTCCCCATCGATCCCTTAGTCTTTGTTTCAGTTCGTTTTTATATGTGTTGCTGCGAAGAAAAGACCTAGCAAAAACAATCCAATAGGCCCAATCCACTGACCACCAATGCCGAAAACGAGAGTTTGGCCACTGCCTAATTCAGTTCGTCTAAACACCCTCCTCTTTGTCCTTGCACCGAGATATATCAGCTCAATCAGTTATTATGTAGCTCTATATCCACTCGATACAAATCAATGTAGTATATAATCTAGTTCATAAACGCAGCTCAACCAGTCAGGTGCGTAGTGTAGATCGAACACATAATACCAGTTCTATTTTCTATCTGTGTTCGGATATATGACCAACACCACCAGCTCTTCCAATTACTCTACGTCGCTTCAAAACCACCTATATCGAATCCAAACCCATTTCAACATACATTTGAGCTCCATCTTCTCGCGCATCTTTATAGTGTTGAATCAGCATAATCCGTTACACTTCTGCCTTTACTTTCTGATTAGCATTAATCTCAGACCAAATACCAAAACCATCTCAACTCGAACCACAGCCTTATCTGAATCAAACAGAGTCGGCAATCAATGTGTTCTCCTCCCTGGTTCTTGGCAGAATCCAGTCACCCTTCAAAATCTGACAAACACCTAGGTCCCAACACCACATTCTTCTCCACTCGAATAACAAACCCATTAACACGTACAACACTATCAGGGTCGTTCTTGTTCTCTGGCCAACTGAACGTCAACTGGTCCATCCACATCACCACTGCCTACACTCAGCCAACGTCATCGATTGCAGCAAACACAAGCACTTCATTTATGAATTCAACTGTGAACACTGGGAATATGATGGCATCCCCATGTTCACAAATAATATTCGCATTTGTAAATGCCGACGATGCGAGACTAAGAACAAAAGTGGAATAGTGTTAAATACGATGACTCATTGACTCAGAGTCTTCGGACTCGTCATTGTCTAATAAAAAGGGGGGAATGATTCAGCGATTCTACGTGGTTACGGTGCACATATCGTAAAGTATAATACTAATATCAAAAAATACGGTGCTGAAATGTAAATAAGACAATGATTTACGTGGTTCAGCACTAAGGCTTACATCCACGGGGTTGGTGTTTCACTATGTATTGAGGAATTACAAGGGTAGCCAAATGACTTTAAGTGAATAACGATGCTCAAAGGGTAAATATCCTTCATACTTACTCTTCATATCTCTTTCCTATAATCTTCTCTAGTTAATCGAAACTGGTCCTCCCCTTCTCTTGGTGAAGAGGAGTATTCATGGGGAAGATATGTGGGGTCCATCGTCGAGACCGTTTGAATATTATCTTCTTGTTCTCTCGTGCCGATCCCGCCGATGTCTTCGCTCTGCACCGATGTTCCTGCGGTTACTCTTGATCACGTTGGGTCGATGCTTGATCTTCCACAAGTTACTCGACACGCACCTATGGCTAGGTACTTAATGCGGTGGTTGAGCTACTCGCTCGTGTCGACAAATTGTCTGCAGTTCCCATCACATCCGTGTCGCCTATGTTAATCCTCACCGTTGAACTTAGATCCTTCTCGAAATGGAGTAAAGTTAAGCCTTTAGTATTCCTTAGTGCTTCGCGATAGTTCGTTCCTTTTGGTGCTCCCTGATCTCTGGCCGTCGGATTAGCTCGATGATGATCATACACCATCGTTGGATGTTCTCGTGTGTTGGCACGTGGCATCGTGTTTTGAAGTACCCAGCTGTGCCTCCTCCATGTGTGTTTTCTTGGGAACGTGTCGAGTGGGGAATTATGTGTATACATCAACTATACACTTCAACTGCTATATTTTACTCGGACCCAATTTCTGCTCGATTCAGAAATTTCCAATTTAAATTCATGTCAATATAAATTCCTGGCATCGTGTTTAGAAGAGACCTTGAAGCTGACTTCGAATTCATGATGGTTTACGTGAGTTGAATGCGTGACTACGCCGCCTTTTAATGCGGTGAGGCCTTGGGTATCAAAGCTCCACGCAGCTTCCCTCGCCTCTATTCAACTTACTTCAACTCGGATTGATTCTGGAGGGGTCTGCTTAAATTGTAACGAATTCCTTTTCGAAGGATTAGAAGCTGGTCTAGAAACAATGTATTTGATAGAAATCAGTAGGTTTGTTGTGGTCGAGTCAGCCTTTTTTGTGTTTGTGTAGAATTCCCTTGCAGTTAGGATGTCAAACTGGTATTGTAACAGCCAATACAATGATTATCCAACTGAACATTATGGACATTACTCTTTTTATGACCATAGTGTGAATAGTGGTTGGGAACGCCAATCTTTTGAAGGTTATGGGTCATACCATGGTGAGCCCAATTACTATACACATGAGCATCGATCATTCGAGCAAGAAGATTATAGTACTAGTTCTTCATCTCTAGAGGATACAATCAAACTTTTGAAAAGTAGTCCTTTTTATGATCCTTCTGTTCCCACTTCTTCTTTAGAAGAGTCCCTCAAGGATTTAGCTAAAACGACATATAAGTTAGCTGAGGTGAATAACTTAGTTATGGACGAAAGGACTGCAACAATGACTGAATCTTCTTTAGAAGACATCCTCAATAGATTAACTCAAAACTTAGATCCAACACTAAGGGAACTTTCTTTGGAAGAGACCCTTGAGAGGATAGCTGAGTCGACACGTAGACTTGAGTTAGAGACGAACGAAAGTATTGCTCGAAATAACTGGAATTGCCAATATAGTGTATCCAATAATACCCTTGCGAATGAAGATAGTTATTCGCATAATCAAGATGACGAGGTTAGAATTGGTAACACTACTTGTTTAGATGAGGTTCGATCATTTTCATGTTATTATAGTGATGATCATGATGTGGAAAGTGTTGATGAAGAATCCGAAGTTTTTAGGCATAGTGATCAGGAATTTGTTTCTCCAATTGAGATTTATAATGATAGTAATATTTCTGGTTTAAATCCAAATAATTTTAATAATTATTCACCTATTCAAAAGGATGAGGATTTGACTAGAAGTATCTCTGTTTTAGACGATGTAGAATTTCCTAGTTATAAAGTCGATAATGGTTTAGGGGAACGGGTTTATCCTGAGAATACTGTTTTAGAGTCCAAGGATTTAGAAACAATAGTCTTAGATGAAGAAGATGAAATCGTAGAGATTTTAAATATGAGTGAGGATGCATCACCTGAGTATAACTTAAGAAGCAATTGACCATTTTCAGATTTCGATGATCTAGAAATTAGGAAATTGTAGCTAGTCTATCTAGAGACACCCAAAACTCTAAGTTTTGGGGTGATTATCATTCTCCTTGTGCCTTACCTTTAGCTCTTACAAAGATCCCTCACTTGGGACTTGACATATGTGCCTCAACCATTTTACAAGATTATCTTCATACACGTTTTCCTGAACCCAATAATGTCCAGAAAGAAGTTCAGTTGTTATAAATCCATCCTTTGCTTGATATGGTTAACCCAGGCTACGATACCTCGATTAACTTTGTTTTCCCACCAAAAACTTTTTCTCCGATTGTGGGAACTTATGAAATTCAAATGTGTCAAATATTAAGTTTCGAGACTAAACCTAATTACTTTAGGAGATTAGGGTCGACATATTTGTTTAAGGAAGACCACCACTCTCTTTGTGGTCAGCTGTGTGAGTCAAATCTGATTGACTTAGAGGATCCCCAGTTACTCAGGTTATTATTATGTGCTTCTAAGTTCCTACTTGAGTATTTCCAGACTCTACAACCTGATCTTAAGAATCCTTCATTTGAGGAAGTCCAGCCCATGAAAACATTTTATTTAGACCCGTTTATAGAGCTTGAACCTGAGCCACAACTCGATATAGTTGTCTTAAACAAAAAGGTAAATAAGGGTATGTTCGATATCTTCATGGTATGTTGCAATTTTCTCTTCTTTTGGGTTATACTTTTTGATCCAGATGACCCACAGTTATTCCGGTTACTGCTATATGATTTTGCGAGGTGACTAGTTCTTTCTTAGTCTGGCTGAAGATTTTAAACTTATCACTTCTTAGGAGGTAACCCATGCTCATGCAACACGGTAATATCTTTTCTTAAATCTTTTGCTTCAAGTGGTAACAGTTTCTCCTTGTTCATACTTTTAATTTTATATTTAGAACATTGAGGACAATGTTAGATTTAAGTTTGGGGGTATGGGAGAAACTTTTTAGTTGCAATAAATAAACTCCATAGCTTAGAAATTTATGCTTATTAAGGATAGCACTAACCAATCTAAGTGGATGGAAGCATCTTGGTTATAGGAGTTGAGGAACCAATCTGATTAGATGGAAACATCTAAAGAGTCTATTCATAAAAGCACAGAGCTCAGGTGTTAGAAAAAAAACATGCTAGTTTCGCCATATCTCGTGATGGAAATATCGAAAGAATCCTGATCACTTCTTTTTTCTTTCTTTTTACCATTGATAGGGTGAATAGAATGGCTGAGAAAAAAAAAAAAAAAAAAAAAAAAAAAAAAAAACCACTAGACCAACCTAATAAATACAATAAATTCGACCACCGGTACCCTTGTATATGCCAAACCGAGTTGACCTAGAGTTAGGATTATCGACCACCGGTTCCCTTGTATATGCCAGTGTGTTGATATTAGTCCGACATCAAAGTATCTCAGTCCATTAGGATAGGTTCACCTTAGTCAACATCATCCACGTTTTCTCTACATCCATCTTCTTAATCTATCCATGTGATTGGTTGACTCAGGTTTATGATGTCCAAACTATCTGAGTAGAGCTCTGTTACTTTATATGAATTTTAGTATGCTTGAGTGCAAACTCGTGTACAACAATTGGAATTTCGCATCAGGGTGCTTCCTCCTGTAGACAATGATTGTATGCCAACCAAGAAGATTCTTTAGTGCCTTCCAAGGTTCCGCGTAGATAGTTAGGGTCTGGAGTAAAGGTTTTGTGGGTACACCCGGTAAACCCTCCCGAGATTAACTTGGCCACCGGGGCCACCTAGTGAGTTAGAATTTTATTTTCTAGATTAGATTTGCTCGAGGACTAGCAAATAATAAGTTTGGGGGTATTTGATAGACACATTTTTGTGTCTGAATTGTCCTCAGTGTCTCTATTATTAGTGCTTGATTTTGTACTTATTATGGTGTTTTTATGTGTGTATGTGTTTTTGGAGAAATACACTTGTGTGGAAAAAGTTGCTCAAAAAGTGTTATTTGGACCCCCAGAGAAAAGTACTAAAAGCACCCTCACTTTGGATAAGGGGCACCTCAGTTGGGCACCTGCTATTCGCACCCCCAGTTTCGTTAGGGGGACACCATCTTCTTCACGTTCAAAGTAGAAAAAGGCGGGAAAATGGTTTCAGCTGCGTAAAATTTCTGGGTCAGGTTTATGGATTTGCCGGAGTTTTCAATTGTTTGGATTCGAGACCAACTTTGTTTGGGTAAAACAGGCTTGGTAATGGGCATTAATTCAAAAGACAAGGGTTGCATCACGTAGCTTGGATAAAACAGGGAAGTATTCTTGTGAGAATATCTCGAGTTTATCTTTTTTGGTGTTATAAATGGGATATATGTAGAGGATTGTGGAGAATATACTATTTGCATGACTTCATAATATAGTTTGAACAACGGAGCGTAGAAAGTTGTTCACGAGATAGAATAGGGAAGAAAATAAACCGGAGATACTCTGTTTTAATGAATGGTGTTATTTTGGGAAGTCAAGTAGTAGTCTTTGCGTGTTTAACCTCACCAGAGTCGAGTAATCAACGTGCTTGGAAGAAATCAACGCAAGAAGAGGCGTGAAGGAGTTGAAAAAAGGAAATTATTCCCGTGACTATGAAGTAGAGAATACGAGTAATCAATGAAGATGATATGGAGTTTATTACGAAGATATTTGGGTGTTGTGACTATATAAAGGGTGTAAGGACTCACAGGACGAGGATGGAGAGTTAGGGGTGAAGTGCTGGTCCATAGAAGAAGTTGCAGATGAGTTCTGCACTTTCAGGCGAGGAAGAAGAGGAAGAACACTAAACATCACATTTAGACAGTCGCAGAAACTTTGTAACAATTTCTGTAACAATTATTTCGAGTTCGCTTGATCTGTTAGTGTTTCTTTGTAACATTGGGTTCTATAACAGTAATATCTGTTACAAACATGCTGATTTATACTATTTCCTCTTGCAAACAACTTTCTGAGCAATAAAAAATTCCTTTGAGTGTGTTTTCACCATGCGGAGCTAGAGCCCATCACTGGGACGACGGAGGAAGATGAATTTCATACATGGGTAAAATTATTTAATTCTTTTTAAGAATTTTGCATTAATATTAATTGAAATATGATTTGATTTAATTGGTTGTCATTTAATTTGATGAGGTATGCTTAGCTTAAATGTTTTGATACATCATGCTTAGGATTTACAACCAATCTTTTGAGAATCTATCTTGGCAAAAATAAGAGTCCATGTTTTTATTTGTTGAGCGATAATTGTTAAAATAATTAATATTTGAACCTTTTGTTATGAGTTTGGCCGAATCCTGAGTCCCAGCACATCTCTTCATTCTGTGAAAATATTTTGTGTACATATCCTCTTTACTTCTCAACAAGTCTGAGTGAACGACAACCTTTTCTTACTACAACTCAATTGAAAATAACATCAAATTCTAAATTTCTTTATTTTTGAAAGAAAACAGATTTCCGGTATGGTTGTTACAATTTCGACCATGCCATTTTTTAAAAAGAAAAACACAATGTTTCATATAGATTAACCAATATATTATGTTCTAAGCCAAAAACAAATGAAATCAACATCTTAAAAATTTAGCAAGACACATAAAATAACATAAGCAAAGACTAGATTGTTTAACAAACCATTTGTAAAGTTAAGATGTTCCAAACCGAAAACAAATGAAACAAATATTTCAAAGTTTAGAAAGACACACACATAAACATAAACCGACAGTAGATTGTTCAAATACATATGTAATACTATAAAAGAAATATTAGCAAACATCTTAGATCACTCGGTCCTTGGCTTCTTGTGAACCCTCTTTTTCTTTGGAGCCCACAAGTCCTTTGCATTTGGATCTTCAATTTTGTCTATCTTCTCATCAACTGTCTTCATTTCTTCCGGGGTCAGCACCCCTCCTTTCTTGATCTTGCATTTAAACCAGTTTCCCAATTTTCCTATCCGCGAACACTGTTGTTATATATTTCCATTAGTACATTATCTTTTATAAGTTTATAGGTATACATTCAAACAATAGGAAGTGAACCAGAATTACGTACTAACAAAAGGAGAGTCTTTTGAAGTACGGGCATGAGAGGTTATTCAAGAGTTTCTTCTTGTGGAGGCACTGTTTCGTTGGTCGGGCGTACAATATAAGGATGTGAGTACCTCCAATGACCTCTGAGGAAGCTTGGTTCCGACTCATAACTATTTTCCGCAAATTCCCAACCAGCCCTGTCCAGTTGTTGTTCTTCCCTTTCATTCCAATATGCAACTACAGGAGTTGGTTTGTAAACTACCAGCGTATGCTGTTCACCTGATACGCATTGAGGTAAGACATGAGAGAATTTGGCATCAGATTCACCCTTGAATGTTTTTTGTTTGTACCCAAGTTAGCGCATCACACGGAGAGGGTTATGCATAACAAATCCTTTTGGATGAAACAATGGTCCGTTGTAAAACACTAAATTTTCATGCCTTGGAAAGTGAACTCCTCTTTCGTTCTTATATGGGTCAAACACAATATCTTGGACAGCGATAGAGTCCAAAGCCTCCCTCATGGTGAGTAACCGAGTTCTGTTATTGAGCTTCGGTTTATTGTCAAAAACGTATTTCTTGGCTATAGGAGTCCATGGATCCAAACCATACGTTGCCGACTCCAAATATTTGTACTCATTGAACAATGTTGGGAAGTGTTCATAAGCCCACACCTATGCAAATGAAAGATTGTTCCAATGAAATGTATGTATAAGAAAAGAACTAATTGAAAAACAAAATAACTAGTTCACATTACCTGTAATACAGTAAAATTCCCATTAAATTGACGGCAAGTTGCCTTAGAAGATCTACGCATCTCCGCCAAAAAAATGTGCCAAGAAAGCAGTGCCCCATGAGTACTCATGAACCTCCTCCAAGGGATCCAAGTATTGTAAGTTATTCATATGCACCAAGTTACCATTAGAGTCAGGGAATATTGCGATGCCCAAGAGGAACAACAGATAAGCGGCCCCGGTTTATTTGAATTTGTTCGGCATTCAATTCCTTGCCCATCGTATTCCCAAACAACTGTTTGAGCTTAACGACTTTAATAGTCCTTGTCATGGTATTCTTTTTCACGTAAATATTTGCTTTTGTCGTTTCCTCATCCTAACCAAACAAGATCATATATCTTGGACCATTCTAGGCTCTTACCGTCGTCATCTTTGTTAACGGCTTTTCCTCGGATCTCTAAACCCAATATTCTTTGGACATCTTCAGGGATAATGGTAATCTCTCCAAAAGGAAAATGCATGGTATCAGTCGAAGCATAAAACCTCTCCAAGAAGCAATTTGTCGCCACTTGATCAGTGGCCACATAGTATTATACCACGGGATATAACCCAGATGCTCTTATTGCCGCTTGAAACTCTAGACACTCCCCGTCCAAATCCCATATATCCATTTGTTAATGGAGGAAAACACGGAAGGCTTTCTTGTGGTCCTATGAAAACACACCAAACAAACTTCAATTCACCTGATCATATATAAACAATATAATAACAAGATGCAAACGTCTTACATAAGTTGAATAGATCCCACGAGCCTAAGAGTCCTTGTAGTCAAATAAAAGTTTGGGATCTCTCGGCTGACCGCAGTGTTTGCCATCACTGCGTTCTTGAATCATGTCATATAGTTTTGGGAGGTGCTTTGGTGTCTTTTTTTCATCTTTGTCATCGTCTTCAACTCCAGGTTGTCCTAAGCCATGTGAAGATGAGCCACCTGCTGCATCAGGAGGTACATAATTCTCCCACTGAGCAGCATCATCGTTGCTTGCGTCTCCCTCCTCCAGTGGATTGTCCCAGATCGTGATCTTACGACGTTTCGGATCATATCTACTACGTCGAGATCGAGAAGACTTAGGTTTTTCTTCATCAACATATTTTCCCTTTCCTTTCTTTATTTTTGGAGCTTTTGACCTACTAACAAAATGAGTTTAAAAAAAATAAGGAAACAGATTTCCGGCATGGTAAATGAACATAACGAGTATGCCGGCACTAATCCCGGCATTGTATACTAAATGAGTTTTATGCCTGTTTATCGGTTCCGGCATCTTATGTAAATGAAATACCATGCCGGTATCAAGAGAATTGTCTACAGAGATTTAAAAAAATAAGGAAACAAATACCGACATGGTCGATGAACATAACAAGTATGCCGGCACTTATCCCGGCATTGTATACTAGATGAGTTCCATGACGGTTTACCAATTCCGGCATCGTATGTAAATGAAATCCCATGCCAGTATTAAGAGAATTGTCTACATAGATTTAACAAAATTTGGTAAACAATAACGGCATGGCTAGTGAACATTACGATTTTTCAGGGTTTTTCTAATAACAGGGCTAAATTGGAATTTCAATTCACTCAATTCAATTTCAATTTCACTATAATTTCACTATAATAATCATGCAAGTTTCAATTTGTGTTTTTTATATTATGAAATAAACCCTAAGAATGCTTCAATAAACATAGACATCACTTACCTCATCATCACTTATATCTTGTTCAGTAGATGCTTCTGATTTCGATTTACCACGAGGATTAGGTTTTGGTTTTTCAGGAGGTTTGTGAGGACCCATTCTTCTTGGGGTTTGAAGAATTGAGTGAGTTTGGTTTGGAAGATGAAACCAAATAATGGAGTTTAGGGGTTTTACAAGTTCTCTTGGAATTGCTAAGTGAAAACAAAAAAAATAGAAAGATGGAACTGTTTCCATTTTATGTAGTAATGGAGTTTGTAACCGTCAAATAAAGAACCAAATAAATGGGATGAGTAAGTTTGTGGCGGTTACAATGGGGGATAATTGGTGCGACAGTTACAATGGAGAAGAATAAGGAGTTAGAGTTAGTTGTTTTTTTTTTTAATTATAAAAGGTAACAAGCCTCAGAATTCCGGCACCACATACATGCTACATTTAACGCCGGAACACTGTATTGCTACATTTAACGCCGGAACACTATCTTGACACTCAATTGTGACGGTATTGTATTATGTTAACGAGCCACCACAAGGTTTTAAGCAAACAAACCGACCCAAAATGGCCTTCATATTAATAGTAAGGAAATAAACTAAAAAACATTAAACACATAAACAACGTAACACATAAAATAAAACATCTCAAGACAATTACAACTAACATCAGTTCTCATAACGAGATTCAAGAAACAAAGCAGCTTCAAAATGCCTAAAAGGCTCTTTGAACCACTTGAAATATGTTTCCTGAGCTTCATACCTATTCCCTCTATATTTTGCAAGAAACTCGTTGTATTTGCGACATAATTTGATGAGTGCAGCTGTTCGATTGCGTACAACAAGATCACTGCATTCTATTCTGCGTTTCTTACAGTCAAACAAGTTATGCATGGAAGAACCAGTTCTAACTAAACCCCAAAAAAGATCCGAAGGGCGGTGATCTTCCGGCAAATCCGATACTATATAGTAGTTTTTAATCCACTTGGTTTCTTCCTCAACATCCGCTTCAATCTTAGCTAGTTTTTGACGATAATGTTCAAGCTTTGCTTCTTCTTTTTCTTCTATTTTCCTCTTAATTATCTCTTCTTCCATTGCGGAAATTGATTTGGTGGTTTCTTCCTTCCTTCGTAGTTTTTCTAGTATTGTGGCAACTGAGTTGGTGGTGGTTGATGATTGATTTCCTACCGCAGTGCACAATATGTTCCTCATACGTTTTTGTTTTTCGAGGGAATTGATGAACTTGGTAGTTGGTGATTGATAATCCATCAGAGAGATGTGTAGGAGCTAACGTTGTTTTTTTTTTTTTTTTTAGGTATCAAGTGCAATGTGTGTATCCATTTGTTTAAATAGGTGAGGACATAACGGCTCTTTTCCACTTTATTCTTCCGGCATTGTCAGTAAATTATATACCACGCCGGCAAATCTCTTTATTAGAGAAAAACGTCAACGGCTAGTATGTTTGAAAATCACCAAAACCGGCATTGAAATAATCGTAAAATAGAATGCCGTCATCAAGTTCTGGCACGGTTTATCATAAGACGATAATGCCGGTATAAAGTAATTTCTTTACAGAGATTGGGCCAAATATGCAACCAAATCCGGAATGGTTTTGAAAAAACTTTTAAATGCCGGTACTCCGATCCGGCACTCAATCTATAATAACGACTATGCCGGCATTTGTTAAATTAAAAAAAAAACGGCTAGTTTTTTTAAAAATAAGACCGTTGGGGATTCATTTCTTTATAATACCCCTCATTCCTTTGGAAAAATCTACACAAACCACGCACCAAATAACAAAAATCATTCTCTCAAGATACCAAGCACGGTTAAAGCTTCAGAAGGGATGGGGGATTCATCATCTACCTCTATTTGCAAAGTAAGTAGATTTACTAACAATATAATGTTCAATACTATGACGCATAACTAATATAATTTTCTCTTACAGAGTCATCATTGCAAGTGTCAAATTTGCAAGTCACCTTCTCATCTAGCCATGGATTGTCCTTTTATTTATTCAAAGTGTACAAGCTGTAATGGCACACGCCGGTTTTGGATTGCAAAAACTGATGACGCTGAAAATGAAAGAATGTTTCCAAGGTGTTTGAATCACCCAAAGTGCGATGAGTTTCAATGGTTTGACAAAGCTGTTGAACTAGCAGAGTCAAGAGAAAACCACAAGGGCCAATGCAAGCCTATTGATAGATGCTATATGAAGGGAAAGGAATATGTTGAAAGAGAAGATGAACCAATTAAGATTGTCCTCGACACCGAGATTCCAGACGATGTCTTCGAAGATATACGCGAAAGATTCAAAGGCTCCGCAATTGTTGAAAAGGGATGGAAATAGATCATGAGATCCTCTATAACCAAATTTAATCAATTCCATGTCGTTTAGTATGTTTTAATTTAATTTTCTAATCCAATGTAATAGATTACTTAGGAATGAATTAAGAAAGCGTTCGTGAAGAACTATCACAACAGAGTTCCGGCATTGAATCAATCAAGATTAGAGTGTCGATTTTCTAACCAAAATGAAATTTTTAAAAAAATACAATTCCGGCATCGATTTAGATAACGCATCCACGCCGGTACCTTCGTATATCTATACAGGAACATGGAATTTTTTATCTTCATATACCGGTAGGGTTATATAGAATAATGTATTTGCCGGTACTTGTAACCGGCATGGATTTAGATAATGCTTTCATGCCGGTACCTACCTATATCTATACAGGAACATGGAATTTTTAATCTTCCTATTCCAGTATGGTTTAGTAGAACAATTTTTGTGCCGGTACCACTGACCGGCATAGAATCGTTATAATCTTTCATGCCGGAACCTGTACCGGCATCCTAGTAACCTTTTCCATGCCGGCAAGTTTTTTAAATAAAACTTGCAAATATAACAATTCACTAAAAATTTAAATTTAAACATGTTCAACCTAACAAAAACAAATTGGATCGTGCTTAAATGTTCTTAACCCACGAATCATAAACCAAAAGCAAGCCAAACTACTAAAGAGTAAACCATGAGTTACAAACGAAAACAAGTTAGAAATTGCTCAAGACGTAACAACCACCATCCAAATGAAAGAAACACAATAAAGAGCCAATCACTTGGTCCTTTGCTTCCTTTGGGCCACTCTATTCCTCGTTTCCCCGAACAAATCTCTTGCACTACGGTCGGTTTCTCCAATTTTATCAAGCTTTTCCACGACTTCCTTCATCTCTTCAAGGGATATCACCTCTCCTCCCGAGTACTTGCAACCTAACATCTTCTTCAACTTTCCAAGCCGACGCCGCTAGTTTCATACATACAACACATAATTAGTATATATATGCTAATATAAAATTATGTGTACATTAAACGAGTAAGCAATTAACAATACTTACTAGCAATCCAACTGTCTTATTAAGTTGGCTCGTCGTAGGTGGTGCCGCTATAGGAGTTGGAACGAGAGGGTTTTTCTGTGGTGGAACTTGGACATCTTTAAACCGCACAACAAGTGGATGTGACCATTCCAAATAATCACGAATGTAGGTTGGGTCAGCTTCATCACCGTTGTTCGTAACCTCCCAATTAGTAGTATCTACCAAACGACGTGGTTCCCTATCCCTCCAGTGTGTTGGTTCGGGAGTTGGATCATACTCTACCCTCAACCTTGTGGAACTTGACATGCGACGAGAATAATCAAGAAGGTACCTTTCAGTAGAGGCTGTCATGATACTAGGTAATTGCTTGAATCCAATTTTCCGCATCACACGTCGAGGATCATCCATAACATATCCCTTTGGGTGGAACAAAGGACCTTGGTATAATTCAACGAGTGTATTGACGGTTCTCTCTAGCCTCATGGTAGGGGTCGAACACAACATCCTTGGTAGTCATCGCGTCAAGAGCCAATATCATTTCTATCAGTCGACCATTGTTACCGGGCTTCGGATGGGCGTTGAACTCGTATTTATTTGCTCTAGGCTCCTGGGGGTCAACAACGGGGTTAAACTTCAAGAATGGGTGGTCCTTGAACAATGTTGGGAAATGTTCATAAGCCCACACCTGTAAAAATTTGAAATGATACATATAAAAGTCAGTAAATTTTGTTTCTAAATACATAATAAGGATACACGTGAACAATATAAATAAGAACATAAGTTTAAAAACAAAAGTACCTGGAGTAGAGTGAAATTCCAAACGAATTGGTTTGTAACCGCCTTAGAGGCCCTTCTCATCTCCGCCATCAAATGTGCCATTGACACGGTGCCCCATGAATAGGTAAAGACCTCGTCCAACGGATCCAAGTACTGAAGGAAGTTTTCACTAACCCTGTTGCTACTAGTGTCAGGGAATACCCGAGTGCCAAAGATGTATAACAGGTACGCAGTGGCTGTATAACGAATCTGTGAGGGGTCCCATACATCCTGCACACTTCTTTTCTTTGTGTTTTCAAACTTCTTCTTAAGCATGGTCAGTTTGAATGTCTTTGTCCTACTAACCTTAGATACATAGAATATTTCCACAGACTCTTTGTAGTCACAACCAAACAACTTGTTAGTAAGCTCGTGCAACTTCGTCCATTCTAGCTCAAGGTCACCTCGTTCTGCAATTGATTTTCATGTAATATCCAAGAATATAATGTTCTGAGCATCATCTGGGATCAAGGTCATCTCTCCAAATGGGAAGTGCATGGTATCAGTTTCACCATGATACCTTTCGACGAATTAATTGACTGTGATAATATCTGGCTTCACATAAATTTCAACCAAAGGATATAGACCAGATTCCTTTACTATTGCTTGGACATCATCATGCTCTAGAGACAAATACCAATCAGCCGCGGCTTGGTTTCAGAAAACACGCACAACCTTCTTATGATCCTACAATTAAGAGATAATACGATTAAGAGATCTTAAGATATTTTGCATAAATACAGTACATATGCACGAGATAGAAATTCTTACATAGGTCTGATATATAGTACGATCCCAGTGCTTGTAGCCAAATAGAACCCGCTCATCAAAAGAAGTTGCGCCCAAAATTTTACCACGTTAAAGGTCGGGGTATCATGTCATCAACATGAGGAAGGTGCAAACCTTTAACTTTTACTCTACCTTTTCCTTTGCCTTTCCCCTTGCCTTGTGTGGTTTGTTGACTTGGACCACCTTGTTCAACTACTCCTTGGCTTTGGTTTGCTAATTGAGTTGGATCAATCTCATTGTCTTCCTCCTCACTTTCCTCTTCATCTTGCTCAACTTCCTCATCTTCCTCCTCAACAGCTGCAGTAGGTTCACGGATTACAAGAATACTACGATCACGACTACTCTCCCAAATATCCTCTCTTGTCTCAAAACCCAAATGCTTTTTGTTATTCCCTCGAGGAGGCAGAGACTGAGGAGTATCAAGACCATCCTTCCTTTTTTTCTTAGTCGCAGCAGCTTTAGCTTTTCCTTTGTTAGCCTCCTTTGCTTTGGCTTCCTTTGCTTTAGATTTATTTCAAAAGAAGCACGAAATTAATATATTAGACAACCAATAACTTTTATTTCTAATACCGGCATACAATAACAAAGAACAGACTATGCTGTGAGCTAGTTCCGGCATACACGTATAATAAACTTTCATGCCGGGTTAAAGTGTCGGCATACATAAATAAATGTCGAGGATGCCGGTATAGTATAGGAATGTTCCTGGATAACTAAACACCACTACCAGCATTTACATATAATAAACATTCATGCCGGTTAAAGTACCGGCATACATAAATAAATGTATAGAATGCCGGTACAGCCTTGGAAATTCCTGGAAACTTAACATGACTACCGGCATACCCGCATAACAAGAATCAATGTCGGGTTCAAGTACCGGCCTGCAAAATAAAATGTCGAAGATGCCGGAAGAAATTCTAAAATTCCTGGATACCAAAACTAGAGTTCCGGCATGAATTCTAAATACAGGTTATGCCGGTACAACTCACTAAACCCTATTGTTTTCTGTATATTAGAATTTAAATACCGGCGTGGTCTTCAACCTGGATTGAGTGCCGGTACCTATTTACGGTGTGGTATTCATACTAAATCGAATGCCGAGACTTCTACCGGCGTGGTATTCTTCCTATATCGCATGCCGGTTTCAACTACCGGTGCGGTATTCATACTAAATTGAATGCCAGAACTTCAGAAACTCAAAATTTGCACTGCTGCTTGAACTGAAAATGATCCTTTTAAGTCACCAATCCAAATTAACTCATCAACCCCTCCTGCTACTGTTGGCATTTTTGTGAATTGAAGTATTTGTTGAATGTAGTTAGGTAAGGACCACTCTCCATCCTTAAAAATGTCTGAAACTTTTAGAAAGGCATTGTTTTTCACATATGTTGTAAATCCCACTTGATCAATCAAAGGTTTATCTCCTATCCATGTATCAAAGCATACCGAGATTCTTTGTCCATCACCTATGATCCACCTTATATCATCTTTTAGAGATTCCCAAGCCCACTTCAAACCTTGCCACACAGAAGATAACTGCCAATTTGTGTTCCATTGACCATATTTATTTTGTTACTTAGCTCCGAAGAATTTTGCCCAATCATCCTCTGAATTTTGAATCCTCCACATCATCTTCATAAGAAAAGCTTTATTTATGATTTCTAGTCTTTGAATTCCAAGACCTCCTTCACCATAAGGAGTACAAACTTATCTCCATGCAAAAAGAAAAGTGTATTTCCTTGTGTCACTGTCTCCAGACCATATAAAATTTCTTATAATTTTCTCACAAATCTTGATAATTGAAGCAGACCACTTGTATATAGCCATATTATATATTGGGATACTACAAAGTACTAATTTAACCTGTAACACCTCGATTTTCGGGCCCGGATTCTGCCCGGATCCCATGCCCGAAAACCCGAAGTGCTACTTCGATACCATAGCCGAAGCCCGGCTACTAAGCCCAAGCTCATTAAACAATTTATTTTGGCCTATTTAATTTAATTTATTCGGGCCCGGATCCTGCCCGGATCCCATGCCCGAAAACCCGAAGTGCTACTTCGATACCATAGCCGAAGCCCGGCAACTAAGCCCAAGCTCATTAAACAATTTATTTGGGCCTATTTAATTTAATTATATTTATGTTCATGTTGCCATTTCTATCGCATCGGAATACTTAGAAAATTATTTAGGAAAATCTAATCGTTGATTTAACCTAATTTTAAAGCCACCGGAAAAAAAAAAACACATTTTAATTTTCACATAAAAATATTAACACCGTTCAAGTCTTAAGATTTAATTAATAAGTAACTATTTCAACACCAAATTGTAAGCTGAAAAACAGACCTAGGTAGATTCCTAGAATTTTACAAGGATTCATACGAGTTCCAAAATTTATGATAATTATATGGATATAATACTGATTGAATTATTATTATATGTCAATTTTCCATAATTTTTAGATTAAGTTTAATTTCCTAAGACCACGGTCAAACATGTAATTGACTAGCACTGTAGAAATTCAAAACCGTGACAGTTTGTTTTAAACAATTCACATCAAATAATATACAACACACAATTGAACAAGGCTTATCATTTTAGAAAGATGAAAGATAGATATGGATTTTATCAGAGACACTAAGTTCTAAAAACTAATGTATCATAGTTCTAAAGTAGGATGTTTTTGAGATATTTAAAACTGTCGGATATTTTCTGGATTCAACACCGGTGCAAAGAATTATTTTAAAAATATTTTCACAACTCATAAAATTATAAAATTTACACCAAGTGTTACTGAAGAAGTTTTACGTGTATTGCAAAAAGAATCATACCCATAACTATTATTTACAGTCAACTCAACGTTATACAAGATTTTACAGCTTTAAAAACTAAGATTAATTACATCTTAAATAGGATTTTAAGCATAAACGACAACTTTAAGCATCTAAAATCATTCTTTATGCTCCACGATGATCAACTCCCTTGTCATGCATCAAATCTGGAATTTTTGTCATAATACGACGTGAGTTTTGACACTCAATAGGCAAAGAAGCAACAAAATATTTTTCAACTCTTTTATTAAATAAAACAATCATGATTTTAACCACAATATGCATACAGTAGAAACTCTATGAATTAATGTTGTCGGGACTACCAGAATCTATTAGTTAAGCGAGATATTAATTAAACCAATAAATTAATAATTAATAATTAATATATTAATTAATATTTTATTAACTTATAGATAAATTTAACTTTGATCAACAAATAACATAGGTTTAGACAATTCGGATGAACAGTTAGACGGTGATATCGATCAAGACTTGCAAAATTCAATCGAAAAGTTGGGTTATCGCAATCCAGTGAATGTCAAGATGTTGTGAATATCTGGAAAAAAATGAAGTTACGCAATTGTTGACTGATGAAGAAGTAATTGAGAGCGTTATGGGAACTGATAAAGATGGGAAAAAAGATGATGAAAGTTCTACAATAGACCCCCCTTCACAAAACGAGGTTGTTAAAGCGACAATCACATTAATTAATTTCTCACTAGCTATGACTATGAGAAACAACACTAGAAATTCTCACGATGATAAGAAAAATTACTTCAGTGTGATATTGATTTTAACAAAAAACAGAAGACAACTGATTTATTTTTCTTGAAATCTTTATAAAACATTAGCGTACTAAATATATATAGTGGATTATTAATTTATATTTCGTACGGGGTCTACCTAAGTAATCAAAAATGTATTAATTTATAATTTTAACGAATTAATTTTACACATTGTCCCCGACTCGGGACCGGCTACAAATATTATTTTAGAGAATTTATTAAATAATCGAGTATTAATTAATGGAGTTTCTACTGTATCTCACATCATGTCCATATTCCAACAATATAATCAAAATCAATTTCGACCGCTCGCCCCAGGGAGCCAATATCAATAAAAAAGAATCAAACAATCAACCGCTCGCCCCAGGGAGCCAATACCAACAAAAATAATCAAATCAATTAACCGCTCACCCTGGGAGCCCCACTGGTTTAGGGATTCACGCCCTAGGATATCTCGTATCCCATCAAATATGCCTTTAGGGATTCGCCCATGGACCGCAAACCCAAAATCATAAACATACATTGTATATCATCAATCACACCCAAATCATGAATCAATAATTTCGAAAATATTTAATCAAAATAATTTTAAGAGTTGGTGTTGCGCTACCTCGAATCGCAATCCAATCAATCATAAAGAAGAACAATAAGTGCGAAGAGTAAATCCTTTACGAGAACGGTCAGCCTTTCCAAATCCGTTTCCACCGATTCCAAAAACTAGGTTCATGTTCTTTTATTTTTGCGGCTAAGGAATAAGCGAACACTAAAAATTCTGTAACCCTAAAACAACACGAGTCTCAAATACTCCCTCCGTACTAGGGGTGGGACTTGGGTTGGTTGGGCGGGTTAGAAGGCTTGGCCAAGGTAGATCCGAGCTGGGATTTTTTTGCCCAGATTGCCCATCGAACCCGTGGAACCCATGGAGGTACTGCCCAAGTCCGCCCAAGTTATGTTCCTCGGGTTCCCCGGGTTCCTCGGGTTGGCCCAAGTTTCCCTAAACATACGAGTTTGTTAATATGATAATAAATATTTTTAGTAATAATAAGATTTAATTGTTCCATTTATCTTAAATTTCCAAATAACTGAAGATTATTTTCAATAACATAAACTTTTTTCATACTGAATGACTAATGAGATAAATATAATTTATATTTTCATTAGAAGACTAGAAGATAATATCTAAAATTACTCTAAATAGATAATAATACCAATTATAAAAAATAATTTTACATAACTATATCATAGTTCTTCGGGTTGGGCGGATTGCTTGGGTTAGAAATATTTGTGCCCATGTTTGCCCAAATTTAACTCGGATTTGTAAAAATTTTGCCCAAGCTTTCCCAAAGTTTTGAAATACGTTGCCCATATCCGCCCAACGATCGGGTTGGGCATGGGTTGGGTGGGTTAACCCAGTCCAAGTCCCGCCCTTACTCCGTACCTATTATATAGGCGGAATATGACATTTTCTTTGTACCATTAGATAGGCGGAGTGACAATTTCAAGATAGTATTTATTCATTTTATCCCTATTTATGTTGCTTGGTTATCCTCATATTTAAGTTTATGTTTCTAACATAGGGAATATAATAAGGGATAGAACAGGAAAAGCTATGGATATTTATGAAATCAAAAAAAAATTCTTAATATAAGAGATTTGGTCCCTCCGCCTAGTACGGAGGGAGATATATAAAGTCCGTGGATTTTAATCCTAGTCAACCCCAAAAATATTCCTTAAACCTAAGAACTCTACTTGACTGCTAACGAATGCCGAGCTAACCATGTTTGCGAAAACTATATGGTGAATGATCCTAATCGTCTAATTAATTTACCAACCAACAACGAGGCAAGTGTTAAGTATTGCTAATTGTTTTCTTCACCACGTCCACTAACTTCGATCACCTAAGAAAGGAATCTCCTCCCACATGAGCTAAATCCTTGTAAACTATATTTGTATTCAAGCCTTCCTGATATATATAAGATATGTAAAGGAATTAATCCTTGCTTAATTAAGGTAAGGTCTAATCATCAATACCATGCCGCCAAGTGTCAAATTTCTTAATTACTAATGTAAACTTTGTATCATAATTCCATTTTCATTTTCAATTTACGATCAAATCAAACAAGAAAATATAAAGTCCCCATATTTTCTCTAAGATCATGCAAAAAGGTATTCCTATTAAGGAGTTAGATTTCTTAATTTAATTAACTACAAATTAATTAACAACCTATAAGAACAAGTGTGAATTCGTGCACACTCTTTAACGAGTGTATATTTCACAATTTAATCTCTGCCGTTGATTTAATTTAGGGAGTTATGTAACGAGGATCGTGATTCTAAACATGGAGGGTAATAGAGCCATCCGTTAAATAATTAACCAAACAGAAAAATATGTGAAATATACACTCGTTAGAGGAGCGTGAACAGATTCAGACTCAAAACGAGCAATGAGTTATTAACAAATATAGTACTTTCCTGGGCTAACCAAAACTATACCCTATCACACGAGCAAATCAAAGTTAAATTCAATCATCATATATTTTCTCCAGCTCAATGGAAACAAATTCCCTATTCTTAAGGCAAATTTCCTAATTTTATTAAAATTTAAAGTTTACACCAATAACCAAATGCCAAGTGTCCAACTTTGTCAACTAATTATAATCTTCTCAAACTTAGTCGAGTGCGAATTCGTGCACACTCCTTAACTAGGGTATATTTCACATTTTACTCTCTACCCTTGATTTAATTTAGGGAGTTATGTAACGAGGGTCGTGATTCTAAACATGGAGGGTAATGGGGCCATCCGTTAAATAATCAACCAATCAGAAGAAATGTGAAATATACACTCGTTAGAGGAGTGTGAACAGATTTGCAGTCAACTTAGTCTATCATAATATTCATTTTTAGTTGATTTCATGACTAGAATTTCTTAGGTTATAAAGATGTTAATTATGAACGCGAAATTGGGGATATAAAAAGGAATTGAGGGATATAAGAAAAGGACAAAAAGTGGATCCAGATATCAATTCGGGGTCACCCCTTATCTAAGTATTTTACGTAATACCTAATCTACCCCTCACTAATCAGGATTAGTGATTAACAATCATTCGTAAAATCATAAGATTTTTGATAAATGATTAGTGTGTGTTTTTATTTGATTTTAGGTGAGTGAGGTGAGAGTAGAAGGGGGGAAAAAGTATTTGAGAGGGAACTTTTTTGGGGAAAATGGAGGATGATTGTGAAGAGAGAATTCTTCTGTGAGAGGTTGAAAATTTGATTTTTTTTTCTTTGAATCCACCATTTTTGTAGCTGAAAAAGCTAGGTAACAACATGGACGTGGTATGAATACAATGCCGGAACCATTCGTACCGGCATGGTATTCATACCATGTACCATGCCGGCACCGAGCTTATCCCCCATTTTGATTCAAGCCGGCATAGTATTCAACCCAAAAACTATGCTAGGATTTGAGTTATTTTTTCGTAACGCTATGCGGGGGCAGTTGATTCTCGAGCATGCCGGCACCGGTTTCCGGCATAGTATGTTGCTTTAATTTTTATGCCGGCACATGATGTAAAATATCCAGAATGTTGAATTTTTTTTTCACTTGACTACCAGAATTGATAGATTTCTATCGTGCATGCCGGTACTTAGTTACAACATTGAATGTTAGTTACCAAGCATACCGGCACCAGTTTCCGGCATGGTCTTCATCAATTCCGACATGGTCTTCATCACTTGCAACATGATCTTCATCACTTCCGAATTCCAAAGTGAGGAGCCGGCAGAGAAGGAGAAGAGAATAGGGAGAGTTTAGAATTTGAAAGGGAATGGGGAATATTTGGGTTTCAAAGCTCTAACACTGAAAGAGATTAATAAGAAGTGGAGATGGAAATGGGGGATATGATTTTGTTTTTTGATTTTTATTTTGAAGGGAGGATAGATTAGTATTTTTGCACCCAAAACCACCCCTTAGCAGACACTATTGGTTGGGGGAAGTAATTCATATCCCCCAATTATTTTTTTTATCCCCCAATTTCGTGTTCTTTAGAAATGAGTAATTCAGGGAAATGTTGTTGGATAAGGTTCAAGTAACAAAGATGATTGTGTTGATGGTAAGATTATCTTAAATTCTCCCATGGATTGGATATATGTCACAACACAGAGAAAGAGTCGTCAATGTCGAGAGATATATACCCCAACGACTCTATAAAGTCGTCAATGTATTGACACCAAAAATGACGACTCAAACCTGCAACTTTTCCAGGTTATGAAAAATCGTCAGGGTAATATGATATACCCTAACGACTCTTAGCTTGGGTCACAAAGAGTCGTTATTTTGTGTGTCTATACCAATACGACTCTGAAATTTTTTGGGAAAAAGAGGTTGTTTGTTTTTCACCTGGGGTCGTTGGCGTTTAAAAAAGGGTCGTCCATAAAGGATCGTCAGAGGTTTCTATATTATGTTAACGACTCTAATCTAGGGTAAAAAAATATGAAAACCAGAAATATGGTCGTTATCTTGATCATCATATACCCTAACTATGGTCTTTACATGCATATGAAAAATCGTTAGGGTTTAGGCTTGTCGAATTGACGACCCTTTTACTGTAACTGAAATTTTTCGGGTGAAGAAATTTTGTCAGTAATGGAGGAGAAGAAAAGAGTCGAGAGGGGAGGGAGTGATCTTTTCGTTTAGAACTAAAAATGAATTGGGGCTTAGGATTAAGGGTTAATAGGTTTTTAGATTTATTTTTAGTGAAGGGTAAAATAATATTTTCATAATCGGTTTAATATGCCCCTGAAAAATTTGGGGTGCAAATAAAATATCAAGGCCTCCGATTAATATTCATGGCCCCCAATCAAACGAGGTTTTTTAAGGGTCATTTCAACAAAATGGTTAATTTTTTTAAAAATGAATTTTAAGTCAAAGGCCATTTGAGTAAGAGAGAGTGAGGGGAGGGCCAAACACTTAATTCCCACATCTACAATCAGGTCAAGAATTAATTTTTGACAAATGCTATCCCACACGACTTTGCGGAAGCTTCCCGCAAAAGCGGCTTTTAAGACGTTGGATGAGCAAATAAACGGTTAGATTTGCATTCAATTTAGGACCCACCACTTTCAGTTCGGGTCCTACCATTTTCCCTAAAAGGTTCAAGGCTTCTAGATCTAGGTTTTAGTTGGGGGACATAGTGATCTAACGGTTTAGAAGCTGTTTTTGCGGGAAGACATCCCGCAAGGTCGTGCGGGATAGCACTGCTCTTAATTTTTTTTGGGTATGCACCCTCTACTACAACAACACCCTGAACTCACTACAATCACATCCACCAGGGAAAAAGAAGTACAAAAATAAGCTAAGATGTCAGAGCCTCAGAAATAAGAAACAACTAGTTAATCATCATTTCCATATCACATTTTGACTCAATCATATACTGACAGCGACTAATAGCTTTCTTGATATGACTGCTATCCACCATGTCTATGCATCGATAGGCAAGCCAGATCCCGAAGGAACTGGAAGCCATTGTTCACCAGGATACATAGATTCTGGTACATCAAAAATTCCAAAATTAATCTGAAAAATATATCCTGGCGAGATTGGGGTATACCCAAACTAATTGGGGTATACCCAATGAGAAGGGGACATGGTGTGTCATTATTAAAAAGTGTGATTTTACTTTAATACCCTTGAAATAATTAAATCTTAAAAATAAATTCATTTCTTAATTTCATTAACCATAAAATTAAAAACTAACCAACTCTTAATCTTCTCTTCTTCTTCATCTTCATCTTCCATCAACCAAACCCATATAAAAATCTCAACTTTGATTTTCCAAAAAAATGTTGACTCTACCAAAGAAAAGAAGACTATAAATGATGTTTAAACTTAAACTCATCATTGTGTTGTGTGATTTGATTGTTATATCGGGTTAGAAATCGAAATTTATGATTTCGTGTCTTGGCCGGCAAGGTCGTGACATGCATATCTTGCCGACTTTTCATAACGACCATGGCGGCGATTGTAAAAATTTCAACAGCCGGCGGGGTATTTTTGAAGACCTTGCCGCCAATACAAATAGGAAGGGTATTTTTGAATACCTTGCCGGCCAAAAACAGCCGGAAGGGTATTTCTTGAATACCTTGCCGGCCAATAAATTTTTTATGTCATCTCCTGTATGTCAAAAAACAAAAGTCGGCAAGGTCGACGATGAAGATCATGCCGGCCACTTTTGGCCGGCGAGGTCGGCGATGAAGACCTTGCCGGCCACTTTTGGCCGGCGAGGTCGACGATGAAGATCTTGCCGGCCACTTTTGGCCGGCATGATCTTCATTAGTCGACCTTGCCGACTTTTCATACTTTCAGAACTAAAAGTGTTGATTTATTCTTTGATTTTGAGTATGATTTCATATAACAGATTTGCAATCCCCTTTTTAGAAGTATTTTGGTTGTGTGCTTCATTTTCGTTGCAAGAGATATTCTCAAAAAAAAAAAAAAATCATCAAAAATCATCCCACAAAAGTCAATCAAAAACAAAATTTCATAACTTAAAATTCATAAGTTTTAATCTATTCAATCAATTTAAACTTAATTAATTAATCTAATCAAACTTTTAGTGTTAATTAAACGAGGGCAATTTTGCCATTTTGAAAGTATTTGGTTAAGGGGTGACCTCTTTTACTTCAAAATGACCCTATTTTGTCTCATTGGGTATACCCCAATTAGTTTGGGTATACCCCAATCTCGCCAGGAAATATATTTCAATCTACCAGAAGAAAGTCTCGATTACTGTTCTACTTTCAGCTGCTAAAAGAGTAGGAAAAAAAAAAAAAAAAGATACCCGATGAAATGATGCTATCACAAGGATGCTGCAACTCTCCTGCCGAACAAAATAATAGTACTACTTCTTCTTCTTGCCTTTATTCTTTCCAGCCTGCTTTTTGGACTTTTGTCCTTCTCCACTCTCGATCTTCTTGCTATAAGGAGTATATTTAATAATCAGCCCAAACAAACCAATTTTTGCAAATAGTTTCAATTCTGGATCCGCAGTCAACTTATTAAAGCAGTTGCCAATTTTTGCATACTGAATATCGTGCTCCTCATCACTGAAACAAATTAGTCATAGAGCAAAGTGAATTAAGTCAAGTATGCTCAAAACAACAGACTGATCCCAAGAGAATTATGATAAAGCATGCTTCTATGAACCAGATAGAAAAATGTTCAAAATACAGTGGTTGGGAAATGTCTGCAACGCAGAGAGAGACTTAATATGGATCAAAAGAATTGAATAAGCTCATAACAAATGCAAGCTAAAGGAAACACAAAGACTTCCCAATCAGCACCCATGTTGGTACTCGCCCTTTCTTAAGGAAATGGCTGGTTTTCCAACAAACAAAGGTACAGCGAGGAATTCCCAAGCGGTCACCCATCTTGGTATTGGGCTCACCCTCTGCTGGTCTATCGCTGGCTCGCCACGCCTATCGCGATCCTATTTTCATAGGGGACTGGCTGTAGTTCCCTCATCCAATTTACACATGATGCACTTGAAATTATAGAACAGTATTTCCACACTAATTTAACTTCAACTAAACACATAATATACTTGAAATAACTAACCTGCAGCTTAATGCAAAAGAGAGCTGTTTTAGTTCTCTCATCCATTTTTTATCTTTAGCAACCGGACGAATATTTTCTACAAAACAAATGCAAATATCCAACTGAAAGGGAAAAGAAGAAAAAAAATTAGAAGTTCTGTTACTGGAAAAAGGAAAACAAAGTAAAAAAGAACCATGAAACAAACCTTCATCTTTGGTGTGCACTTAAAAAAACTGATGTACCCAAAAAAAATTTTTTGAAAACATGTAGACACGAGATATATTCGTAAAATACTGCATGGAACGGTCATAATGGAATTCTCCGGTTTCAGTCAGCATCAATTTCATCATATCGTAATCAGGAATTCCGTTATTAGATTCAGCTGGACATTCCGCATAATTTGTATGGCCAAAATTGGAGAAGCAAACATTTCCATCACTTGAACTTCCATCCTCCATTTCATCATTCCTGTCACATTCCAAGTTTTCTGGGTATAGTATTCCCAGTATGTCTTCTCTAGAGTGAATCAAATCCACATCTATCTCTAAGACATTGGGGCCCAAAAATTCTCTCCGAACATTTCCTGACCTTAAACAGACCAAAGGATCCCCAATTTCTTCAAGGACATCAGCAAGCAACTTATCAAAAGGCCTTGTGCCTCTTTGCTCGAGGATCTTAGCAAACGCAGGCGGGAGTACGGTTATTATATCGTATCTACGAAGTAAAATGTACAGTAAATCTAAGTGATGTCCAGAATTCAGAAAAATTAAAGCAACCAAGAGAACCAACTTCCAGACCAGAAAAGGATAGTAAGCCACTCTGTCAAGATCACGTCCCCAAAGGCCTTCCAACTTATCTGTAAGAATTTCTTTGATTGTAGATGCTATAAAATCGAAAAATCTCCTCGAGAAAACTTTTGTGTCAGCTACTGATAAAGAGCTCGAGTTGCATCTTAGGATCCCCCCAAGGAATTGTTTCGCGGACAGAAGACTTCAGTGTGAAAAAGGAACCATGCCAAGAAGAAACCAAGAAAAGAAGACTTCAGCTATTGGAATTCAGAGATTTGGGGATTTTATTAGCTTCAGAGATACAGGGTTTTAGAAACATGCATACCAGAAACGGAGGTGAAATTGGGGTTAACGAGCATAGGTTTGATTCAGAACAACAAGGGACCAGTGAATCTGGTAATGATGTTTCTGTTCGAAGAGTTCTACGTTCGCAGTATCTTGCTTTAAGGAATAAGATACACAGCAAGTCTTAATTCTTCTTTCTTTTTTTTTCACTTGTTTTTTAATTTGGGTGTAAGGATGTTGATTTTAATTTTGTAATTACTGTGGTTTGATTGTTAGGATAAATTTGATTGTTTTCACCTTGACGACGTCTGTTAAAGCACAGAATTGTGATGGTGTAACTCCCAATGATTTTATTACCTGTATGCTCCAAAAGTTTGGAAAGCGAAATGGTGGAGTATGCGGTGATCAAGTCGGATTATCCATAGGTTGGAAGGATTTAGGTCTTGAAGTATGTGACATCTTCATGAAGGTTCCAGGATGCTGTAAGCAAAATGTATTCTTCTAGGATAGTGATTACATGGTCATTTTTCTTATGTGTTTTATTTGTACTTCTTTTTCTTTGGCTCATTGTTAGTTTTGCACTCAGGGTTGGACCTTTGGATGTCAAGCAAAGGAAAACTGTTACTCAGAGAAAGCGGGCTAGGAAACCAACTACAACTGAACGCCCTATATGTGTATGTTTTGTCTTAGTAATCTTTATACTTTGCATTGTATTTACACTAGATTTTTTTTTTTTTTTTGTAGCATGAAAATATTGTTAAAATTAAGCGGCAATAACACGAGGGTAAGTAAAACCCATCATAATTACACTAGATGAACCACTTCTTGCGTATTTCTTTTTTTGTAATGTATTTATTTGCATTTTTTTCTCATAGTATATAATATATCTGGAAGTTAGAAAAACCTATTATTTTTACCAATATGAACTGGTTATTTGTTCACGTACCACTTTAATTGACTCATCTTCTTCCATAGCACTTTGAAAATCTCTAGACTTACACTTATTGGAGATTTCCTTCCTGTTTGTGTAGTTTAATGAGTTGCTCCATGTTGTGTGCAGCTTGATGATGCCAAAGAAGAGCAGACAACTGGTACTGACAAAAAGATGATCACTATGTATAACACCTTGAGGAAAAGTAAGGAAGTTAGGGCTGATAAGTTAATTCTCGTCAGAGATTCTTTTGGACAGACGGTAGAGAATTTACTTGCTCTTTCATTTTTGGTGAAAGATGGCCGGGTTAAGATTGGTGCTGGCAACCTTGTTAGTAAGTTCCACCTTGTACCTTTTTAATATGTTGCTCCCTGGTAAACATAGTGGTGTAAGTGACCTTGGCGATTCACACATTGTTCGTCTTCCTACAAACAGCTCCAACATATGGACTAATATGGCTTACCAAGTTGCCTCAGGGGATGCCGCACACAGCCAATTTGTTTTTCGGCTTGATTATAAAGATTGGAAGGTATTTCACATAGTTTTTGACATTTAGTTGGAGTCTCTTAAATTGGCTAAAACCGGACTTTTTTTTTTGTGTGTGTGTGTGTTTTGCAGTTGATGAAGGAAGAGAAGGAAGGATCTCTGCTAGCTTTGGTTTCGGTTATTGAAGGAAGAAGGATAGGGTCTAAAAGCCCAAACAACAAATGGCCGCAATACTGGGCCAATGTCTGTAAGCCCAAACGCTCACCACCTTTATTTTGAACTATGATTTTAGGCATACTGAAATCTTTTTGGGCATACCAAGTAAAGACAAAAAAGGAGTGTAAATAGCAAAATCAGAAGCCCCTTAACCAAATATTTTTGGTAATGGCAAATCTGTCCTTTTAGGATTAGTGTTAATACTAATGATTAGTTAAAATAATTCTGATTAGTGATTAATGATTAGTGATTAGTTTTAGGATTAATAAAAAAAAATTGAGTGAGAAAAAAAAAAAGTTAGGTTTTTTTAGAAGGAGAAGGGGAAAGTGAGAAAAAATTTTGTGTAGATTATTTAGTTACCCTTGAATTGTAGTCATTTAGGCTGTTCGCGGGGTTCGACCTACCTTGAATTGTAGGTTAAAATCATCAAAAGTCTGTGTTTGTTCACTAAGATTCGGCGAGTCTGGATGAACAGTTCGGATAACTGAAAGTGTTGATTAAGAGCCGAACCTACCTTGTAGACCAGAGTTCGGCTTGGTTAGAATTGTCCTATGCTTCGAACCCTACACCGAATCTCTCGGAAGAAAAAATGTTTTGGGTTCGGCTTATATTTAGAAATTCGTAAGCGCCGAACCTGTTGGAAACACATTATTCGGCTATTTGAATAAGTAGAATATAAGCCGAACCTGATCATGTACATTTCTGGGTTAATAATTTTGTATTGGTTCGGCACATATTGTGAATATCGTAATATAGAACCTCGTAAATGTGCTAGGTTCGGCACATATTATGATTATCGAATACGCCGAACACCTGTGCATCTCTTTCGTGACTAGGTTCGGCTTGAAATTTCATGAAATTTCAAGCCGAACTTCATATACACTTACAGAAGCTTTTGTGAAGAACGAGTTGCTAAAAACTCAACTCAATTTCGAATGAACCCAACACCATAACCGTCATTTAATCGATGAAAAAAGCAAATGGGAGATTGGGTTTGTAAAACTTACTTTCTTATCCACGTTTAGGAGTTGGAGATGCGGTTGGTTCAATTCTGGTTTAATTGGTGGTTGATTTTCGGTTTCTACACCTTCATCTTCAATTGGTTCTTCTTCTTCAATTGATGGATTAGAAGACGATTTGGTTTGCCTAGTCCCTTCTTTTCTTTGTACGAGTCATTATGTAGTTCAGTTTAATCGACAATCAAATTTTTACGAATCGACAATTAATCACGGTGATGAATTTTTTTTTTGCGGGAGGGGAAGAGTTCGGCTAGAGGAGGAAGAAGAAGAGATGTTAAGGGAAGCTGATTTTGATTTTTTAGATTTTTGTATTAAGGGTATATAGGTAATTGAGCTACCCATAGGTTACCCCTTATAAGGTCACCCAAGATGGGACTATCATTTTGTATGCCCAAAAAGATTTCAGTATGCCTAAAATCATAGTTCTTTATTTTTGGCAAATTCCTCAGAAACTGATGTTAAAGAGATTCAAACCATCGGACTCTTTGTTGTTTTTGAACGAAAACCCCCGACTCTTTGCTGTTTTTTGAACAGAAAACCACTCTTTGCTAATTTCTCAAACGGTCATTCCACCGACTCTTTGGTTGCTGGATATCTGTGTAACTATATCATATATAGAGTAAAATCGCAAAATCATGTCACCTACCAATGCAGATTGTATTAGAGCGTCCACAATGAACGACCATACTAAAACTAAAAACCAGACCAAATACTAAAAATATTTGGATTTGAGGGTGTTTCAACGCAGGGTAAAATTTTAGTCAAGCGTATTTTCAATCTTCGCCTGAAGATGATCCCCATGAGGCGGACATAGAAGATGATCCCCATGGGGTGGTGAGAGAAGATGATCCCCATGGGGCGGACACCTGAAGATGATCCCCATGGGGCGGACATAGAAGATGATCCCTATGGGGTGGTGAGAGAAGATGATCCCCATGGGGCGGACATAGAAGATGATCCCCATGGAGCGCTCCATTCAAGCGTAATTTCATTTTATGCCTCACCACCAGGCGTAACTATAAACTACGCCCCCCTTCAAACGCACTTTTAATTACCGCCCCACTATAATCAGTTTTAGTCGAGACTATCAACCAAATTTACTCCGGATCACGCTCTCTCTCCAACTAATACCAAATAATATTGTCATACTCCAGCCCATTGTGATTGAATTTTCGACCAAATATGAGTTTACTCCACTTTTTACTCGTCCATTGTGGACGCTCTTAGCCTGGGACGGACCCAGGAATTACTGTTGGGAAAAATTTTTTTTGCTAATAAAAAGTTTGTACAACAGAAGTTCTATAGTAGTATCGTTTTCTCGAGATGTGCAAGTATGTCTTTTGCAGCTTGACCAGCAGCCAAATCCCAAACTTTTTCCAAATTTTGCAGCTACTGGTGGACTATATTACCTGCAACATGAATCACCGGTTAGCTCCATAAAATTTAACAACCTTAGCCTGGAATGCATCTGAACTCTGAAGAGATATCATACCAAAAATGACCAAAAATCCATTTTACTTTGTGTCAAAAAGTTATATCCATTGAGATTGTGTAAGTAGTGAAATACAAAAGACTGCATTGCACACTTTATAACAAAAACATTGTTATCCATTAATATTGTATAAGTAGGTAAGTACAGTACTATATATGTGAAGAGTTTCGATCCGACATGTTGAACAAATGAAGACGCAAATACTCTTAAAAACTGAAAACCCTTTGACTATAAATACATCATGCCTTGCTGGATCTGTTCAAAAATAAAGCAATGAAATAAAAAACTATGAGTAATTCACAAAACAATTGAATGTCAACCATAATTCGCAATTTGAATGAGGTATTAATCAAACAAAAGTATAATTACAGAGCTGGGAAACACTGAAGCAAAGGAGGATAAGGACACCTATCCTAAGAGCATCGAAAAGAAAGAAAACAACATGTGCACCATCTGAAATCCAATAAAACATATGACAGGTCCTTGCACTAGTGCAAACCCATATGAACCGCAATTAAGTCACTACACTTGTCTTAGCCAAAGTACCAATTATGTTGAGATTATTAGTCCCACATTGTTGGGCGATCCTGCGGTTTATAATCTCTTAGGGCCTCTCCACTCATCGCCAATTGGTTTTGAGTTGGATGCCCGTATTCTAACATGGTATCAGAGCAGGCTATTTGCGACGAGTCTTTGATCGCGCCTTTACTTCGCGTCACCCGATTTAATTGTCCACGTGTTAGACCGAGCGAGGCTACACGTGAGGGGGCGTGTTGAGATTATTAGTCCCACATTGTTGGGCAATCTAAGATCATGCGGTTTATAATTTCTTAGGACCTCTCCACTCATCGCCAATTGGTTTTGAGTTGGATGCCCGTATTCTAAAAAAATTAATTAACCAAAAACTATAATTGAAATTCAGGGATTAGGGAGTGGCAAATCACTTGCATCCATCTTGGTTAATCTAATTATCTGTAACTAACCACTAATCTAATTATCTGTAACTAACCACTAAATCTAGCAAAATCCTTTGTAATCAGCTAAATTGTACGACCTCTAATTATCCTAAAGCATCACTGCACTCTTTTTCACAAGCTTCAAATGGATGAAATCGAAATGGAATCTCTTGGACCAAGGAATCTCTTGACTCATCTGACTTCGACTGGTGTTGGCAACTTGGCATGGCATGGGAAACTAGGTTTCACTTACATGTATCATTTCTTTTGACTCCCACTCACACATATGGGCTAATTCAACTATGGGCTATCTTTAAATCAGTGCTGGGCTAACACCGAAAATGAGCAAATCGGTATTTTATAAATTTTCTTTAGCAAAACTAGGGACGGGCTATAGCCCGGGTTAGCCCCTTGCTAGGCCCGTCCCTCAGGCCAGGTGAAAATATCTATATCTTTAGGAATCCAAATTTACTTGGAATTTGCACGTAGAGACGAACTGGCCTTTAGTAACAACTTCCATATTTTCCGGATTTATGCTTTACATTTTGGGCATTTAACTGCTCCCATTACAGCTACTCAGCGAGTAGAATCTATGACAAGAAATGCTTTACCTGTGTTGTCATGTCCACACTAGACTAGCGGAGCGTCTAGAGCGGACCAATGGGTGGTGCACCAAAGGAGGACCATGAAGTGGCAACCCCTCCACCACAGGATCTATTGGGGTGGGTTTTTTTAATCACCGATGGGGACCCTAATATCCTAATCCAACGGAGCATAAAATTGGTACACCAATTTAATCCATCCTTAGACTTTTCGCTAGACTAGTGTGCTTTACTTGTGTTGTCATGTCCTCTAAAAACTGTGACCGTAAAAAGATATATTCATTAATTAATAACTAGAAAAGATATATAAGCCGTGGAAAAAAAAAGCCACAAATAAAACGTCCTAAAATTTGCCCTAAAATTTTCAATATTTTCACTGACCTTTATGGGGAACACCTTTACGGGGAACACCAGCACTTTTTGAAACTCGTCTTTGATAGGTCAAAAAAATTTCAAGTAAAAACCTACTATTAGTAGCTGCCTGATGAGAAAGGTTTGACGAAAGGTTTGTGTTAGACGAAAAGTTTGTCCAAGGAGAATATCTCATAAGACTTCTTTGGGAAGCCAGTTCTCTTTTTAATAGAAATAGACTAATGAATATTCTATATAAAACTAGAGTAGGGAGTGCCGGTTGATAGCTCCCTGTTAATAGTAGGTTTTTATTTGAATTTTTTTTTGACCTATCAGAGAGATTTTTTTATTCATCTTTGTATCATCAACAACTCAAAGAACATCAGAGGAAAGTGGCTTCTTTCTCTTCAAAAATTACATACAGTAAAGAAGAATCAGAACAGGAAGCTACTAATAGTAGGTTTTTCTTTTGGTAAAAAGAAATGAGAATGACTAAAGCCTGGAAATGACTTGCACGCGAACAAAATTTCTCTCTCTATCGGACTCTCAGTCTCATCAGGTTTTTGACCTATCAAAGACAAGTTTCAAAAAGTGCTGGTGGTACAAAACGGCTCAGTTTCCAAAACAATACTCCCTCCGTCCCACTATTAAGTGACCTAGTTTAAGTTTGCACAATTTTTAAGGCAAGCAAGGAAAAGTACATTTAAGCATTTTTTTTTATAATTATACCCTTATGGATAATAACTAGTGAAATTTAGAAATGATTTATGTCTCAAACTACTCCACGGATGTTTGTAAACTTCATACCATTGAAAAGCATTTTAAAACACCTACGTAACGAATATAAACATGCCTATCAAATTATGCATACTTCTTATATTTTTTATAATTAACTAAAAGGATAATTTTAGAAATATCTCATTGTTTAGTGATATAGGTCACTTATTAGTGGGACAAAGTTTAAAATCAAATAGGTCACTTAATAGTGGGACGGAGGGGTACTTAAGAGCAAATCCTATGGGTAGTGTAACCCTTTCATTTTGAAAGGGTCACTACCAATTTGGCCTAATTTGCTCCCACTATGGTAAGTGAAAGGGTGTTTTTTGGTCCCAAAACGTTCAACCACTCGTTCAGGTGAACGAGTGGTTGGTAGTGTAAAACTTTACGGGAGACTGTCTCCCGTAAAGGAAATAACAATAAACGGGAGACCGTCTCCCGTTTAAAATAAAAGAAATTTTCTTACGGGGGACAATCTCTCGTAAAAGTTTTATTTTTCTACTAGACGGGAGACCGTCTCCCGTTTGTTTTGTTTTTAAGTAAAAAACGGGAGACAGTCTCCCGTTTAGTATTTGAATAAATTTTGGCCAACGGCTACATTTTAGCCTATAAATCCCACACCTCCAACAATTTTCTCTTCATCCCACTCCCCTCAACTTCTTCTACTCCATTTTTGTTTTTAAGTTTTCTTCTTCATTTCGATTTCACACTCTCCATCCATGTCTTCTTCACCAACACCCCCTCCTTCAACCCAAATAGCTCAAAAAGGTCGTAGGAAGCAACAAATTAAGTTTAATACGGATGAAGATGTAGCTCTTTGTGAAGCACATATAGCAATAACGGGTGATGGTAGTGTTGGTGTTAGTCAAGGAAAAACCAAATATTGGGAACGAATTATTCCATTATTTATCGAGAAAACGAAAGGTAACCCAAATGTTAGAGACAAAACTAGTTTAGAAAACCGAATATACCAAATAAAGAAAGAAATTAAGTTATTTGTCGCCGTTCTTGGAAAACTATATCGAGGTGGACGAGTAAGTGGCTATGGACAAGAGCACACGGTATGTATTTTTTTTTTCATGCGTATTGCTCATTATGTTTGTAAATGAATACTAATATGAAAAGTTTACATTGTAGTTGATACGTGGTCGGTGTGAGTTTCACAAGATACATGGGAGACCCTTCAGCCTTGATGAGTGCTACGAGGTATACAAGAGTGAACCCGGTTATGATTACACCAAATATGTCGATATACCCCCGCTACCCCCACCACCCGTGGTCCAAGTTGTTGATGATTTAGGTGTCGATGGTGTCCATGGTGCGGACGATGTCGAGGAGGAAGAGACGGGAGCAGATGTTAATACGGGTGACACTCAAGAAAAAAAGAAAAGGGGACCCGGGAAGAAAGCTCTTCAAGCTCTTAAACAAGCAAAATATCAATGTGGTACTTCAAGTGGTTCCATTGAATCCAACTTTAGTGAAACCAATGAGAGAATGTTAAGTTATTTGAAAGAGCAAGAAGAACAACTAAAAGAGGAAAATATGAGTCGAATCAAAGAAAAGAAAAAGGCTCGTTTGGAAAGAATCATGATGGCGGATATTTCTAAGTTATCTAGTGCCGGCCAAGCTTGGGTTGAACGTAAACAAAACAAGATACTAGAGAAAAGGAACTTGATGGAACAAGATAGTAGCGATGATGAGTAATGGGTAATATGGTTTATGTTTTCCAAGTTATAATTTTATTTCTATTACTATTGTTTTCCTTGTTGTAATTTCCTTTCAACTAAAAGATTGTTACCAAAATAAACACATTGTCCAAACAACCAAAAGAAACTAACTTTAATTACCTTGCGCTTCCTCCGCATGTTCATTACCAAACATCTCCCAAACATGATTTGTCAATCTTAGTCGAAGATCATTATACAAGGGTTCATGTCTTAACTCGTGATAGTTAACGGCTTCGCGAGGTACAATATCACGGTAAACCCTATAGTCTTCATCTCCAAAGGTTCTCCATGCCCCATCTCGCCTCTCATTTTGAATTATCATGTTATGCAATATCACACAAGCCAACATTATGAATTTTAAGTCTTCTTCATCCCAAAGTATTCAATAGGACCTCTCACTATATGCCATTTTGCTTGTAGAACCCCGAATGCACGCTCAACATCTTTCCGACACGCTTCTTGCATCTTGGTAAAACATTTTTGTCTTTCATTTATTGGTCTTTTGTAAGCTTGCACAATAGTACATAACTTAGGATAAATCCCATCGGCCAAGTAGTAACCCATATCAAATCTTCCACCACCGCTTGAAAATCAACTAATGGAGCTTCCTCGAAAAGATGCCATCGAATAATGGAGATGAGTTAAGTACATTAAGATCATTATTTGATCCGGGACTCCCAAAATATGCATGCCAAAACCACAAATCATAAGTAGCAACCCCCTCTAACACTATCGTTGGTTCACCTTTGTAAGATGCATAATATCCACGCCCAAGACGAAGGACAGTTCTTCCAAGGCCAATGCATGCAATCCACACTCCCAAGCATACCCGGAAAACCCCTTGCTTTATTCTCGGCTAAAATGCGATTAGTGTCATCTTGGTTTGGAGTGCGCAAGTACTCCCCACTATAACGCCTAACTATGTTCCTAACAAATCTCTTCAAGTACATATATAGGGTTGTTTTACCCATTCTCACATAATCATCTATGGAGTCGGCCGATTTGTCCCGTAGCAAGTAACTTAAGACAAGCAAGAGTTTTCATATGTGGAGAATGTCCTGGAATACCTAGTGCATCTATTCCTTGAGGCCACTGTGTGTCCATTTCACACAAATCATCTTTAATCTTAAGAAACAATTCTCTTCTCATACGTAAACGGTCATGAAAATTCTTTTCCGAATAAGTAAGTTTACCACCAGTAAAATAATCACGCATCATAATAGCATCGTGAAGAACCCTATTCCTAATAGCAGAACGTCTTCTTTTTACCTCAGCCGGTTCAAGTTGTTGAGTCATGAGAGCAATTGATTGTTGCAACATTAACGTCCTCACCACCATCGCCCCATTAGTTCGTCTCCTACTCCGGCGTCTAGAAATGACATTGTCATCCGATTCCGTGTCACTCATTGTACCTACAAAAGAATTTTAAACCAATTAGGATCACCAAATAATGTCGATATAAAAATGTCGATATACAAAATATAACATATTACTTAAGCCAAAAAAATACATTCATTTTTAAACAAGAATGTAACCAAAATAACATTCATATTTAAAACAAGATTGTAACCAAAATAACATTCATTTTTAAAACAACCAAGTCTACAAAATAACTTTCATTCACTACCCAGAGGGTCCGTAAACCACTGTCCCTCCAGTTAGTTGATTGTTGAGGAGGAACTTGAGTATTAGTAACAATATCCGGAAAAACTTGATTGGAAGACCAGGAACTTGAGTTTCATTCACAATATCTGTTTGAGCTTGATCGGAGGAGCACTCAACAATTGGAGCATAACAGTCTTGTGATCTCAAGGAGGTTCGTAGAATTTCATTCTCACTTGAAGCAACTCATTCTCTCTTTCAAGGATTCGAACCCGACTTCTAAGGTACTCAAGCTCTACATTCTCATTTTCCTTTTGAGCTCTTACATTTTCATACACGTATGAACTTGTTTGCATAGGAGGAGGGTATGGAACATGAAATTGAGCTTGAGATGATGAGGAAATGTTGTCGCGATTCCGTTCTCGAAGCAATATTGGCTCCTCCTTTGCAAAGTATGCACCAACTGAAACTTTAGACCACCATTTTTCATACTCCTCAATAGTTGCAGTCGTATTGGGTAGTCTAGAAGTCCTCATACCTTTGCACTTCTCACGATACTTTTGATTCATTCGTACCATTTATTTTTGTAGAGGTGGGTAAGGTGGAATACCTAGTACCCCGGTTACTTGAAGCAAACATCTCTCTCCCAAGTACCTATAGCCTTTATCATCTTCAATATCCAAGAATACACATCGTTTCTTTGACAACCTCTTTGAATATCTTAGGACTTCATTATTAGCATGCTCACTTCCAAGCCATGGCTGCCATGTTGTTCCATTCATTGACCTATTCTCCAATTGCTTACGAGCAATAGTAATTGAGTGTCTTCCCATATCCCTTTGAACCTCCGACTTGTTTCCCTTGTTAAACACCTTGATTTTTGGCCATAAATCATTCCAAACCGGTGGATTTCCTTCTATTTGGGGAGCCAAAGTGTGGAAATAATAGTAAAACCAATACTACAAAAAAAATATATGAAACGAAAAATCAATATATAACATTTAAGGAAATATAAACATTAAATTGGTTTAAGATGTAAAATGAGCCATATGTACATACCTCTAAGATCATCCACATGCCGTTGAAAGACTTCAATTTGCTACTAACCTCGCCCAAAGATTTATAAAGACAAGCCAATGTGGGAGATCCCCAATCAAACCTAATTGTGTTTTCTAAGTTCTCAAAGTTACATAACCATCCTACCTTTGTGGTAGATACACTATTAGGCATAAGCACTTGACCAATCATCCATAAAAGAAAAACCCGAACAATTTCATCCCAATATGGTTCCATAGCGACTCCACCCTTTCCTTGAAATGTTCTCAACCAATCACACAAGTCTACACATTTGATACCACCACTTCTATTCTTCAAATATGAGAATACATCAAGACCATGAGTTATCCTTTCCCCATTCTCACCAATTTCTTCTTCATTATCACTCGGTTCTTGAGTTTCATCAATTCCTTCTAGTGCTTTATTTCTATTAGCGGCTTTCTTTTCCCTTTATTTTTCGAAAATAAGTTGAACTAAATTTGGCAAAGGTTTTCCACATACTCCACACAAAGTTCCCTATTATCCTTCACACACCAATTAATATATTGTAGACTAACTCCGTTTCCTACTTCTATACCCGTCAACCAAGTGAAGTCATTGGGTGTGAGTCCTATTTCAAATGTAGGAAAATGAAACGTGTTTGTGGATTTCCAAAAGCGCTCAACAATTGCGTGTGTGAGTTGTTGATCATCTTTCGAAACATTAATCTCTAGTAACCGTCCCAATCCACAATTGTCTATAAACGATTTACATCTATCATTTTGGCATACAATTTCATACATGTTATTCATATTACTCCAACCACCCCTAAAATACATCCAAGGTTCATCATCTTCCATGTTAAGTGTGTTGCAAACATGATTTTCTTCACTTCTAGATGACACACTAGTATAATCCATTGTTTCTATAGGAACCCTAAAACACATACCATGAATTATCTATTAAAATTAAACTAAATATCATAAATCAATAACATTCAAAAAAAATGAATTGGGTTCATTGTTCATACCTTCAATTAGACGAATTTGCTCTCAATTTGCTCCAAACTTTGAATTAGAGGAATTGAAAAAAACAAATTAGGGTTTTATCAAAAACTCAATGTATATTGAAATTGAAAGGAAAAAACACTAAAATTAAGGGTTAGTAAACTCACCCGATTCGTTATTCAAACTTTTCTACGAATTTAGCTTGATTTATGTAAGTTTTAGGGTAAGTTTAGTAATGGAGAAGAAGGGGGAGAAGAAAAATGGAAGTGAAGGAAGAAAAATGGGAGAAAACTCGTCTCCTGGATGTTTTGTGGATTTACAAAACAAACGGGAGACGGTTTCCCGTTTTAATTTTTTTTGAAAAACCTTACGGGAGACTGTCTCCCGTAAAGTTTTTCAAAACTTTTTTACGGGAGACAGTCTCCCGTAAGGTTTTCAAAAAAAATTTCTTACGGGGGACATCCCCGTTCGAGTCCTACTTTGTTTTTGCCCATAGTGGCTAGACTCGTTCATATGGGTGAGTAGTCTTCCATATGGGTGAGTTAGTCTCACTTTGGAGACTACCCAGAGGAGATGCTCTAAAAGAGCATACTTAACAAGTCTAAACGGCACTTGAAGGATGACGTCATGTTCTGTCGTAGTCATATGTTCCGTAGGATATGGTATCCGGGATTTTCCAAGAGATGTACCCGTTGTCACTCTGGAACCTGCGGGATTGGTACACAGACGTCCTTGCTCTGGAGAGTGATGGTTTTTAAAGACTTTCTTGACTTTCTTGCACACCTAGCTACAAGTAGGATGCCCAAATTTCTTAACTAATTTTGTGGTACACCGAAATCATAATTTTCGATTTCTAACATAATATAACAATCAAATCACACAACATAATGATGGGTTTGAGTTTAAACATCATTTATGGTTCTATTTTCGCCGATAGAGTCAACAATTTTTCATGATAAATATTGATTCAATAGCCATGCCACTGACTGCTAAACGGAGGGTTGTAACAATCGACGACTACTCTTTCTTTTGAGATGCAAATCTCAGCCGTACAAGTTCGCCACTAAACGTGTGGCAACTTCAGGACCAATGCCAAATTCCACGGTTTATGCCAAAACCCTAATTTGGCCATGCCTAAAACATGCCATGCCGGCCATTGTAAATACGATTCTGTAACTGGAATAGTAAATACGGCTACTGCTCTACGCCTTACTACAAGACTTTTCTCAGTGTTTACTCCTATAACTCTTCTTTCTTTATTTTGAGAACCGTATACCCCTATTAGGCTAAAAGTAGAAGCGGGCGGAAACAACCGGAACTGTGGTTTCTGCCATTTTGTGCCAAACAGTACCAGATTCTACCGTTGGCGACCAAAAATTTACACGTTTCGTCTGTTTCCGACCGAAACCACGATTAATGAAAAAGTTCAGTTTCGAGACCACAACCTCCTGGTTCATACGACTGACCTCCAACCAATGATCCACCTTTTTATTTGTTGATGTCAAATGAACTTTATCGCTATATATAGGAGCCAAAAAAGACCAAAACAAGGAAATGTAGCTGAAAGATTATTTGGCGATTTTAAGTCTCGTTTCTTAATATTTAAGTCTCAACCTCCATTTTCGTATCAAGTGCAAGCGGAGATAATGACAGCTTGTGCAGGCTTACACAATTTCTTGTGAAAAGAATGTCGTTCAGATGAGTTTCCAGCCGAAGAAGAGCAACATAGCCGACCATCATTATCAACGCTTGAAGACAAAGAGGAATATGTGGGATAATATTAAGGATCGAAGGGATTTAGAATTCTATGGAAACCGTTAGAGTGAACAATGTTTTATTTATGCTAGAAATAATGTAGTAATATCGACAGCGGGAATTCAAAGTAATAGTTTTGCTATGGTGAACAATCACATTTCCTTGTTACCTTATAAGTTTCATGTTTGGTATGGTCTCAAACTCCCTAATAAACTCTTTCAAACTCGTTAAATGCCAAAAGCTGCGGAGTATGTGATCAAAAAAAATATGAAGGAGGTAATTGATAAAGTATGTGCCAAAGGAATTCCATTCCATAAATCGTATTTGACCTGGAACCACTTCACGACATCATCCTTGGTAAAGGTGTAAATTGGGTGTGCCGAAGACGAGCACACATTGACCCAAGATGCTAAAATTTGAGCACGGCCAACCCAAAGACGTGACTTAGCCAAAGACGGCCACGACACGTTAGTTAAATGGGGCGTCTTTGGGTTTGACTAATTGGCGCGATTAGCATAGCAAAGCACGCGGCACGGATAAGCACGTGGCCCAGCCCAGCACAACACGTTAAGAGAGCACGTCATAGCATGTACAAATACACCATATAACAAGGCATAATACATCACATTTTTTGTATATTTCACAAAAGAGTCACTATTCTAGCTAGTTTTTAACATTTTATGTTGTATTATTTATAACAACACATATAATACCTTAATATTTGGAAAATATATTTCAATATCGTTGTTATAATGTCGTCACCTATATTTAACTAGAACTTTAATTTACATGACAATAATCCAATTTTATATTTGATGGGCTATTTCTTTTTATTGAATAAACTTGTTAATTTTACTTGAAATAATTTCAAATGATATGTTGTCTAATTAAATTCTTGTGATAATGTCCGACTTAATGTATACATTAAGTGATTTCAAATTGTTTATAGCACGCGTGCCAGCACGGCACAGCACGACACGTTTATTCATGTGTTGTGCCTAGCTTTGGACTAGTAAAGTACAGCACGGCACAGCACGTTTAAATCATTGGCACAGCATGACACATGGCACGTGAATCACGCGACTTCGTGTGCCAGGCTGTGCCGGGCCGGCACGTTTTACACCTCTAATCCTTGGTAACCCTGTGTTGAATACCAACTCTTGGCTTGCACCTATGACGACGTCCAGGCGTTCTAAAAAAACATAGAAGTCCATTCCATAAATACCAGATATACACAGATGTGATGTGTTGAGCGATCTTACTTAATTCAAAGATCAATATATTATGACGTGCTTTCTTAACGTGTTGTGCTGTGCCACATGCTAATCCGTGTCGCGTGCTGGGATGGGCTTCTGTGCCAATGAGTCAAACCCAACACGTCTCATTTAACTAACATGTTGTGCCGTGCTGGGCTAAGTCACATGCTGGGCTGTGCTCAACTTTTAGTGTGCTGGGCTGGGCTGTGCTCGTGCCCAATTTACACCTCTAAATAGAAAAATCTATTTCGGTTAAAGAGTTAATGGCAATGCAACGTTAAATCGAATTTGAATTTCCAAATTTAGACAAATCGAAGAGTTAATTCAACGGTAAGATTTTAGTTGAAGACCACGCCCATCCTTGGTCCAATTATATATCCCTCTAATAACGGTCAGGTTCCATAAAAAAAAGGTTTTGACAAAGCTTTTTAACAAAACTTACCAACCACAAGATCTTATGTATCTGATGGCTCAAATATTTGATGACATGGCATGTAATTTTGGCTTGGCTAGTGTTTGGTTGTGAGCAAATTAGGTTCAGGAATGTTTGCTAAACTTTATATCCGTCGTACTGGTTTCTTCCATTGGCTTTAACTAGCACGCAAGGTGACTTAGGAGCTTGGATTTCTCTCTTTTGGCAACTGATTTCAAGGTATACGAAGATGTTAAACGGTCCCCTTAGTCGACGTCATAATGTAGATGTAGAAAATCCTACCACTACATCCAAAGGATCTCAAACATACACAATGAAGTAAACAAGCAAGAGAAATAGAAGAACACAAGATATACGTGGTTCGGCATGATTACCTACGTCCACAGGGGGGTAAAGGGATAATCTTATTTCTTGGTTCAAGATTACAAGATGAATGCTTCTCTCTCAATACTCTAGGTGTGCTCCCTTTCCTCACCTTTTACTTGAGTTTTACATCTCTACATAGTCTCTATTTATAGTCTCGGGTGATGATACATCCAATACTACAATGTTGGGCACGGTGTAGCTTCCTTGATGTTCCTCTCGAGCGATCGATTGATGTGGCCGATATTCCTATTTGCTCAGTCGAGATATCTAGCCGAGCCGAGTGATGTCCCCTTCTGATATCCCACTACCTGATGTCGCTTGTTTGGTGGAGATGACCGATGTCGCCCTTTAGGTCCTTGGCCGATTCTTACTTTGACCGAGCTCTTCTTATCTCTTCACCAACTCTGTCAGTGCATTCATTGTTCTCGTACCCGATGAGCATCACATCAGAACTTTTCCTCCCTTTATGTCGACCTCACGGGATGCTTCAGTTCCTCTTTTCTCGCGCTAATATTTGGTGAAGTGATTCAGTAGTGCTTATTTCCCTTGGTACGCCATCGCCTAGGATTGTTCCGCCTGTCCCTGTGGATTATTTATACCTACATTTATGCCCCTTCTTCCGCTCGTGTGGTCGACACGAGGGGAAGAAACCGCCTCGTCTTCCCACGTCCTTGACCATGCCGGGTTTCGCGCCATGCTGTTCCCCACTCTCTTTAGTTATTTCAACCTGTTTACCTTCTCCGCCGGTTACAGTAGATGGGGTTTATAAGCCTGACCCTTAAACCTTCGGTTTTTCTTTCATTCTTTCCTCAGCAGTTTCTTTTCCGTCCTTCTCTGTTTTCTCCGCTTCTTCCTCATCGTTACCGGTTATACTTTCCGACAGGTTTTCTTCCTTCCCTTTTCTATATCTCAACTTATCTAGCTTTGTTGCCGTTTTTCGTTTCCGTTGCCGCTGTAACTTCCGATTTCTGCCGTTTCTTCGCTTTCCTGCTGTTTCTTCGACTAACTTCCATGGCATCTTCAACTCCTTCCATGACGGAAAAGAGGTGCGTGAGTTATGTCTTTTCTGACGAAGATGGTGTGCCGCTTGATTCCCTGTTTGTTGTTGAGAGCCCTTCTAAGCATGATCATCGTGCTTTGGATTCCATCTTTTCTGATAATACTTCTTCTTTTTCATGTAGGACTGACAAGAGAATCGCTAAAGATTTGTCGGATGAGCAGTTTATCCAACAGTTGAAAGATGAGTTCAACCTCCATGGCTATGACGTCAGGCTCCTGTCGGGCCAAAAAGGCGTTTTGAATAAGGATGATGTTATGAAGTTTCCGCACTCGGCCCAGGCGACAATCATCACCAGGGGTCAGTTAGAGCTCGGGTTGCGTTTTTTCCTATATGATCCTAGCCGTTCGTTTTGGTATGAAGCTCTCTCTAAGATTCGCCCGTCCCGTGCTTTGGCTCAATGGAATGGCAACACCTTTCGAATCTTATCCGAGTGGGAGAGACGCAGTCGGGGTGAATGTACTCCTACTCCTTGGTCCACATATGATTCTTCTCAGGAGGGCGACTACACTCCTGCTAGTTTTGCTGATAATTATCGAAGCGGGACTGCTACCAATGGTGATCTTTCCGGTTTTGCTGCTAGCCCTCATCGACATAAGACTCTTCCTGAAGGTGTCAAGAAGCTTTTGTTGGACGAAGATCCCGAGGGGAAGAGTTCCAACAGACATGCTCGTCATACTAGTGACGCATCTTGGGACCGAGTTACTTTAGCTATTTCAGGTCCTCTTCTGAGCGGCAGGTTTCCTTCTCCGGCCGAGTCTTATCCTTTTTGGGTAGTCAATGTTGATCGGGTAAATGTGTTTCCCGATTTTTGATTTAGCTGATCGGCTCGGGCGACTAGTAGGGTGATGTTTTAATTTTTGTGTTTTACAGCCTAAGTCCCAGAGCGTTCCTTCTGAGTCTCACAGTCTTCGGAAGAGGGATAGGGGTTCTAGCGCAGGAGCCGAGGAGGAGACAGGAAGGTAACAAATATACTGCTATCTTATTGCAGTACATTTACTTTCCCCTATTTGTTGCCTTGAATGGTTCTGACATCAGCTCATGTGCAGAAGCTGAGAGTTGACAGAGCTGGAGGCTCTTCGGCGAGAGATGGTGAGGATCTCGAAGATCGGCTTCCTTTATCGCATTTCCTGAGGAAGTCGCCTTAGAAAACTTCTGATGTTTCGTCTACCCTTGTAGGTGGGAAGCCTAGTGGGAAGGGAAAGGATACCAATGGAGACTTATCTGCCCCGGGAAAAACTATGCCCCAGCCAGCTGGTAAAGGGATTGTTCTTCTTTGACGGTGTTGTGTATCTTGAATCTGATGGTGATGATGATAAGGATCTTTTTTATGGAGAGGACGAAGTCGATGGTGGTGAAGAGGAGCAGAAGCAAACGGACAAGTCTGGTGGTGGTGGAAACGATGTGGTTACTCATGACGAGGAGAATGTCACTTCTAGGAACGAGTTGCTGGAGCCCATTTCTCTTGTGGTCCCTAACTCGGGCAGTACCACCTTTTTTACTGTCTCGGGCCCTATGTGCAACTCCCTATGAGATCTTATTTCTCCTGAATTTGCCTCTATTTCGGATGAAGATAAGATCAAGGCCGCCTCATTGTATGATGCTGGTTTAAAGAGAACTTTCGATCTGCTGGTGAGTTGTGTTGATCAGGATATGCGTTCACGCCATGGGGTAGGTGCTAATGCTTGTTGGTGCTTGTAGGATATCAATCGCTCGTTGTTAAATGTCGACATTCAGCGCAAGGAGATCGCTGAGAAAGAAGGCCTTCGTCTCTTATTACAGCAAGAGCGCGAGCGATCCCGAGAGCTGGAGAGGCAACTCGCCGAGACTTAAGGTATTTATTTAGCTTTCAAGTGTTTGTGATTGATTCTGTAGTGCCAATATCCTGAGTTTAGTACTACCTTCCTAGCCGAAGTTTCTAGTATGGAGGTCGATGCTGCCACGAGGTATCGCTTGTTGAAGAGGGAGATTGATATAGAACGGGGTCATGTTTCGAATTTACAACAAAGGATTGTCAATAAGGATGAAAAAATTGATTGTCTGGAAACCGATATTGAAAGTCTTCAAACCCAGCTGCATCGTTATGTGACTTTTGAGTATGTCCCCGAGGAGATCGATAATCTTAGGGCGAGCTTGTCTCGATTCCAGGGTATCGCTGCCGACAAGACGATGTTGGTCGATAACTTAGAAAGTCAGTGTGGACGGTTAAGGCTTCAAGTCCGGGATTTGCACGCAGATCGCCTTCGGATTCTGGGGGAGAAGAGTGCTGCCGAAAAGTGTAGCCAAGAATATCTTGAGAAGCTTAGAGAGTATAAGAGAGTCTCTGAGGAGTTGGAGTGGGTTCAAGCTCAGTTATCAGGTTTGCAGATAACACACTCTCGGCAGAGAGCCGAATGGAATGATCATAAGAAATACTGCCCCTCCAATGAATTTAACGAACAACGCTATCTAGAATTGTCCTCTAAGATATCTTCCCTTGAGTGTAGCTTGTCTGAGTCCGAAGAGACCGTTAGAGTAGTCACCCCTTTACTTGAAGGTGGTGTCCCTTGTATTGTGTTTTCATTGTTGTTGTCCTGATGTTGTTGTTATGTTACTGACTACTCCCGTGTTTTGACAGCCGAGCAAAGGAAGGTGACATCGTTGGAAGAGGAGAATGCCCGATTAAAGAGAAAGGAGACGCAGCTGCTGGCGAGGGAAGCTCAATTACTCGGGCGGTGGCCCGCTGAGGCGGCATCAATGCGGTGACACTCGACCTTGTCTTTGAAAAGGCGAGATTTAATGATGAGCTCGTTACGGGGTCAAAGCTTGGTGTAAAGACGGTTCTCGATAAGAAGCGGGCCGATCTTTCTTGCCAAGAAGGCGGTTAGGGATCGGCTCCTCCCAAAGAGTAGGCTCATCTTTTGTAGCGTTGCGTCGCTATTTCGCCCTTTGCATTGGGTTGTAATCCGCTCGAACACCTTTATTTTCTCATACGTTTTCTTTTAATGGGGTGCTGCGTCGCCAATTCGGTTGTTTTTCTTGCTTTCTGACATTGATGTTCACGTTAACGTTCTTACTTGTGTTGTGCCGATGATATGTGGTTTTATTTTCATGGCTAACTTGTGTGTATCTGCATAAAAATGAGTAGATCAGTTAGCGTAAATGCCATTTTTGTCGAACACACTCAACAGGGAGGGTCATCGGGCCCAATGCCATGTCCCGATTGAGGTATCTCATCACCGTCTTTCAAGATCTAGTGGTAGGGTATTTGGTCCGCCCTAAGTTCTATGGGATCGATATCCCAAGAAGTTATCAATTAACTTTCTTGGGCAAGTGATTCCGGCCACTTGCGAGGGGAGCAATGTTGCATGCTCGACTGTCGAGTACTCATGCCTCGACAATCGGCCACTGGTTTCCAACCACCAGAGCCCTAGGGCTACCTCGGCACTTGCACACTGCCATCGCCCCGAGTTCGAATAGCCCGTCTTAATGTAAGTCGCCCCGAAACTTGCACAATGCCGTCGCCCCGGGTTCTAAACGACCATTCGAGTGTAAGCCGCCCCGACACTTGCACAATGTCGTCGCCTCGGGTTCGAAACGGCCATTTAGACGCAATTGTCACATTTCCAACCCCACGTGGCATTTTTAAGGAAATAGATGACAATATATCATACCTGCTCTCATGGGTGATATAGCTTTAGTCGCCTAGCATTCCACGGTCGTGGCTCGGGTGTTCCGTCCGGTTTTAGTATCTTGTATGCTCCTTCACCGACCTTCTCGACAATAGTATAGGGTCCTCCCCATCGTGCTGCTAGTTTTCCGCCTTTTTTATCACGTTCATAACTGGGTAGATCCTTCAGCACCAATTGTCCCGGCTGGAACTCTCTTGGTCGGACCCGCTTGTTATACTCTCGTTGTATTCTTCGTTGGTAATTTTCCATCTTTTGTAGGGCCATTTCTCTTGTTTCTTCTAGGTCGTCGAGCTTGGCCAGGATAAGATCTGCCGAGATGTTTCGTCTCCACGCCTCGGTCCTTGTTGTAGGTATCATCGCCTCCGTTGGAAGGATAGCTTCGGTCCCATATGTTAACATGAAAGGTGATAATCCGGTTGCCTCTCTACAAGTTGTCTTGTATGCCCACAAAACATTGTAAAGCTCTTCACACCATTCCCCATATTCTCCATCAAGCTTCTTCTTTAGGTTGTCGGCGATGGTTTTGTTTGTGATCTCAGCTTGTCCATTACTCTGAGGGTAAAGGGGTGTGGACTTATTCTTTCGGATATTGTAGGTATTGAATAGCAAGTCGATATTCTTGCCCTGTAGTTGTTTTCCATTGTCCGAAACGATTGCCGCTGGTACTCCAAAGCGACAGATGATATGCTCCCAAATGAATCGTAAAACATCTCTATCCCGAATATACTTTAATGGAGCGCCCTCTACCCATTTAGTAAAGTAGTCGGTAGCCACAATTAAGTATTTTCTCTGCCCCGATCCGAAATGCAATGGTCCCACGATGTCGACCCCCATTTGGTGAAAGGCCAAGGGATGATTACCGAGTTTAACGTCATTTCTTTGGTGCGTGTATCTTTTTTCCGAACTTCTGGCATTCGTCGCATATGAGTGCCATATGCTTTGCATCCTCATTCATGTAAGGCCAGAAGTATCCCATAGTCTTGGCTAGTGCTGCTAGGCTACGGCCCGAGCTGTGGTTTCCCGCGGCCCCATAATGTAATTCGTTCAGAATTGTGTGCCCCTCTTCTTTGCTTAGGCATCTTAATAACGGTCCTAGGTATGATTTCCTGTACAGAATGCCATCTCGGAGCTCATATGCTGCTGCTTTGCTTTTGATTTTGTTGATCTCGGGTCGCCCCTTGGGAAGTTCTCCTGTCTCTAGATACTCGTGGATAGGTTTTCGCCAATCATCGGCTTTATACTGATCGGCCGTAGTTGCTGCCACATGCGCGCTGATGTCCACTGTCTCAGGTACCGATGGCATTAAGATTCTCATAATTATGATGCCTTCAACACTTGCATCCGTTAGCATGGAAGCGATGTATGCTAGAGCGTCCGAGTGGCGGTTATCTTTCCTACAGATATCTAGAAACTTGATGTTTGGTATCTGGCCGATGTAAAATTGGGCGAGTTCCCAATATTTTTGTAACAAGGGGTCATGTATAGCGTACTGCCCGCTGATCTGTCTGACGACTAGCTGTGAGTCACTTGTTAATCTTACGTCTTGAATCCCCATCTCCACTATCAGGCGCAGAGCATGTATCACGGCTTCGTATTCAGTGACATTATTGGTTGCCTTAAATTCAAGTCTAAACGAGTGGACCATCTTTTTTCCCTTTGGCGTTGTGAAGACCAATCCAAGGCCTGACCCGTCTTTATTGGATGATCCATCCACAAAAACTTCCCATCGTGTCGGGTTACAAGTCTCGAGTAAGTCGGACGGATCCTCTTGGTCTTCCTCCATTCCAGGGATGTCTTCTACTTCGTCTTCGTCGCTCAAGGGAAAGTCTGCCAGAAAGTCGGCCACTGCCTGTGCTTTTACTGTTGTTCTCATTTCGTAGAAAATATCAAACTGCTTGATCTGTGCACTCCACTTGGAGATCCGCCCGACACGTTGCATTGTCGAGTCTTGATTCTATGGAGGATTTAGTGATTACCCGAATTTTGTGAGTTTGGAAATACGTCCGGAGTTTTTGTGTTGCAAATACCAAAGCTAATATCAATTGCTCGATTCTGGTGTAGTTCTTTTCTGCTGGGTTCATGGTTTTGCTTATGAAATACACCGGCTTTTCTTCTCCTCCTACGTTCTTGACTAGGACGGCACTAATGGCATAACTGGTCGCCCCGAGATATAGGGTCAACACCTCCTGGGGATCGGGTCTTTGTAACACCGGCAGGCTCGCGAGATGCTGCTTAATTTTTTGGAAAGCTTCTTCACATTCCTCGGTCCATTTAAACTTCTCTCCTTTCCTTAACGTCCCGAAGAAGTCCTTGCATTTGTCAGATGATCGAGAGATGAATCGCCCCAAGGCTGCCAAGTTCCCGTTTAACCGTTGTACGTCTTTAATCGTCACAGGTGATGGCATTTCTACGACTGCCCTGATCTTATCTGGGTCGGCTTCGATACCTTTGTCAGTAATTATGTACCCTAGAAACTTGCTCGAGGTAACCCAGAAAGTGCACTTAGCGGGGTTCACCCTCATCTTGTATCTTCTCATGGTTTGAAATATGTCTCGGAGGTCATCGATGTGGTTGGTGGCCACCTTGCTCTTGACCAACATGTCATCCACATATACCTCAATGGTGTTGTGTATTTTGTCTTCAAACATGTCTTCTACTAACCTTTGGTAGGTGGCGCATGCGTTTCTCGGCCAAACGGCATTTTGGTATAACAATACAACCCTCTGGGTGTGAAGAAAAATGTGTGCTCTTGGTCCTCAGGGGCCAGGGGGATCTGGTTGTACCCCGAGTACCCGTCCATGAGTGTTATTGCCTTGTATCCAACTATGGATTCTACTAGCTGATCGATGCTGGGGAGGGGGAAGCTATCTTTCGGGCAAGCTTTGTTCAAGTCGCTAAAGTCGATGCAGACCCGAACACCTCCATTCCTTTTAGGGACTATCACCATGTTAGATATCCATTGTGGATATTGAGCCTTTCGAATAATTCCTGCTATTTGTAGCTTCTTTAGCTCGGCCTCCACCGCTACTTGTAGCTCGGGTGCAATTCTCCTCATCTTTTGTCGGATCGGCTTGAACTTGGGGTCTATTCTCAAGTGATGTGAGCAGACTTCTGGGTCAATTCCCTCCATATCGTGCATTTGCCAGGCGAATACGTCCATGTGTTCTTTTAAAAGAGTTATCAATTGTTGTGTTTGTTCATCCGTCAATAGAGTCCCTATTCTCACCATTTTAGGCTCTTCCTCGGTGCCTAAATTAATTTGTCGAGTAGATTCTAAGGCCGAGAAATTGGGTTTCGGTTCATAGAATATTTTCGGATCCTTTAATTGCTATAGGATCTTCTTCTCGCCAGCTTCATAGGTGGTGATGGCTTGTGATATCACCTTTTCTAGTTCTTCTCCCGTCCTTATCTCCTTAGTTTTTTTATTTTCTTGGCGCTTCCTCGACCGCCTTTCTTCATTCTATTTGGATATCTATACGTACGCATTGTCTCGCTGCACTGGGGATCGCCCAACACCTCCACTACCCCTCGGTAGGATAGAAACCGCAGTCTTTGATGGTACGCCGATGCCACTCCTTTGATTCCTGCGAGCCAGGGTCTACCAAGGATTTCTTCATAAGGCGACACGACGTCGACCACACAGAAGGTGGTGAGTGTGTCTAAATACCCATCTCCGTCCGAGACTCTGAGGGTGACTTCTCCCTTTGGTAGCATCACCGTACCGTTGAAGTCATAGATTCGATAGGTCGACGGGATTAAGATGTCATCAGATAACTCCATTCTTTTGAAGGTATCGTAAAAAAGGACCTCGAATGAACTCTCGTTTTCCATTAGTATACTTCGGACACCCCATTCTTCGATAAGTAAGGTTACCACTAGGGGATCTCCATGGGCTTGACCATTTGACGAGACGTCTTTCGCTGAGAAAGTGATCGGCTGTATTATCCAAGGTTCCATGGGCAGAGTTTTAGCCACGCTAAATATTTCCTTTCCCGCTCGATCTCTTTTATGAATCCTTGAAGTGATGCCTGTTCCCAAGTCAAACCCTTGAGTTGCCGAGTGCGAGATGGTGTTACAGGGGAACTGGGTACCACGATTGATTCTTATATATTTGATGCACTGGGACGTCGGACTGAACTGGTGTCGGCGATGTATTGACAAAATGTCGCAAGTATCCATCTCGAATCAGATGCTGGACGATATCTTTTACTTCCCGACAATCATTGGTCGAATGGCCACGATACTGGTGGTAATGACAAAACTCGGGATGGTTCCTGGTTTCATCATACTGGATTCCCCTCGTCTTCGGGTATCTGATGTCATTCCTCTTTTCTACTTCCTTGAATATTTCTTCCAATGGTGCATTTAGTGGGGTGTAAGTTCTGGGTTCGTGTCGAGGCTTCTTTTCTTTCTCGACCCAACTTTTCCTGTTCGACCCTTGATGTGGTGTGCTCGGCCTTTTCTCTGGTCGTTTCGGATCTTCTCATGGGATCGCCTCTACTGCAGTTCTTGCTTCTTGTATTCCCCTATCCTGTGCTCCTTCCTGTATTTCTTCTAGGGCGATGTAGTGTTCTTACATCTTCCTGATTTCCCTTAACGTTTGGGGTTTCTCGGTGTACATTGCTATCCAAATAGGGTCTGACTTTCCCAATGAATTTTCGAACCCGAAGATCTGTTGATCGATCGGTACCTTCCCGATGTCAATACACAGCTTCCTCCACCTATTGGTTAGAGACCGCAATGGTTCCCTAAATCTTTGTGCTAGTGTAAAGAGCTTATTGACTCTGGGCCGAGCAATACTGTTGTGCATGTAAGTTTCCGGGAAGGTTTCCACCAAGGTAGCATAATTGCCAACGGACTCATCGGGCAAGGTGTAAAACCAGTCCTTAGCCTCACCTTCAAGACTCGTTGGAAAGAACTTACACATGACCACATCGTAATTTGTCCATTGTAACAGACATGCCGTACATTTTGACATGTTCTCTTGCGTTACCCGTGCCGTCAAACCTGGATGGGAAGGTCGGCAACGTACACTTTGGTGGGAATGGAGTCTGATCCAGTTCCTTAGTAAATGGTGTCTTCTGTGCTTCGCTGATCACTTCTGCCAACTTGTCGTCCTCGCCATTTCGTGTCAGCTTCTTGACCATCTGCTCAAGTTGCTCGAGCTTTTGCTTGGTTGTCGCATTCGTTCCCTCGTTTGTCGCCTCTTCCTCGGTCGAAGAGTTCTCAGGTGGGCCATACCCTCCCCTTAAGTGATTAGGGTCGGGCACACGCTCTCGGGTCGAGGGTGGGGTCGGAGTGTTTCTTGACTGGGTGCGACTGCTAGAAGCGCCTCGGCTCGACGATCCTCTTGACCCGGCTCTCCGGTTGCGGAGCTGGTAGTTTTCATGCTCCAAGGCTAGATTCCTTCTTTGCAGCTCTCTCATAAGGTCTTCCTGCCTTCTTTGGCTCGCCAAGATAGCAAGTAACATTGGGTCAGTGCTCTCATGGCTAGAGTGGCCATTCACTTGGTTTCCTGCTGCATTGGGGGGCGCAGTTGGTGGTCCTGCTAGGGGAATAACGGGGGGAACGGTTGGAGCTACGGGAGGGTGGATTACTTTGGTGGGATGTCTCGATTGAGGTTGTCCATTCCCAAGCGCACTTGTCTAAGCCTTTCTCCTTCCTGTTCTAGTGCACGTTGATACTCCATCAGCTGTCTTTCTCGCCTCCGTTCCTCTTGCATCATTAGCACTTCCTCGTCTTCCTCAGTATCCGATGCAGTTCTTCCATCTTCCATGTCCCCCTGCATCATCTGGCTCGGGTTAATCCTCAGTATTCTTGGTGGGAGATCGTCGTCTCGGCCTAGATCGACTTCTTCGTCGACAGTTGCCATGTCTCTGCCTGGTGCCTGAGATTCGCCTTGATGGTTTTGTCGATTACCCCCTTGTCGGGAATCCGTCAGTCCTTCTTGTGCACTAGATTCCGCTATGGCCCGATTCCTAAGAATCCTACCCGTCCTGGAGGTGCTTTCCATCGCCTCTAGTGTTGCCTTTGTGCCTCGGCTCGCCCGTCCCTACCTACGTCAGCAAAGTACACATCACTTACTTCGAACTGTTTTCGAAAAGGTTAAGGATGAAGTAAAGCAGTTCTGCTATTCAGAGTGGAAAAAGTTTAGTATAATTCCATTTATGATAGCGTGTTGATCTCAGCAATCAAGTAGTTTTGACCGTAAAGGACAATCTTTGAAAAGATGTTTCGACACATCGCTTTCGGTACTTTTTCTATGCATTAATCATTATTTGTCCTAACATTCCTAGTGCCATAAATCATTAATCATCCGTACATTAGATCGGAAAATTTCTTTCTTGGCTATGATTGATAATAACGACAACCTTCATCAGCTGTTTCGTCGATGGTTCACCTATACAGATTACCGGAAATCCCCGATGTACCACAGGATTCTTTTGGTTTTATACTAATACTGTGAGGCTCTTACTGTAGGATCAAGATGAGACTTATTAACGAAGCACTCACTATACTCCTTCTAGCCGTGGCTTTCGGAAAACTGAACTCGATGACTTCGAGTTAATCTTGCCTCCACCACTATTGTACTTTATCTAACTTACAAAGAAGACTTAAACGGCGAAATAACGATTCCATCTAGCTTACACCGATTATCAAAGATGATCCATTCGGGAGCTTTGAGGTGTTATAACGGTTAACTTATATCGAAGACGAGACGATCTTTAATTAAGAGGCTTAACTCAACAGAAAATACTTAACTCGGCGTAAGAAGATTGATCAAACTTTTCCAACAGAAATCACTCACCCATAGGGTGAGAAACCTTATAGTACTTACTCGACAAAATTAAGACGGTGAAGATAACTAAACAAGTTTTCTTTTTAAATTAAAATTTTGTGAGCTTTTCAACGATGAATTAAGTTAAAACAAATGTAACAAAATCGAGCTTTTAATCGGAAAGGTAAACTTTAAACGATGGATCTAGCAACCTATGTGTTTCAACCATTAGAGCGTTTCACTTAGCATCAACTATCATCAATAGATATTTATAGGAGCTGTTGAATCTCTCTTTTAACGGTGTTGATGCTATTTTAACAATTAAACAACCTTAGAGTTTTGAGACGAAAAGGCGGCCGGCGAGATGAAGTTTCACTTTAGCTTCTACCAAACATCCGAAGATGTTATTTCGGGAGCTTGCGGATATTCTAATAACTCGCTTTGACAACTCAACCAAACAACCTAGTTTAATGACTTAATCTTAAACAATTTGACTTAATCGAAAGCTAAAAAGATTGATGCTATTAAGGACAGTTCAACACCAAAACATAACAAGGTTCTACTAAGCCTAAAAAAGGAAGTTTCAAATGTGAAGAAAATCGTCTTTATAAAACAAAAACACGTTGCAAGCTTTGTCTACTAACACATTTAACCAAAAGAGTTTCTTCCCTTAGCTTCAACTAACACGCAAGGTGACTTAGGAGCTTGGATTTCTCTCTTTTGGCAACTGATTTCAAGGTATCCGAAGATGTTAAACGGTCCCCTTAGTCGGCGCCAGAATGTAGATGTAGAAAATCCCACCACTACATCCAAAGGATCTCAAACATACACAATGAAGTAAACAAGCAAGAGAAATAGAAGAACACAAGATATACGTGGTTCGGCATGATTACCTACGTCCACAGTGGGGTAAAGGGATAATCTTATTTCTTGGTTCAAGATTACAAGATGAATGCTTCTCTCTCAATACTCTAGGTGTGCTCTCTTTCCTCACCTTTTAGTTGAGTTTTACATCTCTACATAGTCTCTATTTATAGTCTCAGGTGATGATACATCCAATACTACAATGTTGGGCCTGATGTAGCTTCCTTGATGTTCCTCTTGGGCGATCAGTTGATGCTTCGGCCGATATTCCGCTCAGGTCGAGATATCTAGCCGAGCCGAGTGATGTCCCCTTCTGATATCCCACTACCCGATGTCGCTTGTTTGGTGGAGATGACCGATGTCGCCCTTTAGGTATTGGCCGAGTCTTACTTTGACCGAGCTCTTCTTATCTCTTCACCAACTCTGTCAGTGCATTTATTGTTCTCGTACCCGATGAGCATCACATCAGAACTTTTTCTCCCTTTATGTCGACCTCACGGGCTGCTTCAGTTCCTCTTTTCTCGCGCTCAGATTTGGTGAAGTGATTCAGTACTTCTAGTGCTTATTTCCCTTGATACGCCATCGCCTAGGATTGTTCCACCTGTCCCTGTGGATTATTTACACCTACAGATTACATGGTCATTTTTCTTATGTGTTTTATTTGTACTTCTTTTTCTTTGGCTCATTGTTAGTTTTGCACTCAGGGTTGGACCTTTGGATGTCAAGCAAAGGAAAACTGTTACTCAGAGAAAGCGGGCTAGGAAACCAACTACAACTGAACGCCCTATATGTGTATGTTTTGTCTTAATAATCTTTATATTTTGCATTATAATTACACTAGATTTTTGTTTTTTTTGTAGCATGAAAATATTGTTAAAATTAAGCGGCAATTACATGAGGGTAAGTAAAACCCATCATAATAACACTAGATGAACCACTTCTTGCGTATTTCTTTTTTTTGTAATGTATTTAGTTGCATTTTTTTCTCATAGTATATAATATATCTGGAAGTTAGAAAAACCTATTATTTTTACCAATATGAACTGGTTATTTGTTCACGTACCACTTTAATTGACTCATCTTCTTCCATAGCACTTTGAAAATCTCTAGACTTACACTTATTGGTGATTTCCTTCCTGTTTGTGTGGTTTAATGAGTTGCTCCATGTTGTGTGCAGCTTGATGATGCCAAAGAAGAGCAGACAACTGGTACTGACAAAAAGATGATCACTATGTATAACACCTTGAGGAAAAGTAAGGAAGTTAGGGCTGATAAGTTAATTCTCGTCTGAGATTCTTTTGGACAGACGACAGAGAATTTACTTGCTCTTTCATTTTTGGTGAAAGATGGCCGGGTTAAGATTGGTGCTGGCAACCTTGTTAGTAAGTTCCACCTTGTACCTTTTTAATATGTTGCTCCCTGGTAAACATAGTGGTGTAAGTGACCTTGGCCATTCACACATTCTTCGTCTTCCTACAAACAGCTCCAACATATGGACTAATATGGCTTACCAAGTTGCCTCAGGGGATGCTGCACACAGCCAATTTGTTTTTCGGCTTGATTATAAAGATTGGAAGGTATTTCACTTAGTTTTTGACATTTAGTTGGAGTCTCTTAAATTGGCTAAAACCGGACTTTTTTTTTTTGTGTGTGTGTGTGTGTGTGTTTTGCAGTTGATGAAGGAAGAGAAAGAAGGATCTCTGCTACTGCTAGCTTTGGTTTTGGTTATTGAAGGAAGAAGGATAGGGTCTAAAAGCCCAAACAACAAATGGACGCAATACTGGGCCAAAGTCTGTAAGCCCAAACGCTCACCACCTTTATTTTTGAACCCTGATTTTGGGCATACCAAAATCTTTCTAGTTCAATTACCTATATGCCCTTAAATCTTCTAAATTACTAATCTATCCCTAACCCTAATACAAAAACCTAAAACAAAAAACACTAAATCAGTTTTCTAGTTTTCTTCTAGTCTTCTTCTTCCTCCCCTCCTCTGCCTCCCTCACTCCATATCGCATCGCCGTGAAATTGATAATCGTCGATTCGTGAAAAATTGATCGTCGATTAAACTCTACTATATAATGGGTCGTCGTCAAAATGTAACGCGTTCTAATAGATCAATTGAAGCACCAACTGAAGAACCAATTGAAGATGAAGATGTAGAACAAAGTGAAATCCAACCACAAATCGAACCGGAAGAACAAAGTGAAGAACCAACACCTGAAATGAGAATAATAAATTAAGTTTCTACAAACCCATCTTGTAGTTTGATGTTTTTGATTGGTATAATAGGTTTAATAGTCAAAAATAAGGGTTTTGCGGCGGTTACAGGGTAGGGTTCGGCGTATGTTACTTCCCAGATTTGCGCCGAACTGTTCTTGAAACTGAACTCTGAAAATGCATATGAACAGTTCGGCTTAGAAGTTTAGATGAGATTTGAGCCGAACTTTGTTAAATAGAAGCCTTGTATTTAGGATCGGCTTATTCGATACAATTAGATTTGAGCCGAACATGTATTTGTAGAATTTCATATATTGTTCAAGTGTATAGGCTCGGCGTATCCTATGATATTATTTTGCGCCGAACATATGTTACAATTCCTAAGTATAAATTCGGCTTATTCGATACTATTTGTTTTGAGCCGAATATGTGTTGTTAGAATTTATTATTTTTGCAAGTGTAGAGGTTCGGTTTATACGATAATAGTAGTTTTGTGCCGAGTATTTAGTTCGTCTTGGAAGTATTTTGTGCATATAAGCCGAACTACTCTCTGTAAATGATAATCAAATACATATTTCATTTAGTTTTTATTCCTTTGTTGTTCGAAGTATTAGGCTTATAAGTTTTATGCTTATGTCAGGAACAATGCAGCTAAAAAGAAGAAGATGGAGGTTAACACCTTCTACTTCTAAAACTCCCGATCCTCGAGGAGGAGGTAAGAAAAAATTGGGAGCGAACCGTAGAGGAACTGACATAGAAGAAATAGATGAACAAGGAAGATTTGGAGGACAAGAAGAAGGTATTTATGATGATGAAGAAGTTGATGATATTCAAGAAACACAACCCCAAAGAAAACCCGAAAAAGGTAAGAAGGTTGCACAACCAGAGTCAGAGAACAAAGTTGCAGAACAACGGGCTAAAGGTTTTCACATTCCTGCTGAAGATGATGTAATTTCACCTAGATCGGATGGTGAGCCTCATGGTCTTCCGGAAGATGGAGGAAATGTGTTGATTGGTTACGCCGAATCTTGGGCAAAAAAGATTTATGAGACTCCTTATCACAACCGTGCAGCCCGAGTATTGATACACCAGAGGGCAGCATAATGGAAACTTTCTGAAGAGGTTGATGAGGTGGTTGCTTATGAACAATCCTCTGCTTTATGGCCCGCCATTCAATATGGACATCAAGAATATGATAGTGTGACAGCCTCATGTTTTTCCGAGAGATTTTGTCCAGATACTTACACGTTTCAATTACCTTTTGGATAGATGACAATCTCTACTGATGAAGCGAGTAAGATTACAGGCCTTAAAGCAAGGGGTAGAAGCGTGGATGCTGATTATTATAACATGAGTTGGGAAGAGTTGTACAAGTTGTTCGAGGAAACTCTTGGTTGGAGTTCATAAAAAACTGAGTTGGAGTTTTGTCGATCCGTTAGAGATGTCGATTCCGTTTGCATACCTGGTGGAAGGAATAAGAAGAATAAGAAATCAATCTAACTAACTTGAAAAAGGAATTTGAGAACACAAAAGAGAAAGTAAAGCGGGGGGGTTGGTAATGGACGAGATCAAAGTGAAGCAAGTCGGAACCGCATACTTACTTTATACTCTTGACAGAGATATCTTTCATGACCTTACCGGAAACAAGGTGAATGCTAATTATCTCCAATTGGTAAAGAATATTGAAACCGTTAACAAGTATGCTTGGGGAACGGCTTCGCTGGCTTACCTGTTGGACTAACTTGCGGCCGCCTCTAGGTTGACAAGCACAAACATTGGAGGAAATTTCACTATGCTTTAGGTAATTCTCGACGTCAAACTTGAAATTTCTTGGGTCATCAGTGTATGGTTCGGCTTATTATTGTGGTCACACATAAGCCGAACCATAAGTTTTCAAAGGTTCGGATTATAAGCCATCCAATGTTTTAAGCCGAACAATGCACTGAGTTTTCAAATTTCTTTATTAGTTTGTTGTGTCAAAGCAAATAATGTCTACTGTTCTGTTTTTATTAATTCAATCATTTTAAGTTAGTTATGTGGTTATTTGGATGTAGGTGTGGGTATATGACCATTTCCCAATTTTGGAATTGCCCAAACTATTTGAAAAGGATGTCGATTGGGTTGATACTGAGCCAACAGCATCAAGGTACGAGTATGAGGACTCGAAGAAAAGGAACAAAAAACAGTTGGTGGCAAGCTTGAGGGAGAAGTTAGATACAATGGGTGTTGATGACGTCATTTTTCAACCATATGTGAAGGAAGATGAAGATGATGAAATTGTTGAAGATGAGGATATGCCGGTTGATATGTACCATGGTCCATTGTTTTATCCCGGTGGTTATGTAATATACGATCCTCGGAGAATACTTCGTCAATTAGGATGCATACAAAAGGTTCCTTTGTTTGACGAGAAATTCATGTTGTTGCCAAAGGGTGGTAATGGAACTAAAAGCACCACTTCATCATGGGAACCAAAGTATGATCCCGACCCTACCCTTGAGTATTGGAATAATTTAGATACTAACAAATTAGATGTTGCCAAGTTAGTACCTTTAGGTGATGATCCATGTGAAGAGGATCCGGGCTACACGGATTGGTATAACCATATTTCTCATCCCTTCATTATCAATAATAAAAGTCCAAAGAAAGCTGATAAGGCGAAAGAGAAGGAAATCAAGGTCTCTGCCAAGTCTACTTCCGAAGAAATAGTGATGGCTTTCAAGATAATGGTAAGAATGATTTCACTTTATACTCTTGCATATATAAGTTCATGGTAAAAATGTCTTCGTACTCACGGTTGGAAGTTGTTGTCAAATGAAAATAGGTTGCTGCGGGTAGGGAGATGTTGAAAAAAATGAAGAAGAAACTTGGTTGCAAAACACCTATGACTATTGAAGAACAGAAATACGTCTACAACAAGTGGGATGCAATTATAAACAAAGGACAAGGACCCGAGGAATCCGCACAAAGGCCTACCACTAAGAGGTTTCGACAAGTTGGTGAAGGTACAAGCGGAGGTGGTACTAGGGATGATGCGTCGGAAGATGAACGCCAAGGAGGAAGAGGAGGTGGTCGTGGAACTAACAAGAAGGGTCGTCGTTAAGCGCACATTTAAGTTTGCCAAGTTCTTTTTTGTGTTTTCTTAAGTATTAAGTACACTTTTATGGTGTTACAAACACCTTGGCTTTTAGGTGCTGAACTTTGTTTTTAATGGTGCTTGGATTGTGTTATGGACACCTTGAATTTCATGTTTTAATCAATAGCGTACCAGTTAATTAGTTACTTATTACCTTGAATTTATGAAGTTCGGCTTATCCTGTAATACGAGTTATGCGCCGAATCTTAAATACTCTTGTTCGGCTAATCCTGTAATGTTAGTTACATGCCGAATCCTCTGTCCTTCAGGTTCGACGTATTCGATTTTATTAGTTTTGCGCCGAATCTTGTAACTTAAGTTATGCGCCGGTTGTAGAAATCCAGGGTTCGGCTTGCACTGATATAATGTGATAAGCCGAACCTGACAAAAACCTGGTTTTTTTATTTGGTCAGGTTCGGCTTTCTGTGAAATAATATTACAAGCCGAACCTGACAAAAAACCAGAGGTTTTCGTAATGTCAGGTTCGGCTTTTATCAAAATAATATTACAAGCCGAACCTGACAGAAAAACTCTGGATTTTCATCACTCTGTCGGGTTCGGCTTCCTTGAACTAATGTTACAAGCCGAACCTTCTCCTGTGTTGATGGTTCCAGTTTCCTGAAAACGACACATTCCATAACCAAAAAGTAAATCATTAAAGTATTTCGTTTTCATGGGTACATGTAACTGCAATTCTAGTCAAAATATCATCCTCATCATATACGAAAATCAAAAAACACAAAATATGTGAAACATTTTTATGGAGATCCTAAACGAATCTCATCCTCTTCACTGACCTCGTTCTCATCATCTTCACTGACCTCTTGCTCATCATCTTCACTGACCTCTTGCTTATCATCTTCATCCTCATCACTTGAAAACATAATTACTTGTCCACTTGGAGGTTGCACATGCAAAGATTTCCAAAGATCCATTTCCGTCGCATAATTTGCACACCAATCCATCGCAAAATTATTTTCAAATCTAGGCCAAAAGGCTGCACTCATCAAGGGTGGTAATGGGAAACCGAGTCTAAGTTTGAGGCCGATAAAATGATAATTTTGAACAAATCCAAGAACAAATCTTATATCCTTTACACCATCATTGCAAGGTTTTGTTGGAGGCGCGTAAGTAAAGCTACTACCTGTCCATGCGAAACAATGTACGACGCAATCGAATGTCTCCGCTATTAAAAACCCACAAATGGGCATTTCCATCCAATGTTCTTCGGTAATGACAAAATCCCCATGCAAACGACGTTGGAATGCAACGTACTCCGCTGCCACCCCTGCATCTTTTCTTGGACCTGTTCTCATCATTGTCTTATAGAATTCTTTGTTTTTACGTAGGGTTTGTAACAGTCGTTGACGAATATAGTTCACTTCATTTTCAGGGGGCACCGGAATATTGCCATCCATAAAAGGACCAAGTTGTTCCGCTGTGATGTAATAACCACAATTTCCATCACCTTGCACGTCGTCCATTGCTATAATATGCTCATGAATTATTGGTGATAGATCTTCCAAGTAGTTATCGTATATAAAATTGATAGGCCTCAAATACTTACCGGACTTATCTCTTTTGGTTCCTCTCATCCTACCAATTTCATGTACGGTCCTTTTCTCCTTTATCTTAGTTTGTGAAGGATACATCTTAGCCTTCCCCTTGACATCCTCTTTACTATCCTTTGCTTGTGACGGACAATCATTATCATTCACCTCTTTGTTACTTGTTTCCGCTTTTTGAATACTCGGACGACCTCGTTTTTTTGGAACTTTGACTTCTTCCTCCTTCATCAACTTCTCAATTTCCTTCTTTGCATTTTCATACATTGCATCATGGTATTCAACGCCGGATGGATCCCTTTTATTAGCCAATAGTTCCTTGTTAGCTTGTCTAGTTTGAAAATTATTCATTTTCTTACTCTTCCTACCTTTCGGTTCACTCTTCTCCGGTTCCAAAATATTTTCTTGGGTGAAAGGATACATGACCGGCATCATGTTGTCTCATAGGAATTTCTTTTGAGGTCGGGACATATTCCTATACATCTCCGCCAACTTTTCCCCATTTGTCGTGTCCCATATCTCAAAATCATCCTCGTCGTCTTCGGTTGGGAGAGGATTGAAGCTTAATTGTTTCCAAAAATGATCAATATCCTCAAATGGTATGACCCCATCCTTGTACCGAAGTAGGTCGTGGCGGCATGGAAGTCCCATAGATGTCTTCATTTTACAAACACACTCTTCCTCCAAGTTGGCGCCTAATGTCTTAATCAAATCCACTTCTTTCATCAACAAGTCAATGCATAGATGGGAGACTCTATAAGTTAATTGCCCAAGCCAATTACTACCATAATGCTTGTATCTAAACATAAAGTCATGCTCGAACGCGGCTTTAATTCTCACAACATCACTTTTGAAATATTCATCAATTGTATCAAAAACCGTCACAAAAGTGTCAACACATCCAAAAAGGTTCTTCTTCAACCGATAATGAGCCGACTCTACCATACTTGTGGCTTGGTTGTCGAAGTGTTTGTGCCGATTTGTGAAACAACTCACGAACCTTTCTTTATTAGGTTCCAACACATCTTTGACCAAGTAAGTAATGACATCGGGGTAGGCGGTCTTCCAATGCTTAATAAGCATTTAATTTTCTTCATAGACATCCTCGGTGATTGACCATATCAAAGCTTCACATTCGCGATGGAAAGAAGCCCACAACATCTCATTATGTTCATATGCTTTCAAGAATTCATTCTTTTTCTTTACTCGTGTCTCCAATGGTAGTTTAGCAATATTCTCTAATTCTTTCAACTTAAGTGGTTGAATTATCAGTTGGCATTTTTTCCTCACATTGCACCATATGTGAAACGTACAAAGAAAATTGAATGCATCCGGAAATACCTTCTTAATAACATACATCAACGATGAATCTTGATCGGAAACGAACACTTTAGGAAGAGCACCCTCCCGGAAAATTAACTTCAATTGTTCTAACCCCCCAAACATAACTCTCTTTCTTCTCGTTTTTCATGAAACAAAAAGCCACGGTGAACGGTGCCTTTGTCGAAGTATGCCCCACAATGTTCATCAACGGCATCTCATATTTATTAGTCTTGTACGTGCAATCCAATATAATAACTTGTGGGAAGCATAGAGCCAATTGGGCGCATTCCGGGTGGGCAATGAAAAGGTGTGTGACTTGACCGAAGTCATCCAACTTCTTTTGGCAAGCGTAGTTATTCTTCACCCCTAACCACATTACTTGTTGCATCACCATCCTACCTTGCAAATTGAGTCTTCTAATCTTTTGTCTTGCATTGTAGATAGTTTGCATAGTCGACTTGTTAATCTTGTTGTCCGCCTTCAATTTGCTAAGAATCCTAGAAGGTGGCAAACGTGCTCGTGTCATTTTATCCACTTCTAGCATCTCGTCGGGTTTGAGTCGTGCTACTTTCGCATGTCCATGAAGGTCTTTGGGACGTGGGTGGTTATGACGACGATCCATATCTTTATTCATTATCAAATACTGATCTTCTTTCTTCATGGTCTTATTCTTGAGGTTGAAAACGATCTTGAAAGGGCAATTTATTTTCTTCGTCTTCGTGCTATTCTTTCTCCCGGCCTTCCCAACATATACGGTACCCTTTTTAACCTTGCTAGCGCCGGTTCCACTACGCTCACAAATCATTTCAAACCGATCCCATCGGCATTGATGTCCTTTAACTAGTACACAATTTACCTTCATCGTATGTTCCTCAAGCCAATCAAGAACTTCCGGTTTAGTTTTCCATGTCTACGTTCATTCCAAAACAAATAATTTGTAAGAAAAACTTTAGAATATTCCGACAACATTAAGATAAACAAAAAGTTCTTACATACCAAATCATTTTGGAAGTGATCCTTGGTATCCTCGTGAATCATATCTACTAGATCAGGTTGATTTTCCATGGGTCCAAGCACGATCTACAAAGAATATCACAAGGCTAATTATCAGAAAAGGAATATAATAGAAATGTTCGGCTTATACGATATTCTCAATCTGTGTCGAACCACACACAATATTTTAACCCAAATTGGGACAAATTCATGTTCGGCTCATACGATAATGATATTATGTGCCGAACCTTTAACATTTAGAGGTTTCGGCTTATATGCTATTATCAATATATGTCGAACCAATTACAATATTTTACCCAAAAATTAACAAATTCATGTTCGGCTCTTAATATTTTTAATATATAAGCCGAACCACTAATTTTCTTATTCCGGGCGATGCAGGATGTTGTTCGGCTTACTATTAAACTTTCATATAAGCCGAACTAGTGTCTAGCAAAAGGGTGGCAATTGAAAATTATATGTTAGCGCATCTTTGTAAGATTCAGATTCAAAGGAGTTCATGATTTGGTTGATTCGGCTCATAGATGTGAGCCGAACAGTTCATGATTTGGTTGATTCGGCTCATAGATGTGAGCCGAACCTGAACCTGGTTCGCGAACCATGAAGCAAAAATCCAAACTTTTGATAATTTCTAACTATAGAAGTGAGATTGAGCATAAGATAGAAGTGTACCTGTGTATTAGAAGCATTGGGTTCCTCATATATGTGCTCATCATCTGGATTTAGCTCATCAAAATCATCATCTTGAGTTTGTGTTTGAGCTTGAGCTTGAGTTTGAGTTTGTGTAAAATCATTCTCATAATCTAAGAAATCAGCCATTTGGGAATCATTGTTGTAGTTGATATGTATTTTCCTAGGTTTTTTATATGAATTATGACCCTCCTCATCCTCCATTGAATCAAGAATTAAAATTTTCTCACTTTCTCCTTCTTTCTCTCCTTCTTAACCAAAACTTTGATTTTTTTCCCCAAATTTTTCATCTAAACAACCTTTATAATTCTGAAAATTATCTTAATCACTAAACAAAATAATTAATCACTAATCCAGATTACTAACACTAATACGTAAAGGGTAGATTTGCCATTAAAAAAAAATTGGGTTAAGGGGATACCTGATTTTGCTATTTCACAACCCTTTTTGTCTTTATTGAGTATGACTAAAAAGATTCTGGTATGCCCAAAATCATAGTTCTTATTTTTAGCAAATTCCTCAGAAACTGATGTTAAAGAGATTCAAACCATCGGACTCTTTGCTGTTTTTTGAACAGAAAACCACTCTATGCTCATTTCTCAAACGGTCATTCCACCGACTCTTTGGTTGCTGGATATCTGTGTAACTATATCATATATAGAGTAAAATCGCAAAATCATGTCACCTACCAATGCAGATTGTATTAGCAGGCCAGGTAAAAATATCTATACCTTCAGGAATTCAAATTTACTTGGAATTTGCACGCTAGAGACGAACTGGCCTTTAGTAACAACTTCCATATTTTCCGGATTTATGCTTTACATTTTGGGCATTTAATTGCTCCCATCACAGCTACTCAGCGAGTAGAATTTATGACAACAAAAAGAGTCAAAATCTGTTCACACTCCTCTAACGAGTGTATATTTCACATACTCTTCTGATTGGTTGATTATTTAACGGATGGCCCCATTACCCTTCATGTTTAGAATCACGACCCTCGTTACATAACTCCTTAAATTAAATCAAGGATAGAGATTAAAATGTGAGATATACACTCGCTAAGGAGTGTGCACGAATTCACACTCCAAGAAATGTTTTACCTGTGTTGTCATGTCCAAACTAGACTAGCGGAGCGTCTAGAGCAGACCAATGGGTGGTGTACCAAAGGACCACGAAGTCTCCACCACAGGATCTATATGGGTGGGTTTTTTAAATCACCAGTGGGACCCTAATATCCTAATCCAACGGTACACTAAATTGGTACACCAATTTAATCCACCATTAGACTTTTCGCTAGACTAGTGTGCTTTACTTGTGTTGTCATGTCCTCTAGAAACTGTGACTGTAAAAAACTATATTCATTAATTAATAACTAGAAAAGATATATAAGCCGTGAAAAAAAAGTTTGCATTTTTAAGGGCGACCCCGAAAGAATTAGGGGCGATACAAAAGACAAAATAGATTGAAAATACTTGTATACCCCTTCATAATAGGTAGTTTAGGTTTTTTTTAGCTACCGATTGCAAAATCTCATTTTTGGGACAACTTTATATTCGGTAGTTATATGAACTATTTTGACTACCGATTATAGGCTCAACCAAATTAGAAAAATAGAGGATTTTTGCAAAATCTCATTTTGGGGCAACTCTATATTCGAAAGTCAGGATACCTTCATTTACTATCGATTATAGGCTCAACCAATGCAGTTGAAAAAGCTCAGTGCGGGCATGAATACAATGCCGGTACGCTATACAGGGGGTCTGGGGGGGGTTCGGGAGGGCGTAGCCCCTCCCGGCTGTGTTCTACGAGAAAATTGAATTTCAGTAGGATTTTTGCAAAATCTGATTTTGGGGCTACTCTATATTCGGTAGTTATATGAACTATCTTGACTACCGATTATGGTTGGATATTTGCAAAGAGAGCCACTGTATAATCGGAAGTCATGATAACTCTTCCTTTCTTACAGATTATAGGCTCAACCAAAATTCCCCAAAAAAAAAAAGGATTTTTGCAAAATCTGATTTTGGGGCTACTCTATATTCGGTAGTTATATGAACTATTTTGACTACCGAATATGGTTGGATATTTGCAAAGAGAGCAAGGATAATCGGAAGTTAGGATAACTTCATTTACTACCGATTATAGGCTCAACCAAAATTTCAAAAAAAAAAAAAAGATTTTTGCAAAATCTGATTTTGGGGCTACTCTATAATCGGTAGTTATATGAACTATTTTGACTACCGATTATGGTAGGATATTTGTAAAGAGAGCCACTGTATAATCGGAAGTCATGATAACTCTTCCTTTCTTACCGATTATAGGCTCAACCAAAATTCCAAAAAAAGGATTTTCGCAAAATCTCATTTTGGGGCTACTCTATATTCGGGAGTTAAATAACCTAAATTCCCTACCGATTATGGTAGGATATTTGCCAAAGGTCTACTTTAATCGGGAGTCAAGATAACTTTATTTACTACCGATTATAGGATAGTCAAAATTCAAAAGATAAAGGATTTTACTTTATATTCGGAAGTTATACAAACCAAATTTACTCCCGATTGTTGATTAACTACCGATTGTATAGTTATCTACCGATTGTAAAGGGTAGTTTGGGATTAAAAAAAAACGCCCCGAAAATAACCTACCGATTGTGAAATAACCAACCAATTATGACAGTTTTTGTCGTTTTGTGTCGCCCCTAATTCTTTTGGGGTCGCCCCTAAAAGTGCCAGGAAAAAAAAAACAGCCACAAATAAAACGTCCTAAAATTTTCAATACACTTTTCACTTACCTTTATGGGGAACACCAGCACTTTTTGAAACTTGTCTTTGATAGGTCAAAATTTTTTTAAGTAAAAACCTACTATTAGTAGCTGCCTGATGAGACTGAGAGTCTGATAGAGAGAAATTTTGAATGAGGAAGCAAGTGATGTTAGTATGGGCATAAAATGAAGGCCATAAACGAAACTGATCCCATAAAGGAAGTTGGAACTAGTGGCGATTCTTTTGCTTCTCTTAACAGGAAGAGGGAACTATGTTTGAATTCAATGAAGACCAGCACAGATGTAGTTCAAACCAATGAACCACCAAGCAATGATGAGAACAACTCTTCACTTAAAGTCCCAGAAGATAGTTTTAGCTCCCAAAGTGGTGGTGTGCCGACAAGAACGGAGCAGGTGGAGATCTCATTGAATGGTGAAGGTGATAACGATACAAAAGTTGACGGCGAAACTGCTATTTTGGCAGCTCGTCAGAAAAACAGATCTGCAACGGAGACCAGTTTCGGATCTTATTGGTTTCATAGCAAATTCGACATATGTAAAAAAAATTCCCTATCCATTGGTCAAGTGACAATGCCTGAAAGGAGCAATGAAAATGTTAACACAATGAATGTTATTAAAAAAGATCCGGTGACAGGGGAGGAAGAGGATAATGTCACCTCAATGAATGTAATTGACAAAAATCCGATAAGAGGGGAAGAGGATAATGGTGATGCTTTGAATGAAGAAGATGGGGCTTTCCCCATGGTTGATGAAGTTGGTAAAATGCCGGTGGATAAAAAAGATGGCTGCAAGAGAAAAAGAGCCAATAAGAAGAAACTTACTTCGAAGCCGCTATATTCCGAGTTTTTTTTGCAAGCCCTGCGGACGTGATCCTGAAGGTAGCCGCATGACTGAAGAAAATGTCACCTCAATGAATGTAATTAACGAAAATCTGGTAAGAGGGGAGGAGGATAATGGTGATGCTTTGAATGAAGAAGGTGGGGATATCCCCATGGAAGATGAAGCTGGTAAAATGCCGGTGGATAAAAAAGATGGCTGCAAGAGAAAAAGAGCCAGTAAGAAGAAACTTACTTCGAAGCTGCTAGATTCAGAGTTTTTTGTAAGCCCTACGGACGGTGATCCTGAATATGTTTCTGGCCAACCAAAAGATTCTTCTCAGCTGATAGCTTACAAGTTCCACATCGCGAAAAAAAATTTGGGAAACACGGGTAAGCCTGCATTGTTTGATTCTTTTTTATTGTCGGGTATAATTTTTGTTTTTGTTAATTTACTTCCTTTCTCGCAAAATCCAAGTAAGCATGTAAGGGGAGTCAAAGTCTTGCATCACCATAGTCAACTACGTATGTGGGATTTAAAAGGAGATGAAAAGGTTATTTCTTATGTGAAAAATTTCTTAGTTGATCATATCCAGAATTTTTCAAGAACTTTTTGGATATGGTGATGCAAAACTTTGACTCCCCTAACATGCTTACTTGGATTCTACGAGAAAGGAAGTAAATTAACAAAAACAAAAACAAAAACAAAAATTATACCCAACAGTGGAAAAGAATCAAACAATGCAGGCTTACCCTTGTTTTCCAAATTCTTTTCGCAATGCGGAACTCGTAAGCTATCAGCTGAGAAGAATCTTTTGGTTGGCCAGAAACATGTTCAGGATCACCGTCCGCAGGGCTTACAAAAAACTCTGAATCTAGCAGCTTCGAAGTAAGTTTCTTCTTACTCGCTCTTTTTCTCTTGCAGCCATCTTTTTTATCCACTGGCATTTTACCAGCTTCATCTTCCATGAGGATATCCCCACCTTCATTTAAATCATCACCAATATCCTTCTCCCCTCTTACCAGATTTTCGTTAATTACATTCATTGAGGTGACATTTTCTTCAGTCATGCGGTTACCTTCAGGATCACCGTCCGCAAAGCTTGTAAAACTCGGAATCTAGCGGTTTCGAAGTAAGTTTCTTCTTACTAGCTCTTTTTCTCTTGCAGCCATCTTTTTTATCCACCGGCATTTTACCAGCTTCATCAACCATGGGGAAAGCCCCATCTTCTTCATTCAAAGCATCACCATTATCCTCCTCCCCTCTTACCGGATTTTTGTTAATTACATTCATTGAGGTGACATTATCCTCCTCCCCTGTCACCGAATCTTTGTTAATAACATTCATTGTGTTAAAATTTTCATTGTTCATTTCAGGCATTGTCACTCCACCAATGGAAACGGAAATTTTTTTAGATATGTCGAATTTGATATGAAACCTATGAGATCCGAAACTGGTCTCCGTTGCAGATTTGTTTTTCTGACGAGCTGCCAAAATAGCAGTTTCGCCGTCAACTCTTGTATCGTTATCACCTTCACCATTCAATGAGATCTCCACCTGCTCCGTTCTTGTCGGCACACCACCACTTTGGGAGCTAAAACTATCTTCTGGGACTTTAAGTGAAGAGTTGTTCTCGTCATTGCTTGGTGATTCATTGGTTTGAACTACATCTGTGCTGGTCTTCATTGAATTCAAACAGAGTTCCCTCTTCCTGTTAAGAGAAGCAGAAGAATCGCCACCAGTTCCAACTTCCTTTATGGGATCAGTTTCCTTTATGGCCTTCATTTTATGCCCCATACTAACATCACCTGCTTCATCATTCAATGAGATCTCCACCTGCTTCGTTCTTGTCAGCACACCACCACTTCTAGTAGTTCTTGACAACCAGCTGATGCTTTAATGATCAGTAGTCTACTAGAAATAACCAAAGCATCAGCTGGTTGTACAAATAACATATTAATGCATCGGCTAGTTGTATAAGGCTTTAGCTCCAACGGCAAATCCATCAGATCATTCATTCAACTCACCAACCACCTGAGTAAAGAATGCATCCTCAGTTGGGTCAGTTGACTTTTTGCACATCTTGAGAAGCATATCCTCCTGTAACGGGGAAAGTGGTTTTCCCCGACAAAGCAAGGATTCCAAAACTGTAGTGAAGGTTTTCAGGCGAGATTCCTGAAACCCAGCAAATGACTCTTTTAAGAACAATAATAGAATTTACTAATATTAACTACAAAACAACTGGTGGATACTTACAACCATACGCCGTCTGGATATTGTACGAGATACAAACGGATGGGAATACTGGAGGTACCTCTCAAGGTACCCTTCGGCAGCTTTACTTGGGTTGTCCAGCGGTACTCAGACCAGTCTTGAGTAGTCCACAAGATGATTCGACCGAGAATCCCATCCAGACTCATTCGTGACCTTGAGTTGGAAATCTTTCAACGACATTACCATCATATTTGAGCGGTCAACTGGCCATATAAGTACAGGTGGTATAGCTTGTACGTATCCAAGCTGACGCAATACTCACAATGGGTTGTACGCCGTAGGTGTGTCGAGACACATAATCGGACCGTTATACCAATTGTAAGGTTGAAGATCACCGCTTTTGTAAGGATCCCAAATCACTTCATCAGCTTGGAGATCGTCAATTTTCTCCCTGAGAGGGATCAATTCATCCAGATTCAATCCACGCTTCACTTCTGACCATCGGCTAGCCATAACCTGCCCTTCTTCGTAATTTTCTTTTACTTTGCTTGTATGTAAAGAAGGTAAGCGTTCATAGATCCAAACCTATTATCAATAGAGATGACAAGTGCAGTTAGTAACTGAAATAATGCAACACTGACTGATAATAATTTTGAGTTACAATTGAAGTGAACTTATTATGCAACAATCGAACTTACACTAGTTTTGCTCTACTATAGATAATATACTACAGAACAAGGATGACTCACGATACAAACAAAAGTAAAATACTATCCAGCACTATGTGAAGCTGAACGTTTAATTATTTAAGAGGCTTATATTAACAACGAACTACCACCACTAATACTAGTGTTAAGCTACAGATAGCAGGGCACTTATAAATTCTTAAACGGCGAAACAAGTAACAAAACAAAAAGCAATATCTATAGGAAAATAGACACTGTTAAAAAAACACAACCAAAAATCTCTATGAATATAAGATAATACTAAAACAAAAAAAACAAAAAAAACAAAAAAAATGGACTAAAAAAACACTAAATTTTTTATTTAGAAATACTAAGAAGTAACAGAGCTTTACTGTGAAACAAAAATAAGAAAAGCATAGGTACAAACTGAATCAGTACCAGACTTTAAGTATCAAAGCATTCAAAAATAAAGAGAAAAGCAAGACTTACCGACATGAATGTCATGTTTCCGGCAAGTTCTTTGAAGTTAAACCGAGATGGTTTTCCCAAGGTTGTGTAGAGATAAGACAAACATGCCGTACCCCAGGAGTAATCTTTCACATGATCTAAATCTTCAAGAAAGATTAGATAACACACATTGATTTTGGTCGAGGAAAAATCCCCAAAAACCACAGTACCTAGCACATGCATCCGGTAGGCAGTAGCCACATGCTTTGGCTCTCGAAGCTTCATATTATCCCCGCCGAAATAGGCACGTAACCATCCCAACTTGAATTCTTTCTTACTTTTTGTAGTCTGTAAACCATTTTCCATATAGTTATTGTCCGGGTGAATTCAAACTCTAGTTTCAAGATTTTAAGTGTCTAACAGATTCGACTGCAACCACGCAGTGGGCTGCAGAATTCAGAAAGCGTAAGAGTTCAACAAAAATAAAATAGCAACTCAGTCCAACAAACAAGACAGAGCTCTGCCTATAAATATCATTAGAGGAAATAGACTAATTCTACCAGAAGTACCATCAAAACAATAAGTCCCAGAGATGGTAGAAATGTAAAAGTCCATGCAATAGTAGAGGGGAATATGTGCTTCGAGATTTCAACAAAGGAAGTAAAGATTTTAATCAGTAATAGGCAAACCATTTTAGTTTTGGATGCATTGACACCATATCCTGACACTAGATAGCAGATAATGGTCTTAGAACTATGGTTACATGTCCCTCACACGCATGATATCTTCACTCAAATGAAGTCTATCATGTGATCCCATTATCTGTGATATTCAGCCTATAATACAACGTGGGTGACCAAATATCACTTATACATTCAACTTACAGCAATTAATCTAAATTGTTAGCGAAAATTGAAGTCCAGACAACTAGATCTCCAACTATTCCTAATCAGGCACTCTACATTTTGCAAATGACTAATCTCACTAAGTAGTTGAATTCTAGTATGTTTAATAATAGAGTCCCAAGTAACAACATATGTTTCCATACAGTAATTTCATTAAGCACAAATATTTTTCCATACAGTAATTTCATCAAGCACTTTACAAGTATTCTCAGTTTCCCATTTTTCCTATACATCTGGATCAAAGAATTACATATCAACCCGATAAAAATTCAGTTTTATAAACAAGCGCATGTAGAACATAACACCTGGTATCTAATCATCTACAAATACATATAACAACGTCACCGTAAAAGGCTCGAACCATAAAATAGCATGAGGGACAAAACAAGTTGCAATTAAATGAACGAATAAAAACCAAATCCTAATTTGAACCAATTTCTCCAAATAAATCTAGAAATCATCATAACGAAATTTTGAGCAACGAGAAAAAAAAAAACGAACCAATACTTTTTTGATCTCTAAGGTTCTTTCTATGATTCTTGTTTGGTATGATACAAACTATTCTGATCGAAATTGACAAGCCCCATTGTTTGAAGCTTATAAGCAAGATTGGTAGAGCATCTACAATGATAAATGGTACACATACAATTGAATATTTGATACAATTCCCTCAACCTGTGGTTGTGCAGTTTACAGTCACGTGTAATGGACTACTAGTAAATGTTGCTAAAAGTTTTACATTGCTTGGGGTTGGATATGACTCCATACATGGGTTGATTACGAGTTATGGGCGTACCCAACCTCAAAACTACTGCCGTACTGAGATTCTGTGACTTCCATATGGGAATAATTACCTCAGTTGGACACTGAGGAGTCGTTCTAGTCTCCTCCTCAGTTGTCAATATAGTTAGTGACAGGAACTTTTAAGCGGAAAAAGTTGATCTTACTGGCTTTCAAGTTGTAGAACCTAGTGTAGAATTGTTTTACAGTGTTGTTTCATGCTCAAACGTTTTTCTCTACGAATATTACATACAAAGGAGACGGTATACTAAAAGATTCCTAAAAGGCTAAAACCACTTTTATCCTACTAACTGTTAATAAGTCGAAGTTCAACAAAGACTGGTTTGATGGATCAGGGATTGCAACATCAATTACTCAATTTAAACATCAACTGATCAAACAGTATAGCATACGTGTTTGAACATGCCAGATTTCCAAATATATGATTGCTAGGTGCACAAGATACATGTTCATACCTGCTCTTTTGAAATCCTTCAACTCAATGAACATTTTGCAGCAAAATCAGCCTTGCCAATTGATTCATAAATCTCAGCTGCCTCTACAAGAGCGACGCGAGCTAGTTCAGTATTAGAACCAAGCATGTGAATACCAGCAGCTCTAAGACCAGAAGCTTTAGCGAGTTTCTCCAAGAATGAATCACCAGCTCTTTCGAAGCACATTGTCGCCATCTCAAAATTACCTTCATTAAGCAACTGCAAAAAAAAAAATTAAGCATGTAAAAATGGTTTCTTCAAACCACAGTAGGAAATAAAATAGTAGCATGGATGCAAGGAAGACGGAAAACAGGGTGGGCTGTTGCAATGTATTTAAATGAAAAAATAGGATATACTCGTTCGATAATCATCTACAAAGGAATCTATATCTAATCACTTCTCATCTAACCATCCAACAGATGTACATTTGATGGTGTAGTCAGTAGTCAGTAGTCCATGCAAGTATTTAGTAAAAGAAGTTTAAGTATTGGGGAACAGTCTTCGTAGCAAAAATGTTAGGAAGGGTAAATTTAGAAAATCTAGCTAAGAAATTGGGAATATTTATGAATGTGTATAAGAGATCAAAGTTCAAGTTAAAACTCCGACCTCGATACCGCGTGAACTCCATTCTTCTTTGCTGCTCGTAACTTGCATTGCCTGTACAAGTGATTCATCAAGTTCTCTCACTTGAACCAAACATAACTTCTTCCAGTAATCAAACATAGGCTTCGAAAAATTATCTATGTTCTCACAAATCCAAAGTCTCTGCCTAGTACGAGTGATAGCAACATACAATTGCTTCAGTTCAGAGCAGAGAATTTGGTGTTTCGCCTTGCTAAATTTTGGAAATTTTGCATCGTCGGAGTCGAGAAGATTTTTTTCCTTCATGTACCCATAAACAACTCTCCATTGACTCATTAAAGGTGACGTTCCAAAAAAGTTGTAAAGCAAAACATCCTACACAAACAACAAATGCAATGTCAGGCCGAATCATACTCTGTAGTGTACATTCATGAAACACTGTAGATATAAATCTAAGATGCTTGCCTCAAAGAACTTAGACAACTCAACTTGCACCGTGTAAACCAAATTAACTACTAAACTATCATTCGAAAGAAATGAAAAACATTTCAAATTTCCAATCATCCCAAAGTTCAATGAGCGACGATATTAGCTAATTAAAGCTCTAGTTAAGGTCTCAACTAGCCATTGAGAGTTCCAACTAACATTCAAACATAAAAAAAATTCCACCTCATTAAATTATAAGAAAAATCAAAAAATTTCCAATTTTGAACATGGAGAAAACTAACACGCTGGTGTGGCGTCAAATAACTTATGCGCATAGAGAAAAAACTTGAATGTTTAAGCCTTTAAGGCAATTAGATAGTTAGTGAGGAGGCAATTCCAGATCAAGTATCCAGCAGTTTCAAAGGAAATGAAAGACGAAAAAGAGCTTAAGAATTAAGATATAAACAGGAATACTTATAAGCCACTATCTTGTACCTGAAATTCTAAGCCCTTGCATTCTGCTATAGTCAGAATTAGAGCTTGTTTTCCAATATGTTCAGAAATTTCCTTCCTCCCAGAATCATCATGCACCAAAATGACTTGTTCGGCACCAAATCCACTCATACTCCTACCGACATTTTCACCGCTTTTGCCAAAGATGGTTATAATTGCATTATCATCATTTGCAGATTCAAGCCAAATTGGTGCTTCTCCATAAATAAGACTTGTTTCGGGACTTAAATGATCAATGTGGTGTGGGAAGAATATGTGCAGAAGTTCAATTACACTGTCTGACAAGTTGAGAACACCTGCCTGAGTGCGAAAGTTCTGGTTTAAATGATAGATATCCGAGACACGAGATTGATCCATCTCTTTTGCGTCTCCCATGCCATCATTTCCTGAACCCAAAACAAACTCGTTGTAGAACAGAGATCTTGCATCTTGAAACCTTAAATCAACACCACGAGCAATAGTCTGTGCGGTATCACCAGAAAAAACAACTCCTTCCACATAATTTCTACAAATATATTTGAAAAGGCCAATCTGTCTCATGGTGAGATCCTGTACTTCATCAACATACACGAAATCCATCTCCTCACCCTTGTAACACCCAGTTTTCAGTCGGCGGTGAAGGTCAATGACAAAATCAGCCAAATCAAACTCATCATTAAGTATTTTCTTCTTTTCGTATTCGAGGAAAATATCATAAATCATCTCCCTTCTTTCCCTACTTATAGATGACCCCCGTCCCTCGGATAATGATATATAATCCTCCCGTCTAAGTTTATCATCAGGTAGCCTTCCAGCTAATAACCCACCTTTTATATGTGAAATTATCTCGATAAACACAATAGATGAATCGAGCTTCTTGGTCATCTGGCAATTAAAATGAGGCCAGTAACATGAGTTGAATCTTTCATAATTGACCTCTTTCGTTCACCTAGGAGCATGCAAAGCAAATGACCTTGAGGTTGCAATTTTAGATTGTGAAAGTTCCCTTATATCGCTGAATCTATCAAAATATGAATTACCCGAACTTCCATCAAGCATCATTAAAAATTTCTGAAATGTTATGACAGGTGGAAAACTTTCAGGTGGAATGTCCCTAAGAGAATCTGGTATATCTCGATATTGAACTGCATTATCGACATCAGGCAACTCAATGGAATTATGTTCTGTTGAGGTCAGGCCATTGCTCATAAAGCTGTATTGAAAGTACAAGAAAATTGATTAGAATAACCAAAGTACTCAAATGTAATGCAAAGATAAATAATTTCCATGAACACATCATGTAAACCCACAAAGGCACCACAATCTACAAACCAAACAGTCCAAATATAGAAAATCAAAAAAGTAATTCAAGGTGTGCCTTTTTTTATGTTATCTACTGTCAATTTAAATTACAAATAGAAACATACCACCTCTAATCTTGAGATACCAAACAAAGGTGCTGTATCTATACTCCGTAATAACTAGGTAAAAGATCAATCGAGTGAGCTTTTAATGTTGTTTATCGTGATTATCAATTAGGAACAACAATTAAAAAAAATGCTATTGTGAATCATGAGATGCTAAGAAACAGAGCGCTAAACCAACAACAAGAAAAAAAAAAAACTGAATTGACATCTTATTATATAAGTTATACCTGGTTTGTTTCCTTTTTCTTATCTGACAAACAACTAAAAGAAGATATATAATCGAAACAAACAAACAAATAAATAAATGTAATCTGATACCTTTGCAAGTTAGAAATTCGGTTTTTAACGGCAGAGCATAGTTTTGGGCCGACTGTTACGAACAATTGCCGTAACACAGTACCTTTTGTCTCATTCCCAACCACGCTGCAGACATTCCCAGTTGGAGCACTCAAAGAAATATCTCACATGGCTTCCACAAATCCTTATAGAAGAAAAGTAGTGTTGCTGCTCCTTTCGAAACAATTTCATTGTCAAAACAGTAGTTTTTCCTGTTCCAGATCTGCCGAGAATGAAAGTACTTCTAGGGAAAAGAATGATATCTAATTCTTTATCTGTTACTTCAAAAGGAAGATCGAGCTCTTTTCCATGCTGATAAGGAGTAGAAATTCATTAGTAATAGACTATCTCTCACTTTTAAGTTTTCAATGTAACATCTCCCATCTGATCCCTTGTCACTTGAACTATCTACTAAGTCAGCATTGTTAGTATTCTTATACTTAACGATCTCCTCATCTATTCTCCAGGTAATTGGCACAACCAAACTCCTGCAAAAACAGTTTATGAAAAGTAAGTACATATATTACTAAAATCCATAGTAACAAATGTTTTTAGCATTCGTTCGGTACAGCAACATAGAAATTAACCAATATTCACCATCTAAAGTTGAATGCAGAATTAAAGAGACGTCACAGCAGACATACTGGTGTTTGTGAGATCAAAGATAGCATACCCCTCAATATGTTCCAGCTTACAGCGGTTGAGGTGATCGTCGGTGTATATCGAGAATATGCTGCCCAGACTCTTAACTAGTCCAGGTATTTCCTCAAGAGGTAAAATATCCAATATCTTTAAAACTTGTGTGTAACATGAGTATTTTGCAACATCAACGCTAGAAATAATATAAATCCTCCCAATCTTATACTGTTTCACAAGCTGGTCAGAGTTGCCACATAAAGTTTCAACCTTAAACTTCTTCGGACGCCAACCATTTGAAAGTTTAACCAATAGATTAACCACGGACTTTTGTGTTTGTGGCGACTTCAACTTCCCAAATGACTTCCTAAAGTTATTGCTGAACAAGACCTGTAAATTTGAGGCAAGAGAAATGCATAATGAGTACCAATGCACAAAATGGTAGACATTTCATATGAACATGTTACCACCACAGAATAAGTTTATATGTACTGAGCTCAAGACTGCTTCAGAGAAATCAAAATTATCAAATAATTTCAAGGTTTAACCTAAACTTAATGCTGGATTACGTTAACATATGTTGTTAACCAAACACCCCTTTAGGCACCTCAAAATTGCTATCAAAAACCAAAAAGATCAGCAAGTAGCTACTAATCCGTTATCAAGTCTACTGGGCGTATTTGCATTAAGAGTCTAAGACATGATTTTAGTTTAGAGGATTGCACATACTAAAAATTGGTTAGAAGCTCTCTAGGTACGTTAGTTATTCCAACTAATCCAATAACCGTGACCGAACCAACCTTCCGCTGTATGGAAGGCCTGAAGAAGACCAGTAAAAAGCAAGTTGTAAAAGTCGAAAGTGAGTCAAGGAATGACCAGCCAAGTTTCCATTTGGCAGCAGCTTATAAGAAATTTAACAACTATAAATGAATATGTGTGAGGGGGGGTCGGCTTGTGATTTGCATAGAGGCATCTATGTCCATGTTTCAGCATATATTAAGCTATTGTTATTGTTCAACATAAACTTTATAATTACCTTCCATAACGCACTTTTGAAAAGCATACTATCTTCACTAAGTAAATTATCTAACTGATCAAGCTCTTTGTTGGCCTTAATCATTGCTTTCACTAGCTCTTCGTCTTCATCAGCACTAAAAAAACATCCCCGCTGCTTCGCATCGCGAATTAAATCTTCCAAGAAACATCCAATTTTACTCAACTTTTTGTCATTCCCCAAAATCCAAAGGCAGTGCCTAAAAATTTAACAAACTACAAGTTAACAAAGACTTAAAGATGTGTAATCAAAATTAGCACATTTACAATCTCTAACAATATAATATACTAGTTGTACCTAGCCCGTGTAAGAGTGACATTAGTACGTTGAGGATTGGAAACGAACCCATCTGTTCCCCACTATGATTAGACCCGACAGTCGATATTATGATGACATCTTCCTCACCACCATAAAATCCATCTGCAGAGTTCACCTTCACTACAAAGTCCTTTAGCTTCTCATATTTGTGACCAACTTTATTCTCTATTGCAGCAATTTGGGCAGCGTAAGGAGATATAATACCAATGGATAAGCTACAGTTTGAGCCAACCCATGCTGTGAACGGTTAAAAACATCCTTTATTAGTAGAATGAATGAATGGAGCAATCATGATTTAACAATTCAACAATTGTTTAAACAAATTCTACACATTAATTACATCTGCAGTTGGAAACCATACTGAAAATTGAATCCTTAAGCTATACCAAAACTTGTTAAATAAAAGTCTGCTGGTTTACATAGTCTATGCAAAGGCTAAAAACAATGTCCCAAAAGACAGGAAACAAAAATAAACGCCCTGAGCCTGTAATTTAATAGTGTCCTACGGGTAATGATAATGCAGAGTACACTGAAAGGTTCAGAACTCTGATGACAGTTCTTTAGGTCACCTCAATCTAATTAAGAAAGAAAGCTTCTCGTTATACACACTTTCTCTATTTTATTCTACTCTATAACTGAGACCTCATGCCCAATTTAGTGAACTTACACTAACCTTATACAGCTATTGATTTCAACTTCACGGATGCAAAAGATGGAGCTAAAATAATCTTCACACATCTATGCATTTGTATAGTATACAACAATGGTATCTTCAGTGAAGAAGCCGAGGCATAAGATTAGACGAACAATAAAATGTAAAACTAAAATGAATCATCTACCCAAACATATATAGCATAAAAAGAAGCTATTGCAATTCATTAACTAACATTGATCATACCTTTATAAAGGTTCCGCACTATTGCCACTACAACTGCCACTTCAACCATATTTTTTAAACCATGCCCAGCTTCATCTGGCTCCTCCCTTCCATTTGAAATATTTATGAATGAGTAAGGACCATTCAACCATATTTTTTATGATACTTTTCATGAAGAACACTTGGAGCATCTATAATCTGGTCTTTATAAAATCTACGATTTGGGAAAGAGCTTATTTCAGGATGCATTCTGTACTGCATGTTCAGAAGGTCCTCCGAGTGCCCAAACAAACCCAGCCGTTCAAATAGACTTCTTCCAAAGCCAGCTTCATCAGACACCTAAGATTACAATGAATTGGAAAAATATTAACAACGAAAACATTCATGTTAGAGCGAAGAAATTGAAGTCATACTTACCCTGCTTTTGACCCTAGCTTGTGGATGGCACTCATCGCCAATTAGGACAGCGTGTCGCACAGATTCAAGCTGCATGGGAATCACTGATTCACACTCTTTCAATTGAGCAGCTTCATCAATTACCAACAAATCCAGTGGTTCTAGGTCTACCTCATGCAGATAATATGAGCTTGACACTGTGGAAAAAATGAGGGATGAGTTTTTCAAACAGAACTTTGTTAAGAAACTTATGTTGGTGGAACTTGGAAGGCGATCACCAAGTGAATGACTAACAGCTCTTAAAACTTGCACACTTTCAATCCTCATCTTGTGTAATGTGGCTGAAGTATAATTAAACACCCGACTTCCTTAGGCCTCCTTGGAATAATTCTCTTGTCGTGCAAAGAGTTCCTCTAATTCCTTGTCAGACACCCGACATTGAGAGAGCAAAATTTCAAAAGATTCAAGCAAACAACAAAGGGTAAGCACCTTTTCGAAATTATCCGCCAAAATAACTCAAATAGGGATATGGGTGCATAACAATCTGATGCTTCTTTTGAGTGGTACCGCTAAAGCTCTGAATCGGTCTTTTGCAAACTTGAGAAGAGACTTGTGCACTTCAGAATTAGTTCCAATTTTCTCCAAAAGCAAACGATACTGATATACACAATCTTCAAGAAAATCCACCATGGAATTGAAATGTTTCTTCCAACCAGTTAATGGAGCAAAACACTCGACAAGACTGTCCACACGATCATCCACATAAATCTCTCTAAGATCACCACATAACTCCAATCTATCCATATTCCCAAACAAGAGAAAGTCCCCTAACGAACATCCTAACTTGTTCTGTCCCAAGTCTGATTCGCAAGCATCTTTGTGAAGGTTTAAAATACGTAATGCAAGTTCAGCAACTGCTACATTCTCTGGGGTACAAGCAAGTGTTCTGCAGTTCATACTTACCAAGTTATGTAGTAATATACTGATGGTTTTGGTTTTTCCTGTCCCAGGTGGACCCCAAACAAGTTTCACAGAAGACCTATGTTTACATTGCACTGTAGATATAGTACCCACTATCGCTGCTACTTGAGATTCATTAAGAGCCAGTAATAATTGTGAATCAACATTTCTGAACCGAATCCTATCAACTTGCGCAGAACAAAGACCACAACTTTCCTTTACCTGCATTACCATAAAGCAGGCATTAAAATATCTAACTACTATCTTGTTTCCCGTATCTGTGGTATAAAATATAAGAGAAAGGATAACCAAAACTAACACAAAAACCAAATCCAAAATTGGAATTGGCACACAGAACCATCAGTATCTTACTACAATCTTGTTTCCCATATCTATGTAGCTTGAGAATGTACACCAAGTAATAAAAAAATTCAAATCGTATAAGTGGCAACTATATCTTACCATGGAATTGCCACGCAGAATTTCCTTAATCATATTCAGGTTTCGAAACATATGCAACGCCTTCCATGTTCTAGTGTTCATTGCCAAGTTTACCAGAAACACCACAAAAAGTGATTTCTTCCTGCCCTCAGTCATCTCTATCTTTATGGGCTTTGAGGCCTTAACCTGAAAGCATATAAGTCTGTCTTCGTCCCCAACAGGATCGGAGTCTTTCACATCTTCTACAACCGAAGCCAACGACCAACTGCTTCTAAACCGCTGCAAGTCCGAAGCAACTTCAGGTACAGTATCACCGAAAATAAACAGATCCGAAGGTTTCGGGCTGTATGGTTCTTTGCCGTCTATACCATACCGGTTTCTCCAGGAGTCGACCTTGATGCAATGCAAGGATGACCCATCATGCAGCTTAGACTCTTCTACTGATGTTACTTCAGCGTGAGGTACACCTGACATGAACTCCATTTGTGAACATATCTCCATGCGAGTTTCTTCCAGCAACGGCATACTGTAAGTACCAAGATAATGTTGTACTGACTCAAACTGCTTTGGTATGGTTTCCACCTGAAAAAACATACACAAATTCTAAGTTTAAACAGGACATATAAATTCAACTGATCATCCTACAAAATCCATGTATGATTACCATACTTTATCTGAACCCAGCAATGAGTAGTTATAAATAAACACAAAATATCATTCAAAGATATAAACATAAACATAAATATAAGATAGATCAAAAAATTGGAAGTAATATCAGCCAATAAAGTAGATCGGCCTAATCAGTTCAGGAATAAGAAAATGAGCAGTTACAAATGAACTGTAATGGAAAACACTGTAGCCATAGTGATTACTAAATTTAGGCTAAAATGTCACAATTAAGCATACTTTGTTACCTGCAGATTCATATAATTGCAACTAAGGTTTATAATTCATACAGTAAAACTTCCATAATGTTTGATGCAGGAATCAAAATGCAATTCATGCATTAAATCCTAATTTACGCATTTTGTTAACCGCTGTAAGGGAGGGTCCTCCTGGGTTGTGGCCAACCTGTGAGGACTACTTAAAGCAATGCAACTCTACGGTTTGACCCACGACGAGCCTTGACTTTTGACAGACTGACTAGTTGACATCTTGATTATGTTGCACTTGTTTGAGGGAACATCGAAATTACAAAGGGAAAATAACATCTAAAAATTTATAATTACATTGCCTTAATCAAACTACAGTTTGTTCATAATAGTAGATGAGAAATGGTAAAAATAAAATTGTAGAGCAAATATAAACCATTAGGTATGAGGGGTCGTGATTAAACCCAAAAATCAAAATTCAAACCACAAATTGTTCAAATTGAATATCTTAGTTGTCTCTAATCAAAGATGCATAATCACCTAGATAATATGCTTCCAACACCACCACACCCATCACCATCACCAAGGTGGTGGTACACACAGAGGTCCCGCTGCAGAACATTCATAATATCTTTTGGGGGAAATAGCTGACTAGCTGTAGTGATTATTAGTGTAGATTTATGATGCAGTCCACACGTACTTCTTAACCTACACCACTATCACAAGCCTATCCATCCTCCACTGCATTATAAACCTACACCACTATTGATCACTAAAATTGGGGATAAAATGCTCTAATTAAGCATAAATCAAGCATAATCGACATGATCTACGTCAACTATTCAAGAAATAAAAATTCAATCTAGGGCAAAAATTCAGTAAACTTGCAAGCAATACTAGGGCAAAAAGTTTCAATAAACTACAAACTAGAGTGAGAAAGAGAGATTACCTTGTCTTTGTAGAGATCATCGTTGAGTATATCATCAATACTCCAAGAAAAGACATGTTCCATCAAATCCTTTACAGCAGCAGTACCAGAAGAAGAAGGTTCTTCATGAATTTCTTTGGTACCAGAAGTTGATGCCATCCTATACTGTTACTGCTACTGCTACTATTTCACACTAAAACTCTTCTTCTTCTACTACGAGAGAGAGAGAGGGGGACAAAGGGGAACTGAAAGCCCTAGAAAAAAGAATTATGTTCGAAAAAAATGAAAAAAGTGAAATGAAATATTTTTGGGGAAAAGGGTTTAAGCGAGAACTTCTAAGGCGCGTTTGGCGTGACACTCGAGGGGGACTAAGTGTAACGGGAAAAATTGGAGTCCGGCCAGGCGATGACGATTTTCTGATTACAGCCACCCCTTGGTACGAAACAAGATGGCCGCTAACAATCTTATTAACTTCTCTTTGGTTTCCATTTGCTATCTTTGCCTTTATTTAATTTTTTCCTAATTCCTCGAAGGTTGTTAAACTTTTTTTTTTTTTTTTTTCATTGATAGTAAAATTAGGTCACAACAGGTTTCAATACATCAAGATTTGAGAAACATAATGACTAACCATACCCAGCGGTAAATCCAGAATTTTTAGACTGGGTAGCAAACAAAATAATACTCCCTCCGTCCCACATATATAGGCGGAGAGAGACAATTCTCTTAGATTAAGAAAATTACATGGGATTCATAATTTTATATGTGTTTTCTTGTTTTACCCTTCGTCTTATCTCCAACACATTTACCTATATACAATAAATATGGGTATATATGGAAAAATTCATCTTGGAAAGCAAAGTCCGCCTATTTAGTGGGACAAACAAAAACCAAAATTCCGCCTATATATGTGGGACGGAGGGAGTACACAACAAAAAGATCTAGCCAAATATCTTTTTCCATTGCACATAATGGATTTCTTTTTTCCATTGCACACATTCACGGTACCAAATACCAATGCCCAAGTGTCAATCAAGTTATATCCAACAATCAAGGACGGATTTATCAATTGATTGAACTACGTACAACCTATGATATTTAAAATATATAAACAAATCTAATGCGGAAAATAAATAACACAGACACCAGAAAATTTTTTTCAAATGTAGAAAAATCTCGGGGCCTAGTACAGCTTTGAACACCACACTGTATTAAGCCGCTACAGACTCGAGCCTACTACAGGTTAACTTCGGACTGGAATGTAGTTTAGCCCTAACCAAGTCTCACACCAATTAAGGTATGGTCGTGTTCCTTACGCCTCTAGAACCACGCCGGATTCTGCACACTTGATTCCCTTAGCTGATCTCACCCACAACTAAAAGTTGCTACGACCCAAAGTCGAAGACTTATAAACAAATCTGTCTCCCACAGATATGTCTATTCTTTATTCTGTTTTTGTTCGGTCTTTTGATACAAAGAGATAGGTGAACAGGAACCAACTAATAATTTGGTCTTATACTCCCGAAGAGCAGCCTAGAAATACCGGTCACCTCACAATAACCTAACTGATTAACATAACAAGTTACTGTGGAATCACAAGAGTCTGAGACGAAGAACTGTTGTGATTACCTTTTATATCTTACCTATAGGAGATAAATCTCGAGTAAATCTTAGAGAAGATAAAACTCAATACGATAGATTAAGTAAGATCAGAATACACAACTACGGAGAAAATAGTTGGATCTGGCTTCACGAATCCCAAATGAAGTGTTCAAGTTGTTAACCTATAATGGTTTTGGAAAAACCTAGGTTAAAGGAGAATTGACTCTGGTTTGCAACTAGGACACAGGAAAGTGTCGTGATTAGGTTTTCCAGTTGCTAGAATTCTCCCTTATCTAGCCTTTCAAATCAGGGTTGCTTACAATCAAAGCTAAGATAGCTTAGTAACAAAGCATTCAATATTCACTGTTAGATCTACGAAGTTGTCTCTAGTACATAATCAAGCGACTCTTAGATAAGTTTTGTTCACTAAAATATGACAATCAATCTTGACATACCAACGCTTGGTGGGTTCAACCGAGCTATGCTCTAACACTTTGAACTTGTAAAGACTTTCTAAGTATAGTAAGAGAAATATCGTCAGTACCCGGTTGAAAGACAATCCATAATCTTCCTTCATAGAGTCCAAACATGACTGCATAAAAAAATGATGGATTGTTCAAAGTATCCTGGTTGAATAGAATGGTATCTTGTTAAAGATCCGTTCGTTTTTTCCTCTCTAAATGTTCCACAAGATAAAAGGGTACATCTTGCCACTCCACATCTCCTATCTTCCCTCTAAACCTGCAAAGACTTTTTAAGCATCGTAAGAGAAATATTATCAGTATTCGGTTGAAATCCAATTCATAATCTTTCTCCATAGAGCCCAAACATGACAACATCAAAAACAAGAACAAAAAAAAAAATGTTGAATCGTCTCACAGTAACTATTACACAGACTATATCCTATGTGGTTACTAATATGCTTACGGTATAAAGACTCACTCAAACTAAGTCTGTTGTGGCAAAATAACCACAAAAAGTATTTTTTTCTTTTGCGGATAATTCAATCTCCATAAAAGAATCTAATCTGGATTACGTATCGACATATTCAATATTAATCTCATTCCAATTTTGAAATTTTCATTTAATTAAGAGTATTGTACTCAATTAATGCTTTGACTGGAAGAAAAAAAAGGTTATAGTATTATTCTCTTAAATAAAAATATTATAACCAGTTATAATCCCTTTTTTAATGACGTTGATATATATATATATATATATTCGAACAAAAGAAGAAGAAAAAAAACAACCGATAACGATATATGTTTTATTCACATTTCACAACACATTATGATTCACTATATCGATTTATACATATATGGCTCTTAAAACTACAATCTATCATATTAACATACCTTTTTGTAAATTTGTATGCATTTAAATGTAAGTTTGAACAGTTTCATCATGATTTTTTATTTTTTTTGAAGCATGCATTTTATTAAGTTAAACAGTTTCATCATGATGTTGAATGTCTTTGTTTTATATTTCTTTTATATTTTTGGTATGTGAGAATCTGTATTCCTATTGCTAGTCTTTGTTTTAGAGATATGAAAATGGATGGGCTTTTAGGTATGTTAGAGTTTTTTAAGTATAATTTTCATTAAAAAAAATGGGTCACTATCTCATCTTTTTATTGCCTTAGTTTTCTGCTTATTGTCTTAGCAGGCTAGGTTACTTATCAATATTAAGGTTTGTTTCAATTAAACTTTGGAATTTCTAAGATGTTGTGTTTGTATTAGTAGTTAGCTAGCAATGTTATAGAAAATGTCAAAATATTAATTGTTATTAACTACTCTTAAGTTGGATTCACAAGATAAGAAGAAGATGATTCATTGTGCTCGTATTATAGTTAGTTAGCAATGTTATAGAAAATGTCAATATATTAATTTTCACTAACTACTCTTAAGTCGGATTAACAAGATAAGAAAAAGATGATTCATTGACGATTAATGGAGTACATTTTTTTGATCATTGTACCATTAATGGAGTAGATCATTATAGTAGTTCATTAACATTTAATATGTAATTATGAGGAAATCAATCACACTAGAACATTACCTCAATGTAAGTGTAAGTTCTGTTATGTCACCTAAACTCATCGGAACCTCTTGATCGTTGACGGTTTGCGTTTTAACTATAACCATAGTGCCATATGGAACATCTCTCAAAGAAATCCGATGCGAATTGAAAACGTGATGACTAAATCCCTACCAATCCCTTGAAAATTTAATATATAATCAAATGGATTTCCTAGCATGAACCATGGGATGAAAAAATTGATAGTTTGAACGTCGTTAGAATCGTGAAATTCCATTGTTCGAAATTCTTGTTTCCTCCTTCCCTCCTTTAAAAAGCCTCTGTATTCGTCGTAATAATTCCGTTGAACTTATGTCGAATCAATTATAATAAGATCTTCCGTCAAGTGATTATGATTCTCCATTTTTTGTGGTGGTGACTGTAGTGGTGGTGATGAAACTGATATAGGGAGAGCGATGAAATTGGTAGAGAAAAAAGAAGAACAGGAGAAGTAATTTATAGGCTAAATTCATAATTTTTGTTAAATAATTGAAAAAGTATAGAGTTAGTAAATGTAACAGAAAATAAAAGAACAGCCTAATTAATTATGGGTTTCACGATGATGAACATCAACAACAAATGCCACCTTCCCCATCAATACGATTTAATTGATCACCCAATTTTTTTTTAATTCTATATGATAATGAACAACCTAAGTATGAAGTTTTGATGAGAGATTTGAATGAACAAATGAATGAGGATTGTTTACTTTGTTTGGTCATCTAATTTGGGAAGGAGAGAGTATATGGTTTCTTTTTTTTGAATTCTCACGCAAAATCTATTAAGAAATATTTTTGAGAAAAAAACAAATAAATGAAGAAACTCTATCCATTATTTATATCACTATTTTATTTTGCTTTTTTTCTTCCCATTTTCAAGGAGATGTCTTATTTTTCCTTTTTACATAACATACTGAGCGTCATACTTTTATATTTTATGTTTTTAACACGTGATGCACACTTACAATTGGTGTTGACCTCATGGTTATATTATTTTCCTATATATATTTTTTGTCTTTTTATTTAAGGTGTTTACTTAAGAACCCTAATGAGAACAAGTCTCTTGAGGGTGGCATTCAATTGACTTGGACTAGATTTAATATAAGTTTTGGCGAATTCAGGTCAATCAACATATGCAACATCCAACTATATATAGCTTACTTTTTACAACCAAGTTAACTCTTAGATCCATAAAAGGTCAGTATGTTAATGGTACTTTTTGTTTAAATGACATTTTTGTTTTCTTTTTATTTAATTGGCTTTTAAGGGTGAACTCGAAAATGAGGATATTTTATTATCCTTGACTCTAATCTTATTCGGGTTTTCTAGGAAACAAATCATAGTTGAACGTTATTCTATTGATTTGGTTGGATGTGTTTAGATCGTTTTATTATTGCTAAAAACATATACTCCCTCCGTTCCATTTTAGATGATGTTTTTGGAGTTTTCACGCAGATTAAGAAATGGAGAGAGATATGAAGATTTCCATCTATACCCTTGAGAAAAGTCTTCAAACATTAAATGTTATTAGTGCATTTAAAAATAAACTTATAGTTCCAAGACAAAACGTAAGGATATTATTGGTAGTTTTGTGGAAAAATATGAAAACTTTCAAGTATTATGGAACAAAAAAATAACCCTAAAACATCATCTAAAATGGAACGGAGGGAGTACTAAAGTTCCGTTGAAAACATAAAGTGATGTTACAAAATCAACGCCATGTGAAACCTGTAAATGATAAGAACAAGAATCCAGCATTACTATTAACTTGTTATGTTATTGCAAACTAATGCTACAAATTCCAAAACTGAAAGAGACCCGTGAAGACAACAAGAACTACTTGTATATATAGAGAGAGATAAAAGAGGAAAAGTTAAAGTTTTTCCGAATAATATTTCAGCACTATCACATATGTGCATTTGTCATGATTATACAAAATTACAAAATACCACAAAATGAATATAATATCTTCTGAAACAAAAGCACCAATCCATCTATCATTCCTAGTTTTCTCGTATCTTGGGTTCTCTTTGATCTTTTTTGATTGACTAGTCAAAATAGCTATCGCTTAGTGTCATTCTCGTACCTCCCATTCCTACTCCACCTCTCCTGCAACTTTCATGCTTTTCCATTTGACTAGTAAGTCTTCAACAGTCGACATGCTTTGAAACATCTTTTCCGAGCTTCACCATCTCTGACCATATACCCCTTTTTTCTCTTGTTATTAGTGGATCCTCATAGTTTCCCCATTAGTTCCTACCTAAAAAGATATTAATAAATGAGACAAAAAGATATTAATAAATGAGATAACGATGATATACCCCAGTTCTCCACAAGTAAACTTTCAAACAACCATCAATAAAAATGTATGCAAAATATAACGCTTGTGTATATGTGGGTGAAATGAATTAACCTTGAGTTTTTATTCCTCTTCCCTATTGTAATCGACTTTATCTCGAGAAATTTTTATAATTGAGCTACATTTAAAGGAAGTATAATAAAAAATATCAGAGTACTAAAAAAATAAATATTCTAGTCTTCAAATATTCAGTCTTCAATGTACCTGCACAAACAATTTGATTCCCTTGTGATCGATCACACATAAAACAGAGTCTGTTAACAATGGGTGATCACAAGTCCTATCTTCATATCTTCAATGAATAAAGATCAAATCTGTAATTGTTAAACCTTGATCTAGTTCGAGTGACCTTATTATATGCGGAGAGAATAATCACCGAATAAACAAACTAGGTGCAATCAAGATTCAACTTATACCGTTATTAAATCAAATTAATAATTGAAAACTAAAATAGCAGTACAATTTAGTTTCCCACCAATGGTACTACCAAAATCTTGTTGATCCCAATGAAGTCTTTAAATGAAGCTTACATAAGAGATTTCACTTAATAAGATACTTTCCTATTCGAGAGAGTATTATGAGAATACTACTAGTTGGCTTTCCTCACAGTACTAAAAGAAAAGTTATGTGTGTTAAAGGATAAGTTTGTAAGAAGAACAAACTTCACTTTTTATAATGATCAAGGTATTTTGGACACCAAGGAATTTCCAAAATCGCAAATACCAAAAGGTATGCAATAAATACTAAATTCGGTTTTTACTAAATTCCAACTGTTGTCCAAGTAATATACCGAAATTCTCATGGATGACAACTCAATATTATCTAGCATACAAGTATACTTTACTACTTCCTATGTCCGATTTAGCTTATAAAATTGCACTTTGCACGAATATTAAGAAATAGATAGAGAACAATTTTCTTTCCACAATATCCTTAGCTCGCATACCTAACTGCTTGTGACAGCCTTCCTGATTACCCACATCTTCCTGCTTCTGGAGTCAAAGGAATTATTTGGATAATTAACAATTCCTAATAGGAACAAACACGAGTTTTTAAATTAGGAACCGATTAACATATATGGACAAATTAGGAAAAAGTAATGGAGAATATCAATGTTATCTACTAAACCTGGACTAGATAAAAATCCAATTTTATCAACTAAATCCGTACGGAGGGAGTAATATATTATCCAGATATATGCTTTAATTACTGGGAAATCAAATGCATATAAATTCAATTACTTACTCCGCACTTCATCTTGTAGTCAGTGTGGGAAGCCGACTAGTAGTATTATTCGTAATACTTACTCCGGAGACGAGAGTAACCTAATTACTCGAAATCTCTGACGTACATTTCATTTAAAAGTCTTCTGTGGGATCTGTTAGAGCACTGCTCGGTCGAACTCGCAAGCGTTGCTATCTCAAGCTTGTTGTCAAGTTTGGTTGCCAAAACTATAAGTCTTGATTTCTAGTATACTTATAGCTAAGTCTCGGATTAGGATAGAAAGTGTAGTTGAGCATTAGACTTCACGACGTTTATCGATTGAAGATGAAGAACTACTAAGAGGAGCTTGTGTAACTTCATCAACAAAAGGTATATATGTAGAGACTTGAACTCATCTATCACTCAAAAGTCTATCTACTTTATCTCACATTTGAGACAAAAGTCGTATAGTTATATATACTTCGCTTATACACATTTGATATTTCGACCTGAGTTTAACTCGCTTACATATTTCTCGAATTATGTTTTGGTAAGCTTCAACCAAGTTCATCTTATATTCTTGACGAAAGTCAAAAGATGATCATGTGAAAATCGCCTGGCAACATCTTACATGATTTGTGTGAGACAATCATTTGATGTAGACTCGGAATGTTTCGTATTGATCATTCGATCACTTGAAAAATTTCTTTGAAGCTAATAGTTTGTGTGAGATAGCTATTGTCGTATTTTAAGAATGTTTCAATTAATGATTGAAATGAGAGTTTATAACAAATAACCATGATTGGATATAACACAATATGCGTACTTGTATGCTAACTGTTGCAAGTTATTCCAAATCCGGGAACCATAGTATGCATACCCGTATGCATACAGGTTGGTTTAGTGAAAGTCCGGAAACTTAGTATGCATACCCATATGGGTACTGGCGTAAAGTTCATGTCCGGAAATTCAAATGAGTTTGGAAGGTATGCGTACACGTTCGCATACTGGCGAACCCAAACTTAGTTCGACCACTTAGGTATGCGTACACGTTTGCATACTTGAGTAGGTTATGTTATAAAATCGGTTTGTTCATGAAGTATACATTTTTATATTAAGGAATGCAATCTTTTGCAAACCGTGGCTATAATGTTCATGAATTGATTCGAATGAATCAAAATCGATTTTGCTTCAATTGTGTCTTGTATACTTCTATGAAAATATAAACAATTGAACAACTCCACTAGTGGAAAATGGGGTTTTCCTGACCCACATCCCTGACCCTCAATAGCGGTCATTTGACTATAGACCCATAAGGACCGTCTCGAATTTAATAAAAAAGCGGAGCACATTCGAGAGTATTAATACTGGTCGTAGAATAAGATTTTTATTACCATTTTAGCCTTTAGACAGGGACCAATTCTATGACCGATGAATGTGGTTCTTGCTATGGTGGGACCAGCTTTCTATCTCATCTATGGCGGGACCCAATTTCTATCTTATCTCGTGGGCACCCCATTCTCTACACACAAAAATAAACCTCATCTTTCTTTTTATCTTCCTCTTCCATTGTCTCCCTCTTCGAAGCTCTTTCACAGCCGAGCTCAAAAAAAAAAATCGTGTTCTTTTTCATCTCCCAGATCCGCTATCTAAACCAATAAATCCTCCTGAAAAACCATTTTCCTCTTCATCTTTCCAGATCTGCTGTATTCGATGTAAAACATTTTCTTGCACCATTATTCCCCGTTTATTCTGTTTGTTCTTCCAGATTATGTTTGGTTTTAAATCTCTTTTGATTTTCTTGTAGGTGTTTTTTGTAAAAGACCCATTATCATCCTCAGTTGAAATCTCGAATAGTTGGGGATTTGGTTTAACCTTCACCAGAAAAAAAGGAAGTCAATAATCAACTGATTTGGTTCAAGCAGCCAAGAATCAACTGATTTACCAGAAATAAAGTCAAATTGATGGTTCGTTTTGATTTAATTTTGTTTTTTTTTCATGATAATAGAATTTATTGATTTATTTTTATTTTGGTGTTTATAGGAAAGTGCAAGTCTCTTGAAAAATTGTGCACTAGTTAACTAAGGTGTGACAAACAAAAGGGACCATATAGCACGCAACGATTCTGTTGAAGAGATCTGAGGTTTGTTTCTTAATTTTTCTTCTCCTTTTATTTAGGGGATTTTTGAACCGTCGAGGTTAATATCTCGTCATATTTGGTTCTTGTTATTTTATTTTATCTTGCTTGTAGCTTCTCAGTTGATATGTGATTCGATTGTAAGGGTTTTCGTGATTAGGTGTGAGAAGTAATTTGAAGCAATGGTTTTTGTTCCAACCAGTCAAAAAAATAAAATAATTCTTCAATAGACTGAGAATGAGTTCTCAGATCTGTAAATCAGCACGAAGAACTCTTATATCACTTACCTCTTCATTTAAATGCTCATCTCTTTCGAATGGGAAGTTCTATTTTATTTTCCTTCAATTTAAATTTTGGAGTTAGACTTTATCAATTAATTTAATTTTCTGAATCAGAGAGGTACAAAAGGCAATAGAGAAGTCAAATTGGTGGCTATTGTTGATGTTGTTCCTAAGGTTTGGCGGTGCTAATAGGAGGGGTGGTGGAGTTAACAGTGGTGTTGGGTATGTGGTAGAGTAAGATTATAAAGTACTCAATGTTTAGTTTCTCTCAGTACCTCTATCAAGGGTTTCTCTTTGTGTGTTTGCAGTAAGAAAAGGAGTATCTCTAAATGAAATCAGGGTGGAGGTATTAAGGTAATGGTGTTACATATATTGATTTAATGATCTTTCCTTATATGTTGTCAAATGATTAGTGATTTAAGGTTGCTGTTGCTAAGCTAGTTAGATCTCAAATGGATATTTTTGTTTGCAAGCTTTATAACAAATGTTTATTCTCTCCTGTAGATTCCTAGGTTCTATAAATGAATGATCTGAAATTTTAGTTAGTTGGTGTTATATGATGTTTGAAGAATGTTGTCAAATGGGTATTTTTCATCTGTATCGCTCATGAGCTGTATGATTAAATTTCAAAATAGGTTACTATTTAGTTGATTTGCAAAAAACAAAACCATTTCAAATATTAGTCACTACATTATATGCGCTATTGTTTTTGAAAGATTGGTACTTGTTTCTGAAATTTCGAAGATTGGTACTTGTTTTTGAAGTCTTACTCTAATGACTGTAAAGTAAGAGCCCGACGTCACGTACTGAAACCCATCAGATGGGTCAGTGTTCTGAATTAGCTTGCATACCTATAGGTCGCTCTCCACTTTTCTCATGTTCTGGTACTCTTATTGTGTCATATGCCCTGTATTCGTTTTGAACTCTAGATCAGTTCATCATCAAGAAGTTAGTCATTACGAGAATGCAAAACCTTGGAATGAAAGGTGTGATCTTGCATTCCCCCTGGACAGCACAAAATGATATCGGGAAATCTGATGTTGTTAATTTGGGTAGCTTAGGTTGCTCCATACTGGTAGAAGGCAAGCAAATATTCTAGTGAAACTATCACAATAGAAATTTATGGAGATAGTTTTGTTGCTAACTCTTTTTGGTACTCATATCTCTAATAATTGTGCATTATGATTTGGTTCACAGGCTCGCCTATGACTTGTACTCATCATGTAGTTAATGCACTGAGGAAAGCTAATTGCTCCAACAAAGGCTGCTGGCACTTGAGGGGTATGAATTACTATCCCATGAGTTCTTGTCATCTTCAGTTAGTTCTAAGAAATATTGCAGAGTAATTTCAATTTTTCTTTATTTTAGCTATTGCATAGTTTTGTTTCTGAATGTAACTTGCCTTTCAAGGTATGTCATTGATCAGAGGTTGTGATTGATAAACATAGATAATGGACCAACACCGCTCTGATTCAGGTAAATCACAAGAACCTATTTGAGCCTCGTTTCTTGTTATCATTTTAGTTGTTATTAATTTCTCTAAGTCTCATTACAAATCGTATTAAGTTTTAAGGGTATAGTTCAGGTTTCAGGATTTAAACTTGGGTGCGCGAAACATACATCAGAAGAAATAGTAAAGAAGTATGGTTCTGTAAGGTTAACTTCTGAAGTTGAAGGACTAACTGTGCTGAAAACAACCCAGGTGACAGTTTACCACTCTTCTCGCATCTTGGTCGTTGTAAAGCAATGCACTGGTGAATCAGACTTACATTACAATATGTTAGACAAAATTTATCAATTCTGAATCTCAGTTTTGTGGTTGTTATCTACATTTGACAATGAGATTTTGCATTTTTGCTTGGAAAGGAGCTTGAACATTTCTATGCCTCTTTGTATGCTGGGATTTATTATGAAATCTCAGGTTGTGTGAATATTTCGGTTATGTCTCACAACCAGGACCTTGCTCAGGTGCATAAATCATAGCTATAATCCAGTCATTGGACTTTATAACTGTTATGCATGTTAGGCTAGGAAGTAACCATTTTTCTTCCTTCCATATTACATATAAGAGATGGAGTCATGAGTGTAAGTCATCAATGATAGATTAGGCATTTTTGAGGGTCGCATGACTATCCACGCAATGACTGGTTAGTCTAGTTGGCTATTGTGATTTATTGAAATTAATTTCAAGAGTTATGGATTTGTATCTTATATTTACTCAGTCATGTGTTTCAGCAAAACAAAAGACTTTTGATGGTCCATCACGCAAGGATTGGAGAGGTGGAAGGGCTACTTCATTCAGTATCATTCCTAGCAGCACTGGTACATCCTTAAAGTTATTTTCTTTCCTGCTTTAAGCATTTTGAATCCGCACATCAATAACATTATAGTGCGAGAGAGTATTTTTAACTTTATGCGAATAACACTAATGTTCTAAATTTCTCTATATGCAAATCTAGTATTTTGTTCAAAATTTCTCTATATGCATCTTGCCCTTTAAATTTTTCTCATTAACAATTTTGATTCTGTATAAATCAGGTACAATATTCAACTGCCTAACAAATATGTCAGTTTCTAGTTTGGTCATTAGAAAAACATCGCATGTAAACTTGTTAGTTAATATGAATAGATCTACGTTCTTGGAACATGTCAGTTAGATGGATTACATTATGTGTTTCTGTTCATGTCTTCTTGTGAACTTGTTAGTCATAGAGTGCTAACTAAATCAGGTTAGTTTCAAGTTGTTCTACTGCATTAACTAAATCAGGCTACTTTGACTTATTTGCTTTATTTGTTAAGAAAGTACCTTTTTTTATTTGTGCAGGGATTCCTTCTCCTGAAAGTGAAGTACTAGGATCCTTACAAATTTGGTGTGTTCAGATTAGCTAGGTTTTAATATTTTGTAGAGTTTATGTGCCAAACTGGAGTATTTGTTGTTAAATTGGCTAGAGAATTGATGTTGACATTAATATTTTAGTGTTGAAGTTGTAACTTGTTAGATTTTAATAGATAGTTTGCTTTCTCATTTTTACTCTCCCTTACCAGCTTTAATTTTACTGTCATCCGAGTTTTGTTTGAATTTGGTTTTCGTTTGATTCTCATTTGAATTTGGTTTTCATTTGATTCTCATTTGAGTTTCATTTCTGTTTGATTTCAGATTTAGTCGATTCGATCGGGCAGATGACCAATCCGAATCTATTTTTTTATATTAAGATTTATATCTATGACTGATTGAAGACAGTCATAAAGTTTTGACCGTTAAAATCGGTCGTTGATATAAGATTTTCAACTACCCCCAGAGACACGTCATAGTTGAAAAAGACGCTCAAACAGCGACCCTTTCTTCGACCGACAAAGCAAGTCACGGATACGAGTTAAATGACTTGCTTTGTCGGTCGCGAAACTGCTGATTTCCACTAGTGTCCAGAACTAGTTTCATTTGAGTCAATTGAACTGGTTATGGTTAAGATGAATAAGGTTGATATGAAAGTGTTCATATGACTAACTTCGGTTAACTATTGTTGAGCCAACAAGGTGCACATGTTTAGGTACGGTTACTCATATCTAAATGAAGTCACTTTTCATTTGTATGTAACAAGCTAAGTTCGATCTAACGGTTGAAAAATATTAGCTTGAGTCTAATCAGGTTTTCATCTAATGGTGAATATTTAATGTTTTGTTACCAAGGTAACATTGATTGCAAACCCTGATTTGAATACTATATAAGGGAGACCTCTAGCAACTGGGAAACCTAATCCCCACACCTTTTGTGAGATACTAGTTCCGACTAGAGTCGATTCTCCTTATATTTTTCCAAAGCCCTGTAGGTTAACGACTTGAATACTTCATTGGGATTGTGAAGCCAGACCCAACTATATCTCTGTAGTTGCGTGTTCTGATCTTGCTGTTTTCTATCGTATTGAGTATTATCTTCTCTAAGATTTGCTCGAGATTTAATCTATGATAGGAAAGATAAAAAGTAGTCACAAACATCTTCGTCTCATCGTTTGTGATTCTACTATATCTTTTTTCTCTACTATACGATTAAGATTATTGTGAGGTGATTGATATTACTAGGCTGTTCTTCGGGAATATAAGTCTGGTGTATCAATCGGTTCATGTTCACCTTGATTTACCAAAAGACGGAACAAAACACTTAGGTATTTCTGTGGGAGACATATTTATCTATTCAATAGACTTTTCTGTGTGATACAGATTGGTTTATCAAGTCTTCGACTTTGGGTCATAGCAACTCTTAGTTGTGGGTGAGATCAGCTAAGGGAAACAAGTGCGCAGAGTCCTGCTGTGATTCAGAGGCATAAGGAACGCGACTGTACCTTGATCAGTGTGAGATTGGTTAGGGCTCAACTACATTCCAGTCCGAAGTTAACTTGGAGTAAGCTAGTGTCTGTAGTGGCTTAGTACAGTGTGGTGTTTAAATCTGGACTAGGTCCCGAGGTTTTTCTGCATTTGCGGTTTCCTCGTTAACAAAATTTATGGTGTCTGTTTTATTTCTTTTCCGCGTTATATTTGTTTATATAATTGAAATATCACGGGTTGTGCGTAAGTTCAATCAATTGTGAATCCAACCTTTGGTTGTTGATTAAATTGATTGACACTTGGATATTGGTTTTTTATACCGTCCAAGTTATTTCTTATATTCAATCGGGCTCGCAAATTCCTATTTGTTTGATTGCAGATTGAATTGAGAAATTGAGATATAACTCTTGGATACAATACTTTTCTTACGATTAAGTCTGATTGTCTAGTTGATTCTCTTGAAAGTATATTGGAGTTAGTCCATACATATTTCTAAGCGACATATTGGGTGTGGTTGTTAGACCCGCGCTTTTTCAGGACCAAAAAGGGTGTAAAAGTATATAGTCACTCCAACTAGATAGTTTGTTTGTTCCGTGATACGTCTCTTATGATATATAGTCACTCCAACTAGATCAAGGATCCATAAAGTTCATATTTGTTTTTAGATATGAATATAGGCTTGTAATCATCCATTGTTAATATACTTCTTTCTCCGCGTGATAGATCACAAGGAGATCAAGGTATTTGTGCAGGTACATTGAAGATCGAATGCTTGAAGATAAAAAGATATTCTTAAATATTATTCTGATCTTTGTGATGATACTTCATGCACACTTGATTGACTCGGATCTGACAAGTTTGTTTATCTTTGATATACATCTCATAACTTCTTGTATAAATTTGTGATCTATCATTTGGTGGTTCTGTTCAGAATCTAATAGATTGTAAACCTAAGGTTTGATTATCTCAATAATATTTATCTTGGTTGATCTAAACCGATACAAAGGAGTTTACTATTTTAAATGGAAGAGCCCTTTTTATGACTCAACAATATATCTCTGATTAAGTTCTTAAGATTGATAAAGTGGTTATCGAAAAAAGATCGGTGAAAAAGCGGGGGTACAACAACCACACCCAATATTTCGCTTAGCAATCTGTATGGACAAACTCCAATATACTTTCTAGAGAATCAACTAGACAGTCAGACTCAATTTAGACAAAAAGTATATCAAAGAGTTTATATCTCAATCTCTCGATTTGATATATACTCAAGCAAATAGAAATCTGCGAGTCTTTATCAAATACTAGAAAGATAAATTGGTGTTGATGGTGGTTTTTAGCTTAAGGTTAAAATCGTAAAACCATACATCTGACATGACATCACTACGACCACTAACGTATTTATTGAATCAATCAGCATGCCTACGTAAGAATTACCAGGGTACCTTTTTTTTATATATATATACACATGTCTTGTTCCACGGCAGAACCCTTAGTACTAACTGACATCACCTCTGTATATGCCTAACCCCGATCCTCTCACCGTGCCAATGGCAAACCATGCCAGCCACGTCTCTGCGCCAAAGTATTCCAACCATGCCATCCGCACCACCGTGCCAATGGCAAACCATGCCAGCCGCACCACCGTGCCAATGGCAAACCATGCCAGCCACGTCTCCGCATCAAGGCATGCCAACCATGCCAGCCGCACCACCTTGCCAATGGAAAACCATGCCAGCCACGTTTTCGCGCCAAGGCATGCCAACCATGCCAGCCGCACCACCGTGCCAATGGAAAACCATGCCAGCCACGTCTCCACGCCAAGGCATGCCAACCATGCCAGCCGCACCACTGTGCCAATGACAAACCATGCCAGCCACGTCTCTGCGCCAAGGCATGCCGACCATGCCAACCGCACCACTGTTCCAATGGAAAACCATGCCAGCCACGTATCTGCGCCAAGGCATACCGACCATGCCAACCGCACCTCCGCGCCAATGCCAAAGCCATGCCGGCCCTAAACCATGCCGCTGGCTGCCAAACGAAGGGTTGCAACAATCAACGTCCACCATTCCATCTGAGATGCAGATCTCAGCCGTCCAAGTTCGCCACCAAACGCATGGCAACTTGCAGCCCAAAGCCAAACATCACGATTTTCCCATAACCCTAATTTTGGCCGCGCCTACACTATGCCAAAGCCATGCCAGCCCTAAACCATGTCGCTGGCTGCCAAATGAAGGGTTGCAACAATCAACGACCACCCTTCCATCTGAGATGCAGATCTCAACCGTCCAAGTTCGCCACCAAGCACGTGGAAACTTCTGTCCCAATGCCAAAACTACACGGTTATACCAAACCCTAATTTTGGTCGCGCCTAAAGCGTGCACGAGCATGCCACCATGCCGCTGGCTACCAACATCCCTCCTGAATTCTTCATGAGTTTTACTTTGATTTGTTTTCACCCCCGAACGAGCTCAAAACCTAAATATTCCCGCGAAGGGAGATAGGAAAATCTTTTCCGTATAGAATGAAGATAGGAAATTCTTTTCCGTACAGAATGTAGGGGTGGACCATCAAAATCCGAGTCCGTACGAGAATTCTACAACGATTCTAGTAAAGGGCGCTAATTAGGGTTTCAGCATACCAAACCCCAATTTAGACAAAACCCCAAGCGCTTCCCTACCATGCCGGCCTTCCCTTCACGGCCGCTAAAACGAAGGCGTGCGGAAATCAACAACCACCCTTCCATCTTAGATGCAAATCTTAACCGTCCATGGTCGCCAGCTAACGCATGGTAACCTTTGGCCCAACGCCAAAACCCTAGTTTTGGCCACGCCCAAACCGCGCCAAGGCATGCCGACCATGCCACATGTGCCAATGGCATGCCTTGCCAGCCACCTTGCCGTGCCTAAGCCATACCATGCCGTCCTTCCATTCACGGCTCCTAAAACGAAGGCGTGCGGCAATCAACGTCCACTTTTCCATCTTAGATGCAAATCTTATCCGTCCAAGCTCAACAGCCAACGCATAGTAACCTTTGGCCCAACGCCAAAACCCTTGTTTTGGCCACGCCCAATCCGCGCCAACGCATGCCGACCATGCCACATGTGCTGATGGCATGCCGACCATGCCACATGTGCCAATGGCATGCCGTGCCAGCCACCTTGCCGCGCCTAAGCCATACCATGCCGTCCTTCCCTTCACGGCTGCTAAAACGAAGGCGTGCTGCAATCAACGACCACCCATCCATCTTAGATGAAAATCTTAGTCGTCCAAGGTCGCCAGCCAACGCATGGTAACCTTTGGCCCAATGCCAAAACCCTAATTTTGGCCATGCCCAAACCGCGCCAAGGCATGCCGACCATGCCACATGTGCCAATGGCATGTCGTGCCAGCCACCTTGCCGCGCCATAACTCAGTTTCGTCTGTGTACATGGCAATATCTCTTTGACACGTTGCATCCTAAAATTGGCTCCCACTATTTTTTAATATAAAAGAAAATACTAAATTTCAAAGCAGAAACTCAAAAGGAAGAAAGAAAAAAGTAAAAATAAAGCTAATATTAAAGAGAGAGCGTTGAGAGCGTCGGTATGAGAAACTCAAAGCAATCAATTAAGGGCTTAGTCAACCCCCCCATCTTGCTGCCCTTAGAATCATACTCAACAAGTTCAGGCATCTCTAGGCCAGCTCACGTGTCAACACTATCTTACGTGTCGCGAAGGTAGTTGGCTCAACAATTGAATTCCTCAAACCTTGTGGTTGGCTCAACAATTGAATCCACGAAATATAATTCGTAACTCGTAGAAAGAGCTGTAATGAAACCCCTATCATCATTGAAATGAGTAAAGAAAGCAAGAAGAACTTTACCTTTGTTTCTTTTGGAACTTTTCTCAAACACTTGCTATGCAGTTTTGCTGGTGTTGGTTGCAAACTTTGACAATTCTCAAAACTGAAACTAACCATATTTAAGCTACAATCTACACATGCGAGAGAAAACTCTTTAATTTTCAAGCTTCAATTTTTAATTTAACTCTCAATTTTTTGTATCCCAATTGAAAATCGCAATTAAAATATTTCAATAGCAGTACCCGTCAAAAAAAAAATCGAGCACGACAAGAATAAATCAGCACCGTTAGCACCAGCAGCGTCAAGCGAGAACCCCATCAACAACAACAACCAGTTATGCCGCCAAGCACCATCTCTCCCACTGCCATATCATCTCCAAAAAATTACCAAATGAATAGCGCAAATGCAATCTTTTGAAACAAACCCCTAAGTTTTCTATCGATTTTGCGGAGAGAATAATAGGTTGTTCAGAACCAGAGAGAAGAAAGGAAATAATAATGGAGGAACGAACGATATGGCCCGATCTAATTCCTTCTGCTTAATAAGTGGCTTCAACTAAAGGGTCTAATAGTAATCTGGGTACTCAATTTCTCATCTCGGTCAACGAAAATTTGACCGTCAATATGATAAATTGACTAAACTAACTGATTTGGATGGAAAAGGGAAAATAGGCCTATATTTGTAAAAGTGAAAAAACGGGGATAGATTTGTCTACGGGTATAATGATGTGGTTCTGAAGTTGTTTGTAAAGTGGTAAGAAAGTTCGTTCAACTCAGACTTGTAAAGGTTTGGTTTAAGAAAATACGAAAAACAAAGAAAATATATATATACAAGTTTGTCACAATATCGAGAGGTACTAGGACTCAGGATTCCACCATAAAATTCATTCATGCGATTCATATATTTATTCTAGACAATTATAGCTCAAATAATAATAAAATATTGACTCTGTTTCTTTGCCAAGGTAGATTGTTAAAAGATTGACTGTAAATCACTAGCATGACGCATCAAAAGCACTTAGACCAAGCATACATCATCATACGACATCAAAATCAATTAAGAAAAATCATAAAACGATTGATAATAGTGCAAGTAGTCATAAAAGAATTAAATATAATTACCACATGCATGAAATATGGCTTCCTCCGTCATCCCAGTGTTGGGGTTTAGCTCCTCATGTTACTCACGTGCTCAAAGTAGGTGTTCATAGCTCAAAAGGGTGAAAAACAAGAAAACTACTAAAGCGGCGACTTTGTAATGAGATATACTTATTCAGAAGTCACCGTTATTCTGAGAGGAACCCTAACCGACTGTTGCGAATTCTATTAATTGTTGGAAAAATTATTCTGAATATTACAAATTGATTAAATTTGAAACTAAAGGCCACGGATTCTGCGACTTTCCTTAAGTGCTGTTGTGTGTTCTTCTTCTTCCTCGTGCCTGTGAATTGTGAAATCGACTCTGCAACTCCTAAACTTCTCTGCAACTACCCCCTAAAGTCTCAACCCCCCGCTGTGACTCCAAACCACCCTTTTTATACGTAACAGGGCTATAAAATTTCACGAAATCTCTTCTTCCAAGTCACGGCAATATTTCCTTTTTTTTTTTTTTCTCGTACGCGCCTGCTGTGGTATCTAAACTTTCCAGATTTGGTATAGGAGAGTATATCTTCTCCCAAGTGCACGTAAACTCCAAAAATAGAACCAAAGAGATCCCGAGATATCCTCCAAAGTCTCACGGCCTCAACAACAAAAACCCGAGTTTCTTATCCTCCCCTGTTTCGATCCAACACAATGATGCAGCCAATTCTGATAGATTGAAACACCCATACCAGCTCTCTTATGCTCTAACAGGACCATCCCAAACCAAAACACCGATTGAATCTCCACCGGAATATCCCAACAGAGCCCAAAAATCGTGATAAGCTATCCTCCCCTGTTCAGCTCAAAACTCCATATAGCGTCATGTATTTTCGAATCTGGAAGACCTACCAACCCTGTTTAGTCGTAATGGGTGGTGGTACCAATCAAAGCGACCATTTAATGCATTTTTGAAACTCGATCAAATCTCTTTGCAAATCATCGCAAAAAACCGAATTTTGAATTGATTATTCATAAAATCCGTGGAGAAGAAAATAGTCACCCCCTATCCAGAGTAGGGATGCGAATAGCAGGTGTCTAAGGGTGACCTAAAGGTGCCCCTTAGTAATTTGGGTACCCCTTATCCATAGCGAGAGTCCGAATAGTAATTTTCTCCCACGAGCGCAAATACCACTTTGGACCCAATTTTCCCGCAAAAGCTTATTTCTCCAAAAACACCTACAAAAACATAAAATACCAAAATAAGTACAAAATCGACCACTATCAATATAAAGAATCGAGACAAATTAGACACAAAAATGTGTCTATCAAATAATAACAGGGGTACATCTGTTTATAATCCTTTATTTTTCTTTCTCATGTTTTCTCATTCAGGTTTCTCAATGCGATTTTTACAGCTTGAAACTACACCCGACGAAGATGATATAAGATTAACCGATCTAATCATGGTAATACGGTGTCTGCATCTATTCTTCTTCCTCTACTCTGTTATAATCAAATATACACAAAAGGAGTTTTCAACTTTGGATCAAATAGGGAACACAAAATTGGTCAAATAGACCAAAAGCAAGAATTCTTGGGTGAAATAGATTTCTAGGTTTAGATACTGTTTATATAGCCAAAAACCAGAAATATACTGTTTAAATAACCAATTTGGTTATTTCACCCAGAAAAAATAAAATAAAATAATGTTGATTACACGAAATATCCTTAAAAATCACTGTGTATAAGCAAAAGAATCTTGAAACCACTGAATTGAGTTTTTATCGACCGAAAGTTCATTTCTTTCTTCTCTAGGTGAGTTTTTTCAGATCTTTGATGGTGATGAACGATTGTGGAATCGGATTTTAAGATATTAGATTGAGATTAAAAAACTTAAGGTTTTATTGATGTTGAATTGAATCTGAGTTTGATTTGAGAAATTAAGCGATGGATTTGTTGTTTCAGTGAATTCATGAGTTTGAATGGGTTGCAAGGACTGATTAAAGGTGTTGGTTATGAAGTCGAGAAGTTAATGAGATAAAGGTCTGTTGATGGTTGAAGTTCCGATTAACGTAGGATTTACAATGAATTCGAGTTCTAAACAAATCAGGAATGATGGGTTTTGTTTGAATTGGGTTTCTGGGAATGATTCTGATGTAATATCCAAGATGGGAAGAAGACAAAGAAGAAACGAGGAGATCTGTGTTGTTGTGAATTTAAGGATTGAGCTCGATTTGAGAACAAGAAGAAATCAGAATTGTGGTTTTGAGATTGGTACTGCTGTTGTGGTGATGAACAAAGAAAGTTGGGATTATGCTGTTGATGTTGAGATTGAGGAAGACAATGGTTGCAGGTGATTGCAGGAGGAAGATTCAAATTTAATTGTATAACATGCCTATACTGTTGGATATTAAGAGTTTCATCCTGCCTATTTTGGATATTAGTTGTACATTAAGAGTTTCATCCTGTCTATTTTGGATATTAATTGTACATTCAGAGTTCCATCTAAACTCTATTGATTTTTTGATGCTCTGTTAGTGGTTATTAAGAGTGCTAAGGCAGTTTTTAAGACAGTGCAACATGCCTATACTGTTTTCATTTCCATTTCTTTTACAATGATAGGGGTGCAGATATCCTATATTATGATGCCTATACTCAGTTGATTATGTTCAATTTAGACTGTATTGAATTTTTTTAAGAGTGCTAATGCAGTGCATCATGCCTATGCTATTGGATATTAAGAGTATCATCCTGCATATACTGTTGGATATTAAGAGTTTCATCATGCCTATACTGTTCGATATTAAGAGCTTCATCCTGCCTATTTTGGATATTAAGAGTTTCATGCCTATACTGTTGGATATTACTTGTACATTCCCTTCAGTTTCATCCTGCCTATTTTGGAAAAAAATGATATTTTTGGCCAGGATGAAACTTCATCCTTCATACTCTGACAAAAAATTCTATTTTTTTTCAACCCGCACACTCTTATACAGGTTAGGATGTAACCGGGTTAATTGTACATTCCCTTCAGTGTTCACTGTAAAAATTGAATGTGTTGATTTAGTTTAATTGTACACTCTGAAAACAGTTTTTGTACAGGCTAGGATGTAACCAGGTTTCATCCAAGCCTGGTTACATTCTGACAAAAAATTGCAGTTTTGTACAGGCTAGGATGTAACCGGGTTTCATCCAAGACTGGTTACATTCTGACAAAAAATTGCAGTTTTATACAGGCTAGGATGTAACCGGGTTTCATCCAAGCCTGGTTACATTCTGATAACAAATTGCAGTTTTGTACAGGCTAGGATGTAACTGGGTTTCATCCAAGCCTGGTTACATTCTGACAAAAAATTGCAGTTTTGTACAGTCTAGGATGTAACTGGGTTTCATCCAAGCCTAGTTATATTCTGACAAAAAAAATATATTTTCAACCTGCAAATTTAATCATTTCTGGCTAACATATTCAAACACATATGCAGAGTGCAGATAACCTATACTGATAAAATGGAAGTATAGGCAATTTTCAGTAAAAAAAATCATATTTAATTAACCTGCAATTCAGTGATAGACGAATCCCGGATCATAAATGTATGTGAAGACAGAGTTCAACAAAATAAAAGTACTTCTAGATGAACTACATTAATAAAAAATTTCTAACGACTTATTTTTCTAAATAACCTAAATACATCAAACTTTCCAGAAACTATTCTCATCATTGAGGATTTCATATGCGAGATCTGTTTGCCATCCACATTCACATCATCCATTTCGCCATCCACATACACATCATCTATATTCCTTTTGCTTGATTCACCACCCCATGTTCACATCATGCCTATTCTTGGTACTTCTTTCAAAGACCAACACCCTTCTTGATATTGCTTCCTGCAAAAATTTAAATCAAAACCAGTTAAATCCTATTTTGAAGTTGGATGAAAATCAGCTTCATCATATATTTTAAAGATGGATGAAAACCAGTTTCTGCAGGTATCAGATGAAAACCAGATACATCCTATATATTCGAGCTAGATGAAACCCAATTTATATATCTCATCTTTGATGATTCAACAATAATGGCATTAACACATATTAACATGGTCGGAAGAAACAAAGACGTGACTCATATATAATATGTCATTACCACATATTAATCGTAAATTTAACCCGAATGAAACTACTTCCATCCTAGTATAAAACATGGATGAACCATGTACACCATAGATTAACCATCATATTCATCTTAGTTTAAAAATACATGAAACCAGTTTCATCCAAACCAAAACAATTTCAACACAATTTCAGTTCAACCCAAAACAGGATGAAACCAGTTTCATCCAAACCAAAACAATTTCAGTTCAACCCAAAACAGGATGAAACCAGTTTCATCCAAACCAAATTCAATCAATTTCACACTAGATTTTACAAAAGTTAAACCTAGATGAAACCCATTTCATCCAAACCAAATTCAATCAACTTCAAACTAGATTTTACAGAGCTTAAATATAGATCTAACCACTTTCATCTAACCAAATTCAATCAATTAAGATAGGGTGAAACCAAGTTCATCCCAGTTTAAAGCTAGACGAAATCGTATCCACCCCAAATGAGTACATGATGAACCCATTTCCAATACCAATCAAGATAAACATATAAACACGATGAATTAAACTATTTTCAATGTAATCAAAGACAATTAGGGTCTGAAGCTTACCAATCTGAGCATATATTTCAATTAACACAAAACCCTTTTTTGGATATTTCAATTCTCAAATTGTGAATTTGAGAAATTTGAATTAGGGCATCAGAAATTTCTTTATGGACGGTGGTGGTGGTGGTGGCAGCGTCGGTGACGGTGTTGGATAACCATGATGTTGTCGAAGACGTTGGTGTTTTCTGGTAGTAGAGATGGTGATGGTGGTGTCGATGTTGGTGGTGGAGAAACTTGATGTCTGTCGATGGTGGTATTGGTGTTTCTGGTAGTGGAGATGGGATTAATGGCGTTGATAACGGAGGTGGAAGAAGATTATGTTGTTGATGGTGGTTCCGGTGGGATGGTAGACGGTGGAGGAATTTGGTTCTCATCTGGTTTGAGAGAAGATGAAGATGAAGGCGTTGGTGGTTTTGGTGGACGTGGCAGGGTAGTTGTGTCCATTTCAACTAAAAGATTCTTTTGGCCATTTGACCCATACGGAAAGCTTACCCGTCCATTTGACCCAGGAAACATACCTTTTTGGCTATATAGCCCATTTTCTGAATAGGGAAGGAAAAATAGAACAACCTTCAGGAATCAATTAAGGTAAGTACATACCAAGATGCTACCGTGAATCAGGAACTAAATAAATCCTTTTAATGATTTTATTTAACCCATTTTAATAATTTTGTGATTTTGTTTGCGTAAGGCACAAACCTAATTTAGGAGTACTATGCCGGTGTTTCTAGATTAATACGTTTCTTATTTTGTTTTGAACTGTAATGAATTTTAGGAGCACTATTGGTGTTTCCGGATTAATATGTTTCTTTGTTGCATAGTGGGGGTTTATTGGGAAATAAATTTATGTTTTAAATATATATTCCCAACAATCCCCCACTTATATTTTTAAAACATTGAGCAAGAATGTATAGAGTTGTGCATAAGCAAAGGTGTCTCGCGAATTGAACCTCTACGTAGTGTTAATATGCTCTCTTAAAATCTGACAGTAAAGTGAACATAAGTCTTGAACTTTAGGAGATAAAAATATTGCTTAACACACACGACTATACTAGTGTAAAGTCTAAAAGCCAGCACATTACGGACCCTGTGCTTGTATCCCAGTTTAATGAATGATCTAGAGAACTGCCCGTATTCTCATAGAAAGCGGCCAAACTTTCACATTCATATAGGTGAGTTTATCAAGAGTACTCCTGAAAGTACCCCACTCTAAATAGAGATATAAACATCATTAAGAGTTTAAAAATTAAAAAAATTAAAATTAAACTCAACCTCTACTCGCTTCAGGATATCATGCTGTGGGATGAATTATTCAAAAGCATGACCCTCGCATCTCTATATTATCTATGACTTGGTGTCCCATTTGAACCTATATTTTGGGATCTAACTTCATAGGTAAGGTTACCCTTTTGAACCTACTTTTGAGACCTTGAGTTATAGGTTGGTAAACGCATCATAAATAACTCAATCTCAATAATGCATATCATCCATGACTTCGTCTAGTCCCTTTGAACCTATTTCTAGGTTGGGTATCCATTATAGATGATTCAATCTCAATGGGCATCAACCTCATCCCATAAGATGTATTTACATCTTCTTATCAATCCTTTCGTCAAAGGACTAATGAAAACTCTTTTCAGACACTATATAATCCATTCTCATAATATCAACTCTTATAGTTGTCGTTGCATGCATTCTCAATTCTTGCAATAGCCGTGTACTATCACATTGGATTAATATGTCTGTTCCTCTATCTATTAGAGGATCGAATCGCTACATCCCTTAAAGGATTCAACTGAAAGGATGTCTAATCAGCTTCGCAATATCCTTAAAGGATTACAGTAACCATTTAGATAGTGTATTTCTAGGCATAAGATGTGTTTGAGACACCTCATAACCTTCTCAATATTTTACCAATTTTCCATACAAACATTAAGTCAACTCTCATCTCTAATGTAGATCCGAGTTATCATAACTAAACCAGGATTGGTAAATCTGAATATAAAACCCCCACTATGGAAGCAATATATTACACCCCCACTACAAAAAATACTTATATATATATATATATATAGTCAATCACGTATCAAAGAAGCATACTGAGCTACCATACTCGTGTCTAGTGCAATCATACACAATCTCAAAATCATTAGCACTAAACCAAATGAGTGAAAACTTATTTACAGTCAGACTATATATATTTCTGTCTCTTTTAAAAATTCTATTTTCATTGAAATGAAAATTAATCCAAAGAAAAGAAAAATTCGTTTCAAAAATATACACCATCTTCACTCAAGTCTTTCATGTCAAATAGCAAACTAAGCATGTTCTCAGTTTCATTTTCATCCTATAAGTTAGAATAAAAAATCAAAAAATCATTTATGCATACAAAACAAAGAGTATTGTGCATTTCACTTTCATCAATTCTGAAATCATTCGGATGAATCAAGTAAACAATTTTTATTTTATAACTTGTTTTAAAGTTGTTTTTCAGAATATACATGATAACTTATCTAACTTATATTGATTTCTTTTATTGTAGAAACTACACAGTTTTCCATGCTTGGTTTACATAGATTCTCATCCTTAACTTACACAAAAGTATATATTTCTACTTATGACTATAACAAATCATACATTGTAGAAACAACATCAACAAAACAAGCATGTAAGTTATTTAGCGACATGAATGCAAGAGTCAACAATTTTTTTGTTTGCTTGTCTAAAAATAATAGGCTCATAAAAACTTGTTTTCAAAGATTTAATAGTTTGAAGAACAAAGTTACTCTTTATAAGAAGTTATTTTCCAGCAACAAAATATTCATGACTAACTTTTAGTCTCATTATAGTTATGCATTTCTAGGTTCATTCTTAGTAAATTACTTGTCACCTTCATTTTTCAAGTTCCTCTAATTTAAATCAAAGCTGTTAAAACATAGGGTATGGTACCCCCACTATTTTTTGACTCAAACAAGAATTTCAAAACAATATCCAAAGATCCCCAAAATTGTGAAAAAATAATAAACCAATGATCTAAACACAAAACGTTTTCCACAATATAGAGAAAAATTCAAATAATTTTCTTGAAAGCAACATTGCCTAATATTCACTACTCAAAAATCATATTTGATATCAAGACAAGTTACTCGAAGCATCTTTATAAAATTCTCAAATACTTTATTTCATCCAATCCCACTGCAAGTTGCGTAAGATTTGAAAATGTACATGCTTTTATGAGTTAGGTAAGATTATTCCATACTTGTTACTCAAAAATTCACCAAGTTCATAAGAAAATATAACATGCTCATATTCATCACTAACTCGTTGATTTCCCAAAAAGCATGACAAAATCTCATATTTCAAATATTCAAAATTCAATTTATGTTATGATAAAATTGTAATATAATATTCAAACATTTTATCCATAACTTATCATTTGTAGCAGTGCAATCACTAGTGGAAAATGGGGTTTTCCTGACCCACATCCCCGACCCTCAATAGCGGTCATTTGACTATAGACCCGTAAGGACCGTCTCGGATTTAATAAAAAAGCGGAGCACATTCGAGAGTATTAATACTGGTCGTAGAATAAGATTTTTATTACCATTTTAGCCTTTAGACAGGGACCAATTCTATGACCGATGAATGTGGTTCTTGCTATGGTGGGACCAGCTTTCTATCTCATCTATGGCGGGACCCACTTTCTATCTTATCTCGTGGGCACCCCATTCTCTACGCACAAAAATAAACCTTATCTTTCTTTTTATCTTCCTCTTCCATTGTCTCCCCTCTCAGAAGCTCTTTCTGGTAGAGCTCAAAAAAAATCGTGTTCTTTTTCATCTCCCGGATCATTATCTAAACCAATAAATCCTCCTGAAAAACCATTTTCCTCTTCATCTTTCCAGATCTGCTGTATTCGATGTAAAACATTTTCTTCAACCATTATTCCCCGTTTATTCTTGTTTGTTCTTCAGTTATGTTTGGTTTTAAATCTCTTTTGATTTTCTTGTAGGTGTTTTTTGTAAAAGACCCATTATCATCCTCGATTAAATCTCGAATAGTTGGGGATTTGGTTTAACCTTCACCGAGGAAAAAGGAAGTCAAGAATCAAGCTGATTTGGTTCAAGCAGCCAAGAATCAACTGATTTACCAGAATTAAAGTCAAATTGATGGTTCGTTTTGATTTAATTTTGGGTTTTTTTCATGATAATAGAATTTATTTATTTATTTTTATTTTGGTGTTTATAGGAAAGTGCAAGTCTCTTGAAAAATTGTGCACTAGTTAACTAAGGTGTGACAAACAAAAGGGACCATATAGCATAGCGATTACATTGAAGAGATCTGAGGTTTGTTTCTTAATTTTTCTTCTCCTTTTATTTAGGGGATTTTTGAACCGTCGAGGTTAATATCTATCTGGTTCTTGTTATTTTATTTTATCTTGCTTGTAGCTTCTCAGTTGATATCTGATTCGATTGTAAGGGTTTTCGTGATTAGGTGTGAGAAGTAATTTGAAGCAAGGGTTTTTGTTCCAACCAGTCAAAAAAATAAAATAATTCTTCAATAGACTGAGAATGAATTCTCAGATCTGTAAATCAGCACGAAGAACTCTTAGATCACTTACCTCTTCATCTAAATGCTCATCTATTTCGAATGGTAAGTTCTATTTTATTTTCCTTCAATTTAAATTTTGGAGTTAGGCTTTATCAATTAATTTAATTTTCTGAATCAGAGAGGTACAAAAGGCAATAGAGAAGTCAAATTGGTGGCTATTGTTGATGTTGTTCCTAAGGTTTGGCGGTGCTAATAGGAGGGGTGGTGGAGTTAACAGTGGTGTTGGGTATGTGGTAGAGTAAGATTATAAAGTACTCAATGTTTAGTTTCTCTCAGTACCTCTATCAAGGGTTTCTCTTTGTGTGTTTGCAGTAAGAAAATGAGTATCTCTAGATGAAATCAGGGTGGAGGTATTAAGGTAATGGTGTTACATATATTGATTTAATGATCTTTCCTTATATGTTTTCAAATGATTAGTGATTTAAGGTTGCTGTTGCTAAGCTAGTTAGATCTCAAATGGATATTTTTGTTTGCAAGCTTTATAACAAATGTTTATTCTCTCCTGTAGATTCCTAGGTTCTATAAATGAATGATCTGAAATTTTAGTTAGTTGGTGTTATATGATGTTTGAAGAATGTTGTCAAATGGGTATTTTTCATCTGTATCGCTCATGAGTTTGTATGATTAAATTTGAAATAGGTTACTATTTAGTTGCTTTGCAGAAAACAAAACCATTTCAAATATTAGTCACTACATTATATGCGCTATTGTTTTTGAAAGATTGGTACTTGTTTCTGAAATTTCGAAGATTGGTACTTGTTTTTGAAGTCTTACTCTAATGACTGTAAAGTAAGAGCCCGACGTCACGTACTGAAACCCATCAGATGGGTCAGTGTTCTGAATTAGCTTGCATACCTATAGGTCGCTCTCCACTTTTCTCATGTTTTGGTACTCTTATAGTGTCATATGCCCTGTATTCGTTTTAAACTCTAGATCAGTTCATCATCAAGAAGTTAGTCATTACGAGAATGCAAAACCTTGGAATGAAAGGTGTGATCTTGCATTCCCCCTGGACAGCACAAAATGATATCGGGAAATCTGATGCTGTTAATTTGGGTAGCTCAGGTTGCTCCATACTGGTAGAAGGCAAACAAATATTCTAGAGAAACTATCACAATAGAAATTTATGGAGATATTTTTGTTGCTAACTCTTTTTGGTACTCATATCTCTAATAATTGTGCATTATGATTTGGTTCACAGGCTCGCCTATGACTTGTACTCATCATGTAGTTGATGCACTGAGGAAAGATAATTGCTCCAACAAAGGCTGCTGGCACTTGAGGAGTATGAATTACTATCCCATGAGTTCTTGTCATCTTCAGTTAGTTCTAAGAAATATTGCAGAGTAATTTTAATTTTTCTTTATTTTGGCTATTGCATAGTTTTGTTTCTGAATGTAACTTGCCTTTCAAGGTATGTCATTGATAAGAGGTTGTGATTGAGAAACATAGATAATGGACCAGCACCGCTCTGATTCAGGTAAATCACAAGAACCTATTTGAGCCTCGTTTCTTGTTATCATTTTAGTTGTTATTAATTTCTCTAAGTCTCATTGCAAATCGTATTAAGTTTTAAGGGTATAGTTCAGGTTTCAGGATTTAAACTTGGGTGCGCGAAACATACATCAGAAGAAATAGTGAAGAAGTATGGTTCTGTAAGGTTAACCACAAGTTGAAGGACTAACTGTCTTGAAAAAACCCAGGTGACAGTTTACCACTCTTCTCGCATCTTGGTCGTTGTAAAGCAATGCACTGGTGAATCATACTTACATTACAATATGTTAGACAAAATTTATCAATTCTGAATCTCAGTTATGTAGTTTTTATCTACATTTGACAATGAGATTTTGCATTTTTGCTTGGAAAGGAGCTTGAACATTTCTATGCCTCTTTGTATGCTGGGATTTATTATGAAATCTCAGGTTGTGTGAATATTTCGGTTATGTCTCACAACCAGGACCTTGCTCAGGTGCATAAATCATAGCTATAATCCAGTCATTGGACTTTATAACTGTTATGCATGTTAGGCTAGGAAGTAACCATTTTTCTTCCTTCCATATTACATATAAGAGATGGAGTCATGAGTGTAAGTCATCAATGATAGATTAGGCATTTTTGAGGGTCGCATGACTATCCACGCAATGACTGTTAGTCTAGTTGGCTATTGTGATTTATTGAAATTAATTTCAAGAGTTATGGATTTGTATCTTATATTTACTCAGTCATGTGTTTCAGCAAAACAAAAGACTTTTGATGGTCCATCACGCAAGGACTGGAGAGGTGGAAGGGCTACTTCATTCAGTATCATTCCTAGCAGCACTGGTACATCCTTAAAGTTATTTTCTTTCCTGCTTTAAGCATTTTGAATCCGCACATCAATAACATTATAGTGCGAGAGAGTATTTTTAACTTTATGCGAATAACACTAATGTTCTAAATTTCTCTATATGCAAATCTACTATTTTGTTCAAAATTTATCTATATGCATCTTGCCCTTTAAATTTTTCTCATTGACAATTTTGATTCTGTATAAATCAGGTACAATATTCAACTGCCTAACAAATATGTCAGTTTCTAGTTTGGTCATTAGAAAAACATCGCATGTAAAATTGTTAATTAATATGAATAGATCTACGTTCTTGGAACCTGTCAGTTAGATGGATTACATTATGTGTTTCTGTTCATGTCTTCTTGTGAACTTGCTAGTCATAGAGTGCTAACTAAATCAGGTTAGTTTCAAGTTGTTCTACTGCATTAACTAAATCAGGTTACTTTGACTTATTTGCTTTATTTGTTAAGAAAGTACCTTTTTTTATTTGTGCAGGGATTCCTTCTCCTGAAAGTGAAGTACTAGGATCCTTACAAAGTTGGTGTGTTCAGATTAGCTAGGCTTTAATATTTTGTAGAGTTTATGTGCCAAACTGGAGTATTTGTTGTTAAATTGGCTAGAGAATTGATGTTGACATTAATATTTTAGTGTTGAAGTTGTAACTTGTTAGATTTTAATAGATAGTTTGCTTTCTCATTTTTACTCTCCCTTATCAGCTTTAATTTTACTGTCGTCCGAGTTTTGTTTGAATTTGGTTTTCGTTTGGTTCTCATTTGAATTTGGTTTTCATTTGATTCTCATTTGAGTTTCATTTCTGTTTGATTTCAGATTTAGTCAGATTCAGTCAGGCCAAACAGCCAATCTGAATCTATTTTTTTTTATTAAGATTTATATCTATGACTGATTGAAGACAGTCATAAAGTTTTGACCGTTAAAATCGGTCGTTGATATAAGATTTTCAACGACCCCCAGAGACACGTCATAGTTGAAAAAGACGCTCAAACAGCGACCCTTTCTTCGACCGACAAAGCAAGTCACGGATACGAGTTAAATGACTTGCTTTGTAGGTCGCGAAACTGCTGATTTCCACTAGTGAATGATCAAATTCAACAAATTTCTTATCTCACTCTTGTTTATAACAAGATATGAACATCTTGTTATTAACAAGTTGAACATCTTGGAAACTAGATATATCTTTAACAAGATTGTTCTACCCAAAGTAAACTTTTAGGCTATACCAATACCGAAAGTCCTAGTGATGTGAGTATATCTCAACGCCACTTTCTTTCAAAACGATTTGGTTCAACTTTTGAACCATAACCTATCAAAACAAATATGGTGCAAAACACCAATATATATCAACCTCTCACCGTATCCATAGTTCACATTAACTAAGCTTGAAAAGCATTGTTAATAACATTTAATATCCTTCCTTTGACGTGCAAGAATAGCAAATAATCTCATAATCAATACTATGTGCATTTCTTGGTGAGAGTTGATATTCACATTTGTTTTGACTAGGTTTCTAATTATTTCAGTTTTGGGTTCGTATAAAATTTCATCTCATAAGTTCAAAACTTATATGAGTCACATGTTTATTGTTATACACAGTAATTCTCAATATCTTGTTTCCCTAAAATTTATTCTAAGATTGAACAATCAATTTATTCAATTTAGAATGCCATTATTTGATCACTACAATAACTACAAATAGTTCAACAAACATACCTCAATTGCTTTTAAAGCTCAATTGGTTACAAACCATTTCCCATTCTTTGCACACCAACAAAAAAGTCACCAACCTCATTGCTCCACACATCCATTAGTCTCCCACAATTTTTATTTCATTGGTAAATAAATCTTGCTCAAGTAAGTGAATTTTCACTTGTCATAATCATTTACATATGAGAATTTGAAACCAAAAATAAGCAAGTTATGCACTTACATAGTTACTTCAAGACCATTCACAAAATTAGTACTCTAAGATGCTCTTAAATATCAAACAAATATATAAAGTTCTTTAGTTATAACATCATGTATTTACAACTTTTCTAATAAGCATATTATCAAACATATGTGGCGCATTAGTTTGATTTCTAACAATAATATTATTTTTCATTACCAAAACAAGAGTATGAAGTACTAGAATCAAAACATGATTTGTAATGTAATTTCATGCATCTCTAATCTCTAAACTCAAGTATCATATCTAATGTTTTCGACATACATACAAAACGATTATTTTTAAAGCACCGCATCTCTTAAACCAAAAATCCAATTGGAGAATTTCAAAATGGGTTTTGAAGATAATTTATTCATCTAAAATATTCATGTCACACAAGTCCAAAATATCTTCACAAAGATTGGGACAAACAAATTCAATCAAGACTAAATTTCTGCTCGTCATAAATTTTTCAGCAACGTTATGCAGTTTTTGTAAAATACCTTAGAGATACTTTTCGGTGTCCAAAAATTATGAAATTAAACATGCACAATCTTAGGTATGTTTAACATCTCTAGTAAAAATTTCTACATTAAATTCAACTCCGTGTAGGAGATAAAAATAAAACTCTACAACATGTTAAAAACAATTAGTTTGTTATCAAAAATATTTTTTCTATGCTAAATATTAATGAAGAAAAATATTTAACCATGATATCCCTAGTCCATCAAGAATACTTTAGGTACCAAGTAACCTAATTCCAAGCATCATGCTAAATTGCTAAAGAAAAATTATACCGTTCATATAATTCTATTCTATAAAACATATTAAACAGTGATACTTATCGCGTTTGAGAAATTGTTTTCTTTTGATATCCATGGCAGGATAAACCGTCTTAAAATTGTTGGAACAATTGCCGAATTATGCCTGCACAACAAATAAAATCAAACACGAAACAAATTGTTATGGCTGAGTCGCGGACTAGGTCGCTTTCTTTAAGACGTTTCGCGGCTCGCCCAAGATTGTGCTGCTGTGTTCTTCAATGGCGCGTCGTCCTCAGGATAAAACAGCCGAGATCAATCTCTTACACAATCGCTCTTGCATGGTGAGAGGATGTGAAACTTCTACACTTCATTATTGCTCAGAAACTCTTTTAGAAAAGCCAAGGATGATCACACACTTGATTTTTCTTTCTCACAAATAATTCATTTTTTCTTGAAAACTCAAAAGACATAAAATGAAAAGCTCTCACACAAGAGAGTCATAACTCTTAAAAGACTTTTCATCAAAAAACTGATTTTTCTAGTCAAGGTTTTAATAGAAATTATTAAAGTGCAATTAACATCATTAACAAAACAAAGTATGAAACGGTCAAAATCAATTATAACAAAAATTAGTTTTCATTTAAGAAAAACTTTATTGTTACCAAAAATAATTTGTTGGGAAATAAATTTATGTTTTAAATATATATTCCCAACACATAGTAATGAATGATTACAACTTAAAAGTAGGTGATTCAATTCAATTAGACATTTTCCACAATTGATAAATTCATCATGATTGCAGTTGTAGAGCTAGAAGAGAATTTTCGTTCCACATGATTTAAATTAAAGCATTACTTAGCATTTTAATCCATTGTGATAAAGATGTAAGCATGTGCCTGAATTTTGTTTTCACGGAGTTTGGTTTGGAATTTGGGATTCTTAAATTCATCAAAGCTATGTACTTGAGTGTAGTCACACTGATGAGTTCGTATTTGCTCCTTCGTTTATTGCGTCTATCATTCATTTGTGAGATGAAATTTATCTGCTATAAATTTCAATACGAGTAGAGATTGAATGTAGTTACTCAGGGGAAATTCGAACCATAATGCAGATATGAAGGTTGGACAGTATTTCAAAGAGTGGACTTGATATATATATGAGGTAGTACGGAGACACTTTGTTCTTGTAATATGGATTTGACGACATGGTTATTCATGGCAGCGGCTTGAGTGATCCTTGAAGACATGATTGTGTCATAGCGTATCTGAAAGAAGATGTCATAATGGACTCTTACCAAAGTGAAACTAGGCCTACCTTTGCATTTTTCATAAACTTTCGCAGCAATTATGAAAACTTGAAGACAAACAAAATGACTTATGCCCTGCATATATACTTAGAAGTTGTTTTACATTTCTCTGACTTATGTTGTTCTAATAATATCATTAATAACACTTATTTCAACTTCTGATATAACTCTTTGCCAAACTTGCTTTTCAACTTTTTAACTTTTAAGACACCCAATTGCCAAACTAACTTATTGTCTTCTTAACTCTTTGCCAAACTTGATTTTCAGCTTTTTAACTTTTAAGACACCCAATTGCCAAACTAACTTATTGACTTCTTAACCTCTCAAAAGTACTTCTGAGAAGTCCAGAAGCAGAAGTACTTCTGCTTTTGGTATCCAAACGCGCTAGTAGAGATGATAAAAAAATCAAAACTAAGAAAACCCACCATTTATTTTTACATTTGATTGACTTAAAAATTCAATTCAATTAATTTGAGAAAAAAAAAACTGTATAACGGCTGGGAGTTCACACTTTCCCAACCGTGAATCCTGTATTACGGTTGGGAAAATACATGTTCCCCAACCATGAACCCTGAACCTACCTGTACGGTTGGGAAACTAAGAACTCCCAATCGTAAAAGAGTGTCTACGGCTAGGTTTTCCTAGCCGTAAGATATTTTGATAATCACATAAAAGAAATACAAACAGATGTCTAGTTTCGGTTAGGATTTTCTAACCGTGCTCTGATATACGGTTGGGAAAGTTAAAATTCCCAGCCGTAGGAAGTTGTTTACGGTTAGGATTTCCTTGCCGTGATACTTGCAACAAAAATAAAAAACAGAAGTTTGGTTCCGTCCAGGATTTCCCAGCCATGACTAGTACTTTCGGCTTAGAGTTCTTAATTTCCTATCCGAACAGTGTCGGTTACGGCTTGTTCGATAATATTCCGAGCCGTAACTGCAAAAGAAAAACAAACTTATGATGGATTTTGATCGTTTTTAGCTTGAGTAGTTTATGTGCACTCGATTTTAAAATGAGTATCACATTACACTTAATGGAAAAAGTGTACAAATTCATATTCATACTCAATTCTAAAATGAGTATTACTTTACACTCGATTTAAGAAAAAGTATAAGTTCAAACTCGAATCAAAATTGAGTATCACTATATACTCGAATTCCGAAAGAGTACACCTTCATACTCGATTTCAAAACGAGTATTACTTTATACTCAATTTCAGAAACAATATAAGGCCATACTCGATTTAAGATCGAGTGATACTACTAATTCTTAGTCGTAAAGCAGTGTACGGTTGGAAAACTAGGAAAACCTAGCCGTAAGTAGGTGTTCACGGTTAGGATATCCTAGCCGTATGCACTTCTGATAACCAAAAAAAAAAAAAAAAAAGGTTGGGCTACGGAAGGTTTTTCCTGCCATAACTTATGCTTACGGTTGGGAAATCGGCTGGGAAATCCAACCGTAAGTTGTCTAAAAAAAAAAATTTAAAAAAAATCGGCTAGGAGTTCTTTATGTCCCCGCCGTAAATTGTCTATTTTGGCTGGGTCGACAATATATCCCAACCGTAACCCCTAAAAAAACCCAGATTTTTTATTGTTTTTGAACGGATTTGAATCAAATAGAAATGTATCTGGGACAAGTTTATAAGGTTCTCCTGAGTAGTTTAGCATATCCTGAGTGTTTGAAAAACAATTCAATTTTTTTTTTTTTTTTTTAAATCATTTAACGTGAATCAAGTAAAAAAGAGGATGAAGAAAAAACTCTTCGATGATTTTTTTTCTTCAAAAAATTAGTCAAATGATTAATCTTAATCAATACACTAATCATTATTAATTTGGTTAATCACCATAACTAACACTAATCAAATTGGGGGTGTTTTAGGCATTATTGAAAGGGAAAATTAGGCTAAGGCCCAACCCATGGATAACCCATAATATGAGGCCCCTAGTTAAAAGAAGTTTAAATCTAGGCCCCGAGTTATTAAAAGACATTGATACCCTTATGCATATTGTCAAGCCCATAATTAAATAAAATTTAAATTTAGGCCCAAAATTATTAAAATATAATGTGATGATATTCCCACCACCTCCGACCACCACAGCCACCGCCAACCACCTCGCAAACCATAGCCACCAACCACCTCCGACCACCACCGCCTCCGGCCACCACCAATCACCTCCTACCACCCTCGACCACCGCCTCCGAGGCCACCTCAGGCCACCACCAACCGCCTCCAGACCACCGCCAGACAACCACCCGCCGCTGATGACCACCACCACCACCTCAGGCCACATGCATATTGCAAGTGTATCCGGAAGTTACACATGCATTCAAAAGTGTGTAACGAGAAGTTACACATGCATATGGCATGTGTATCCCGAAGTTACACATGGCATGTGTATCCCGAAAGTTACACGTGCATATAACATGTGTATCCACAAGTTACACATGCATATGGCATGTATAGCCAACAATTATCGGAAGAAAAAAAATATACAAAAAAGATATGCATTGCTTTAATATTCATTTACAATAATTTTTCTGTTTTTATCTATTAATTGGCTGTTATTGAATACAATAAACGAGTTAGAACACTAAATATGTAAAACTAAATCTTAGAAATGAGCCACGAAATCCTCTATTGTTCCTTCCATTCTTGTCTTCCTCATTACAAAATGCTTCCATATCTATAACAAAATAAACATCCATGAAATTAGATTGGGTAAACAAAAAGAATGTAATAATATTATAGAACAACTAAAAGAGTAATTAAGAGTTACACATGCATATGACTAGTGTAACTTGGAGTTACCCATGGGTCTCATAAGTGTGGCGGGAGTTACACATGCGTCGTTGCCCAGTACGATGAGAGTTACACATTCATAACCTTTATATCCCATCAATTAGTAAGTGTAACTAGAAACTACACATCTAATTGGGAAGACAATTAGATGCCATATGCATGAGCCAATTATATGCCATATGCTGAACGCAATTCACTCGGGGGGCTTTGCCCCATCGTGAAAAATATATCCTATGGAACAAGCTAAACATAAAATGAGCCATTAACATACTCAACATGAGAAATATATCATATACGAGAAAGCAATAGATAAAATGTGTCTTAAAGATACAAATGCTACAATTGTTTACAAATACACATACAACAGGATATATACATGTGTAAATTGTTAAAAATACAATAGGATATATATGTGTAACCTCAAGTTACACATCTTTGTAAAACAAAAAATAGCATCTCTACATCATCAATTTGAAGTTGTTCTTTTAAAACAACATTGTTTCTTCATCCTCTTCTCAGTATCAAACAAAAAAACTCACAACAAATTCACAAAAAAACAAAAAACAACAGAAAAATACAAATTCCATGCTAAAAGTAGAATAAGATATATATGTGTAACCTCAAGTTACACATACGTAAAAAAAAACAAACTTGTCTACATCATCAATTTGAAGTTGTTCTTCGAAACAACATTGTTTCTTCATCCTCTTCTTAGTATCAAACAAAAATCTCACAACAAATTCACAAAAACAAAAAACAACGAGAAAAATACAAATTCCATGCTAAAAATACAATAGGATATATATGTGTAACCTCAAGTTACACATACTGTAAAACAAAAAACAACATGTCTACGTCATCAATTTGAAGTTGTTCTTCTGAAAAAACATTGTTTCTTCATCCTCTTCTCAGTATCAAACAAAAAACTCACAACAAATTCACAAAAAAATAACAGAAAAATACAAATTTCATGCTAAAAATACAACATGATATATATGTGTAACCTCAAGTTACACATACTTAAAAAAACACCGCATGTCTACATCAAGTTGAAGTTATTCTTCCGAAACAAAATTGTTTCTTCATCCTCCTCTCATTATCAACAAAATATAAACAACAAACCGAGAATCAATTGAGAATTCGTCGATTGATGATCAATTGTTAAATAAATTTGAACCAAATCATTTAGATCTATAAATTCATTGAACAAAAATCGATTAAATCAATACGAGATATCTCAGAATCATTTGAAAAATCCATATTTAATCGACGTAGATCAAATCTATTTATTTCAATCGATTATTTCGTTGAGCTATTCAATCGAAATCATCAACGAGGAGATCCATAAGCATCGTCATCTCGAAATCGATGAATCTAAACTCGTTTTCTTCTTCTAGTTAAACTACGACGTTGATGATGTGGCCGAAAACCCACTCTTCAGAGCAGAAACCAGAGAGATAAAGTGATGTTGATGTAGAATTTTTGTTTGGATAATCAAGATATTTGTTTGTAAATCTTAGATCTAGGTTTTGAAATCATTTTTTCATTAAGAATTTCGATTAGGAATTGTTTCTCGGACTGGTTCTTCATCCGAGAGAGAGAGCTAAAGAAAATTAGAGAGAGAAACTGAAAAAGAAAATGATACCAAAAATGAAATCTACGCCTAATTTTATAACTATATATACTAAAGGGTTGTTTTGGTATTATGAAATATTTTTTTTTATTTACAGGCCCTGAATTCTAAAGTTATGGGCCTAGAAATATCAAAATGTGAAAGAATGGAGTTGATAGAGAAGGATCCATTTTGTGGGGCTTCTCTGTATTCAACCCATATAGTAGGGGGTTATAGTATTTTTCACTTATTGAAATAGTTGGATAAGGGCTATAGAACTACTATTAATGACCCAACAAAGCCCCCAAAAGACCTTTGACTTTCAAAGCCCCAATAATAATAGGATTCTAATTTAAATTGTCAATACACGGCTACAAAGACTCACAGAAGCAAAGCTTCGTACAAACAACACCTAATTTGCTAACATGCACACTTCTCGAGGTAAAAAATCAAGAAAATTGAAGATATTTTCCTACATACCGATTTAGAGATGATCAACCCCGTCCTACATGGCCAATTTGGGTCAAATCATCTTCTCCACGAGATGAATCACCTAAAGATGAAAGAACTGGAAAAACAATTCCTTCTCCTATAGCATAGAGAACCGCTATTCAAGGAACAAGGAAACCTTGGTCTCTATTAAACTTGCTTCTTCATAAACAATTCAGTACCATCAAAGTAAAAAAATAACGGAAAATGGGTCTTTTGTCCAAAATTTTTTAAAACATGGTTCAAATGGACGAGTAAAAATTATTATGGGTGAAATGGACACAAAAAAAATAACAAGGATGAAACTGGATTCATTCTGGCTTAAACTTAAAAAAAATAGCGAGGATGAAGTTTGGATGCATCTCGATGTAAATTAAAAATAAGAAAAAGAATTTGAAAATGGGTAGGATGAAACTGGTTACATCCTGGCTATTTTTATATTTTTGTCCATTTAAACAGTATCAAAATCTAAATGTCTTTTTCACCCAGGAATTATTGATTTTGGTCTTTTTAACCAATTTTGTGAAAAAATAACACGTTAAACAGCTACCATTAATCACATGAGGAAAAAAACCAGAAATCCCCGATCTTAAAGCAGAAGCTTAAATCTCAACCCATATTTGTACAATATAACTAGAAACAAGGCAATCCAAGAGGAAGATCAATAATAAAGAGGGAATTTAAAAAAAAAATAAATACACGGAAGAAGAAAGAATTAAATACACAGAAGAAGCAACATATAAAACACATGCCGGAAAAGAAAAAGAAATCTAATCCATCATTTGTTATTATTCCAAAATTACCTGAATTGAGAAACCCATCTAATTCGGTCCCGCCCGACATCAAGGGTCGGCATCCTAGGAGAGACTACTCTCCGCTCGCCATTTTTTTTTATTATCATGTTTTGGTGATGAATCAACATTAGTTGAATTCTAGATTAATAAAATTAACATCTATTAATAAACTGCATTAACACTAATTAATCAAACGTAACTTAGTCATTAAAGAAAACAGTTGGTTAAGGGGTATCTCATTTTACTTCAAAATATCTTATTTTGTCATTTAGTAACATGCCCCAAATAATTGGCTAGGCCCTAAATTCGGCAGGATAAATATGTCCGCATAGACCGATTTTTCCCTTGAAAAATCATACAAAATAGGCTTCGCTACAATCGTTTTATAAAAATTAATTTCCACTTAATTTAAATCTAAACTAAAAAAACATACATAAAAAAATGAGTTTTTCACTCAAATAAATCGGTTTTTAGGCTTTGCCACATAAAGCGATTATACGCTAAATTACAAATATATGTTGGGAAAATATGTCTTTATGATTGACCACATAAACGGTTACTTGCTAAAAAAAACACAAAGAAAAAAAGATGGAAAATTTACTCAGAAAATCTCATTGTGGGTACTCCATATAGACTGACTCTGTCTACCTGTCAAAATTTCTGGAAATTTTAATTCAGAATCAATCTTCAAGGATGTATGTATAAGCCGATAAAAGCCTGGTATATTTTTGTTTTGGTGATGATTTCGAATTGATCTTCTTTGAGGTACATATAGATCGATTTCGGCTTTTCCCAAATTTGTAGGTCTTTTGTCGCGTCCTAGCAAAACATAACAGTTATAAAACAACCAAAGTCATTCATCCATAGACTAACAAACATAACATAATGTGTGTTTTAATTCGACCTACATACATAATTTAAGGACATGTTTTGACACCCATAGTTAAAAACATAAGTTTGGAGAACAACAATCCATTCATTCTTCATGTTTATCACCATCAAGGTCGGAGATGCTTAGGTTTTTGGAGAAAAAACTTCGCAACAAGATACACAAGCGTGTAGGGATTTACTCTTCAATGTTATTGATGGCTCCAATTTACAGTAATCGTCATACCCCCTTTTGATTAATGCAATCTATTTTTTATGAAACACATCCAAATATGACAAAAAATGACTACGCTTCCTAGGTGCTAAACATACCTCTAAATATGTCTAACATCTTCCTCCTTGATAAACTCAAACCTATTGTTGAAATGAACTGTGAGGCTTTAAATCAGTTTTACCACTTTGAGAAGCTCGAACTCATGCTTCTTGGCAGACCATTTTTCCCTGTCCATATTTCACCCAAGAAACTCTTACTACTAATCTCAAAGAGCTTTTCAATGTAGCTTATAAACCTAACATTGTCTTGTTGGGTAAGGGAGACCAGAGAAGAGAAAATCGATTCGTAATATTTGTCAATATCAAAAGCGAAGTGATGCATGTGAAAAGATTATCTCCTTGGGTATGTAGAGGTTACATTCTTCATAAAATCTATTCTTGATATCTCTCAGGCTTTTCCTTTGTTCATCTCTCTGAGGGGTATAAATAAAGGCTTCTCTTAAATATAGCCCACACATTTATTAACCATAGCCCAAAAAGTTTAAGTTAAAATGAAAAGTCAAAAGTTAAAATGAAAAACCAAACAAGTTTTAATTTTCTACTAACAATTGAAGTTGAACTTAAATCTCCTTTTTACTCAAAATCAAAATAAACCATATTTTTTTTTTTCCTAATCATACTTAAAAGTAATTATATGTAATTGTTTTTTTAGTATTCTCACAAATTAAACAAGTATATGTAAACCCTAAATCTTACTTTTCCCCAAAACAAAATAAATTCTAATTCTTAATATTCTCTAAAATAATTTTTTTCTTAATTATGATTACATTAAAATTGATCGGGGTGTATATTCTAATTGTTCTCTTAAAAAAACTCCACAACAACACCAATCGAAATGGAATAAACTAAGATTTTGTTATTTTCCTATGACCATTCTCCTAGAACTCCATAAACATAATCCATAAATCTCTAAATCAACATCAACAACAACAACAAAAAGAAGCTAATTATCTAGTTAAATTTAGTAAGATATTTAACATAGTTAATGTTTTTGAAGAATAATGAATACCCTCAATCAATCTTAGTGTAATGATGGTTGAGAAGAAAAAAAAAATATCATCTTAGAGATTTTTTTTTGATCATAAGACTTTGGGCTATATATAAAAATTACATATAATTTTGTGGGCTATGTGGAATGATTTTAAAGGTTTGTTTGGTTAAATTAAGCACTTATTTAGATATGCTATGGTTAATAAACGTGTGGGCTATATTTAAGAGAAGCCTAAATAAAAACACCTAAAAGTTGTAGGTACACTCGTTGATGTTACAAATTTCTAAAGTTCTAATTATGTATTTGTACATTGCGCCAAAATTACTACTAACCGAGGGATAAATTACATTCCAAAATATTTTACTCACAAACTTATTAAGGCTTATACTCACCTTGGGACCTAAAATAGACTTGATTTGACAATATTAGCTAACTAATCAAGTTAGAGTGATGTTGTGTCTGGATGCTAGTCCAGTTTTGTATTTGGGTGCTAATTTTCACTCGACGCCCATGTTAAACTTGACTATAGTTTGTCGCCGTTCTAGTTTTATAGCTAGGTTGATAATTAATGAAAGTTTAAGTTTACTTTGTACACATGGGAGTTCGACTGATGCGGACGTGGTTCCCTCGTCGTGAAAGAAGTAATGAAAGGGAAGCCCCGAGTCGCGTTCGTTCTTGCCTGTCTTTCTAGCAACACATTCTAGGCACAAAGCATTGGCATTGGATGTATCATTTGGTTGTGTCGAGTCATATCTGCTCCGCCTTTTTTACGTTGCAGCAAAGAGATCCCTTACCCCCGCCTGCTTTTTAAAATGATGAATATCAAGTCCAGGAGGCTGCAGGTACTATGATCCTCTGACTCCCAATCACCATTATTCTACTTTTATCGGTGGACAATTAGTGAAAGTTTAAGTTGACTTTGTACACGTGGGAGCGTAATTGAATAAGTTGAACTTTACATCTGCGCCATTAATAAAACTTAGGCTGAGTTTGGTAATGCTTTTATTTTTCCAAAAGCACTTTCAAAACCTATATATGTCAATAATTTTTGAAATTGATGTTTGGTAGAAAAAAATCAAAGTGCTTTTTACCCAAAGCACTTCCCAAATTCCTCAATTTTCAAAAGCTGGGGAGGAAGAGCTTTTAAAAGCTACAAAATCATAAGCTTTGGTCCCACCTAAATTTAATGCATGATTTATATTTTTTGTCCCTATTTTATTTTAAAAATGACAAAAATTACCCTTAAATTATATACAATCAATTTTTTATTTCTTATATTTTAGTCTTTAAATATTATTATTTTTTATTTTCAAACTATTTCATTTACCATTTCATTTCAGTTATCAATAATGAAAATACAAACAAATATTAAATAATTACTTAATTAATTTTAGTTTGATTTTTTGTTTGAAAATTGTATATATATATATATATATATATTAAAAAGTGGTTATGTAAAATAATATTTTTTAACAATCATAATAATAGTAACAATTAGTAAATTTAATATTATATATATTTATATTTGTTTGTACCCAAAATTACTTTTGGACACGAAACACAATGAATGGATAGTTTTGGTGAGTATTAGGGTTTCGAGATGGATTGGAAAGCAAATAAAGAGACACAGAGGTTTAACGTGGTTCGGCATGGTTTGCCTACATCCACGGGTGAATCCCCTTGGGGAGTAGTGTTTTATTGATAATCGAATTACAAAGTATGTTTTTTCTCTCTCAGCTCCTATTGGCCTCCCCTTCCTGATTTCTTCCCTCCACTATTTATACAGTTTCATATCTAAATATAACATAAATTACATTAACTGCTCATTCAAGCCACCACCATCAATTCTGTATGAAACAATTTGGAGTTAATTCGCATGTATGAAATCGCGCCTTTAATCTTGCGCATGACAAAACTGTTTGCCTTTAATCTTGCATGGTAATGCTTGCCTTTAGTATTGCATGGTGGCTTCGCAATTAGTCTTGCATGGAATTCAATGGATGAAAGCCGTTGGAATTCAATCTGCGTAAATGATGGGCGACGGTATTGGTGGACACTTATTTGTTGAGCCGTATTTGCATGGGCAGGAGGCGGCTTGATGGTTGGGGACATGATGGTAGCGTGAATGGAGAGGTAGGCGGCAACATGGTTGGAGGCTGGTTGTGAGCGTGGAAGAGTTTTTGGTAAGGGAATTGGTTTTGCGGCTTTGCGCTCAAAGAGCGAAAATTGGCTAGGAGTGCGGCCGACTTCGATAGTTGACCGACGGTTGACCTTATTTGTTGACCGACCGCTGACCATGACCTTGACCGGAAGTTGACTTTGATAGTTGACCGACTTTGACCATCGACCTTGACCGGAAGTTGACTTTGATAGTTGACCGACTTTGACCATCGACCTGTCCGTGCAGACTGGTGGCTGCCTTGGTTGACTGGTTAGTGGGCTTGGATGAGGACCAAAACATGATTCAAGTATCAATTTGGCCCATTAAGTGGTATTTTTACTTATGGTACAAACAATATTGAATAGTAAACAAAAGTAATTATTTTTAAAGCCAATAAAATCGAATAAAACTATTTTCAAAGATATGTCTGTTTTTGGCATTTGCTACAATAACAATGGTTGAAACACACTTTGTTGCTTTTTAATCGACTTTAACTTTAGTTAATATTTTACCAAACATCAAACTGCTTTTTCTCACAAAGACAAAGACAAAGAACGCCTGAGAAAAGTGCTTCTACAAAAACTGCAGCAATACCAAACTAAAAACTGGTTTCATAAGACTTTCTAATCTACCGAGTAACGACTATATATAAAACTTCGTTGACTTGGTATGATAATTAAGGCTTTTAATTGAATCTAGTGATTCTTCCTCCGTCCCATGACAATCGAGCCTCTTGGTATTTGCATAATATTTAAGGAACATATGAGAAATAATCACTTTTTAGTATTTTTCCTTACTTTTTGAATTGACATATCTCACGAAATAAGAGGCGGATGTTTATAAATTTTGTACCATTGGAATTTTTCTAAAATATCTATGCAACGGACATGACTACCAAAATTTTTATGCCTTAAACAACACTAGTAAGGAGTTATTTAGAAAAATAATATACGAAAATAAGAAAGATCAAATTTCATGGGACAGAATGAGTATAACATATTAGTTGAGGGATTTAATGAACACGAATCTGTATGCGGCAATACTTAGGATGAACCTTCTTTGGTTTATTTAGTTGATTTTTTTTTCGGAGTTCTAGATCCGTGTTTGTATTTTTAGGTTTTCATTTTTTCCTGAAAGAGCTTTTAAGCTTAAAAAACCTGAGTTAGTTTGACAACACAATTTCAAAATGATTTTAGAAGGAAAAATAATTAAGATTTTGTAAACCAATTTCTTTTATTAACTTTTTAGACCGACTTCTTTCTCTTAGAGAAAGAGAGGCACTCCTGCTCTGGGGCGTTGCTACAAATTGAATAGGAGGGGCTTCAATTTTGTTTTACAAATGCTTGGATATTCTTGCCCGGCTTCACCATAGTTTTTACTAGGAATCATTTTTTGGGTACCATGATTTTTTTGGGGACCATGGTTTTATTTTTTGTAAGACATTAGAAGTAATTCTAGGTCACCCCTTATCTAAATATTTAGATTAATACCAAAATTACCCTCCTGATTATTTTTGTATAATGATTAGTTAGTGTGATTAATCTTTGATTAAGGTTAAATTAATAGATTTTTTTTTTAAAGAACTAGAATTATCGAGTGACTAAAGTGATAGAAGAAGAAGAAGATGGAGAAAAAAATTATTTTGAGATGGGTGAATATGGAGAAAAAACTTCCTAAGTATGCAGAAGTATGCTTGTAACTTAGTGAATGTTCTATAAACGGCCTAAAATATCTTGAAAATCAAAAATGTAACAAAAAACAATTTCAACCAGGTCAACAAAGTTCGGTTTTATTATATGAAGAACATGTAACCGAACTTTCTGCAAACGCAGTTCGGTTAATAAATCCAAAATCACAGGCAACCGAACAAGAGCTTTAATGGAGTTTTTGTTTGTTCGGCTAGCTGATGAAAAATCAAATGTAACCGTACTACTATGCTTGAGTTTACAGAGTTTTGTTCGGTTGAGTCGACTAGACCACGTTGTAACCGAACTTTAAACAACAAAGTTGGTAAGTTCGCGAAATTTTGTTTTGCGATTAAATAGAACTCAACATTTGGCTATATAGAGAAGAGTTCGGTTTTGAAATTATTTTTGCGAGTTAAGGAACTCATTTACAGAGGTATGTTCGGTTGGTTCGCAAACTTCAACATAACCAAGTTCCCAACCGAACTGCGGGTTAAAAGTAACCAAGTGTTATAAGTTCGGTTGGTTCGCAAACTTCAACATATTTTGCGAATCAACCGAATTGAGCTTATATATGCATATATGCAATTAGGCAAATGTTCGGCTAAAGTAAAAACTTAACAATTTTTGCGATCCAACCGAACTGCACTTGCAAATGCATATATGGAATTAGCCCATAGTTCGGTTAAAACTATTTTTTGTGAATCAACCGAACTCTGAGTTCGCTACAGAAAAAATTAATTCGTGATAACTGAACTAAAAGTTCGGCTGAGATTTTATTTTGTGACGTAACCGAATCTTTCTATGGAAAAAAAAAAACCTCCATTAAACCTCTCTGCAACTTCCATTTTCAACTCATTTTGATGATTACTTCTCATTTTTTTCAACCGAAAACGAATGACAAGCAATGAGTTTGTGAGAATATCTTTGTTAATGATTTAAAATTAAGCTATATATATAGAGGTGGTGGTGGTTGGTGGTAATCGGCGGTGGTGGTGGGAGGAGGTGGTGGGTTAATGTTAATTAGGGTAAGGGGCAAATTGGTAAACTCACGACTTTAGGACACCCCTTATCATTGTAGGATAGGTGGCCTTAAAAAACAATGGTCCCCAAAAAAAGTTATGGTCCCCAAAAAATGATTCTTTACTAGGGTTAAGCCAAAATGGGCCGAACTTCAAACTATTTTTTTTTTTGCTTGGGGATGGCTTAAGCCAGGTCAAGCCTGGATGAAGTCAAAATGGGCCGAACTTCAAACTTTTTTTTTTTTTTGCTTGGGGATGGCTTAAGCCAGGTCAAGCCTGGATGAAGTTTCGCCCCTGATCTTGCTTCCGATACCGAAACACGCTACTAGTAATTTCTCCGGCTTCCGATATCAAAACACGCCGCTATTAATTTAAGAAACAACAAAGCCAATACTTTGTATTGTACAAAAATTCTTTGATTAATCAAAATTACTAATTGTCATTGGATCTTTTGATCCAAATTTATAATAAAAATGTTGTTGTAACAAAAGATGACATGAATAAATGTTATTTTAGTAACGTCCATGGTCCACTTCAACGGCATTATTTGGATATTCGGCCAGGTGAAAAGTTGTCGATTTTTAAACAACAATCCACGAAAACAAATCAAAAATACTTGCAGCGTGTTCCTATCGCGGAATTGACAGCCCAATAATCCGATTGCAAGGTAATCGGCCCAATTCTCCCAACCAAACATAAAGTGAAATCCAAGAATCCAAATCCCAGGGAATTTGATTCCCCTAAATTAGCCGTTTTCCATTCCGCCCTTTGGGAACAGAAAGCCGCTAGATTCTGGTATATTAATGATTCCGAAATTCATCTGAAAAATATATTTCAACCTACCACAAAACGTCTCAATATTGTTTTACTTAGCTGCTAAAACAGTTTAAAAAAAAAAACTACTTCTTCTTGCCTTTAGTCTTTCCAGCCTGCTTCTTGGACTTTTTTCCTTCTCCACTCTCGATTTTCTTGCTATAAGGAGTATATTTAATAATCAGCCCAAACAAACCAATTCTTGCAAACAGTTTCAATCCTGGCTCCGCAGTCAATTTCTTAAAGCATTCGCCAATTTTTGCGTACTGAATATCGTGGTCCTCATCACTGAAACAAATTAGTCGCACAGCGCAGTGAATAAAGTCAAGTATGCTCAAAAACAACTAACTTATCCTAAGAGAACTATGATAAAGCATGCTTCTATGAACCAGACAGTAAAATGTTCTAAATACAATAGTTGGGAAATGTCTACACTTCAGAGAGAGACTGGAAAATGTTCTAAACACATAATATACTTGAAATAACTAACCTGCCGGTTAATGCAAAAGAGAGCTGTTTTAGTTCTCTCATCCATTTTTTATCTTTAGCTTCCGGACGAATACTTTCTACAAAACAAATGCAAATGTCCAACTGAAAAGGAAAAAAAAAAAAGTTAGAAGTTCTGTTACTGGAAAAAGGAAAACAAAGTGAAAAAGAACCATGAAACAAACCTTCATCTTTGGTGTGCACTTAAAAAAGCTGATGTCCTCAAAAATACTTTTCGAAAACATGTAGACACGAGATATATTCGTAAAATACTGCATGGAACGCTCATAATCGAATTCTCCGGTTTCAGTATGCAACACATTTATCATATCGTAATCAGGAATTTCATCATCAGGTGCAGTTGGACATTCGGCAAAATTCGTATGGTCAAAATTGGAGAAGCTAACATTTCCATCACTTGGACTTCCATCCTCCATTTCATCTTTTCCGACAAATTTTGAGTTTTTTGGGTATAGTATTCCCAATATGTCTTCTCTGGAATGAACCAAATCCACATCTATCACTAAGACGTTGGGGCTCAAAAATTGTCTCTGAATATTTCCTGACCTCAAAAAGACCAAAGAATCCCCAATTTTTTCAAGGACATCAGCAAGTAACTTATCAAAAGGCCTTCTGCCTCTTTTCTTGAGGATCATAGCAAACGCAGGAGGCAGTACGGTTATTATATCATATCTACCAAGTAAACTGTACAGCAAATCAAAGTGATGTCCAGAATTCAAACAAATTAAAGCAACCAAGAGAACCAATTTCCAGACCAGAAAAGGGTAGCAAGCCACTCTGTCAAAATCACGTTGCCAAAGACAATCTAACTTACTTGAAATAATTTCTTTGATCTTGGATGCTATAAAATCGAAAGACCTCCTCGAGAAAACTTTTGAGTCAGCTTCTGATAAAGAGCTTGAGTTGCATCTTAGATTCCCCCAGGGAATTGTTTCGCGGACAGAAGACTTCAGTGTGAAAAAGGAACCATGCCAAGAAGAAACCAAGAAAAGAAGACGCTCAAGAAAATAAACAACCCAGGAAGGTAGCATAAAATAAGAGTCATTCTTCCAGTCAATTTTGAATGTTTCTTGTAATAATTTTTCAAAATTACGGACCAAAGAAACCGAGACCAAACCTGATATCTTGCTTTCTTTCAACTGCTTAATAAAAACTTCATAGGCTGGAGACAGATCCGAATGATGTATTATAAGTTGATACAGTTCTTCACTTAGATTCCCGAACATGAAAATCAGCAAAACCACACCCCACATCTTCATATATGTTAACCTGCCTTCTGCGCTCATGATCTCAATGGTGACTTCTTTGATTAAATCCTGAGAGAGATCAGTTAGTCTCAGATCCATCAGATTTTTATACATCATATGTTTTGGGTCCCTCTGACAAAACATAGCGAAAAAACGATCCGTGATACGTCGCAAGGACTTGAGCAGTTCTTCAGGAAGATTTTTGTCTAGTATCTTGGACTCTAATATCGATTTTGCAACTTGATAACTGTTAAGAGCGATTACTCCTTGTTGAAAAGTACCATTAGACGGCATGTGATATTGCCCACCAGTTCTAACCCAATCAAAAAGTTTGTCAATGCTTTTCAGCTTCTCCAATACCTGCATACAGAGATTAATCAAAGTAGAAAACCAATGGTTTCGAGCACAAGACGCAAATTGGTGAACATTCATGCCTAGTAAGTCTCTAGACTTTCGAAGAAATCGATCCTCAATTTCTTTTCTCCAATAGGCATCACTGTTCAGCAAAATGTATATAGAACATTGATTATGCTCTTGCTTATACACACTTAAGTAACCCAAACAGAAATCCTCGTAGCTTTTGTAGTCTTGTTTATCTTGAGTTCCAAGAGAATTAAGATAATTCAGTATGTTGACTATTTTTTCCTTCCATAAATTCCAAAAGTAAGTCAATGTCTGAATGGAGACCCTGTTCTTGGATATTGAGTTCTCTACATGCTCTACTGTGTTCAGGACCACATTATCCACCAAAACGTACTCAGAGGGTGCTAAATTTAGATGGTAATCGATGATTTTTCTCAAAGAAATAATTTCACCACGAAGACTCTTGACACTTTGTGAAGCAATTAAACAGTCGCTCATCTCTGACAATCTACTGTTGGTGTCTGATAATATGCTTGTCTCTGTACTAATGAATTCGGAAAAAAAATCATCTTTGCCTTTCACCATTAACTTAACTTTTGCCAAAAGTATTTCTTTGTTCGGAAAGCTTTTCAAGGGCCAACCTTCGTTTCCATCTGCCCAAACAGAATTGCCAAGAACATAAAATAGAATTACCTCTGCAGCGTCTACTGTGTGCCCTGCCTTCTCTAACATATCTGCCTCAAGCAGAGGATCCCCTTTCAATCTCGCAATCGTGGCAGCTTCCATAAAATTTTCAGACTCCGCTTCAAAGAGGACGAGCTCATCAAGATAATCATGCGACCTTAAAAATGTTCTAATCATGTCCAACGAGTTAAAGGATTTGATAAACTTCATCATATTAATAGTATCATTCTGATTATGATAGTAAAGGGCACATCTCTTGAGAAAACTTTGTTCCATATCTATTAGATCTTGACTTTTGGCTGTATCAGGGTTTAGCTTTGCACTTTCTTTCCAATACTGTATGAACTGAAGACCGGTTTCAAAGAGATTACCATTTGTGCAAACTAGCAAGCACTTGGAAAAGCAGTTGCACCTGGAATACACGTCGGCTGCACTAGACCAACATCCAGCAAGACTGAAACAGTCACCAGCATCTTCTAGCCTAGATTCCCCACAGTTTTGCAAATAAATCCCTGTAACATAAAAAGAAGTTAAAAATATAAGCAAGCTATAACCTGAGTGAAGGATGATTTCAGATCCATACACAGACTATTACCTGATGAGTGGTTAGTAATCAAAATTCAGGAAAAAGGCTTTCCAGTTGGAGTACCAATTTAGTTCTGAATTACTCCCTCCGTCCCTAATTAGATGAGCTACTTGTAGTTTGCACAAATTTTAAGGCAAGGAAGAAAGTGGAGTATATTTAAGTATTTTTTACAAGTATACCCTTATGGGCAATAATTAGTAAAATTTAGAAACGATTTATCTCTTAAACTATACCACGGTTTTTTATAAACTTTATACCGTTAAAAATCATTTTAAAACACTTACGTAACGAATAAAACATGACTATCAAATTATACATATTTCTTATAGAAAAAATAATCAATAAAAGGGTAGTTTTAGAAATATCCCCTTGGATAATGAAATAGCTCATCCATTTGTGGACAAAACTAAAAACCAAGTAGCTCATCTAATTAGGGACGGAGGGAGTATTTTACTACAAAGGAGACAGTACACTAAAAGATTCCTAAAACCACTTCTATCAGCTAATAATTGGAAGTGTGACAGACCAGTCCTCTTGAGGTTCAACAAAGACAGGTTTGATAATTCAGGGAACGCAGCATCTATTACTCAATTAAAAAATCAACTGATGCAACAGTATACATGTTCAACCAAACATATTTCTAGAAACATGATCGCTAAAGTGATAAAAATAACAAAGCATAAGTAATGTACAACGAGAAAATAGTCGATACCTGCTCTTTTGAAATCCTTTAACTCCATGAAACATTTGGCAGAAAAATCGGACTTGCCAATTGATTCATAAATCTCAGCTGCCTCTACAAGAGCAACGCGAGCTAGTTCAGTTTTAGAACCAAGCATGTGAATACCAGCAGCTCTAAGACCAGAAGCTTTGGCGAGTTTCTCCAAGAATGAATCGCCGGCTCTTTCAAAGCACATTGTTGCCATCTCAAAATTACCTTCATCTAGTAACTGCACGAAATTAAGCATGTAAAAATGGTGTCTTCAGAGCACAAAAATAGGTAATAAGTTAGTAGCATGGAAGCACGAAGATGGAAAACAGGTCATTCACAATGCAACTACTTTATATGGGAAAATGGTATGTTAACGTGATTCCCATCTATAAACGAATCTATATTTAATCCCTTTTCACCAAACTAGTGTCATTTATGAATTTGTGAAAGAGGTTAAACTTCAAGTTCAAATTTCAACCTTGACACCGCGTGAACTCCATTCCTCTTTGCTGCTCGTAACTTGCATTGCCTGTACAAGTGATTCATCAAGTTCTCTCACTTGAACGAGACATAACTTCTTCCAGTAATCAAACATAGGCTTCGAAAAATCATCTGCGTTCTCACAGATCCACAGTCTCTGCCTAGTACGAGTAATGGCAACATACAATTGCTTCAGCTCAGAGCAGAGAATTTGGTGTTTCGCCTTGCTAAACTTTGGAAATTTGACATTATCGGAGTCTAGAAGATCCCGTTCTTTCATATACCCATAAACAACTCTCCATTGGCTCTTTAAAGGTGACGTTCCAAAAAAGTTGTAAAGCAAAACATCCTACATAAACAGCAAATTCAATGTCAGGCTGAATCATTACCTGAAATTCATGAAACACAATAAATAATACCAAGATAAAATCTAATATATACAGAAGATTAATACAGTATAGCATAAGCCACTATCATACCTGAAATTCTAAGCCCTTGCATTCTGCTATAGTCAAAACAAGAGCTCGTTTCCCAATATGTTCAGCGATTTCCTTCCTCACAGAATCATCACGCACCAAAATGACTTGTTCTGCACCAAATCCACTCGTACTCTTACCAGCATTTTCACCGCTTTTGCCAAAAATAGTTATAATTGCATTATCGTCATTTGCACATTCAAGCCAAATTGGTGCTTCTCCATAAATAAGGCTTGTTTCGGGACTTAAATTGTCAATATGGTGTGGGAAGAAAATGTGCAGAAGTTCAATTACACTCCGTGACAAGTTGAGAACACCTGCATGAGTACGGAAGTTCTGGTTCAAATGATAGATGTCTGAGACACGAGGTTGATCCATCCCTTTTGCATTTCCCGTGCCATCACTTCCTGAATCCAAAATAAACTCGTTATAGAACAAAGATCTTGCATCTTGGAATCTGAAATCAACCCCACCAGCAATAGTTTGCGCTGTATCACCAGAAAAAACAAATCCTTCCACAAAATTTCTACAAACATATTTGAAAAGACCAATCTGTCTCATCGTGAGATCTTGTACTTCATCAATATACACGAAATCCATTTCCTCACCCTCGTAACACCCAGTTTTCAATCGACGGTGAAGGTCAATGACAAAATCAGCCAAATCAAATTCATCATTTAGTAATTTCTTCTTCTCGTATTCAAGGAAAATATCATAAATCTTCTCCCTTCTTTCCCTGCTTATGGATGATACCCGTCCCTCGGATAGTAATACGTAATCCTCCCGACTAAGTTTATCATCGGGTAGCCTTCCAGCAAATAGCCCACCTTTTATGTGTGAAATTATCTCAATAAAAACCACACATGAATCAAGCTTCTTGGTCATCTGGCAATTAAAATGAGGCCAATAAAATGAGTTGAATCTTTCATAACTGACCTCTTTCATTTTTATAAGTGCGCGCAACACAAATGACCTTGAGGTTGCAATTTTAGATTGTGAAAGTTCCTTTATATCACTAAATCTATCAAAATACGAATTTCCCATACTTCCATCAAGCATCATTAAGAATTTCTGATATGTTATGACAAGTGGATAACTTTCAGATGGAATGTCTTTGAGAGAATCTGGTATATCTCGAAATTGAACTGCATCATCAACATCGGGCAATTCAATGGAATTGTGTTCTGCTGAGGCCCCGCCACGGCTGATAAAGCTGTATTAAAAGTACACAAATTAATTAGAGTAGACAAAGTACTCAAATTTGGAGTGAAAATAAATACTGTAATTTCCAATATTATATAAAACCACAATTTATAGAAGAAGAAAAACATATTAAAAGAAAGTAATAGAGAAATTTCAAAGCTGACATTAGAAAAGTAATATGATACCTTTTCAAGTTAGAAATTTGGTTTTTAACGGCAGAGCATAATGTTGGGCTGACTGTTACGAATAATTGCCGTAAGACAGTACCTTTTTTCTCATTTCCAACCACTCTGCACCCATTACCAGTTGGAGCACTCAAAGAAATATCTCCCATGGCTCCCACAAGTCCTGTAGAAGAAAAGTAGTGTTGCTGCTCCTTTTGAAACAATTTCATTGTCAAAACAGTGGTTTTCCCTGTCCCAGACCTGCCAAGAATGAAAGTACTCCTAGGGAACAGAATGATATCTAATTCTTTATCTGTAACTTCAAAAGGAAGATCGACCTCTTTTCCATCACTTCCTGAGAGCAAATGGTTCACTAAACCAGCTGATAAGGAGTAGAACTTCATGAGTAATAGACTGTCTCTCACTTTTAAGTTTTCAATGTAACATCTCCCATCTGATACCACGTCACTTGAACTATCTACTAACTCGGCATTGTTAGTGTTCTTATATCTAACGATCTCGTCATCTATTCTCCAGGTGACTGGCATTACCAAATCCCTGCAAAAACAGATTATGAAAAGTATGTGCATAAATTACTAAAATCTGTAGTAAAATGATGTTAACTATCACTCGGTAAAGCAGCATTGAAATTAAGAGTTGATCAATATTCACCATCTAAAGTTCAATGCAGAATTAAAGAGACATTACAGCAACAAAAAACTGGTGTTTTGATGCCATACATACCCCTCAACGCGTTCCAGCTTACAGCGGTTGAGGTAATCGTCGGTGTATATGGAGAAAATGCTGCCCAGACCCTTCACTAATTTAGGTATTTCCTCAAGAGGTAAAATTTCCCATATCTTTAAAACTTGAGTGTAGGATGAATATTTTGCAATATCAACGCTAGTAATAATATAAATACTTCCAACCTTATATTGTTTCACAAGCTGGACAGAGTTACTACATAAAGTTTCAGCCTTAAGCTTCTTGGGACGCCAACCATTGGAAAGTTTAACCAATAGATTAACCACAGACTTTTGTGTTCGTGATGACTTCAACTTCCCAAATGATTTCCTAAAGTTATTGCTGAACAAGACCTGTATGTATGAGGTAAGAGAAATGAGTAATGAGTAGAGATCAACTGATCAAGTAAATTATCTTGGAGTAATTTACCTTCCACACTGCACTTTTGAAAAGCATACTATCTTCATTAAGTAAATTATCTAACTGATCAAGCTCTTTGTTGGCCTTGATCATTGCTTTCACTAGCTCTTCATCTTCATCGGCATTAAAAAAACGATGCCGCTGCTTTGCATCACGAATTAAATCTTCCCAGAAAGATCCAATTTTACACAACTTTTTGTCATTCCCCAAAATCCAAAGGCAGTGCCTGAAAAAGTTACCACGCAACAAGTTAACAAAGACTGAAAGATGAAATCTTCTACGTTTTACCAAAAAAACACACTAGTTGTACCTAGCCCGTGTCAGAGCGACATTAGTACGTTGCGGATTAGAAATGAACCCATCTGATCCCCCACTATGATTATATCCGACAGTAGATATTATTATGACATCTTCCTCGCCACCATAGAATCCATCTGCAGAGCTCACCTTCACTACAAAGTCCTTTAGCTTCTCATATTTCTGACCAACTTTATTATCTATTGCAGCAACTTGGGCAGCATAAGGAGATATAATACCGATAGTTATGCTATGCTTTGAGCCTTCCCATGCTGTCAACGGTAAAAATCATCCTCTATAAGTAGAATAAATGGAGTAATCATGATTTAACAATTCAACAATTGTTTAAGAAAATTCTACATATTACATCCATGATTGGAAATAGTTGGAAAATTGAATCCTTAAGCTATACCAAAACTTGTTAAATAAAAGTCTGTTGGTTTACATAGTACTCTTTGCAAAGGCTAAAAACAATGATCCAAAAGACAGGGCAACCAAAAAGAATGCCCTGAGCCTGTGATTTAATAGTGTCCTACAGGTGATTATAACGCAGAGTACAATGAAATGTTCAGAAATCAGATAACAATTCAATAGGTCGCCTCAATCCAATTATGAAAGAAAGCTTCTCATTATACACACTTTCTCTACTTTATGCTACTCTATAACTCAGACCTCATGCCCAATTTAGCGAAGTTACGTTAACCATATACAGCTGATTATTCCTACTTCACAGATACGAAAGATGAACCTAAAAGAATGCTCTACTTGTTAGCAAGAAGGTAATTGCATTGATTTAACTTCACACGTCTATAATATATATATACAATAAAACAGCAATAGTATCCTCGCTAACACTTTTAAAGAAGAAAAAAAACGAGGCACAAGAACGGAAGAACAATTAAATGTAAAACTACATATCTACTTAACCATATATAGCATACTGAAGAAGCTATTGCAATCAATTAATTAACATGGATCATACCTTTATAAAGGTTCCGAACTATTGCCAGTACAACTGCCACTTCAACCATATTTTTCAAACCATGCCCAGCTTCATCTGGCTCCTCCCTTCCATTTGAAATATTTATGAAAGAGTACGGGCCAAACATGGCTCCTGGTAGATAGCATTTTTGAAACTTTTCACCAAGAACACTTGGAGCATCTATAATCTGGTCTTTATAAAATTTGCGATTTGGGAAAGAGCTTATTTCAGGATGCATTCTATACTGTATGTTGAGAAGGTCCTCCGAGTGCCCAAACAAACCCAACCTCTCAAATAGACTTCTTCCAAAGCCAGCTTCATCAGACACCTAAAATTACAATGCACTGGAGAACATTAAGAATGAAAACATTCAATTTAAAGTGAAGAAACTGATGTTATACTTACCCTGCTTTTGACCCTGGCTTGTGGATGGCACTCATCACCAATTAGGACAGCGTGTCGTATAGCGTCAAGCTGCATGGGAATCACTGATTCACACTCTTTCAATTGAGCAGCTTCATCGATTACCAACAAATCCAGTGGTTCCAGGTCCACATCATGCAGATTATAAGAGCTTGACACTGTCGAAAAAATGAGGGATGAATTTTTCAAACAGAACCCTGTTAAGAAACTTCTATTCGTGGAATTTGGAAGGCGATCACCTAGAGAATGACCGACAGATCTTAGGACTTGCACACTTTCAATCCTCATCTTGTGTAATGTTGATAAAGTATAACTAAATGGTCGACTTCCTTCTGCCTCGGAATAATTTTCTTGTCGTGCAAAGAGTTCCTCTAACTCCTTGTCAGACACCCGACTTTGAGAGAGCAAAATTTCGAAAGATTCAAGCAAACCACAGAGTGTAAGCATCTTTTTGATATTATCCGTCAAAATAACTCTTTTAGGGAGATGAGTGCATAATAATCTGATGCTTCTTTTGAGTGGTACCGCTAAAGCTCTGAATCGGTCTTTTGCAAACTTGAGAAGAGATATATGCACTTCAGAATTAGTTCCAATTTTCTCCAAAAGCAAACGATACTGATATACACAATCTTCAAGAAAATCCACCATGGAATTGAAATGTTTCTTCCAACCAGTTAATGGAGCAAAACACTCGACAAGACTGTCCACACGATCATCCACATAAATCTCTCTAAGATCACCACATAACTCCAATTTATCCATATTCCCAAACAAGAGAAAGTCCCCTAATGAATAGCCCAACTTGTTCTGTCCCAAGTCTGATTCGCAAGCATCTTTGTGAAGGTTTAAAACACGTAATGCAAGTTCAGCAACTGCTACATTCTCTGGGGCACAAGCAAGTGTTCTACAGTTCATACTTACCAAGCTATGTAGTAATATACTGATGGTTTTGGTTTTTCCTGTCCCAGGTGGACCCCAAACAAGTTTCACAGAGGACCTATGTTTACATTGCACTGTAGATATAGTACCCACTATCGCTGCTACTTGAGATTCATTAAGAGCCAGTAATAATTGTGAATCAACTTTTCTGACCCGAGTCCTATCAACTTGCGCAGAACAAAGACCACAACTTTCCTTTACCTGCATTACCATAAAGCAGGATTAAAATATCTAACTACTATCTTGTTTCCCGTATCTAGGTATAAAATATAAGAGAAAGGATAACCAAAATTAACACAAAAACCAACTCCAAAACTGGAATTGGCACACAGAACCATCAGTATCTTACTACAATCTTGTTTCCCATATCTATGTAGCTAGAGAATGTACACCAAGTAATAAAAAAAATTCAAATCGTATAAGTGGTAACTATATCTTACCATGGAATTGCCACGCAGAATTTCCTTAATCATATTCATGTTTCGAAACATATGCAACGTCTTCCATGTTCTAGTGTTCGTTGCCAAGTTTACCAGAAACACCACAAAAAGTGATTTCCTCCAGCCCTCATTCATCTCTATCTTTATGGGCTTTGAGGCCTTAACCTGAAAGCATATAAGTCTGTCTTCGTCCCCAACAGGATCGGAGTCTTTCACATCTTCTACAACCGAAGCCAAAGACCAACTGCTTCCAAACCGCTGCAAGTCCGAAGCAACTTCAGGTACAGTATCACCCAAAATAAACAGATCTGAAGGTTTTGGGCTGTATGGTTCTTTGCCATCTATACCATACCGGTTTCTCCAGTAGTCGACCTTGATGCAATACAAGGATGACCCATCATGCAGCTTAGACTCTTCTACTGATGTTACTTCAGCGTGGGGTACACCTGACATAAACTCCATTTGTGAACATATCTCCATGCGAATTTCTTCCAGCAACGGCATAGTATAAGTACCAAGATAATGTTGTGCTGACTCAAACTGCTTTGGTATGGTTTCCACCTGAAAAAACATACACAAATTTCTAAGTTTAAACAGGACATATAAATTCAACTGATCATCCTACAAAATCCATGTATGATTACCATACTTTATCTGAACCCAGCAATGAGAAGTTATAAATAAACACGGAATATCATTCAAAGACACAAACATAAATATAAGATAGATCAAAAAATTGGAAGTAATATCAGCCAATAAAGTAGATCGGCCTAATCAGTTCAGGAATAAGAAAATGAGCAGTTACAAATGAACTGTAATGGAAAACTCTATAGCCATAGTGATTACTAAACTGAGGCTAAAATGTCACAATTAAGCATACTTTGTTACCTGCAGATTCATATAATTGCAACTAAGGTTTATAATTCATACAGTAAAACTTCCATAATATTTGATGCAGGAATCAAAATGCAATTCATGCATTAAATCTAATTTTTATAAAAATTGCTTAGAAAATAAATCGTTTACGCATTTTGTTAACCACTATAAAGGAGGGTCCTCCTGGGTTGTGGCCAACCTGTGAGAACTACTTATAGCAATGCAACTCTACGGTTTGACCCACGATGGGCCTTGACTTTGACACACTGACTAGTTGACATCTTTGATTATGTTGCACTTGTTTGAGTGAACATCGAAATTACAAAGGGTAAAAGAGGTTTGTATGAAATATAACATCCAAAATTCTATAATTACGTTGTGCATACGTATGCATGCCTTAATCGAAGTACTGTTGTTCATAAATACTGTATAGCACATATAAACCATTAGGCATGAAGTGTGGTGATTAAACCCAAACAAAAAATTCAAACCCACAAATTGTTCAAATTGAGTATCCTACTTGTCTCTAATCAAAGAAGCATAATCACCTACAAAAAATTGTTCAAATTGAATATCCTACTTCCAACACCGCCACACCCATCACCACAACCATAGTATCTTTTGGAAAAAATAGCTGTAGTGATTATTATTACTGCACACATATCTCTTAACCTACACCACTATATGATTATCAATTATGGATGAGTGCAGCGCACACAGAAAAAAAATATCTCTTAACCTACCCACCACTATCACCATGATTATTATCCAATTATGGATGTTCCACAGTGGGGATGGGTGTTCTGAGTGGTCAATTCAGGCTTAAATTTTAGCATGGAAGTTTTATGTGCCTCCGCCCCAGTTGGGTCAGGCTTAAATAGCATACAGAAAACTCCCACTACCACCATGGTAGCAGTGGTGGAGGTTTTACAGTATGAACTCAGTTACTCAACTGTAATTTTATAGATCTTTTAAGTTTACTGAAATTCGCCCTAGATTTTTGTAATTTCTAGTCTTGTTTCTTGATAAGTTCAGGTAGATGATGTCGATTATGCTTAATTTAAAGCATTTTAGCCCCAATCGTAGTGTAGGTATATGATTGTTAGTGCAGGATAGGGCTGGTGTTACTAGTGTATGTTAAGAAATACTAAAGTTGGGGCTAAAATGCTCTAATTAAGCATAATCGACATCATCTACGTGAACCATTCAACAAAAGATAATTCAAATTACAAAAATCTAGGTCAAAAAATCAGTAAACTTGTAAGCAATACTAGGGCAACAAGTTTCAGTAAACTACAAAATAGAGTGAGAAAGAAAGATTACCTTGTGTTTGTAGAGATCATCGTTGAGTATATCATCAATACTCCAAGAAAAAACATGTTCTATCAAATCCTTTACAGCAACAGTACCAGAAGAAGAAGAAGGTTCTTCATCATGAGTTTCTTTCGTACCAGAAGTTGATGCCATCCTTTACTGTCTATTTACTACCACAATCCTTTACAATTTCACACTAAAACTCTTCTTCTTCTTCGTCTACCACTACTTCTACGAGAACGAGAGAGGGAAAAGGGGGAACTGAAAACCCTAGAAAGAAAATTATTTCAGAGGAAAAAAGAAAAATGTGAAATGAAATATTTTGGGAGAAAGGGTTTAAGAACTTCTAGGACGCGTTTGGCGTGACGCTCGAGGGAAAGTGTAACGGGAACGGCGATGTTCTGTCGACTACCAAACACCCCTTAGTACGAAACAGGATGGCCACTAACAATTTTATTCTGAAAAGTGAAAGTATTTATTTTTGTAAATAGCACTTTCTTTTGGTTTCTATTTCCTAGTCCTAGTAAACTTAGATTTTATTTCCTAATTTATTTATTGATTTTTTTTCCTTAATCTATTAGTTTTAGGAATAGTTGAAGGCTATATAAGAAGATCTGGTGGTATTATAGAGAAACATAGTCGATATTATTATTTGTGTTATCTTCGACACTTCGTTGAGATCTTAGTTTTTATTTGGATTTTCTCATATCAGAAAAGTAGGTAGGAGAAGAGGAGATGTCGAGCATTATAGAAGATGTTTACTACGAAATATTTATAAGGTTACCGGTGGAATCGCTACTTTTATGCAGGTCTATATGCAAGTCTTGGGTTTCCATTATATCCAGTCCCGCCTTTGTTAAATATCATCTGGATTTCAATTCTAAAAACAATCCTAGACTTATTTATCAAAATCTTGAAAGAAATTTCTGCACCAAATCATCGAAATCTGAAAAGGACATAGGTTGCCCATTATTTAAAGATTCTAGTTGCCATATTGATTTGTTGGGTTCTTGTAATGGTTTGGTTTGCTTAAGGTTTGGTTATAATGGCGGACTCCTTTGTGTTTGGAACCCAGCCACGAGACAATGCAAAAAAATACCACGATCACCTTACGGAGTTCCAAGGCCTGAGATCAATAATACTTATGCTTTTGGTTATGATTACAAAATTGGTGACTACAGGTTGTTAATAGCTAGAGAATCTTCCGTAGATGTTTACACATTAGGATTGGGTTCATGGGAGAACACATATGGTGAGATTCTTTTACAAGATAGCAATGGTGTAGTTTTATATGACCTGAAGCATTCGAGTGCTAGAGAACCAATTTCTCATGGTTCAAATGCGGGTTACGAGCATAATTACGTTGAAAGCCTAGTTTCGCCCAACTTTCGTGCTTTTGTCTGAAGCCGAAGGCTACATAACACACGAAGAAGACCCGACCACATAACAATAAAGGAATATATGTCACAAGTCATAGTTATGTATCTTTCACGGTGCGCTATATGCACTAGATATTTTTACTGAATCGAGGGAATTGAATCATTTAAGAAGATGTTTTACTTTCAATTGGGTGTTTATATGTTATTCTGGTTATGATCAAGAAACTTTCAGTCTAGAAGTATTACCGTCAACATCATATTATATTAAGTTTGAATTGGATAGATATTTTTTTTTTGTTAACTTCAACTTGCGGCATTTTACGAACAATTTATATATTTTGGGCTTTACAAGAACCCACAATTGGGGGATATCAAAACTAATTGGGGGATAAAGGAAAAGGACAAAACTTGGATCCAAATATAATTCAGGGTCACCCCTTATCTAAGTGTTTTACGTAATACCTAAGCTACCCTCACTAATCATGTTTAGTGGTTAAATATAATTAGATAAGTTAATAGTTTAGTTTGATAATCATTCGAATAAATCATTATCATTGAATTTGTTGATGCAACAACATTAAATCAAGATATTTATGATCATGAAAGTTTATGGGAAGAACCAACCATGAAAGTAAACAAGCTGAATACAAGTGCTCCAATTAGTCATATATAGGTATTAATGTATTGAAATTTGATTTTTTTTTTCATTGAATCCGCCATTGTTACGCCTGAAAAACTCAGTGCCGGCATGGTAAAAGTATTATCGAGCATGCCGGGAGTGGTGCTGGCATGGTCGATTCCCAAATGAACCATGCCGGTTTGAGGACAAAAACATACATAAAAAATTTGTCTGAAATAGCAAGTATCGGCATGGTATTCATCCTGAATAACCATGTCGGAACTCATTATCGGCATGGTATTCATCCTGAATAACCATGCCGAAACTCAGTATCGGCATGGTATTCATCCTAAATAACCATGTCGGTACTAAGGAACCCAATATCGGCATGGTATTCATCCTAAATAACCATGCCGGCACTCAGTACCTGTAGCGCCCCCTAAGCTAACAGCTGACTAATCCAAGAGATTAACTAAATAAAGAGGCACTAAGAATCTAAATCATTTACTTAAACATTCAATTTAGAAATCTGCTACAAAAACTTAACCCAAAACTAGCCTCGCTCAGAAATATATATATACAAGGATTCCTCTCAAATGATACATATACAATAGTCATTTGGTTTGAAAATAAATTATAAACACAAATAAATATAGCAGAAGCTATCCAACTAACGAACTCAATCTTTGAAGCTTTTGCTGCGCAACTCTAATCTGTCTCTGAAACTGAAAGTGGGAATGGGTGAGCACATCATCCCTAAAAGGGGTGCCCCGTAGGAATAACAACTAGCTTTCAAGTAAACATTAATATGATTCGAAAACAATGCAGGATTTATCGAAAGTCGTTAATACACGGAAAGATAGTAAAACAAAAAGTAGAAACTTTTTCGAAGACATCCATAAATAACAGTAAACATCCATGTATGAGATGTGTGTTGCCGCACATAAGGGAAGAGTAACATTGATGCCAATTCCACACCGATTAGGTAATACTGCGGTGTATCGCCCTAGCCATAGAATAAGATATAAAGGAAGATAATTTTGTCCATGTAATATTGCGGTGTATCGCCCTAGACATAGAATACTGATATTGTGTCGGCACACATCTCATAACACACAAAGCACACAAAGATATGCATGAATTTCACAACACCAAGATTGATTTGTAAAACAATAATGAATACAAGAGAGTTCATTATCGATTCCCACCTCTTTCGATGACAAGCCTCGCCTACCTCAAGATCCACGATCCACTGGTTCATCCTTTAACCGATCGTTGTTAATAGACTAACTGCAAGTGCAGTAGCTGCAATATCCAAAATGCTTCAACTCAAACAACACTCAAACCTCAACTACAACTCCCATTTGATTACACTTCACTTCTAGCTGTAATTCAACCTTAGCATAAACAAACCCATCACCACAAGCAATATCAGTTACACCTTCCCTGCTTGTAAACCACAAACACACAAAAGTTACCATCATCTTTTACTATAGTTTATTTCTATCTTCCCTACAATTTTTTCTCCTACACCTTCATCTGGGATTAACCAACCATTACAGTAGTATCAACATCTACAACATACAATCTCAATAACATTTATCAGACTTCACTTGAGAGCTCCATTTCAATCACCACAGCTCAGCCAACATCCATCTACCAAAATCAACAAAACCATTCTTAGCATTACAATGCTACTTACTTCAGCTGCATTACAAAATCACTGACATCAATACTATAACCCAAACTCAGCTGTCACTACAACATGTTCATTCCTTGGACATACCTCTTTCATTCCTGTCTTGTTCACCAATTCTAATTCAATAGCATCACTTTCAAGTCCATGTAATACAACCACTGAAACCAACAATATTCTTGATTCTAACTCATATAGTACTACACATCCAAGCTCCAACCGAAACACAACTCTGACATTCATTTACATCTGATTTCAGTTCATTAGCCAAACGTACACTCCATGGCAGTAACTATCTTCACTAACACAATTACTCACATCCAAATTCATTCATTAATTGCTTCTGTCAAAACAGAATCATCTAAGCCATTCTCAATCACAACTGGATCAAATATTAATCTTTCTCAAATCAATACCATCACCAGTCTCAGCAACAACAATAACATCTTAACTCCAGTACAGTTCATTTACCCCAACATCCTTATTCATAAAATTTCATTCCCATTTAAATTCACAAAAACCCTTTTCATTCTTACTGAGTTGATCCAACATTAGTAATAACACCATCACCTTCTTAACTGGAGAATCAAATCCAAGTTTATCATCAGGTTCAATTCAACATTTGATTCAGAACTTCGAACCCTAACTACCGAACTCATGATGTTCTTCAAATTCATAACCTAATTCGTGTCAAACCCATGTTCTATTTTTCTCAACCACCATCTTCTACAACATCAATTTCATCTTTGAATTCTTCTTTACAACTCCTGTGAAACCCTAACTCTCAGTTCTTCATCAACACCACTTCTAAACTTCAATTAAACAATAACCCTTTGTTCTTCAAACACAAAACTCATCACCAATTACTTATTATCATACTCAAGAACCCATAAATCCTCAATCGATTTCATCTCTCAGGAACCCTAACTTCAATTATCTTCAATCCGCAATTTCTTCTTCATCCAACGATAATTCATCTTCAACACAATCACGGGTAATCGTTACCTAATACTTCTTCTCATATCTCGATCACATGATTCATAGTTTCGATTCTCAAACCACCCACAGAAGAAGAACAGGAAGAAGAGAAGAAAGAGAAGAAGAAAATAGAATGAATAAGAAAAAGAAAGCAGATCGAGTTTATCTTCTCGTCTGGGGATAAAACCAACGGAAAATGATAAAGGCACCCTCCCAAATGATATGGGAAGCCAGGTCGGTTCACTACAAAAAGTATATTTTTCCCTTCATACTTATAATATAAATTCTTCTTCGCCCGGTATCCGAATGACGCGTTCGACACTACAAAACAGAGGGCCTTTAGTGACGGTTTATAAACCGTCACAAATAACAAATAACCGTCATAAATAGTAAAAAGACCGTCACAAAAACACATTTGTGACGGTGGACAATCCGTCGTTACTACTGGGGTCACAAATGTTTTTTGTGGCGGTTTGAGATCATTAGTGATGTTTAGTCAACCGTCACAAATACTTATTCTATTTGTGGCGTTTGGTCAAACCGTCATAAAGTGTTTTCCTGCCGTCGTTAGAATTTTTCCGTCCACTGCCGTCGTCGCCGGTTTTTTCAATTGTGACGGTTTAAAAACCCTCACTAATATATATTAATTCTTGTCAGCAAGTTTTCGCCGACGTTTGCGGACGCTCGATAAATGAGCTCCGATTCTTGTTCTCCAAGACCGGATTTTAGATTCTCGGAATTACTGAATTCTCAGAAATCCTAAGCATTCACACAAAAATAAAAAATCTTATACCATTCACACTGAACCAGAAACTCGCATCATACACACTGAACCAGAAGCTTATACCATTCATAGCAAAGTTTTACATTGATGCACCATACAAACTTACATATCCAACAGTAGGTAAGGTGTTTAACTGTTTAAAAAAAAATAATCTGGGCAACAACACAAGTCCTAGAGAGTTCAAAAAGCTGGTAACTAAGATTATCAACATCCAAATTGCATGTGGAAAGTTTGGGACATGATACGAACACACCTGATGGCATGAAAACAAAAAAAAGAGACCATCCCATTCCCTTATATTCAAAAAGACAAGCACCTGAGTCGAGCACAATATCAAAACCTGGTTGGCTAGCTTGGATATCTACTTCCTCTATTTCCTTCTACAGAAATATCAAAAAGAATAAGTGGTATCGCAAAAAACAAAAAGGAACTTTTTGCTGAGACTAGTTGTTTATATTGATCAGATGAAGATCCAAAAACCACCTCCCTTTTCAGCTTTTTTCCTGCTCATAAAACGGCAACACTTTTTAGTTATAGTGAGATAATTACATGACCCATTTCTTACCTTATTGTAGTACTTCCATGAGAAGTACATTCGACTTCAAAGCTCCATCTGAAAAAGAAATAAAAAACAAATCACATATTGTACTGCAAAATGAGTTCTGGCTACACACACACCATCCCAAGAAAGGAAAAAAAAAGAGGCAAAATTCAAAAACTCAACCTCTCTGTAATATGTATAATGCCTAGTCGTCGAGGTAATAGTAAGACCCAGAAGCTTTATGTTCATTGTGTTCAGCGGATCCCAACTTGTTAATCCAGGGCCTAAAGTTGGTTGGATCCCATCTAATTGTAATATCTAATTGTTGTACATATTCAGACCAACCAAATATGCGAATGAGTAAAAACTACAATGGAAGAAGATGAGATATACTCTAAACAATGGCTGATTACTTGCCATGTATTGAGCTCAGAAAAGGCATTTTTTATATTGGTTCGAACAAGAGGGGAGAAAACAAAGCAAATTCACATGGGAAGAATCAGCGGAATGAATCCAGTGTTACTAATGGATGTACAAAGGCTACCAAATGAAATATTCTTGTTTCTCTTTCAATCTAGAACATAACCTAAATGAAATTTTTACGAAATACAAACTTAAAGCATGATGACAACATCAATTCAAACTAAAGAAACGAGCAAAAGAATTGATTATCTAAACTCACTTACAGATAGGGAAAGGTTCATTCCTGACAATATAGACTAAGGAGCATTTGCAGTGCAATCAACAGAGGGTGTTCCCTCAAACACAATCACTCGATCATCAAGATAAGTCGCCATTGTGATATCATGCTCGACAACAAAAGCAGTCTTCTTCCCATGGTGGATAAACCCTTTAACGACTTCTAAGGAAGTAATACATTGCTGAGAATCAAGATAAGCACTTGGTTCGTCTATCAGATATACATCCGCAGACTGCATTAAACATACACCAATTGTATAAAAGTGATGAATCGGTCTTGCTTTAATCACAAAATCAATTGGACACTCAAGTCATGATATCATTACCAATCAGTCACACAATACGATTTATGTGAAATTGTGTTACGACTACAATAATAACAGGTATCTGGAGATAATGCAAAGTGCAATCCTTCCCTAGGCAAATACATAATACAACTCTTTGGAGCTCTCAAGGCGAGAGTTCCACAACCAGCTTTTCTATTAATTTATCAACTTGGAGTGGTTCCATGATAGCTGACACAAACTGATGTATGAGTCAGGAATTCTATTACGTATGCAGCAAGGCTCTAACAGTAGGAGCAGAGGGAAATATTGGATACAAATATTGGGGCTTGTAAGACGCAGTAATTGCAGGCATTGCAGTGTCCAACTGGTCAGGTTTCAAGAATCTTGCCTGTCGTTTTAACAGACGAATAGCACATGTGAGTAAATGTGAATCTCTACAGTATAGACATGGAAGTTGAAACTAAAAACAACAAGAGAGGGATCCAAAAAGGTGTACCAGCGTGTAAAGAAATGTCGACTTCCCTGTCCCGTTTTCACCTAGCATAACTACAATCTGAGGATTAACGAACTCTCCCTCCATGACATGAAGCTTAAATGCTCCTGGAATCGACATGCCAAACATAAGGTACTTAAACCATGCATGTGACTCTACACACTCCTGTGGGGTCTCAGCAACCCTGAAATAAAGTGATTCTTGGCGAGGTTTTGTAGTCTTAGGAGGGAGACATCCATCCATGTAAGCATTAATCCCATCTTTAACATGATATGGATGGGTTACAACACCATAAGTTCCAGGTACCCCGTATAAGCAGTAAATGATGTCGGATAAGTAACCTAAAACACTAAATTCTACAGAAGCATCAAAAAAAGATAATGAGGACCTCATGTACCATGAAAAATTGGGAAGTCCTAGTTTACAGATTAAACAGCATGGTCAAAACAACATGGACAATGATGACAAGAAATATTAGACTGGCAACAATACCTTTGGAGGTTGCATCTCGGGGATACTGGCCAAAGACAATACTGTAATACATGTGAGTTACATGTATTGATCCTTTCAGCTTGCCTTATGGCTCTATGGTCCATCCATAATATAACACAATGTCTTGCATCACCACTCAAAGAGACCGTCACTGGAGAACCATCAAAGCATCCCGGTGTTGCGACCGAAAACATACATTGTGAACATATACAACCTTTTATATCTAAAACAAAAATGTGCATCTCTTTTAGAAATAATGAGCATGCTAGTTTATAGAGTTACCAATAGAACCACATGGGGAAACATATGTGCCTATTGGTTAACCAACATTGCTTGTGACTGGAAATTGACACTTCTTTTCTTCTTTTTTTAAACTTCTGGAGGACGAATTGTTAAAGAGGTGATAAAATAAATTAGAGGGGGAATAAACCTAATTACCTGAACTCCAGAAAATAAAACAAACTTAAAAGCATTTCTTGATTGGAAATGGGAAATTTTGGAAAATGGTAGATATATCTCCAGGAATACCTTCAACCTCAAGGACTAAATTACTAAAACCACCACCTGTATTAGTGCGTGATCTCTACTTAGAGAGAGAAAGTTGAGATTCGCAATAAGGAAATATATACAGCTTAATTATATGTCCATATGAGATGACTCAAAGTCTAAACATGGAACAGTAGCCAGATGGTTCACCATGTCTTGAATATATGAACAAAAAAATATCAAAACACAACTGTTTGCTTTCACAAGAGGTAACACTGTAGAAGTCAATCATTCATAAGTTTTGATTTCAGCATATACTAGAAATTCAGTACTTGAAAATGTGCCGAAAGGGTATGCGATATCAACAGATGATATTACTAACAATAATACAGAACTTCAAGAGTGCAAGAAAATATGATGAACTTGTGTTCTAATTCTCAACAATTGAGTGCAAGAAATGATTCCAAGTCACTGGACACAAGTCATATATCATTAAGTAAAAAGTTTAACAAAGAATCCCATATTAACAATTACCAGTATACAAAGTACAAGAAAATCACAAACTTGAAACTGAAATTATACAAAAAAATCACAAAATTATTCCGTCAATACCCAAGTTTTGTTAACAGAAATATTCAAGGATCTAAGTCTCAAAACGATATAAATGTTGAAACACAGACCCTAAGAGAACCCCAAATTTGTAAGTATTTTATGTAAGGAACTTGTGCAGTCAAAAGAGAGAACACTCATATTGATTGAACCACTACAAGATTATTAAGAACTTTATTATGATCAAGATTATCAAGAGCTAACTCATTTTACTCGATATAATTACACTTAACAATTGCTCAATTGTATTCAAGAGAGTTGAATAACTTGAAAAACCAAAGTTTTGAATGAAAATATACTTAAGAGCATAGAAATCAAGAAAAGGGTATGAGAAATTATGAAAGATAATTGAATTACATACCTTTTCTGCCATGAATCAAATTGAACTCTAAAAAATTAATCTAGAGAGAGAGAAATAAACAGGGAGAAACTGAGAGGTGTGATGATTGAAATTGAGACCATACAAGAGGCAGCTAATGCATCTATTCAACCATGCACAGAATCAGGACAACCCATATTTTAAAGCCTAACAGAGAAATTTGGGTAGAACATTTTTGCAATCATAAAAGAATATTCCAATAAGGCATTACAGAACCTCAATTACGAACTCTAGTATAGTATATTGATCCTATCAGCTAACAAGGATATGTACCGAGTTAAATATCTCAGTACTATCCAATAATTTAGCTCAGGACACCAAACTGAAAAGGCTCGGCCTTTTCTCATGCTTTCCCATTCAACAGAAATTGAAGACAACAACACAAAGACAATGAGAAACTAAGAAATGTCACAAAACCCCAATATTTGTACAAAACAGATAAAACTCCAACCCCAATCAGAAATTCTAAGCTCAAATCTAAGAAATCCGATGCTCAAACCACAATATCAAGTTCCATCAACAAAAAACCCATATCCAGATTTCGTTTCTAGACCACCAATCCATAAAACAAACCCTAAGAAATTAAACAAACAAATAAAATCCATAACACAAACCCTCAAAACACAGAAATTAAAAAAAAATCCAGTAAACCCTAAGAAATTGAAACTAAAGAAAAACAAATTTAATTTTTCTTAATCACAGTAGTGAATACAAAGAAAAAGCCTGGGAATGTCACCTGAAAGTTTACTTCTTTAGATCCTGCAAAACAAAGAAACAAGAAAACAAGCAATTAAAAGCAAAACCAGTCCTTAATCAAAGAAACAAAACGAGATTAAAAGTAATACAAAAAAAGGGGGGAAATTCCACCTTAAATTTTACTCCTTTAGATCTGCAGAACTAAGAAATAGGAATTAAAAGTAATATTAAGCCCTTGAACAAAGAAACGAAAATCAAAAAAAAAAAAAAGTAAAAAAATCACATTCGATTGACTACTTTAGATCCTGCAAAAACAAGAGAAACAAATAATTAAATTAATATTAAGCAAAAGAAGAAAAAAAAAACCATTAATGGATGAGAGTAAGCTCAGTGATGGTTACAGACGAGATGTAAAGAAGGTAAGAGAAGCAAACCTCTGCAAACTTCTTCGGCGGAGAAAACAAGAAGGTCAGAGAAGAAGAAAACCAGATCTATCCAAAGTTTGGTGAGAAGATAAAGATAAAGAAATATAAAGTCTGAAAATTTTTGCTAAAAAGTTCAGCGGGAGAGATCGACTTTCACCGCCTTTTCTGAAAAATTATCCACGGATTTGGGAACCGCGGGAATTGAAGAGGGTTTCTAAGATAGTTTCTTCTGTCGGAAACTTAAAATTGACGAAAAAATATGTCGGAGACTTTGACTAAGCTAACTATTTGCGGCGGTTTGTCCAAAACCCTCATAAATTTATGTTGTCGGACCCTTGGAGCTGACAGAATTTTGTATGACTTTGACTAACCTATGTATTTGTGGCGGTTGGTCATAAACCCTCACAAATAACCCGTATTTGTGACGCCCTCTTTAAAAAAACCCTCACAAATAGGACCTATTTTTGTAGTGCGAGCAGTCTATTTCGTACAACTTTTCGAGAGCTATTCAATGATACTAATTTCGTATCTAGATCGTTGTTAGATTAATTCCTAATAATTAAATTCTATATTAACTAGTCGATTCATTATCGGCTAAATCGTCACTTGACTAGCGCTAGACCAGTCAAATAGCGTTGACGTGCTTGAGGGTCTTTACAGTACCGGCATGGTCTTCATCCTAAATAATTATATCGGCACTCACTACCGGCATGGTCTTCATCCCTACCGAATGTAAAAAAAAAAAAAAAAATCAAAGTGAGGAGCAGGCAGAGAAGGAGAAGGGAATTTGAAAGGGAGTGAGAAATGTTTCGAATTTAAAAGGGAGTAGGGTATATTTATGTTTGATTTAGGTTTTATTGTTTTAAAGGGTAGTTTTGTATTTTCTCCCCCAAAAAACATCTCTTAACAAACACTATTGGTTGGGGGAAGTAATTTATATCCCCCAATTAATTTTAGTATCCCCCAATTACGCGTTCTTTACAAGGGCTGGACCAGGAAACATTAACAATTAGTGCTTCCAAGAAAATAAATAATTAACAACTAGTTGGTGTTTATGTGAATTCTGTACATGTGGGAGATAATTTGTTGTTGTCATTCGGTACGAAAATTGTATTTTTACCATCGACGCTAATTCTTCCTCCAAATGGGATGCCCAATCCCGATAAAGTAATGTTATTTGGCAAACACATGCATCGCCATATCAGTCACACCACAAACAATGCGCAAATTAACAAACGTAATCTCTTCCTTTCAGTGGTCCTTCCCTAGAATTGGAGTCGGTTTGGCAATTACGGGGTTCGAACCCTTACCTCGGCAATGGAAGAGAGCATGAGAACCATCAAACCATTTTATGATTCTCTTGATTTAAATTTATTGGTTGATGTCCATGGAGAAGCAGAAACATCATTTACTTCTGATATCTAAGGCTAAGTTTTATAGGCTAGATTTGGCTGTTAGATTAGCCAAAAAGTGTTGTCGTTAAAAAACAAATGTTGTTTATATGTTAACACTAGTTCTCTCTTCTAGCATTTGCTCGCAGTTGAAGTAGTAGCAACAAAAATCACCTTTTCGCGGAACGGTTCAATGCATCTAGATTTATTTTTTGATCGATAATTTGAGATCTCGTTGCGCTAAATAGTTCGTATTTGGATCTAAATTTACTTTTCGCTGAATGATTTAGCGCAGCTTCCTAATCTACTTTTCACTGAATGATTCAACGCATCTGGTATGCCAGATAAGAACTACCATAGGACTTCGGAGGTTGTCATAGTTGACTTGGACTGCTAATCTAGCTGCTAGATTAGCACACCATAGGACTAGGCCTAAGATTTATCCTGGTTTTAACAATTGGTGGGTCAGCCACCGACCTATAAGATTCAAAGACACTCTCTTCCAATGTTTGAAAAACGGGTCACGGCTCAGGTCACAGCCACTGGGTGTGACCGTTATAACCCGTTTTGACGGGTGTGAGCACATTTCGGACAAATAACATGTTTTCTAGGAATAAAACGCGTTTTTTATACGTTATTTTAAAGTAGGAAATACCATATAGTCCTAAAAATAAAATATATGTATCAGTCTAGTCCATTTGACCCAGTCAATTGTCACATTTGGTCCTATTTGGTAATATAAATTATCATTTGGTCCTAAAAATTATCATTTGGTCCTACTATTTGATGTCATGGATGATGTAAATGTCACCCTGTAGTGGCAGAAATACCCTTTTGGATAAGGACCATATATATAGTCAAAAGTAGGAGAGAATAAATCATTATCATTTACTTTCTCTCTCTCATCTATAATTCAATTTCGAGATCTAGTTTTTTTCTCCTTTTTTTTTTTTTTTGTTGTTATGTTGCGGATAACGAATCTTGATTTCAAGATTTGATCGACTCTTGTTTGAAGACGACGAAGAAGATGATGAAGCAGCGATCTCATGTTGTTCTGCTTGCTTGTATTGAAGATGAAGATGAACTTTGTTTTTAGGGTTTTTGATTCTTTGTCTTTGATAAAGAAGAAGGTGAAGACGATGATGTTGTTGTTTTGTTGAAGACGACGATGAAGATGAAGATGATGTTTCTTGATTTCTTAGATCTGTTTTTGTTTTTGATTTGTTTCAATATATGTTGCTCGCTTGTTTTTGGAGGCGATGAAGACGACGACGAACAACAAGAATTTTCTTCTTCTTGTTTTTGGAGGCGATGAAGACGATGACGAACAACAAGAAATTGCTGCTGCTGTTTTTGGAGGCGATGAACAACAAGAAATTGCTGCTGCTGTTTTTGGAGGCGATGAAGACGATGACGAACAACAAGAAATTGCTGCTGCTGTTTTTGGAGGCGATGAACAACAAGAAATTGCTGCTGCTGTTTTTGGAGGCGATGAAGATAATGATTTTTGTTGTTGTTTTTGGAGGCGATGAAGACGAATGAAGATGATGTTGTCATTTGGTGTTTTTGAAGACGACGATGTTCTTCTTCTTGTTGAAGATGTCGAAGAAGATGAAGACGATGCTGCTGATGTTTTTGTATGGACTTCATTCCTGGAATGAAGTCAGTTTTTTTGTATGGACTTCATTCCTGGAATGAAGTCTGTTTTTTTTAGGTTTTTGTATGGACTTCATTCCTGGAATGAAGTCTGTTTTTTTAGGTTTTTATGGACTTCATTCACTGGGAATGAAGTCTACATTTTTTAGGTTTTTGTATGGACTTCATTCCTGGAATGAAGTTATGTTTTTAGCTTTTTGTATGGACTTCATTCCTGGGAATGAAGTCTGTTTTTTTAGGTTTTTGTATGGACTTCATTCCTGGGAATGAAGTCTGTTTTTTTAGGTTTTGTATGGACTTCATTCCTGGAATGAAGTCTGTTTTTTTAGGTTTTTTATATGACTTCATTTCTGTTTTTTTTTTATTTTTGTATGGACTTCATTTCTGGAATGAACTGCTACAAGAATATATAAAAAAATTAACACGGAAGGGTATTTTTGTCAGTTTAATATTTTTAAATAATTATGGACCAAACAGTTATATGCGTTTAACCAAAGGACTAAACAGACATGGGCTCACCTAAAAAAGGACCAAACGATATTTTTCCCTATTTTAAAATAACGAGCGTTATCACGGTTAAATAGAAAATAAAATGAAATTATGATCTGAGATTCCTAACTAACGGTTATAACGTACGTGAAAACAATTATAACGGGTCTAATAACGTTGTTACAACGTTTTTTATATATTGTTATTTTATTCTTTTATTTTCAAAGTTTTTATTTTTATTTATTATTGTTTAATTTAAAAAATAAATAATTATAATTTCCAGTTTCTTAAAGTAATTGCATTTTTAATTTTAAAAATATATTTTTATATTTTTTTTCTAAAAAAACGGTTATAATCGGTATGAAAACGGGAAAAATGGTATAAAAAAACTCGCGCTAAAATGTTATTTAGAAGGAAAAAACGTAAAATTCAATTCTAGAAAAACAGTTATAACATGTGTTAAAACAGAAAAACAGTCCTAAAAAACTGCCGATATTTCCTATTTATCGGTGCTATATAGGCTCGGGGTTCGGAGACCCCAACGGTCACGATATATGAGTGTGACCATTTTAACGGCCGTTATTTCGGTAAAAACGGGTGTTTTTCAAACCTTAAGTCTCTTCTGAGAAATTATCGGATCCGGATATCCGATATCCGATATAACGGATAAAATCCTATAGAATTTCGAATAATCGGAAACGGATCCCGGATATCGGTTATCCATTGCCAGCCCTACTCTTATCTATCTCTTTTAATCCTGACGTCATTAGGGGCGACCCCAAAAGAATTAGGGGCGACACAAAATGACAAAATAGGTTGAAAATACTTATATGTCCCTTCATAATCGGTAGTTTAGAAGAAAAAAAAGTTATCTACCGATTGTGACTATGTTCTTCTCTTCCTAGCTTTGTTTTGAAATAATTAAATTTGGGGCTACTACCATAATCGGTAGGCAATAAACATCATCAAACTACCGATTGTACAATCGGTAGGCAATAAACATCATGAAACTACCGATTGTAAAAACAAATAAATCCAAAATTCCATTGGTTTTTGAAAAATTTGAATTTAGGGTTACTACCATAATCGGGAGGCAATAAACATCATGAAACTACCAATTGTACAATCGGTAGGCAATAAACATCATGAAACTACCGATTGTGAAAATAGAGAAATCTAAAATTCCTATCGGTTTTTGAAAATTTCGAATTTGGGGCTACTACCATAATCGGGAGGCAATAAACATCATGAAACTACCGATTGTACAGTCGGTAGGCAATAAACATCATGAAACTACCGATTGTGAAAACAAAGAAATTCAAAATTCCTATTGGTTTTTGAAATTTCGAATTTAGGGTTACTACCATAATCGGGAGGCAATAAACATCATGAAACTACCGATTGTACAATCGGTAGGCAATAAACATCATGAAACTACCGATTGTGAAAATAGAGAAATCTAAAATTCCTATTGGTTTTTGAAAATTTCGAATTTGGGGCTACTACCATAATCGGGAGGCAATAAACATCATGAAACTACCGATTGTACAATCGGTAGGCAATAAACATCATGAAACTACCGATTGTGAAAACAAAGAAATCCAAAATTCCTATTGGTTTTTGAAAATTTCGAATTTGGGGCTACTACTATAATCGGGAGGCAATAAACATCATGAAAACTACCGATTGTGAAAATATCTCAATCATGTGAAAATGGAATCTCCTATATATAACAAATTTCTCCCGATTGTAGACTTAACTACCGATTATGGAGGGCATATTTGCCATTTCGAAAAATTTGAGATAAGGAGTGGCTTTGTTTTAGGTTTGGGTGACCTTTTTTGTCTTTTTGTGTCGCCCCTAATTCTTTTGGGGTCGCCCCTAAAAATGCCAGGCTTTTAATCTCCTTAAAAATCGTGCAAATGAAAGTATCGGTTTTGTAGGGGCAAAGGGAGCACACCAATCGGGCCACCTAAAGCCTCAACACTCTCGGAGAACAAGTATAGACACTATCTTTCTTCTCCATCTCACTCAGTTTTCATCTTGGGTTTTTTCATTTTGTTTGATTTTTTTGTGGATAGTATGTTAGAGTTTCTATCTAGGTCGAATGAATCATGCTGGATGGTGAAAAATTGTAGGTTTGTTTGATCTTTTGCATGATTTGATTACTGTTTATGTGCGCAATAGTTCAATTCCGTAGGTTTTAGTGTTACTAATTTTTGAATGGAAAGGATGAATGAAGCTAGGTCAGGTGAAATTTTGAGATTATTTCAATGTAGGGTTACTTGAAATTTCTTAAAACCCCAAGTTTAGTTTGATCTACTGTTTTCAATTGATGAATTTTAGGTACATTTAGAAAAACACCCTAACTGTAGCGAGATACAACTAAAAACGAAGACTTCCCTTTGTTTCAGTGAAACTTTGGATGCTAATAGGAACTCAACACCTAATTCTAAGTTCAAGGAGTAGTTGAAGTGTTTTTTCTCTTTTCCTGCTTGACATTCACACAAATCCTTTATCTGTAATGTGCTTTCAATAGTTGCATTCTATGAATTTGTTCGATAGTGTAACAACGCTTATGCTCTTTGTCGTTGATAGTCTGAAAAAACTCAGACGGCCTATCTTGTTTTACCCTATTATTAGCATATACGGTTGAGAATGATTTTAAGTGGTTGATCGTTGGCCTAATGTAGGAATGGGAACACCCACCAGCGGAGTAACCTCAGCTCAACCTGAGAGAGGGATCTCAGTTTTCACTCAGAATGCTCGTCCAATTGGTCGAGACCCTGTCAAAATGTTGACAAAAGAAGAGATTGATAAGGCTCATTCATATGTCTTGAGTAATTGTGTTGAAGTTCGGCCTTACTTTGTGTAAGTGACTCCTCTTCAATTTCGCTTTCATTACAGTTTTCTTTTCTTTCTTTTTCTGGATAAATCAATTTTATTCTTTGAATGAAAGTTTAAGTATGTATTATCTGATTTGTAGCAAATACCAGGAAGAGCTGCAAGTTGGAATTGGTGATAACGTATCTAGAAGGAAACAACAAAACTTTGTGCAATGGTTTAATCAACATGTAAGTATAGAAGATTTAATCTGTTTGTAAAATACTGATCTTAATAAACCTCCGATTATCAAGCATCCAAGAAATGAGGCTCATAATCCTAGGCCATTCCTAATTGCCTTGCTCTCTAATAAGACATCAGCCTACATACATGGAATTTCACTGCATCTTGCTATTTCTTCTCGGAGGTGTCTAGGTTGATGTTTATCGTGAGATGGCTTCTCTTTTTTATTTCTTTATGCCATAAGCGCAGAGGGTGCTGGTGTCGGCTTATTACCACGCGCTTTGTCTACTGCCTCAGCAGACAGAGAGCATGCTGGCTGTGCTGTCTTTCCAGTCAATCTCTGGCCGCCCAGACCCGTTATAAATGCTATGAATAAGGAGTCATGGTCTCTGACGGAGTTACTACATCTAGTGCTTTAGAGGCGCTATTGATGCTGCAGACGGAAATATGTTGTTTCTTGCGCCCTTGTTGCGTTGAAATGCATAGAGGGTTTTCCTTAGGGGACGTAGTAATGTTGATTTCTTTATTAGCGCCTCTCTCCTTTACCCATACAAGATATTTACATCCCCAAATATTATAGTAGCGTATATCAAATCAGCATAAGCTCAACAATATAAATGATAGTTAAAGAGTAAGAAACTTTCTAGCGTACTGTTACCTCTTTATATGATATATTGCGTTCTTAGAAACTTCATCCTACCTCTCTTTTGATTCTCAACTGCACGATGTATACTTTGGTGAAGTTTACTCTTTCTGTCAGACCCACTACATGGAGGTTAGGATGGTACCCATGAGAATACCAGGCATATACTTTTGATCTTATCGAAGGGTTAGTAGTATCTTCCAGTTTGTAAATTGTAAGTTTTTAACTTTAGGCCATTCTTTGGGAACAATGAATACACTTGCAGCATTTTTAAGTAAAACAAGCAAATCATGTTATCTCTACCACTTCATAGTCAAAGGAATGTTGAGCTATTGACTGCACTTTGAGAATATGGTCCTGTTTGTCCACATTCAGTAGTCAGGGACATCTCTTTAGCATTTCCAGAAGAGAACAAAATAAAATGAGATATTACATACTCTCAGATTTTCAGTGAGTCCAGGATTTTTGAACCTAGTGACTCAAAGCAATTGATAGCTTTTCTACTACAGTCTATATTCCTCTGATAGTTCCGGCTTGATCTACTTCAGCTTCATGTTAAGCTTTCAGTTTCACACACAGTTCTTTCCAGTAAAACATGGAACGTGTTTAATTGGTCGAACTATGTTGACTAAGACCTTTCATTTAGCTTATTTGACAGAACTTGGGTCTTGCTTGATGATTAAAGTAGGTGTGTTTTGTGGGGTTTCCAGGGGGTATTTCTCTTTTATTGTTGAGAATCTAGGGTGTTGGTTTGTGGATTATGCTTTGGATCACATTCAATGTTCTTTTACTAACATCATGTCTTCAATTTTGTCTTAAATTTGTAGATGATAGCTATGCAGTTTCAAGATTCGGAGGAAGCCACAAATGGATTGTCCTCGTTGGCTTGTGGACCTCAGTCTATGAAGTCATACCCGTGCTGTGTTATTAATGGAGTTTGTTTTTGGGTCAGACGGGATAAGCGACTTAACGCCCCCAATCCTGGATTGCATGTACTTAGGAAAAATGAAGATAAAGTGATTGAGCTGTTTGGTTTGGTGACCAATGTAATTGAATTGGTCTATAAACTTGGACAACGAGTTGTGTTATTCAGCTGTGAATGGTTCAACACAAATCCTGATGAAAATCTTATTGAAAAGGAAAATAATTTAGTAAACATATGTGTGAGCTCTAAGTGGTATGACGATGATCCTTTTGTTCTTGCGAATGAAGCAATGCAAGTGTTTTATGTGGATGATCAAAAGTGGAGACCAAGTTGGAGACTGGTTCAAGGAGTGCAAGCTAGAGTTTTACTGAACACCACCACATCAATTCATAATAGCAAGGTACACATTTTCTTATTTACCTTTAAATACGTTTAGCTATTATTTACATTCGAACTTTTTCTTAAATTCACCCGAATGGCTGTTTTGTAGAATGAATCTAACAAGAATTCAGCACTAGCACAAAGTACAGAAAACACCTTTGATGGTGAACACGAGGTATGTCTCTGGGGAACTTTGGTATACTCGACAGTTATTTACAACATCTGATACAAAATTCATTCTGGTAAACCAGAGAATAAGCACTGCGCCGCAGCATAGCACGTCCCTTTCATGTATAACATCCCAGAGAGATACGAGGAAGGAGCATCAGGATGAATTGGTTGGGACACTAGAAACACAGCTTAAAAGTGTACGTGCATTGTCGTCAAGTCAGAAGGCTGAACTCGAGAGTCGACGTTCATTAGCCCAGGTTCAGCAGGCTGAACTCGAGAGTCAACGTGCATTAACCCTTGACCAAAAGGTTGAACTCGAAAGCCAGCGCGCATTGACCTTGGGTCAGAAGGCTGAACTTGAGAGTCAGAGAGCATTGAGCCAGAGTCAACAAAGGGAGCTCGAGAGTCAACGATTGTTAACCAAGCGTCAACAGGCTGAACTGGAGAGCACACGGAGAGTTGTTCAGGGCCAAAATCAGCTCTATCAGGGTCAGAAGCAACTTCTTAAAGATCAACAAGAACGCTTGAAATATTTGGAGGAATTTTTTACTTAAAAGTCTTCAGAATGTTCTCAAAACTGTATGCGCTGTGCAAAATATGCTAGCAAAAATGTTGCGAGTGCTAAGCACAGTACATGATCAAGTGTACGACTGGCATTGATATTGTAGTGTATGACATTGATGATATTATTACCGGCCGGTAGAAAACCTTTTTTTGACATGCTAATTTCAGTTATGACTTGTTTCCGGAGAATGACTTTTGTTTCTGGTTGCAAACACATATTTGTTGAATTCTTTGTTCAATGCCTTCTAAAATGAGAAGAACACAACTTTCAAAATCACACTCAAGAGTTTTGGCAAGAAGTTGTGTCAGGCTAAAAGACTGTTGAATTACCATAACCAAAGCCCAAAAGACAAAACCACCAAAATATCAACAACCCTTGCTACTCCATGACTGACAGAATTCAAAAAACAAAATTCAAAAAACAAAAAGACTTGATTCTTAACAGATGACAACCAGAGGCAAAACAGACTACTAACATAACCTGCCAATCCCTTAATCAACTTCCTCCATCTTGCTCTCTTCAGTTGCATCTTCCTCGAGAGCAGGCATCTCTGCATCATCACCACCAGCTTCTTCCTCTTCCTCAATGCACAGTCCTAGCTTCAACATCCTGTGAATTCTCGCTGCAAAGGTGTTTGGCTCCTCCAGGCTGAAACCAGAAGTCAAAAGAGCAGTCTCAAACAACAGCATCACCAAATCTTTAACGGACTTGTCGTTCTTATCAGCCTCAGCTCTCTTCCTCAACTCCTCCATGATTCCATTATCAGGATTTATCTCCATAGTCTTCTTGCTTGACATGTAAGAACTCATGCTGCTATCCCTTAATGCTTGAGCCTTCATAATCCTCTCCATGTTCGCTGTCCAACCATATTCTCCAGTCACCAAGCAACAAGGAGAATCCACAATTCTGTCAGAAACCACTACTTTCTCAACTTTGTCACCCAAGATGTCTTTAATAGTCTTGCAGAGACTCTCAAAAGACTTCTTCTTTTCCTCTCTCAGCTTCTTCTCCTCTTCTGTCTCATCATCTAGTTTCAAACCTTCCTTAGTTGCAGAAACAAGCTTCTTCCCATCGTATTCCTTCAATTGCCCAACTGCGTACTCATCAATAGCGTCTACCATGAACAGAACTTCATAACCTCTCTTCTTAAGTCTCTCTAAGAATGGAGAGTTCTCAACAGCTTTCTTACTTTCACCAGTGATGTAGTAGATATCCTTTTGCCCCTCCTTCATCCTGGTAACATAATCCTTCAAGCTGGTCATCTCATCTCCACTCTTTGTAGAGTAGTAGTGAGCAAGTCGGCAATCTTGGCTCTGTTCTGGCTATCCTCATGAATACCCAATTTCAAGTTCTTAGAAAACGCCTCATAAAACTTAGCATAGTCTTCCTTGTTCTCAGAAATTTCAGTAAACATTTCAATACACTTCTTCACTAGATTCTTTCTGATGACCTTCAAAATCTTGTTCTGTTGAAGCATTTCACGAGAAATGTTAAGTGGCAAATCATCTGAATCAACAACACCCTTCACAAACGAAAGATATTCAGGAATCAACTCCTCACAATTATCCATAATGAACACCCTCCTGACGTACAACTTGATGTTGTTCATCTTCTTCTTTGTATCAAAAAGATCAAAAGGAGCCCTCTTAGGCACAAACAGAACTGCCTTGAATTCAAGCTGTCCTTCCACAGAGAAATGCTTGACAGCAAGATGTTCTTCCCAATCATTAGTCAAGCTCTTGTAGAAAGAAGCATACTCCTCCTTTGTGATCTCCTCTGGTTTCCTCAACCAAATTGGTTTCTGCTTGTTAATCAATTCCCATTCATGAGTAACTTCCTTGACCTTCTTCTTCTTCTTAGCATCCTTGTCTTTCTCCTCATCAATTTCCTCAACAGCTCCTTCTTCTTCCTTCTTTGGCTCTTCATCTTCATCATCACTCACTTCCTTCTCAATTGTCTTCTCAGTCCAGAGATAAATTGGGTAACTGATAAATTCAGAATGCTTCTTCACAAGATCTTTAATCTTCCTCTCTTCCAAGTACTCCAACTGCAAAAACAACCAAGACCCTCACTCATTCAGAAACCAAACACAAATCAATTGAACCAACAGAAAAGACAAGGGAACTGAAGTTCTTTGCTTACCTGATCCTCCTTGAGGAAGAGAGTGATCTTAGTTCCTCTACCCAACTGTTCACCATCAACATCTCTAGTAACAGTGAATGATCCACCAGCTTGTGATTCCCAAATGTATTGCTCATCATCGTTATGTTTAGTAGTCACAATAACTTTCTCAGCAACAAGATAAGCAGAGTAAAATCCAACACCAAATTGTCCAATCATACTAACATCTGCTCCAGCTTGTAAAGCTTCCATAAACTCCTTGGTACCCGACCTTGCTATTGTTCCCAAATTGTTCACCAAATCTGCGTGACCAAACACAATCAGAATCAACAGAATCACCAAAAAAATCTTTGAAAGAACACAATCAGAATCAACAGAATCACCAAAATCAGCCACAATTCAGCTAGAATCCTAAAATTTAAGGTAAATCATGTCAACTCCGATTGAAATCGGCTTTTTCTAGAAACAATTCAACTAGGCACACTATCGACACCGACTCAGTACTGCCAAAATCTTACTTAACCATCTCTACAGATTTTCATAACTCATTTCAGAATCATCACATCAAATACTGAATAAGAAAAGTACAAATTGCAGAAAATCACCTATCACTAACTGAACAAAACCGAGTCACGCCGATTTAACACCGATTCTAAATCAAAATGAAGAACAAAATTTTCGGATCACAATATTTACAGAGAAGATTCAAGATCAAAATCAGGGGTTTCAGTAATTCATACCTGATTTAGTCATTCCAACACCACTATCAGTGATCGTCAGAGTCTTATTAACTTTATCAGGAACAATCCTAATAAACAACTCAGGTTGAGCCTCCAATTTACTCTTATCAGTTAAACCTTCAAATCTGATTTTATCCAACGCATCGGACGAATTACTGATCAATTCTCTTAAGAAGATCTCTTTGTTGCTGTAAAAAGTATTGATAATCAGACTCAGCAACTGATTGATCTCAGCTTGAAACGCAAATGTTTCAACTTCTCCTCCCATCTGTACTTCCGCCATTAGAATTAACCAGAATCAAAATCACACGCAGAGAAAGTTTTTACGAATCGAAGATTGAACAGAGAGTGCTTTTTAAGATTGTGATTGCGATAAGAATAATTCGGTTTTATTGTGATGATGTGAATCGGAGAGAGATTGAGGATGGGATTTTATATGTAACATTGGAAATTCCGGATTTATTTTTTTTGAAGGTGGTTTTGGAGTTCCAGAGGGTTCTACTAGTTTCTGGTTTTTTTGGGCGGTCTTTTTGAAGCGGTTTTAGCCTCCAGAATGTTCTTTGTGCGTTGTCGCTTTCTGGAGACTTCTCAGTTACCTGGGCCGGGCCAAGACGGTCGTCCTGTTGGGGGCTGTTGTTTCCCCCTTGGCCCCTTAGAATCTCGTAAATGACGATACCAGTAGGGCTGTCAATGGATAATAATCCATCGGATATTGGCAATACCGATAAGGTTAAGGTTAAGGGTTATCGGATATTC